>JAYKKO010000026.1:3677500-6077500 GCA_037074685.1 Glyphodes pyloalis | reverse complement strand
CCAGACCCGAAATACTAAAGAAAAGTTCGTTCCATATATTAACCGGACCGGTAATTGAACCCGAGACATATGGCATTTAGTCAAAGTCCGGCCCACTCGCCTCTCGGAAACGAACCTCCCTATACTGTAGGACTTTCTACCTTCATCAATTATTTTATTTGTATGTTATCACGCCATACAAAGGTTTATCTTGACATTCTACAATCTCGGAGGACGACCCCGGTGGCGCAGAGGCTAAGGTAATCGGCCAAAGCGCGAAAGGTCCCGGGTTCAATTCCCGGTTAGGTCAATTTGGAAAACGAACTTTTCTAAATTGACTTGGGTCTGGGTGTGCTGGGATGACGCCCCCAGTTAATATCCGTCGTCTGGTGCTCATAGTATAAGGGGCAACCTTAGTTTGAGACCATGTAATTAGTGTGGTTGGCTGGCGCATTATTTTTATTTTATTTATTTTTTACAATAAACAATATGCACATTAGTAATATGGGGTATTAACAGTAAATATTTACAAAATATCGCTCGTCTGCCTTCACCTGTACTAAACTAGTAAATAAAATATTTCACTCATATTCTTTTTTCCCTTGTAATTCGGTGGCTGTGGCTAAGGTAGGCCACAGTATGCGGAACAACAGTAAAGAAATGATCCGCTATAACCAAGCTTATAGAATATGCAACTGTTTTAAGAGTTATCAATAGGTTTGTGGCACAACCTCCTTACAATATATCTCTTTTTTTTTTACTAAAAACTTTTTTGCACAAATAAGTACAATGCTAGGAGCTCCCTCAGTCAAACCTTTGGTCACGAGTTTTGCTGCTGTTTATGTGGTAACAGTAAAAGTGTACTTCATATTACTACTTTACTTGATTTATGTTAAATATTTATGTGTTAATGCACGTCTGTCATATTATGATACTTATATTGCACAGCCGTACCCATTTCTCGTCATCTACTATTTTTTCTACCTTGAGATTGTCTGAAAAAAAACGCTTCCTAGCGATAAGACCGCCTGAATTGTTCTAATATATGTATATTTAACTAATTTCTGTTAAGATTATTTGCAAAGTACATATATCTTTTTCATATTTCTATTTCTACCTACATCATAATAACAACACTACATGGTCTTGAGCCTTTTTTATGTCAAGGGGAAATGCTTTGACATACCGTACCGTTTTCCGGAGGTAGCGGCGTGTGTGGGACACCCTGGCCTAAAAAGAGGTAAGGTGAGTAGTCCTACCCACTAAAACTCCCCGGTTGGACCTCATCGCCTGAGTGTTGGTGGTGTAGGAAATTGGAAATTTAAGAGAAGTAAGGCATAGCGATTTATCGTTCGAACTGGAGCAGCCCGACTGGTGAAATACCTCCACCTTACAGAAGACCGCAGCCAAATAACAATCACTTCTGTGTTGTTGTGTTCCTGCGTGTGAGTAAGGTTTCCAGAGCTCCTGGGGGGTGCTACATTAGTAGCAGGGGTCAAGCCTTCAAGGTAAGGGCGACAAGTCCAGTAACATATTTATTATGCTGTACTTGTCACCCTTAAGCTAGGACCTCATTACCACTTAACATCAGGTGGGATGAGGTCAATCTTGAAGTGTTATAAAAAATAAAGTATCGCTGTACGCATCAAACTGATCAGAAATAAAGAAGAAAGAAAGAAAGAAAGGTTTATTAAGTGACATGAAACAGTATACAAAAACTACAACTTAAAATAAAATTATGTCACTGAAAAGGCAAATACTCATCATTTGTCGAGGGATCGGAGTGACACCCCGACGCTGGTCTTCCATATATGCCTTTCAGTTTCTATCACTTCTACTTTGCACCACTCTTATGTCATCACACTTATGTACCACAACAACCAGACCAGAGACAATAAAGAAAAGTTCATTTCCCATATTGACTCGACCGGGGATCGAACCCGGGACCTCAGAGACGGCGCGACGCCAAAGTCAGGCCCGAGACTGTCAAATGTATTTTCAATAATAGAGGATTTGAAATTTAGATAGATAGATAGATATACTTTATTGCACAAAATCTTTACAGAAATAGGTTTTACAGAAAAATTATAGTACAATTTAGGCGGTTTTATCGCTAGAAAGCGATCTCTTCCAGACAACCTTAAGGTAGAGGAAATAGTAGATGGCGAGAAATGAATTTAGTGTGCGTTTTCCAGAAAAAAAAAATCCTGTTAAACATAAAGCAGTGACCTTACTGATTCTCACTTTACTGTGCAGCTACTGGAGATTTTTTGTTACCCAAACAGTTTGCTCGACTCTATTGAATGCTCAAAGAAAATGTTTTGACAGGTTCTTAATAAAATGACCTTTTCGATGTCTGGCGTGATTATTGGTTTGTTTACGATCAATGACAGCAAAATCCATACTTCATACTAATATTATAAATGCGAAAGTAACTCTGTCTGTTTGTCTGTCTGTCTGTCTGTCTGTCTGTCTGTCCGTCTGTTACTCTTTCACGCCTAAACGGCTGAACGGATTTTGATGAAATTTGATATAGGTATACGTTGAATCTCAAGAACGGAGATAGGCTACTTTTTATTAGAAAATAAGGGGGGGATGGGGGTAATACCACATTTGAAAGTTAATATAGAAAAATGTTTATTTTTGAAGTTAGAGATATGAAATTTGGCACAAATATAGCTCGAAACTTAGGTTAAAATATAGACTACTTTTTGTTTTGAATATTAGGGGAGAAAGGGGTAAAACCGACCATGAAAGGATGTAGTCCACGCGAACGAAGTCGCGGGCACAGCTAGTGTATGCATATATTGGACATCACATACATTTGCTCTGATTCTGTAGTAGCTGGCTAAAGTACTTGTGTTACAGGAATCGGACACCTCGAAAGTACCATAACATAAATTATATTGACCCAACCGGGAATCGAACCGTTTTTTTTTAACGAGGGTAAATACATTGATGCACCGTACCGTCACCCGAGGAAAGTAACGGCGTGTGCGGGACTCCCCGCCCTGAGAAGGGCAGGACTACCCACTAAAACCCCCCGGCTGGACCTCATCGCCGTTAATGGTGATGCTATGGGAAACTCGGCTCAGCCATAACAACTACAGACCGGGAATCGAACCTGGGACTATGCCAAAATCGTACTCATATAATTTTACCGAATCTTTTTTCGATCGATACCCCGCTTCACCGAATTGTCGTTTCGATTCGTTTCGCCGAATAATAGAACTTTGTATGGTTTGGCGAAACGACATTGGCTGAAACTTAGCGTCGATCTATAACCCCCACACGGATGGGTTTGATAAAAAAAAATTGAGTTTCAGTTCTAAGTATAGGGAACGCCGAAAATGTATTGTTTTTTTTTCTATTTTTGTATGAAAATCTTAATGCGGTTCACCGAATACATCTACTTACCAAGTTACCACAGTATAGCTATAGTTACGGAAAAAAGTGGCTGTGACATATGGACGGACAGACATGACGAATCCATAAGGGTTTTTGCCATTCGGCTACGGAACCCTAAAAACACAATAAAGACAACACAACTTTAGAAGAAGTGGAAATATAATTAGTGTACGAGATTCCGCGACATAGAGAAGACAAAAATCAACAAGCGTCGTATGCTAGCACAGCTTCCGCACCATCAAAATGGGTTGGTTGATACTCTACCGTGCCGAAAGAGATCCATCGTCTTCAATTAGTTTAAAGTTTAATAATAATAAATTTATTTACATATATTTTTTTTATTTTTTATTTTATAAACTTCAAGATTGACCTCATCCCACCTGATGTTAAGTGGTAATGAGGTCCTAGCTTAAGGGCGACAAGTACAGCAAAATAAATATGTTTCTGGACTAGTCGCCCTTACCTTGAAGGCTTGACCCCTGCTACTAATGTAGCATGCACCAGGAGGTCGGAAAACCTCACTCACACGTAGGAACACAACAACACAGAAGTGGTTGTTATTTGGCTGCGGTATTTTACCAGTTAGGCTGCTACAGTTCGAGCGATAAATTGCTATGCCCTAACTCTCTTAATAATCATAATAAATATAAACATAAATTTTTAATAGCTGAAGTTGAAGAAATAGTGAATAGATTATTTACTACGCTGTCAATCTTATTTACCACTATATTTTAATGAGTACTAGAGTTGCCAAAAGTTTTCAAGGTCAACAACCGATAAATTTACCATAACGGGAGGGGGAATTTTTTAAGGAAGGATATCGTTTAAGGTTATTGGGTATTTTAAATTATAGTTCAGAGAACAACCTTTCCGTCAAAGAGCTGACCAGCTGTTCCATAAGTTTTTTAATTTTAATTATAGATGTAAAGTTGTTGACGTGTTTGTGTAAATATGAAGTATTGAATGTGGTATTTATTATTGAGTAATTATTTTAATTACACGCTTGGATGTGGTCTGAATAGTAAAGTCAAGTGCAAGAGTTTTTGCTACAAGGATTCTGTATGTAAAATCTACTATATAAAAATAATTCGGGTTTTCCTTCCTGACGCTATAACTCCAGAACGCACGAACCGATTTCCACGGTTGTGCATTCGTTGCAAGGTCTCGGGCTCCGTGAGGTTTATAGCAAAGTAAATTCAGGAATTTTTTTAACAGAAAAGCGGGAAAATCCTCTAAGGCGAATCAAAGTTCGCTGGGACCGCTAGTCTGATATATATAAAATGAATCGCTGTTCGTTTAGTCTCGCTAAAACTCGAGAACGGCTAGACCAATTTGGCTAATGTTGGTCTTGAAATAATTGTGGAGGTCCAGGGATGGTTTAAAAGTTTAGAAATTTAAAATAATAAGCGTTACGAAGGGACAGCTATAATAAATAATTATTTATAATAGCTGTACGGATACTAACTGGGTGTGCTGGGATGACGTCCCCAGTTAGTATACGTCGTCTGGTGCTCATAGTACAAGGGAAAACGTTAGTTTGAGACCAGGTGATTGGTGTGATTGTCTGGCACATTATTTATTTATTTATTATTTATTTAAAGTAGGTATAGCTAGTTTAAAATTTGTAACTAATATTATAAATGCGAAAGTTTGTAAGAATGGCATAGATGTCTGGATGTATATTTGTTATTATTTTATGCAAAAACTATTAATGCCCGGTTCCAATATTTAAACAACAATCCATTAAAGTTACGGATAGTAATAAATTAATCGAATCGTAAGCTAAAAACGACCGACGGACAACTGATGACAGCTGATATGACGACCTCCGTAGCCGAGAGGTTAGCATGCCGGATTTAGGCGTCGCGCCATATCTGAGGTCCCGGGTTCGATCCCCGGTCGGGTCAATATGGGAAACGAACTTTTCTATATTGTCTCGGGTCTGGGTGTTGTGGTACCGTTGTTGTTTCTGATTTCTGTAACACACCACAGAATAAGGGCAATGTATGTGATGTTGTCCAATATTATGGAAAGTAAATTTCAAATTAGAATTAACGACTCGTAGAAACGGATAGGCATTTTTAACACATTACGAATCGTTAAATATTGGATACTGGGCGATAATGGATTTTAATAAAATTTGGTAGAAAAAGAGACGACAGAATAATATTTTTATACATAAATTAATATATGAGATACTTTTTAACCCGAAAAAACACAACGGCAACAGCTACCTAATATATATCTATTTATAACGTCTATCATATTATGGGTGATGGGTTGGACCTATTGTATCATTTTAAGTTAAGAGTACGGCCACGAAACCCTCCCAATACCAGTCAAAAGTTCCGTAGGTGTGTTTGCAGACGGAACCCTAAAAACGATAATAGATCTCGATGATCGGTTGGCAACTAAGTTAACAAGGTCATTATCTATAAATAGGCCGGACAGACAGACAAAGCGACCGCCAACTGGTTACACATACAATTATGTGGAAAAAATGTGTCGTCGGCGTTAAGAGTAGTGATTGCTGGACTATATCGATAAATTTAATATTTTTAAGATACGGTCAACAGCAGGTCAAGGTAAAGAATTCTAGTTCACATAGAGTGGTGCAAAGTAGAAGTGTGCAGTCTAACGTATTTTCGATCGTACAGCATTTTTTTGTATATTACACATCAAGAATAGATGATTAATTACCACCTGATGTTAAGTGGTAATGAGGTCCTAGCTTAAGGGCGATGAGTACATCATAATAAAACTTTCACAGGACTTGTCGTCCTTACCTTGAACGCTTGACCCCTGCTACTAACCACCCCCAGATCCTCTGGAAACCTTACTCACACGCAGGAACACAACAACACCGAAATGATTGTTATTTGGCTACGGTCTTCTGTAAGGTGTAGTATTTCACCAGACGAGCTGCTCCAGTTAGAGCGATAAATCGTTATATAAATTAGTCTTAGATTACTTTGTTATTGGTGCTTACGACTTTGTCCCCATTAGTTAATTTTTGTTTACACGGGTTAATACAATTTTTCTAACAATATTAGTTACTATGTAAAAAAGAAAACACCAGAAAAAAAATACAACATTTAAACAAAATTGAAGAGTAAGTTTTAATATTTTTTTTTCTAGATTATACTCTCCTACTGCAGAGCAAAGTTTCCTCAATCGTGTAAATAAGTCATTGCTACAGTAATAGGTTCATCTTTTTTAATTAATACGAGACTGACTATCGACACCAAAGTTATCGAAGACTCACATCCCTAGCAGTCCATTCACATGGCTAGACGAAAAACTCCATACATACTAAAGGAACTAAATTCCATAAAACGAACGCAAAAAGGCAGCGGCTAGCGGCCGAGATGTTAAATCTATACATATAAATAAAATTGGAGTCTATGTTTGTAATATTAAAATAACTTTTTACTATATGCATATGAATATATATACAGTATAATATATTTTTTTACATTTTTGTCTGTCTGTCTGGTCGATTTTGACGGGACTTTTACTGGTAGGTAGCTGATGTAATAAGGAGTAACTTAGACTACTTTCATTTTAGAAAGAATATTTAGTTATAGAAATAATTAATTCTAAATATTGTAGTCACACGAACGAAGTCGCGGGGGCAGCTTATAAATATAATAAAAATTTGAGTCCCTAAGCCTATACTGAAGTTATTTGTAATAGGTTATGGTCAAACCGTTGAGTAATTACCAATTTACCACAAACGAAGCATCAACTTGGGACGACATAGCCCAACCGGGGGAAATAAAAACACTAAAAGCTAGAAAGATAATACACTTGCTAGAATCCACCTAGCTCAGGCAAGCCTAGCATGCGCCACGCGACTAAATTATATTGCGCTTTTAGCAAACGTCAAAATTGATTGAACTCAGTGCGTCAGCTGCTGATTGGCTTAAAATACGAGTGCGGTGTGCTATTAGCAAATCAACGGTATTGAAACTTTAGTCGTCTCATGCGACTTACTTTTTTTTAATATTGCACTTCAAGATTGACCTCATTCCACCTGATGTTAAGTGGTAATGAGGTCCTAGCTTAAGGGCGACAAGTACAGCATAATAAATCTGTTACTGGACTTGTCGCCCTTACCTTGAAGGTTTGACCCCTGCTACTTATGTAGCACGCACCAGGAGGTCTGGAAACCTCACACACACGCAGGAACACAACAACACAGAAGTGATTGTTATTTGGCTGCAGTCTTCTGTAAGGTTGAGGTATTTCACCAGACGGGCTACTCCAGTTTGAGCGATAAATCGCTATGCCCTACCTCTCTTAGCGTTTAGCGCATGCCAATAGCCAAGGAGTTACTTTAAATTGGTGAGTTACAATAGATCTGATGGGCAGCGGTGACCACAGTTCACTAGAACTCAGTTCAGTTCCCTTAGTACCCTAATGATGTTGTCCAATATATATTTATATATTAATAATGGCACGAATCGATTCGGAAGTCCAACTCGCGCTTTGCCGGTTTCAAATCTTCATTTTCCTTTTGCGATAGACATGTTTAAAGGGTTGGGTTTACGTGTGAATATATTAAATGTCCAGAAGACAATAGGGAGAGCCACGGGAGATCGGTAGCGGTCACGACTTGGCTTAGGGATTGGTGAATATTTGTCCAAGTTTTATAAGAGGTTAGGTGCAAAATGCTAGAGGTCTCAGCTCACAGCATATTAAAGTGCTAGCTTTCTGCCCGCGGCTTCGCCCGCATGGAATTCGGTTATATTGCGGTATAAAGCACAACTATAAGAAAACTTCTCATTTCATTATTTTAATTTCCATAAAGTATTTACTGTTTAAACAAACAGAAATAAATATATTAAATCAAATTGATTACCCATAAATGCTTAAATTTATTTAAATACTTTGATAAAGGATTATTTACCTCATAGAAGTAAAAATATTTGTCTTATACTTTTTGGTAACTGTTTGGGCCAAACAACATTAGAAAAAATATATATTGCTACTGCTAAATATAACGTTTAGAATGCGCCATGCGAGTAATTTAAATCGCGCTCAGATAATAAATAACAAATGTCAAAATCGATAACATCCCTGCTGATTGGCTAAAATACGAGTGCAGTGTGCCTTCAGCCAATCAACAGTAACTTTTTTCATATTATGTAAGACATTTTACGTATTTTGCATGGAAGTATGACGCCTGAATTTTATTTAGAACTAGCTGTGCTAATAAATATTGGACAACATCACATACATTGCTCTGATTCTGTGGCTTAAGCACTTGTGTTACAGAAATCAGAAACAACGACGGTACCACAACACCCGTGAAAGCCGGACAGACGCACAGAGTTACTTTTGCATTTATAATATTAGTATGGATTCGTGAAGTTTTGTAGTTGGTGTTAATTTTTATCAGTATCAATCAATAGTAAACGATTAATAACATTTTATATAAGATTACGGCAGAATTATCCGTAAAAGAACTGCTAGTAACAAAAAAAATTAACACTATTAAAGCAAAGGAACACGCTTGACGTTCAAAACTGCACAGGTAACCTTTTCTCTGATTCCCAACGAAAAAAAAAGAAACAAAATGTCAAAACACCATCCTCCCTGTTAAGGCATCCGCTCAAAAACGCCTAACTCGTGTTTCGCCGTTTCAATTTTTTTTTTATCTTTTTTTCGTATCGCGTCGCATTCTCGCCTTGGACGCGTTTAGACAAGAAGAAGAAAAAATAAAACTGTGTTCACGGCTTCGAGATGAATGTTTTATTTGTTGTTCCTTGAATTGGGCGAGTTAAAAGATTTGGGACACATTTGACTGGTTTTTTCCTTAATTGATTAAATAATGATTATTGCTTTAATAGTCAATAGTTAAACATTTTTATTCATTTAAATAACATTACTGATGATACACTTTTGAAAATTTTCTATACAAATCAAATGAAGCTACCTCCAGTTCGGAACCTATAACCACAGGTAGGGAAGATATCGGCATGGAACTTAGTAGTTTTAATTAAAAAAAAAGCCAAGCTTATTACTAATGTTGTACCACGATATAGAGTTAATTTAACAAGTAGAAAAATATGTATAATCAATTAAGTAAAAAATAGTCATGATGATAATGAAACATTGCAAATTAAATGAATTCTTGGATTTAATGTGCATTTTTTTATACATTTTGGCCTTCATGACATTGATTGAGAAAACACACAACAAAACTTCAAAACAGTATAAAACGCGTAAGTAACGGCGTGCAGACTGGTTAGTGATTTACACGTTCTTGTCATTCATATACTAAATTATTTGTTGAGTCTTTGTGAGAGAAGAACTAAATAAAGATAATTATTATTCATATACCCTTCTACTGTGTAGTAGCCTTTTTTTTAAAACAACGATTTATTTTCCGAAAAAGATTTGGGGCACATCAGTCGCTAGTTCATACTATGATAAAAAACGCGAAATAAGCATTTGTTTAATGGGTTCATTAAACTTTAATTTAATTATTTACACCAGAAGTAGGTATTTTAAATATTAATGTAGCTATTTTTTTTTCAGGTTTCTACTTAGCATCAGGTCTTCAAAATACTCTATGGAAATTTATATATTTATTTATTATATAGGTATTTATTTATTTATTAATTTTATTTATTTTTATGTATTTTTTATATGAATCTCGTTATGGTATTTATATTTTCTGTTTGTATTTTTCTCAATAAACATTTTGCAGGACTGTACCCATTTCTCGATATTTACTATTTCCTCTACCTAAAGGTTGTCTGGAAGAGATTGCTCTCTAGCAATAAGACCGCCTATATTGTACTTGAATATGTCTGTAAAACCAATTTCTGTAAATGTTTCTGTGCAATAAAGTGTATCTATCTATCTATCTATTTTCAAAAACAATGTGTAAGGTGTGCGATTAATGTCCGATTCCAATATTTAACGATTCGTAACGTGTCAAAAATGGCACTCCGTTTTTCTGTAACCGACTACGAGTACAAATTTCCACACCAGCTGTCATCTGTCGTCCGTCGGTTGTTTTCGCTTACGCCACGTATAGTTTATTACTATGCGTAACTAGTACTGATCGTTTTTCAAATATTGGAACTGAACATAAGGTCATAAAGAGAGGTAGGGCATAGCGATTCATCGCTCGAACTGGAGCAGCCCGACTGGTGAAATACCTCCGCCTTACAGAAGACCGCAGCCAAATAACAATCACTTCTGTGTTGTTGTGTTCCTGCGTGTGAGTAAGGTTTCCAGAGCTCCTGGGGGGTGCTACATTAGTAACAGGGGTCAAGCCTTCAAGGTAAGGGCGACAAGTCCAGTAAAGATTTATTATGCTGTACTTATCACCCTTAAGGTAGGACCTCATTACCACTTAACATCAGGGGGGATGAGGTCAATCTTGAAGTGCAATATAAAAGAAAAAAAAAATCTCATAGCTTTACCTACCTACTTTCTTAGGTAGGTAAAGAATATACTGGTGTATTCTAAATATTTATATTCTCCTAAAAGCAAAAAGCCTGTGTCGCCACAAATCTAAAATGCCAATCCATCAAGTATCCTGGCGTCCCTCAGGAGGTATCCAATATCCCGAAAAGTTGCAAAGATAAAAGATATCTACCTAAGGATATTTCACAATAGACCTAAAATGACATATAAAATGGCGTGTACAATTAGTATCTTTTTTAGCTATTACACGCGACTTTTTGTATTATTTTTGGGATAAAAAGTATCTCTTAAGTTTTCCATGTACCTACCTTATATCCTTATTTAACTAAATTGACAAATTTACTGTTTGTCTTGGTGCAGTAATAAGTTTAGCTTTTTAACCGACCTCAAAAAAAAGGAGGAGGTTCTCAATTCGACCGTGTATATATATTGTGTGTTCGGGCATAACTCCGTGGTTTGTGAACCGATTTTGATTTTTTTTTTATTTGTTATACTAGTGAGTTTCTTGCCGGTATCTTGGTAGTTATAGGTTTCGAACCGGAGGTAACTCATTTGATTTGAATAGAGACTATTCATATTATGTGTTACTGATGTAGTCAATATGAAAAAAAAAGATTTGAATGACTTAACTTAATTTCAACTGAATCCTTTCAAAGTTATAAAACTAAAAGGTATAAAGCGAAAGGCGACCTCCGTAGCCGAGAAGCCAGGCCGGACTTTGGCGTTGCGACATCTTAGAGGTCCCGGGTTCGAGTCCCGGCATACCTGCCGGATACGAAGGTCGTCAATAATAGAAGTCACTTTAATAATCAAGTTGGAACTAGATGGCTTCGATAAACGGGGGAGGGGGCTGTGCACGTGCCCGGAGTATCCAGTAGAAGAGGGGGCTGGGCACGTACCCAGAGTATCCAGTGGGGGAGATGGGCGTGGTACGAAGTTACAGGCGGGCTCTAATCTATACTAGTATTATAAAGGTAAAGAGTTTGTTTGTTCGAACGCACTGATCTCAAGAACTACTCATTCAAATTGAAAAAATATTTATGTGATGGGTAGTCCATTTATTTAGGAAGGCTTTAGGCTGTATAACATCACGCTGCAAGCAATAAGAGCGAAGAATCAGTGAAAATTGTGGAAAAAAGGGGATAGTTAAATAAATAAATAAATAAATAAATGCGCCAGACAATCACACCAATCACCTGGTCTCAAACTAAGGTTTTCCCTTGTACTATGAGCACCAGACGACGGATACTAACTGGGGGCGTCATCCCAGCACACCCAGACCCAAGACAATTTAGAAAAGTTCGTTTTCCAAATTGACCCGACCGGGAATCGAACCCGGGACCTTTCGCGCTTTGGTCGCCTACCGTAGCCACTGCGCCACCGAGGTCGTCAACGAACAGTTAACGAGCGAAGCCGTGAAAGGGCCGCTAGTCTTACATAATCTGGCTAAAATGTTCCTTGCAATTGTTTCTAAGACTACATCCATTAAGCAGAACCAGGTAAGTCGGAAACCTCTCAAATTATAATTGCAACAGCATTGTCTTGTTGAAATAATTAATTAGTACTGACTAATCCTCGGACGAAATGGTTTAGCCGTAACACGAGTTGGTTTCGGATTTCCGAATTGAGAAGTTAAATGTACGTAGCAAACACTTACAATTCGATAATAGTTCTTTTGTGCATGTTATAAGGGCGGTGCGAAGATCATAAAGTTTATGTCTGTGCCGACCTACGACATGACCTGTAGGTCAGTCGACACAAATACAGCGTCAGCATAATTGGCATAGTAAACAACGCTCCATACGTAATGCACGATTAGCCAATCAAAAACATCGATCCTACATCGTGATGTCAGAGGTTTTGTCGCCACTAACTATACAGGTGTGTAATGGGTGGGGGACGGGTCGTCGTAAGTCAAACGATAACTCGATAGGACTTCAGTACCTATCGATATTAGCCCCATGTATGATTTTCAATGGTACCAAAGTAATTGAGATTTTTGTGAAATTTCATTAAAAAGCCGGAATTCAGTACAAAAGTATTCACTGTACAGTCGCCGTCAGATATATCGAAGCAGACAAAGTGACCAAATACTTCAAAATGACAATAAGTTCCATACACCACAAGTTACCATTAATATCTGAACACTCATAACGTCAATATGTGTCACGCACGTCATGTGTCTCATTTAGCTACCTGTGTAGATGAGTGTTCAGATATTATTGGTTAGTTGTGTGTTTAGAAGTTATTGACTAGCATCTGCTCAGAAATTGACGTAGTGAATGTTCAGATATGAATGCTAACTTGTAGTGTTCCATACACTTATTGACATTTTAACTGTTCAGAAGTATTTGATCATTTTGTCTGCTCCGATATATCTGACGGCGACCGTACATGTAACATCTTTAGAACTTTGGAACCATTGAAAATCACGGAAATAATGCATTTGTATTACAGCAATCAGAAAAAAAGCCTTTGTCTATCTTAAATGGAGTTCGGTCCTTAAATCGACTAAAATATTCAGGTTTTTTTCACCTCCTTATCGGAATCATACAAAATCCGATACGCGGTATTTACAAATTGTTCTTAGACGGTCTTCCACGCGGAGCAACGATATCTTTAATGATTTGAGGATGCGCTACGGTGTTAAATAAACTAACAGCTAGCTAAAGTGTTCGGAACATCTGATCCTATCCCTTTAATGTTAAATCCGACGTAGATGAGTAATTGCAGACGGACAGACAGACAGACATCCGCCGCGATCTGCATTGGCCATTCATAGTCATTTCCAATAGTAAAGGCTTGGTCACAGTAAAGCGTGGTATTGATGTAATTCAATTGAACTCAAATTATTTAATTCAAGACATCCATCTTTCAAAAAAAAATCTTACGCATAATAAAAATAATTATGCATTTTTCGCATTGCAGCATTTGCTGAGGTGGAACCCGTATTGGCCTCACAAGAGACTTAAATCTATGTAATGATTGTCTTGCTTTGTGTTTGTTCGTTTTTTTGTGATGTTCAATAAATGTATTTTCTTCTTATTCTTGTTTTGTTGGTACTATTTTTTATGTCGTAACTATAAAATGTGTGACTTCAGCAAGCATCAGTTTGTTTATTTTTTTATTTTGCTTATTACATTTTATTTTATTAGATTTTAAAGCTAAGCTAAACTATAATAAGGTAGATGATTAGAATTCTGTTTAGTTTCTGTTAGAGAAAAAAATATATACGACACATATTTTTTCTTTTATCATGTAAGCAGATTTTTAAGAAGAAGCATTGCATTAAAATTTAGCGTTACGTCACTTCTCGCACAGTTTTTACGAATTATGAGATTGATACTATACACAAAAGGAATTTAGAAGTATCAATACCGTAAAAAATACTTTATGTCACATTGGTCGTATCGAGTGCTGGTAAATTATCTTTAAAAGCTATTTTATGATAAAAGATATTTTCTTCAAAAATAGTGTGCTATCTTCATGAAAAAACCTATGAAGAAATTGTTTTTTTTTTCTATATTTACCTCATTTGGCATCGAAGATGGGAGATCTTAACAAACGGGGAGAAAGGGGGAGGTGAGCGTGCCATGGCATAGATACAGAAAAAGGACGCTTGCAAGTGCAAGGAAGTTTAACGTGACAGTAAGGAAAATATGGCGTGGCGCAATATATCGAGGCGTATCGTAAGGGGGGATTGGAACGCCATAGAAAGGGGGAGCGTGGCGTGTCTAGTAGTTTTTACAAATTTGTCACGTAATACACCCTTCACTGGACTTGGATGCGCTGTATCATCATACATTTTTATTTAGTGCACCAAAAATACGTTTTCTTTGCTACTGTTAAGATATATCAGTTTTTACGTCAGTGTGTGCACCGGCCAAGTTCCGCGAATAGTCGGACGGAAGCCTGGGCAGACATAGCGGCGCATATGCTGTCGTCCGTCTATCTATACCTCGTTCGTGGAAGCTGCACCATATTAATACTGCAATTAGCGAAAATTCGCTCTAGTCTAGTACAAGAGTTAAGTTTTTTCGTAGCAAACATGCTATTTATAACATTTTAGTTTTTACGGTCGACAGCACTTTAAGATTAAAACTTAAAGTTCGATATTATTAGAATTTGGTATTATTGACACAATGCGCTTTCTTTTTTTCGTTAATAAAATCCAATGTGTTCTAAAGAAACAAGTTGAGTCATGTGAAAAAAAAACATATTAAATAGCACATCCCCCAGCGTCACCACGACATATGCTGAGCGATTCCTTTTAGGTACCTACTATGTTGGTACCTCCACATTATGCCTAATAAATATTTTTCTTTCTTTCTTTCAAATATAAACTTATTAAAATTAAGTAAAAGTTCGCCGGTTTATAATTAGACGCAATAAAATAAAATATTCACACGTCGTGCTAAAACCAATTATCGTTCAAAAATAAAATAGAAAGTACACTACAAAATACCATTACAGACGCCTAAAAAGAAATAAACCTTAGCGGTAAAGATATATGGCCGAAATTTTATTTAACGAGTGCAAAAATTGCTTTGCAACTTTTTCTTGGAGGCAAAACACGCATGCAACAATTCCGCACAATTAAACTTGAGAATAAAAACTTAAGATTTAACAAACATATTCCTTGGTCCCTTAAAAATTAAAAAACAAAAGAGATCGTCCTTATTCCTTTGGCGTTACGGAATAAGGTAATCCAAAATGGCGTATTTTTAACGAACGTCTCGTAATGCCGCTCACTGAAAAGCTAAAGAAATTTGTCCACAGAGCTTTTTTGTCTCTTTTTTTCAAGTTTTGCTCTTTTTCAAATGTACAGAGGGTTTTAACGCAAAAAGTTTTTGACATTGTTTCTGCACCGCTCGAATTTGGCGCCAATTAATTTTTTGAAAACTTACAGAGTAACTGTCAAACAGAGGGTGGACTACATCCTTTCATGGTCGGTTTTACCCCTATTTCCCCTAATATTCGAAACAAAAAGTAGTCTATATTTTAATAGAGCTATATTTGTGCCAACTTTCATATCTTTAACTTAAAAAATAAACATTTTCCCATATCAACTTTCAAAGGTGGCATTACCAGGCCAATAAATGGCCTGTAAATGTTTATTCTGATTGCAAAATCGGTCCTTAGTGAACTTTAGTGTATAAACTCGTGTATTTAGTGCATACATAAGTATTCACAAACCTAACACTCTTTTTAAAGCAGTCGGGTAAAACATGTTAGCAGTATTTCGCAAACATAAATTACACGTCTACATAACAGTTAATTAACAAAAAATAGGATGTCCAAATTAAACCACCCTCATGGAGATTTTATTTATTTAATACCGAGTGACGTATTTTCAACCCTTGTCCGTTCTCATGACGTCTACTTAAGAGAGGTTAAGAGGTCTTAATTCTGAGATCCTCTTCCGAATGAGAAATTCAAGAGGCTCTCTAATTATTACCTGATTAGAAATATATAAATAAAATAGCTTGTATCAAAGTAAGGGTTCCCCCTTAAAATTGAGCTCTGGAGGACGTATACTCAGTAATTATAGGTCACACTTAGACGTAATCTTAAATAAAATAGTTTGTTTTCCAAATTGACCTGAGCGGATATCAAACCCGGGAACTTTTCCGCTCTGGGCGTTTACCTTTCCCGCTGCGCCATCGAGGTCAAGATCGGAATTGAAGGAAAGAAAGAAGAAACATACAATTATTGACCTTAACAACATAACAAATAAGGTAGTTGTTACGGACTCATTTGCAAGGAGCCTTTTTATAGTTTTTATATTACTTTTAATATGTCATTGCTATTGCTTTGTTTTTTGAATTTTACTTGTCATTACACGTTTCGACCAAAAAGCGACCTTTAATTACAGTCCACATAAATATTTATTTAATTTTTTAAAAGTAGTAAACACACACAAAACATTTATTGGTCAATTGGGTACCATCTTAGCAGATACTGCAACGGCATTGTTATAACACTATAGTAGAGCTGGTATTCTGGAAGAACCCTCCTGCTTGGGAAAAAATAATTAAAATGAACAAAACAAAACCAAACGACAATTAACGCAATACGTCTTCGCATGAGACGACAAAAATTTCTATACCGTTGTTTGGGTGATAGTACACCGTACTCGTATTTTCAGCCAATCAGCAGTTGACGCATTGATTCTGGCATTTCTTAGGAGCGCGATAAAATTTACTCGCGTTGCGCATGCTAGGAATTGCGGCAATGCGACAAAAAATTGCAAACCAAGCGGACTGCTGTGAGCGTAAGGTATGTGATCTCTGTATACCTTACATTAATTTAAAGAAATAAATATTAACTTGAAGTTTGCGGGAACAGTTCGTCCTTTGGTCTCTGTGCCCAAAATTACTCTGCGCGAAATACCTGTGCGGCCATTTTAGAAATGCCCGCCATTTTGCGCTGTCACTCTTTACTCGATCGTAATCGGTCTTTGATAAATCGTCGCGCAAATCCAATTGATTATTTAACTCGAAAGCATTATTTTGGACACAAAATGTCGCCTCAGTGTGATATTTAAGCGATAATTAGGCGAGCTTGTGATTAATTGACGGATTCCTTAGATTTGAGAGATAAAGCACAGTTCAGCGGTAACACCTTGTACATTTTTGATTTTTTTAAGCCTTGATTAACCATTTGAAGTACTTATACTTTTCTTGTGAAGTAAACCAAGCGAAATTCTTCCTCTGTGTCACATATGCACGCAATATATTTTTTCACGCTCCTATTTGAGACCTTGCTTACATTATTCTGGTACCAGATGTTTAGTATTGTGTATGTTACTCTAGTTTAATAAATTTATCTGTACCACGTCAATAAAGTGAAGTATACTGCGAAAAGACAAGAAGACGTTTAAATTTGTAAAAAAATAAATGTTATTTTATAGTGGAAAGCAGGTGGCTCTCTGCAAGCCCACAAGAGATCCCACGATATTTTTTAAATTGACTTGGGTCTGGGTGTGCTGCGATGACGCCCCCAGTTAGTATCCGTCGTCTGGTACTCATAGTACAAGGGATAACCTTAGTTTGAGACCAGGTGATTGGTGTGATTGTCTGGCGCATTATATGATTTATATTAGGTACTTTGTGTACTTTGAACTGTCCAAGGTCCAACTTTAAATAAGTTTGCCAAATTCTAACCACCGAAGTTCAAAACGTTTTAAAAATAACCGCCTGCCCAATTTAAGCGAACAATGTCGCAGATAAATCTGTGAACAAAACGCAGTGTTCGTTTTGAGATGAAGAACAAGACAACGTTAACACAGTATAAATGAAACAGCGGTCCGGACACTCATCATAAGATGCGTCCACTATGCAATTTATTCTGGAAAATAGTCCATATTCAATTCAGGAACTTTTTCAAAAAGCGTCACTAAATTTATAGTGACAGTAAATGCATGTTGCGTGCTAATAGTTTCATTGAGTATTAAGACGGATGTCCACACATCTTTTGCTAATTTCAGCAATAAACAAAACGTTATAACTTTGTCATTTTTAATCGAAAAAAAAATTGGTTTTCACATTTACAATTACAACCTTATCCTACATTCGTGTTTGAAATGCTTATGGCAAATAAAAAATAAAGTAACTTTCCGCTTCAGTCTTTTTGCATGTTTCGATCATTTAACTGCTAAACGGATTTTTATTTGATAAAAAGTTTCAAGAGTTAGTTTTATATAAACAATACATAGGAATAATGGTTCACTGCAATAATGATAAACATCCTTTGGTTTTTGTTTCGAGATATTTGGATGTTAAGTTTAAAAACGTTGACATTCAGCCTTATTGCCGTGATTACCTGGGACACTGAGTGTTTTAGACGTGTAGTCAAATATGAGAAATGGTTTTATCTCAGGACTGAAAGCGATCTCTAGTTAGTAAACAAAATCACTAGCTGCATGTATGAAGTGACCGAATGATGTTGATCACTTAGATTTTAACATTTTGGACATTCATCATTATTGCTGTGGACCCTTCATATAATATATTACAGTTCAGAAAAGCTGATAAATTCGTTGATATCTACATCGCACGTGAAGCAGGAGCGGGTAGCTAGTTACAAATAAAAGGCTACAGTTTAAAAATGTATTGCAAGCAAGCAATAGATAATAACAAAAAAGAAACTATCTTGTCAATGCTTTCTTAAGGGCATTTCTATTTTTCTTACTGTATATATATTTTAATTGTGTCGCAAATCCGATTTGCTTTGTCGCGCCGATAAATTCGCGCCTGGTGGGGCTCTGACTCTCCAGGAGTCACATCTAGAGAATGAGACCATACTGTGTTCTCAGGCTTAATCAAGAGAAGCACCATTTTGTCTCACTCTCTATGGTAGCGTCATACGCACTTTTTTTAATTAAAACCTTTTTATTAACATTTGCCTATTGTATTTTTAACCTCTGACGCAAAATGATGGGTGCTTTAAAGTTTAACGTGACACATTTGAGTCGTCTTTGAATAAAATGCGTGTTCACAGAGAGAGTGTTCTTCCGGTTTGGAACGTTTAGGTACCGAGAAGGCACCGGTAAGAAACTCAGCAGATCAGTTACAGTAGCAGTATCTAACTTATTGCTATATGTTGCTCACTTTGGACCAAGTCAAATAGGTTTGTTTTGATGAGTGAAGAATCGTTATTTTTGGAGCAGAATAATACGGATGGTGATTTGGTAAAAAAAAACACAATGATTATGTTTGACCGTCATTCACATTAAAAAAATACAATGTAAACCAGTTTTTTGCATCAAAATATTGAGATGACAAATACAAATTGGTAATGATACAGCGCATTCAAGTTCAGTGGGTGTGTTTACGTCACTAATTCGTAAAAACTGTGCGAAGAAGTGACGTAACACTAAATTTAACGCAACGTAACGTTAGTAAATTTTTGTTTCCATGACAAGTTAAAATATATGTGTCTTCTATTTTTTCTTTATCTAACTATTGGACCAAACAGAAAATTACAATTATTAAATCTGTTTTTTGACTGAATAAACGAGGCAGCCTATACATTTTCGAAAGCTCTTTTAATGTTTTCATGACAAATAAAAAAATATTTCTATTTTTTTGTAATTCAACTATTGAACCAACAACAAATATCCAGTTATCTACCCTATTTTACGACTGCAGATATGAGGCAACCCAAACCTTATCCAGTTTCCTCGTAGAATTTCTTTTTACTTGGCTCGCTGAAGTGCCATATATGGCTAACATGCGCAAAACGTCAAATTAATCGCATGAGGCGACAAAAATTTTGATACTTTTGATTGGCTAATGGAACACCGCACTCGTATTTTCAGCCAATCAGCAGCTGACGCACTGACTTCAATCGATTTTGACGTTTGTTAAGAGCGCGAAAAAATTTAGTCGCGTGGCGCATGCTCAAAGTCAATCTTTTTTATTCACATAGATTACATTAGTAATAGTTATGAATAGTCTCTATATAAAGCAAATGAAGCTACCTCCGGTTCGGAACCTATAACTAAAGAGAAGATACCGGCAAGAATCTCAGTAGTTTTTTTTTACATATGAAAGCTAAACTTATTACTCATTTTGCACTAAGACACACAGTTAGTTTGTCAATTGTAAATAAAAATTTTAAATCAATTATAGAAAAATAAAATATAAAAAAAACAAAGGTTTAATTTACAAATAAATTAAATTAAATTAACTGTAGGACTTACATGGGTCATCGAGGCCCAATTCTGACATTGATTGAAAAAATGCGTCATATATTTTTAAAATAATATAAAACACGTAAGTAGACACACTAGGCCTGCTAGTGAAGTACCACCTCAAAGAGCTGATAAATTCCGACCTAAACCGATAATCCGATGTTAGCGACGCGGCAGCGGCTTCGGAACAATAATTAACAATTAGCACTCGCGATCGCTATCAGCTATCGTGATAACGATTGCGAAAATGCAAAAAAGGGAAGTTCGTTTGCCTTTAAACTTACATGCAGTCACTTTAAATAGTATTTTTTGTTGAAAATTCAGAATCAATCAGCAATCTGCTAATTTTGAAACTATGTCTACTACTGAGAAGCAAGGTCGTCTTCTGCCGGCCCGTGGGTATACAGGAATTTGGGGCCCTCGTGGACACAAGAATTTGAGGCCCCGTACACACAAGGAATTGGGGCTCCTATGCACACAAGAATGTGGCCCCCCTGTGCACACAAGAAATTGGTGAAAAAATAGTGATTGTGGGAAAATATTTATTTGATAATTTTTATATGTTAAGTATGAAATTTAAATTTTTTATTAGTTTGATGTAAAGTTTAGTTCTAAGTAAGTTAAAATTAATCCCCAACAATTAGTACCGAATCATTCAATTTCATTTAATAGTACCTGCCATACATTCTTTAAAACTTTAGCGCTAATGATTTCAAAGATTTGTAAAAAAATATCTCTGGAAGTTTTCTACGTTTGTCAAGGCTAGTTATCTCACAAACTACCCCATAATTATTCTTAAACCCCGTGATTTTCATACCCTAACAGGTGATTTCTCTATCGCTCAAACAATATGGCTTCCTCGTAAACGGCTGTCAAAATACACGCATACTTGTAACCCAATATGCAAGCTACAGGGCGTCCTGCCTCAAGGAGCGCCGTTAAAAATAGACCTGTTTTTATTAAAATGAAACGGGATACTGTGATTATGAAGGATTGTAAAAAAAGAGTTTAAAAGTTGCTCAGTCTGTGCTCAAAGAATCGGTAGCGTATCGAGTGACGCGATAAAATTCAGAATCCCTTATGAGTTTGCTAATTTTGAGAAATAAATAACATCAAACTGTTTGGGGTAATTAATTTACACAAATTAATTACCCCAAACAGTTTGATGTTATTTATTTACAATATTATCACTATAATGGTTTACACAAACCATTATAGTGATAATATTGTCATTCATTTATTTATTCATTTCATAAATAATATTACAACTTTGTTTGAAATTGACATGTTTAATTTTACTGAAAAGTACTAAAACATGTCGACATTTATTTTACATTTATGTCACAAATTCCTAATTTTGATTTCCAAATTATAAATTAAAAATGTCACTGCGCGTGCAAAACCGCGGAAAGAGAATTCGTAAATAGCGCCTATTAGATTTTGTACGATTCCGATAAGGAGGTGAAAATACCTGAATATATTAGTCATTATATATATAGTTCCGGGATATATAGTCAACCAAACTGTGTCGTAACTTTTGTAGTAACCTACTTTATAAGAATGTATCGTAAATTAATCCATAACTCGTTTAGAGGGCGCGATATTTCAATGCCGCGTTTATGCAGTTACGCAGTAAGAACATACTGCTCTTTCGCGGTTTTAATTAATTAATTATTAATTTAATATAAGAAAAATAATTTATTTATTAGCACACATGCCATGCGATAATATTAATCGAAAAAAATGATGTAGATGACATTTATCAACACTATAAAGCACTTGATTCTCTCTCACTCTGATCTTGTCTCGCTGGATGTTTTTGACTGTGGTACTACGGGAGCGATTTTTTATTTTTTATTTATTTATTCAAGCAACAAGACTCATTTTAGTTAGTTATAAAAGACTTAACCTATGTTAGTACATACATTTATAAAACATAATGATTAATGCACAACTCCAGCAGAAGTAGTGCTACAGTACCTCATATAGCGACAGTCCAGCCTGCTCGCTATCATAGCTAGGATGCTGTTGGGGCTGCCGGACACAGCCAATAGTTTGTGTTCAATTTTAATCTAAAAAATATGTTGTGCAAAATGGTTGTTATTCAAGTTAAGTGAGACATCGCCCTGTGTAAAAAGAATGCGTATATACGACATATCCTGTACAGTGTGGCCGAGACGCTCACGCTGTCATTGTATGGAGAAGGCTTTTCAATTTTAATAGTAAACTAACGTCAGCCGACGGGTGTGCCTCATTCAGAATATTTCATTTTAATTATTTACTTTTAGTAGCTTAAGCACTCGTGTTACAGAAATCAGAAACAACGATGGTACCACAACACCCAGACCCGAGACAATATAGAAAAGTTCGTTTTCCATATTGACCCGACCGGGGATCGAGCCCGGGACGTCAGAGATGGAGCGACGCCAAAGTCCGGCCCGCTCGCATCTCGGCTACGAAGGTCGTCAAACTTGCAGTTGGCTTAGTGAAGAGAAGAGCAGCACGCGCGATACGTGAAGGTCGTGGGTTTGAGCCCCACACCACATGGGGAGATGAACTTTTTCCGTTTATTTAAAATATTGAAATAGATACATCGTTTAAATGACTTTGGCGTCGCGCCATCTCTGAGGTCTCGGGTTCGATCTCCGGTCGGGTCAATATGGGAAACGATCTTTTCTATATTGCCTCGGGTCGGGATGTTTTGGTACCGACGTGGTTACTAATTTCTATAACACAAGTGCTTCAGCTACTTACCATAGAATCAGTGCAATGTATGTGATGTTGTCCAATATTTATTTTATTTATTTATTAAAGTATCATAGGTGAACTTTTCTGTAGTATTAACCTCTTAGTTACATATTATCATATTGTTATAGTTTGTTAAACAGCAGCGTAAAGCCGCCTCCATTTTAAGTTAGCCCACATCGCGTGTGTACGGAGTTATGGCTTCTTTACTCGGAGATATCTGAGGCTAAAGTGACGTGACGGCGCGTGAGGGTAGGCCGACGTTGGCGCGGCCTGTCTGCGGCATCAACTGAAACAGGCTCAGCCAGGCCATGGGAGAGGCCTATTAGGTTGCTATCAAACTGACTAACCGGCCTGGTTGACAGGCCAGTTTTTTTTTTATCAAAATCGATAAAATTCAGTTTGTCCAATACTGATTGACTGCAAATCGACGTTGAAGTACCACCTAACTTTATTTTTATGCGAAAATGATTTAGAACCTTATTGTGTACTGTATAAATCTTTTTTTTTATTATTTGAGCACTGGCAGTTAGGCGGTATTGGCATTTCACCATCGAAATACGAGTGCGGTGTGCTATCAGTAAACCGATGAACCTAAAGAACTCAAATTTTTCTCTTGATACATTTTACAAATTGCGCATGCAACAATATGTACCTACCGGGCCATAGGAGAAGCCTATTAATTTGCTTTTAAACTAACTGACTGGCCTGATGGGACAGTGGTTGAACTATATCTCGTATTGCTTTCTAATCTGAAATATCGATACTACTGATATGACTAGCCACTTTAGATTCACATTATCGATAGTCAAATTTCCGAAGCTAAAACTATCAATAGTTCGCCTATACTAACTGTCATCCATCGCCTCCCTACGACAAGGGCGCCATAGAAGCTTAAAAATAAAATAAAAGTTTTCGCTAACAATTCGCCTTAAAATGGCCATTATAATAATAATGGAGTGTATCCACATTTCAACGTCATATTAACTGTTTCATTATATCGTTTCCAAGCGTAAAACAAGTAGAGGTGGGCCATAACATTTGACGCCGGTCAAAACTTGATTTAAATGAGATTTTATGTCAGTTCGATTTATTGACCGATTCGAATTGTCGAGTTGAGTTTGTTTAAATGTTTTTTGTGCAAACTTATCTTATCGAAGATATGTCTTTATGGTTCAAGTATGATTAAAAAAACTTCGATAACGTCCAGTGAATTCACAATAAATGTGTTGAAAATTGATCTAAATAGATTGAAATGAGAAATGTTTTTAGAATATTGTCTAGTGTCATTTTCTATTGTCAATAATGTCAGTGAATAATTGGAATTTAGTTCTTGTTACAATTGAGTTATGAAATAAGGCACTTTATCTAACAAATTATCTTTAATTAAAACTTTTTAAAGCCTTTGTAATACAGATAAGTTTAAATACTAGTCAATAATTAATTAATTTTTATGCAATTTTACATAATATCAGCTCATCAGATACCATCTTGAGTATTGCTTATATCTAACCTATATATAAGTATCGATTCAAATGAACCAAAAATCGAATCACAAAGTCATTTTTACCGCGGACAGATTCGAATATTCATTTAAGTCGCATCACTAACAACAAGACAGGTCGATCGCCGTGTAAAAAGCTGTAACTGCCACTTAGATGTGACGAAAAATTAGTGCGTACTGGAAATAAAAAGGCAAATATGAGTAAAGGCGTTTCGTCGCCCGACCACCGGCACTGGATAAATACATTTACGTATTTATACTGGGAGGCCGTGCGTGAACGGGAAGAAGGTATAGGAACTTATAGATAGGGACGTAAGTTAAAATTGTGGCGACGACAGAGTTGGTTATATTGTTAGTGTATTTAAACTTTTATTTAACCAAATTGACATTAACATTGTGTAATCTCTACGATGGACATAATTTTTTTCTTAATTATTTGAAAATAATGTAGGTATTTGTTTTGTGTAAAACTTAGGCAACTCCGGGTCCTATACTTGTTTACGGTGCGTCAAAGCATTTCCGCCCTACCTACAAAAATCCAAAAAGTAGGATCTCTGATAAATTTAATGATGATTTTTGAACATTTAATTTTAGATTTTAAAAGAGGTAGGGCACAGCGATTTATCGCTCGAACTGGAGCAGCCCGACTGGTGAAATACCTCCACCTTACAGAAGACCGCAGCCAAATAACAATCACTTCTGTGTTGTTGTGTTCCTGCGTGTGAGTAAGGTTTCCAGAGCTCTTGGGGGGTGCTACATTAGTAGCAGGGGTCAAGCCTTCAAGGTAAGGGCGACAAGTCCAGTAACATATGTATTATGCTGTACTTGTCACCCTTAAGCTAGGACCTCATTACCACTTAACATCAGGTGGGATGAGGTCAATCTTGAAGTGTAATATAAAAAAAAAAAGATACAAGTGAAGGGGAGACGGAGTTGTACTTAAATGTAACTTGAGTGGTGGCGCTATGTGGCGGGTCGTTCATTCCCTTCAATATGGTTGTTTGTTAAACAATAAGGTGCCGCCTTTGGAGACTGGTCCGCTCCAGCTTACCTCTCGAAATACTTAATTTTTCTTAACTCATCCAAACCAAACTCTGAGAGAATATAGTTATAGTATTTTTTTAAATAGAGTCGTTATTTACGTATCAGCTCTAAATGTTTACGTATCTATGGTCCCAGGTACAATACAGAGGCCATGTTGACACTATTAGAAGTGCTCTACCGCCGCTCTACCGGTCGGAACTCTACTGAATCGCTTGTAAACCCTTGCTCTATTAGCACAATTGGGTATTTGGTTACGCCATAGTTTGAATTGTAGAGATGTACAGTGTGACGAATACGGTGTGACGGTGTGAGGTAAGGTGTTGATCGAGAGATTTAAAACTACAGAAAATAATTCTTTTGTGAGTTTAAGCGTTAAAATATTTAACAAGTTGCCTGAAAATGTTATCCATTTGCCTATGCATAGATTTAAGTCTCATTTTAAGAAAGAAAGAAAGAAAAACATTTATTGGCACACACATTAAAGCACAATTACAAACACATGAGAAACATTGAACAGAGACAGTGCAGCCAATGAGGTCCCAGCCTCAGCATGAGCTGCTGTGACAATGGAATCAATGCGGCAGCAGCGCTGGTGTTCTGGTGGGACCTTAAATTGAGTGGCGTGAAAAACAACAAAAAAATTAAAAATAAAACAAGATACTTAAGTAAAACGTAAGAACTAAACAATACAAAAAAACAAAAAAAAACATTACAACATTAACAAACTAATTGGCTACTTGACAAAATTTTGAAATCTTGTTAATTGTGTAAATTTTAAAAAGTGTTTAATTAAAAAGTGCTAATACAAAATTGATGATTATTTAAATGACAAACATGTATGGGTCTAGAATTACTTTAATGTCTAGAAAACTGTGAAATCTAGCTTTGTAAACTTTATTTAAGTACCTAGTATAAGGAAACATTGTTACATTGAAAAAAGTAAGTGTCGAGTTTCTTGCCGGTTCTTCTCGACATGATCAACATTCCGAACACGGCGGTAGAATACTTAATTAGTACCGACGATTCATAACTGCTTTTGTAAAGATAAAGATGTTTTATATTCTATTCTAGAGTTTTTAAGTAGCAGGTAAACTCAAAGAGATATTAAATGTATTTTAATTAGTACTAGTTTTTACTGGCGACTTTTACACGTGCGGCAGTTTATTTAATCAATTTTAGTAATAAAACCTTTAATTTCATTGGTATTTCATCGTCAGACCCTGATTTACTTATCATGATGCCACCACCAAAATATTTTCCCAACTCATTTCCAACAAAAATAAACGATTAACAAATGACGTAGCTATCTGCAAATCCATACTAATATTATAAATGCGAAAGTAACTCTGTCTGTCTGTCTGTCTGTCTGTCCGTCTGTTACTCTTTCACGCCTAAACGGCTAAACGGATTTTGATGAAATTTGCTATAGGTATACGTTGAATCTCAAGAACGGACATAGGCTACTTTTTATTAGAAAATAAGGGGGGGATGGAAAAATGTTTATTTTTGAAGTTAGAGATATGAAATTTGGCTTAAAATATAGACTACTTTTTATTTCGAATATTAGGGGAGAAAGGGGTAAAACCGACCATGAAAGGATGTAGTCCACGCGAACGAAGTCGCGGGCACAGCTAGTAACATTATAAAATCATTCGATCGAATTGTAAATTAACTTTTTTTAAAACTTAGTTAAAATATCCCATATAGTTACTGTTGTTTACTTTATATAGCTTGTTGATTAAAAAACTATTTTGTATGTAAATCTGTTATTTTATATTACTGTGAGCACCAGACGAGACACAATAATTAAAGGTTTCCAGGGCTGATTTAGGAAATTACGTCAAATCTACACTGAGAAGCAAACTGAGTATTTTTGTTTGGTAGCTGATCTATTTCATTATCCCGGCTAAACCTTATAAATGAATTTAGATAAAATGATATATGTATGTACGTAGTATGTAAGTTTGATCTAAAACTGATGTATATTTAATCTCATCATGACAATTTGAGAAAGAGTAATAAACTTGTATTCATTTAAAATAATTTAACGGATCAAAACGCAACACCATTTTCATTTAGTAGTTAATACGAACTACTTACTGCCCGACGTTTCGGTTAGGTTGCACCAACCGTGGTCACGAGCTGACTAATAAAATAATTTAACGGGTCAAAACGCGACACCATTTTTATTTAGTAGTTAATACGAACTACTTACTGCCCGACGTTAAATTATTTTAAATGTTTAAAATGGAACGCGAAAGTCTTAAAATTTATTAAACTTGTATTAATTTAAGTAACATCTTTTATTTGATTCCCGATCCGTTCCTCATACTCAGTAGCTAGGCAGATTAGCCACTAGAATCAACGCCGTCTTAATCTAGCCTGGGGCCCTGAATCACACGCAAGCATTTGGGGCTCTTGGGCACAGAATAATTATTGGCTCTTGGACTCACAAGAATTTAGAAAATAAATTATGCGAATTATACTAAACATTTTGGAATAATATGTCATGTCATCTATGATATTAGAATGCTCTGTTGTTATAGAAATGTCGGTCGTTCTGGGCATCGTCCCCGTGTGCCCTTATGGTGAAGACGGTACTGACTTCAATAACATCCTTACTATAATATAATAATAATAAACTCAAACTCAAACTTAAATATTCCTTTATTCAATAGGTTACATATAACACTTTTGAATCGTCATTGAATACAATGCAAAGTGATTCTACTTCCGGTTCGGAACCTATATCTACCGAGAAGAAACCGGTAAGTTTGTTTGTTCCGCTTTCACGCCGTAACTACTGAACCGGTTGCTTTGAAATTTTGCAGACGTAAAGTTAGAAGTCTGGATTAAATAATAGGTTACTTTTTATCCCGGAAAAATTGATATTCCCGAGGGAAAACAAACACATAGTTTGCTTGATGGATGGATTGGAGATGGCGCTGTGTGTCGTTTAAAACAAGGTAAAGTATTGCAAACGAATATAAACATGTAAATTAAGAATCTAAATGATACGATAATGAATCCCCGAAAATGAGGAATTCGCGAGGGATGACGTACAATTTGTTTTATCGTCTAAACAGTTTTTTACATCTACTTATATAATAAATGAGAAGTTTTCTTACAGTTGTGCTTTATACCACAATATAACCGAATTCCATGCAGACGAAGCCGCGGGCGGAAAGCTAGTATCAAATACATTTGATCCCAAAGTAACGGAAACAAAGTCACGATAGACGTATGTTCATAATAACGAAAGCGACTATAAATGCTTGTATAACTGAATTTATTTGACAAACGTTAAGTATAACAAAGTAATGTCATATTGTATGCAGTGATGACGTACCGTAATCGCGTGTAGAGTGCGCTCTCATTGCGCGTAACGATACGAGCTGACATAAGATGGGGGGGAGGGGGGATAGAATTAGTAACTTCACTGGAAGAGACATGAGAATTGACATAATCTAAAATCATTTCTTAAAAAGTCAAAGTCAAAGAACTGAACGCAGAATAAAGCAAATGAACTACCGTATTAATTGTTCCGATAATGCGAGTTAACTTTTATTTTACAAATTAAAGTAAATGTGCTACATTATACTTAACAGATACGTAGCTAGAGATTTTTAAAAATGTTGTATTATCTTGTGTGCAGCTATCATTGGAACTCAAATTTAATGCTATTTTTTTTCTTCTTGTACCTTATAAATAAATAAATAAGCGTCGATCAAAGATTTCGTAGATCAGTTCCACCAATACTAATATTATTTATGCGAAAGTATCTCTTTCTCTTTGTTTGTGTGTCCGGCTTTCACGCCTAAATCACTGAACCGATTTTGATGAAATGTGGTATAGCTATACGTTGAACCTCTGGAACGGACATAACCTACTTTTTGGTTTGAAAATAAGGTATGATAGGGGTAATACCACCCTTGAAAGTTTATTTAGGAATATGAAATTTGGCACATATATAGCTCGAAACTTGGATTAAAATATGGACTATTTTTTGTTTTGACTATTAGGAGAGACAGGTGTAAAACCGACCATGATACTATGTATTCCACGAACGAAGTCACAAGCACAGCTAGTACAAAATATAAACAAATTATCGTCTCAAGCGCACGGTAAGCACGGGTAAGGACTTACAGTTTGATATTTGTTCGTTAAGATCATTCTGACAGGCTGTTGATTGTACATATTTGTTTGTATATCAGAAGAAGCATTACAAAAATGTAAAAGAATTACGGAGCCCCAGACCTTTCCAACGAATGCAAAACCGTGAAAATCGGTTCGTGCGTTCTGGAGTTATAGCGTCAGGAAGGAAACGCCGACTTATTTTATAGAGCTTTTTCTTCGAATAGGGTATTTATTAGTCGTTATCAGACGGTTGCAGCGTGATATTATGTAGCCTTAAACCTTCCGCGATAAAATATACTATCCAACACAAAAATATTTTTTCAATTCAAACTTTATTTGTTCACCGTTCAAACAAACAAACTCTTTAGCTTTAAAATATTAGTATAAATTGATCGAATAAATTATATCTGTTCGTTTATTTAATAAATAAAAAATTTGGCCTAAAAACCGTAATTTACAGACAAAAGCACGTCAAACCACACATTCTGAGCTTTGAACCACCCTTTTATCGAGCGCATAAGATTTTATATAGAAGTGCAAATGCTTACCTTGACGTGCTTTGACCGTACAAGTTCCCATTTTGCATGCCACATCCAGCTTTTTGACATCATTGTCTCAGACCAAATTACTGCTTTTACCACATCACGCGGGCACGTTATATGCGTTCCCACTTAGTGTGAAACGCGTCACTTCTTGATTTTTAAAGTTTCATATTGTGTAGGATGATATAATAAAGCTTGAGTTTACGTAAGGCTGTATCGTTGCGGATCCTGGTATAATGGAAGCATAACTGGGAAACAACAGACGACGAACAAAGTAAGTGTCCAGTTTCTTGCCGGTTCTTCTCGACATCATCAGCATTCTGCGACGGTAGAATACTGAATTACTACTGACGATTCATAATTGCTTTTGTAAAGGTTACATGATAATTTAGGGTTCAGCCTGCGTTTGCAATGTAAAACAAATATTTAGTAAACATATTATTGTTAGAATAAATAGTCACCATTCCTGGAATTAATCACAAACACACACACACACACATCCACACACACACATCAACACACTCATTCTTTTTTACGTATTTTGTGTTCATGATCCTTAAGCCAAGACTATAATTGTAATGTTGTGGAATTAACTTTTTAAATGTCGAGGAATTACTGACATTGAAAATACAGTTTTTACTAGTTTCGATGTCAGGGATTCATCCCTTTGATTCATATATACCTACTGATTAACCCTAGACTTATATTATATGAACTGTAAACGGAATTTTGGGTTATGAATAAATGATTATTATTATTATTATTATAAGCGGAAAAAATGAAATTATTTACGACATCACATTGAAATAACCTCAAAAATAAACAGTTTCCACTATTTAATGGATGTTGTGATACATATAAACCAGCTTCGTCTTGAATAAATCTATCTATAAAAAACCGCATTAAAATCCGTTGCGTAGTTTTAAGATTTAAGCGTACATAGGGATATAGGGACAGAAAAAGCGACTTTAGTTTTTTTTTTATATTACACTTCAAGATTGAACTCATCCCACCTGATGTTAAGTGGTGATGAAGTACTCGCTTAAGAGTGACAAGTACAGCATAATAAATTTGTTACTGGGCTTGTCGCCTTTACCTTGAAGGCTTGACCCCTGTTACTAATGTAGCACCCCCCAGAAGCTCTGGAAACCTTACTCACACGCAGGAACACAACAACACAGAAGTGATTGTTATTTGGCTGCGGTCTTCTGCAAGGTGGAGGTATTTCACCAGTCGGGCTGCTCTAGTTCGAGCGATAAATCGCTATGCCCTACCTCTCTTTAAGATTTATACTATGTAGTGATTCTAACATGATAGCAGAGAATTTACGTAACACTGTTTTACAGCGGACCACGGTTTACTTAGTGGATGTCGAACTGGCATAAGCCACGCTAGAGGAAATAGAAAGGTTCTTTTGTATTCTAGACTACTGGCTGCCGCGGCTTCCCATGCGTACTTTCGCCGTTTTTTTCCACATTTTCCACTTATTCTTCGGTCCTATTAGTCACATCATGATGCTTTATAGCCTAAGGCTTTTCATGATAATTGGGCTATCCCACACAAAATACATTTTAATTCAAACCATCCGTTCTTGGAGGGGTACTCTCAAAAACGAAACGAACAAACGAAAGGTTTCGTTTTTGCAGATTATTCAAAAGCTTGGGAATGAAGACGTGGTTTTTGATTTGCATAAATAATATTTTGTTTTTTGAAAACGCTTAATTTGCATTCGAAAAGATTTCTTTATAATTATGAGGATTAAAAATTGCCATCCGTTGTCGGATCCGACATATTTCGTTTATGAGAGTAGACCCCCTGAGATTAGCGATAGCGATTATAAGTACAGATGGGAATTGATTAAGGATCGCAGGGTTCGAAATATGCGCTTTACGTTAACTCTCTCTCCTATCATGTTGTATTTTAAGAGAGATAGTTGACTAAAAATGTTTGTGAACTTGTCAAAAAATATAAGACAAATTTTATCTTTCATCATGAACACAAAAATTTCAAAACGCAATACTTGCGTTAAAATTTAGCGCAATGTCATTTATTCAAACTGTTTTTACAAAATAACGACGTAAACACACCCCAACACTGAAGTTGGTAGCGCTGTATTATAAGAACGTTTTCAATGTAGGTATTTTGAAAATCTGTCCAACGTATAAAGAAAAATATTTTTTTTACCAAGTTATCATCCCTTTCATGGTAAAATTACTAAGAAGGAGTTTATGGTAAGAAATAAGATTGGAATTCAGGACCCCTGCCACTCAAACCTATTTCTTAATTAGTCCGAACCTTTCAAAACAATAGCTTAACTCATTCACTTACAAGGAAGCCGAACTGATTACATTATACTTATCTTCCAAGCGCTCATCCATCATGGTTGACGGGAGTAAACTTCGCCTAACCCAGGATGCCTTATCGTAAGTGATAATGTTATCTGAAGCACACAAAAACCTACTGATGAGGTAGGGTTAAGGAATAAGGAAGAGCATACGACATAGTATGATTATGACACGTGTCACGCCATGAGGATTTAACTACAATGCCATGTTTATTTTGGTTCAAAACCACTACATTCATACTAACATATAAAGGTAAAGAATTTGTTAGCAAGTGCATTTACAATTAATTCTTTTGCGCGTCAATTTTGACGACCTCGGTGGCGCAGTGGCTAACGTAGGCGGCCAAAGTGCGAAAGGTCTCGGGTTCGATTCTCAGTCAGGACGATGTGAAAACTAACTTTTCTAAATTGACTTAGGTTTGGGTGTGCTGGGATGACACCCCCAGTTAGTATCCGTCGTCTGGTGTTCATAGTACAAGAAAAAACCTTAGTTTGAGACCACGTGTGGTGTGGTTGTCTGGCGCATTTATTTATTTTTATAACGAGAAAGTTTGTAAGAAAGTATGAATGTATGTTCCCCATTCACGCAAAATCTTAACGGATTTTGCAGAAGTTAATAAATGAGAGATGACTCACTAGCTTATTACTTATTATTGCATAATTGCGCCGGCGATGTCGCGGGCTAAATAGCAAATAGGTACATACATTTTATAGAAACACTAACAGAAAGTGGAAAAATTAATTAGTATAATATACATTGCATCCGTGCAAAGCTACGACCCGAGTCGTTAGTCTGAATTAAAATCATACAAGCAAAATATTAAACTAAACTAAAACTAAAATTAACTGAAGGAAAATAAATAATAAATAAAAAATTAATGCGCCAGACAATCACACCAATCACCTGCTCTCAAACTAAGGTTTTCCCTTGTACCATGAGCACCAGACGACGGATACTAACTGGGGGCGTCATCGCAGCACACCCAGACTCAAGTCAATTTAGAAAAACTACATATTGCAGAAAAAAGGCAAAAAATAGGTATGAATATATATTTCACTTCAAGATTGACCTTATCCCTCCTACAAGTACAGCATAATAGCTGTTACTGGACGTGTGCCCTACCTCGAAGGCTTGACCCCTGCTACTAATGCAGCACCCCCCTGAAGCTCTGGAAACCTTACTCACACGCAGTAACACAACAACACGGAAGTGATTGTTCTTTGGCGGCGGTCTTCTGTAAGGTGGAGGTATTTCACCAGTCGGGCTGCTCCAGTTCGAGCGATAAAAGCCCTACCTTGCTTAATTTATTGCAGCAGTGTGACGCTGAGTCGGGTCGCCAGTCTAAAATAAAACTATGTATATTCAAATACCTCCAAAGAATGATCAACAATGACACACAATTATACCTCTTATTAACACTAGTAAGTACAAGAACACAATCTATGCATCATACAAGTCTTTTTGTTCGGTAAATTCGGTTGTGGGTCGCAAAACAATAAGAAGAATGTTGGAACAGACTGAATCAGTCAAAAAGTGATTTGCATTTACACTCGCGTACATAAGTCTTGGGCCGATGGAGTGGCACGCGTTATGTGGAGTAAGCTAATTGTGTGTAAGGGTCAAAGAGGCAAAGTCAAAGAGACAAAATCAAAGTCAAATACGCAAAGTCAAAGAGTCAAAGTCAAGAGTCAAAGTCAAAGAGGCAAAGTCAAAGAGTCAAAGCCAAAGAGTCAAAGTGTCAAAGTCAAAGATTTTTTATTCATATAGATTATTAGACCATTAGTAACATTTATGAATAGTATCTATATATATAAAGCAAATGAAGATACCTCCGGTTCGGAAACTATAACTACAGAGAACATACTGGCAAGAAGCTCAGTAATCATGGACTTTTGATTGCTCCGTGTCTAGGTGCTTATAAATAATTATGTCGTCTACCGTAGCTGTGAGGCGAGCGGGCCGGACTTTGACGTCGCGCAGTCTCTCAAAGTCCCGGGTTCGATCCCCGGTCGAGTCAATATAGGAAACATACTTTTCTATAATGTGGGTCTGGGTGTTGTTCTACCGTCGTTATTTCTGAAAGAATTGCTTAAGCAACTTACCACCAAATAAGAGCAACTAATGTGATGTTCTCCAACATTTATTTGTAAATTAACTGGTCTTTATTTTATCATTATTTTTATTGCAACGTTGGTAATTATCAAGACCAGGCTTAAAATGAAAAAAAAACCTTCATTTGAAGTAAGTAAGTACGCGAGTGAAGCCGTATTTTAATCGATTATATTTATGTATACGAACCACTTCTCCGCTCGTCTGTCCGTCCGTCGTCTCCCACACTTTTCCCGCACCAGTCCATCCATCACGCCATTATCAGGTTATACTTACGTGTGCATACATTATAATTATATTAGACGGTAGATTAGCAGCCGGTATCTACATATTGTGGACTGCGACCGTGAATCTTGATACTTGGCCCCATTATCAAGTCTAATTTTGGACTTTGACGTCGCGCCATATCTGAGGTTCCGGGTTCGATTCCCGATCGGGTAAATAGATAGATAGATAGATATACTTTATTGCACGAAAACTTTACAGAAATAGGTTTTACAGATTGATTATGGTTCAGTTTAGGCGGTCTTATCGTTAGAAAGCGATCTCTTCCAGACAACCTTAAATTAGAGGAAATAGTATCCCTTGTTAATATGAAAAACGAACTTTTCTGTATTGTCTCGGGTCTGGGTGTTGTGGTATCGTCGTTGTTTCTGATTTCTGTAACACAAGTGCTTTAGCTTACACAGAATCAGAGCAATGTATATGACGTTGTCCAATATTTATTTCTTTAATGAAACATATTTTAAGTAAATAGAAAAATTTCACATTCCGCGATGTGGGATATATTCAGGCAGAGGGCACTTACCGAAGGCTAAGGGGTTAATACTACATAAAAATTCATCGCCTTCGATAACTTGAGGTTAGCTCAGTTGGATGAGCAGCACGCGCGATTAGAGAAGGTCTTGGGTTTGGATTTGGGCAAAAGAAGATAGATACACTTTATTGCACAGAATAATTTACAGAATTAGGTTTTACAGACATATTCAAGTACAATTTGTAGGCGGTTTCATTGCTAGATAGTAATATCTTCGAGACAACCTTTCAGTAGAGGAAATAGTAGATATCGAGAAACGGGTGCGGCCGTGCAAAATGTTGAGAAGATGAAATATTTATACTTCTTTAAAATATTAAAAAATTAATAGCGCAGGGGAAAATTTTGAATTTATTTTTGAAGATTTTTTTTTATATTGCACTTTAAGATTGACCTCATCCCACCTGATGTTAAGTGGTAATGAGGTCCAAGCTTAAGGGTGATAAGTACAGCATAATTATTCTATTACTGGACTTATCGCCCTTACCTTTAAGGCTTGACCCCTGCTACTAACGCAGCACCCCCCAGGAGCTCTGCAAACCTTACTCACACGCAGAAACACAACAACACAGAAGTGATTGTTATTTAACTGCGGTCTTCTGTAAGGTGGAAGTATTTCACCAGTCGGGCTGCTCCAGTTCGAGCGATAAATCGCTATGCCCTACCTCTCTTAAAATTTTTAAAAAATTTAAATTTTTTGAAGATTTCTTTTCTTCACTTACATTAAAGAGTTCGTTTCTTGGTTTCTTCTTTGTTTGGTTCTAATTGAAAAAATATGTTTTGTGTTTGATAGTCTATTTATCTAAGAAGGCTTTCATTGATCTAAGAGTCTGTGTCGGGCCGGTAGACAAAGTCAAAGTCAAAGTCAAAGTCAAAGTCATTTGTCTTTGTTCAACTAGGCTAGACTACTTTGGAAGTCACATAGATTTGTTCTGATGGATGAAAAAACATTTTATATCCATTTTGGAAAAGTAAGCTGGATCAGATTTGTCCTTCTCGACTTTATCAACATTTTGACGACCTCGGTGGCGCAGTGGCTAAGTTAGCCGGCCAAAGCGCGAAAGGTCCCAGTTTCGATTCCCGGTCAGGTCAATTTAGAAGACGAACTTTTCTAAATTGACTTGGGTCTGGGTGTGCTGGGATAACGCCTCCAGTTAGTATCCGTCGTCTGGTGCTCATAGTACAAGGGAAGACCTTAGTTTGAGACCAGGTGATTGGTGTGGTTGTCTGGCGCATTTATTTATTTATTATTATTTCATTCCGGACACGGCGGTAGAATACTCAATGTGTACTGACGATTAACAAGTATTTTTGTAAAGCTTTCATGAATAAAAATGTTCTTTATTCCATTTTTTTTTAATTCATGTTGTTCTTACTATCAACACTTGTAAGTCGCGCTACACCAATAAGCGAGTGAATCAATAATAGTTGGCCCGAAGCGATGACCAACAAACACTCATACTATATATTGTTGACACACCTTCAGGACTGAACACGCTACTAAATATGTATATATTCGAACTGATCACCATCATCATCATGATTAAGAGAGGTAGGGCATAGCGATTTGCCGCTCGAACTGGAGTAGCCCGACTGGTGAAATACCTCCACCTCACAGAAGACCGCAGCCAAATAACAATCACTTCTGTGTTGTTGTGTTCCTGCGTGTGAGTAAGGTTTCCAGAGCTCCTGGGGGGTGCTACATTAATAGCAGGGGTCAAGCCTTCAAGGTAAGGGCGACAAGTCCAGTAACAGATTGATTATGCTGTACTTGTCACCCCTAAGCTAGGACCTCATTACCACTTAACATGTGGGATGAGGTTAATCTTGAAGTGCAATATAAAAATAAAAAAAAACCATCACCTAGGACGAAACTTCACGGTTGACCTCATCCCACCTGATGTTAAGTGGTAATGAGGTCCTAGCTTAAAAGCGACAGGTACAGCGTAATAAAGCTGTTACTGGACTATTACTTATCTGTTACTAGACTACTCTACTCTGTTACTGATCTGTTAATCCATAAAATTAGTAATTATTTTGTGGGGTTAAGTCTGAAGATTTTCAATAAGCTGCCAGAAAAGGTCACTGCATTGCCTATGCATGGATTTGACGACCACCGTAGCCGAGAGGCGAGCGCGCCGGACTTTGGCGTCGCGTCATCTCTTGAGGTTCCGGGTTCGATCCCCGGTCGTGTGAATATGGGAAACGAACTTTTCTGTATTGTCTCGGATCTGGGTGTTGTGGTACGGTCGTTTTTTCTGATTTCTGTAACACAAGTGCTTTAGCTACTTACCACAGAATCAGACCAATGTATGTGATGTTGTCAAAAATAATAGGTTTAAATCTCTGACCAAAAATTGTTTAATGAAAAAAGGATATTATAAACTAGATGATTATATTAATGACAAAAATGTTTGGACTTGATAGCATTGATTAAGGCCACTAGTCATAAGCTATGTTTTTTATATGTTTTTTTGTGCATGTTACCATATTTGTATGTTTTTGAAAAGAGTTTCTATTGAGTTTCTTGTCGGTTCTTCTCGTTAGAATCAACATTCCGAACACGGTAGAAGTTTAATCTGACGATTCATAAATGCTTTTGTAAAAGTTTACATGAATCCCTACTAATATTATAAATGCAAAAGTAACTCTGTCTGTTACGCTTTCCCGCTTAAACCTATCAACCGATTTTGATGAAATTTCGTATAGATATACGTTGAACCTTAGAAAGTTGATATGGGAAAATGTTTATTTTTTAAGTTACAGATATGAAATTTGACCCAAATATAGCTCAAAACTTGGATTAAAATATAGACTACTTTTTTTTCGAATATTTGGAGAGGTAGGGGTAAAACTGACCATGAAAGGATGTAGTCCACGCGAATTAAGTCGCGGGCCCAGCTAGTAAAAAATAAAATGATTGCAGAGCCTCCGTTAGCCTAGAAACACTATAAGATCTATGTTTTATATCGTCTCATTTCCTCGTAAGTATTCACCTTTCTAGGTCGGCAGTGGTTGGCTCAGCCGTTTGGCAGTAATTCTCGCTATCAGTGAGTCGAACATACAAACGCATGTTAGTATGCATGCCGGCTCTTGAAATGTACTACGCACCGTTTGGATTGGCCGTTGGAAAGACATTTTCGAGAGAGGTAGGGCATAGCGATTTATAGCTCGAACTGGAGCAGCCCGACTGGTGAAATACCTTACAGAAGACCGCAGCCAAATATTAATCACTTCGGTGTTGTTTTGTTCTTGCGTGTGAGTAAGGTTTTCAGAGCTCCTGGGGGGCTCCTGGGGGTTATCTATTACTGGACTTGTTGCCCCTACCTTGAAGGATTGACCCCCTGCTACTAATGTAGCACCCTCCAGGAGCTCTGTAAACCTTACTCACATGCAGGAACACAACAACACCGAAGTGATTGTTATTTGGCTGCGGTCTTCTGTAAGGTGGAGGTCCTGTTTAGTCCTAAGGGAGGTGGACTAAACAGGACCCAGCGGGGGGATTGGGTAACTTTGCCCACCTTTACATAACCTTGGCCCATCTCTCTAGCTTCATCTCAGCACACATGTTCAGCACACTCTCACAGTAAATAAAACAGAAACTCCACACAAAACGTACAGATATTTTACTCCGTGCACCAATCTCCATCAACCGTAGTACAATATTAAACATTCATAGCAGTAGGCTCCTAAAATTTGGACAAGCCAATACGGCAGCTTTATAGCTTCCTCTATAGGCTGTGACGTCATACCGTGGAAGTACCTATGAATATTAACAAGACCTTTACAATCCCATCGCCATGGGTCCGTTTGATACCGGAAGGAGGCGCAAAAATAATTTACTCACAATTATGTACCATTTTGACGCCTTTTGTAATGGTAGAGACGTGGTAGCTAAAGTTGAATATCGTAAACCATATTTTTTTGTACCAAAACTAGAAACATCTCTCCTTTGTTAGAACATGGGCGCAATTGTAAACTGCCTTAAAAACCAAATTAATAAAAAAATCGGAAAGTTCTTATTTCTTATAAAGTACGTGTCTCCAAAGTATATAGTTCACGTCTTGCAATGAAGGACAATTTTAGAGTACGTATAACAGAGCTAGACCACATTAAATGCAAAAAATATATTTTAGTGGCTCTCCTGTAAAATTGGAAAAATTGCAATTGTGCCCTGTATTTTCAAAAAAAAAACAAGGCAATTGAAATTTTTGTTACCGTCTAAGTGCTTTTAAAAAACCACAATCTCATTTATACCTAACTGTGAATAATTTCCTAAAAATTATGTAAAATAAAATACATACATACGTAATTTAATATGAATCCGTATTAATTTTTAAGATAAAGACGCCTTATGCTCCCAACCATTACCTATTGTTTATGATTTCGTTGTGTGTCTATCATATTGTAGGTACTCTATAGCTTTAATTGTGGTGCAAGAATATCCCCCCCCCCCTTCGCGGGCCGCTATTATACTTCTTTAAAAAGGAAAACTAGTGGATAAATGGTTGGTGAACGTTCCACAACCCCCCCCCCCCCCCACCCCAAAATGACTCATCTCAGCATCCTTCTACCATATACATACATGTCATATTTTGCCTATCATGGTAGATATGGTGGTATCATTGTTGTTGGTATCTTCTCTGTAATTATAGGTTCCGAACCGGAGGTAGCTTCATTTGATTTTTAGAGAGACTATTCATAAATTATTACTAATGTAATCTATTTGAATAAAAAAATATTGACTTTGATAGTATTATAGCTTTAAGCGAGCCATGAAGTTTGAGAGCCTCTGGACAAAAATATCACAAACAGCCATTTTTATTTCCACAAATAAATTCCAGCGACCCTCAACAGGAGATGTTAAATATGCAATAAAAATATGCAATTACAGATATCTCGGGTCATCTCATTAGTTTTGCAGTAAAACTAATTTTATTAGATGCTGTTAAAAGATACTTATTTAGAGGTGTTAAAAGTGGTTGACAGTCATTTAAGTAGTTCATTACAGGTAAAATGTTATTTTTTTATGATAATAAAGGATTTTTTTTAAATATACAGGGGTTATTTTTGAAATATAACAATCCTGCACGGGTAAATGATGTTATTACATTATCATAATACCTTTAGTATCGCATCTATCCTGACGACCTCCGTAGTCGAGAGGCGAGCGGTCCAACATGGACCGTGAGGTTCCGGGTTCGATCCCCGGTCGAGTCAATACGGGAAACGAACTTTTCTATATTGACCCGGGTCTTGGTGTTCTGGTTTCTGATTTCTGTTAAACAAGTTCTTTAGCTACTTACCACAGATTCAGAGCAATGTACCTATGTTATGTAGTCCAATATTAATTTATTTATATTTTCGAACTTTTACAAAAAAATATGCAGCTTGTCATTCAAACTCATGACTAGCATTAATATGTGTATTAAGAACCGGATTTTTTGAGGATGTCTAAAATGGTTTGGTTATAGAAGTTACAAATATATACACAGTTCCAATATTTGATGATTTAGTTACGGATAGTAATAAATTACACGAAGCGTAAGCTAAAGAAGACAGACGGACGACTGATGGCATGGAAAGTAAATTTGAAATTAGAATTAACGGCTCGTTTTTTTTTTTTTTTATTGGACAACATCACATACATTGCTCTGATACACAAGTGCTTAAGCTACTTACCACAGGGTAAGTAGCTTAAGCACTTGTGTTACAGAAATCAGAAACAACGACGGTACCACAACACCTAGACCCGAGACAATATGGAAAAGTTCGTTTCCCATATTGACCCGACCGGGGATCGAACCCGGAACCTCAGAGATGGCGCTCGCCAAAGCCAAGCCCGCTCGCCTCTCGGCTACGGAGGTCGTCGTCATTGGAACTGTAATCTTGCATTGAATGTTTTAAAAGCCCTGTATATAGATGGGAATTCAAGATTGATCAATGAATTCTTACGTTTTATTCAAGTAACGTCTTTAAAAGAGGTATTAAGTTGCGATTTTTTTGTCCAAGCTATAAATGTTTAATTCTTTATGTCAAAAAACCGCTATAGAACTTGTATTAAAAAATAATATCTTGAAGATCTGATTCATTCATAATTTTATTTCATTACTTTCTTCCTTCTGAAAAAATGATTTTGTTAGTAACTGAACATACCTATGTACATTTCATTTAGAAAGTAAATTTCTGTATATTTAATGTTTATTTTAGCCTAAGAGAATTTTTCCCGCTTTTCTGTTGAATTTTTTTCAAATTTTACCAAGGATCCCTAATTTTGTAGCCTATATCAAATCGGAAGAATGTAGCATTCAATTGGTGAAAGAATTTTTTAAATCGTCTCAGTACTTTTTGAGCCTATTCATTACAAACATACAAACATACAAAAATAGGTACAAATCTTTCCTCTTTATAATATTAGTGTAGACAAGGGTATTAATATAAGAAAACATCACTTAAACGAGTGTTTGGATTCTGCTGTAAAAAGTAACAGCACTTGTATTACATAAATTAGAAACAACAACGATACCACAACACCCAGACCGGAGACAATATAGAAAGATCAATATTAGCGTACCTTGGATTTTAATAAATTTGTCTTGTGTACTACTTATGCCCTTTTTAAAGGTTCTGTAGCCAAATAGCCAATAAGGGAACCCTTATATGTCTACCTATATCGAGAGATTTATGTCAAATCATGTAATCCCATATTTTGTGGTATCTGACATCTTTTAGATAGAAAGTAGTTTGTCGTGTTCGCTAGTAATATTATCCCAAAAAGTTTAATAAAAACCGGTGACAGAGCACCAAGCTCATTACTCTTTCAATTCCCAATTTTAACGAGCAAACCATCATTTAGACAATAAAATTGACGGTCAGCCATTTTGTTCATCAACCGAACAGATTTCCAATCGCGAACGGCTGTATAAAGTGTAAAATGGATTTTAAATTCGCACACGGCAGTAAAATAAAGAAAATAAAGAGGCCCCATAAAAGCGGCATGAATTTTACCGATTGCCATGTCAGTGTTTACGTTTTTACGATTTTTTGGACCCCGACTTCACTGAAAGCGGTTTTTTTTTATAGTGCACTCCAAGATTGACCTCATCCCACCTGATGTTAAGTGGTAATGAGTTCCTAGCTTAAGGGCGAAAAGTATAGCATAGTAAAACTGTTTCTAGACTTGTCGCCCTTACCTTGAAGGCTTGACCCCTGCTACTAATGTAGCACCCCCCAAGAGCTCTGGAAACCTTACTCACACGCAGGAACACAACAACACCGGAGAGATTGTTATTTGGCTGCGGTCTTCTGTAAGGTGGAGGTATTTCACCAGTCGGGCTGCTCCAGTTCGAGCGATAAATCGCTTTGCCCTGCCGCTCTTAAAAATTACGGTTATTGAAATCTTCTTTTTCTTATTATATTCTTCTTTTTTTATTTTTTTTGTAAAAGCACAGTATATTGGCTCCTCCCAGTCTGATGGTAAGCAAGAGAGAAACCTAAATCGCGATGACAACGGATTTGATATCGTAACATCTTATTCGTTAGCATCGCCATACTGGCCCGCAAGATCAATTCATGTCTAATTATCTAATATACAGGACATTATTGATCACCATTTACCGTGATAATAATAAATTGCACATTAGTATCATGAAATTCATAAATATAATATCACGGCTACATTATAATTAATAACAATTAATAAATATTGGACAACATCACAGACATTGCTCTGATTCTGTGGTAAGTAGCTTAAGCCCTTGTGTTACAGAAATAACGATGGTACCACAAAATCTAGACCCGAGACAATATAGATAAGATCGTATCCCAATCGACCAGACCGGGTATCGAACCCGGGACCTCAGAAAAGGCGCGACGTCAAAGTCAGGCCCGCTCGCCTCTCGGCTACGGACGTCGATCGATATTTTTTCGAATTAATAGTTAGAGTCGGGGATAAAAACCCGGGACCTTTTGCTAAGCAGTAGGGACATATTTCTTGCCAACTATAGCCTCATTTACAGCAAAAAATTATAAAAACCACAGTCATTTTAAAGTTTGAATTGATCAGTCTGAATCGGGTTATCGATCGATGTATCGAATCTGTGAACTGTTCAAGATCGATTTAAAAACGGATTTTTCGATTAATCGATTTTAAATCGACAGGCCTAATCTATCTTTCTTCTTCTAAATATATAAAAGGAAAAACTGACTGACTGACATATGAAAACACAGCCAAAACGGCTAAACGTAGGCACTTGAAATTTTGAAGGGACGTAGCTCAGGCACCGCAGAGGTGCAATAAGAAAGGAATTCCCGAAATTCCCACGGGAACGGGAATTAGTGGGAAAATCCTTTTGTATGAAAAATCTAAACCGCTTAAGTTAGACGCTTGAAATTTGGCTCGCAGGTACCTTAATAAACTTAAAGCTTAGTTGCAACAGGACATTGCAAAATTATTACGGGAAGGGATTTAGCGGGAAAAAACTGAAATTCGATGAACCGCTCTCAGTGAAGCCACTACCTACTGTCGGCGAATGAATGAGTCGTAGGATATTACATGTATTGTCGGACAAAATTGCTTTTTTGATGTGAATATCAATTTGTTTGGTTTTCGGAATGAAGTCGGGCACAAAATATAAAAATTTTATCGGCTAAATAAATTTAATGCCAGGCTAAATAAATTTAATGCCATTTGAAGTACGAACGGAGTTTGAATTTTAAAATCAGTATTACGATCTAGATCTAGAGAGTATAGAGTACGTTCAGGATTTCAATATACAGTTGTGTCGACGTGTGGTGATCGTTTTTCTGTCTACGTTTAGGGTTCCCTACTCAAAGGGAAAAACGGGACCATATTACTGAGTCTTCGCAATCCGTCTGTCCGTTCGTCTGTCACTACTAGGCTGTATCTCAAGAACGGTAAATGAAATATAAAAAAAATATTGACAGAAAAAAAAAACATGGTAACCACAATAGACCTGAAACAATAGGAAAGTTCGTTTTACATGTTGACCCGACTGGGAATTAAACCCGGAACCTCATATATGGTGCGGTGCCAAAGACAAGCCCTTTCGCTTCTCGGCCACTGAGGTTTTCAAAATAGCAAAAATAGTTAAATTTTTTACTGTCTAATCAACATTTTTAGTTACTGAACAATTCAGTACCTTGTCATATTAAGCTAACTGTCTATTTAAGTTACTCAGACACGCAAGCGTTTAATAAGACATGGTGTTGAGGTATTTATTTATTTAAAAACTTTATTGAACAAAAAAGTACAACAGGTGGAATGCGAGGGGCGTTCTCTACCAGTCAACTTTTGGGTCATGCAGAGAGTTAGCTTATGGGCGCGGTAATAGGAATATAGCTAACTAGCTTTAGCACGTGTGTATGGGAGAAACGTTAATTTTTTTTTACTTTTCTGCATGCTAGATTGAAAACATCTATCTTACGCAAATTAGATTTTTTCATACAATTTTTTTTCCCGCTTACTCCTGTTCCCGTCGAAATTTTGCAATATCCTGTTGCAGCTAAGCTTTAAGTTTACTAAGGTACCTGCATGCCAAATTTCAAAGCGTCTAACTTAAGCGGTTTAGATAATCATACAAAAGGATTTTCCCGTTCACGTGGGAATTTCGGGAATTCCTTTCTTAGTGCACCTTTACGATACCTGCGCTAGGTTCCTTCCAAATTTCAAGTACTACGTTTAGCCGTTTAGGCTATGCGTTGATATGTCAGTCAGTCAGTTTCTCCTTTTATATATTTAGATTTCCATGGGAATTTCAGGAATTCCTTTCTTAGTGCACTTCTACGGTACCTAAGATACGTCCTTTCTAAATTTCAAGTGCCTAAGTTTCTCCTTTTATATATTTAGATAGGGTGTAGGTAATAGGTATATACGAACTAATGATGTTGACTGTACAACTCACACTGGACCGATTTTCTATTGGCTTTACGATTTGCGAAACATTAACAACGAAACGCAAAACACTCGTAGATCATAAAAAAAGTGGTAAAAGTCAAATTGTTTTCGCGTTTCCAAAGATTACAATCTGCCTGAACCAAGTTGAAATGTATAATGACTTAGATATGATTACAATAAAAAATTTAAGGACTGCCGCGTGCGTTTGTATTTCAAAAGGTTGGGGCGACAAGGATTTTTTTTTTATATTACACTTCAAGATTACCTCATCCCACCTGATGTTAAGTGGTAATGAGGTCCTAGCTTAAGGGCGACAAGTAGAGCATAATAAATATGTTACTGGACTTGTTGGCCTTACCTTGAAGGCTTGACCCCTGCTACTATTGTAGCACCCCCCAGGAGCTCTGGAAACCTTACTCACACGCAGGAACACAACAACACAGAAGTGATTGTTATTTGGCTGCGGTCTTCTGTAAGGTGGAGGTATTTCACCAGTCGGGCTGCTCCAGTTCGAGCGATAAATTGCTATGCCCTACCTCTCTTAACAAGTTAACTTATAAATAAATAATAATAAATGCGCCAGACAATCACACCAATCACCTGGTCTCAAACTAAGGTTTTCCCTTGTACTATGAGTACCAGACGACGGATACTAACTGGGGATATATACTGGGGATTATAGATAGATAGATACATTTAATTGCACAGAAAATTTACAGAAATTGGTTTTACAGACATATTCAAGTACAATTTCGGCGGTCTTATTGCTAGAGAGCAATCTCTTCAAGACAACTTTTAGGTAGAGGAAATAGTAGATATCGAGAAACGGGTGCGGCCGTGCAAAATATTTATTGAGAAAAATACTAACAGAAAATATAAATACCATAACGAGATGAATATAAAAACACATAGAAAGAAATAAAACTATAATAAATAAATAAATACCTATATAATAAATAAATATATAAATTTCCATAAAGTATTTACGGATTTTTAACCGACTTCATAAAAAGAGGGATGTTTTCATTGTACTAGTCCATACTAATATTATAAATGCGAAGGTGATTCTGTCTGTCTGTTTGTCTGTCTGGCTAAACCACTGAATCAATTTTGATGAAATTTGGTATTGGTATACAATAAACCTTTCGAAAGGACATGGGCTACTTTTTGTTTTGAAAATAAGGGGGGATGAGGGTAGTACGATTTTTGACCGATTATTAAAAAAGGAGGAGGTTCTCATTATTTACACTAATCCATACTAATTATAAAAGAGAACGTAACTCTATCTGTTTGTACAGCTTTCAGTCCAAAACCACTGAACCGATTATGATGGAATTTGGTGTTGGTATACGGTTAACTTCTTGAGAGGATATGGGCTACTTTCTGTTTTTGAAAATAAGTGGGGATGGGGGTAAAACGACACTTGGGAGTTTATATGGGAAAATGATTGTTTTCTTAATATTTGATTCAGAGACTGTAATTCCATAACCTTCCTATGATTTCATAAACACCCTACAAAGCGACCTCTCAAAATGTCCATCTGTTTGTCAAAATAAGCGATTAAATTTTATGTCAACAATAATATATTTTATGGTTCAGGAAATAAAGACGTTATCAACCAGTATTGGATATACTTCTTCCAAAATGGCTTTAGACATTGGTGTGGTTTAACGACCCATTTCAAAAGGTCGCCAAAACATTTCTTGTTAATTGAAATGCAGTAATGGTTCTGTACAATATTAAAATGAATAGATTTATTCACGTCTCACAAATCACAAATACTTCAATCAACGGCTTAAGTGATAATAGAAACTGAATTTGGAGGTCTTCTTTATTTATTATATGGGGAAATGTTATTTCTAAGGTAGAGATATAGTTCGAAACTTGATAAAAATATGGACTTCTTTTTGGTTTATATTATTTGTAGGAGACAGGGGTAAAACCGACCATCTATATTTATTGCCAGAAAAGAGTTAGTCCACGTGTACGAACTCGCGAACGGCCGCTGTCCTTACTAATCCCTACTAATATAATAAATGCGACCTTCATAGCCGAGAGGCAAGCGTGCCGGACTTTGGCGTCGCGTCAACTTTAAGGTTCTGGGTTTGATTACCGGTCCGGGCAATATTTGTTTTTCTGTAAGGTTGTTTTTGTTTTTATTTATTACAAATATGCACACAAAAATACAAGTCTTTCCTCTTTATATATTAGTATAGATATAGTAATTAACATCCATACCAACAAATTTTCACATTCCGAATATCTACACTAATATTATAAAGAGGAAAGATTTGTACTTATTTTTGTATGTTTGTAATGAATAGGCTCAAAAAGTACTGGGCCGATTTAAAAAATTCTTTCACCAATAGAATGCTACATTCTTCCAATTTGACATAGGCTACAAAATTAGGGATCCGTGGTAAAATTTGAAAAAATTCAAAAGAAAAGCGGAAAAAAATCTCTAAGGCGAAACGAAGTTCGCCGGGACTGCTAGTATGTAATAAAATAATAAATAAATGCGCCAGACAACCTCACCAATCACCTGGTCTCAAACTAAGGTTTTCCCTTGTACTACGAGCAGCAGACGACGGATACTAACTGGGGGCGTCATCCCAGCACACCCAGATACAAGTCAATTAAGAAAAGTATGCCAAATTGACCTGACCGGGAATCGAACCTGGATTTTTCGCGCTTTGACCGCCTACTTTAACAACCGCGTCACCGAGGTCCTCAAGTAGAATTTATTTATGAATCGCCATTTAAACCCTTTATTTTGATACTGTGAAGGCAGTAAACGTATACATCTTTATACAGAAGAATCACCACAAACATTAGTCATGGTGGAAGGAACAAAAGCTTCAGTGGGCAGCCGGGAGTCGAACCCGGTGGCGCGCGATTATGCGTCGCTTAATGCGGCGGGTATGTTAATAGCGGGGGAGCGGGCTTAGTGATGAGCGGAAGCGATTAATGTAGAGGTAGGGCATAGCGGTTTATCGCTCGAACTGGACCAGCCCGACTCGTGAAACATCTCAAACTTACAGAAGACCGCAGCCAAATAACAATAACTTCTGTGTAATTGTTGTGTTTCTGCGTGTGAGTAAGGTTTCCAGAGCTCCTCGGGGGTGTTACATTAGTAGCAGGGGTCAAGCATTCAAGGTAAGGGCGACGAGTCCAGTAATAGATTTATGCTCTACTTGTGGACCTTCAGCTAGGACCTCATTACCACTAAACATCAGGTTGGATGAGGTCAATCTTGAAGTGCAATATAAAAAAAAACCTAGGGTGTCTCGTTTCAGCACGAAATTAAAACACAAAACTAATTTCAATTGTTTTTTTGGCAACTATGTTTCATCACAACTTCATAGTCTTACTTTATCTTAAATATTTGAAGAGTTTCTACTTAGGGAACTTCTCCAGATAATTACGAACATAACAAAACAGAAATAACTATTATTGGTGCAGTTAAAATGTATGCTCATAACTTCTACTGAAGTGAGGTTCAATAAGTAATGAGTTTACATTATGAAGATTCCTATTTATGTACGTGTGGACTACATCCTTTCATGGTCGGTTTTACCCCTATCTCCCCTAATATTCAAAACAAAAAGTAGTCTATGTCCGTTCTTGAGGTTCAACGTATACCTATGCCTAATTTCATCAAAATCGGTTGAGAGGTTTAAGCGGGAAAGCGTAACAGACAGACAGACAGAGTTACTTTCGCATTTATAATATTATATAGTAGGGATATAATAAAAATATTGTAGATCAATAAAAAAATGATTTGGTAATATACCTGGCTACCTTCGCGCTTACTTTTAAACTAAAACGTGTTCCATAATTAAGTCAACATTTTTATTGGCACAAAATTTCAACTTTATATCCGCTTACTCTCATCACTTTGACCTTACCAAAGACATATGGCAATTATGACAAAACAATTGCTAATTAACTCCCGATTGTGCTTCAAATAGCACTCATTATGGCACAGGGACATTTAACAAAAGGTTAATTGGTTTTTAAATGCATACCCTTAATTAGGGAAGGAAATTTAGAAGTGTGATTTGAGATTAATTTGGTTTTTTGTACGTTACAAATATAGATTACAAAGAAATACAATCACATATAAGTTAGTTTTACTTTTAGTATGTTAAGTAATGGTGGTATATGGACAACTTCTTATAAAAAACACGGCAAGTTTCGTAAAAACTCGATTGAATTGACGGAAGTTTTCAAACGTAAAGAAAACGTCCATAAAGAAGTGGAACTCGTTGCCGGCTCATGTGTTTCCTCCTTCCTTTGACATGGATTCCTTCAAAAGGAGCGTGAAGAAACATCTTGCGGGCCAGTATGGCGATGCTAACGGATAGGATATTTTGATATCAAATCCGTTGTCATCGCGATGTGGGTTCCTCTCTTGCTTACCATCAGGCTGGGAGGAGCCAATATACTGCGCTACTATAAAAAAAAAAACGATTCGATACGATTTACATGTAATGTTTTCTTTGTATGTATTTCTTATTATTAGGTAAGAATTATTTTGTTATATTTAATGTAAAATTTCCGTGAAATATCACTCGATATCTCTTTAAACAAAAAAAAAAACAAAAAAAGAGAGGTAGGTAGGCATAGCGATTTATCGCTCGAACTGGAGCAGCCCGACTGGTGAAACACCTCCACCTTACAGAAGCCCGCAGCTAAATAACAATCACTTCTGTGTTGTTGTGTTCCTTCGTGTGGTAGGGTTTGCAGAGCTCCTGGGGGGTGCTACATTAGTAGCAGGGGTCAAGCCTAAAATCATCCCGGGGGTGAAATTAATATGAAAGTTATCTGATATCAATAAAATTTACAAATTAGACTTTATTTATTTTAAAAGTTCATTTAGTTATTGATGATTTTTATTTTTTTTATGTGTTAATAAATCCACGCGTATGAAGTTGCGGGTAGTTACATATTTGACTTGACGGGAACAGTACCGTGCCTCCATCCAGTGACACAACTCTTAATCTATAACTAACGACCAAATTGATTCCATTCGACTCGCTCGTGATAACACGTTTCGTTATTTTGACATTTGATACCAAAAAAACGGTTCAAGTGAGTCAACTCGTTTTTTTTTCGGATTTTTCTTTGCAAATCTCAATATTACGGCAACAGGTTATAATGATAATGATTAAATAAATTAATTGCAAGTTCAAACTTGCATGGTACGGATTCCGTACCATTGTCTATCAAAACAAATAAAATACAAAAATATTTTTTGTATGAAGTCTAACACTTTGGAAATATCTCTTGTGCAAACATTAAATTAAGAGACCTATCTTTAGATACCACACACGTATTGATTTGTTTTTTTTTTAATTTCACTTTTATGTATGGGTATATTTTTATAAAATATTTTTTTTCTTGAAAAATCTTAATGCGGTTTACAGAATATATCTACATACCAAGTTTCAATAGCATAAGACTAACAGTTTCGAAAAAAAGTGATTGTTACATAAGAACGGATAAACAGACAGACAGACATGACATTTTTTTTTATAGTAGCGCAGTATCTTGGCTCCTCCCAGCCTGATGGTAAGCAAGAGAGGAACCCACATCGCGATGACAACGGATTTGATATCGAAATATCCTATCCGTTAGCATCGCCATACTAGCCCGCAAGATGTTTCTTCACGCTCCTTTTGAAGGAATCCATGTCAAAGGAAGGAGGAAACACATGAGCCGGCAACGAGTTCCACTTCTTTATGGTCCGGCTAAGATAAGAGCTACCAAACTTTTTGGTTCGTGATGGAATATTTTCCACGGTGAACCCTAAAAGACCGCCATTCCGTTTACCGCCATTCCGTTTACCGCCATTCCGTTTACCGCCATTCCGTTTTCCGTTTGGCTACGGAACCCTCAAAATGACATGAAGCATTAACTTTGCCCTTTGTACTTTCTTGTATACATTAACCAATTTTTGAATGAATAAATAGCAAAGTAAATAATTATCACTTGTGGTAAAATCCGCGATACTAGATAATCCTTTGTAGCCTCCGTAGCCGAGAGGCGAGCGGGCCTGACTTAGGCGAGCGCCATCTCTGAGGTTCCGGGTTCGATCCCCGGTCGGGTCAATGTGGGAAACGAACTTTTCCATATTGTCTCGGGTCTGGATGTTCTGGTACCGTCGTTGTTTCTGATTTCTGTAACACAAGTGCTTAAGCTACTTACCACAGAATCAGAGCAATGTATGTGATGTTGTCCAATATTTATTATTATTCATTTTTATTATTATTTATATTTATTATTTATTTATTATTAATCCTAAATAACTAAATGTAGGATGAAATTATATCGTAACATTAAATACAGCTAGTTTGAAAATATTCGAGTTTCAATAAAACAGTGAACAACACGTCAAAGCACACACTTGCATTCAAATTTAGCCTTTATGCCCTGGAAATAAGGGTTATACAAAGTCCAAAGTGTAGTTTGGCCATCTTTCAGCCGTACCGTCTAAAGTCTACCAGATAATTTACGGTTTAAGATATAAAATGGCACAAAGATATAATTGCGAGTATCGACTGGAGCTGACTGTACGCATTTGAGTTATGATTATTGTATTTCGGATCCGACTGTCCCTTTTAGGGTTCAATAATAATTTCTGGTGACCCGTAATACAGGTCTTTGAATCATACATATCTCTACCTAGATAAAAAAATAGATCTCTATGAATAACATGTAATTTGTGGAGTGAAAATAAATTGCTTTTTTTTTATTTTATTTTTGTAACTAGCTGTGACCGCGACTTCGTTCGCGTGGACTACATCCTTTCATGGTCGGTTTTACCCCTTTCTCCCCTAATATTCGAAACAAAAAGTAGTCTATATTAACACGCTTTTATTAGCTCGGGTTGTATGTATCTATGTATGTAACGGAATCTTTGAATCTTAATTTGACCCACTTCCCGGTCTTTGATTAAGATGAAATTTTGCACACGCTCTGAGTTCTGATGACAATACATGACTAGCTAAGAAACGTCATTACAAATCCAATATGGCGGCCTCCCCAAGATGGCGAACTGACTGTTTGAAATGCACTTCCATGATATGGGTATCAAAAGAAAGGGTTTGCTGTCAGAAATACGAAAAAAATAGTCACGTGATTCAAATCCAATATGGCGGGCGTCCAAGATAACGGACAGGCTATTTGAAATGCACCCCTATGATATGGGTATTAAATGAAAGGGTTTGCTGAATGGGATACGAAAAAGAATTATATAATTATTGATACATGAGAAAACTAAAAAGTAAAAAATAAAAATAATAGTTTAAAAAACTAAAAAACACGCTTTTAGCTCGCACTAAAAATTACAAAATAATTCTTGGAGCGTTGGAGCGTTTTGTCCAAAAAGAGTAAAAATAACATAAACGCTCCACGCTTTCTTTCTTAAATGTCTGAATTATTTTGTAATTTTTAGTGCGAGCTAAAAGCGTATTTTTTAGTTTTTTAAACTATTATTTTTTTTTAATCCAAGTTTTGAGCTATATTTGTGCCAAATTTCATATCTCTAACTTCAAAAATAAACATTTTTCCATATAAACTTTCAAAGGTGGTATTACCCCCCTCCCCCCCTTATTTTCTAATAAAAAGTAGCCTATGTCCGTTTTTGAGATTCAACGTATACCTATACCAAATTTCATCAAAATCCGTTCAGACAGACAGAGTTACTTTCGCATTTATAATATTAGTATGGATAAGATATTGGGAAAACGGTATTTCAACTTGTATATTATTGTTGACTGATATTGTTACTTTTATATAAAAACCGGCCAAGTGTGAGTCGGATTTACATGCGAAGGGTTTCGTCCTTTTGATAAGGATACCGAGCAAAATGGTAAAACAAAATGTTTTTACATAGACATTTGAATTTATTAAGTTTTTTAAATTATATTGAAAAGGTAAGTTGACGTATTAATAAATAAATCACTAGATCTCATTCAAACCAATTTTTGTTTACATTATTCGTTTCAAGTTTGAATTTAATTAAGATATTACAGGGGGGAAAAAATTAAGAGAGGTAGGGCATAGCAATTGATCGCTCGAACTGGAGCAGCCCGACTGGTGATATACCTCCACCTTACAGAAGACCGCAGCCAAATAACAATCACTTCTGTGTTGTTGTGTTCCTGCGTGTGAGTAAGGTTTCCAGAGCTCCTGGGGGGTGCTACATTAATAGCAGGGGTCAAGCCTTCAAGGTAAGGGCGACAAGTCCAGTAACAGATTTATTATGCTGTACTTGTCACCCTTAAGCTAGGACCTCATTACCACTTAACATCAGGTGGGATGAGGTTAATCTTGAAGTGCAATATAAAAAAAATAAAATATAAAAAAGATCTCAAAATAACCACAATTAGTTAGCCACTTTTGTTGTTAGACAGCGAAAATATCAGTTTAAGTTGATAATTATTTATTTAAAACCTAAAATTTATATATTTACTGCGCAATTAAGCCCATTTTCATAAAAAAAAAAATTATTACTAGCTGTGCCCGCGACTTCGTTCGCGTGGACTACATCCTTTCATGGTCAGTTTTACCCCAATCTCCCCTTACATTCGAAACAAAAAGTAGTCTATATTTTAATAGAGCTATAATTGTGCCAACTTTCCCCAACCCCCCGCCCCTCTTACTTTCTAACAAAAAGTAGCCTATGTCCGTTCTTGAGGTTCAAAGTATAACTATGCCAAATTTCATCAAAATCGGTTGAGAGGTTTAAGCGGGAAAGTGTAACAGACGGACAAAGTTACTTTCGCATTTATAATATTAGTAGGGAATAGTAGGGAAATTACTAGGGAAATAGTAGGGAATAGGGAAAGTAGGAATAAACACTCCCCCATCGCGACACTGTGCGCTGATGATAAAATGTCTCCAATCAAATAACCACAAGTCGTCAAATTATGATAAAAGGCGTAACATTTCCTTCTCTTAAAGGCCTACCATGTGCAATACGTCAAATTTATCGCGTGAGACGACAAAAGTTTCGATACTGTTTGTATATATGTTACAGCCAAAGTAATAAATCTGGATATTATGTATAATGGCTAGTCATTATGCATAATATCTACTCAGTTTAAATAAATAAATAAATAAATAAATGCGCCAGACAATCACACCAATCACCTGGTCTCAAACTAAGGTTTTCCCTTGTTCTATGAGTACCAGACGACGGATACTAACTGGGGGCGTCATCCCAGCACACCCAGCAGCAGTTTGGCTAAAGTGATAATGGATACAAAATTAATCACATTAACTAGCTATTATATATAATATCTTCGATGACTTGGATAATGTAATAAAACACGTAGGTATGCGTTTAAGATTTACATTTCAATTTGCCTTAACTAATCATAAAGATTATTTAAAAAATTAAAATAACGTAAGATAGTAATTTCACGTCAATTAACATTGTTATAAAGTTATTTAACTTTAATTTATAAAGTAAATTTAAAGATAACTGGCTATGAAACAAAAAAATAAAAACACAGGGATCTCACCCAATAAATACAAAAATAATAAAGTTTTTTAAGTCGGCTAGACCGTATTTATTACTTTGGCTAACTTTGACACGCTATTATGAATAATGTCCAGACAAAGTGATTAATTTATTACTTTATCTAGTGAATTTGGCCATTATATATAATGACCAGTCATTATGTATAATAGCTATTTAATCACTATGACTGTAACATATATACTGTTTTCGATAATGACGACCTCGGTGGCGCAGTGGCTAAGGTAGGCGGCCAAAGTGTGATAGGTCCAAGGTTCGATTCCCGGTCAGGTCAATTTGGAAAACGAATTTTTCTAAATTGACTTGGGTATGGGTGTACTGGGATAACGCCCCAAGTTAGTTTTCGTCGTCTGGTACTCATAGTACAAGGGAAAACCTTAGTTTGAGATCAGGTGATTGGTGTGGTTGTCTGGCGCATTTATTTTATTTATTTATTATACTGTTGATTGCCTAATAGCACCACGCATTCGAATTTTCAGTCAATCAGCAGCTGACGTACTGACTCCAATTGATTTTGACGTTTGTTAACAGCTCGATAAAATTTTGTCGCGTGGCGGATGCTAAACCTGCTTGTAAGAGAAAAAAATGATTGTAAAACGACTTTTTTATTGTTTAACCTGGAATTACATTTCTATTTTTAGTTTGTTTTTGTATCTAACAAATTATTTGATTGCCAGCTACGGAACCCTACCTTTTTTTCGACACACCATTGTCAGTTACAAAGAGGTGTGTCTGGAAGATAATAAATTTAGTTTTAAGGCCGGCGATGTAGTTCGTTGATGGTTTTTGAGAAATGGAAAATGAACTTTTGCGCCATTTTAAAAGCAAAACAAAAGGAATGATTTCCGGAACAAATGGCAGAAGATTTTGTGTGTTTTTATTAAAAATATCTAAACTATTTATACTTGTAAAGATTCGACGTCGAACTCTTTGCGGCCGGACTCTGGCGTCACGCCATCTCTGAGGTTCCGGGTTCGATCTCCGGTCGGGTCAATATGGGTAACGAACTTTTCTTTATATTTAACTATACATAACTTTTCTATGTCTCGGGTCTGGGTGTTATGGTTCCGTCGTTGTTTCTGATTTCTGTAACACAAGTGCTTTAGCTACTTTCCACAGAACCAAAGCAATGTATGTGATGTTGTCCAATCCCTACTAATATTATAAATGCGAAAGTAACTCTGTCTGTCTGTCTGTCTGTCAGTCTGTCTGTGTGTCTGTTACGCTTTCCTGCTTAAACCTCTCAACCGATTTTGATGAAATTTGGTATAGGTATACGTTGAATCTCAAGAACGGACATAGGCTACTTTTTATTAGAAAATAAGGGGGGGAAGGGGGTAATACCACCTTTGGAAGTTTATATGGAAAAATGTTTATTTTTGAAGTTAGAGATATGAAATTTGGCACAACTATAGCTCGAAACTTGGATTAAAATATAGACTACTTTTTGTTTCGAATATTAGGGGAGAAAGGGGTAAAACCGACCATGAAAGGATGTAGTCCACGCGAACGAAGTCGCGGGCACAGCTGGTATATATATATTAGTGCAAGTGTAGTTTATTTTGTAGTATGCTTGCTTTTTTGTATTATACTCATTTAAAGCCCGGTTCAAATATTTGAAAAATGATCCGTTCTAATTACGGCTAGTTATAAATTATACGAGGCGTAAGCTAACAACGATCAACGCACGACTGACGACAACTGATATGGAAAGTAAATTTGAAATTTGAATTAACGACTCGTAGAAAAACGGATATTTTTGACACATTACGAATCGTAAAATATTGAAACCGGGCATTAGTTAATCCAGTATCTCATCTATAGTATCGCAAAGTTTCTTCATCTTCGTGATATAGTAACAAACATACCGAGGGTTCCCTGGTCAAACCCGATAAGTGCCAAAAACATACTTCTGAGATAATCGATGTTAAAGGTTTGTAAACAGTAAAAGTGCATTTTAATAAGTAAATGTCCACAATTTTGGGTTTTATTAGTAATAATATTTCATAAAGATTTAGTCTTCATATTTGTTTTACTTCTAATGCTTTCAGTTTTGCTGTAAACATTTTTTTTTTGGTAAAAGGTGCCGACTTATTGGGTTTTACCTGAGAGAAAAAAACGATTTAATTACTTAAGTTTTTATTAATTCCAAGCAAAAAACAATTTTAATTATGTTTGCATTAGGTTATTACTTACTTTTATACTATTTTTATATACTTATTTATTGTTTAAATTTTGAGGATAATTTTTATTTAATGTTCTATCCAGCTATGATTTTCTTCGGGAATGATTTGTTTCGTGTACATAGTTTTCGACCAATTAGACCCATCAAACTACCGGCTTATTGATCTTCTAGCGTATGTGACGCATCTCAGGGGGGAGACAATTGCCGAGGCATTTGATTGGGTCTGGCACAAAGCTCTTTTTTCCAAGCTTACGGCATATGGACTACCCACACGGCTTTGTGACTGGATTTCCGGCTTTCTGCGTGACGTAGAATTCACATCGTGTCTGACGGATGCCTATCGCAGTTTATGCGTATTTATCGCCCGCCCTCTTCTTTCTTCATATAAATGATATGCCACTGCTTGGAAACATACATTGCTATGCTGATCACAGTACGGTCTATGGAAGAAACCTTGGTTGGCCTTCAGCTGGCAACGCAGTAATAGAGGAGGTACGGGAGAATTTTGTCGTTGAACTGGATTGGGTGTTGAGCCTCATGAGCCAATGGGGTTCAAATAACCAGGTCCAGTTCAATGCTGAGAAAACCCAAGAGTGCGCATTTTTGACAAAAACATCCCATTTCCTTCTGCTCCCCATTCATCAGGGCGCTCCCCTCTGCCTGCGAACAGCCTAATAAGTAAGTAAGCCTGCTTGGCATGGATATCCGCTGCAACTTTAATCAAGATCAGTACATCGAGAGTTTCATCTCATTAGCATCCAAAAAACAGAATAGAGTGCGTTGTTTTCTCACGCCGGACCGGCTTTGTCTTTTATACAAGACTCAAGTCAAGTCCTGTCTGGACTACTGCTTGTATCTCTGGGACGGCTCCGCCAAATTTCTTATGGACTGTCTTAATTGGTTACAGCAAAGGGCTGTGCGCATTATCATTGTTCAAGAGGTTACTGAGAACGTTGATCCTCTTCAACTTCGTAGAGACATTGGTTTATTGACTGTCTTTTATCGTTTTTATCTCGGTGAGTGTTCCGAGGAACTGTTTTCTCTTATCCCACCTTCCCTTTTCCTTTACAAAACAAGAGCCGGCCAACGATGTTATCGCTTCACCGTGGAAAATATTCCATCACGAACTAAAAAGTATGATAACTCTAATGACGACGTACCATTAAAAAATGGGCCTCGTTGCTGGCTCATGTGTTTCCTCCGTCTAATGAATTCCTTCAAAAGGTGCGTGAAGAAGCATCATGCAGGCCAGTATGGCGATGCTAACGGATAGGATATTACGAAATCAAATCCGTTGTCATCGTGATGTGGGTTCCTCTCTTGCTTACCATTAGGTTGGAAGGAGACAATATACCACGTTTTTTTATAAAAAAATATTGACATCTGAATCTTGGAAACAAAGGTGAAGTTACCAATAAACATCATATTATATGTTTATATAAATAATAATAAATAAATAAATATTGGACAACATCACATACATTGCTCTGATTCTGTGGTAAGTAGCTTAAGCACTTGTGTTACGGAAATCAGAAACAACGACGGTACCACAACACCCAGACCCAAGACAATATGGAAAAGTTCATTTCCCATATTGACCCGACCGGGGATCGAACCCGGAACCTCAGAGATGGCGCTCGCCAAAGTCAGGCCCGCTCGCCTCTCGGCTACGGAGGTCGTCTAACATGATTTAAAAAATTACATGTGTCTTGTCACCAAAAAAAATATGCTTGACGATACTATTCATCTGCGTGGCAATATCTTTTTGTGACTTTTCAAGTTCTCACGATAATTTGTATTTGCTCCAAAGATAATCTTGCGAGGAGAAAGCAGAACAATATTCAACGAATATAGGTAAAGTAAAATTTACCAAATTCCGATTAAAAACGTATTTAGAGCTTTGTAACAGATCACGCCCCCAAAAAGCACAAGGTCATGGCACGTGAGAAAAATAACCCTCTGATCTTGCTGAATAAATAAAAAAAATTGCATAATGGTGTCAATAAATACTTTAAAAAAATATTAGATTTAAATTTTAATCATGCAAACAATAGTACCATTGATATGAATCTGCACATAAATGCTGCTAGTTTTATTTTTTAAGCATAGGGTAGGAAAACCGGAAATAGCATCCTCTTATCCATACGTAAAAAGTGTAAAATTATTTCAAAACCTTGTAATCATAAGTACGTAAAAGAAAAATAAAAAGTAGGACGTGAAACCCAATAACTATCCTTCCATTAAAAATAATTCTATGTACATAAATATTGTAACCTAAATTGGTTAGAGGTAAAACCCAATAAGTTCCCTATTCCGGAGTCTAGATGATGCTATTACGTTTAAATAAACTGAAAGTATAATTATTTTGTCAAAATTACGTGCAATGCAATCAAACGAAGGTCAACGCTCGCGATCCTGTCGCCATCTGTCTAATGTTATGTCTACTGTCATATCTACTTATTGGGTTCTTCCCCAAATAAAATTACAGTCCAATGTTGATATCTGCTCGTGCGAGTATCCGATAAGTATGCTTTTCATATGTCGTTTCTAATATTTGCTTGAAGTAAAACACTATAAGTAGTAGTTAATGGGTTTTAGTTTAATGATAAAATTTGTTTGCATACTTAATATTATAATAGTAAAACCCAACAAAATGTGTTGATGGATTTTAATTTTAAGTAAAATCTCGTTAATTCAGAATTTCCCTGGTATGAAAACCCAATAAGTGCAAATAACTTGTCTTACCTTAAGTCACTTAGTTTAATTTCCTAAAATATATTTGTCTTAAAACCCAATAAATATACATTATTGGGTTCTTCATCTAATTAAATTTAAAAAAGTTTCCTTTAAATATACTTATATTGTTTATGTATTGGTCAAAAAGAAAAAAGTAGCACTTATTGGGTTCTCAGTGAAGCGTATCTTTGTGATAAATTAAAACTCGACTTGTTGGAATATACCATTAGAAAGAGCAAAAAAAGTGCATCTTAACCGCATTTATAACTTAAATTCTCAATTTTTGTCACTTATCGGGTTTGACCAGGGAACCCTCGATACATCCATATATTTAAATAACAATTAATCAAAGATCAGCTGTTCCATAATCTCTTTTTTAACTCATAAAACCATTTTTTGAATCAAAAAACCTATATTTTCTTAAACTTTAAACAATCAGTAGGTATACAAAATTTATTCAATCAGTAAATATCGGTATACAAATCAATGTAGTTGTTTTGGCATGAAAACGCGACAGACAGACAAAGTGACTTTAGTATTTACAATATTTGTAACGTTTGGTAAGAAATCACACTGTTTGAATTATAGACTTAAACCTATTTCTTTCATTGTTAAACAATAAATCTGTGAATATTTGTGATTAATGGTAAGAAATTTGACGTAGCTCACACTATTTAGTAGCTTATAATTATTTTTACTATTGTTTAATTCGATTTTGTAATCGACTTTGTGTGGGTTCCTATGCTTGCATACCGATTGTTATAAAAAATAAACATTATTTTCAACATAAAATTATCTTATTAAAGCTCGTTTGCTCACGAAAGCACCACCTATTATTCGCAATCCCAACAAATATAATGAGCTTTTAACCAAATAAGCAGAGTTTCCTCAATTAAGCCAAAGGTGGCGCTCCTATTAAAATAAACTGTCAGAATTTACTGTCAAAGTGACGTTAATTTATAAACGTATTGTGGGCGCGAACGATGACGTCAGGTTACAGGTGATTTGCTCCAAAAATGGATGCTAACATGGAATGTTTGTCAGTAAGCGGAAAAAGCGCTTAAAAGCGAGAGAGAGACCATTTTTTTGGGTCAAAAATACCAGATAGTTTTCAGTTCGATAAAAAGATACATAAAAAAAAATACACGCATTAATACATTTGCCCAATTGATAAAAAATACTAACATTACTTTACACAACAATGCAATTCAATACATCGCCCTATTTTAATGGAACCCAAGGTGTGAAAGAAGGTTTAGGAGAGGCATAGCGACTTATCGCTCGAACTGGAGCAGCCCGACTGGTGAAATACCTCCACCTTACAGAAGACCGCAGCCAAATAACAATCACTTCTGTGTTGTTGTTGTGTTCCTGCGTGTGAGTAAAGTTTCCAGAGCTCCTGGGGGGTGCTACATTAGTAACAGGGTTCAAGCCTTCAAGGCAAGGGCAACAAGTCCAGTAACAGATTTATAATGCTGTACTTGTGGCCCTTAAGCTAGCATCTTATTACCACTTAACATCAGGTGGGATGAGGTTAATCTTGAAGTGTATTTTATATAAAAAAAAGAATTATCAAAACATTTTTTGTTGCAAAAACTATCTATTGATTGTTAAAACAAATTAATGTACTGTGTCTTTGCAGAGCATTAAATTATCAATACACGCGTGCAAGAATGCGGCGGGCCGTAATTTACAATATATAATATGTAAACTTGTGGGTCTTCCGATCAATTTAGAGTTTGTTTTGTCCCCTAAATTGGGAGCCCGTGGCATTCTGAGGACAGTGGCTGACAGATGCCCATCACCTATCTGAACGTGCTTAATCATAAGAGTTTCTAGTTTTTCTCCACCTAATTTTGCATGTTACATTTGTACTAACACTAGTTAATACCATCTTATTTTTTGTAATACATGATCTGATAATAATAATAAATAAATGCGCCAGACAATCACACCAATCACCTGGTCTCAAACTAAGGTTTTCCCTTTAACTACGAGAACCAGACGACGGATACTAACTGGGGGCGTCATCCCAGCACACTCAGACTTAAGTCAATTTAGAAAAGTTAATTTCTCCAAATTGACCCGACCGGCAATCAAACCCGGGACCTTTCGCGCTTTGGCCGCCTACCTTAGCCACTGCGCCACCGAGGTCGCCACTAAATACATACTTTTTTATTTTATATGCCCCCACTTGTCCCCCTAAACCCGGGGCTGCTTAGCATTAGGCTAACGCATTCAAGCGCTTGTAAGCATTGCTAAGCGCTGTTTCTTCCGTTGACCTATCGAAATGATCAAAATACCTTTGCCACAAAGGGACGAGTTTGTAAATGATCGAACATGGTCTCTTTATGAAGTTAAAAGGTAGTATGGTAGTGTCGTTTGATGTTTGGGGGTGTGGTTTAATTTAAAAGTTGAAGCGAATTCTTATATATAAAAATGAATCGCAAAATGTGTTGGTAATAACTCGACAACGTTTGGACCAATTTTGACAATTATTTTTTAAAAATGTTCGTTAAAGTCCAAAGATGGTTGTTATGGCGAAAAAAATTCGAATTAGAGTCGAGCCACATTCTAAATCTTTTTGACAGGACGAAGTAAGTATGTCGGGTTCGCTAGTTCTATGTATATAAAACTGGCTGAAATTTTATTCTGGGCCGCTGTCATACCAAACAAATAAATAGTTATTTTTTTATAGGAAGTGCGCTTAGGTGTATGTTTAGCTAAAACAAATGACTTTTATTTTTAATTTTTTTAATTACATCTTTATTGCCCGTATTTTTGCTTTTTATGTACAAAAGGCAGACTATGTACCTATTGGCATTATATATCTTAATTTATTGTATGCTAAAAAAAGCTTGAGTTATATATCCCTACTAATATTATAAATGCGAAAGTAACTCTGTCTGTCTGTCTGTCTGTCTGTTACGCTTTCCTGCCTGATTTTGATGAAATTTGGTATAGGTACACGTTGAATCTCAAGAACGGACAGAAGCTACTTTTTATTAGAAAATAAGGGGGGGATGGGGGTTATACCACCTTTGAAAGTTTATATGGAAAAATGCTTATTTTTTAAGTTAGAGATATGAAACTTGGCACAAATATAGCTCAAAACTTGAATTAAAATATAGACTACTTTTTGTTTCGAAAACTAGGGGAGAAAGGGGTAAAACCGACCATGAAAGGATGTAGTCCACGCGAACGAAGTCGCGGGCACAGCTAGTCTATTCATAATAACACTGATAATACAGTTTTTAAAATTAACAGTTGAAGTAAACACTTGCCATTCGATATTAAATCTTATGTATACGACATAAAGTAGGTGCAAAGTCCATGGTCTATAGTCTGCTTTTGATCAAACTTCTATCATCTATGAACGACGTCAGTAGCAATGAGGCGAGCGGGCCAGACTTTGGCGTCGCGCCATCTCTGAGGTCCTGGGTTCGATCTCTGGTCGGGCTAACATGGGAAAATTGTCTATATTGTCTCGGGTCTGGGTGTTGTGGTACCGTCGTTTTTTCTGATTTCTGTAACACAAGTGCTTTAGCTACTTACCTAAGAATCAAAGCAAATCTATGTGATGTTGTCTAATATATTTGAATATCGTTTAGCGCTGTGAAAAACGCTACCTCTTATGACATGGGCATGTCAAAACTCTTCACCAAAAGCTGCGTAGGCGCACACATTGTAATACCGGTCTATTGTCCCCCTTATGATATGTAAACACCGACACCCGCTTAGTGTGGATGGGACTGGGTGTTGTGAGACTCAAATAACGATAACGAGATCAATAATGAAACTGTTATATGATTTTGTTGTTTGAAATGTTTATTGCTTGTTTAAATGTGTTTGGATTTATACAAAACAGCATCCTCTTCTTTAATATATAAAAATGAATTCCTTATTTCCCTTGGTTGTATATGTGTTGTGTGTCAATAATCTATTGTTTCCGGCTTTATAACATTGGTTATATTATGTTTTAAGAGAGGTAGGGTATAGCGATTTAAGGATTTGGGGACTGGTCTGCTCCAGCTTACCTCTCGAAAGTAAAAACTTACTTCAGTACTTATTTGTTTTATCACTCATCAAAACCAAAACTATATGACTTGGTCCAAAGTGAGCTACACATAGCAATAAGTTAGATACTGCTACTGTAACTTATCTGCTGAGTTTCTTACCGGTGTCTTCTCGGTAGATATAGGTTCCAAACCGGCAGTAGAAATACTTTTTCATTGTATTCAATGACGATTCAAAAGTGTTATATGTAACCTACTTGAATAAAGAAATATTTGAGTTTGAGTTTGAGTTTAACGCTCAATCTGGAGCAGCCCGACTGGTGAAATACCTCCACCTTACAGAAGACCGCAGCAAAATCACTTCGGTGTTGTTGTGTTCCTGCGTGTGAGTAAGGTTTCCAAAGCCCCTGGGGATTGCTACGTTAGTAGCAGGGATCAAGCCTTCAAGGTAAGGGCGACAAGTCTAGTAACAGTTTTACTATGCTATACTTTTCGCCCTTAAGCTAGGACCTCATTACCACTTAACATCAGATGGGATAAGGTCAATCTTGAAGTGTAATATAAAAAAAAAGTTAAGATAATTATTTGATAGAAATTGGTCCAAGATTGTCGCTGCAACCAAATGTTGGATTACATTTTTTTTATGTAACAACTTTCTTAGATAACATCCCTACTAATATTATAAATGCGAAAGTAACTCTGTCTGTCTGTCTGTCTGTTACGCTTTCCTGCTTAAACCTCTCAACCGATTTTGATGAAATTTGGTATAGGTATACGTTGAATCTCAAGAACGGACATAGGCTACTTTTTATTAGAAAATAAGGGGGGAAAGGGGGTAATACCACCTTTGGAAGTTTACATGGAAAAATGTTTATTTTTGAAGTTAGAGATATGAAATTTGGCACAAATATAGCTCGAAACTTGGATTAAAATATAGACTGCTTTTTGTTTCGAATATTAGGGGAAAAAAAGGGTAAAACCGACCATAAAAGAATGTAGTCCACGCGAATGAAGTCGCGGGCACAGCTAGTTTTAAATAAAAGGGCTTTAGTTCTAAACACCATGACAAATTTCAAATCCAAGATGGCTGCCGTCACAGAATAGCCGAATTGACTAATAGCCAACGTAACTGCTTTATATTTGACCGTTCGCATTTATTTGTGCGGATTAAGAGCTTATCCATAAAAAACTAATAGTAAATCATGTACAAACGTCTGTCTGTCACAATGGTCTAGCTTCCGTCCCGACTCCGCCCGTTTTGCTGCAGTAGGAGTGCATATTTATATTATGCAGATGAAGTGTTTATGAAGCATGGAATAAAGACTATGTTCATTTACAATCACGCCTAGCTTACGCAACGCGACTAAATTTTATCGCGCTCTTAACAAACGTCAAAATCGATTGAAGTCAGTGCGTCAGCAGCTGATTGGCTGAAAATACGTGTGCGGTGTGCTATTAGCCAATCAACAGGGCGTCTACTCTCAAAAACGAAATATGTCGGATCCGATGACGTTTAGCAATTTTTATTGCTCATAATCGCAACCAACACACTTCGAATGCGAATGAAGCGTTATCAAAAAACTAAATAATATTTATACAAATCAAAAATCACGTTTTAATTCCCTAACTTTTGATCAATCTTCAAAAACGAAACCTTTCGTTTGTTCGTTTCGTTTTAGGGAGTAGACCGCCAGTATCGAAACCTTTGTCGTCTCTTGCGAGAAATTTTATGTATTGCGAATGCTAGGCCTGGTGGTCTTCTTAATATTCGTCTTACTTTTGCGGTTTGAGAAACTGGTACATATATGAAAAAATTTAAATCCAAATAAGAGCTTATATCAAACTAGTGAGGTTTTTTTTATCTATCACATTTATCTTGATATTTATTCTCCAACAGTAATGACTTTTTTTTAGAGGGGGAAATGCATTGGCGCACCGTACCGCTGCATTGGGGGAGGCAGCGGCGTGTGTGGGACTCCTACCCGTGAGACTACCCACTAAAACCCCCCCGCACCTCTCATCGCCTAATGACGGCGCCATGGGAATATAGATTATCTATAGCAGCCACAGCGCCGTCGGCGGAATAGCTGCCCCTATGGGGCGGCTCCATCTAGTCCCCCACGCTTGTTGGGGGAATGGCGGGAACGGCCAGAAGTGCTAAGCCGTTCTCGTTCACCTGCGAAAGACCGTGCAAGGCCAGCCGAGGTGTCCCCACACCCGTGGCTGGCCGGTCCCTGCTAAGCGACTGCGTCAACAGTAATGCCTCCTCCACACTACTCGCGAAGTTGAACGAAGTTAGACGAATACGATAGTGTAGAGGTACTTCGGCTCGCCTCGTGCTCGCCGCGTCATACTTTGCCTCGCCTCGGGCGAACTTCGCCGAGTAACTTCGCGAGTAGTGTGGAGCAGGCATATCAGTTACTATTGAAATATGTACCTAGGACTTTTATCGATTGACCTAGGAATTATTCTAAACAAGTCTCCATGCTTTCCAAAGTCATTTTTCCGCGCGGTCAAAGATGCGAACACAGTTTGTCTTAAATCCTTACTAATATTATAAATCGGAAAGTGAGTTTGTTTGTTTGTTCCGCTTTCACGCCGTAACTACTGAACAGATTGCTTTAAAATTTGTAGACGTAAAGTTAGAAGTCCGGATTAAATAATAGGGTACTTTTTATCCCGGAAAAATTGATATTACCGAGGGAAAACAAAAATATAGTTTGCTTGATGGATGGATTGGAGATGGCGCTGTGTGTCGTATAAAACAAGGTAAAATATTTCAAACGAATATAAACATGTAAATTAAGAAGCTAAATGATACGATAATTAATTCCCGAACATGAGAAATTCCCGAGGGATGACGTACAATTTGTTTTATCGTCTAAACTGTTTTTTTTACATCTACTTGTATAATATAGTGTACCATTCAGTTTTTGTTAAACAACTAATCGTACCCAGCGTTACATTGCGCTTCTTAGATTTTTCCGTGGAAATGAGAAGTTTTCTTATAGTTGTGCTTTATACCGCAATATAACCGAATTCCACGCGGGCGAAGCCGCGGGCGGAAAGTTAGTAAGAAATAATAAATCATCTTTAATTTAGTTTCAGCTGTACATTTTAAGCATTCCTAATCAACACCCGATATGTTATTTCAAAAACACATTCAAATTCGATCAGACATAGCATTATAAGGAACGAGATTCATTTTGGCGTTCACCAAGCGATAAAAGATAAAACACCATATTTCGTTGGTTTGTTTAAGTCCAGCAAGAATTGTTGGGTGCCAAACGAATTTGAACTTTATAGTGTTCAATTAAGAGTTATGGTATGGACTTTGGGTAAACAGCCCAATCTAAAATTTGGGCGGGCCTGGTACGCTGAAATATAAGCAAAGATCACGAATATAGGCTAAGAGATGAGTTGTAGTTTTAAAAAGTATCACGGGGTGTTTAATAAACTTTGTGTTTAAAAAATATATCGCAGCTTTAAATATTAGAAACAGAAAAACCCTTGCGGTGCGGGAATCGAACCCACGACCTTCACGTATCGCGCGTGCTGCTCTTACTAACTGAGCTAATCGCAAGTTATCGTAGGCGATGAAATTTTTCTGCTGTATCAACCGTTAGCCTCCGGTAAGTGCCCTCTGCCGAATATGTTTAGAACCACATACTTATAAAAAAAAATCTGTTTCTGATATTTAAAGTTCGCTAGTACGGCGTTTAGTACTATAAAAATAATAAAATCGATTATATCGCAGCTTTCATAATTAGTGTATTCGCGTTTTAGTAATATTATGGGCACATAATCATCACGTCTACACGATGCTCTTGACAGAAAGAATCAGAGCATAGTACTGTGGAGCCGCAAAAATTATTTGTGTCTCTTTCACATTTAATAAATGTTATTTTATCAACATTTAAAGTGCTGGGATCAATTTAACATGCAAACATATTTTATACATAATGGACATAATGTTATGATGTTTTATGATTTTGCTATTATTAGTTTAATTTATGAATGATAGATTTTGTAAAAATACAGCGGCTCAAAAATCTTTGAACGTGTTTTCGCAACCATCATGTTTTTCGAGTTGTGCCCCTATATAAAAAAAGCTGCAATATATTGGTGTTAATTTGTTGTTGTTAATGTTGATTGATATTGATGGAACAATGACAATCGTTCATCGTTGTCAAACTAAGTGTCATGGGTGAGAGATGAGTAGTTTTTTTTTTTTACACTTCAAGATTGACCTCATCCCACCTGATGTTAAGTGGAAATGAGGTCCTAGCTTAAGGGCGACAAGTAGAGCATAATAAAGCTGTTACTGGACTTGTCGCCCTTACCTTGAAGGCTTAACCCCTACTACTAATGTAGCAACCCCCAGGAGCTCTGGAAACCTTACTCACACGCAGGAACACAACAACACAGAAGTGATTGTTATTTGGCTGCGGTCTTCTGTAAGGTGGAGGTATTTCACCAGTCGGGCTGCTCCAGTTCGAGCGATAAATCGCTATGCCCCACCTCTCGTAGTAGTTTCAAATAGTATTATGCGGTATTTAATAAACTTATTGTTTAAAAATATATGTTGTATTCGTTGTTCGGTTTTTGGTGTTGATTGATATTGATATTGGTGGAACAATAGCTATCTCTCTTGCCTATTAACCTAAAAGTCATAGGTTTTAATCTCACATAGAACAAGCATAGATAGATAGATACAGTTTATTGCACAGAAAAAATTACGAAAATTGGTTTTAGAGACATAATTAAGCACAAATTATGGCGATTTTATTGCTAGAAAGCCATCTCTTCCAAAATATGGATAGGCCGTGCAAAATATATATATTTTTAGCATTCGTGTGATTATTGGGTTTACAACACATTAATAAATACAGTTAAACACGAGTTCGTATAAAAATTATCCTGTATGTGAATCTAGTATCTGATACATCTTTCTGCCAAATTTCATGTAAATCTATAAGGTAGTTTTGGCGTTAAAGAATAATATAATAAAAAATATTGGACAACATCACATACATTGCTCTGATTCTGTGGTAGCTTATGCACTTGTGTTACTGAAAAATGATACGCCTTAGAACGGCTTCTTTATCTCAGTTCCGATGTGATATAAATCCAGTTATACGACATTAATGCTCACATTATTTGTGAATGCTCACCGCATTTTATTATGTGATGTATTTTTTTTTGGTTCTTAGCCCCTGGCCTACCCCAGTCGCGTTAATAGTGAGCGCGAGTGATGCGCCGCGCGGTGGCAAGCCTTTTAATTGGTTTTCGCTCGATATATTTATGTGTTGCGACGTCTGACTGATCGCGGGGAATGGCGGTAAAGCCATTGCATTCTGGCCTTTGGACTAGTGCAAACATTTAGAAGGTTTTTGCAAGTGCATGGAATTGCGACGAAAAAACGACGGAGTGTTATAAGTTTGATGTGTCGGTGTGTGTCAGCTCCTGAAGAAACGAACTGATTTTGATTTTTTTGTTTGAAAGAATAAGTGGAGAGTGTTCTTAGCTATGTTTGATAAAAATTATCCCACAATAGGTATGGGTATCATATAAAAGAGCTTAATTCGCAGATTTTATAATAAAAAAATTCAAATCCAAGATGGCCGCCGCTAGCAAAATGACGGATTTCCTAAATTTTTTTGTCACTACTCCCTCAATATCAAATAGAATAACTTTTTTCACACTGTTTTATGTCAGGTTTTTTTTTAAATTTTTAATTAAAAGTTTTTGAGCTATACACTGCCATTTGGGGCAAGCTATTTTTTTATATCTTCTTCCCAGCATGCGAAAGGGGGTATTAATCAATCAAATGGTTAAATCCAGTGTAAAACTAGAAGTTTTACTGACTTTTCTCCAGTAAGAAACCCTCAAAAATCTCACGGGATCAAATTAAAGCGATAACTCATTCTGTCTTTGGGCCAAAGGCTTCGTTTTGGCCCTGGGCTACTGCAAAATAAGCTATCTGCATACATATTTACAAGACGTCGGGATCGGAATGGAATTCGAAAACTATTTATTTTTTTTATTTATAAGGAACAGCAAGAAAACACACATTAAACAAAACAATTACAATAAACGTTAAAGATAACATTAAATTTGAGTTCCAATGATAGCTGCACTCAACATAATACAACATTTTCTCTATGTACGTATCTGTTAAGTATACCTAATGTAGCATATTTATTGTGTCTCTTGTAACATTATAGTAAACTCACATTATCGGAACATTTAATACTTTTTAGGAATGATTTTAGATTCTGGTGAAATATATCTACATCCTTACATAGAATTATTAATGTTTAATTATTATATTTATTTATCATGAACCTATGTATGAATATTCTATTCTCGTGTGTAATTTTCTGCTATTTATGATTATTAATTTTGTTGTTATCCATACTCACATTTTTACTGTTACCGCACCATGCATGACCTAACGGTTGACTGGTAGAGAATGCTCCTAGCATTAAGTCCACCTTTTGTACTTTTTTTGTGCAATAAAGTTATTAAATAAATAAATAAATAAATAGAAGATTGTATTTGATACACATACGTAACAGGGGACTATTTTGCGAAACTATGTTGCATCTCTTTCTTAACATACACATTTAAGTCACAATCAAATATTTCTATATTCAAGTAGGCTTCATATAACTATTTTAAATCGTCATTGAATACAATGTATAATGATTCTACTGCCGGTTCGGAACCTATATCTACCGAGAAGAGACTGGTAAGAAATTCATCAGATTAGTTACAGTATCAGTATCTAACTTATTGCTATGTGTAGCTCACTTTAGACCAAGTCATATAGTTTTGTTTTGATTAGTGATAAGTGAAGGAATATTAAGTATTTACGTTTGAGAGGTAAGCTGCAGCAGACCAGTCCCCGGCGGTGACGCCTGTTCACAAGCATGACGCATGTGCCAGCCATCGCTTTACTCAATTATATTGAAGGGAATGTAACGACCCGCCACATAGCGCCACCACCCCAGTGACGTTTTAGTGAGCATAACTAACCCCCACCTACCCTTAGCAAGTATTTAAATTTAAGCCATCAGACTACTATAGTCAGCCCCAATAGTGACTTAGACATAATATTTCTTGATATAATATACATATATGCATATATTATACGCTCCATCGGAGTTTAGTGGTTTAAATACTGGATTTTCTTCTCGAGGTCCTGGGTTCGGTTCCCGTTCGAGCACCCACGTATTCCTTGGAAAGCTATAAATATTGTCGCCATTTTAGCCGAAATTGACTTTTTAATAAGACTAGTTTTAGTACTAGCCTTCTAATTTAGATCCGTTTTCAAACCTTTAAAAAATCTTTATACATTTAAATCCAGTCACTGTCCCATTGAAAAACATTGGACGGGAATGGGTTCCGTATAATTGTTTAATGTAATAATAAACAATAAGCGCGTCCGTCTGCGCGGCCAATCAGCGTCATTGTTGCGGCGGCAAACATCAATCGTTTCAGACAAACAGAGCCGCCGGTCAAGCGTGTGTTGGCTCCTAAGAACGGGTTTCGTACCATTTAGTTTACTTATTTGTATTTTTATTTCTTCTTTGTGGAACATCCATACAAGTAAATGCGAAAGTGCCTCTGTCTATCTGTCTGTTTGTCTGTCCGGCTTTCACGATTAAACCACAGAACCCATTTTCATGGTATTTGGTATAAATATACGTTGAACCTCTAGTACAGACATTGGCTACTTTTTGTTTTGAAAATAAAGCGGGATGGGGGTAAATTCTTGAAAGTTTATATGGGAAAATATTTGTGTTTTAAGTAAGTGATATGAAATTTGGCACAAATATAGCTCGAAACTTGCATTAAAATATGGACTACTTTTGTTTCATACATTAGGGGAGATCGGGGTAAAACCGACCATCTATATTAATTGCTAGAAAAGACTAAGCCCACGCGTACGAAGTCGGGGGCAGCCGCTAGTTAAAGATAAACCCTTTAAAATACAATAATCGCTTTTTACCGTACACAATACATTTTTCACAATTTTTTTGTGTCTGTATGTCTGTCGTTCGTTTTGTGTTCGTTCCGCCTAATCCCTGAAATGGATGGTCCGATTTTGATGGGACTTTTACTGGTAATAAGGAGTCACTTAGACTACTTTTATATTAGAAAAAAGAATGTTTTAGAAATAATAAATTCAAAATGTTTAATAAATTCTAAATAATGTAGCCACGCGAACGAAGTCGCGGGTGCAGCTAGTTTTAAATGTAAACCAACACACGCCTTTAGTTCTTTGTAGAAATTAATAAATATGATAATATTGCAACACCAATAACCACTTTGGCGTTTCTACGCGGAACCCTAATCCGTCACCTGAACGGAAATATTGAAATTCGTGATGGCATTTTTCTGAGTAACGCTTATCCGAAATTCATTGATCTAAATATAATTCAATATGACGAATGAAACGTTAATCAGTCTCCGATTATAACTATGAGTCATGTTTATTTAAAATAATATCCGATAATAATCATGAGTTTTAAGGAAGGTAGGGCATAGCGATTTATCGCTCGAACTGCAGCAGACCGACTGGTGAAACACCTCCACCTTACAGAAGACCGCAGCCAAATAACAATGACTTCTGTGTTGTTGTGTTCCTGCGTGTGAGTAAGGTTTCCAGTGCTCCTGGGGGGTGCTGCGTTAGTAGCAGGGGTCAAGCCTTCAAGGTAAGGGCGACAAGTCCAGTAACATATTTATTATGCTGTACTGGTCACCCTTAAGCTAGGACCTCATTACCACTTAACATCAGGAGGGATGAGGTCAATCTTGAAGTGTAATAAAAGAAAAAAAGTCCCCCCGATAGAAATCGCGGGCACAGCTAGTTACAAATAAAACCCTTTTTTGCGTGTTTTCTTTAAACTTAACACGTTCTTCAATGGCGTAGTTTTTACTGCGACTTACAAAACCTAAAACAATAAACTCAAGCGCACAGAATGTTCAAAGATGGCGGCTACGCGTGCGCCGGTGGGGCGCCAAATTTTATGATGTACTAATTATATGGGATTCGGATTAGCATACGATAGTTTAGAATTCATTGGATTTTTTATAGTTTACAATTGTTTCTCATGTAGGTACCTATTTAGTATAGGTATTATATTTTTATTACCTCTTTGTGAGTTTAATTTATATCCATATTAGAAACAGAAAAATTTTATCTCCCCCTGCGGTGCGGGAATTGAACCTACGACCTTCACGTATCGCGCGTGCTGCTTTTACCAACTGAGCTAACCGCAAGTTATTGTAGGCGATGAAATTTTTCTGCTGTATCAACCGTTAGCCTTTCGGTAAGTGCCCTCTGCCGAATATGTTTAGAACTACATACTTATCAGCCCGTGGTACATACATTCGTTGCAGAAATGTTTGAAAACCACGGAATCGAAGACACCTTGGCATCTTAATCGATTTTATTATTTGCTCAGTTGGTAAGAGCAGCACACGCGATACGTGAAGGTCGTGGGTTCAATTCCCGCACCGCAGGGGGAGATAAAAATTTTTTGTTTCTAATATTTAAAGTTCGCTAGTACGGCGTATAGTACTATAAAAATAATAAAATTAATTTATATCAACTTTTAATTTATCTTTTATTTTATCTAATCAAAACTCATTAAAAAAGATTTACGTTATTACTTCAAAACTTCCAATTTCCCTACAAATATCAATTACCACATTGAAATAAGTTATAATATATTGCGTCTATAGTACAAATTTGATGAATATTTGAACGGTAAATATAAATATATGGACACGCTGGAAAATCAATTTTATTTAGTACTCTAGTCCTAAATATTGTAAAGATTAGGATAACTACTGAGTTTCTTGCCGGATTCTTCTTGGTAGGATTAGGTTCCGAACCGGCTGTAGCTTCAATTTTGGTTTATATTCATTTTGACAAGGCATAAGTGTTACTTGTAAACAACATAAATAAATGAATTGATTATTATTATAATAGTAGTAAGTATAAATACACATAAACTGTCCTACTGCTGGCCAAAGGCCTCCCCCATACACTTCCAGCGCTCTATCTGGTGCCAAGTCTTGCTAACCTTGAGGAAAACGGTCCACGTCGTCACGCAAAGGCATTTTCGGCCTTCCTCTTTGACGTCGTCGGTCGTCTGGTCTCCATTGGTTATATGTAACTCCTCCATTAGACGATCTCGGTGGCACAGTGGCTAAGGTAGGCAGCCAAAGCGCGAAAGGTCCCGGGTTCGATTCGGTCGGGTCAATTTGTAAAACGATCTTTTCTAAATTGACATGGGTCTGGGTGTGCTGGGATGACGCCCCAAGTTAGTATCCGTCGTCTGGTACTCATAGTATAAGGGGAAGCCTTAGTTTGAGACCAGGTGTTTGGTGTGATTGTCTGGCGCATTTATTTATCCCTAATCCCTAATAATATTATAAATGCGAAAGTAACTCTGTCTGTCTGTCTGTCTGTCTGTGTGTCTGTTACGCTTTCCTGCTTAAACCTCTCAACCGATTTTGATGAAATTTGGTATAGGTATACGTTGAATCTCAAGAACGGACATAGGCTACTTTTTATTAGAAAATAAGGGGGGGAGGGGGGTAATACCACCTTTGAAAGTTTATATGTAAAAATGTTTATTTTTGAAGTTAGAGATATGAAATTTGGCACAAATATAGCTCGAAACTTGGATTAAAATATAGACTACTTTTTGTTTCGAATATAAGGGGAGAAAGGGGTAAAACCGACCTTAAAAGGATGTAGTCCACGCGAACGAAGTCGCGGGCACAGCTAGTCTAACTATAATTCTACGAAATTTGTTGCCGGCAGAAATTGCTTCCAAACCAAAAGATGGAATCTTTTAAAAGCGTATCAAAAACCTCTTTTAGAGATAATATTCGTCCGCGTGGATTTCGGTTTTCATACAAACTTTCATAATAGTTACAGCGTGATGTTACATAGCCTAAAGCCTTCCTCGATAAATGGTCTTTTTAACACAAAGATAAATTTTCAGTTCGAACCAGTCGTTCCTGAGATTAGCGCGTTCAAACAAACAAACAAACTCTTCAGCTTTATGTTATAAGTATAGATTATAATATTAGTATAGATATAGATTAATAAAAACAATCGCCCCCCTTCAATCAGTTACGTCTGCGCGTATTGTTAACAGTTTGAACAAAGTTACCTACTTATCCAGATTCAATTTGACGTTTTACCTCTTAATATTCAAGAGGCGTTAAACAGATTATCAAAGGATGATTCAGACTGAAAGTTATTGGGAAGTGTGACGAAATACGTGACAGAAATATTATTGATCAATGAGATATCAATGGTTAACTCTAGTGAGTTGACGTGTAATCGATAACGTTTCGATTATTAATAGATACATTTTTATTTTAAATTTTTTGGAATAACAACAGCCATACATTGCATACTTGAATTAAGTGTATTAACTAGTTCATATTACGTCAAAACTGTTATTCACAATCTGTTACATATTTCTAACGCTAATTTTTATTAATTCCTTTGATAATATGACCACAAAATTAAATATTGCAGCAGGTGCTAAACAGGAATTACAAAAATAGTGCATGACGCAAGATTCAGGTATTTTAAATGAAGATAATGATAGAATAACGACAAAAATAATGAGCATTTGTATATAATGTATATGAATTACATACGTACGTATTTCATATAATAAATATTGGACAACATCACATACATTGCGGCTGCGCAATTTCAAAACCTAGTAAGGGACAGTTTTTGAAAAAAATGAGTTTTTGCCGAGTTATGTTTATAATGTAAATACGCACGAAATTGCATTGTCAAATTCGTCATTTTAGGCTTAGAAACGAAAATAAGGCAATCGGTAAACCTAGTAAGTCCACATCCATAACAAAAACCTACTCTGAAAACCATTTCAAAACCTAGCAAGGTACAACGACAATTTTAAAACCTAGCAAGGGACTGTCCCTTGCTAGGTTTTGAAATTGTCGTTGTACCTTGCTAGGTTAAGAACTTGTCAATTCATGTTAAATTGCGCGCCAACATTTTAGTAAGTCGTAGATTGTGAGCGTGTTTGTAGTTGTTTAAAAAATATTGTTGATTATAATGGGTCCAAAGACAGTGTTATCGATCCGGATTAATTTTTAGTTCTCTAAAGAGTAATGACATGCTTCGGAAAGTAAAAGAACGCGTTTTTCTAACATTATGTTGTTAAAATAAAATATTTCCCAACCTCATCAATACTCCCTTGTTCTGATCTTGTTATTTGAAGGGAATATGGAAAAACACATTTATGTAGTGGAATTAAATATACCTTATTGCAATTAATATAATTTTTTCCTTGCTTACTTGCATTAAAAATAGTTTTGCTGCCCAGGAGAGCATCATAGTATCATATTTTTAATAGTTACCAAGTTACGTAGACATATTATAAAATTTCAGCTCTATCGATTCAAGGAAAATCATGTTTCTGTTGCAATCATCGAACTCCAACATCAGATCAAGATGTACCAACTCAAAATTCCTAAAACTGTTTTATAGACTAATTAAAGTTATATTCTTCCTAATACAGTTATGCAGGGCACCTGCATATTATCTTTATTACCTACCACAGGATTGTGAAATCTACTCAAAATAATACTAGTGAAACCATAGGGCCTAAAGTAGTTAAAATATTTAATGCCCTTACTAGGTTTCTTACTTGTCATATTGTAAATTGTAGCTTGTCCAAAAACAGAAAAAAAACTAGTAAAGGCCTTTGCTAGGTTCTAAAATGGTTTTTTGGTCATCATTTACTCATTAAAAACAAATTTATCTTTAGTAAGTGCTTTCTAACGTGTACTATTAAATATAAATCCAGGATATTATATTTATCTGAAATCCAAGGATATGCCACATCTTTAAAGCTAACTTTCGTCAACGTAAGTCTTATACTTTAGTTGCGGCACGCTCTCAAAGTAGCCAAGACGTTTTTTCGCTCTCCTGAACATTTTGTGCCATGTCCCTTGCTATGTTTTGCTCTAATCCTATGGTATATAATATAAGCTTATGTTACAGAAATCACACACAAACAACGCCCAGACAGAAGCTCGTTTCCCATATTGACCCAACCGAGAATCGAACCCGGAACCTCCGAAATGGTGCGACGTAAAGTCTGTCGATCGACTAAGGAATAACTTAAGACTGAGATTTAAGATCGAAATGCAAGTATTTAGTAGTAGTAGAATAATAAATAATAATAAATGCGACAGACAATCACACCAATCACCTGGTCTCAAACTAAGGTCTCCCCTTGTACTATGAGCACCAGACGACGGATACTAACTGGGGGCGTCTTCAGAGAACACAGCATAACGATGTATTCGATTATAATTTGTTATATTGTCGCTACTAAAGATTGAATCAAAACCGGAATCAAGTCAATACTTAAAATAATTTAACCGGTCAAAACGCGACACCATTTTTATTTAGTAGTTAATACGAACTACTTACTGTCCGACGTTTCGGTTAGGTTGCACCAACCGTGGTCACGAGCTGACTGGTCTTGCTCGCCTTCGTCTGTTCGGGGGAGCTTGCAAATCTTCATCCACCCGCACATTGTCACATAACAAAATGTTATTGAAGTCACTTCGACACACTACACTGACAGTATCCGGGATTGTTTTTGATCGTTCTAATCGCGGTAAACATTTATTAATCACACAGATTATTTAGGGTGAACCTAATCGATAAATCGATTATTATCCGACAACACTAGTTACACTGGTTACTAAGAAGAAGTGACGATTGGTAGATATCGATAGAATTAGCTTTAGGAATACGAAGTGGTTTTCGTGTGGAGTCTTGTTTTCGAAAGTGAAATTAATTATGGGTGTTTCGATCAGAGATAAGAGACGCGATGTCATCAATATAATTTAATTATCCATACCACGACCTGACGACCTCCGTAGCCGAGAGGCGAGCACTACATTTTACCTCTCCTCGAATAAACATCTCCAAAATCGTCTCCAGAATTGCTCTCCAGATTCTAACCCTACAAAAACCACGGCATCCGTCACATTAACACATGTAAATGCGTTTTTTGTCTGTTTGTCTGTCGGCGCCGCACGTCCCATAAATGTGTATTTAACAGGAAAAAAATGGGACCCTCACTCGTACCCGAAGTGACACCCTGTTTATTTTAAATAGTTTTTCGATTTTTAGAAGAAGATGTTAGAAAATGCTGGTGTAAAAGCGAATTGGCGAATATTTCATTTATTATTATAAATGTCAAAATTGTATGGATGTATAACTGATCAGAAGAAGAAGATCAGAAGGTTGCGTGTTCAGATCACGTCGGGGTCACCACTATAACTGATTATGTGCGTGTATGTAGGGTACGTGTGAGGAGGCGAAACAAACAACCATTCTCTTTCGAGGCAGAACACACAATGTTTTATTAATTGCATTATTAATTAACTCTGTCTAAGCGCATCGTATTACATAGGTACTGTAACCCTACAGATGTATTAATGTTTGTATGCATGTAGTTTTTGATTTTTAACACGCTTTTAATAGCTTCAATTTTAACTAACTATGTATGTAAGAAAATCTTGGAATCTTAATTTGGCCCATTTCACGGTCTTCGATTAGGTTGAAATTTTGCACGAATTCTGTGAAACGACTGAAGAGTGAGTCTCGGGTGTCCGCAGAGGCGGTAGGCAGCGGAGCAGCACAGCAGATCCGCTGCTGGGACTGGAGACGCCAGGCGTGGGGTAAGCCTGGGGTCCTTTACCTCGGTCATGAGAGGGTGGGGCGTGTCAGGCGGCCTGACACGCTCCAGCCGCACGTGTTATGCACAGCGAGGAGTGCCGCTTAGCGGCAGGCGCTGTTAAGGAGCCTGTGTAAAGTCCGCATGGGATCCTGACTCCCCCACACCTGCTCACGTTGGCCAGCGAGGGGGTTATAGTCGGTGCGAGCCTGACACACCACTCTCTGTTCCCCGCAGAGTGACGGTGCCCTATGCCTGCCGCATTTCCCCCTCGACAAAAAATAAAGCTCTGATTTTTTTTTATTTCACACTTTAAGATTGACCTCATCCCGCCTGATGTTAAGTTGTTATGAGGTCCTAGCTTAAGGGTGACAAGTACAGCATAATAAAACTGTAACTGGATTTGTCGCCCTTCCCCTGAAGGCTTGCCCCTGCTACTAATGTAGCACCCTCCAAGAGCCCTGGAAAACTTACTCACACACAGGAACACCACAACACAGAAGTGATTGTGATTTGGCTGCGGTCTTCTGTAAGGTGGAGGTATTTCATCAGTTGGGCTGCTCCAGTTCGAGCGACAAATCACTATGCTCTACCTCTCTAGAATTTGAAAATGGGAAGAATCTGAACGTAGTCTGATAGGTAAGTAAAGTATATACAGGGCATTTTTACTATAAATAACACGACCTTTAGTAGGCGTAAACTCGGCCTCAGAGTAACGAATGAGACAGAGGCGTCATTACGGGTAAAAACCTCTGTTATCTGCCCATCTCCATATGAACCGCATTGATTTGTGCGGGCGAGTTTGGATAACTTGTTAGCATTTTTTATCTCGCTCTCATCTTTGCGTTTGGTCCAAGGAATGAGAGTTTGAGATTGTTATTTTGGTTTCGTTAATTATTTTAAGCAACTGTAGCCGTTTACATTAGATTACATTCTCATTTCTCACATTATATTAATATCTCTAGCAAAGCTCGCATGCAAGTAGTGCTATAAATATTTTTAAAAAATCTGAAAATATTTTGTGCAAACGTCTATGTATGTATTAAATTTTATTATTATTTATCCGCTGTTAGAATAGTATGATTAATGGTCCTCTGAGCAAAATTATTTTTACAAATATGCCCAGTAAAACTAAAGTGTGTTACATGGGTATTATTTTGTAAGACACTCATGAGGTCCTCTAATGTAGGTACGAGTTTGTGGATAAGCAGCAATATCGATTCTGAACTAGCGATAATCCGCAACAACTTTTTTTCTTTTTAAGGGTGGTTTCTTATAGTTTATGTATTTTAAGGAAAGGTAGCATTTTAGAATACACTTGATTACGTTTATAATAAACTAGCTGTCCCGGCGAACTTCGTAACGCCTATTTTTTTAGTTTCTAACCTTTTAAACCTTCCCTGGACCTCCACAATTATTTCAGAACCAAGATTAGCCAAATCGGTCTAGCTGTTCTCGAGTTTTAGCGAGACTAACGAACAGCGATTCATTTTTATATATAAGATTACTAACAAATTTTTGCTTTTTAACTTTTTATCACATAACTCACTTTTAATAAATTCTTTATGATCTGTGGGGTCGTCTGGTAACCTTCTGTACTTTTAAGACGTTCAAAAAAGTTTCATTAAATAATAAAGCAAATCTAAGGAGAAATTGAAATGGCTCTACAGTAACTCACTGTTTAAATTCAGCTGGCAGTGAGCTCATGACATTGGTTGGTAATCTACCCAAAACGTCGGGCAATAAGTAGTTCGTATTAACTACTAAAAATGGTGTCGCGTTTTGACCCGTTGACTTATTTAATACGTTTAATGGAATGGAAATGTCTTGAAATTTACATAACTCACTGTTAGAATGATTCTAAGCGTTTGACTTGTACCAAACGACAAATGAGTGGTCCTGTTCCAAAGATATTTCACGTTGTATCTTATTAGCGGCTGCGAGTCGTCGAGGCGCGTAATATAACTCACTCTGAGCCACGTTACCGTAATTGCTTTGTATGCTGATGGACTCTCGAAGGGTTAAATCGCGAACAAAAGGGATATGATGATTTTGTATAACACATGATTTTATTTGACAACCTTAGTGGCGCAGTAGCTAAGGTAAAGCCAAAGCGCGAAACGTCCCGGGTTCGATTCCCGGTCGGGTCAATTTAGAAAACGAACTTTTCTAAATTGACTTGAGTCTGGGTGTGCTGAGATGATGCCCCCAGTTAGTATCCGTTGTCTGATACTCATAGAACAAGGGAAAACCTTAGTTTGAGATCAGGTGATTGGTGTGAATGTCTGGCGCATTTATTTATTTATAGCGGTCCCGGCGAACTTCGTTTCGCCTTAGATAATTTTTCCCGCTTTTCTGTTGAAATTTTTCAAATTTTACCAAGGATCCCTAAAAAAGTGTGTTTTTTTTACGACCTCACATTAGAAACCTCAAAAATTGTAGCCTATGTGTTATTCTGATGTATAAGCTATATTGTGGTAAAGTTTCATTCAAATCCATTCAGTAGTTTTTACGTGAAAGAGTAACAAACATCCATACATCCATACTTACAAACTTTCGCCTTTATAATAGTAGTAGGATTATTTATTTATTTGGTTTGACAGTTAGATTTTCAAAAAACATCAAAAACCAGCGGTCTACTGTAAATTCGTACGCTTACTAACCCCATTTTTTTTTTCAAAATACCCACCGATTCATTGCTCCTATTGGCAGGAGCATGCTATCATATAGCATTAGGTAAACCTTTCTCGATAAATGGACGGTCACAAAATGATTTTTTAATTCAAATTGATCGTACCTAAGATTAACGTGTTCAAACTCTTAAGTCTTATAACATTAGTATAGAAATTGTATAGATATTTTTTACTTTAACAAATAAATAAATAAATGCGCCAGACAATCACACCAATCATCTGGTCTCAAACTAAGGTTTTCCCTTGTACTATGAGCACCAGACGACGGATACCAACTGGGGGCGTCATCCCAGTACACCCAGACCCAAGTCAATTTAGAAAAGTTCGTTTTCCAAACTGACCCGACCGGGAATCGAACCCGGGACCTTTCGCGCCTACCTTTGGTCGCCTACCTTAGCCACTGCGCCACCGAGGTCGTCAAAATATAAATTGATGATGATAAAACGCAAGTTCAAATAGAGGCGTGTGTTTACGTCACTTACTAAACATACAAGTAAAGACTCAACAAATAAATAATTAAATTGATTGTTTAATTACATCACTTAACAAAAGACTTCACTTAAGTGACGTCGAGTTAATTAAAACGCAATGAATTTTAGTAAATTTTTGTTTAAACGATCACTACATAGTATAAAACAAAGTCGCTTTTTCTGTCCCTATATCCCTTTGTACGCTTAAATCTTTAAAACTACGCAACGGATTTTGATGCGGTTTTTTTTATAGATAGAGTGATTCAAGAGGAAGGTTTTTATTTGCAATAAAGAATAAAAAAGCCCATATTCTCTAAGTATTTACATTAAATCCGTGCGAAGCCGAGGCGGGTCCCTATAAAAGATAAAATACAAGTCTTATATTTTTTGGTATTTTTGTTGGACCAAATTGACATTTTTAGTCGTTTACTTAATTTTATTTACATAATTATATCCTAAGACGGATGTCTAATTAAAGGGAACCTTAGGTAGTTCTTAGGCCATGTAGCCTGTGTGTGTCTCTATGGCATCGAAAATCCAAACAGACAAACTGATTTTAATTTGTTTTTTAAAGGTCAATCCATCCAAAATGGCTGCCGCTACAAAATGTCGGATTACATATTTTCAAGCAACAAAATGGCGACATTATAAACATAAGAGACTTTGATTGATCTCTATTACGATTAAATTATAAGTATTGATGCCAAGTGTCCTGGGTTTTTTAAAATCTTATAGACCCGTTAATTCGTAATTCGTAATTCCTAAAATAAAAAATGTAACCTAATAAAAACAACATCTCTTGAGTACATATTTTTTCCAATCGAAGAATTTCTGTATCGTATCTCTTTCATAAAAAAAGTTAAGGAATGTGTTTCGTATTTCATCATATTAAAACATGAATAAATCTCAAGGTTTCTAAAATGTACCGAAAGTGAAAATAGTTGTAATTCTTTTGTCGTCCAAAACCCATGTTATTCGCTCGACGTATTTTGGTAGCGAATAACCGAATAATATAACAATCAGACAAATTCATGAATATTAATATGCCGCCTACTGGGTGAGACGTTTGTACTTAGATAAGGAATGTAAGCTAGACTGGAGATTTGCACCCATATACAAACTATCTGCATGACCCAAGGGTTGACTGGTAGAGAATGCCCCTAGCATTAAGTCCACCTGTTGTACATATTTGTGCAATAAAGTTTTTAAATAAATAAATAAATTCACATGTACTTAATCTTCAGAGAATCTATCAACTTACTCCATGTGAAATGCAATAAAGATATTGAATTGAATTGAATTGAGATCCGACCGGAAATGTTTGTGAAGCGGAATATGATCATTAAATTGTTGCCCAGTTCCAAAATTGTACGATTCGTAATGTGTCAAAAATTACTAAACGTTTTTCTTTAACCGACTACGACACGTTATTACCGTTCCTGTATTTATTTTCCATATCAGCTGTCATCGGTCGTCCGTCAGTTTTTTAGCTTGCGCCTCGTATTGTTTACTATACGTAACTAGAACGGATTGTTTTTAAAATATTGGAACCGAGCATAAGCAGTTTTTCATAGATACTTGACATGTAATAAAGATTTCAATTGAATTGAAACTGTTTTGCTGAAATCTAGTGCTACGGAGGGCATTTTTTCATTATGTTCTTTTATTTTGTCAAATTTAACTAAAATCATAGGTTTTCTAGTTGTCAAAGGTTCGATTACTGGGTCGATCTCTGGGCATTTTCTCCACCAAAAAAGGTTTAAATGTTACCAATTCCTGTTTAGATAACCATAAAATATAAGAAACGTATTTTTATCATGAAAACAATATCAACATTGCGTTCTGATTTGGCACTCCGTTGTCAATTAGTACAGTTTCCATCTTTCCCTCCACTGAACTCTGATGAGCTTGTATCCTCATCATAATAATCTGAAGTTGTTACTTAATTATCTTACCTAACAACGTAGTGAACATATTATATATTAAAAGTAAGTAAGTATCTCGAATACTGAGCATTTATCCAATGCAGCTTTATAATTGTAGGAAGGCTGTAACTGAGTGGCTCACAGCCCTTAGTTACGATGATGTTGAAGACATTTTAGCCAAAGTTACTTGAAGGTGATAGCATCTTACATACCCATTCTCTCTCTCAAACACACACACACACACACACACACACGCACACACACACATCCTGATAAATCTCACAAATATATGTCAAAATCTGGATTATCTCACTATGATACATGTAAATCGCAACTGTTATGTTTATGTTAGAAGAGCGAGGCATTCCCTACACAAGTGTCTTTTGACTACTTTTTGGGAAGCCCCGGCAACCTCAAGTAGGTTAAGATTTACTTGAAATAAATACATTTTTATTTTATTTTATTTTATTTTAAAAGTAAGTATTACTTAAGTTATCTTGTGTTTTCATGGGATAGCCGAGTCAACATTTGTATAAAACGTGAAAGATTTTGAATATTGATATGGACACTAATTACGTCGCAACTTAAGACAGAAAGTCTTTTAACTGACTGAATAAATTAATAACCGAATCTAGATTAAAGCGACTTTATAACGTACAAGCTTTTCTTACCAGACATTTACACCTTCGGGCACTCCAGGTAGTAATGATCTTAGTTTTAAGATGAAGTCAAGCTAAAACTTCTCAAGTGGTATAGTTATTCGTTTTTAATGAACGAAGACAGTTTAAGCACGATATTTAGTAAATGCTACCCGCAGTGTTGATAGCATATTTTTTGCATTTGATATGGAAAGTTTTGGTAAATAAAACATTATGTTATATTGAGAGGAATTTCAGGACATTTGTAATTCTTTGAAGACACGGTAGGTTGGTCATGCTAACATGGGGTTTGTCGCCAACTCCACACGAAAACTGGGCACACGTGTCTCTAGTTGGTGAAACTGAAGAAGTGTAACTCGTTGCCGGCTCATGTGTTTCCTTCTTCCTATGACATGGATTCCTTCAAAAGGAGCGTAAGGAAACATCTTGCGGGCCAGTATGGCGATGCTAACGGGTAGGATATTTCGATATCAAATCTGTTGTCATCGCGATGTGGGTTCCTCTCTTGCTTACCATCAGGCTGGGAGGAGCCAATATACTGCGCTACTATAAAAAAAAAACTCAAAATTAATTTGACTTATTATTTCGACATCTGGACACGCAAAGATTTTTACGTGTATCCATTTTATGTTTTTACTTTTAATGTTTATTAAGTTAGTATTATTATATTATTTTTATGTTTTGCTAAGCCTGTCCCTTGTGGAGCATAGTGAGGTATTTTACAGTATGGATTATTTTAACACAAGTGCGACACGTATTTTTATTACGAGAAATTTAAATGACACTTTACAATATTATAGCTTACACATCGAAATAACAAAAAGGCTATATTTTATAAAGATTTTGTGTGAATTATTTAGAATATGACTATTTTAATAGTTACGCGGTGACAAAAAAGTGCGCGATAAGTGGTGGCGGGCGAAATTTTTAAGTTAGAGTTATGACATTTGGTACAAATATAGCTCGAAACTTGGATTAAAATATGAACTTTTTGTTTCGAATATTAGGGGAGATAGAAAGAAAGGGAGAAAAAAACATTTATTACTTAAAAACATCATAACACAGCGATATGAGTAAACATAACAATAACAATAAATGAATTGACACAAAAAAAGAAAACATATTTAAAGGAAAATTAAAAGTGAGCGTTCTCCTCGTCAACCAGGCGATGCAGACAATGGCAAGTCGTGATGTCCACAATAAAAGGGCCTCACTCAGCATAAGTTATGGCCCACGTCCAGGCCATGACGCTGGTGCACAGTGGACCCTGCCGAGTGATATACACAGTATAGATACGAAATCGACCTTGAAAGCATTTAGTCCACGCGAAGTCGCGGGCACAGTATTAGTATAGATAATTATTGAGAACTTTTTACCCAACGACAAGTTAAAGTAACCTGCTTTCAGATATAAAATTTCTCAAGACCACGTTAATTTTGTTCCAAAATTTGACCTTTTCAAACCAGTAAATCTACAGAAAATGAACAGTTAAAAGCAAGCTACATCACATTTTGGACTTTGCAAAGCACTTATGTGGTTCGCATAAGGACTTTAATCGAACTACAAATGTTTACCTCGACTGTAACAACAGCTTAATCTGACAAGATTCCAAGATTAACTGTTAAAGTATTACTGATATTGGAAATCAACATAAACGTCAGTCAAACTGTCTGAATGTTTGTGCGAAGCGTAAATTGGGTTGTTGCGGGTATTTTTCGGTTTAATTTAATGGAGTTTTTGACCGACATCGAAAAAGGAGGATGGATTTCAATTCGTAAAGAGTTTTATTCTTAACGCGTGACGCAAAGAGAAGGGTGTTATAGTAAGTGTGACGGTGATGCTGTCTCTCTGGCTACCTGTCTGCCTATGTGTGGGGGGAGGGGGGGTCCAGCGTGTGTGCCTGTCAAGCATCGTAGAATATTAGAACACCCCGAAAAGAGAGAGGTGTTATAATAAATGATACTGTATGTCTATCTGTTTGCCTGTGTATGTGTGTGTCTAAGGATCTTAAACAAATGGGTATGTGCGGAGCGGAGTGGGAGGACCCCAGAAAGAGAGGGGAGGAGACACTTATTATAAGTGTGACGTTAATGCTGTCTGTCTGTCTGACTTTCTGACTGCCTGGCTGCCTGTGTGTATGTGTGTGTGAGACGATCTTAAAAAATACAGACATTTATTACTTCAGCCAGAATAATTTAACTGAAAGTTAGAGTTATATACTGCTACTGTAACTGATCTACTGAATTTCTTACCGGTGTTTTCTCGGTAGATACAATTTCCGAACCGGCAATTTAATCACTTTGCATTGTATTCATAACAGTTCAAAAGTGTTATAAGTAACCTACTTAAATAAATAAATATTTTACTTTCTTAATCCAAACATTTTATATATTCACTACAAAAACATAACTCTTTTTTGCCAGCAGTCGGGTAAAAGGTTAAATTCTTTAGTTAGTCATTCTGTACTTTCCTCCAACTCAATAAGCACTTGACCATTGTAAAGCATTGTGGAAGCGGGACAGGTAATGTGCGAATGGAACGGCGATACCCGCGAGGTGCATCTCAGAGGTGTAAAGATGAAACACGAAAGTGACGCGAGCTGTAGTGATGGGACATCGACGGGGAGTTTTTCGATACTTTTGATACGTCTGCTAATTTAAATCACACATTTTTTTACCTAGCGTGGGATACAGTTATACAGATACAGTATACTTACAGAACACACTGTATGTCGTGCAAAACTAGTTATAAGTTCAACATTATTTTAACTAGCTGTGCCCGCGACTTCGTTTGCGTGGACTACAGGGTTTTTTTTCGCAATAAAAGGTAGCATATGTCCTTTCTTAGGGTCTAAAGATTATCTGTGCCAAATTTCATCAAAATCGGTTGAGAGGTTTGAGCGGGAAAGCGTAGCAGACAGACAGAGTTATTTTCGTATTATTTTTTTTAGACAGCATCACATACATTGCTCTGATTCTGTGGTAAATAGCTAAAGCACTTGTGTTACAGAAATCAAAAACAACGAAGGTAGCACCACACCCAGACCCGAGACAATATAGAAAAGTTCGTTTTCCATATTGATCCGACCGGGAATCGAACCCGGAACCTCGGAGATGACGCGACACCAAAGTCCGACACGCTTGCCTCTCGGCTATGAAGGTCGCATTTATTATATTAGTAGGGATGAGTAAGGATAGCGGCCGTTCGCGAGTTCGTACACGTGGATTAACTCTTTTCTGCCTATAAATAAAGATGGTCGGTTTTACCCCTGTCTCCTACTAATAATATAAACCAAAAAGAAGTTCATATTTTTATCAAGTTTCGAGCTATATTTGTCTTAATTTCATATCTCTACCTTAGAAATAACATTTCCCCATATAAACTTTCAAGGACGCTATACCTCTTTAGTTGAAAACAAAAAGTAGCATGTCCGTTCTAGAGTTTCTTTCACCAATAGAATGCTACATTCTTCCAATTTGACATAGGCTACAAAATTAGGGATCCTTGGTAAAATTTGAAAAATTTCAACAGAAAAGCGGGAAAAATTCTCTAAGGCGAAACGAAGTTCGCTGGGACCGCTATGTTTAATAAACTCCCTCAATTTATTGTTGAGTTACCCTTGTACAAATTTAAGACATTTGTCAAACGTTGTCTTTTGAAAAAACTACTACAAAGTAGAAGAGTATATGAATGACAAGAACATGGGGATCACTAAAGAGTCTGCTCGCCTGTTCATACGCATTTAATATTATTTTAAAAATATATGACACATTTTCTCAATCAATGTCCGAATTGGGCCTCGATGACGCATGTAAGTCCTACAGTTAATTTAATTTAATTTACGAATAGCTTTGTTTTTTATTTTATTTCAATAATTGATTTAAAATTTTTATTTTACAATTGACAAACTAACTGTGTGTCTTAGTTCAAAATGAGTAATAAGTTTAGATTTCATTTGTAAAAAAAAGTACTGACTTTCTTGCCGGTATCTTCTCTTTAGTTTTAGGTTCCGAACCGGAGGTAGCTTCATTTGCTTTATATAGAAACTATTCATAAGTATTACTAATGTAATATATGTGAATAAAAAAAAATACTTTGACTTTGCCATGTAATTTCGAAATAAAACTATATAAGTACCTTATCTCTCTTTATTCATATATTTAGTTGGTTTTTTGCGTAAAAGAGTAACAAACATCATACATTCTCACGAACCCTTACGTTGGAATATTAGCATTATATCGATAACTCCATCGACTCGATGGGCACATCACTAAAGGTCACGGCCCAACCGGCGGAACCCGTTCCGCGGACACTCGCCGTCCCAATAATAATATCCGACACCGCGAAATATCGGCGAACACTACCATTCTTAGACAACATACCTTTTGCATATTTACTATAGCGCCGCGGCTCCGTTCGCATGGACTTCAGGGTAACGATTTTTTAAAACTACTTTTTTTAAATTATTTTTCTAAAAACAGAAACCTAAGTCACTCCTTATTACATAAGCTACCTACCAGTAAAAGTGCCATCAAAATCGGTTCAGCCATTTCAGAGATTAGCTACAACAAACAGACAGACAAAAATTTTAAAAATGTTATTTTGTATGACAGGCAGACAGAGCTACTTTCGCATTTATAATATTAGTATGAATGTTTAGTTCATTTATCTACTTACGCCTTGTTTAATACAACACGTTGAAGTAAAACAAATATTAAAAACTTACTTTGTTTATGTACTTACACAATTTCAGACACAATAAAAAACAACTTGGGCGAATCAGAATTTTAAAAAATCGGAGCTATGAGTCACAAAACTCAGAAACAGTATGACAAGAAATTCCAAGCGAATAAAATTCATAGGCCAGGGCGAGTAAGAAAAAAAATTAACCTTTATAAACAAACCTCCTTTCAATTCACGATGCTGTTACTTTAAATAAAAAAAAATACCCGTGCATTCCACACAATTTCGAAATGAGAAGGGTTGAATAGTTTGAATTTAGAATGGCTCGTGTTTTTAAAGCGAGCCTCTTTATAGTGGCCAGTCGCTTTTGTTTGAGATTCAAATTTAGTCTATGGGTCGAATTAAATGAGTGTAGACGGAGGATTCTTTTGTAAATTTGATCATTTTAAAAAAATAAATGTTTCTTTCAAGTCACTGGATTATGGACTTTTTACTTTTATTTAAATGCATTATTTTTTTAATTTACAACAAACATAAACATTTCAAACAAAGTTCCGAAAGATCAAAATGTACTTTAGTATCTACTTAATTTTACTAAAGGACTATGGGCAAAAATGTATGGGCTCCGTCCCCACCTACCAACAAACATGGAACTGATTGCAATGTGTTTCTAAAGTGCCCCCTATTTAATTAACATCCTTTGTTTTAGATATATCAGTGGGAATATATATTAAAAAAAAATTGTAATTTTTATTTAACATATATTTTTATTTTACATTTGTAAGTTATTTGAACATTATTGTTATATTACAGTACTAAAATAATTGAGTAATACAAAATGGGTTGGAGAGCGGTGGGAGGGGTTATTTTGTACCCTGTTATCTTTATGCGCATGCGCCGCCCGCCGCTGTGCACTAATGAATAGAAAAAAAAACCGGCCAAGTGCGAGTCGGACTCGCGCACCGAGGGTTCCGTACAAACCTGCAAGGTTTACAAAGTTCATTCATTACGACAATCGAGTCATAACTATGGTATTTTTATTGCAAAATGAAATTCATAACATTACAATGGGGAAAGATGGAGGAGCATAAATATTTTGTAATGTAACTAAAAATTTAAGGTTTTCGGAATTTTTCCTTTATGTATGCTATAAAACGTTGCTTCATGCCAAATTTCAAGATTCTAGGTCGACTGGAAGTACCCTTTAGGTTTTGATTCCCTTGCGAGTACTTGCGAGTTTCAAAATATGCAGCTTAAATTGCTGTTTCTTTTGATTGCGTTGACATACAAGTTTGATTTTGTTACAGCTTAAAGGTATTATAGACCTGAGTATTTGGTATGAATTTCAATTTAATACCTCTACGCGTTTATGAGGAAATGGGTAGTAAGTTTAAAATTTAAAAAAAAATATATATTATGTGATGTAACTAAAAAGTTATGGTTTTCGTAATTTTTCCTTTATATTTGCTATAAGACGTTGCTTCGTACCAAATTTCAAGATTCTGAGTTCACGGGAAGCACCCTGTAGGTTTTGATTCCCTTGCAAGTGTCGAAAATTTGCGGCATAAACGGCTGTATCTTTTGATTGCGTTGGCTTAGAAGTTTGATTTTTTCACAGCTTCAAGGGACAGTAGAGCTGAGTAATTGATATAAATTTCAGCTTCATACCTCCACGCGTTCCTGAGAAAAAGGGTCTTGACAGACGGACGGACGGACGGACAGACGGACAACAAAGTGATCCTATAAGGGTTCCGTTTTTTCTTTTTGAGGTACGGAACCCTAATAAGCATGTATTTTGGAATTCGTCGTCAATAATACGGTAAAGAAATATTTGTTTAAACGTAAAATACCATGAGAACCCCTTACATTTTGGGCAATGTCGCCATAGTATAAATACATATATAATCTTGCCAAGATATATCAATTGAGCTACATTTCATTTCTGTTGATGGGTGGGGACGATTCCGCCCATAGTCCTTCATATTCATTCAAAATTATACAATAATGCGTTTAGAGATTATATTAATCTGTCGAACTAGGGGCTATCCATTGATCATGAGAGGCTTGAAAAAGGGGGGGGGTCCATAAAAATCACCAGAGGTTCAATGAATCCTACCAAATTTGACAGGCAGACAAACAGACGAACAGATCTACTTTCGCTTTTATAATACTAGCTGTGCCCGCGACTTCTTTCGCGTGGACTACACCGACCTTTCATGGTCGGTTTTATCCCTTTCTCCCCTAATAGTTAAAACAAAAAGTAGTCTATATTTTAATCCAAGTTTCGAGCTATATTTGTGCCAAATTTCATATCTCTAACTTCAAAAATAAACATTTTTCCATATAAACTTTCAGAGGTGGTATTACCCCCACCCCCCCTTATTTTCTAATAAAAAGTAGCCTATATCCGTTCTTGAGATTCAACGTATACCTATACCAAATTTCATCAAAATCCGTTCAGCCGTTTAGGCGTGAAAGAGTAACAGACAGACAGAGTTACTTTCGCATTTATAATATTAGTATGGATTAGTGAGGAAAAGTTATTATTTGTAGGTAGGTACTAAAAAAAAGGATAGGGTAGAAAGGCCCCACCTTTCTTGAGGGGTCTTGAACCCAACTATTTAACACTAAAGGGAAGGGGGTTAAAAATGCCTAAAAAAACATCACATTGATTAATTGACGACCCCCTACCACACTACATCCAAACATTCTATCAAAAAGCCAAGTGCCAATTTATTTTTAATTTTTAATAGAACAATGGAACTATTACACTAATTATATATATATATACATATATAAATACTTTTATTTATTTTTTTTAATTATATATATGTTAGCTTATAATAATATTAAGAATATTAAAATTATAATTAATTACAATGGAAATATAAAAACTATTAACAAAAACTAATTAAAAACACAAATTTTGCTATCCGAACCCGTTAGTCCCCGGCGCAAAGGTGCCCATAACACTGGCCGCATTACCACGCTGAATAGCGACGGCCAGCCTCTGCACCAGGAACGAACCAGAACGTGAGTCGCCTGAAGCATCACTCAATCTACGGCCTATTTCACGCACAAAGTCCCTCGCCTCCGACCCCCAACAGCCCATGGTCTCCACTGCCACGGGCACAAAGTAATAAAGAGGCTCTAAATTGGCATACTTAAGCCTCTTCTTTAAACATGCATCTTCCGCAGCCGCTGCCGGGTAGTGGATAGTGCGACTGAGATGGCTAGCGGCTACAGTGCTGACGCAAGTAGCGTCCCAAATTAGGCACTTTCCGTTCTTCCAAGGCACTAAAGTCAGCCCATCTGGCCTCTTACCATCGGATCTGCTCAGACCGGGAGGTTCAAGCATGCATGGGATATTTGCCGATATAAGGGCTCTGCGGATTATATCATTTAGGGCATGGTGCCGCGGAAACCTCCCCGCACACCGGCGACAACTTAAAGCGTGATATATATATATATATATATATATATATATGGCTAGACTGCGCGCCGTATCGCAGTCAGAATCAGGGGCATGGTTGCATGCACTGCCTTCGCCGCAGCTGGGTACTTTGCTTGATGATGACTCCCTGCGTGTGGCGGTGGCTCTGCGCCTGGGCTGCAAGGTGTGCGAACCTCATAAATGCACTTGCGGTTCTATGGTAGGGGCTGACGGCCATCACGCTTTAAGTTGTCGCCGGTGTGCGGGGAGGTTTCCGCAGCACCATGCCCTAAATGATATAATCCGCAGAGCCCTTATATCGGCAAATATCCCATGCATGCTTGAACCTCCCGGTCTGAGCAGATCCGATGGTAAGAGGCCAGATGGGCTGACTTTAGTGCCTTGGAAGAACGGAAAGTGCCTAATTTGGGACGCTACTTGCGTCAGCACTGTAGCCGCTAGCCATCTCAGTCGCACTATCCACTACCCGGCAGCGGCTGCGGAAGATGCATGTTTAAAGAAGAGGCTTAAGTATGCCAATTTAGAGCCTCTTTATTACTTTGTGCCCGTGGCAGTGGAGACCATGGGCTGTTGGGGGTCGGAGGCGAGGGACTTTGTGCGTGAAATAGGCCGTAGATTGAGTGATGCTTCAGGCGACTCACGTTCTGGTTCGTTCCTGGTGCAGAGGCTGGCCGTCGCTATTCAGCGTGGTAATGCGGCCAGTGTTATGGGCACCTTTGCGCCGGGGACTAACGGGTTCGGATAGCAAAATTTGTGTTTTTAATTAGTTTTTGTTAATAGTTTTTATATTTCCATTGTAATTAATTATAATTTTAATATTCTTAATATTATTATAAGCTAACATATATATAATTAAAAAAAATAAATAAAAGTATTTATATATGTATATATATATATAATTAGTGTAATAGTTCCATTGTTCTATTAAAAATTAAAAATAAATTGGCACTTGGCTTTTTGATAGAATGTTTGGATGTAGTGTGGTAGGGGGTCGTCAATTAATCAATGTGATGTTTTTTTAGGCATTTTTAACCCCCTTCCCTTTAGTGTTAAATAGTTGGGTTCAAGACCCCTCAAGAAAGGTGGGGCCTTTCTACCCTATCCTTTTTTTTAGTACCTACCTACAAATAATAACTTTTCCTCACTAATCCATACTAATATTATAAATGCGAAAGTAACTCTGTCTGTCTGTTACTCTTTCACGCCTAAACGGCTGAACGGATTTTGATGAAATTTGGTATAGGTATACGTTGAATCTCAAGAACGGATATAGGCTACTTTTTATTAGAAAATAAGGGGGGGTGGGGGTAATACCACCTCTGAAAGTTTATATGGAAAAATGTTTATTTTTGAAGTTAGAGATATGAAATTTGGGACAAATATAGCTCGAAACTTGGATTAAAATATAGACTACTTTTTGTTTTAACTATTAGGGGAGAAAGGGATAAAACCGACCATGAAAGGTCGGTGTAGTCCACGCGAAAGAAGTCGCGGGCACAGCTAGTATTATAAAAGCGAAAGTAGATCTGTTCGTCTGTTTGTATATATATATATATATATAATGTTTATATTTATGAGTTTATGTATGTTTATCATGTTATACTACGAAATAATTCTAATATAAAAACTGTATTTATGTTGCACGGCCGTACCCATTTCTCGCCATCTACTATTTCCTCTACCTTAAGGTTGTCTGGAAGAGATCGCTTTCTACCGATAAGACCGCCTAAATTGTACTATAATTTTTCTGTAAAACCTATTTCTGTGAAGATTTTGTGCAATAAAGTATATCTATCTATCTATCTATTAACGGTACTGGAAAATTAAGCGAACCAAAATAATTGTTCCTAGTTCCCGGCAAAGCTTAGATATATCAGTGGGCGCCTTGCATTAATTTGTCGTTTTATGTGCCCAATACTATTTCAAAGGGGTGGCGAAGATGAGTTAAGTACAGAGTGGACACGGCGAGAAACTTTAAAATTGTTTTATAACTGACTTTTAAAAAGAAAGGGTTCTGGTTCATTTTTTAACACGCTTTTATTAGCTTCACTTGTAATTACCTATGTATGTAAGAAAATCTTGGAATCTAAACTAAGTTTTTTTTTAATTGCACTTTAAGATAGACCTCATCCCACCTGATGTTGAGTAGTAATGAGGTCTTTTTTTTTTTTTGAAGGAGGGCAAATGCCTTTGCGCACCATAGCGCTGCCGTGGGGACGACAGCGAACTGGAGCAGCCCGACTGGTGAAAAAACTCCACCTTACAGAAGACCGCAGCCAAATAACAATCACTTCTGTGTTGTTGTGTTGTTGTGTTCTTGCGTGTGAGTAAGGTTTCCAGAGCTCCTGAGGGGTGCTACGTTAGTAGCAGGGGTAAAGCTTTCAAGGTAAGGTTGACAAGTCCAGTAACAGATTTATTATGCTGTACTTGTCGCCCTTAAGCTAGGACCTCATTATCACCCCTCTGGGCGGGGGAGTCCCACACACGTCGCTGTCGTCCCCACGTCAGCGATATGGTGCGCAAAGGAATTTTCCTACCTCAAAAAAAAAAAAAAAAGGAGCTCATTACCACTTAACATCAGGTGGGATGAGGTCAATCTTGAAGTGCAAAATAAAAAAATAAAATAATTGTTTGTAGAACTAATTTCTGTCAATGTTTTGTGCACTAACGTATATATCTATTGATAAACTAATTCCTTTAAAAGTTTTGTGCAAAGCGTATAATATCTATTGACTAAATAATTTCTGTAAGACCGGAGGCTAACGGGTTGATACAGCAAAAAAATTTCATCGCCTACGATAACTTACGGTTAGCTCAGTTGGAAGAGCAGCACGCGCGGTACGTGAAGGTAGGTCTTGGGTTTAATTCCCGCACCGCAAGGGGGCATAATTTTTTTCTATTTCTTTAAAAAGCTTCTGTAAGAGTGCAATATCATGAAATATTTATAAATTAACTACCCCTTCTGTACTCTTCATAATCTTTGCCATCACCATCTTAGATTTACAGTGTCTATCCTGGCTTGACCTATGCAAATGTGAGCCCATACTGAATCCAAAGGACTTTATTAAATACAGCGTCTTATGCAAAATTGATGCCGTTACCCGGCCAATTATATCGTACGAGCGGGTTTGTGTTGCAGGCTGTTTATTTGATTTATTTATGTTAAATAATTACTTTGGGCTGTTACTAGGTTTTGGTGGTGAACTCTTGCGTCATTTTTTTTAAATACGGACGCAAAAACAGCGTGTGACAAGGTTGACGTCTGTCTTTTTTTATCGAGGAGGAAATGCCTACCGCACTGTCACTTTCTGCGGGGAAGAGAGATTGGTGTGTTGGGCTCGCACCGACTAAAACCTCGGTGGCCAACGCTGCACAGTTGTGGGGAGTTAGGATCCCTTGTGGATTCTACACAAGCTCCCCCACAGCGTCTATCATATAAAACGCAACTGGAGCGTGTCAGGCCACCTGACATGCCCCACCCCCTCGGGACCGAGGTAACGGACGCCAGGCTTACCCCACACCTGGCGTCTTCGGTTCCAGCAGCGGATCTGCTGTACGGCTCCGCTGTCTACCGCCTCTGCGGACACTCGACATTTTCACTCCAGCTCCTCTTCCGAGAGTCAGCTGGAGTCCCGAGACCCACCGGCCGCGGAGGATAGGGAGGCCGGCAAACGCAATACCGCATCCTCCTCTTCCTCCGCGGCCCCACCGCGATGCGATTTGCGCCCCTCGAGGCAGCGCGCCACTGCCGGGTCGCGGAGGACAGGGAGGCCGGCAACGAAACACCGAGGTCCTCCTCTTCCTCCGCGATCCACCTCTGCCCTTGCGGGCTTGCCGCAGAGAGCCACCTGAGAGAGCTTCACCCTGTGCGGTATCGGAGGCCGGCTGGCAAGGCCAGCCTCTACGGATGAGACCACAAGGTTACTGAGTCCCCCCATCACTACAAGATGCGGAACCCAGCGGAGGGCTGTCTATTTGTCTTTGGCATCATATCTCCCCAATGGATTAACCTATTTTGACTGGGTTTTTGAGCCTATTGTACTTTCTATAGCCATATGGAAATCGTTTACTGATTTGCTTTAATAAAAAAAATATTATTATTATAAGAGAGGTAGGGCATAGCGATTTATCGCTCGAACTGGAGTAGCCCGACTGGTGAAATACCTCAACCTTACAGTAGACCGCAGCCAAATAGCTACTACTTAAGCTAGGACCTCATTACCACTTAACATCAAGTGGGATGAGGTCAATCTTGAAGTGCAATGTAAAAATATATATATCTGTTTTTTCCAATACCTCGGGACTACAGCGTCCCGAACTTTTGGGAGGCGTGTGTAGGGCCAAAGCCAACACGTAGAGGCCCTTTAAAAAACAAGTATAATCTAAATTTAATGTGACACCAACCGAAGATTATCCGTAAAATAATTATTGTAAATCTTGATCTTTCAAATCAACAATAAAACTGTTCATCTCTATAATATAAGTATGGATGGGTTTGACATTTCAACGTGACGTAACTTATTGAACTGAAATGCCTATTTCAGGCTTTTTACGACTACGATAACTTGTCAAAACGATTTCGAATTGAGACAACTGCCTCTTGGCCAGACACCCAGGAAAGTAAGCAGGCGAAACATTTTAACTATTAACAAAATATTTTTTAGCTCCCTCAAACATTCTTCGAAGATTGATGACATACGTTGCACCGTACAAAGCACGGCTGCTTATAACACGTTGTCGGCCATTGTTTCGCGAAACAAGGTGTACAAGGAAACTTGTCACCCGTGATATGAAATCACCCCTTATGAGTTAAACTGTTCCCATTGGACAGGACGGCACGGGAGACGAAGGTAATGTGGTAACTAAGTATAAGAACATCACTTAATATCACATTGATTGATCTGATAGCAATTTATGTATAAATATGTCGCATCCGGTCATGAGTATGGACACTAAACGAAACGCAAGCGCGCCACCAAGCGGTTCTATGATTTCCGGTGCGCGCTTCAACAGAGTCGTGACGATGGATTCGGACTGGACGGAGCTCACTTCCAATCGAGCAGCCGAGGAGTGAAGAACGCCACGGAACTGTTTCACGTTTCGCCTAGTGCCTTGGTTTCGTAACTTTGTGAATAGATGTGATTAAATTCAGCAGTACACTGCCAAGATTTCTCATTGCACGATACCCACACTATGTCACATTTTCCACCCAATCCTACAAATATAAATATATTGAACCACATCACACACATTGCTCCAATTCTGTGGTAAATAGTTTAATCACATTGTGTTACAGAAATCAGAAACATATAAAAAAGTTCGTTTCCCATATTGACTCGATCAGCGATCGAACCTGGGACCTCAGAGATGGTACGACGCCAAAGTCAGGCCCGCTCGCCTCTTGGCTACGTAGGTCATCAAGTAGTTTATTCACTTATAATTTAGAAACCAGAATCAATGTTGGTACTTTTTATGTAGACTTTAAACTGCTGGGCAAAGGCGTTCCCCATCTGTAACCAGGATGTGCAAACCAATTTAAGAGAGGTAGAGCATAGCGATTTATCGCTTGAACTGGAGCAGCCCGACTGGTTATGTACCTCCACCTTACAGAAGACCGCAGCCAAATAACAATCACTTCGGTGTTGTTGTGTTCCTGCGTGTGAGTAAGGTTTGCAGAGCTCCTGGGGGTACTACATTAGTAGCAGGGGTCAAGACTTCAAGGTAAGGGCTACTAGTCCAGTAACAGCTTTATTATGCTGTACTTGCCGCCCTTGAGCTAGGACCACGTTACCACTTAACATCAGGTGGGATGAAGTCAATCTTGAAGTGCGATATAAAAAAAAAGAAAATATTTCCGTGAACGAGATATCGCGACTAATTTATTTTTTATTATTTATTTATTTATTTATTTATTTGGAAAACAAAACAGATTACAATCAAAACAAATGTTAGATACAAGGACAAATAGATTTTACATCTAGATTATAATCCTAATATTGTTAACACATCATTATGAACTTTTGAGAATTAAGTTAAAAAACAAAAGCAAAGTGAGTACTTAGATACAAAAGACTTAGAGACGCATGACAGACTTTTTGAACATATGTAGTCGGGGATCGAATATATCCAAATGTGAGTGTTGACTTACTAACTCGTTAAAGTGACGACACATTCTTGCTAATGGATTATAGTAGGAAGTATTGTTCTTATATATTTGCAAGTAAAATGTTTTGTGGTATCTTCGGGGATTGTATTTAAAGTACTAATGTGCTAACTAGAACGAATACAATGGAAACAGTTCCTTCCCGTGATTTATGTCCCGGGCCAGTGTTGCCGCGCTATGGAAATATTTAATTATTCCGCCAGTTCGACGAGTCACCGTCGGGGTTGCCAGTACGGTGACCAAATTTTTAGAAGTAAAAAGGACAAAACAAAATCAGGGATGATTACTGCATACAGCAACTAATTTCTAGATTTTCTATGAAAATCATTTATATTGTATTTATCAACACACTGACTGTTAAAACGTTTCAGTAGATTTTAAATTGCTTTTAAAAGAAAATGTTAAGAACAATTAATATGGCCTACATTACGTGATCCATTCGTATCTTAAAATTAATTGTCAATGGTGTCATCATACCAATTAAAGTCCATCCATCATACTAATTTATCAGTTTAATGACAGGTTTTTTTTACAATATCTACTAATAACGCAAAAGTTTGTAAGATGGTATGAATGTTTGTTTGTTACTCTTTCAATGATATAAAAAATGCATTCTAAACATATGGAACATGTTAACGATTTTTTTTTGCTGTCCCAGGAATAGTAAAAAAACGGGACCCCCTACACCAGCTTCAAAATAGCTCCTGGAACGGGGGTGGGATAAAAAGGAAGTGTTGTTTCATGCCTCTCGCTGATGATTGACAATTTTCGTGACGTTTAGGATATTTTTTTGTGTAAAAAGTACTATTTAGGATAATGTGGACACTTTAATTTGAGCTCCAAAGTTTTTAAGATCTATTGTTTTAGATTATAATTATGAAAAGGCTTTTTAATTTGGGAAAGGACTAGAATACAAACACTTTAATTTTTGCTTTGCAGTTTTCAGGATTTAATTAGACATTTTTCTTCCGAATGAAATGTCCGAATTGAATAATTCAATAAGTTGTATCAAGGTATTGATGCCGTCTTGAATATAAAGTAATTTATTTTGATATGGATTAATACCATGGTACAAATAAAGAGCCTTTTCAAGCGGCGGCATATTAATTAAATTTTTAGATAAAGAACCGCTTACTGTGACATAACTATAATATTTATATAAATATACATAATGATAAGTTCTGTATAGTACATTATTTTGTTCTATCATCAATAGTTTTCGCAGCGCACGCGGTGTAAGGAATTTTTCAGGTCACCTTGGGTTACATTATTGGAGTTTTAGTAAAGACCCCTAATTTTTTTTTTTTTGAAATATAATATAGCCTATGTCACTCGAGAATAGTGTAGCTTCCCAACTGTGAAAGCATTTTTGAAATCGGTCAAGTAGTTTCGAAACCTATTAATTACAAACAAACAAACAAATCTTTCCTCTTTATAATATTAGTATAGATAATTGTGTCAAATGTATTAAATTTGAAATAACACGATAAGTTAACGGTAAAAGTTGTAGGGTTAAATTTTTTTTTTCTTTTTAGGGCATTTAAATAAAAACTTGTTTTTGAAAACGTTTTTTTACCTTAATTTTTTTGATATTTAACTAATTTTTGCATTCTTTGCAAAAGTGACAGTGCCACACCGGGCTTGCGAAATATGAATGTACAGAAAAGCTGAAACTTAATTTGTATTTTATTGCATCCGTGCGAAACCGGGGCGGGTAGCTAGTAAAAATATATAATTAGCAGCCTATAAGTTCGGTTGGTCACACATAAATACAAACTATGGCGAAATTTTTAGATTTTTTTTAATTTTCTTTTTTTTTGGTTTCAGTGTCCATTGAGCCTGAATCATATTTTGTCAAAAATGATAGAAACCAATGTCACATTGTTCTTCAACCTGACCAACGGATTGAATTTTAAATTCTTCCCACTGTGCTTTGCGTGTATTGGTAGAGTAATTTGTAGAACTTAGGATTGGCTAATAGATCTTGAAGACGGCGGGGAACACTAAGTTGTGAGGTTTCAGCTTCAGCTTCTGTCAAGTTTTGTAACTCAGCAACCAATTTAAGACGCTGAAGACCAAATTCTGGGCAAGAAAATACCAAATGCGCAATATCCGCTTGAGGAGCTCGGCAATAGGTGCAATTGTCATCAGGAACTATCCTTAGTCTGTGCAGGTGAGTGGGCACTAAGCAGTGACTTGGGATTTTTTTTTAAGTTGACACGATGTTGCCAACGTAAAAATAAAAACTCCAACTATGTTTCCATCAATGAAACGCGCGGTGTGGGATAAAATCAATCCGACTGAGGAACGACCAACTCGCGGTCGCGGTACTTAATTGAATGGAAATGTGACGCACAGCGATGTCTGTGGAGCTGTATTGATACAGTCAACAGCACGTTAAGGTGAACACTAACAATTCGATATTTTTTCTTATGCGCATTACATAAGAGACATAGGGCATAGCAATTCATCGCTCGAACTGGAGCAGCCCGTCCTACCTCCACCTTACAGAAGACCGCAGCCAAATAACAATCAGTTCGGTGTTGTCCTGTTTCTGCGTGTAAGTAAGATTGCTAGGGGGATGCCTGCAAAGTAAGGGCGACAAGTCAAGTAACAGCTATTATTATGCTGTATTTGTCGCCCTTAAGCTAGGATATCATTCCCACCATGTGTGATGAGGTCAATCTTGAAGTTTGATATAAAAAAGACATACGCACACGCAAGAACACAACAACACCGAAGTGATTGTTATTTGGCTGCGGTCATCAATCGTCCGTCTTTCGTTTTAAGCTTACGCCTCCTATAATTTATTACAATCCGTTAATAGAACGATTCGTTTTTCAAATATTAAAACCGGGCATTAGGCTAAAAAGTCAAGTTGATAATAATAATAAATAATAATAATAAATATTGGACAAAATCACATAAATTGCTCTGATTCAGTAGCTAAAGCACTTGTGTTACAGAAATCAGAAACAACGACGGTACCACAACACTCAGACCCGAGACAATATAGAAAAGTTCGTTTCCCATATTGACCCGACCGGGAATCGAACCCGGCACCTCAGAGATGGCGCGACGCCAAAGTCCGGTACGCTTGCCTCTCAAAAAGATGAATTTATATAACTAAAGCTTGTGTAATTTGCTTGAGACCGGATTTGATACTACAAAAAAAATCAATTGAACGCAACTCCACTAGCTTTCTTCGTCCAACCGCAACAAAATAATTCATAACATTAATTGTACTATCACCGAACCGCAGGATATGTTAAATTAAAACATTCGCGTATACATAGCACCGAGTAAATCTATCAATCAACGTCAAAAACCCTTTAGGGTACTTTGATTATAAAACACCCCATGAGAGGGTTGTAGAATAATTAAAAGATTTCAACCCTCAATATTTGTTCTGATTTTTTTAACGTTACTGCATCATCACTGGTGTGGTACGCTATTTTTTGTCATTTAAGGTACGAAAATGAAAATTATATATACATTTTTATTTTTTTTTATACATAGTCCTTTATTAAATATTTTAATAGAAAAAATATATATACGGTCGAATTAAGAACCTCCTTTTTTTTTTGAAGTTGATTAAAAATTCATCGCCCAAAAATAATTTTAAGAGAGGCAAAATGACTTAATGCCATTCTTAATTTTAACAGGGAATACTTTTTTATAAGACTAGTGGCCCAAGGAGGCTTCGCACACTTACAGCCTCCGTTTTTTTCATATTTTTCACTGATCATTCGCTTCTATTTAATGCAGCGGGTGTTATATAGCCTAAAACCTTCCTCGATAAATGGACTATCTCACACAAATATAATTTTTCAATTCTTCTCCAAAGCTCCTGGATGATGGAAAGCAAACAAACAAACTCCTCACCTATATTAGCATAGATTTTAAACCTTTCCATACCGCCATTAAAAACCACTAAATACTATAATGTAAGCGAGTTTCCAGAGCTAACATTTTTTTTTTATATTACACTTCTAGATTGACCTCATTCCCACCTGATGTTAAGTGGTAATGAGGTCCTTTTTTTTTTTTGACGGGGGGAAATGCCTTGATGCACCGTACCGCCACCCGAGGGAGGGTGACGGCGTGTGTGGGACTCCCTGCCCTGAAAAGAGCAGGACTACCCACTAAAACCCCCCGATTGGACCTTCATCGCCTTAGTGGCGGTGTTATGGGAGATCGGCTAAGCCTTGACTTCCACAACACTGCCGGCGGAATAGCCGCTTATGCAGCTCCGTCTACTCCCCCCACAGTGTTCGGGGGGAGACTGGGGATGGCCGGTCCAAAAAGCAATGCCAGCTGAGGTGCCCTCACACCATCAGCCGGCCGGTCGCCACGCGGTAGCTGGGCGCGGTCGTATTGCCGCCGCGCCCGCAGCCGCCTTCTTCGGCGGCAGGCGGGAGCGGATGGGTCGTCCTCCCGCTCCCGCTCTGCGGCCTCCTTCTGCGACATGACGTCTTCCTTCTGCGAAGGAGGCCATCCCGTCCCATGCCGTCTCACTCCCGAGCATAGCCTCGACTATGCTGGGGAGTGAGAGATTCGGCCCCACCAGAGCACGCAAAGTCGCGCGCTGCGCGTCAAATGTGGGGCACACCTGCAGTGTGTGCCCCGCTGTGTCCTCCGCCGCGCTACAATTGGAGCACGACGGAGACTGCTCCCGACCAATACGGTGCAGGTACCGCCCAAAACAGCCATGGCCGGACAGCACCTGCACCAAGCGGAACGTCAGGAATCCCGACTTAAATGCCGGCGTAAAGTCGCCGGCATTTGGCCCTAGGACCCCCCACATTGGGGAGAAGCCACGCCAAAGAACCCGCCGCCTTGATGAGGCGCGGAGATAATGCAGCAAAGTGCGGCCCAAAAGACCAGCGATGGTCTAAAATGAGGCCCAGGTATTTCATCTGGGCCCCAACCGCCACTCTGACGCCCCCGACGACGATGTACGCGCCGGAAAACAATCTTTGCCGAGGCCCCGGAAAAAATATGGCCTCGGTCTTATTAAAAGCCACTGTAAGGCCCAAGAGGGCAATGCGTCTGGCAATTAAATTGCCACCGGCCTCTGCCAGGCGAGCTGCGGCGCCAAAATCCCTCTCCCGGGCAGTAACAAGTGTGTCGTCTGCGTAGCAAAAAACGTTCATGCCCGAGAGGAGGGAGCCGCGCAAAAGCCAGTCGTATCCGATGTTCCACAGAAGGGGCCCCAAAACAGACCCCTGTGGAACACCGGAACGCGCGCGGAAACGACGCAGGACGTTGTTGGCACCGACGCAGATGGTAATGAGGTCCTAGCTTAAGGGCGACAAGTACAGCATAATAAATCTGTTACTGGACTTGTCGCCCTTACCTTGAAGGTCTAACCCCTGCTACTAATGTAGCACCCCCTAGGAGCTCTGGAAACCTTACTCACATGCAGGAACACAACAACACAGAAGTGATCGTTATTTAGCTGCGGTCTTCTGTAAGGTGGTGGTATTTCACCAGTCGGACTGCTCCAGTTCGAGCGATAAATCGCTAGGCCGTACCTCTCTTAAAACATATTTTATTCATGTTGAATTGACTACACAAATATCAATAAAGTACAATTTTTTAAATTATTTTGACCTCTCCTCTCTTCAAGCTTACTAAAAAGTCAATTTTGGTAATTCTCCCTAACAAAAATTACTTTATTACTTTTCAATTTTCTATTTATTACTGATAATTGCGTCAGATTATACTTTCCATTCCACTTGACCGGTAATTTGAAGGGTAAAACAGTAATTTCTTGTTAGTCATTAGTTGTGCTTAATACTGGAACAGGTGTTCAGTATTAGGTATTTGACAACGCTTAGTTGTAAATATTTTTTTTATTAGATTATGTATTACTTAATATATTTTTGTTAAATGGTTAACTAAGTTTCTTTTACGATGCCTAATCAGCCAATGTCACTTGTGGTGAAAATTGATACAATTTCAAAATAGAATATTGTTGTATGGAATTTAATAACTATCCAAGGAATGAAACCAATATTCACTTTTGACTAAGGACCCAATAGAGTCTGAAGTAAATTGAACTATATCAAGTTTTTACATAATTTGAAGGTCGATGTATTTATTGTAGTTAAGTTTAATTAAATATGACATTTATTTTACCGTTTTCGTTTTATTTTAATTTAAAATACCATAAAATAAGAGTATGAACGCAACAAACCTATTACTTTTTTAACACTTATGTGATTATAGTTCCAACTAGCAAATTAATTTTAATTTTACGATCTTTTAAATTTAGTATGAGTATTCTACCTAATCCAATATATAACAGTTGGAACAGGTATTTCGGACCTAGTATTTCTAACACCAGTATTAATTTTCCCAGTAATCGCCTCTACTAGTGCGTCAACCCCAAATGCGTGGTTTCATGATATTAGCACAAGCAATGCTCAATGTGTACAATTGACCCAAATAAGTATAAAACTTGTAAGCACGCGAGTGATTATCCAGTATAAGATGAGCTGTGGCTTCGAGGAAATGGGAGGAAAGTTAAACTTGTGCACGAAATGAAAGGGTCAGATTAGTTTGGGCGGGTTTGGAAATTTTTAAACGGGTAGTCTGGGCAGCAAGTTTTGGCATTGAAGTAAAATTAAAATACGTACAATTTTCTTTTTTCTTACAAATACAAATAGTTTATTTACCAAAAAAGATACTTACAAAATATTGCATTAGAGTAGGTCCCACAGTAGGAGAAGTCCTGTATCGTGGACACCCTGTTTATGGAACATAAACCAGGTTCAAATAAGGTAGGTAAAATAAGGTTTAGGTTCTTATGTTAAATGATCTTCAAAATATGATCTACAAAGTCATCTGAAGAAAAAATATTTTTGTTTAAATTGGTTGCCAATGATAGCTTGTTAAACAAGTAACATTAATATTCCATTTATATTTTGAATCCGATTGCTTCGACACAGAGGCAGTTTTTGGAGATAAACTTACATTAATCTATTAAGGGTTTAATTTTTAAGGAGCATAGCGAGTCAGTGTTCTTTTAAAGATTTAAAGAAAATACGATTGCTTAAAAAAATGCAGAAAAATAAAACGCGACATCGGAAGTATTAAATTAGATACTAAGCGTTTGATTTTTTTTTTATCCTTTTTTTTATTGTAAAAATATTCTTCAAACAGTTTTGTCTATCATTTAAGTTTTCAATTGTTGACCTCTGTCCGCATGACAAAAACTTTTACTAAAAGACAGTTTTTTATAGGAAAGCAGTTTGTAATAAATTCAAATAAATAAATGCGCCAGACAATCACACCAATCACCTGGTCTCAAACTAAGGTTTTCCCTTGTACTATGAGTACCAGACGACGGATACTAACTGTGGGCGTCATCCCAGCACACCCAGACCCAAGTCAATTGAGAAAAGTTCGTTTTCCAAATTGACCTGACCGGGAATCGAACCCGGGACCTTACGCGCTTTGGGCGCCTACCTTAGCTACTGCGCCACCGAGGTCGTCAATAACATATTTATTCGTAATTTTATGATTAGCATATGTCGTTACAAATTTTTTAATATTGCATTAAAATCCGCTTTAAATTAAATAAGAAAAAGTTTATTCCATTCGTAATGTTCACACAAATGGTTGTAAAAAGTTTAACAAAAATAAAAAAAAATGTTTCTTATAAAACTTGTTATTTAATTATGCCCACTGCCATCACGTCTCGCCCATACTACTTTTACCCTACCACCAAGTACTAAATACAGGCAAATTTACTATTATTAGCACTTTTTTATTCAATTAACTTGGTGATTCCATAACTACAATTTCAAAAACTGAAAATTACAGCTACCAGTGAATTAGAAACTTAATCCAATACTAATTAAATGGAATTGAAAGTCTTGTAAGATTGGTCATTGGCAAATTATTTCTGCCTTAATTTGACCTGTATTTTTTAACCGGCGAATTATTTTTTATAGTTTCCGCTTTCTCTTTTAACGAGTGAAAGTTTTTTAACTATTGTTAAATATCGACGACCTTTGTGGTGCAGTGGTTAAGGTTTGCCTCAAAGGTCACGGGTTCGAGTTCGGTCATTTTGAGATTTATTTATTTAAGATAAATGAATATTGGACAGCATCAAATACATTGCTTTGATTCCATGGTAAGTAGTTCAAGCTGTTTATGATTTCTGTAACACAAGTTGTTACAGAAATCAGACGTACAACGGCGGTATCACAACACCCAGACCCGGGAAAACGTTTTAAAATACAATCCATACTAATATTAAAAATGCGAAAGTAATTCTGTCTGTTTGTCTGTCCAGCTGTCCGGCCTAAGCCACTGAACCGATTTTGATGGAATTTAGTATAGGTATACGCTGACCCTCTAGAACGCGCATAGGCTACTTTTTGTTTTGAAAATAAGGGTAGAGGGGCGTAAAACCAGCCATGAAATGATATATGTACGAGACTACGGGCGGGCAGAAATCAAACACACACACTTTGCACACAAAACAGTGTATTTCCAACAGTTCACACACGAAATAAACAATAGTAATTAGGACAAAAACAGATTATTTTAAGCACGAGCGACCTTTATGACATCTTTACAAAACCGCGACATAAAGAAGACAAACAATCGACAAGCGTCATATGCTAGCACGGCTTTCTCAACATCAAAAGTTGGTTGATACTCTACCGTGCCGAAAGAGATCCATCGTCTACAATATATATATGACTTATATGGAAGAAACCAGTAGTCCACGCGAACGAAGTAGCGGGCACAGCTAGTAACAAAATAAAAACCGTTTCCAGTACATTAAGTAACACACCTTATTCCATAGACATCATATGGCCCAAAAAGATTGATAGGCCGGAATAACTTTCAGTTACCCTTGGAAGGGGAAAAGAAATAAAGCCAAAACTATAGCTAAGTTTCCCGTTCCGTCACAATCAATCATTTAACTTATGACTGACATAACTCCGGCCTGAACGGAAAGTGGAGTAAGTCAATAAATAAGAATTTTGCGCTTTTGAACTTAAAAAACATGTAAGTTTGGTTTTTATTGGTTTAGGAACAAACATTTAACCCACAATGAATAATTCGATTCGAATTATGCTATTTATGGTGTTAAATAAAAACTTAAAACGTTTATTATTAACTTGGTTTTCGCAATAAATATTTTAAAATTTTAAAACATTTTCTTTTTCCTATGATGACATCTACTTTTATTTTCTTCCTTTTTTATTTTATGGCGGTAAGTTCCTAGTATCAGCAAAGAGGTTTAGCTAATAAATGTTTAAAGGCTAATCTAGCATGAACACACTATTTGTAATTTTTAACTTCTAACTATTTGGACTGGAAAATAACCCTACTTTTATAGGAATCTAAAGCTTTTTGGTAATTCTTTTCAAAATACAATTAATATATAAAATTTGAGGTGAAAACTCAAACAGTTCCACAGCAACACTGAAACTAGATAAGTCGTCAATTATAAGGTAAAATCTGTCAACGAACAGTTTAAAAAATTTGCCGGAATCGGAAATTTGTAAAATCTTATGTTCAATGTTTAAAAAAGAAAATGTTTATTTTTTGACTTACGCCAGTTCGAACTTAATAAAGACAAAAGGGTGGTTGGTTAATTTAAGTGGCTTCTTAGATATTTTGGAATAAAAAATCTTCAAGCAATGTATTCCTACTTACGAATATAAATTTAGAATTTGCGTCCTTCATGGTTTTATTACCGTCGAGGGGTTTGAAATGAAATTGTTCTGTGCTGTGGACCTTGATAATTATTTACTTAAATCAATGTAATATTCCACTTATATACTAATGATGATATAAAATCTTAAATATGTCTCAACTATACATGTTAAGCACATTATAATCTTAACAATATATTCATTATGGCTATAATTATTTTTAAAAATTACACTTCAAGATTGGTGGGCTCATCCCACCTGATGTTAAGTGGTAATGAGGTCCTAGCTTAAGGGCGACAAGTAAAGCATAATAACTGGACTTGTCGCCTTTACCTTGAAGGCTTGACCCCTGCTACTAATGTAGCACCCCCCCATGAACTCTGCAAACCTTACTCACACGCAGGATCACAATAACACAGAAGTGATTGTTATTTGGCTGCGGTCTTCTGTAAGGTGGAGGTATTTCACCAGTCGGGCTGCTCCAGTTCGAGCGATAAATCGCTATGCCCTAACTCTCTTAAAAACAATTATTATTCCGAATCAATGCGAACAAAGTCGCAGTCTTAACTAGTTTTAAATAATTTGCGGATTCGTTAGGAATTTTAAAGGAGAGTCAACTATTATCGATTCAAAATGTCGACTTTACCGCTTCAATTGTTTGCATCAAAACCAGTAATTTAATGGCGTTAATGAATAATTCTCTCGTATTTTTATCAAAATGTTTATATATTAAGGATCGTACGTCACCTATTGTTGAATATTAATAATACATTTCATCTTAGATTATGTTTATGATAATTAGGTGATGATTTAGAATCATGTTTGTCGTTTGATTTGTCTTTCTTTATTTTTAAGTTTTTATCGAAGGCTTAGGTGTAAAAGTGATAATCTTACTTTTAATACTTTAAAAATTGTCACCTACTATAACTTGCGGTTAGCTCAGTTGGAAGAGCAGCACGCATGATACGTAAAGGTCGTGGTTATGAGCCCATGACACGGAGAAAAACTGATAGTTATTTTTGACACATTATATATTGGAACTGGGCATTAGTGATCCACACGTTCTTGTCATTCATATACTCTTCTACTTTGTAGCAGCCTTCTTTCAAACGACAACGTTTGATATTTGTCAAAAATTTATACAAAGGTAGCTGAACAGTAACTTGAGGAAGCTTTTTATACATGTTTATGCTTTAAGGACGCCCTCAGGCTAGGTGGAGTGACGATTTGCGCAAGACGGCTGGCAGGAGCTGGATGAGAGTAGTCGAAAATCGATTGAAGTGGCGAACATTTGGCTCTCCAAATGTTCGCCAAATGTTCGCCACTTCAATCGATTTTCCTAAAAGCCTATGTCAGCAGCAGCAGTGGACTGCAACAGGCTGATGATGATGATGTTTTAAGCAACAAATGATTTACCTATTTGAAGTCTACGCTTAAGAACAACAAGCTTGTTTTTATTTCTAGTACTAGCGGACCCGGCAGACTTCGTCCTGTCAAAAAGATTTGGAATGTGGCTAGACTATAAAATTTTAGTAAGAAAACGTTTGTACTGGAAAAAGAAAATGGCTGTCTTTAGGGTTTTCTCGGCAATTATTCGATTTTTTCTCGCCGTAAAAACCATCCTTGGATTTCAAAGAACATTTAAAAAAAAATGTCACTATTGGTCCAAGCGTTGTCGAGTTATGCGCTTACCAACACATTTTGCGATTCATTTTTATATAATAGAAGATTAATGCTATGTCTGTCTGATTTTTTTAAGGAATATACAAGTTTTTGCATAATTGCATGTATGTATTTAATCTTTAACGCAAAACTGATTATAATACTAAAATAACTTAGACGAGCTCCGTAACTGAGAGGCGAGCGTGCCGGATTTTGGAGTCGCGTCATCTCTGAGGTCCCAGGTTCAATAAATGAAGAAGGCCTGATATGTATAAACTGCTCTAATGCATAGAAACCTAAGAAACAACGACGCTACCAAAACAGACTCGAGACAATATAGAAAAGTTCGTTTTCCATATTGACAAGACCCAAACTTTTTAAGAACGTATAACAATACATAAAAATGTATTTTGAAGTCACAATGATTACCATTTATTTGAATATTTAGATAATGCTTTTACCAGCCAACCGCCCATGAAATTGTCATACAAGTTAATTTTGTGAGACCGCCCGCGGATATCCATCGGAGATATTATCTGTCGACGATTCCGATTAGTGTTGTAAAGTTATCGATATTTTGGTAATAGTACTGTAGGGAGAGAGATGTGTTTCGCCGGTGATGTTGTGGTGGTTTTAAAAAATTTCCCACAGCATTACCATTAAGGCGATGAGGTCCCCGGGGGGTTTTAGTGGGTAGGCCTGCCCTTTTTAGGGCAGGAGAGTCCCGCACACGCCGTCACCTCCCTGGGTGACGATACGGTGTGCCAAGCATTTTCCCCCGCCAAAAAGGGAGAGATATATATACCTAGGTGAATAAATAATTCACAAATAATGTACAGAGTTTATTTACACGTCACATTCACACCTAACAACAATAGAGAAGAGATAATATTTACAAAGAAGGAGAGAAAGAGAAAACAGTTCTCAAACGATTAGTCGTTCGTAGGTAGAAGTTACAGTCGGTTAAAGGTGGACTCAATACTCAATAACTTATTGCTTCTATAATCTAGATACAGTACAGATAGATGGTAATCTTAAAATTTGATCATTCATAGGTGCTTTTAGGGCACTGCAATGTGAGAGAGAACGCTTGCGTTTTAGCAACTTATTTTCCTTAAAAATAGGTAACAATTAACATAAAGCTATCTTAGTTTAAGACAAAGTAAGCTAAGCACTTGTATTATGGAAACCAAAACCAACGGTAGTACCACAATGCTTACTTAAATTTATTTATAAGCACCCAGACACAAACGCTCATCAAGCTAATGTTTATCACAGACGAGGATTGAACCCAAGACTTTTAATTTAACTTGGTTCAGCCAGGATCGTTAACTATCAAGTAAAAAACGTATCGATATTTACTTTCCGCATGACATAAGGGTCGGCTGATAGAGAAATTTCCTGACACTAAATCCACCTTTTGCACTTTTTTGTGCAAAAAAGTTTTTAAAATTTTAATTTTATCAAACATTTTATCGATGAAATTATCAGACAAGTGACAACACTAACATCGATTAGGTCTTTGATTTGTTATTTGTGGTGATATTAATTAGTTTATTTTTGATAATTGACAAATAATTTGTTTGCTGTCTCAATATTGACGATTTCCCATATGATAAGATGTGGATTTTAATTATATTATTCATAAAATTTGCCACCTGCACATACGGGTTTTCTATCGTTTAAAATATTAGTGGATTTGTAAAACAAAGTGGTCAGATGATCACTTTTATGACATAATTATTTAACGATAATCTAGGTGGCGTAGTGACTCGATAGTTGTACAACACGCATGAAGTCCTGGGTTCGATTCTCAGCCTTTTTCTCAAAGGTTTTCTTGGATTCACCTATGGGTATATACAATCGTGAATCCCAATTATTACACATTTTAAACAGTTTGACTTTTTAATTTGTAGTCATATTATAATTTTTTGCTCACAAAATCATTACTCGATGAAGAGGAAATTTCAAATGTAACATACTTGAATAAAGAAATTTCCTCTTCAACAACACAATCAAGCACAATCCCTACTAATATTATAAATGCGAAAGTAACTCTGTCTGTCTGTCTGTCTGTCTGTTACGCTTTCCTGCATAAACCTCTCAACCGATTTTGATGAAATTTGGTATAGGTATACGTTGAATCTCAAGAATGAACATAGGCTACTTTTTATTAGAAAATAAGGGGGGATGGGGGTAATACCATCTTTGAAAGTTTATATGGAAAAATGTTTAATTTTGAAGTTAGAGATATGAAATTTAGCAAAAATATAGCTCGAAACTTGGATTAAAATATAGACTAATTTTCGTTTCGAATATTAGGAGAGAAAGGGGTAAAACCGACCATGAAAGGATGTAGCCCACGCGAACGAAGTCGCGGGCACAGCTAGTTAACCTTTAATTAGGCGCGCCAATAAAATAACATTGTTAGTCGCGCGGGGTCTGCAGTTACCCCAAATTGATAGGTATGTAATAAGAAACATTTAAATTAGTAATCAACTTTAATTGTTTTTATTCTACTTATTTCTTATTAAACTTTTAGCAAAATACAAAAAAATCTTTATAAGATGTTTAAAACAGTATAGAAATATGTTTTTCGTAAGTACTACAATAATTTAACAATTATCACAAATTTTCTTTGTGTTATCGCCACAGATAAATTTGTTACACTTATAACACTTTGCGGTCGTTTTCCTGTCGCCTTTTCGTGGACAGATGTAGCACCTTCCTCTTTTTAGTGAATGCAACCCAGTGTTAGATGTTGAAGGAGTCGCAACTTCAGGTTCTGACAATAGCTTTTTCAAAGCACTAGGCAGGGACGGAATTATTGCTCGCGCTAATCTATGTGCTTTTACTAATTCTGTTGCTAATAATTTCAGAATTGATTGATTGAAAGAAAGAAAGAAAAAAAGAAAACATTTATTGACTCAACTTACAAACAAAACAAAAAACATAATCTGTTCTAAACATAAATGGATTGCTTATGAGACAAAAGGAAAAAAACTCAGCTAATGCTGTCTTGAGAATGGATCCCGGGCAGCGCTGATTTTCAGCTTATCCCTACCCTCGTGAGATGTTATTCGAGAGCATGCTGTGGCTCTTCAGTATCACTTAATTCTAAATCTGATTCATGCTCTGACTCCAAAAGTGTATCTGCGTCTCCTTCCAAACATAACTCATCGTCAGTCTCATCGAAAGCTTCTTCTTCATCTTCAAGAATCGCACTTATTTGTTCTGGTCGACTCTGCTTATTTCGGGCATAATGAAATAATTCTGTGAAAGATAAATACTTTTAAAAAACTTAATAAACTAAACAAGTCGCCGTAGTTTATAGGCAAAGAGAAAGAAACAAAACGTAATAGCTTGTGTCTATCAAGCAAACACATTAAAAACACAATTTTGTATTTTATAAAACTCTTTAATTGTGTAAAGAATTAAGATTAACGTTATTTATTTTTGTGATTGACAGTAAGAGGTGAAAAAAATGCTTTAAATCATAATATAAAAATATTTACTTACCTAAATTTGAACTACACTATAAGTCGCGCGGGGTCGCCGCGACCCCAAACCCCTCCGTGCAGCACGTGTGTTCAGCTCCGTGGCGCGAGCGACACTCATTCGAGTGGGGGCTAGAGAGTTAGGAAGCTAGCAAGAAATTCGGGTTGCCAGCGTTAATAGGTAAAAAAATAAACTAACTTGAAGATCACTTGGGGTCGCGGCGACCCCGCGCGCCTAATTAAAGGTTAAGTTATAATTGTAAAGTGACTCTACTACCGGTTCGGAACATCTACCGAGAAGATACGAGAAAAAAACACAGCAGCTTAGCTACAGTAGCAGTATCTAGCTTATTGCTATGTGTAGACCACTTTGTATATTGTCAAATAGTTGTATTTTGATAAGTGAAGCAAAATTAAGTATCAATTTTTTGAGGTAAGATGGAGCAGACCAGTCCCCGGCGGTGGCACCTGTTCACAAGCATGACGTATGTGCCAGCCATCGCTTCACTCAACCATATTAATTAAGCATGATAACATATTTAAAGCTTTTTGGCATTTTATGTAGGTAATATATTTAATCTCTGAATGGCTATAGTCACTTTTAAGTCCTAATGCTGTAGTGAATATGTTTAACAAAAGTTTTATAATCGGGCATACGTTGAATTTATTCTGCAATAAGTTGATAAGACAAATGGTACTTTAAATTATTAGCTATGAACATAACATTGTATTAAGGTTTTCATATAATAGTGAAGTTGAAAATTGTATCATTAGTCTTTATAACCAGTGTTGCGTTGAGTTCTAATCTTAGGGGGACGTCCCGAAGAAATAATATCTCCAAGTAACTTGTCCCTATTTTATAAAATCCGTTAGTTAAATATCTCTCATCTCTTTCTTTGCTTCAAATCTCATTTGAATCATTCCCATGCCTCTAAAATTGACTCCTATCATTTGGATCATTCCCACTGCCTCTAAATTTACTCCTATGAAAATGAAATACATAATCTTTTAAAAATGTTTTTCCGTCATACTTACAAATTGGTATTTTTTTTTTGAAAAATTTAAAAACATGTGAAAAAATTTAACGACTTGTCGAAAATCAGCATTTTGTATTCTTTGTACGGTCACCAAACATCACATCAAGAAACACTTGCAATTCAATTTTAATTCGAAAATAACGTGCTTTTAACCTTACTGTCCCAGTTAAAATACTTTCAACATGCGTCCCTAAACAACATAATAACTGCCAACACTGATTAATTAATTTAATATTTTTTATTTGAATTATGTTTTTATGACATTTTCTAGATTAAGTCCTTACTAATATTATAAATGCGAAAGTAACTCTGTCTGCCTGTTACGCTTTCCCGCTTAAACCTCAACCGATTTTGATGAAATTTGGTATAGGTATACGTTGAACTTCAAGAACGGACGTAGGCTACTTTTTGTTTGAAAATAATGGGAGGATGGGGGTAATACCTTTGAAAGTTTATATGGAAAAATGTGTATTTTTTAAGTTAGAGATATGAAATTTGGCACTAATATAGCTCGAACCTTGGATTAAAATATAGACTACTTTTTGTTTTAAATATTAGGGAAGATAGGGGTAAAACCGACCATGAAAGGATGTAGTCTACGCGAACGAAGTCGCGGGCACAGCTATGATTAATATTTTTTATCGTCATAAATGTTAAAAGACAACTAGAATGCAAACATAGGATCACGCACAAAAAAATAGTCAAAATAAAATACAAAAAACAAACATAAAATAATTCACGCCTGCCTTTATCAACTATAACTCATATAATTTGCATTCATTAGGTGGGCGATCATAAAGAGTTAGTTCATAAGTTTCCTCCTAAAATCCTAACGCGTAATGTATAAGGCATATATTACAATAATCCGTATTTATGAGCGGCTGCTGTCAAATAATTTGCCCTTATCGCTTTCGTGTTAAAATGAAATAAAAAGCCCACGCAATTCGGGTTTAATAGTTTATGGTATTTAAACATGTGTAGATGGGTACAGTACAAGATTGGGGCAGTAGATTGCCCTTTTTTTTAAAGAAGTTAACTTTTAAATAAAGCTTTATTAAAAATCTTAACTGGTATGGATTGATAATTTTGCTTTTGTACTAAAAACGACTCATATTATCGATTATATCGAGAGTTTTTAAACTGTCTGATAGTATTTTACGCATCGGGGGTCAAAAATTAAGAGGCATTTCATTCTGCCGGTCCAAAGACATATAGAAAGAAATAAATATTGAACAACATCACATACATTGCTCTGATTCTTTGGTAAGTAGGTTAATCACTTGTGTTACAGATATCAAAAACAACGACGTTACCTACCACAACACCTGGGTGTTGTACTGGGTAGCTGGGTGGGTGGTGGCACAGTATAGAAAAAGGTCGTATCCCATATTGACCCAACCGGGGATCGAACCCAGGACCTCAGAGATGGTGCGACGCCAAAGTCCGGCTGGCTCGCTTCTCGGCTACGGAGATCGTCATAATATGGCAAAAGCAAGTTACTGTTTAATTTCTATACTAAGTAGTCACACCCAACTTTTTATAGTAATGTAACAATATTGTCACGTGTTTAGTAAGTATCAAGTACCTTTAATGCAATCACAACATATCTTGTACCAACTTAGAATTATTATTTCATGAAACCATAATTAGAAAAGAAATTTAATTTCTGTTTTCATTAATTAGCAGTTAAAATGGCATTTCTTGGACAATCTGAAGATCCGAGAGAAAATTTTACTCTTGTGTATTTTTATTGTTTTGTGACGGCGGCCATCTTGGATCGATTTTTATCAAACATACAACTAAGAACACTCCCGACTTATTCATGTTTCGAACAAAATCAAAATCGGTACATTTGTTTGCGAGCTGTGATGCCATAGACAGATACACATACAAACAGACACGTCAAACTTATAATACCTCGTCGTTTTTGCGTCAGGGGTTAAAAATTATTATAAGACTTTATACTAGCGGCTTATACGTCATTGCACGCGTACCATCCCCGTTTTTTTCACCTTTTTTTTGTTCATTTGCTGCTCCTTATGGTTGGAGTGTAATGTTATATAGCCTAAAGCCTTCCTCAATAAGTAGACTATACAACACCATTTTTTTAATTGTACCAGTTTTTTGAAAGAAAGAAATAGATAGATAGATACACTTTATTGCGCAGAAATATTACAGAAGTCGGTTTTACAGACATATTCAACAATTTAGGCGGTCTTATTGCTAGAGAGCAATCTGTTACATTCAACCTTTAGGTAGAGGAAATAGTACATATCGAGAAACGGGTACGGCCGTGCAAAATGTTAATTGAGAAAATACTAACAGAAAACATAAATACCATAACGTGATTAATATAAAAAAATACATAAAACTATAATAAATAAATAAATACCAATATATTAAATAAATATATAAATTTTTATAAGTATTTACGGTTTAAACAAACAGAAATAAATATATGTAATCAAATTAAATACCAACAAATGCTTAGGTTTGTTTAAATACTTTGATAAAGGATACAAGTTCGCATTTAGTTAAGACAAAGAAAAAAAGATTTTACTCTTGATTTGAAAATTGGAAGGGACTCAAATATCCTGATATGAAATAAAATATGAGAAATGTTTATTTGGTCATTTGATATAGCATATAAAGAACAGCACCTTAAATACAAGACTATGTCACTAAAAAGGCAAACATAAAAGAGAGGTAGGGCATAGCAATTTATCGCTCGAACTGGAGCAGGCCGTCTGGTGGAATACCTCCACCTTACAGAAGACCGCAGCCAAATAACAATCACTTTTGTGTTGTTGTGTTCCAGCGTGTGAGTAAGGTTTCCAGAGCACCTGAGGGAGTGCTACAATAGTAGCAGGGGTCAAGCCTTCAAGGTAACGGCGACAAGTCCAGTAATAGATTTATTATGCTGTACTTGTCACCCTTTAGCTAGGATCTCATTACCACTTAACATCAGGTGGGATGAGGTCAATCTTGAAGTGCAATATAAAAAAAAACAGTGAGGGTACAAGAGTGACACCGCGACGCTGGTCTTCCGTATGCCTTTCGAGTGATAAGCAGTTTTGAGTACCTACTTAAATGCATATATAAAAACCCAGGCACAATAAAATCACAAATAATCATGACATTCACGAGATACGAAGTTTTTTTTTTAATAAAAAAAAAATACCTGTTGAACTTTTAATTAACTATCCGATAAAGTGAAACGAGAGATCAAAATTAAAAAAAAATCTGTTTCCTTAAAAATATTTAACGTCCTAACATCTAGAAAACCAGACACAATAGAAAATCAATTGTGTCCGGTTTTTAAAAGAGCATTCGGTCTTATTAAGGGTTAAAGTTAGCTAGTGCAGCAAATCACTATAAAAAATTGTAAACATTGATTAAAATTAACGAAACTGATGTATCATCATTCGACAGCCCTCAATCAAATAAAATCCCATGTAATGCTCCATTCTAATCAAAGAACGAATGAACTAATGAACGAATAATATGCCTGTCTGTGTGTCTGCACACATCGTTAAGACTGCGGTCGCGAGGCGCTAATTTCGACACCGTTAATGCGTTTTATGACGGGGCCCGGCGTAGGAAGGGCTTAGGAATTAGTAGAATTGACACTGACTTAAATAAACTTAGGCTTCGCCTATAGGCCTTCCATTAATCATGCAAGACTCGAAAAGGGGTGGGGGGGGGTTTCATAAAAAAACACGTTACAAAAAGTAACATATCACGAGTATTACTTTTAATAAAATTTGATGATACCTACTTAAACCTGTACTATTTTTAATAAATATTTAAAAAAATGAGACTCTTTGTAGGTACTAAAAATACATTTGTGTTGTATGGTAGCACCCCTTAAACAATTATTTTAATTTAAATTATTTATTTTTAAAGTCTAAGCGTCTATCAACAGGTATTAATTAATACATAAGTGAAGAAAACAGCAAGTAAGTAATTTTGAGAGGTACCTAAGCTGGAGCAGACCATTCCTCAAAAGTGGCACGTGTTCACAAGCATGATGTTTGTGCCAGCCATCTTCACTCAATATTAAACAATATGTAAAAAGGCCACTTTTGTTGTAATTTTAGAACTCATATTGTTTAGGTTTTGTTTGGACAATTAAATAGATGCGTTATGTAAAGTTTGCACATAATTTGTCAAGTTGGTTGATTCTTCATGTATCACATTTTTTGTTATGTTACTAATATTCTTTTTTCTTGCTCTTAACTAAATGCGAACTTGTATCCTTTATGTAATGTATTTAAATAAAGCTAAGCATTTGTTGGTAATTAATTTGATTTCATATATTTATTTCTGCTTGCTTAAACCATAAATACTTTATGGAAATTTATATATTTTTCTATTATATAGGTATTTATTTAATTATTTATTATAGTTTTATTTATTTATATGTATTTTTTTATATTAATCTCGTTATGGTATTTATATTATCTGTTAGTATTATTCTCAATAAACATTTTGCACGGCCGTACCCGATTCTTGATATCTACTATTTCATCTACCTAAAAATTGTCTGGAAGAGTTTGCTCTCTAGCAATAAGACCTATGCTGTACTTGAATATGTCTGTAAAACCAATTTCTGTAAATTTTCTGTGCAATAAAGTGTACCCATCTAAACTTTTGCCGCTTCTACCGCCTATCTGTGTCTACAGAGGAAACATTTGGCGAGCAGTGATCGCTCTCTGTAAATATTTACCGGTGACTCAGCGCCCGGCGCCCAAGACGAAGCCGGAGTCGAACTTTGATCAATAGAGCGATGTGATCCGCCGCTTACTTACTTACTTACTTTTAATGAGGACACGGTCTGCCCCTTAGATGGTACTGTACACGTAATAATAAATAAATAAATATTAAACAACATCACATACATTGTTCTGATTCTGTGGTAAATAGCTAAAGCACTTGTGACAGAAATCAGAAACAACGGTACCACAACACCCAGACCGGACAATATAGAAAAGCTCGTTTTCCATACTGACCCGACCGGCGATCGAATCCGGGACCTCAGCGATGGCGCGATGACAAAGTTCGGCACGCTCGCCTCTCGGCTTCGGAGGTCGTCGAGGTGTCGTGTAATTAAATCTAAATATGTAAAAGCTGTAAGGAACGAATGTTCTTTACTAAAAGTGGAAGTACTTCCACCGAGCTAGGAGTTTTCTGCTCGGGGACCAAGGTCCAACTACCAATCTTGGTTTGTTGTATATGTCACCGTAAGATTATAAAAACTGTTAGATTACAATCTCTCTCGTGAGATTGTAAACTGTCGAAATATTGTGAACCGTAACAATATGATTGCAATTTAACGCATTTTTTTTCGTTATATTATAATTTATCGATGGGAATCGGCCAAATTGATATAAACGTAATAATAATCAGAACGGAATACATCTCGCGCGCTGATTGGTTGAGAGTTATGTGCCCGCCGCCCCGTCATTCGCCATATTTGTTTGTTATTCCTTTGTTGTTTTATGCCCGATTCCAATTATTGAAAAAAAACGATCCGTTCTTTGTTGTTACGGATAGTAATAAATTACACGAGGCGTAAGCTAAAAACGAACGACAGAGAACTGATGACAGCTGGTATGGAAAGTATTTTGAAATTAGAATTAACGACTCGTAGAAAAACGGACAGGTTGTCATTTTTGACACATTACGAATCGTAAAATATTGGAACCGGGCATTAAAGAGTTTTTTTATAATTTCTTAATTTAGTTACAAGGCGATTATTATCTACCAATAACTGCTGATTAATTGGTTGCAATAAAAAAAACTCGATAGTATTGACACGATTTCAGTATTCAGTATAAACATTCAAAGCATTGATAGTCCTATTGTTAATTCGGTGAAATCCCTACTAATATTATAAATGCGAAAGTAACTCGGTCTGTCTGTCTGTCTGTGTGTCTGTTACGCTTTCCTGCTTAACCTCTCAACCGATTTTGATGAAATTTGGTATAGGTATACGTTGAATCTCAAGAACGGACATAGGCTACTTTTTATTAGAAAATAAGGGGGGATGGGGGTAACACCACCTTTGAAAGTTTATATGGAAAAATGTTTATTTTTGAAGTTAGAGATATGAAATTTGGCACAAATATAGCTCGAAACTTGGATTAAAATATAGACTACTTTTTGTTTCAAATATTAGGGGAGAAAGGGGTAAAAACGACCATTAAAGTATGTAGTCCACGCGAACGAAGCTCGCGGGCACAGCTAGTAAATAATATATGAAAAGAAGTAACGATAAAGTAAGTTTGTAGATAATAAGGATTCTGATCTCTTCCTATATAATGTAGCCTGTATTTTAACTTAAGATGTTTTAAACTACGACATTGTTACTTGGATTACTATGACCTTTAAATATTTTGAACCATTAGGTGATTTGTACATAAGATATGTCAAAGTTAGTGGTTTGGTACGTCGGGCTTCTATCATGAGGTTATTAGAATCATTCGGTATTGTCATTTTAGGGGTTTTGAACATCGGGATTTTAACTTTAGATATTTTAATTTTAGGTGTTGCAATACGTACCCTATTTAGATTATGTAGGGTGGACACAATCGATAACACAAGGCAACAAAATTGTATGTTTTGCATGTTGTTTTAAAGCGAGTTGACGGTTATTGTAGCTATTTGTCTGCTGTACATGAATCTAGTTTTATTATTTTTCTAACACCTCGAAATTTATAGTAATCTTGCATATAAAAAACGAATTTCAATAATTTTAGGTATTTTACCATGGTCTGTAGACAGTTTCGATCAAGTTAATTTTATAATTGAATATTACAAAATAAAAAAATACTTCTCGTATTTGAAATATAATTTAAATTATCAGTCTAGCATATTATTTGTGAAGTAATTCTTGATTCTAAGTACAGCATTTTTTTCCATGTAGAATGATACTAATAAATTGTATGAAAAATAACACACCTGAGGACAACTTAAATATTTTCTCAATTACACTAAATTTATAAATAAATCTAATATGAATTCCATGGCAAAGGTCTTCCTTTGGCATAAATTTAAAATAGCTAAAAATAATGAGTTTAATAGTTAAATCTGTTTAAAGTAGACCCAAAAATGCAGTTTTTAAGATTTTGAAGTGAAATATCTCAGAAACTATAGGTGATGGACGTATTTTATAGCCAGATTCGGCTTTCCTACGCCGGTTTTAGTTTAAAGCAGCAATTAGCTTGTGTGCAACAAAATCATTGTTGACCTTTGTAATCGATTAGCCGGCAACAGTGCTTAGTTGCCATTTCATACAAAAAAGAAGAAAATTTTTAAAATCGGTTGAGAAAAATGAATCTTATTATTAAGAAAACTAAGGTTACGTAAGTTTAACTGAGAGATAAACAAAAGTAAAACAAACAAAAGGCTGCATTATGGAGTTTATCATAGGTTTATTAACGTGGATGAAATCGCGCGGTGTTGTATGGTAACGAGCGTGTGTACCGTTCGGAGGCAGCAGCGTCTTTACACGGCACGATAGTGAAAGATATGTGTGGCAATTCACAAATTTTATACAAAGTTTGTTTATAAATTTTATTGTCGTTATAGGTCATTAAAATCGTTAAGGCGTAAAAGCCGGATAGGCAAACAGACTAAGTAATTTTCGCATTTACAATATTCAATAATAACAGTCACGAACAGAACACACGGTGTGTTTTTGCGTCGGCAATCAAAAAAATACTTGTGGCACTCGGGGACTATGCAATTTTAATTATTTATTTATCTTATTTTTGCATTTTTTTTTCCTTTGATATTAATTCAAGTTACACTTTTTTAATGTGACCGATAAAAAAACAAATAAGCAGTTAGCAGCTAGTCTACCCGTATACAAACACGGTGCCGAAGTGTGCCGAACTGATTTGATGTTAGACGATGCTGCACCAGTCGGAGTGGGGGGTGTGGGGGCGGTCTAGTTGAATCTGCCGTCCCCAGCCTCCCTCAGACCAACATGGGGGGAGTAGCCGGGGCCGCGTAGGCGGCCATTCCGCCGGCGGGGTTGTGGATGTTAAGGCTGAGCTGATCTTCTACAACACCGCTACTAGGGCGATGAGGTCCAACCGGGGAGTTTTAGTGGGTAGGCCAGGTAGGCAGGTAGGAGGAGAGTCCCACGCCGCCTCTCTCCCTCGGGTGGCGGTAAGGTGCGTCATTTCTCCCCGTTAAAAAAAAGTCGGAGTGGGGGGTGTGAGGTTTATTTTCGTTACGAAGCTTCTGGATTCAATCCACCAATCTATGTGGCGGGTCGTTACATTCCCTACAATATGGTTGAGTGAAGCGATGGCTGGCACATACGTCATGCTTGTGAACAGGTGCCACCTTTGGGGACTGGTCTGCTCCAGCTTACCTCTCGAAAGTAAAAACTTACTTGAGTACTTATTTGTTTCATCACTTATCACTATCAAAACCAAAACTATATGACTTGGTCCAAAGTGAGCTACACATAGCAATAAGTTAGATACTGATACTGTAAATGATCTGCTGAGTTTCTTACCGGTGTCTTCTCGGTAGATATAGGTTCCGAACCGGAAGTAGAATCACTTTGCATTGTATTCAATGACGATTCAAAAGTGTTATATGTAACCTACTTGAATAAAGAAATATTTGAGTTTGAGTTTGAGTTTGAATCGCCGCGCTCAAACCTCGCGATAAAGCTATGCAATAGCTTAAAAGTAAGAATCGTCCAGTGTAAATCAGCTTTACCCCGCTCCGTCAGCGTGAAAGGCCTGGAAGGTGTTTGCGCGTATCTGATGAGATACCGGCTTAGTGCCGCGGCACACTGTGTGCAGTGCGCCTTACGATACATTGAATATACCACACTCCTTACTTTATAGTGTCGACTCTTGAAGTTAAAGACAGATTAATACTTAAAAATTCGACAATTTTGACGACCCCCGAAGTCGAGAGGCGAGCGTGCCGCACTTTGGCGTCGCGCCATCTCTTAGGTTAAGGTTCGATTCGTTAATTTGAGATCAAGAGCAAAGAACTTCTCCATATTGCCTCGGGTCTGGGTATTGTGATACAGCCGTTGTTTTTGATTTCTGTAACACAAATGCTTTAGCTACTTATCATAGAAGCTCAGATATGCCCTGCGTACCGCGTTATTACAACCACAGGTATAATACAGATTTAAGTATTTGACAAGTACCTATTTGTTGTTTGAACTTATTAACTATTGTTTTATTAAAAACATGTTTCTGCTGCTTAGTTGTAATGAAGTCCTAGCTTAAGGGCGATAAGTACAGCATAATAAAGCTGTTACTGGACTTGTCGCTTACCAACTTTACCCTGAGGCTTGACCCCTGCCACTAATGTAGCACCCCCAGCAGCTTTGGAAATCTTCTTCACACGCAGGAACACAACAACACAGAAGTGAATGTTATTTGGCTGCGGTCTTCTGTAAGGTGGAGGTTTTTCACCAGTCGGGCTGCTCCAGTTCGAGCGATAAATCGCTATGCCCTACCTCTCTTAATTAACTATTGTTTTATTAAAAACATGTCTCTGTCGCTTAGTTGTAATGAAGTCCTAGCTTAAGGGCGACAAGTACAGCATAATAAAGCTGTTACTGGACTTGTCGCCTTTACCCTGAGGCTTGACCCCTGCCACAAATGTAGCACCCCCCAGGAGCTCTGGAGACCTTTCTCACATGCAGGAAGAAAACAACACCAAAGTGATTGTTATTTGGGTGCGGTCTTCTGCAAGGTGGAGGTATTCCACCAGTCGGGCTGCTCCAGTTCGAGCGATAAATCGCTATGCCCTCCCTCTCTTAATCATCACAAACCATCCATCTATCCATACATACAACCACGCTTTTAACATCAGTAAGATGAGCCTATTTCATTTTATACAGCCTTTTCATGTTTCCAATACCAATCTCAATCGCTGAAATGCGGTCGCCCCAATTTAATTAAAAATGTTCTTCATAAACCTGTAAGATAAGTTACAAGGCGCCTGAAAAATGTGATTCGGACCATTAAAAGTATGTAAGAGCTTCATGACCATAAAGAAAGCTTAGGTAGACCATTTCCTAACGACCTCGTCGTAGGAATTTAATTTTTTACCATTCCTTCTTATAAATCGACTGATTAATTTTAGTTGCTTGAGGTGTAAAGCTTTAAGCACGTTTTTTTTTAATTTAAAGCTAGTAAAAAAAAATTACGCTAACCTGTCGTTATAAATTAAAATTGCTACGATCCCATATTTATATAAAAATGTATTTAAATGCACCGAAATGGTTTTTGAATAGGAAAATTTATGATATTTGGACGCCGCCAAAAAGCAAGTAGCAGAAACTTTGGTGTCGCGCCATCTCTGAGATCTTAGGTTCAATTCCAGATATGAAAAAACTAACTTTTCTATATTGTCTTGGATCTGGGTGTCGTGATACCGTCGTTGGTTCTTATTTCTGTAACACGAGTGATAAACAACTTACCGTCGAATCAGATCATACCAGATTACTTAAAAAAAAAAAAATATTGATTCTTTCACATTACCCTGTAATTAAATTGACATTAAAAAGTTTAAATTCAAAATATGGTAGAAGGGTATTTTATTTTTACTTTCTATATATAACTTAAGAAACTGAATGTCTTCCATAACAAATTTATTTAACGCCCTATTATTCTATTAGGTTAGGTAAAAATGTCATCATTAAAATAAATTTTTAATTAATGTTTTTATAAATATAATTTAACAAAACATTTAACGTCATCCATGATAAAGCATAGGTTGTGTAAAAATAAGACTCATAACGTTTTTAAGAAATTCATATAAAAAAGTATCCACATACGTAGATTTGTGGCATATCATTTTTGTGTTATTGTCTGAATACTCTTTCAAAGCTAAAGGCGATGGAAATTCACCAACCGATTTACACAGAAGAATTCCACGTTCCTCAATAATTAATGTTCACCCAAGCGATAGTATTAAAAACACCATTTCAAACAAATTGGTTTTCTGCGAAGAGTAATTTATGGTTTTTATTGTCTATGAACCTCCCTGGTTAGGGCGGGCTGCAGCTGCAGGGTTCGTTTCCTGGTTTGGGCTCGCGTTTTTTAATTAGGTGATGATAATTATAGATTAGATCTTCTGTTCTGTGAAATATTTATAATAAACTAGCTGTGCCCGTGACTTCGTTCGCGTGGACTACATCCTTTCATGGTCGGTTTTACCCCTTTCTCCCCTAATATTCGAAACAAAAAGTAGTCTAGATTTTAATCAAAGTTTCGAGCTATATTTGTGCCAAATTTCATATCTCTAACTTAAAAAATAAGCATTTTTCCATATAAACTTTCAAAGGTGGTATAACCCCCATCCCCCCCTTATTTTCTAATAAAAGGTAGCCTATGTCCGTTCTTGAGATTCAACGTATACCTATACCAAATTTCATCAAAATCCGTTCAGCCGTTTAGGCGTGAAAGAGTAACAGATGGACAGACAGACAGACAGACAGACAGACAGACAGACAGACAGACAGACAGACAGACATACAGACAGACAGAGTTACTTTCGCATTTATAATATTAGTATGGATAATGCTGGAACATTTAAATTTGGTGGGTTTATAAAAAGTTATGGCTGCTGAATAGAGGTGGTGTTTATTCGATTCTATCGAGTTAAGAATAAAATATAAGAATAAAGTACAGCAAGGTACTAGGCACGCATAACGCGGTCAGAGGTTTCCAATGAACACCTTCACTATATTGCCAGCTCAATCAGGACGGGTTGGGTTACAGAGTTCAGACGGTCACTCTATTGTAATAGCCAGACTTGTTTCGGCGAAGTACTAGGAGTACATACAGCGCTAGGAGGTCTCACCTCAGCAGTTTTCCTTTGAAGCAGATTTTACTATGATTTTTGGGTTGCAGAGAAATAGTCGCTACATTGTAAAAACTCGGTCAACATATCGCGGTGGGAGGTTTTAAACCAGTAGTTTATCAAAGAACACCTTTCCTATAAAGGTTCTATCTACCATGACTGTTGAGTTGCAGAGTTCAGACGGCGATATTTCATGTTATAGCCATACTTGCTCCGGCGAGGTACTAGGAGCACATACAGCGCTGAGAGATCTCACCTCAGCTGGTTTCCTATAAAGTCGATCGACCATGACTTTTGGCTTGCAAAGGTCAGATATATATACTCATAAGTGTCACTGATGTAATCTGTATGAATAAAAAGATTTGACAATTAAATATTAAGGCAGTTAGTTATTCCATTGTAATAACCAAACTTGCTACAGCAAGATACTAGGACCGCATAAAGCGCTGAGAGTATTCTTAAATAAATTATTTAGTTAAATAAGTTATTTAACATTTGCTCAGGTAAGGCCGAGATGCAATCGGGCTCGACTTTGGCGTCGCGCAATCTCTGAGGTTGATTCCCGGTCGGGTCAGAATACGTACCTACTCTTCTATATTGTCTCTAGTCTGAGTGTTATGGCAGCGTCGTTGTTTCTGATTTCTGTAACACAAGTGCTACTTACCACAGAATCGGAGCAATGTATGTGATGTCCAATACAAATCAGTGCATTCAAAAGAGTTTAAACTGCTCAATACATCAACGTCATACGTCGACGTGCGTTCATTAAAGAATTAAAACAAGTGTCTAGTAGCTGCGGTTTCTTAAAACAAAAAGCATAGACAATAGTAGAAATTATTACGCGCAGGAGTTGACAACCTTTAAACTCTCAAGATTAAATATTGTTCATTTAGTATTTATTATTTGTAAAATTTGTACTTAAAATTATTTCTAAAGAAGAAGACATCATTAATAGATAAAGTTCTGCACATAGATTTTCAAATGGTTAAAAACCAACTAAGGTATATATTTTAAATATAACTAAAGCATACTTTTCTTGTATTACAGAAATCAGAAACAACGACGGTACCACAACACCCAGAAGCGAGAAAATATAGAATAGTTCGTTTCCCATATTGACCCGACCGGGGACCGAACCCGGGACTTAAGTGCTAGCGTGACGCCAAGGTCTGGCCCGCTCGGCTACGGAGGTCGTCAAATAAGAATGTGATTTATATTTTTAATTGGTGTAAGAATCTGGGAATTTAATTAAAAAATCATCTTACTAGTTACAATGCATTAACAACTTATTAACGCATGATTAAAACCAATTAGAGTATCAAGATTAAATTAATTCTACAAACTTGCCCTAATGAATGATTGGCTGAAGGTTCAAGACATATGAAAATATAATGACACAGTAAAAATATAAACAGTAGATTCAAGGTGAACAGTACCGGATATACTAGCTTTGCCCGTGACTTCGTTCGCGTGGACTACATACTTTCAATATCGGTTTTACCCCTATCTCCCTCCCAATATTCGAAACAAAAAAAATATTTTAACATATTATAATCCAAGTTTCGAGCTTTATGTATTTGTGCCAAAAACCATTTATTTCTAACTTAAAAAAGAAACATTTTCCCATATAAACTTTCAAGGGGGGTATTGTCTCTATCCCCCCATATTTTCATAACAATGTCTGTTCTAGAGGTTTGACGTATACCTGTACCAAATTTCATGAAAACCGGTTCAATGGTAGATTTCTTCAAAAGGAGCTTGAAGAAACATCGTGCGGGCCAGTATGGCGATGCTAACGGATAGGATATTACGCAATGTGGGTTCCTCTCTTGCTTACCATCAGGCTGGGAGGAGCCAATATACTTACTGCGCTATTACAAAAAGACCTGTTGACACTCTATGACAGAATGCATGTCTTCTGTATTTTAACAAAATGGAGGCGACTCACTGTTGTACAATTTACTGTAGTTGAAATAACAACATAATTAAGTTACTAGTAATTGAGTAACAACTTCGAAATTCACATAACTAATTAATTGGGATCTTACACTAGTTAATTCTTATCGAAGTCTGCATATAAGCATATTTTTAAAACTTCTGAAAAATCGCGTTCGTTAAATTATGAAAAGTATAAATTATTTACATACTTACTGTTTCATGCGACGTTGTTCACGATTTCTGGGGATAAATAATCGGCCAAGTGCGAGTCGCACTCGTGGACTCGAAGTTTCGTACCATTATCTATTCAACATTAGACAGAATTATCCTCAATCTTGGAGTCTGCCTAGAACTAACTTTAAATAATAACGGCTAAATTCACGTTTTTTTACACCCTAAATATTTATTTCATTCTAATTTCATTATTTATGTTTTAAGTAAGTATTTAACTAAATATCCTGCGAATGTTTCAAACGTCTAACAAAAAACAGCAAAAAAACACGATTTTTTGTATGGGATCTTTTCTTGGATATTAATATTAATTTAGTTTAATTATTTATTATTTAAATAAATATACAACTGAAAATTCTGTCAATGTTTCAAGCGTATAACAACAGTTTGAATAAAATCGAGCAAAAAACAGCAAAAAAACATATTTGTTGTATAGGAGCCCCCTTACGTATTTATTTTATTTTGTATTTAGTGTTTTTTGTCCTACGAGCCCAATAAAAACATAATCTGTAAAAATTTCAACTCTCTAGCTATCACGTTTCTTTAAATACAGCCTGGTGACAAACAGACGGACAAACAGACAGCGAAGCCTTCGTAATTGGGTCTCGTTTTTACCCTCAGGGGTACGGAACCCTAAAAAAATAAAACTCAATCCAGAAATAAAAGAATGAAAGAGAGATAAATAGCTTTGGGCAATGTAACACGTGTATCGGCTATAAGGATTATTTATCGCACAAATAGATTAATTGTACAGTCAACAGCAAGTTAAGTAAGCCTTGAAGTTCAATATTAGATTTTATGCGTACGGAATAAGAACGCTAGAAAGTCCAAAGTGTGCGGTCTGAGGTGCTTTTAACTGTACAGTCGCCGTCAGATATATTTGAGCCGACAAAGTGCCCAAATACTTCTGAACAGTTAAAACTAAATAATAATATCTGAACACTCATAACGTTAATATGTGTCACGCACGTCATGTGTCTCATTTAAATTTAAATAAATTTAGCTACCTGTTTAGATAAGTGCTCAGATATTATTGGTTAGTTCTGTGTAAAGATATTATTGACTAGCATCTGCTCAGATATTACTGAAGTAATGAATGTTCAGATATTAATGGTAACTTGTAGTGTATGGAACTTACTGACATTTTTAACTGTTCAGAAGTATTTAGGCGCTTTGCCTGCTCCAATATATCTGACGGCGACTGTACATCGGATGGTATTAAGTCTTATCTAATTATGATTATTAAAGATGGCGGAATTTTGCCCACTCCTCATGGCAAATATATTTCCATGGGCGTATATTTTATTGATTGACCTTATAATGAAAGTTACTATTCTTAGAATACGTATTTCAACAAGATGATAATTTCTTAGAAGCGTGGAAATAATAAACAAAAATAAATAAATAGTGGACACGTGTTACAGAAATCAGAAACAACGACGATACCGACAACACCCAGACCCGAGACAATATAGAATTGTTCCCCATATTGACCCGACCTGTTCGAACCAGGGACCTCAGAGATGGCACAACGCCAAAGTCAAGCTAAAAATAAATAAATAAATATTGGACTGTGGTAAGATTCTAGATTAGGGATAAGGTAAGATTCTGTGGTAAGGAGCTTAAGCACTTGTGTTACAGAAATCAGAAATATAGAATTGTTCCCCATATTGACCCGACCTGTTCGAACCAGGGACCTCAGAGATGGCACAACGCCAAAGTCAAGCTAAAAATAAATAAATAAATATTGGACTGTGGTAAGATTCTAGATTAGGGATAAGGTAAGATTCTGTGGTAAGGAGCTTAAGCACTTGTGTTACAGAAATCAGAAACAACGACGGTACCACAACACTCAGACCCGAGACAATATGGAAAAGTTTGTTTCCCATATTGACCCGACCGGGGATCGAACCCGGAACCTCAGAGATGGCTTTCGCCAAAGTCAGGCCCGCTCGCCACTCGGCTACGGAGGTCGTCAAAAGAACAGCTAGGAAATATTATAATCTGTCAAGCTATGACACTTCCAAATCTGTTCACTTGTTTTTGCGTAAAAATTTGCGTCAACCTGATGAAGGTCCGCAGGTAAACTAAAAAATTAAATATTTAAATCTAAACAAAATATTGACGATACCTGCTTTAAGTTAGGGCCGTTATAATGAAGCAAGTAATAATTAAGCAAGAACGAAATACTCAGTATTGACTGATCGCCGTGCACGCCCTAAATATTGTTTCACTGTGTGTTACTTTCCTAGCTACACACTGTGCTTCTCTTTTAACCCCTTTTATAGGACTTTTTAACCCCTTACTCAAAAGAGGGGGGTCAAAATTTGACTTCAATGTCTGCTTTTCTTTGTCTGTGTGTGGCATCGTAACTCTCAAATGAATGAATAAATAAATAAATGCGCCAGACAACCACACCAATCACCTGGTCTCAAACTAAGGTTTTCCCTTGTACTATTAGTACCAGATGACGGATACTAACTGGGGTCGTCATCCGAGCACACCCAGACCCAAGTCAATTTAGAAAAGTTCGTTTTCCAAATTGACCTGACTGGGAATCGAACCCGGGACCTTAAGCGCTTTGGGCGCCTATCTTAGTCACTGCGCCATCGAGGTATGGATCGATTTCGATGCTGTTTTTTTGTGAGTTTTAGCTATGGTTGGTTAATATATAATATATATTAAGTCCACTGCTATATATTATATAGCAGTGTAGTATATATACTACCTCTATATAACATCAACTCCTTTCCAAAATGTTTTTTGTTGTATCGAGTAATCGAGTAATCAATACTCGATTATTAAGGGTTGTTTCTTAAATTATAAGGGTATATGTTTTGACGAACTCCGTAGCCGAGAGGTTAGCGTGCCGGACTTAGGCATCGCGCCATTTCTGAGTTCCCGGGTTCAATCCCCGGTCGGGTCAATGTAGGAAACGAACTTTTCTATATTGTCTCGGATCTGGGTGTTGTGGTACCGTTGTTGTTTCTGATTTCTGTAACACAAGTGCTTAAGCTACTTACCACAGAATCAGAGCTATGTATGTGATGTTATCCAATATTTATTTATTTTTTATTTATTTATTTTTTATTTATTTATATGTTTCTGCGTAGGGTGTTTTTAAGTTTTTACATTTTATTTTTAAATAAACCGATGTTGTGACACTGTTAAAGCGATGTTTAAAATATTAGATGTCTGCCCTGACTCTGCACGGGTAGGAGTTATTTTTAACTTAATTTACAATTGGAGTTTTAGTAAGGATCCCTAATTTTACTGAAAATATTGTGTAATCTGTGTCTCCCGGAGGTAAAATTTCTTTTTGAGGTCTTAACAAATTTTCAGTGCTAGCAAACAAATAATAAATGTTTTTTCTTTGTAATATCAATAATTAACTAGGCTAGTAAGTACCCATTATCGTAACAATGTATATTGTATGACTTATTGCAGCGATTTATTTAAAAAAATGGAGCCTTTTAATCAGTAATTAATTACTAGGTTGCTTGCTGACTTGATGCGCAAGCCAAATTTCGATCAAAATTAAAAATAACTTATTAGCATGACTTTGTCAAATAAAGATAAAACTATTTAGTATGCAATCCAGTATTTTAATCAAGCTAGCATAATTATTATGAATCAGATGTTTCGCCCCATCAAAACTTTTGCATTCTAACTTAAGTTAATTTATGAAATTAATCATGCAAGTAGTTGCTTCGAAAATTAAATCGCGTACGACATAATATTAAGTTGAAACTTTTAATTAAAGCTATTTCTTTAACGGTAATAATATTAATAAATTATTTAGTTTCATTAAATTAAAAATAATTTGAACTATAATGTATGACATGATAGTTTATTCTTTACGTTTCACCGAACATTGTTTAGTTGAACCACATAAATTTGTATGATTCGGCGAAACGTTGTTGACCTCATTCCACCTGATGTCAAGTGGTAATGAGGTCCTGGCTTAAGGGCGACAAGTACAGCATAATAATAGTACAGCATATAAATCTGTTACTGGACTTGTCGCCCTCACCTTGAAGGCTTGACCCCTGCTACTGACGTAGCACCCACCAGGAGCTCTGGAAACCTTACTCACACGCAGGAACACAACAACACAGAAGTGATTGTTATTTGGCTGCGGTTTTCTGTAAGGTGGAGGTATTTCAACAGTCGGGCTACTCCAGTTTGAACGATAAATCGCTATGCCCTACCTCTCTTACAACCTACGTACCTCGGTCGAAAAGATTCGGTATAAAATGATATGAGCCACACATTGAAGCTCTTCCGATACATCATACTCGAAGTCTATTACGATTGGAGTCTGAAGAAAATAGTTGTATTAGGAATAGGGTTGCTAATGAGCTTTTCTTCAGTTTTTTTTGTCGATAGAATTAAGTGCCGAACCGGTGGTAGCTATTTATTTGGTTTGTATTAATTTTGATTATGCAAAGTATTAATTATTATAACCTACATGAATTGGTTCGAAGAAATCGTGGATTGTTTTATTAACATCATATAATGACAAGGTTAGCTAGATAGCAAAACATGCTCGTAATTTAATGTAATTCTTTAAATTAACAGGTTGCACTTGCTCAGTTGCAATAAGCAGACTTCTGAGCGAAGTACTAGGCTGGCATAAAGCGCTAAGAGATCTCACCTTAGCTGCTTCTCAAAGAACACCTTAACTGTGAACCACGACTGATTTCGGAATACAGATGCTAATAGCTCTATAGTTATAAACAGAACGGTACTAGGGCTACATAATGCACTTGGAGAGATATTAAGACAGGACGGATATAGCGATTTATCGCTTGAGCTGGAGCAGCCCGACTGGTGAAATAGCTCCACCTTATAGAAGAGCGCAACCCAATAACAATCACTTCGGTGTTATTGTGTTCCTGCGTGTGAGTAAGGTTTCCAGAGCTTTTGGGAGGTGCTACATTAGAAGCAGGGGTCAAGCCTTCAAGGCAAGGGCGACAAGTCCAGTAACAGCTACATTATCCTGTACTTGTCGTGTCGCCCTTAAGCTAAGGCCTCATTACCACTTAACATCAGGAAGGATGAGGTCAATCTTGAAGTGCTAAATAAAAAGACGTGTCATCTGCTAATGGAAAAACACACCATAAATATATTACTGTTATAACTGTTAAGTTATGGAAGTTAGATGGCAATTACTCCATTAACAACTACATTTACCAGGACAAGGTACTAGGATCGCATAACCTGCTTGGAGGTCTCACCCGCAATTTTTCAACGAGTCCATTTCAAAGAAAGTCGGTGTTAGGATGCCTGGTTGATTACAGAGATCAAACCGCAGTCGTTCTATTGTAATATCCTGACTTGTCACGGATGAGATCATTTTAAAGTTCCACCAAAAACGGGATAAACTGATCGGATTTAGAATCCCAGTAAACTTTATTACGAGTGAGCCCCTTTTAATTTGGCAGCGTAATCAAATGAGCAGAATTGCATTTAAAATTTACATTCGCAGGTTGAATAATCCCCGTCTGGTCCCTGATTTGCCGGCATTGACATAAATATATTTAATTATAGTCCCACGAGCCGTGTTAAGTTGAAAAGAGCAACTTTAAAAAAGGAAAAAGATATCTTTTTCACGCCAGTCGGCGAACAGACAGAATAAGGCCGTGGCTACAATGCGGAGACAAATGGAGATGGAGAAAATGTTTATTCTTAAAACATGACTTGAACTCCACCTTAAAAATAATGCTAATTTATAATAAAATTAAAGCAGTGTATGCGATTTTGTTTAAAATGGTTTTCACACTTCAAGATTGACCTCATCCTACCTGATGTTAAGTGGTAATGCGACCAGCACAGCATAATAAATCTGTTACTGGACTTGTCGCCTTTACCTTGAAGGCTTGACCCCTGCTGCTGATGTAGCACCCAGGAGCGCTGGAAACTTTACTCACACGCAGGAACACAGAAGTGATTATTATTTGGCTGCGGTCTTCTGTAAGGTGGAGGTATTTCACCAGTCGGGCTGCTCCAGTTCGAGCGATAAATCGCTATGCCCAACCTCTCTTGTTTGTGTGTTTGTTGAAAACGCTCTCCGCTCGCTCGTCCGCCCCGCTGTCTTCCAGCCAACGCCCACAGGTGGTTATAAAAACTTTACCTCTTGACGGGCACCGCCCCCGTGTATCGTACAATGAGACCCTTTTCGAATTTCTGACCGTGTAGCAATGCCCATATTTTATGTTCTTTCGAAAATATTCGACGCCGTGAAATATACAATTTGATGTTTTCCGACTGGTCGTGTTATTTCGTTGGATGTATTTGTTGAATATCCCTACTTATATTATAAATGCGAAAGTAACCCTGTCTGTCTGTTACGCTTTCCCACTTAAACCTCTCACCGATATTGATGAAATTTGGTATAGGTATAGGTATGTTGAACCTCTAGTACGGATATAGGCTACTTTTTGTTTTGAAAACATGCCGTCCACGCAAACGAAGTCACGGGCACAGCTAGTGAGTAATAAAGCTTAATATCATAAGTAAAAAAAACCGGTCAAGTGCGAGTAGGACTCGCGTGGAGAGGGTTCCGTACGTTGGGCTCATAGGTCACAATAAACTAAACAATTATTTATCAAATGTAGATAAATAAGTTACAGTTGTTGACGTCGATTTTTAAAGTAATTAATTCTTCTCATTCTTTAGCTAATTTAATTTGCTTTGAAACGTGTTCATGGTAAAAGGTTATTAGATAATTAAATACTTCTGGAACCTGGTAAGTACTCGCATGAAAAACTATATATGGCTGAAAATAATCACATGGCGCAGGCAGGTAACAATAAAAAAACGTAAATTTAACAAAGCAACCCTTTTTTTTAATCCATGTACTTCTCATAGGCTTTCCTGTAATCTATAGGTAAAGAGCTATATTCCGCATTAATTTCAAAATTTTTAGGCTAGTAGTTTCGGAGATAAGGGGGGGAATGGTCAATTTTCGCCTATTTTCTTAAATAACTTAAAAACTATTTATTTCATATTATAAATGATACATATTTGCAATCCTTACAGCAATATCTTTCATTTGATATGTCACACGATATGGTTAGCGAATTTTTTTTTTAATGTTGTGGGTTACCCTCCAAAAGTGACCCCCAAATTCATAATTTATTTATTTTCGTTACACATGCACCTTTGGGTCTTTAACTTACATATGTGTACCAAATTTCATCTCAATTGGTCCAGTGGTTTTAGAGTAATCGGCTGTGACAGACGGACGGACAGACAGACACGTGAGTGGTCCAATAAGGGTTCCGTTTTTTCCTTTTGAGGTACGGAACCCTAAAAATGATCTTTACAAAGTTATCCTTGACAGCCAAGAACATTGAATACCGAGTATACGCAGCGAGAACACAAGCAGTACAAATAATCTCAAATAAATGTACTAATTCATTCATTTATGTATTTTCCTTTTAAGTGACTTATTTTTATTAATAAGTTAATGTTCTATAAATGCTTTGTCAGGTCACTAAATAGACGTTTATTTATTTATTTTTTGAATTATTTAGGTATTAACAAAAAGGCAGACTTAATGTATTATGGCATTCTCTACCAACAAACTCCAAGAGTTAAATAAAATATGTACTATAATTAATAAGAATTAAAGTTTATATAATCAAACATATAAATACATACATAGTAGTGAGAATACCTATGAGAATAAATAATGTAAATTTTCAGAAAGCTTACATTTATGTAAAAATATCTAGCGAAGAAATGCATACAATGGTTGGTTAAGTTACATACATATGTAAGAAAGCACTGTTACTGCTTATTGAGACCTCTTGGCTTGCTATGTGGCTCTAGTACCTCACCGCAGAATACTGATTTTTAAAATGGAGTTACTACCCCGTATCCGTTACCCTGAGAGAACCAGACCATCATGTTTCATGGTAACATTTGCAAGTAGGTAAATATTCATCATTTAGAAAAAAGGTGTGCTGACCTACGACATGACCTACAAGTCGACACAAATACAGCGTCAGCAGAATTGGCGTAGTAAACAACGCTCCATACGTAATACACGATTAGCCGATCAATACATCGATCCTACATCGGGATGTCAGAGTTATCGTCGTCTAGTTATCTAGTTCTAACCAAAAAGTTAACAATACACAAAGATTCCCTTTAGCTATCATTTCTGGCAATAGAAGGTCGAAATCAATTATATTTCGGTATACTGACGAATAACAAAAGTTTTCTATATAATTTGATTATAATTTCTGGCTATGTTAAAAAAAACTGGATTATTTTAAAAGGTAATTAACTTTGTTTGCTCAGTAACTGTAACCTATTTTACATTTAGTTTGTTAATTGATATCTTTACCTACCTTTCTAAACACAATAATACCTACATATTATACCAAAATTAATAACCTCTAAGGTCGTGGCAGCCTGTAAGTGAATCTGCACTTAGACTTTATTTCAAGTTTGTACGTAATGTTATTTTTTAGTGTAAGATTTGTTGGTTGTCCTATATAAATAAATAAAAATAAAATAAATATATTGAAATAAGGCTAATCCGCGGTTTACAATATTTTATGATTCGTCAAAAATGACTATCCGCTTTTCTCCTACAGACTACGAGTCGATAATTCTAATTTCAAATTTACTTTTATTATGAGCTGTCATCAGTCGTCTGTCGGCCGTTTTTAGCTTACGACTCGTGTAATTTATTACTAATAATCCGTAATAATAACGGATGGTTTTTCAAATATTGAAACCGGGCATAAGTAGATTTTATTCCCTTCAACATCAACTTGTTACATTTACCTCTCTAGCCTAAGGAAGTTATGAGAATAGTAAATTGGAGTTGCTACAGGAAATTTGATTATAAGCAATAAATCTTGATTAAGTATGGAAAAGAGGATTTATTTTTGTCATCCTTTGGGACGGTATTAACATTTTACTGGATTATTTTCGTCAAACCTATTATTCTATTTACATGGAGAAAACAAAAATGATTACAGCCATGGGTGCCAACAATGTTGAATAGAAAGCCTTTTAGCACAAGTTAGTAAATAATTTTTTACTGTTTTGTAATTGTGTTTGGTTTTTCAATAAATATTTTGTTTTGTAAGGAACATATAAAAATGGAAGTATTTACGCGGAGCTAGGAGTTATCTTCTCGGGGTCCAAGGTCCGAGTATCTTTTTTTTTCCTACCTGACTATCGATGATGGCTGCGAAGCCTTATCATCTTTACCGAGCTTTCGGGGGAGCGCAGATGGCTCTCAGCCCTTTAAGTCCGAGGACCAATCTTGATTTATTTTATCTAAAGATTGTGGTGACGATAACTCTGACATCACGATGTAGGATCGATGTATTGATTGGCTAATCGTGCATTACGTATGGAGCGTTGTTTACTATGACAATTCTGCTGACGCTGTATTTGTGTCGACTTGTAGGTAATGTCGTAGGTCAGCACACCTTTTTTTTCTAAATGATGAATGTTTTACCTACTTGCAAATGTTACCATGAAACATGATGGTTTGGTTCTCCCAGGGTAACGGATACGGGGTAGTAACTCCATTTTAATAATCAGTATTCTGCGGTGAGGTACGAGGGCCATATAGCAAGCCAAGAGGTCTCATTTTAGCAGTTATAACCTTTCCTATAAAGCCAGTGACGTCATGATTGTTGGGTTGTGGAGGTAAAAAGTCAGTCGCTCTATTGTTAAAACAGACTTGCCATGCCAAAGTACTGGATAACGCTCTAGGAGGATTCACTTCAGTAGATATTCAACGAACTCCTTCTTTATAAAATGGATGGTACCAACGAGCTATCGAGCCATGTTATCTGTACCATGATACCACCTATCATAGTTGTCAGATGGCAGTCGCTCGATTGTTATAACTAGTCTTTCTTTGGTAAAGTACTAGGATTAAATAACGCGCTAAGAGGTCTTATTTCAACAGCTTCTCAAGACCCATCCCAATAAAGCAAGTAAAGTACAGACATACTCCAATTTGGTCACAGAGGTCACACTCTATTGTAATAATAAGATATGGCGCGCTGAGTTACTAGGATCGCATGAGAACCTAGGAGGTCTCATCACAGCACCTTCTTAATATGAGGTCCACTCGTGAATCGCCATTTGTAACTCGCGGACCATACATAGATTGCAAGTCTTGTCGACCCCAGGGGTCCAGACGATTTTGAGAAACACCGTGGCTGAATTTGTTTCTTATTTCATTTATTATATGACTCAAGTTTTATGGCATAAAACGTGTGTTTCTCCAACATTTCCACGCATTCAAAGAACACGATTGTGAAAATCATGTTGTTTTGTTGATTTGTCATAACGCATTGGTATGCTGCAGTAACAAAAGGCAGTAAAATATAATATTTTTTACGCCTCCAGTGGCAGCCGTGAACATTTTGTTGTGCTTACAATAAGACCGCCATGCGAGTAAAATGATACTTTGTTATAGGCCAAAGTAAGTATGGTCGAAGAATTTAACATTCACAGCTATTTGTAAAGAAATAAATTTACAAATAAACATCGCTTCCAATATTTCGTTTGTCTTATATTGCACTTCAAGATTGACCTCATCCCACCTGATTATTAAGTGGTTATGAGGTCCAAGCGTAAGGGCGACAAGTACAGCATAATAAAGCAGTAACCTTGAAAGCTTGACCTCTGCTACTAATGTAGCACCCCCACAGGAGCTCTGGAAACCTTACTCACACGCAGGAACACAACAACACCGAAGTGATTGTTATTTGGGTGCGGTCTTCTGCAAGGTGGAGGTATTTCACCAGTCGGGCTGCTCCAGTTCGAGCGATTAATCGCTATGCCCTACCTCTCTTAACCTTCTCCAATCCAATATCTGCCGTGCCCATGAATGCGTGAATAGGGGATAGCCTACCCGTACCTTACCACGATGCCTTAAAAATCCCAGAAAAAGGTTAACCTTTTTCCTGTATGTCAGACTCTATCGGAAGGGACAATTATTTTTCTCACTAATCGTGGGGACGTAATTGATTTGTTACAAGACAACAAGGAACAAACCCGAATAGCGGTGATGTGTCTTGTAAACTGTCACGTCACGTTTCTCTAAAGCAGACCGCTGAGTGCTGGTTTGATGAATATCGTTGCAAAAGGAAGGATGTGATCTCTGCGTACCCAAAAGTGGTTGTGACATACGAACAGACAGACATGACAAATCTTTAAGTGTCCATTGTCATTTGGCTAGGAAGCCCTAAAAATCTGGATCAAACAAATCTTTTACTTTGTTTTAATGATTAAGCATAGGTACAGTCAGCATCATTCGTTTGTATACAACTCAGTACCTTGTCACATTAAGTTAACCGACGCGATGACGTGCAATTTGCTTACGAGCTTCAATGTGACAAGGTACTGAGGTGGATACAAACTAATGATGCTGACTGTACATACAGATAGACTAATGTCCAGTTCCAATATTTGAAAAACAATTCGTTCTAGTTACAGAGAGTAATAAATTATTTATTTATTTATTTAAAAACTTTATTGCACAAAAAAAAGTACAGCAGGTGGACTTAATGCTGTGGGCATTCTCTACCAGTCAACCTTTGGGTCATGCGGAGAGTTAGTTTATAATTATACGAGGCGTAAGCTTAAAACGACCGACAGACGACTAGTGACAGGTGATATGGTAAGTAAAATTGAAATTAGAATTAACGACTCGTAAAAAATGTGTAGGGTAGAGAAGAGATCTGTAGGTGAAGAATGAATCACGTCTAATATTTATACAAAAGTTTATTTACACACCACTTTTACACCTAACAATAATAGAAATATTATTTACAAAAGAAGGAGAGAAAGAGGATATATGAAACTGTACACAAATTATAAATATAAACACAAACATAAAATTACAATCGGGAATAATAACATTTTCAACCGAGTGACGTATGTACAAGAATGACAGTCAAAAACTTTGTCTTCTTAAACGCGAAAAGAATAGGCATTTGTACAGAGGTTGGTATCAATAACTATTTACATAAATTTTGGTGGTGAGACGCCACAAACGAATTGTCATTTTGACATTTTACGAATCCTGAAATATTGGAACCTGGCTTATGTGAATCGACTTTGTTTTTAGAATACCGTACCCAAAGGATAAAAACGGGACCCTATTACTAAGACTTCGCTGTCCAGCCGTCCGTCTGTCTGTCACCAGTGTGTATCTATAGAACAGTGATAGCTAGAGAGTTACAATTTTCACAGATTACGTATTTCAGTAGTTGCTTTAACAACAAATACAAAGACGACCTCCGTAGCCGCGAGGCAAGCGTGCCGGACTTTGGCGTCGCGTCATCTCTGAGGTTCCGGGTTCGATCCCCGGTCGGTTCAATATGGAAAACGAACTTTTCTGTATTGTCTCGGGTCTGGGTGTTGTGGTACCGTCGTTGTTTCTGATTTCTGTAACACAAGTGTTCTAGCTACTTACCGCAGAATCAGAGCAATGTATGTGATGTTGTCCAATATCTAATATTATATATATATATTTTTTTTATACGATTTTTTTATATTTTGTAATGATAGATGCGCCTCTGTGGTAATAGTAATAGTATCGGGTTCAAATCCCGTGCATAACCAAAAGTATTCGACTACTCAACTCGTATAAAAACATTGCATACCAATAAAAATTAATTTAAACACCAACACCTGTCTCTACAATTTCAAAACGACTTGAATTTTAAAACGAACTTTGGACTCATATACGATTTTATTCCAAGCCACTTCAATCACCCACTAATGCACTAATAAATCATTGAGTGACAATTAATGGGCGTCGGTTATCACAAACAATGAATTATGTGTCTTAAAAATGCGGCAAAGAGTGATCTAACTATAGTGTAAGTTATAATTTTCACAGTACTTCACTCCAACATTAAATTTTTTTATTAAATTAACATCAAGTATCGAACGTGCTGATCTTCCAATTGAATTACCCGCAAGTTATCGTAGGCAATTAATTTTTCGGTTAAATTTTTTATTTATTTTATTTTATTTTATTTATTAGGTCTACTTACAATTATGCATTACATCTTTTATGTACTCTTAAATATATAATTATTAGCTAAATACATAATTTAGTTACAAGCAGACTCCACATGCGATTACAATGTTTCTTACAAGCTAATACAAAAAATTAACTTTTTAGCCTTCGTTAAGTTTCCTCTGCCGTATAGAGGGTCTCTTTAAAAATACCTAACTTAAGTCATTAAGCATTAAGGAGGTTTAATAATTATAGATTCAATATAGTAGATACACTAATGAGAGAATAACTTGAAGAGAGGTAGGGCATAACGATTTATCGCTTGAACTGAAGCAACCCGACTGGTGAAATACCTCTACCTTACAGAAGACCGCAGCCAAATAACAATCACTTTGGTGTTGTTGTGTTCCTGCGTGTGAGTAAGGTTTCCAGAGCTCCAGGGGGGTGCTACATTAGTAGCAGGGGTCAAGCTTTCAAGGTGAGGACGACAAGTCCAGTAACAGCTATTATTATGCTGTACTGTCACCCTTAAGCTAGTATCCTATTACCAGTTAACATCAGGTGGGATGAGGTCAATCTTGAAGTGAAATATAATATATAAAAAAATAACCCCTGCCCTTTCTCCGGTACGTCCATGATCATAGATCTAGTACCGCTCAATGCAGTATAATTTTGTCTGGTAATAGGGTACCAAATAAATCAACCATACTTCCTACACAAATACTCACAGAATACAGTACCTACATCTCGAAAGCGATTTTGCACTCAGCCCTCTGACTACAAAACTAAGAGATCTCCATTCAAAACCTGACAAAAAAACACACACACAACCACCATTCCGCAATTAATCAAAATGTTCTCTAAGACTGTTCTTAAAAAACTTTTGCATCGATGCATTGACGGACCTCTTTTCAGCAACTGTCAAACTGACAGTTGATTTATGATCGGCCATTGTGGCCCACTGACGTTCGTTATGGCGCGAAACCCATTTACACCGCTAATGACATTTAGGATGTAGCAAAATGGCGGGCGTCAGAAAGAACTTTTAAGATTAAACTTTTTTAAAAGATAAGCGAATTATGACATTGTGTGTTAAGATTAATTTTTATTTGGGGCCGTCGAACTTTGACCTGTTGTTCGCAAGTTAATTAACCACTTAAATTATCTTACTAAGCTGTTTTGTACGGCTTTTTGTTGATAATAAATCAAAGGAAAGTTATTTGTCATGACCACAATAAGTTGACTCCTATAACGTTGCGGAAACTCAATAATTATTCGTGATATGAAAGCTTTGAAAGGTCATTAAACTGATGAATCAAGTGTGTTTTGAACTTAGTGAAGTTCAATAACATTTTAAATCGACGAATTTATTATGAGTTGGGTACGTACTTATATCTTACTAGCTGTGCCCGCGACTTCGTTCGCGTGGACTACATCCTTTTATGGTCGGTTTTACCCCTTTCTCCCCTAATATTAAAAACGAAAAGTAGTCTATATTTTAATCCAAGTTTCGAGCTATATTTGTGCCAAACTTCATATCTCTAACTTCAAAAATAAACATTTTTCCATATAAACTTCCAAAGGTGGTATTACCCCCCTCCCCCGCTATTTTCTAATAAAAAGTAGCCTATGTCCGTTCTTGAGATTCAACGTATACCTATACCAAATTTCATCAAAATCGGTTGAGAGGTTTAAGCAGGAGAGCGTAACAGACACACAGACTGACAGACAGACAGACAGACAGACAGACAGAGTTACTTTCGCATTTATAATATTAGTAGGGATAGTAGGGATAGATAGATAGATATACTTTATTGCAAAAAAACTTTACAGAAATAGCTTTTACAGATAATTGTTGTACAATTTCGGCGGTCTTATCGCAAGGAAGGGATCTCTTCCAGACAACCTTAATTCTTAATCTTATGTTATAGTTGCTGTGCCCCGACTTCGTTCGCGTGGACTACAGGGTTTTTTCACAATAAAAGGTAGCCTATGTCCTTTCTCAAGGTCTAAGGTTGTCTGTGCCAATTTCATCAAAATCCGTTGAGAGATTTAAGAGACAGAGTTACTTTCGCATTTATAATATTAGTAGGGATTCAGATAGGCTTAGTTGTGTTTAAGTCAGTAAGTAAGTAAAATACTTTCCTGTCTATAGTAAAAAGTGTGTGAAATGCTACGAGAAAATTAATATTTCACATAATTGATTGATATTGATAGGTTCAGATAAAATCACGCCAGACGTCTTTTTATGACCTCCGTAGCCGAGAGGCGAGCGGGCCGGACTTTGGCGTCGCGCCATCTCCGAGGTCCCGGGTTCGATCCCCGGTCGGGTCAGTATGGGAAACGAACTTTTATAAACAGCCTCGGGTCTGAGTGTAGTGGTACCGGCGTTGTTTTTGATTTGTGTAACACAAGTTCTTAAGCTACTTACAACAGAATCAGAGCAATGTATGTGATGTTGTCCAATATTTATTATTTACTTTAGACTTTGCATCGCCCATATAAAGTGTGAATAAGATCTAATATAAATTTAATAAATACACCAGACAATCACACCAATCACCTGGTCTCAAACTAAGGTTTCCCTTGTACTATGAGCACCAGACGACGGATACTAACTGGGGGAGCATCCCAGCACACCCAGACTCAAGTCAATTTAGAAAAGTTCATTTTCCAAATTGACTTGATTGGGAATCGAACCCGGGACCTATCGCGATTTGGCCGCCTACCTTAGTCACTGCGCCAGCAAGGTCGTCAATAACATATACACTTTTAGCTCAAAATTATGCAAATACAGTACAATAAATCATCCGAGTCGATCGCTCGAGCCGATCATGCCTCTCTCTCGTTCGTTCCGCGCTCTCGCTTTCGGAACGCGACAATGATCGTAACGGGACAATGACGTCTTTTTCTTGCTGCATGCAAGCCCATAGTATCGAGTTATTACACGTTGTCGCTTCAAAAATTGGTTGTCTGTAAATTCGGTTTATTGACGTTAGGTTGATGTCACAACGCTGAGCCGATCATGTCTCTCTCTCGTTCGTGCCGCGCTCTCGCTTGCGGAACGTGATAACGAGCGTAACGGGACAATGACGTCATCTTTTTTGTGCATGCAGCCCATATTATCGAGTTATTAGACGTTGTCACGTCAAAAATTGGTTGTCTGTTAATTTGGTTTACGGATGGTAGTTTGATGTGACAACGCCGAGCCGATCATGTTTCTCTCTCGTTCGTGCCGCGCTCTCGCTTTCGGAACGTGACAACGAGCGTAACGGGACAATGGCGTCTTTTTCGTAGTATCGTGTTATGAGACGTTTTCATGTCAAAAATTTACAATATTAGACACAGGAATTTTTTATCTCCCCTTGCGGTGCGGGAATCGAACCCACGACCTTAGCCTCCGGTAAGGGGAGATAAAAAAATTATGTTTCTATGTAATATTTAAAGTTCGCTAGTACAACGTAAAGTTCTATAAAAATAAAAAATCGATTGAAAATGTACAAGTCGCTATAGCTGTTTTTTTCCTAACTGACTATAGATGATGGCCGCAGATGGCCTTTTCATCTTCACCGGGCTTGCGGGGAAGTGGAAGGCTCTCACTCCTAAGTCGCTATAGCTGTTTTTTTCCTAACTGACTATAGATGATGGCCGCAGATGGCCTTTTCATCTTCACCGGGCTCGAGGGGAAGTGGAAGGCTCTCACTCCTAAGTCGCTAAAGCTGTTATTTTTTTCCTAACTGACTATAGATGATGGCCGCAGATGGCCTTTTCATCTTCACTGGGCTTGCGGGGGAGTGGAAGGCTCTCACTCTTAAGTCACTATAGCTGTTTTTTTCCTAACTGACTATAGATGATGGCCGCAGATGGCCTTTTCATCTTCACTGGGCTTGCGGGGGAGTGGAAGGCTCTTACTCCTAAGTCACTATAGCTGTTTTTTTCCTAACTGACTATAGATGATGGCCGCAGATGGCCTTTTCATCTTCACTGGGCTTGCGGGGGAGTGGAAGGCTCTAACTCTTAAGTCGCTACAGCTCGTCACTTAGCCCTTACTTGAGAGTGCACGGAGGTCTTCACGCGCGGCCATCAAAGCTGCACATTTAGGCGTTTTGTAGGCGCTAGTAAAATAAGACAGCGCCATTACCCTGAGGTACACTTGTATGCAGAAATGGTACGATAGTATCCACACTAATATTAAAAAGTGAAAGCCTTTACTTGTTTATGCTAATCTCAGGTCTAATGGTTCGAAACGAAAATAGTTCTTGTGTGGTTCGAATTGAAAATAGGTTTCGTGTTGGATAATGTTTTGATGACCTCCGTAGCCGAGAGGCGAGTGTGCCGGACTTGTTTCGCGTCATCGCGTTCGTCTATGTAAGACCCCTTGTACTTTTATACCTGTGTTTGGCAAATCTGAATCTGAATCTGAATCTGAAGGGTTCGGTCCCCGGTCGGGTCAATGTAGGAAACGAACTTTTCTACATTGTATCGGGTCCGGGTGTTGTGGTACCGTCGTTGTTTCAGATTTCTGTAACACAAGTGCTTGAGCTACTTACCAAAGAATCGTAGGAACGTATGTGATGTTGTCCAATGTTTTATATTTATTTATATTTTATCCATTTACTGAGGAAGCTTTTAAGCTATATTGCATCACGTTGTTACCAATGGGAACAAAGAATCAGTGGAGAATGTGGAAAAACGGCGACAGTACGTGCGAAGTGCGGCTAGTATACATACAATTTTCTTAGTACAAATTTAATTTAGGTCTTTAAGTTCTAAATTTCTATTCCACGTGATGTGATTTATATTCGTATTTTTTTTTATATTGCACTTCAAGATTGACCTCATCCCACCTGATGTTAAGTGGTAATGAGGTCCTTTTTTTTTTTTTTTTTTTTAGGGAGGGAAAATGCTTTTTCGCACCATATCGCTGTCGTGGGGACGACAACGACGTGTGTGGGACTCCCCCGCTCCAAAGGGCGGGGACTACCCGAACTAAAAAACCTCCCCACCTTCACATCGCCTATTGACGGCGCTATGGGATATCGGGCGACCCATAACTGCCACAGCGCCGTCGGCGAGATTGCTGCCCCTATAGGACGGCGTCTCCAAGTCCCCCCAGGATGGTCGGGGGACTGGCGGGAACGGCCGAAGGTGCTAAGCCGTCCCCGCACATCTGCGGAGGACCGTGCAAGGCCAGCCGGGGTGTCCCCACACCCGCGGCCGGCTGGTCCCCGCTAACAAGCGCGAGGGCGTCAAAACGACGCCTCGCGCGCAGCCTTCGCCGCCTACGAAGAGGTGGGGCGAGGGGGTCGTCCTCTCGCTCCCTCTCTGCTGTCTCCTTCTGCGAGATGGTTCTCTCACAGAAGGTAGCAACTGCCATCCAGATCTCCTCGCTGGTTACAGCCATGCTTGGGAGCGAGAAATTTTCCCCAGCAATGGCGGCCAACTCGGCCCGCTCCGTCGCCCAGGCTGGGCACACAGCTAAGGTGTGGTCAGCTGTGTCTGCCGCCGCGCCACAGGCATGGCACGACGGCGACTCTTCACGCCCGATTTGGTGCAGGTATTGACCAAAGCATCCATGTCCGGCCAACACCTGCACCAGTCTGAAGGACAAGTATCCGTGGTTTCGGTCCAACCACTGCCCCAAAACCGGACCAATAGCGTCCAAAACCCGCCCCCTAGGTCTCGCCTCTTCTAATTTCGCCCCCCACTGCAGAACCATCTCTTCCTGGGCCTCTCTTCGAACCGCCGCAACCTCGGTCGGGGATGGACGCTCTCCCCGCGTCCTCCTATCTCTCAGGCGCCAGTAAACATGGGCCTGAACCGCCGCCTCGAGGGCCCAAGGCGGAGTTCCGGCCAAAACACACGCCGCGTTAAAGCCCACCGTGCGGTAAGATTGGGCCACCCTCTGGGCAATAGCCCTCTGTGGCCTTCGCAGGAGGGCTGCATTGTTTCGACGATGAAGCGCGTCTGCCCATATTGGTGCACCGTAGAGGGCCATACTCCTGAGAATGCCGGCGTAGAGTCGCCGGCATTTGGCCCTTGGTCCACCTAAGTTTGGAAGGAGACGTCCAAACGCGCCCGCCGCCCCAAGAAGGCGCTGGGACAGCCCCTTAAGATGGGGCTCGAAAGTCCAGCGTGAGTCTAGTATTAGGCCCAGATATTTCATCTGGGCCCCCACCCTGACAGATACGCCCCCGACGATAATGTTGGCATCCGAAGGTGGACGACGCTGCCGAGGCCCGTAAAAGTATATGGCCTCGGTTTTCTCAAGAGCGACCCGTAATCCTAGGCGGCCAATACGCCCCGCCACCAAAGTACCGCCGGCGGTTGCACGGCGCGCAGCCTCGCCATAGGTCCTCCCCTGGGCCAAGACTAGAGTGTCATCTGCATAGCAGATGACGCTCATGCCCGAGAGGAGAACACCCCGCAATACCCAATCGAAGCCGATGTTCCACAAGAGGGGCCCCAAAACAGACCCCTGTGGAACGCCGGACTCGACATCTGCACGCCGAAGAACTCCATCCTTCCCGACGTAGGCTACTCTTCTGCTGGACAGGTAACTACTTAGGAGACGCCGGAGATATTTAGGCACCCTGTGATGCCTTAAGGCCGCCAGAATTGTGGAGTGGGGGATGGAGTTAAAAGCGTTGGCTATGTCTAGTGATATGGCCAATACTCCCTCCCCCTTCTCCCAGGCCTCCCAAACTACTCCCTGCAAGCGCGCCAACGCGTCTATTGTGGAGCGCCCCGCCCGGAAACCAAACTGGGCGTCTGACAGGTTCGGGCCCTGCTCCCTGAGGTGGCAGTTGATCCTCGCCGCAACGACTCTTTCAAAGAGCTTACCAACCTCGTCGAGCAAGACGATAGGTCGGTAAGCGAGAGGGCTGTCTGCTGGGCGTCCTTCTTTTCTCAAGAGGATCAGCTGCCCTTCTTTCCATACGTCCGGGAACTTCCCAACCTCTAGACATGTGCTGAAGAGATCCCGGAATCTGGGCTCCATCTCCGCTAGAGCCAAGGCCACTACCTTGGCGGGAACTCCGTCGGGGCCCGGTGCCGTCTTTTTTGTGCGGAGACACAGCGCCGCCGTGCCGAGCTCTTCTTCTGTCACCCGCGGCACTTCATCTTGTAGGTTTGCTGCGGGGGGCGGATTCATGGCCGGAGGGGTGAAGTGGGGCTCAGTCGGGAAGAGAGCCCGAACCACCCCATCCAGGAATGATGGCTCCATGGACTCCGCCAGTGGGGGACCAATGGGGCGCAGCTGGTTTCGCGCAGCCCGATACGGTCTCCCCCACGGATCGGCGTTTAACCCGTCCAGCATCTCTGCCCTCGCCCTATCCTTGGCAGCGCCTATTTCCGCTTTCAAGGCCCTCTTGGCTTCCCCATATACGGCGTACAGTCGAGCTTCTATTTCGGCGTCCCTTATCCTGCGCCGACGGCTCCGCTGGTAGGCCCGTCGCGTTGATGTGCAGGTCGCCCGGAGTTCGGCAATCTCCGCCGTCCACCAGTAAACGGCACGGCGGGGAGGCGGGCGGCGAGACCGAGGCATGCAGGCGTTGCACACCTCGGTTAGAGCGTCCCGGAGCTGGGAGGCCCTCTCATCCACGTCCAGGTGGTTGGAGGAAGGCGCGAACCAGTCTTGAACAAACGCAGCCTCCCTAGCTGTCTCCCTGTCCAGGCGGGTCAGAGCCCACCTGGGAAATGGTGATTCGCTCGACCTGGGCACTCCAACGGAGCCCTGAGAGGGGGAGAGCTTCCACCGGATATACCGGTGGTCGGAGAGGTTCTCCCCCAATTCAACGCGCCAGTTGCGCACACGCGCGGCGAGAGCAGGGGTGGCGAAAGAAAGATCCACCACTGACCCGCCCTGCTGTCGCACGCACGTGTGAGTAGAGCCCACATTTAGTAGCACCAGTCCAGAGGTGATCGCCCAATCTTCCACAAGAGGCCCGCGAACATTAATTCGATTTGCCGAGTTACCCCAAGCCGACGACTTGGCGTTGAGATCGCCGGCCAAAATGACTTGCCGAGAGCGCGACAGCCGGCCTATCAAGCCCCTCAAGACCCCGAGGTACGATTCAAAGTCCCGCAAAGGCCGATTTGGGGAGAAATAGACGCCTACAAGGGCAATCTCTCCCCATGCGGCGGCCACATACCCCGAGCCCCTCTCCAGAAGTGAAAGAGGGGGGGAATTTGAGGTCGGGCGTCGCCCGATAGTTACCAAGCCGTCTCGGTCTCCGACCCAATTATTGGGCACTGAGTACGGCTCAGCAACGACCGCTACATCCGTCAACCACTCAGCCATGGCCTGGTACAGCATGTCCTGGGCTGACCGACAGTGGTTGATGTTGGCCTGGATAATGTTGCGATGTTCGGTGTCTGGCATTATTCGGACATCGCATCATCTGTCACTGCGGCCGGGGCTACAGCTGCGGCTTCAGCAGGCGGGGTCCGCACCTGCATTTTGCCTTTCCTGAAGGGTGGACGACAATTTCTCCCCCTCATTGTGTGTTCTGCCGGACATCCACTTTCCGCGCAGACTGCGCAGTGTGGTTTAGCGTTGCACGTGGCCGCCTTATGTCCGGCTTTTCCGCACCGGAAACAAAGTTCCGCCCTCTCCACTTTCGAGGGACAGAGCGCGCTGGTGTGGCCGATCCCGAGGCACCTATAACAGCGCAAAGGTTGTTCTTCGAGGGCCCGTACCGCTGCGGAGCTGAAACCCAGCCTAATGCGGCCCCTCTCCAGTAATACTTTAGCCGCCGTAATCGGACACTGCAGGCGGATTGCGCCAGCACCCCCTCTCCCGGTGCGGATTTCCCCGGCCCTTATCGCCTCCGCTGGACAGCCGCCGATGGTAGCAACATTCTCCACGACTTCAAGCTTGGACACGGTGTCGTCCAAGTCTAGAATGAGCAACCCGACACATTTTTGAGGTCGGGATACGGTCGCCGCCCCAGATGTCACCTCTATCAATTTCGAAGCGAACAGATCCGCCTGTTTTTCATTCTCCGCTCCTGCAAATTCAAATTTGGCGGCCCCCGCCGCAGTCCGACGGAAACGCGGTGCCTGCAGTTCAGAGATGTTAATTAAACCCCGAGCTTTTTCTAGGACATCTCTATAAGTCTGGCCCTTCTGAATTGTCTCAGGGGTCAACTTTACGACCACTGCAGCAGTTTTAGGTGGGGTCAGCCTTTTTTTGGCCGCTGCGGCTTTGCTCTTCTCCTTCTTCTGTTGTATCAGGGCGGGCTGAGACTTGGCTTTTCCTCCCTTATTTGCCACCTGGGGTGCCGGAACCTGAAGGGTTTGGGATTGCGGTTGGGTTTTCTTCCCCTTTCTCCCCCTCTTAACAACAAGACTCCAACCTTCGTTAGCCGGAGTTGTCGACCGGAGGAGGAGGTTCTCCTTAGATGCTGAGACTGCTGATGTGGCTGAGACAGCGGCAGCAGTTGCCGCTGGTGTGACCTTAGATGGGCCAGGTGCGGAGCCAGTGTTTTTTGTCTTCTTGGGTCTTTGCGGCATGGGCGGAGCGGGAGCCTTAAATATTTCCCCAATCTGTTTATCCGCGGCAAGAGGAGGCCGCAGATGATCTTCTTTGGGAAGTCTGCTTTCAATCCCCGCTAAACAGGTTCGAACGAAAGTCCTCTCCTGTATCAGGAGTCTTTGGACTATGGCCTCGAACTCCGAAGGGAGGAGGCCACAGTTTTGGGGAGCAGACGTGGCCGGGACAGTTTTAACCTGAACTGCTTCCATCTCCATCTGGGACTCCTGTGATGGGGACGAATCTTTGACTGCTGCCCTAAGGTCAGCCACTTCCCGCCTGTGTTGATCCAATTCTTTTTGCATGCGAACAATAGTCGCATGCAACTTTTCCGTTTCTTCAGACACGGAGCGCTTGACTAGCTCCTCTACGCCAGCCTTCGCGTGTACAGCCCGATCTTTGAAACCTTTTTGGATCGTCCCCTTGAGGTTTGCAGACTTTGCCGCCATTTCAATTATTTTGGAGAGGTCCTCCTCCACTGAGTTGCGGATCTCGGGGACGGTGAGGTCCTCGAACTTAGTATCCAGACTGACACCGTAACCAGCCCTGACCCTCGCACTTCTGGTCAGGCGTTCTTTATTCTCGAGCTCCTGCTCAAGTTCTAACTGCAGGGCTTCACGCTTTGCAGTGTTTGTAATGAGGTCCTAGCTTAAGGGCGACAAGTATAGCATAATAAATATGCTACTGGACTTGTCACCCTTACCTTGAAGGCTTGACCCCTGCTACTAATGTAGCACCCCTCAAGAGCTCTGGAAACCTTACTCACACGCAGGAATACAACAACACAGAAGTGATTGCTTTTTGGCTGCGGTCTTCTGTCAGGTGGAGGTATTCCACCAGTCGAGCTGCTCCAGTTCGAGCGATAAATCACTATGCTCTACCTCTCTTACTCTACTACATCAAAAGTATTACATTATTTAATTTACTAATAATCCTGAAACGTTTACAGTATAAAAGACCCAAAGAAGTTAATGTTCTAAACATGGATGCACTAAACATGGCATTTATTAATAGATTGATATACTAATAGCAATCGTAAGAGTCAAGTAAAATTAAAAAATTATAGGGAAACGAAATAAAAGTTACTTTCAACTCAAAAGCACTCTTTTGTTGTAATTTGATATAAAAGAATGAGGGTTTGACATTGACAGACATGTCACCATGACATTTAAATCACCAATCAATCAACAGTTGGACCTCACGCCTACGTATTGCTACTGCTTCTTTGTTTACATAATGTTAAAAATCCCGTTTATAAAAATGTGTTCCCTAAATTGACTTTATCGGGAAGCGACCCCGGGACCTTTTACGTCGACAGAAATAGCTTAGTTCCAAGTTTGTTCGCGACTGTTCCTGGAAATAGCCGTCGTAAATTATTTGCGGAATAAATTATTTAGCTAAATATAAACCAGTTGTAACAGGTCGATGTTTGAATAGAACTCATGGAGTATGGGTGTTTGTGGAGAGTTTTTATTGAGTCAATCACATTGATGAGTATGGGAAATGAATTTGAGGGGAATCATGTATGTAATGGTTCTTGAAGTCGTCAGTATATAGTAACGAGTTAGGCTCTTGATTAATATTTCCTTCATTACCACTTGACATCAGGTGGGATGAGGTCAATCTTGAAGTGCAATATAAAAAATATCAAACAATTTGGGGTTTTTATATGTTTTATATAGTAAAGTCGCTATTGTGTACTTCAGCCACTTTCAAGTCTGGCTATTAAAGCTCTATGGTGTAATAAAACAGACGAACTCGTAGATAGGCGTCCATTTTACTTTGTTCGGGCATAATAAAAAAAACCGTTATCGCCAGATTAAGACGTATGATACGCGGTGCGCCGCGCCCATAGAGTAGCAGAGAGGATATATCGTTTAAATAACAACAAACATAGCGATATTGAAACAGTGAACAAAAAACACAGCAGAATTTCCGTCAGTCATAACTTTTAAAAAAGTTAAGAGAAGTATTCAAAATACTAGGTTTTTAATTCAGGTTGAAAAGTAATATAACACACACACACACACATGCACACACACATACACATACACACACACAATATGACCAAGAGTATTGGATGTAGAAACTAAAACACCGAGGCCTGTTTCATTTTTGTTTTGTTGAATTTTGTATATTTGTACAGAAAATGTAATTTTTATGAACATTTTATTTTTACTTTTTGACCTTTGTCAATACAAGTATCTAAACTTCAGTAAGTTTTTAATTTTTTTTAAATTACGTTTCTAATGTCAAAATTGTTTAATGAGAAAATAGAGATTAAAAAACCCCGAGGAAAGACTTTGAACGCCAAATATACTCTTTAATCGGATAGTGCGCCTTCTGTATAATATTTCTGGACTATGACGTCATAACTCCATCACACAACCAGTCTCAGCCGGCTACAATAAAGCTTAAACTCAATCTCGAGAGCAATAAGAATCAAATTGGAACAACCGTCCAAGAACCTATAGTTTTATAGACTCTACTGTTTTTATGGTCAGTTTTATATTGTTGTTTTACGTGTTTTTTTAATTCGCAAAGACACTTTTTTTTACAATTTCCGAGTTGACACGGTCGATGCGGAGACTCTAATTTGGACGTGTTTACACCTTTGTCTTTTTTTAGGGGTCCGTGAGAAATGAAATGATTTATTTCTGCAAGTGGATTTGAACGTCAATTATTTTTTCCTACCAGAGCGCCTCGACGTTGGTTCTGTTGAGAAGCGCCGCAACAAACTCAACAACATCCTCTTTTAAAAAAATATATAAACATGACAATAATATAGCATTGAAGTATTTTAATTAACAATAAAGATTATCAAGGTGCAGATTGACATTTTAACTATTCCACATATTTTTATCATTAAAAAAGTCTTGTACAGTGTAATAAGCCATTTTCATAAGCCATGTTTTGATTTGGCTTAAATCTATGCACGGGCAAGTCAATAACGCTTGAGAGAAACATTGAAACTGTTTATGATTGCAGAAGTTATTAATTAAAGGGACTTTAACGAAAATAAATTAAAAGTTAGAGGTAAAGATAAGTCCTTCAAAATTAGTTAGAATTACTATGTTTATTAATTATCTCTGAATTTTACAAGCCGCATTAAAAAAGTTCGTAAAAATTTGGTTAACATGAATTTTGTTTTTGATAAATTCAAATTACCTATTCAAAATTTTGACTTTGATTGTGTAATCTAAAGGAGATTGCCCATAGCCAGTACTCTAAATAAAGTTTGTAGTGTCACAATCTTTTTCTTGGGGAAAAAAAAGTTAAATTTTTTTACACCATTTCGGTGTTTTTCACTAAAATTCCTTTTGGGGGTAATTTTTTAAAAAATATAAGTAATTTTATAGTTTCCGATACATTTGACAATTTCAGCCATGATGGAAAGTAGGGAGGTGTACGTCTTGAAGTATAACGAAAGCAATCGAATTGATTCTGATTTTTCAATAATGTGCAGTAACGATGAGAATGCATTCCTATCATTATGATTAGGTACCCATTTTAATTTAAAATGTTTTAATCGTGCAAGAAATATTTACATAATATATTAAAATGTCATCAAATAAAAAAAGATAATAACGATTTTAGACAATCACAATCATAAAATCGATTAACGTCTGGTTAATGTCACATCACCTCATGACAGTGACAATTTGACGACTGTTCTATATCTCTTTGTCTAGAGAATAGGTTCCTATAGGTGTCATTTTTATAACCAACGATACAATGTGTTTTCTTTAATATATTCAAACTCCGGAAACGAGAATAGGTATAATTTCGTAGGAAAGATATACATAAATAACTTACTTTAAATAAGCTATTTTGATCATGACACATAAATCTTTAGGTCAGTACATTCGTCCATAGTAATTTGGGCATTGTCCTTTGAAAGACCTGTCACTCACTGTAGAATTTCCATGTGCCTTAATTAAATGCCTAATTTATTACCTAAATTGAATGTCTTTATTATTTCTTTTAAAGTTAGTTACCTTCCCATTGTTCTCGTGTTTCGGCCTTATTAACAGACAAACAATAATTAAACGGAACCCTTAAACTAATACCGGAACACGCTTCCCCAGCTTTATTTTTTAATTTATCACCGCAATGAGCCGGTGTAGAATGGAATTCTAGGCTCCCGTTTATTTTTTATGTCAAAGGTCGCTCGGACAGAGTGCCCCGGTTGAATCATGTTTTATGGCGGAGTTCTTGGTACAACGTGTGAATAAAACTTACTAGTTTTGTACAGAGAACATAAGCACATACAGTCGAATATTCATTCTTGTTACGACTTTAGACCACGTGACTTGCTGAGAAATTATTTTTTCAAGAAATTAATAGAATAGAATACATCTTTATTCATGTAAGCTTCACAAAAGCACTTGTGAATCATCAGTCAAATTAAGTATTCTATCAATAGCAATATTTTAACAATAGCGTCTCAGTACATTTTTGAATGTATTTTGGATGTACAGTCACCGTCAGATATATTGGAGCAGACATAGTGATCAAATACTTCTGAACAGTTTAAAATGTCAATAAGTTCCATACACAACAAGATACCATTATTATTGAACATTCATAACTTCAATAATATCTGAGCAGATGTTAGTAAATAATTTCTATATTCGCTGTGTGCGCGATGACAGCGCCCCTAGTGGCCACAACTATTCAGGACATGTCATCTGTAAAATCATGTCAACTAGATGTTATGATATCTTTGTGATATTGATTTTCGACTAGTTTTTCAACGAAATTGAAAAAAAATAGTTTAAAAAGTGAGTGTGTATATTAAACCTAGCGATAAATAAATAAATAAAACTTGCACGAACTGTTTTTCCATTGTTTTTACAATTTACGACACAGCATATGACCCATATCGCAAATTTTTACGCTTTTACTTAAAATTATAAAGGAAGTTATAAAAATAAAGCAATTTGACACTTGACAGCCCAGAATTAATTCACATTTCTGCCACATCGTGCGCTTCAATCGATTTGCCGTCCCCCACCACCCACTTTGCACATAGCGAATACTCAACTAACCAATAACATCTGAACACTCATAACGTCAATATGTGTCATGCACGTCATGTGTCTCAGTTAGCTACCTGTGTAGATGAGTGTTCAGATATTATTGGTTAGTTGTGTGTATAGAAGTTATTGACTAGCATCTGCTCAGACATTACTTCAGTAATGTTCAGAATGTTCAGATATTAATGGTAACTTGTAGTGTATGGAACTTATTGACATTTTTAACTGTTCATAAGTATTTGGTCACTTTGTCTGCTCCAATATATCTGACGGCGACTGTACAGTGAACATAAAAACATACAGTTGGATATTCATTCTTGTGCCCATGAGATAAAGGCTTTACGGTCTCCGGTAGTGACGTGCTTTTGACTGTAGTTGGATTATGTCGTTTTATGGTGAGAAGATTGCATTTACAGCCAAAAGGAGTGTTTCTCATGGTACGGGATAATCTCCGAAACAGACGCAAGCGGACCGGATTTCGGTATTGAGCCATTTTCATCATTTCAGCCTGTTACTGTCCACTGCTGAACATAGGCCTCTCCAACCGATTTCCAGCGCGACCGGTCCATTGCCACCTGCATCCAACGAGACCCAGCAATTTTCATTAGGTCGTCGGTCCATCTGGTAGGTGGCCGTCCCACACTGCGCTTGGTGGTACGTGGTCTCCACTCAAGATCCTTTTTGCCCCATCGACCGTCCGATCTTCGTGCTATGTGGCCAGCGCATTGCCACTTCAGCTTACTAATCCTACGGGCTATGTCAGCAACTTTAGTTCGTCTACGGATTTCCTCATTCCTGATTCGGTCACGTAGAGAAATGCCAAGCATAGACCTCTCCATAGCTCGCTGAGCGACTTTGAGCCTTCTAAAAAGTTATTTTGTGAAGCACCACGTCTCAGAGCCGTAAGTCATCACTGGTAACACACACTGGTTGTACACCTTCGTTTTAAGGCACTGAGGGATGTTGGACGAGAAGACATTTCGCAGTTTACCGAACGCTGCCCAGCCTAGTTGGAGCCGAGCCATCTTGGAAGTCCCAAATTCAACTCCTGGTCAAATCAATATGGTAACGTACTTTCCTTTATTGTCTTGAGTTTTGATGTTGAGATGCCGTCTTTGTTTCCGATCGCAACTACATAACTGCTTTAGCTAGGTACTTAATCAAACAGCAGAGAGCAATAAGTGTGATATATTCCAATATATTCACTACAAATTAATCCAATTAATAAGTATAATAAAACGAAAGTTTGTAAATAATAAATAAATAAATATTGGATAACATCACATTAAAAAAAATGTTGTTGGAGTAACGTTACCCAGCAGGAATCGTTTTATTCGTTTTTTTCCAAAACTACAGAATGCACTAATTTTTTACGCAGCGCACATCCATAGCAGATTACGATAGTTCCATTCGTATCATTCTACCAACTACTTTCTTGCTGGAGTAACGCACTCACATCACATACATTGCTCTGATTCAGTGGTAAGTAGCTAAAGCATTTGTGTTACAGAAATCAGAAACAACGACGGTACCACAACACCCACACCCGACACAATATAGAAAAGTTCGTTTTCCATATTGACCCGACCGGGGATCGAACCCGGAACCTTAGAGATGGCGCGACGCCAATGTCCGGCACGCTTGCCTTGGTTGTAAACATGTATAGATATCAGAATGTCAGGATGTATGGATGTATTTTTGACTCTTTCACGCTAAAGCCACGAAACGGCTTTGGGCAAAATTTGGCAGCAAGAGACCTCTTTATTTCTACCAAATTTTGTCTGACATCACATACTATGTAGATTAACATAATAGGCTTTTTACACCGAAACAACACGGGCGAAGTTGCAAGGAAAAGATAGTAGTTTATATTTAATTGGCTGAAATGTGTAGGCGAAAAATTTGTTAAGCCATTTTGGTTCTCATAGAGCAGTGATTTCATCGTTGTAAAGTATCAAGTAAAAAAATAATCAAAGTTTAAATTTCAAAAACTATTTACTCATAACAAATGCGTGGGTTACAATGTTCAGACTTGTTCATGCTTTATTATACTTTATTTTTCGACTGCCTTCGAGCTTTCAACTGCTTTCCTTTTTCTTACTGCTTCAATGGAACTAATTGATTTTCATCGTCATTTCGTCGTTCATCCTGATAACATTAAAAACGTAAAGCTTTTATCAATGATGCAGGAATACTTTTACTAACAACAGTCATTTCAAATAAGTCAAATAATACAGAATAAAAACTTAAGATGCGCACCGGCATATGCCGGACCGCCAGATTTGCCGGATAGCGGTCTGTGCCAGACTGGCAGTTTTACCGGATACTAGCTCCCGCACATAAGTGTTCATATTTACACCGAATCCCTCGAAAATCGGAAAATCAAATACTCACCTCAGTTGAATCCGAACTGTAGGTACTCTATTGGTAAATGTACCGAGCCCAGGATTTTCGGCAGATCACGTATAATATAGAACGTTTTTTATAAATTTAAGGGAGGTCCTTACCTCCATAGGGCATAGGACATAGCAATTTATCGCTCGATCTAAAGCAGCCCGTCTGGTGAAATACCCCTTACAGAAGGTCTACAGCCAAATAACAATCACTTCAGTGTTGTTGTGTCCCTGCGTGTGAGCAAGGTTTACAGAGCTCCTGGGGGGTGCTACATTAGCAGCAGGGGTCAAGCCTTCAAGGTAAAGGCGACAAGTCCAGTAACAGCTTTATTATGCTGTACTTTGTCGCTCTTAAGCTAGGACCTCATTACCACTTATCATCAGGTGGGATGAGTTCAACCTTGAAGTGCAAAATATAAAAATACTTGCTTTTCCGGTATTTCAGAAAGGACAGCGGAATAAATGTAAAAATTCGTAAATTCGAAATGTATTAGGAGTCATTATTATAGGGCCGTAAGACTATAGGTTATATTTCTAGTGTGCTCTACTTGACATTTAATAGAACTCACCTTCACTTCTTCGGCGGACAAAGCGGTTTTCTTGGCTTAGGTGCTGGTGGCAAATCATCCTTGCAAGGGACCCTCTCTCTCAACGCGTAATTCTTCCTGCACAACCCGTTGTACACAGTCAGGATCATCTTCGCTGTATGATAGGCGACTTCCCTGAAAACCTCGTCAGTTTCCTTGGGGAAGCAGAGTGAGCCCGTAGCTAGGGCTCCGAGGCTTGTGAAGAATGCTCGTCTTGGTATACCTCCGCCCCCACCTGAACAAAAATTATTTATTGAGCAAATCTGCTCCACCATTCACAAAAGGTTAATGTGAAATTGGCTCAGTATTAAATTAATAAATAGACATTGTATAACATCATTTACATTGCTCAGATCCTGTGGTAAGAAGGTTAAGCAATTGTGTTACAGAAATCTAAGCCTAAGTGGTGGTGTTTTGGGAAATCCGTTTAACCACATACCACCGACACCTGAACCTTGTTCTAATAAAACAATAAGATGACAGGTTTTTTTGCATATGTGTATATTTTCACCGTCGAATTTATCCCTATCTCTCCTTATATTCGAATCAAATAGTGGTCCAATATTTAATCCTCTCAAACTTAATAACAACAATTCCCATTAAACTTTCAAGGGTAGCGTTACCCCTACCTTTCAAAACAAAAAGTACCCTGTGTCAGTTCAAGAGATTCAACGAATCTCTGGCTTAGGCGTGAAAGCCGGACAGACAAGCAAACAGAGTTACTTTCACATTTATAAGATTAGTATGGATTTTTTTAAACATACCTATAAGGAATCCAGCTAACGTCCCACCAGCGACAACGCCCTGCCTCAATTGAAGATTGGCAGGATCCCTCATGGTTTTCTTGAAATCTTTCTTCGAGCATTCTATAGAATTGCGTACATCCTTGCAAGTGCACCGGACACCGCAGCAAAAGTCGCAGTACGCGTCTATAGTCTTCTTCCTCCAGTTCTTAACGTAAGGCAACAACGCTTTTTGGACTAACTTGGTGTTAGCATTAGGGCAGCTGTTCTTGCTTGAAATATAGTCTTTGTACTCATAGTGAGGGCATTTGTAAATTGGGAGTTCCTTGTATCTCATCTTTGGCGGTTTCTGTGGAGGTTCGGGGGGTTTTGCAGCCTCCACGACGGGGAAGAGGGAGAAATTGGAGCCGACTAAGATGGTTTTGAGGGCTTGGATCCATATTCTGCCGATTATGTAGAGGTCTCCGTAGCAAAACCTGGAATTTTAATGGAATTAGTGGGCCGCTAGTTTTCTTTATACAAATTAAGTATATTAGTATGTTATATAGCCTAAAGTCTTCTACTACTACTACTTTCTCTTAAATAAGCGGGATGTATTATTTATCAAAGTATTTAATTGAAGCTCGTTGATATTTATTAATCTATCTAGTTGTTTTTTTTATTTACACTTCAAGATTGACCTCATCCCACCTGATGTTAAGTGGTAATGAGGTCCTAGCTTAAGGGCGACAAGTACAGCATAATAAATCTGTTACTAAACTTGTCACCCCTACCTTGAAGGCTTGCCCCTGCTACTAATGAAGCACCCCCAGGAGCTTTGGAAACAATACTCACACGCAGGAACACAACAACACCGAAGTGATTGTTATTTGGCTGCGGTCTTCTCTAAGGCTGCTCCAGTGATAAATCGCTATGCCCTACCTCTGTTAAATACTTAGTTCCTGAGATTAGGGCGTTGAAACAAACTTTCAGCTGAATAATATTGGATCGGATAAGATCACAGAGTTGATTTCCTTACCTTGAGAGCGATGCCCTCATCTCTTCTTCAGATGCAAAAATACCATCTTGGACCTGACTAGTGACGTTATCATCTATGACGTCACATGCAGCAGTGTCTTCTAAGGGTTCCATCTCACAGTTTTCTGTTTCAAATTGCAGGGGAGAGTTGAACACAGGAATTTTGAAGGCGACATAACGGGTTTCAGTAAAAAGTAAACAATAATTTTGATGACTGACGTAGCTTTCGTTGAAAATTGTGACAATTGAGGTTTTTTTCTTAATTTGTGACTTTTGAGAAGGATGTCATTTTGCATAAAAGAGTACGAACGCGATTTTAGATATTTTTTACAATTTTTTTTTAACTTGTAGATTTTGTTGGGATATTGTACGCTTTTGCCACCCGAACTCATAAGGAACGGCCAAGGGAACAAACTTTATAAAAAACTAGCGGTCCCGGCGAACTTCGTTTCGCCTTAGAGGATCATTCGACGAAAGACATTTTAGGACTCATTTTTCTACACCTTCGGTTACATTGTTCAAATTTTACCAAGGATCCCTAATTTTGTAGCCTATGTCAAATTGGAAAAATGTAGCATTCTATTGGTGAAAGAATTTTTTAAATCGGCTCAGTACTTTTTGAGCCTATTCATTACAAACATACAAAAATACGTACAAATCTTTCCTCTTTATAATATTAGTATGATAAAACCAGGTCATTGCAACACAATTTGAAATAAAACGACGGAGTTATCTCTGAATAAAAATAAAAATATAAACATATATATAGTTTGGATTAAGGAACCTCTTTCTTCCAAGTCGGTTAAAAACAAAAATAACTTTACTTTCATGGACGATGCAATTTTTAAATTATAAATGTTTGTTACAACTTACAAGCTTTAATTTGGTACCCATTATATTAAAGCTTTTGTATATTAGAGTTAAGTTTTTTTAAGCTTTTCTGATTATTTTGGTGGTCATATTTTATGATAAATTTCTTTTTTAAAAAGATAGAAATTTGTTTAGTTCTTCCAACATAAAAATACAAAGTGAAATGAAATTTCCAATGGTGAAAGATTTTTTTAAAGTACTTTTTGAGTTTATTAATTACAAGCATACACACAAAAATACAAATCTTCCTTTGTATAAAATCAGTGTAGATGAACCAATATACCACATTACTTTTTTACTCCAACGTCTATGCATACTAAAAATCTAATGCGGTCACCCATCCCACTCTAGACAGACAGACGCGTCGCTAAACTTCGACGCCTATACACGCCTCCTCGGAACCAATCATAATCGCAAACATGCATCGAAGTGCAATCGAGCCGATCTGATGCGCCGTAGAATTCGATTAAACGACCGAATCGCTCGATTCGACGACGAAAAAAATCGAATCGTTTCATATAGCCCATTCCCCGTTCCGTATGCAAAATATGCTGTGCACTTCCCAGAGCTGTGTTGAGTTCTATTGTATGAAGAATAAGGTTCAATGTCTCTTGACGGTTCAGCACATAGAGTTGCGAATTTAATAGACTGGACGAAGGATTTGTTGGTTTCAAATGTCTGGTAGGAATAGGTTTCATAGCCGACAGAAATGATGTTTGATGTATGATATTTGAGCTGAATACTCGACGATGCTTCTGTTTGTCTGTATATCGCGAAAATATTCGTTTACTGCTGAGATAGTGAAAAAAAAGAATATGAATCCGTTATTTGTGCTGTAACAATATCGACCCTAATATTATTAAGATGAAAGATTTGTACCTATTTTTGTATGTTTGGAATGAATAGGCTTAAAATGTATTGGGCCGATTTAAAAAAAAATTCACCAATAGAATGCTACATTCTCCCAATTTGACATAGGCTACAAAATTACGGATAGTTGGTAAAATTTGAAAAATTTCAACAGAAAAGCGGGAAAAATTCTCTAAGGCGAAAAGAAGTTCGCCGGGACCGCTAGTATTTTATATTTGTGATAAGATATTTAAGTTTATGTTCTTTTGTTAATCAATATTAAGAGCTGTGGATTTTTAATAAAATGTCAAATAAAAAATTTAATGAAATGTGAAATAGAAAATTAAATTAAATGTGAAATAAAAAATTAAATTTTTTTTTGTTATTTTGGAACAAAAAATCTATATTTTCAATACGTTTTTTTGTATTTAATCTTCAGCTACTTAATTTCATACAAATCTATTTAGTAAAAGAGTAACAACTGTTATGTAAAGATATACATTAAAACTTTGACGTTTTTTTTAGCCAAATGGCGAAAAACGGATCCCGTATGGATTCGTCATATCTGTCTGTCTGTCCCTATGTCACAGCCATTTTTTTCCGAAACTATAAGACCTAACTTGGTAAGTTGATTGGATTCTGTTAGCCGCATTCATTTTTTTTACAAAAAATATTAGGGCTTCCCATACTTCAAAAAAAAACTAAATCTTAATGTTTTTTTTCTACAAACCAATACGTGTGGGGTATTTATGGATAAGTCTTCAAAAATTATATTGAAACTTCTAATATAATTACATTTCTATTAAAGAAAGTACCCCCCCCCCTCCCCCTCCATGTACCTTTTAAAATAAGAGTGATAAAACGAAAAATATATGATGTACATTATTATGCAAACTTCCACCGAAAATTAGTTTGAACGAAATCTAGTAAGCGTTTTTTTTAATACGTCTTAAATCGTAAGCCGCAATTTACCTTTAAGCTGGCACATACGTCATGCTTGTGAACAGGTGCCACCTTTGGGGACTGGTCTGCTCCAGCTTATCTCTCGAAAGTAAAAACTTACTTGAGTACTTATTTTTTTCATCACTCATCAAAACCAAAACTATATGGCTTGGTCCAAAGTGTTCTACACATAGCAGTAAGTTAGATACTGATACTGTAAATGATCTGCTGAGTTTCTTACTGGTGTCTTCTCGGTAGATATAGGTTCCGAACCGGAAGTAGAATCACTTTGCATTGTATTCAATGACGATTCAAAAGTGTTATATGTAACCTACTTGAATAAAGAAATATTTGAGTTTGAATCAACTCCAATATAAACTGTTACTATGCTACTTGTTGCTAGGCCACCCCCCATGGGTGAGTCCAATCTCATTTCAAAAAATAAAAAAAAATCAAAAAATATCTTTATTAACTACAATTTTATTTTATATACATTTCGCCGGTTATTATTTTAAAACACTATTTGACGACCTCCGTAGCCGAGTGGCGAGCGGACCTGACTTTGGCGTCGCGCCATCTCTGAGGTCCCGGGTTTGATCCCGGTCGGGTCAATTTAGGAAACGAACTTTTCTATATTGTCTTGGGTCTGGGTGTTGTTGCCATCACATATATTGCTCTGATTCTGTGGTAAGTAGCATGAGCACTTGTGTTATAGAAATCAGAAACAACGCCGGTACCACAACACCCAGACCCCAAACAAAGACCAGTGCCGGGTACGAACCCCGGTCGGGTCAATATGGGAAACGAACTATTCTATATTGTCTCGGGTCTGGGTGTTGTGGTACCGTCGTTGTTTCTGAATTTCTGTAACACAAGTACTTAAGCTATTTACAGCAGAATCAGAGCAATGTATGTAATATTGTCCAATATTTATTTATATAAATTTACTATAATATTATTGAACGTCGTAGTTTTAAACTGAATACTTAAATGCATACTGTAGCAACTTCGTCAGATTTTCGTTTTATTAAAACACGCATCCAAAATATACATTGTGTTTATTGATAAAAACATAATGGCCCTTTGTGCCGAACAACCGGATCGTGTGCCCAGGAGCTAGCTCATTGTTTCGACCACGATACAGTGTTGCCCCGCGGACTTGCTCATTTTTATTAAAAAAAGATAGTTTGTGGTGTTTTTTTTGAACACCTACAGGAGCGGGGTGTGTTTTTTACGCATCTGCTTCAAACGGAGGATAGGTAATATTTTTTTACTCGTCTGCTTCAGAAAGAGAAAATTTTAAGAGAGTTAGGGCAAAGCGATTTATCGCTCGAACTGGAGCAGCCCGACTGGTGAAATACCTCCACCTTACAGAAGACTGCAGCCAAATAACAATCACTCCGGTGTTGTTGTGTAGAGCTCTTGGGGGGTGCTTAATCTTGGAGTGCATTATAAAAAAAAATAAAAAAAATGTTTTTACCCGACGGCTTTGGAAGAAGAATAGTGTGTTTCACGACTGCTTCAGACGGAGGATACAATTTTTTACTCGCCTGTGTTTGAAAGAGACTTATATTTTTGAGTCATCAGCTTTGAAGGATGGTTATTTTTGTTACTTTTCTGCTTTAAATGGAGGACAATATTTTTTTACTCGTCTGCTTCTAAAGGAGGGTTTAGTTTTTTTTACTCAGCTGCTTCAAAAGAAGAATAGTGTTATTTACTCGATTGCCTCAGAAGGAAAATAACGTTTTTTACTCGTCTGCTATAATAGAAGATTAGATAGTGTTTTATAACTCGTCTGATTTGAAGGAATGTTGTGTTTTTTAACCGTCTGCTTCTAAATAAGGGTTATGTTTTTTTACTCAGCTGCTTCAAAAGAAGAATACCTAGTGTTATTCACTCGACTGCTTCAGAAGGAGAATAACTTTTTTTACTCGTCTGCTTCAAAAGAAGAATAGGTAGTGTTTTATTACCTACTCGTCTGATATGAAGGTTGTGTTTTTTACCCGTCTGCTTCTAAATAAGATTTATGTTTTTTACTCGTCATCGAACTCAGCTGCTTCAAAAGAAGAATAGTGTTATTTACTCGACTGCTTCAGAAGGAGAATAACTTTTTTTACTCGTCTGCTTCAAAAGAAGAATAGGTAGTGTTTTATTACCTACTCGTCTGATATTAAGGAAGGTTGTGTTTTTTACCCGTCTACTTCTAAATAAGGGTTATGTTTTTTTACACAGCTGCTTCAAAAGAAGAATAGTGTTATTTACTCGACTGCATCAGAAGGAGAATAATATTTTTTTAACTCGACTATTTATTTATTTATTTATTTAAAAACTTTATGGCACAAAAAAGTACAACAGGTGGACTTAATGCTATGGGCATTCTCTACCAGTCAACCTTTGGAAGAAGGGTAATGTCTTGTATTTAATTGCATCAGACGAATTAAGTTCTACTTAGTAGACTGCTTAATGTAGGTTATTTTCTTTTAGTGTATTTATCTATGTATGTGATATAACTTACTGATCGTTTGCCAGGCGCATTATTGTGATCGCGCTACAGAAATACATACTATATATTATATATATACTTCTGTGTTGTTGTATTCCTGCATGGGACAGACGGACGGACAGACAGCAAAATCTTAGCAATCCGGTCCCGTTTTTACCCCTTGGGTACGGAACCCTAAAAACTAAGATCTGAAAAGTGCATTTCAAAATAACCGAGGGGAAAGTCGGTTTTTATTTGCTAATAATAATTATTCAGTTGTACCTAAGATATTGTAATAACAAATAAATTCACAATGTTTCTTATATATTATCACCCTCATAATGTTTCCTTCAAACTGAACTGTTCATAGTGAAAGTTGCGTTATACTAGACCATTGTTCCTGATAATACTAGCTATGTTAAATACGTAACTGGTCGGAGATGTAAATGTTTTGCTAGATAAGTCAAAGTCAATATTTTTTATTCACATAGATTACATTAATAATCCTCATGATGAGTCCCTATACAAAACAAATGAAGCTACCTGACCTATCTGAGAAGATATCGGAAAGAAACTCAGTAGTTTGTTATACAAAAAAACAAATCTTTTTACTAACTAGCGGTCCCGGTAAACTTTGATTTGCCTTAGAGGATTTTCCCGCTTTTCTGTTGAAAATTTTTTTTGCTATAAACCTCACGGAGCCCGAGACCTTTCCAACGAATGCAAAACCGTGGAAATCGGTTTGTGCGTTCTGGAGTTATAGCGTCAGGAAGGAAAACCCGACTTATTTTTATATAGTAGAAGATATTGATTTGTCAAAGGCTTAGTATGCTCAACGCTACCCTACGCTATTCGCTCTCTTAAAAAATTATAAATTCAGAGTGACAACTGCTGATTGGCTGAAAATATGAGTGCGATGTGCTATCAGCCATGTGAGAAATTTGACGTATCGCGCATATAGGTCCTGAACCGGCAATAGAGTCACTTTGCATTGTATTTAATGACGATTCATAAGTGTTAAATGTAACCTAGTTGAATAAGCCTACTACTACTATAAGTTGAATAATACCTTGATAAGGGGCGAATGGGTAAGTTGATAAGGGGCGAATGGGTACCTTGATAAGGGGCGAATTGGTAACTTGATAAGGGGCATTGGGTACCTTGATAAGGGGCAAAATGGGTACCTTGATAAGAGGCGAATGGGAAACTTCATAAGGGATAAGTTGATAAGGGATAAGTTGATAAGGGGTGAATGGATACCTTGATAGGGGCGAATGGGTAACTTGAAATGGGGCCAAATGGTATCTTTATAAGGGGCGAATGGGTACCTGGATAAGGGGCTAATGGGTACCATGATAAGGGGCGAAAAATATGTTTTTAAGCAAAGGGGTGACAGTTATGGGGCTAACAGGTGCGAGACCCATATCATTTGTAATTTGTCGTAACGATTTGAAGTTCACCAACGGCCAATTGGCTAGGCCTTCTTATGGAATTACAATATTTTCTACTCTTTGCAAGATTCAAAGTTTTGTTTTGACTAAGTCAAAGATATTTTTATTCAAGTGGGCTACATTATAACACTCAAACATTATTAGTCAATCTCCATTGGGCTGGAATTTTGCGTCGCGCCATCTCTGAGGTCCCAAGTTCGATCACCGGTCGGGTCAATATGGGAAACGAACTTTTCTGTACTATCTCGAGTCTGGATGTTGTGGTACTGTCGTTGTTACTGAAATCTGTAACACAAATGCTTAAGCTTATTGCAGAATCAGAGCAATGTATATGATGTATGTCCAATATTTATTTATTTCTCTATAATTAGCGACTCATGCCCGGTTCCAATTACTCCAACCGACTACAAGTCATTAACACCGTTCCATAATTTACTTTCCATAGCTGTCTTCAGTCGTCCGTCGGTCGTTTTGGCTTACGCCTCGTATAATTTTTAAGTATACGTAACTACAACGGGTCGTGTTTCAAATCTCTTCCACAACTTTAATTCTAGACACCAATATGTCTGACACGCCCGGGGCGCTCTCGCACAATAGGTGATTACTTTTACTGTTTATTGTGTTAAACCGAGCCCCCGACACAGTGCGCTGAATGACAGTGAGACATCTCTATCTTTAGGCGCCTTTTTGTGTTTAACTACCTGTGCCCGCGACTTCGTCCGCGTGGACTGCAGGATGTCGATATTTTTTTATCAAATAAAATATTTTTTGTAAAATGAAAATAGCCTACATCAGCTATTTACTAGTAAAAGTCCCGTCGAAATCGGTCCAGTCATTTCAGAGATTAGCAACAACAAACAGACAGACATACAGATAGACAGACAAAAATATGTTAGTGCATATACCGTATATAAATTCATATGTGTGTAGTAAAAAGCGGTTATTTTAATATTACAAACAGACACTCCAATTTTATTTTTGTTCAGATTTCTTAACAAAAATGCTTTTAAAGACCAATTATGGAGCAGATAGCTGGTTTGCGGGCGACTTCGCCTGCATTATCCATACTAATATTGTTAAGCTGAATATTTCTTAGTTTCTTAGAAGGCGCTAATCTCAGAAACTACTTACTGGTCTGAATTGACATATTTTTGTACTAGATAGTCCATTTGTCGAAGAAGTTGTAAGGCTATAAAATATTACACTAACGCCAACAGGAGCAAAGAATCAGAGAAACATGTGGAAAAACGAGGACAATATGCATGCAAAGCCGCGGTGAATCGCTAGTGCCAAAATGACGCAAGCAATGTCTACGGCTACAACTAGTTTAATTTTTTTTTATATTACACTTCAAGGTTGACCTCATCCTACCTGATGTTAAGTGGTAATGAGGTCCTAGCTTAAGGGTGAATGAAAAAACTCTACGTAGAGTAACAACTCTTACCTCACTGACACTCTCTTTACTGTGTCTAGGCGGTTATTACGCGCTACAGGCGCTAAAGGAGTCGGGATTGGTGTCTTAAATGCGTTCGCGTCTGTTAAATGACTGTCTTACTTTAGTTTACTTGTTAACACGTAGTTTTTACTTTAAAATTAGATTTTTAAATAGACATTTATACTTTATAGTACAGTCAGTAGCTTGAGTTCGTGAACAACTCTGTACCTTGTCACATTAAGTCACTGTCTATCTGACTTGCTTAGTTACGCGGAGATTTGGTATGACAAGGTACTGAGGTGTATAATGTCATCGTATGATTATTAACATCGTTAGATTAAAATCTATCTCGTTAGATAATAAACTGTCGATATATTGTGAACCGTAACATTATGATTACAATCTAACGCATTGTTTTTCGCTATATTGTAATTTATAGAAGTTAAACTGTTAGATTACAATCAGTCCCTCGTCAAATTGTCAGCTGTGCGATAGCTCGATCAAATGTTTCGGTTCACAATCTTTAGACAGTTTACAATCTCATTATATAGATTGTAATCTACCGATGTTTACAATCTCACTCGATAGATTGTAATCTACCGATGTTTATAATATTAAGGTTCCTACACACATGCCGGCGGCAATGCCGCCGGGTTCATGCCGAGCGGCTATGCCACCGGCAATACAAGCCGCACAAAGCCACCAAGCAACATTCCGGTTGCTCGAATCCCGGGCACGAACTGACGCCGGCAAGCCGCGTAACCCGCCGCCGGTACATCCCAGCGGCCCCTTTGTGCGGCAAAGCCGGGTGCACGGCGGCTTGACCGGCGGCTAGCCCGGCTGTGCCGCCGGCACTGTGTGTAGAAACCTTTACGGTGACATATGCGAACTAATTACAAAACGTTTGCACAAATTGGTTTGTAAAACCTATTATGGTATAGATAGCTGCTTTGCACGCGACTTTGCCTGCGTTATCTATAGGTACTAATATTGTTAAGCCGAAGATTTATTTGTTTGAACGTCCTAGTCTCAGGATCTTCTCGTCCAAATTGTTAAATGTTTTTGTTATAGATAGTCCATTTTTCGGGTACCAGTAATATTCCGACAAAAACGGTCCAGCCATATCAGTAATAAGGCAAACATACAAACAGTTTTTAAATATCACGTAAGAAAAGCTGTTTTTCATATTACAACTGACGCTGCAGTTTTTTTTATCAGAATAGATTTTCAGTATGTAGCTACAAAAATATATTATGTTCGATCTTGAGTCTATGACATATAAGTATGTTGACTTGACGACATTTTATCATACAAATGTACCGATAACCCTTTCGTAATAAAACGTAATGCGAAAATAGAAAGTTTGCGAATAAAATTCGTGAATCGTATTCGAATAAATAAGAGAATTTATCGAATGGCGCGCGCGATCGAGTGAGACCAGACAAGTTAGGTTTTAAGGGGGAGGTGTGACGTTAGGTACATGTACAATTTTTTTCAATAATTGATTTTTATTTTACAACTAGCGGCCGCCTGCGACTTCATCCGTGTGGATTTCGGTTTCCAAAAAAGGGTTGTTAGGGGTTGAAAAGGGGGGTGAAAGTTTGTATTTCACCCCCCTTTTCAACCCCTAATAACCCTTTTTTTGCATTAAAAAGTAGCCTATGTCCTTTCTCAGGCTCTATAATATATGTGTACCTAATTTTATTTAAATCGGTTCAGTAGTTTTGGCTTGAAAGCCGGACAGACAGACAGACAGAATTTATTATATAGCCTAAAGCCTTCCTCGATGAATGGTCTATTCAAAACAAAAATAATTCTTCAATTCGAACCAGTCGTTCCTGAGATTAGCGCGTTCAAACAAACAAACAAACTCTTCAGCTTTATAATATAAGTATAGATTTTTATTCAATAATTGATTATTGATTGATTGATTGATTTCAATAACTATTACTAATGTAATCTATGTGAATAAAAAATATTGACTTTGACTTTATTATGCTTATACTATACTATGATATTACTTGTTAAACCATAATTAAAATATATCTAATTTGTACCTTCCAACATCTTGTTCGAAGCGTCTATTTTTGTTTTAGTTAGTGAATTAATATCTCACTTTAATTTAAAATAGTGAATGTCGAATGTTATTTAAGTACCTACCTTTAGTTCAATTGTTGTTATCACATTATTGACATTTGTGTCTTGGTGATAATGAAGATTCTTTAAACCTATACTAAATTATTTTTTTTCATTAAAATTGCCTTTATAAGATGAGTTTATTTTACTTTATTTCAATATCTTCTTTTAACAAAAGTTGATATAGCAAATTAAACTACAATTGCCTTTATAAAATGAATTTATTTTACTTATTTTTAAATCACTTTTAAATAAAAGTTTATATAGTAAATTAAACTGTGCCGACAAATACAGCGTCAGCAGAATTGGCGTAGTAAACAACGCTCCATACGTAATGTGTGACATCGATATCCTGCATCGCGATATCAGAGTTTTCGTCGCCACTAAGTATATATACGACAAACCAAGATTGGTAGTTGGGTTAGGGGTGTGAGCCTTCCGCTCCCCCGCAAGGTGAAGATGAAAAGGCCATTTGCGGCCATCATCAGTAGTCAGTTGGAAAAAAAAAATGGTCGTTGGGCCTTGCTCCCCGAGCAGATAACACCTAGCTCGGCGGAAGTACTTCCACTTTTAGTAAAGAACATACGTTCCTTACAAAACTATAAGACTATTGCGTTCTATTTGAAATATTGAAAATAAGATAACGGGTGAAAACGCGACACCATTTTCGGCGACCTCCGTGACCGAAAAGCGAGCGAGCTGGACTTTGAGCTCGCGCCATCTCTGAGGGTCCGGGTTCGATCCTCGGTCAGGTCAATTTGGAAAACGAACTTTTCTATTGTGTCTCGGGTCTGGGTGTTGTGGTACCGTCGTTGTTTCTTATTTCTGTAACACAAGTGCTCAAGCTACTTACCACAGAATCAGAGCAATGTATGTGATGTTGTCCAATATATTTTTAGTAGTTATTACGAACTACTCCCTGACGTTTCGGTTAGGTTGCACCAACCGTGGTCACGAGCTGACTGGACTCGTTCGCCTTCATCTGTTCCGGGGAGCTTGCAAATCTGCATCCACCCTCACATGAAGCGAATTAAGAACACGATTGTATATATTTATATAAATACCATATTTATATGTAAAATATACAATTATTGTATACAATACATGTATTGTATATGGGCGCGGTATTTCACGGATGTCTTCCCCTTAACCCCTCCCTGTTGTCGCCACTCCAGTACCCTCATGGTCACGGCTTTTAGCCACTCACTGGAGTAAGAAAAAACTGGCCAAGCGTGAGTTGCATTTCAGTACTTGGCCAATCGGAACTTGGCCGATTTCAAACCATGCATAGTAATAATCTGGATTTATTTAAGGGAAAAGTTAACAGACACGTTTTGGGCAAACCTGTACCATCGCAGATCTCATCTACGCCTTCTATCAAGCGAGATTGAGGATGCGCACGAAGGGTTCTGTACCATTTAATATTAGACAACATCACACACATTGCTCTGATTCTGTGGTAAGTAGCTAAAGCACTTGTGTTACAGAAAACAGAAACAACAACGGTACCACAACACCCAGACCCAAGACAATACAGAAAAGTTCGTTTCCCAAATTTACCCAACCGGGGATCGAACCCGGAACCTCAGAGATGGCGCGACGCCAAAGTCCGGCACGCTCTCCTCTCGGCTACGGAGGTCGTCTACCATTGACTAGGTAAACAACAGTAAGTACGTACACAAATTCAATTAGATAATTACAATTATATATGAAGTCGCGGGCACAGTACTAGCTGTGCCCGCGACTTCATTCGCGTGGATTACATCCTTTTATGGTCGGTTTTACCCCTTTCTCCCCTAATATTCGAAACAAAAAGTGGTCTATATTTTAATCCAAGTTTCGAGCTATATTTGTGCCAAATTTCATATCTCTAACTTCAAAAATAGACATTTTTCCATATAAACTTTCAAAGGTGGTATTACCCCCCTCCCCCCCCCCATATTTTCTAATAAAAAGTAGCCTATGTCCGTTCTTGAGATTCAACGTATACCTATACCAAATTTCATCAAAATCGGTTGAAAGGTTTAAGCAGGAAAGCGTAACAGACACACAGACAGACAGACAGAGTTATTTTCACATTTATAATATGAGTAAGGATTTCGATGCAGCGCTAATCACCGTACCTACTCTGCCTCAGGTTTCCGTAGAATACCAGCGTCGTTGTGCGCACAGCGTCACCACGACATATACTGAGCGGAGACCTTTTAGGTACCAACCCTGTTAGTTACTTCACATTGATTGATTTACCTATTTAAGTACCTAATAAATATTTTTCTTTCTTTCTTTCTTACTTTCTAAATATTCCAAGTGCCTACCTGCTGATTGATATCGAGCAAAAATAGAAAGAAATTGCATCCCTCTTAATTTCTTTTCAGAATTTGTTGTTATAGCAATTAATAATAACAATTAAGAATTTTGTGAATATTTCCAGTGCCTACCTTTTGCCATTGATGATAATGAGCTAAAAAGGGCAAAAAAACGCATTCGTCGTATGGAAGACTTAAATATATTTTTTTTATTTTTACTGTCTTGTCATCGCGGTTCTAGAGATACAGTCTGGTCATAAACGGACGGACAGACGAATTCTTAATAATTAGGTTCCGTTTTCATTATTTGGTTGCGGAACCCTAAAAATAAACCATATTGTCGTTATAACTGCTCCGAACGAAATCAAACAATAGTGTTGTATTCCACGCTACATCACACTGTCCGCAGGTAGCCGAACTGGCTACCTACTGCCCTTGTTTGAGGGCCGAGAGCCACTAAGCCTTAAGGGATAGGGTTTTATTTATGTCATCCTTTTGTGTGAATTGGTGACGGTAATAAAAAGTAATGTTTTTTTGTAAAGCTGTTTGAAGTGTGATGTTATAACTTGGGTAGATTTTATTGGCACACAAGACTTAACAATTTTTTTGTTGTTGTCTTTTTTATAATAAAATAATTATATAAACTAAAGTTCTTTCATATAAACAAGTTTGAAGAGAGGTAGGGCATTGCGATTTATCCCTCGAACTGGAGCAGCCCGACTGGTGATATACTCCATCTTACAGAAGACCTCAGCCAAATAACAATTACTTCTATGTTGTTGTGTTCCTGCGTGTGAGTATGGTTTCCAGAGCTCCTGGGGGGTGCTACATTAGTAGCAGGGTGCCCCTTCAAGGTAAGAGCGACAAGTCCAGTAACAGATTTACTATGCTGTACTTGTCGCCCTGAAGCTAGGACCTCATTACCACTTAACATCAGGTGGGATGAGGTCAATCTTGAAGTGTACAACTTTACGAAAAAACACGGGTGCTATGTATGTATTTCACCAGTCGGGCTGCTCCAGTTCGAGCAATAAATCGCTATACCCTACCTCTCTTAAAACTGACACTAGTAGTGGTAGACATAGTAAAAGAAGGTTGCCTTCAATTCATGAAGAGAAGTTTAAGTCATGATCAAGAAATCTCTTTCGACTACCATCTAACGAATCTTCGTCTTTTGTTGCCGACATCGCAAACATTATTTTCCGCTATCGTTGGCATTAATCATATAACATGCCGCCTAAGTCATATCGATTCTTCTAAGGCGGTCAGTAAACAAATACGTTAATTACGTAATCAAACAAATGTCGACTGTTATTTCCCGCCTGCGACCCCTATATCATACAATATATATTTTCGTAGAGTCCGGTAGGGGAGGGTAATTGTCGAAATGAAGCGAGCTCAGATGAAACGAAGTTAAATGAAATGCTGTGAAATTAAATGAAATGAAGGCATTTTTAGGGTGCCGTAGTCAACTAGGAACCCTTATAGTTTCGCCATGTCTGTCTGTCCGTCCGAGAATAATCCCAGAAACCGTTTGCACTAGAAAGCTGAAATTTGGTACAAATAGGAATATTAATCACGTCAACAAAGTGCAAAAAAAAAAAAAAATTTTTAGGGTACCCCCCCTACACGTCAATTGGGGAGTCATTTTTTTTTTAATTTCAATCCCAACATGTGATATATCGTTGGATAGGTATTTAAAAATGAACAGGGGCTTACTAAGATCATGTTTTGATCATTTTAATATTTTGGGAAATAATCGCTCCAAAAGAAAATAAAATTGTGTCCCCCCCCCCCCTCCCTCTAACTTGTGAACCATAAGTTCATAAAGTATGAAAAAAATCTAGAATATAGAACTTCATAAAGGCTTTCTAGGAGGAAAATTATTTTGAACCTGATGGGTTTAATAGTTTTTGAATTTTTTTGAAACCTATGTCAAGTCAATGTTACACACAGATAGCCCATTTTTGTAACTTGAAGTGGGGATACTTAAGTATTGTGATGCACTGAAAACTACGGAACCCTACACTGAGCGTGGCCCGACACGCTTTTGGCTTTTTATCATGTTGTTCTTTATATACTGTTTCATGTCACTTAATAAAATTTTGGTACCTTCTTTCTTAAAATGAAATGAAGTTTAAAAAAAGAAGTGAATTAAAATATAAACGAAGTCAAATGAATTAGTTTATTTCTGAAAAACCATGCACAATAAATGTTTTTGAAAGTGTTTTTTTTTTCAAACCAATCGCTTCGGAAATGATCCCGTTGAAAACTTAACAGATATTTGTTTAAGAATGTTATATAGCAATCAAATTATTGTCTTAAAAAAGATGGGAAGGGACAATTTAATTTTTCCGCATTTCCGTACGAAATACAGTTAAAAATGTACTGAGAAGTTGATTTCTATAAAAATAATCGCTTAGCGAGCCACAAGGAATTCGTCGTAAAAAAACGTGTGGCTCTTTATTCAGTAGGGTAAGATGGAGTGCAGTGTTACCAAAAAGTAAACTGGAATAAAACGACAAAAATATTGTTTTGAACTAGTTTTGGTATAAAAAATACATAAATACCTGTATAATACCTTTCAGGTTCTGCAAAAAAAAATAATTAATAAATAAACGCGCCAGAAAAACACACCAATCACCTAGTCTTAAACTTAGGTTTCCCCTTGTACTATGAGTACCAGACGCGGGTACTAACTGGGGGCATCATCCCAGTACACCCAGGCCCAAGTCAATTTAGAAAAGTTCGTTTCCCGAATTGACCTGACCGGGAATCGAACCCGGGACCTATCGCTGTTGCCAACATTCCGGACCGTTTTTACATTTGTATTGTGAACATAGTAAACTGGATTAGAACGGTCGAATGCGTTGCGTAGGTTGTCGTTAAAACGAATATTCTGGATATTGGATTAGTTTTATAACATACGGGTATTGCTAAGGGTGATTTTTGTAAGCAAATATTTTGATTAATACGTTTAATTTAGCTTGCAAAGTTGTTCGCGTGAGAATCAATTCAAAAGTGCTTAAACGAACCACATTTTAGTATACAGATACTAAAGTTCGAAATAAAACCTATTTGAAAATGATATTTTAACCCTAACTTGTTTGTTAATAAAAAAAAATACATTTTTGAAGCATGTAAATTCGTTAAAAAACATAAAGATTTATACAGACCGGTAAATATTATTATGATAATAAATTCACAGTTCCCTTCTCCAAACTATAACTTAATTGTTAAATAATAAAAAATAACAATTCATTTTATTTTTTGTTTATTTTCACGTCCTGTTAAATAAAGATATTTGGGATTGCGTCTGTTTTGTATTTGATGAGCGACATATAAACCTTCGTCATACATCAATCTCTTTATCTTTTAAAAAAAACGCATACAAATCCGTTGCGTAAGTTTCAAGATCTCAAGATACATCTCAGGATACAAAGGGACATACAGAAAAAGCGACTATATATTGATGTAGTGATTTTATGTAATACATAGTGATTTCCTCATAATCATTTCCAAGAACAAACAAAATTAGTTGTAACTTAATACGACCCAACTCAAATAGTTCAATTACAATAGAATAATTGGTACAATTAGTGTGCTATTCCTACAACCAGCATTGTAAAAATATCAGCTTTCACTTCCAACAAAAAAATAGCGTTAGCAAAAACAGCTTAGCGCTATCCATAATGTTTTGCTTTAGAAGTTCAAAAAGAATTATGGTCATCTCGTTATAAAAAACTTTAAGATCGAACGCGAAAATACAAGCCGATAATCAACTTGTATCTCGATTTAGAGTTCCATTGCTTGTTATTAAGTAACTGTTATGAGTTAATAACGAAAAGATGCGGCAATGGAATTGAATGTGAAAGATTGTTCCATTCATTTTGAAATTGCATGTCAAAATCGTGACTAGACGAAAAGTTTAGAGTTTGGTTATGTGCGCGCTTTTTTTGCCGCACATTTATTTTTCGAATATTTGAATTTCGAATTGGACGTTCCTTTTCACTCGGATTCAGTTTGTTGACAATTGACAACATATTAATACATATAACGATGTTTTATGCCCAATTCTAATAATTTACGATTCGTAATGTGTCAAAAATGACTACCTATCCGTTTTTCTCCAACTGACTACAAGTCTGGAACGGTTTTAGCTTACGCCTCGTATAATTTATAACTATCCGTAACTAAAGTGTATCGTGGAACCGGGCATAAATGGTGTTTATTATCTTAATAAATCAAATTGACGATGACTTCCGTAGCCGAGAGGAGAGGGATGGGAGGAGGATCACTGAGGTCCCAAATTCGATCCCCGATCGGCTCAATATGGGTAACGGACTGTTCTATATTATAGGAAGGCTATCACTGAGGTCCCAAGTTTGATCCCCGGTCGGCTCAATATGGGAAACGGACTTTCCTTTACTGTTTCGGGTCTGGGTATTGTGGTACCGTCGTTGTATCTGATTTCTGTAACACAAGTGCTCAAGCTACTTACCACAGAAACAAAGCAATATTTGTGGTGTTGTTTAATATCTTAATATTGAATTAATAGAAAACCTAACCTAAAAAAGTTTCGAAACCTAATTATTTCTTACCGGATGAAAATCTTATGGGTTATTTGAACCAACTCAATTAATCTATCCTGAATTCCCGTTTCTAATTAATTAATCCAAAGCTACTAATTAATACTTGAAGGGTGTTTGCTGTTAAACTATTTTTTCAATCATATACCATATCGATAATTTATTTCATTAAAAGTAATTGGTTCATTGGGCAAAATATCTTTAAAAAGCTTTTTTTTTGTTTTTTTTTTATATTACACTTTAAGATTGACCTCATCCCACCTGATGTTAAGTGGTAATGAGGTCTTAGCTTAAGAGCGACAAGTACAGCATAAGAAATATGTTACTGGACTTGTCGCCCTTACCTTGAAGGCTTAACTCCTGCTACCCACACCCCCCAGGAGCTCTGGAAACCTTACTCACACGCAGGAACACAACAACACAGAAGTGATTGTTATTTGGCTGCGGTCTTCTATAAGGTGGAGGTATTTCACCAGTCGGGCTGCTCCAGTTCGAGCGATAAATCGCTATGCCCTATCTATTTTTTCATTGAATTAACTGCAAAAACGTGATTTATTAATCAAAATAGCTTTTTGTTTTGTGTTTTAATTTAACAACCTCATTTTACTAGCCAGTCATAATACTTTAAACCTACATTACATTAAAACTCTAAAACCAACCTATTTTGTATTAAAATACACAAATCATGTCTGTCTGTCTGTGTGTCTGTGTGTCTGTTACGCTTTCTTGCTTAAACCACTGCAAAATCGGTTGAGAGATTTTGATGAAATTTGGTATAAGTATACGTTGAATCTCAAGAACGGACATAGGCGACTTTTTATTAGAAAATAAGGGGGGAGGGGGGTAATACCACCTTTGAAAGTTTATATGGAAAAATGTTTATTTTTTGTTGTGTGGGTGTTGTGGTACCGTCGTTGTTTCTGATTTCTGTAACACAAGTGCTTAAGCTACTTACCATAGAATCAGAGCAATGTATGTGATGTTGTCCAATATTTATTTATTTATTTATTATTTATTTTGTAGTTAGAGATATGAAATTTGGCACAAATATAGCTCGAAACTTGGATTAAAATATAGACTACTTTTTGTTTCGAATATTAGGAGAGAAAGGGGTAAAACCGACCATAAAAGGATGCAGTCCACGCGAACGAAGTCGCGGGCACAGCTAGTTACCTATATGGCTACAAAATGTTACGCCATCGATCGCTTTTCCATTCGAGTTAAATGTACCGACAATAACGTTGTCAATAGACAAAGGCGATAAGAAATTAAAGTAATTAGCCCGCTCAAAGGGAAGCCATATTGGGAATAATCAGGCTTCGGATTTTAATATTCGGCTGAATAACTTTAGCCCAAACTCAGAGCGACGGCAAACTAATCTCAACCCTATTTCAGTAGCATTTGATATCAAAGTGCAATATTAAAGTTGACGGGTCTTTTAAGCGGGACGGTTTTGGTAGAACTTTGAAACTCCGAACAATGGGAACAGAAGAATTTGAACTCTACTTACCATGATATAAGAATCCAAATTCCAATCGTTAGTTTTAGGTATTTTGAGCAGTATGGTTTGGAGATGGTAAAGTTTAGTTTGGGTCTTTAAAGTCATCGTAAAGGTGACTGACCATAAATCGTATTGATTTGACAATACCTTATTATAGGTATATGAAAATCGATACTAATATTATAAATGCGAAATTAACTCTGTCTGTCAGTCCGGCTTACACGCCTATACCACTGAACCAACTTCGATGTAACTTGGTAAAGGTCGAACCTCTACAACGACAAAGGCTATTCTATAATTTGAAAATAAGGGGGATGGGGTAATACCGCCCTTGAAAGTATGCATTCGTTTTTATCCAAAATTTAAAATTAAGCAAAAATCAATTAAAAGTGACTTTCACGCCAATAATAATATGACCTTCAAACAGCGTCTCATAAAAATCGTTCCCTTTTCTTAAAATAGACATTTAAACTGAATTTATGTATAAAATTCAAGCAGTTTATACCTTACCAGGGTATAAATTAACAACGCAAAGGAATTTCATCGACAAGCCTTGTCTGGCCAGTCGCAAAAAGATGGTGGGTTAAAATGCATTCATTACTCGGCCCGTACAACACTTCAAAATGTGCACATAAAGTATAAAATGTCAAAGCGAACCGACTAAGTTGGAGAGGTGTGCGCGCTACGACGATTGCTTGGTGTTGAACTCGTTTTTAAATTGACCGGCTTGTTTTGGCGGGTAGGGACGCCAGTTAGTGTGTTTTCGAAGGATTTTTCCGGAATACGATTCAAAAGATTTTTTTTAAATAAAACGTATGATTGATGTGATAAAACAATAATTTAAATGTAATACGAGATACACAAACATTTCATACTTGATTAATATTAAGTAGCGCTTATGTTAAGGAAATCAGCAATGACTGTGGTACAATTCTTAATACCCAGACACAGAACCAACACAAATGGATCATAATTATGACTGTTTACCGAGGGTGGGGATTGAACCCGGGACCCCTTTACAAGTGACAACCATCGAAACATCAAGTCACTAATTTTTATGTATTGAGTCAGTTGACTCAATACATAAAAATTTGTAAATGAAGGTAAAAAATAAAAAAATTAATTACGATTTTATTCAATTTTGGAATGGTCACCCATCCGAAACTGGACTTCGAATGCATAAGTTAAGCTATGCATTAGAAGTCCAGTTCGGTATCGTTTCCAAACCGTTGTCACTTAAGTACTATAGGCATCTGTATAACATTTATTTTTAATATAAAAATAGTGTATAAGCTTTATGACATTCGCGTTCCATTTTAAACATTTCAAATAATTTTACGGGTCAAAACGCGAGACCATTTTTATTTAGTAGTTAATACGAACTACTTACAGCCCGAAGTTTCAGTTAGGTTGCACCAACCGTGCTCACGAGCTGACAGAGAGCTGAGGAGTCGGTTAATTTATTTTAAATGTTTAAAAATAGTGCATTTTACATTTTGAATGTATTAAACTAAAACTCAATTCCCAAAACAACAAACATTTTAGTAACCCTACACCTCGCATCAGGATAATTTGACACGATTAAAATGAAAATTCGCTAATCCCCACATACACGTATCAATTTCGCGTCATACTCAACTTGGCTGGGTTGTATGACTACGTATTCCGTGGGCCCGCGCGGTAAAAAAAGAAAAAGTCAAAACAGCGGGATACCGACGCAGGAGGACGTCTTACAACAATCTAAACATAATGACTTGTAATGGACGTTGATAGGGCATAATAAAAAATATTCAAGCCCAAAAAAACGAGACGAAACATTCCCAACGTAAAATCGAACCGTTCTAACCTTATTAGTGACGTTTAATAATTCTAAATTTTCAAAATGGCGCGCCATTAAGCGTAAACGCTCGCAGGTAAATTCGGACATTCGTAAGGATTAGCAACGTATCAATTTTTCGAATTTGGAACTTAACTTTTTTTGCGTATTCGATTGAAATGTGTTCCGAATTATGCAGATGCGTTGTTTCGAGAAATGTATCGAATTAATTTGTTTTTTTTAAACGTTTCGCTGCGTTGAAAGATATAAAACGGTTTTAGTGTAATCACGGGCTACTGTTGGGGAAAATTGGATTAAACGCATGAATATTTAATACTTTTTTTTATCGGTAATTTGAATCGATTTCAATAAGTGTTGGCATAATGAGAAGGGCACGAATATTTGGAATCGAAATTATCGAAACTTTTTTGATAAAGCGCATTTAATTTAGCAAAGAAAATAATAATATTAGGTATGTTCATCTTAAGCCATTTGGCAGCTTGAGAATTTCTTGACGAGATTGGTCGTTTACCTTACACGGCCCTCCACCAATTGTATTTATTACTACATAGTATAAAACAAAGTCGCTTTTTCTGTCCCTATATACCTATGTACGCTTAAATCTTTGAAACTAAGCAACGGATTTTGATGCGTTTTTTTTTAAATAGGTAGGGTGATTTGAGCGCGAAGAGTCCGGATTCGATTCCCGGTCAGGTCAATTTGGAAAACAAACTTTTCCAAATTGACTTGGGTCCGGGTGTGCTGGTATGACGCCCCCAGCTAGTATCCGTCGTCTGGTGCTCATAGTACAAGTCAAAACCTTAGTTTGAGACCATTATTGGTGTGATTGTCTGGCGCATTTATTTATTTTATTTATTAATGTTATAAAATCCTACTAATCCCTATTACCTATAAACGCGAAAGTTTGAAATAATGTTGGATGTCTAACATTATTTGAAATAATAATAATAATGTTATTTTTTTCTCTCTTCTCCATTGTATTTAGGTGTTACCGTTAAGTAACCTTTGTATAAATCATGCTGTGTATGCTTTTTATGGATTACTGTCTAGTCTATTTAAGTTATGCTAACTATATGGATATGTATCTGACAGTGATCTGTCTGCGTACCTTGAAATAAATAAATAAATAAATAAACAGTAAAAAGCCCAAAGTGAAGCCTACCGTAATTCCAACCGAACATACTCATCTCTTCTTAATAAACATTACATAATGGCTATCACTAAGGAATTCTACTGTTTTTTTTATTTTGCACTTTAAGATTGACCTCATCCAACCTGATGTTCAGAGCAAATGCGAGAAGTACAGCATACTAATAGCTGTTACTGGACCTGTCGCCGTTACCTTAAAGGCTTGGCCCCTGCTATTAATGTAGCACCCAGGAGCTCTGGAAACCTTACTCACACGCAGGAACACAACAACACAGAAGTGATTGTTATTTGGCTGCGGTCTCCTGTAAGGTGGAGGTGTTTCACCAGTCGGGCTGCTCCAGTTCAAGCGATAAATCGCTATGCCCTACCTCTCTTAAAGATTTCTTATAAACTAGCGGATCGCACGTGTACCATCACGCGTAATATCCACTGATTCTTCGTCACTATTGGTTGCAGCGTGGGGTTAAACAGTCTAAAGCCTCCCTAGATAAATGAACTATCTAATACAAAAATAATTATTAAATTCGAAGCAGTAGTTCCAAAGATTAACACGTTCAAATAAACAAAGCTTGTATTAGTAAAATAATGGGTTAAATCATGATCTTTTAGGCCTAGCAGTATGTCCAATTTCTCGCAGGAGACGACAAAAGCATTATATAGGTACCGTTGATTGGGCGATAGTACACCGTACTCGTATTTCCAGCCAATCAGCAGTTGACGCATTGATTTTGGCATTTCTTAAGAGCGCGATATAATATACTCGCGTGGCGCATGCCTATTTGATTCTTCTATGGAGTAATTTCTAACATTAACCATAGAGTATTGGAGCAGGAAATAAATATTGTCTATGCCTCGTACCTAGTTTCAACGACAGGTGAGTCACACAGTCTGTTATTCCGAGTCTGTGTTTATGGTTTTTTTCGGCAATACAATAGGCGGTTTGTAATAGCCGGCCTACATTTCGGTAGAGCTAGTCAAATAACAGACAGGGACACACTACGCATGTTGCCTCTCAAATCAAAATCAAGTATTTTGTGCCGACCTACGACATTACCTACAAATCGACACAAATAGAGCGTCAGCAGAATTGGCGTAGTAAAGAACATACGTTCCTTACCATTTCTTTATTCAAGTAGGTTAAACTTTTGATTGGTCATTGAATACAATGCAAAGTGATACTATTTCCGGCTCGGAACCTATATATACCGAGAAGACACCGGTAAGAAACTCAGCAGATGTATTACTATGTAATTATTTGATTGAATCGTCATAGCAAATATATATTTAATACTAAAAATACTAATTTAATATTAAAAAATAATAATACTTACGTATTATTATTATTTTTTCCAGACCTAGTTCTCAGTTTCAAGAACTTAACTAAAACGCTTACTGACGAGTTGACGGTAGTCATTTCCAAAAAATGCATGGGAAATGAAAGTTTTGTCGACCGTCGAATTGTTTGTTAATTAATTACAATTACTTAAAATGTAAGTAGATGTAACGAAACCTAAGACATAGCAGTTCAAGTTTCATTATCTTTGGAATTTCTAACAGAATCTAAACTCTATGGTCGATCGAAATGTGTAGCGCCCCAGGATAGTAGCCTTTGTTTTAATGAAATGATATAAAGAAACATTAATCGACTTCGTATAGGCCTTTGAGTACAGTACAGCGGAATGCAGTGAGCAAGATTGTAATTTACGTGGCGGACCCAATGCGGATTAGTGGAGAGATGTTTCAGGGCATGTGATATCAACAAACAGATTAACAACCTTCCGGAGCACAAATATGCCTCTAAATCCCATCACTAACAGAAATACTCACAAACAGGCAGACGGACACGTCAAATTTATAATACCCCACAGTTTTTGCATTGTGCCTAAAAAAAGGAATAAGACAGCCTGTATATAACGTACCATGTAGGGAAAAGACCTCCGCCCCCTTCAATCCACGATGTCACAAACAGTGATACACACACACACACACATACGTCATAAGAAAACATTAATAAAATATAACCTTTTCAGTTAGGTACTCTCTCACCCAAAAGTTGCATGCCAGAGATTGCTACCACAGCAATAAGATCGCCTTTAGTACAACTAATACTTGCCTAGATTAAAGTAATATTTATGTTTTTTGTACAAAAAAGAATATATTATTATATAATAACCCCTACTAATATTATAAATGCGAAAGTAACTCTGTCTGTCTGTCTGTCTGTTACGCTTTCCTTTTTCCTTTACCTCTCAACCGATTTTGATGAAATTTGTTATAGGTATACGTTGAATCTCACGGACGGATATAGGCTACTTTTTATTAGAAAATAAGGGGGGATGGGGGTAATACCAACTTTGAAAGTTAATATGGAAAAATGTTTATTTTTGAGGTTAGAGATATGAAATTTGGCACAAATATAGCTCAAAACTTGGATTAAAATATAGACTATTTTTTGTTTCGAATATTAGGGGAGAAAGGGGTAAAACCGACCATGAAAGGATGTTAGTCCACGCGAACGAAGTCGCGGGCACAGCTAGTAATATATATTTACAGAAACAATCTTTTGACATGGCTATTAGTTGAGTACTCAGATATCACTCTTAGATACTTAGCGTCACACGATTGCGTGGGGAATTTTATTAGCAAGAGCCAGGGCACCTGCTAATTTTCCAAGCAGGGGGCTCCACCAGAATACCAGCGCTGTTGCGTTAACAATGTCGTAGCGGCATTGTTAATTTTGTGATGTCAATCAATGTATTTTCTTTCTTTCTTTCTTTTTAGATAGGCTCTAAAGTAGGTTCAGCCGAAGGCCCCACTAATTCATGATCCACCTCTGGTTAGGTGCCATGTTGCTTGACTCCACATTGTTTAATTTAATTATGTATAAACAGTACCTAATAACTATAAATAAATATTGGACAACATCACATACATTGCTCTGAATCTGTGATAAGTTAATAAAGCTGTTACAGAAATCAGAACTAACGGCGGTAAGGCAACACCCAGACCCGAATCGTTGTAGAAAAGTTCGTTTCCCATATTGACCAGATCGGGGATCGAACTCAAAAATGGTGCGACGCCAAAGTCCGCTCGCCTTTCGGCTACGGAGGTTGTCAATAGCTATTTTCCTGATTTCACTGGGAGCTTCAGTTCACTGTGGCATATCACGACGAAATATGTTACCGGGCAACACTTAATAACACACCGTGGTCTGGGCCAGGCTACGGTCGCTTTATGGCTTTGAATCTCCGCACGACGTTTCACTTGCCAATGCCGATTCGAAAAAATTTTAAATTGTTACTTACGACCTTTCGCTTTCTTTTTTTTTCTACAACGCATTTAAGAAATAGAAAAATATTTATTCAGTGTAAGTATAAAATTAGTAACATGAGAAAACAAAAAAAGAACAATGGGTACAAAACACTGAAAAGGAACATACTCAGCATGTGTCGGGGGGCCGAGGACTCCCCGACGCTGGTCTTCCGTATGTGCCCAGAGAGTGACTTCAAGAGACACTTCAAGATTGACCTCATCCCACCCGATGTTAAGTGGTAATGAGTTCCTAGCTTAAGGGCGAAAAGTATAGCATAGTAAAACTGTTACTAGACTTGTCGCCCTTACCTTGAAGGCTTGACCCCTGCTACTAATGTACTCACCGCACAGGAGCTCTGGAAACCTTACTCACACGCAGGAACACAACAACACCGGAGTGATTGTTATTTGGCTGCGGTCTTCTGTAAGTTTCTCTCGTGCTAGATTCTTACTTCTGGTGTCGGACAAGGAATTTGTCGCTAATCCTTTTATCGATAGAACGAGAGTCGATAATGTAGGTAATCGATTCGGTAGGGGTGGGGCAGGGAACTAAGCCCCGTTCCAATATTAAAAAACGATCCGTTCTATTTACGGACTGTCATACATTATACGAGGCGTAAGCTAATAATGACCGACGGACGACTAATGAGAGCTGGTATGTGACAATTGGCTACTTGACAGTTTTTGAAAAAGTATTGTAAAATGTGTGCCCGTTCATTTTATATCCCAAGCAATTGGATTTATCTAGATAAAATGTAAATAACCAGAGAAAAATAAGATTTTGTGTAACACATTTAAAAAGCGTGCGAAAACGCCAAGTCTCGTCACTGTTGAAATTATGACGTCAACGTCCTAGACAACGAACCGATACGCATAGGAACGACTTAATTTAGATAAACGAAAAATGTTTCAATAAATTCTTAATACGATTAGAGACACAATAATTCATTTTAATCGGTAAAATAATCATTGTTTCGCCACATTAAAATAAATAATTTTCGCCGACAGCTGTCATTTCCGAATTGCAAGGGTGGTTTCCGTTTCGGTTCTTTTGTTCCACAGATAAAAAAAGTAAAATTTATTTTGCAAAAATAAAATACTTAGTATGCTTTTAATTAAAAAATAAAAAAGTAAAATTATTACTTAACTAATAAGCTAACGTATCTAACACTTTTCATATTTTATAGTTAACACTGTCAAGTAGCCAATTATTAACGACTTATAGTCGGTTGGGGTTAAACGGATAGTCATTCTTGACACATAACGAATCGTTAAATATTGGAATACAAAGTTCCTGTGATCTTTTTTATCTAGGTTTATAATTCACAAGCTACATATCAATTTCAATACCACCCTTCTCCGGCTCCAAGGTCCAAATTGAAAAAAAAACAGCAAACAAACAAATTTAATTCGCATCGAACCCGCGACCCCTTTAGGCACTCCAGCGATCACTAATCCGATGTCACGGCTTGTAACTCGAAACCTCAATAAAAGCTGGGATAAATGGAACACTGGCCGCCCATTGCATTCAATCATTAGGGTGAGTAACGCATGAATGTTTAGACTAACTGTTTATCAACGGCTTCGGGATAAAAATTGTCCTGAATACTACATAATTTATGAGAAAACTTTATTGCACATAAAAGTACAACAAGTGGAATTATTTCTGTGCCGACCTACGACATTACCTACTAGTCGACACAAATACAGCGTCAGCAGAATTGGCATAGTAAACAACGCTCTATACGAAATACTGACATCGATCCTACATCGCGATGTTAGAGTTTTCGTCACCACTAAGTATATATACAACAAACCAAGTTCGGTAGTTGGGCCTTGGTCCCCGAGCAGATAACACCTAGCTCGGCGGAAGTACTTCCACTTTTAGTAAAGAACATACGTTCCTTACAGGTCCGGGTCCAATATTTAAAAAACGGCGCTCTTCGCTGGTTTTTCGGATAAAAATTATCTCCAATATTATTCCATTTTTATTGAGGGGGAGGATATGTTTTTTCCGCACCATGTGTCGTGGCGCGTGTGAACTAAAAACTCCCCCCACGCTCTCATCGCCTTTGGTTGGCGCCATGGGAAAATGGTTAAAACCATAGCAGTCTCGGCGCCAGGCGGAATGGTCTTTAGACCCCAACTCGCCCCCCTGGATCGAGGGGGGCGGCGGGAACGGCCGAGCGTGCTAAGCCTTTCCCGCCCTGTTGTGACGGACCGTGCAAGGCAGGCCGGGGTGTCCCCACACCCACGACCAGCTGGTCCACGCCAGGAGGCACTAAGTGGGAAAATTACCGCCTTGCGCGTAGCCTCCTGCGTCTTCTAATGGCCGAAACTAGAGGGTCATTTTCCGGATCCCTCTCCATGGCCTCTTTCTACAAAATAACGGTTTTGCAGAAAGAAGCGACGGCCATCCAGGGCTCCTCGCGCTCGACCATCACCACCACTTCTGGAAGCGCGATCCTAAATATTATTCAATGGTTTATCAAATTTTATTTGATATTTAAACAGCTTAGACAAATCATCACATCACATTCAAATTGTCTCGGGTCTGGGTGTTGTGGTACCGTCGTTGTTACCGATTTCTGTAACACACGTGCTTTAGCTACTTACCACAAAATCAGAGAAATGTAATGTTTTCTATTAATTATTTATTTTTTGACCAGCTGTTTCCCGCGGTTTTGGTACCTTTTTTTCGGGATAAAATGTATCCTTAATATTATTGTAGCCTCTGAGCTATCATACTACCAAATTTCGTAATACATAATGAGTAACATCAAAAAAACAACACACAGACTCTTGACTATACAAAAAAGTTCGTTTTTTCAATTAAACCCGGGAATAGAACCCGGGACTTTACTGTACTTTAGTGTAATGTATAAATCTATCATTAATTCAGTCCCATTCAAACCCGCAAGTTTTTAAATAAATAACAACTACAGGTGCTACAAACCGCGGCCTTATTATTGAAAAGGCTTGTGGTGGCCATTTTGTTTCGTTAATAATACGTCAAATATTGAATTCTATTTATGCTGGCGTGAGTACGAAAAAACCGACCAAGTAAAATGAAATGAAATGAAATTATTTGAAACGAAATGAAATGAAATTATTTGAAATTAAATGATATGAAATTATTTGAAATAAATGAAATTAAATTATTTGAAATTTAATGAAATGAAATGATCTATTACTGCAATTGGTTTTACAATAAAGTGCGAGTCGAACTCGCCCATGAAGGGTTCCGTAGCACCAAGTAACATAATATAAACGTTTATATTTGAGTTGATTGAATTAAAGGTCAAATTTTTGTTTGAAAATCTTAATGCGTTTCACCGAATTCATCTACTTACCAAGTTTCCACAGTATAAGCTCTTATAGTTACGGAAAAAAGTGACTGTGACATACGGACAGACGGACAGACATGACGAATCCATAAGAGTTCCATTCTTTGGCCATTCAACCTAAATATACGTGTCATGTGTGAAATGAACTTCATAAATTGTAACACCTTCTGTTAGCAATCCCTACTAATATTATAAATGCGAAAGTAACTCTGTCTGTCTGTCTGTCTGTCTGTTTTCCTGCTTAAACCTCTCAACCGATTTTGGTGAAATTTGGTATAGGTATACGTTGAATCTCAAGAACGGACATAGGCTACTTTTTATTAGAAAATAAGGGGGGGGAGGGGGCTAATACCACCTTTGAAAGTTTGAAAGTTTATATGGAAAAATGTTTATTTATGAAGTTAGAGATATGAAATTTGGCACAAATATAGCTCGAAACTTGGATTAAAATATATACTACTTTTAGTTTCAAGTATTAGGGGAGAAAGGGGTAAAATCGACCATGAAAGGATGTCCACGCGAACAAAGTGGCAGGCACAGCTAGTAAATAAATAAATAAAAACTTTAAGCATGTTGTTATTTTAAGTTACTTTTATTCTTGAATTCAATATTTAACAATTTGCCGCGTTTGCTTTTTTCAAGAACAATTTTGACATCAGACTATTTTTTTCTTTTTTATTAAGGCGTTTCGTGAGACCAATAACAAAAATGTGTTTTAATATTCCATTTAAAATCAAAACAAGATGAAACAGCATTGTCAATACATAATATGACGGAAAACAAATCTATTACCTAACCTGTACATAGTGCAAATCCTTTGCCTACTTTAATAAGAGTATATACTAGCCGCGACTTCGTTTGAGACAAAAAAAAAATTAACATTAAAAAAAACCATAGAAGCTAACAACACGTTTACAAAGCCAAGAAGATGCTGCTGGTTTGTTTTAATAACGTTTAAATGACAACTAGGATTCTTGTGCCAAGTCTGTCATTTCTCTGCCAGTGTACGTGTGGTGAGAATTTGATAAAACTTCACGATGAAAGAGTACTTATTTAGTGCTATAAAGTATACGTCCAGATAAGCTCGTTACAATACAAGCCACAATTAGTTTGAAAGAAGTGGACAAGCGCCTTGAGCGCGTTAGAATTTTACCTTTTATAACCCTCACTTTTAAAATTCGCTGTAAAAATCAAAAACAAATTTATTCACCTCAAGAAAAAAAAATGAAATTCAAACCAATAAATCTGACAGGCCATGCTTTTTCGCAAAATCAAAAAGAAAATTATTTTCTCGCGCCAACGTGCCTCCGCCATTTTCCAATCGCCAGAAAAGAAAAAATAATACATACCTATGCGTTACGACAAAGGAGTACCAATCGAACTGTAAAAATAAAAAGAATCGTTCCAAATTCGAAGTCCAACGCGACCTCACCAGTCACGGTCGTGACAATGACCCCGTGACGTCTGACCCGTGTGAAACTTTGACATCGTGACGTTCGATCCGCGTTCCTATTTCGAATTTCGAAAAAATGAACGCCCGATCGTCATGGGCCGTTGGCCAGTGAGAATCCGATGTTTGTGGCGCGTTGGAATCGGTCGAGTTACTTGAATGAGGCTAGTAGGAGAAGATACTTTATAACATTTCCACTATTTATTGTATGGGCCAATGGTATAACGGTTTGTGATTTTTTTTTAACCAAGGAATGGAAGTTTAATCCCCACTCGGGACTTACAATTTTGTGAGAGCCTTTTTGAGTTTATGAGCGTATTGAATCTGATATCAATAAAACAGCACTTGAGGTAGGAACTTCGGAATCACGTCAACGTTATCATAATAGGCTTCTTAGTTAGATATCGCACATTCCAAACAACCTCGTCTAGGATCTTAATTTATGTTTATTCAAACCTGAAACCCCAAACTTCGACAGATGTCAGTTTCCTAATGACATTAAAAGGGGTATTTATTTAGAAATTTAACCCTTGATAGAGCGACATAGGGTCCCTCACGATCGAAATCATGGGTGACAGCTACTTTAATAAAATATTTACAATAGTCTCATCCAGTAAATCCATTCGGAACCAAACAAAGAGAACATAGAAAACATTATCAATAATAAAATAGCGTTCTAAACGCGCCTTCGGAAGTCTTCACGAAGTTCTAATTTTAAAAATTGATTCTTTCTTGCGCCCTTTCACTGTCTGGCAAAGGAAGTAATGCGTTCAGCCTTATTTTTCGAAGCGTCCTTTTCTCGGAAAAAAAAAAGGAAAAAATCTTGAAGGTTTTAATACAGAACTTAAGTACCTATAGTCACATTTGAGACTGACCTCTTAAAGATATTCCGCCATTTTGAAAGCTTAAACATAAAAAAAAAACGTTAAGCTGTTGACCTTAAACTGTGTACCACCCTCACCCTTATCTCGTAGCCATAAGAACCAACATCGGACTTCGTGTACGGTGATTTACTGTTTTTCGTACTGACAGCAGCTCTTAAGATTCTAGGGTAATGGAGGAAATAGCTAGGGCGGTCCGATTGACTATTTGCAGTTTTTGTAGTCTGTGAGTTTTAGTATGTACATTTGGTGGTCATTTGTATAATCTGTTTAATGCATGTTTACAAAAACTTGCATACTTTTCCGAAAAAATAAAAACAAGCTTACTGTAGACTACACAAAATAGGTAATTCATTTGTTGCTTTAAGCATACAATTTTTTAATAAACTTCCTAAAGTAATTATTTTTTACCTTTGTATAAATATAAGACATGTTAAAAGTTGTCTTTTGAAAAAAGGCTATTACGAACTAGAAGAGTATATCCATACTAATATTATAAATGCGAAAGTAACTCTGTCTGTCTGTCTGTCTGTCTGTCCGTCTGTTACTCTTTCACGCCTAAACGGCTGAACGGATTTTGATGAAATTTGGTATAGGTATATGTTGAATCTCAAGAACGGACATAGGCTACTTTTTATTAGAAAATAAAGAGGGATGGGGGTAATACCACCTTTGAAAGTTTATATGGAAAAATGTTTATTTTTGAAGTTAGAGATATGAAATTTGGCAGAAATATAGCTCGAAACTTGGATTAAAATATAGGCTAATTTTTGTTTCGAATATTAGGGGAAAAAGGGGTAAAACCGACCATGAAAGGATGTAGTCCACGCGAACAAAGTCGCGGGCACAGCTAGTTAATGATAAGAACGCGTGGATCACTAACTAGTCTGCTCGCCTGTACTTACGCGTTTTATATTATTTTAATAAGTTTTGTTAAGTTTTCTCAACGAATGTCAGAATAAGACCACACAGACGCATGTAGGTCAAAATGCATAAAAATGATGTATTTGAATACCACACATGAAGTCCTACAGTTATTTTAATTTAAATGTTTTTATTTTATTTTATTTTTATTTTATTTTTTTAATGCACTTCAAGATTGACCTCATCCCACCTGATGTTAAGTGATAATGAGGTCCTAGCTTAAGGGTGACAAGTACAGCATAATAAATCTATTACTGGACTTGTCGCTCTTACCTTGAAGGCTTGACCCCTGCTACTAATGTAGCACCTCCTCCTCCCAGGAGCTCTGAAAACCTTACTCACACGCAGGAACACAACAACACCGGAGTGATTGTTATTTGGCTGCGGTCTTCTGTAAGGTGGAGGTATTTCACCAGTCGGGCTGCTCCAGTTCGAGCGATAGATCGCTATGCCCTACCTCTCTTATTTGTTTCATTATACACTTTTTTTGTTTTTTTTTTACAACTAACAAACTAACTGTATATCTTGGAGCAAAATTAGTAATAAGTTTAGCTTTTTATTTGTAAAAAAAAACTACTGAGTTTCTTGCCGGTATTTTCTCGGTAGTTATAGGTTCCGAACCGGAGGTAGCTTCATCTGCATTGCATAGAGACGATTCATAAGTATTACTAATGTAATCTATGTGAATAAAAAGATTTACTTTGACTTTATTAAATATAAATTGTTGAATGTCCTTATGCGTATTTCAAAAGAATCTTTAGAATAGAAAAAGGAAATTTTCAACTGAAATTCTGTTACTTTTAGTAGAAATGTTCAGTAATTACAGTTTTAATGTGCAAGTCAGCGCCGGTATTAATCTGTAGCGTAGGTCTTGAGTTAAAAATCTAATCGAAGCCAGAGTCACAGTGAAGTTAAAAAACACAGTACGCGCTGCACTGCAAATAACGTAAACCCGGTTCCAATATGTTACGATTCGTAATGTTTCTTAAATGTCTAACCGTTTTTCTACGAGTCGTTAAATCTAATTTGAAATTTACTTTCTATATTAGCTGTCATCAGCCGTCCGTTTTTAGATTACGCCTCGTTTATTACTATTACTATCCGTTCTATTAGTCCGTCCTATTTGTCAACATTGCATACATTACCCGCATTTTATGGTAAGTAGGTAAGGAGTTACATAAATAAAAAACAACGACCGGAGAAAATATAAAAAAGCTCGTTTTCCAAATTGACCCGACCGGTAATCGAAGCCGATGTCAAATTTGGCTGTTGTAAAGAAGAAAGAAAGAAAACATTTATTGACTCGACTTACAAACAAAACAAAAAACATAATCTGTTCCAAACATAAATGGATTGTTTATTAGACAAAAGGAAAAAAGGTCAGCTAATGCTGTGTCGTCGAGGAATGGAACCCGGGCAGCGCTGGTCTTCAGCTTATCCCTATTCTCGTGAGATGTTATATATTGTAGTACTGTCGTTGTTTCTGATTGCTATAACGCAAGTGCTCAAACTACTTACCACTGAATCAGATCAATGTATATTCAATATTACTACTACTATAACTACTCAACAATAATTTTGCAAGTATTCAATTACTTTGAACATTTTATGATTAGTCACTGCCCTGTCAGAAAATCTTGTAAATAAATAAATATAAATATTGGACAACATCACATACATTGCTCTGATTCTGTGGTAAGTAGCTAAAGCACTTGTGTTACAGAAATCAGAAACAACGACGGTACCACCACACCCAGACCTGAGACAATACAGAAAAGTTTGTTTTTTTCCAATTGATCGGAGATCGAACCCGGAACCTCAGAGATGGCGCGACGCCAATGTCCGGCACGCTCGCCTCTCGGCTACGGAGGTCGTCGAGGTTGTTTATTCTTACCTCACTGTCCTATGCTGTACTGTGTTGCTAAGCCAGTATTTGATCGGCGATAGGTTTTTGTCGCGTTTGATTAATGAGTGGCTCAGATCTGCCGATAGTACCCGATGTAGGCCAGTATTAAACGCTGTATTGAGCTTCTAGAAAAGCTACAGCTAACCTTTCAAGAGAGGTAGGGCATAGCAATTTATCGCTCGAACTGGAGCAGCCCGACTGGTGAAATACCTCCACCTTACAGAAGAACGCAGCCAAATAACAATCACTTCTGTGTTGTTGTGTTTCTGCGTGTGAGTAAGGTTTGCAGAGCTCCTGGGGGGTGCTACATTAGTAGCAGGGGTCAAGCCTTCAAGGTAAGGACGACAAGTCCAGTAACAGCTTTATTATGCCAATGTAGGTAACTCTGTCTGCCGGGTTTACACGCTTAAACCACTACCCCTATCTCCCCTTACATTCACAACAAAAAATGACCCACATTTTAATCAAAGTTTGCTCAAAATCTCATATTACTGACTTATAAAATAAACATTTTCCCATACAAACTTTCAAGGGCGTTATAACCCCCATCCTTTATAATCAAAAAGTAGCCAACTCCGTTCTAATACTTCAACGTATACCGTAACGTGTTGTAACATATACTACATTTCATCAAAATCGGTTCGGACAGACAAACAGACAGACAGAGTTACTTTCGCATTTATAATATTAGTATGAATGAAACATGTGCCCTGTAGTAAATTACTAAGCTTTGTTGTATGCTATATGCTATATTTGACGACCTCCGTAGCCGAGAGGCGAGCGAGCCGAACTTTGACTTCGCGCCATCTCTGAGGTTCTGGGTTCGATCCCCGGTCGGGTCAATATGGGAAACGAACTTTTCTATATTGTCTCGGGTCTGGGTGTTGTGGTACCGTCGTTATTTCTGATTTCTGTAACACAAGTGCTTCAGCTACTTACCGCAGAATCAGAGCTATGTATGTGATGTTGTCCAATATATTATGTTTATTATATTATATTATATGCTTCCAAATCCTCCAGTATATGTTTTTGAACACGCTAGAAGAAAAATACATTACCAATAACGACAAATGCCAATTTTCCCACAAAGCGGCGACGTTTAAAGGCGGATTGCCCGCCGTAACATTATTTAAAATAAACAGCTAATATTTGACAGGATACCAGGCCCGCGTGAGGCATACACGAGCATTCACGTGAATGACAACGCATTCGACCCATACAAATTTATAGATTTATAAATTGAAAGTCAAAGTCAAAGTCAATATTTTTTTATTCATGTAGATTACATTTGTAATACTTATGAATCGTCTCTATACAATGCAAATGAAGCTACCTCCGGTTCGGAAAGTTCGTGAACACTTCTTCTCTCTCGTTAATACATAAATCGTAGACATGAATTTGTCAATTTCTGAATCCATTTTGTTTTTTCTAATATTATTTACGTATGTATATTGATATGTATATATATGGACATCATGTTAATATAAGTTAAGCTTCACATATATATATTATATTTTATGTATATTTAATTGTTTCCGTAATAACTTTTGTAACGCTTGGTAGTTACTATTCTTGTTTATTATATTTCTTTTTTTAGATTGCATTACATGCACATACATATACGTAATTCGAATTATATAGACAACACTGCCACAGGACAACGTTTGTCGAGTCAGCTAGTTATAGATAGATAGATAGATAAATTAAATTGCACAAAATTTTACACAAATAGACTCAAACTCAAATATTTCTTTATTCAAGTAGGTTACATGTAACACTTTTGAATCGTCATTGAATACAATGCAAAGTGATTCTACTGCCGGTTCGGAACCTATATCTACCGAGAAGACACCGGTAAGAAACTCAGCAGATCATTTACAGTATCAGTATCTAACTTATTGCTATGTGTAGCTCACTTTGGACCAAGTCATATAGTTTTGGTTTTGATGAGTGATGAAACAAATAAGTACTCAAGTAAGTTTTTACTTTCTCGAAAGTAAAAACTTACTTGAGTACTTGGTCTGCTCCAGCTTACCTCTCGAGGTAAGCTGGAGCAGACCAGTCCCCAAAGGTGGCACCTGTTCACAAGCATGACGTATGTGCCAACCATCGCTTCTTATTCGCTTACAGAAATAGGTTTTACATATTAATTATGGGTCTGGGTGTTGTGGTACCGTCGTTGTTTCTGATTTCTGTAACACAAGTGCTTTAGCTACTTACCACAGAATCAGACCAATGTATGTGATGCTGTACAATATTCATTTATTTATTTATTTAATTATAGTACAATTTAGGCAGTCTTAGCGCTAGGAAGCTATCTCTTCCAGACAACCTTAAAGTAGAGGAAATAGTAGATATTTAAATAAAAACTGCGTTTATTAAATAGAAGGGCCAACGCAGCGACGTTAACTAGAAGGCGTCAGATTAGCCAGTCCTCTGTGACACATCTCAGCGCGTCTGTCTGTCTGTACTCATACATGTGTATAGGTGTGTATGTATGTCCGTCCTCACCAACCTTTCGTAGAACGCGACTCATTGAGTATCGTGAATGCCTTATCGACTCGATGTATTGTGCCTTTTGTCAAAGTCAACGAATGATTCTTCTTACTGGTGATCTGTTATCTGAACAAGAGACTTGAACAAGCGCGATTCCCAGTAATCGCTAATGATTCAGTTTATTCCATTTCGTGTTTGATTGAAGTTTCACATCCTAAATACAGTCACGAGTAATTATATTATACTTGAATATCTATGTAAAAGTAATTTCTGTAAATTTTTCTTTTCATTATCTATTTAAATCTATTTGACGGCTTCCGTAGCCGAGAGGCGAGCGGGCCAGACTTTGGTGTCGCGCCATCTTTGAGGTCCCTGGTTCGATCCCCGGTCTAAATAATCTGGGAAACGAACTTTTCTATATTGTCTCGGGTCTGGGTGTTGTGGTGCCGTCGTTGTTTCTTATTTCTACAGAAGCGCTTAAGCTACTTACCACAGAATCAGAGAAATGTATGTGATGTTAATATTGTCTTATATCTATCTTAACTGTAAACATTTGAGCTTTTATAAGATTGACGTAAGGTCCAATGGCTTTAGTGCACTGTTTGACTGTACTTTTTATAAAAAAAAAACCGTAGAAAGTAACAATAAAAACTTAATATTAGTTGATCGAAAAAAACGCGACTTCATCCGCGTGGTCTACAGCCTTTCATGGTCGGTTTCACCCCTTTCTCCCCTAATATTCGAAACAAAAAGTAGTCTATATTTTAATCCAAGTTTCGAGCTATATTTGTGCCAAATTTCATATCTCTAACTTCAAAAATAAACATTTTTCCATATAAGCTTTCAAAGGTGGTATTACACCCATGCCCCCCTTATTTTCTAATAAAAAGTAGCCTATGTCCGTTCTTGAGATTCAACGTATACCTGTACCAAATTTCATCAAAATCGGTTGAGAGGTTTAAGCAGGAAAGCGTAACTGACAGACAGACAGAGTTACTTTCGCATTTATAATATTAGTAGGGATTAAAAATATACTTATTGAACCAATTTTCAAGGGAAGTTTGCATGGGAATATATATCATATATTTTTTTAGTTTTATTATTACCCGATTTTAAAAGTTATAGAAGGGAGGGGGATTTATACAAGTTACCACTTTGGAAGTGTCTTCGCGCAAACTTTTAACTTTAGAAAAAACATTATATCAGAGCCCTCAATATCATTTATAACGACCTATCCATAGATACCTCACACGTATTAGTTTGAAGAATAAAAACAATTAGAGTTTAAAGTGTTTTTTTCTATTTTTGTGAAAAATGTAAATGCGGTTTACAGAATACATTAACAATCCAAGTCGGTTAAATTGAGTTTCATAGAGACTTACAATTTAAATTACCTTGGACTCTCATTTCCTAAGCAGAAAACGTTAAAAACAATGTTTTGGGCGCCATTATGGTTTTCATATAAGCTACGTTAAATTAAGTCATAAATACGTGACCGTATGACCATGATTCATTTGTATGAGTAATTATTCATTGTTCATTCAATGCTTATTCACTACGGATTTTACAAACCACTAACTCTGACATATTCTATGCAAATGTAACCGCAAAAGTACGTAACCATTGTGTAAATATGAAACTTAACTTTTGCCTGCAAATTTGTAAGCGTTATCTCGGTACAAAAGTGTTCTAATGAATTCCAGCTGATTTTACCAAATAGATTTTAAGAATTTTTAATTTCCTCAAAAAAGAACTTTAAATGGCTCTCCTCCTGTCAAAGTTTGCAAAATGGCGCTTGAGACCATTTGCCTTTTATCCGTCGATATGATATCTACACACATGTTTATAATTAGAAATCTGTATTGATGTAAATTACATCAGTTAAATTTATGAGTCGTCTATATGAACCAATCAACCAAATATAGAAGCTACCTCCGGTTTGGAAGTTATAACTACAGAGAAACAAAGACAATACAAAAAATATGTTACAATACATGTCTAAATATCAAAATGTCTGAGTGGGAGACTGGCGACTGTACTAGGATAACCTGTATGACAGATTGCCAGTCTCTCCTCAACGGGCCGAGATAACTCAATAGGTTACATTACAAATTAAAAAGAAAGTTGAATTTAATTAATTTTGCACCAGATCATACACTTAGTTTTCTTCTTGTGATATATAATAAATAACTTCTAAACCCTACCAGCAGATAAACTATAGGGGGAGAGCCAAAAGTCACGTTTACGGAATTTTTTACTAATTTAGAGTTTTTAATATTTTTAGTTTTTAGAATTTGTTTAAATTTGCCTTTAAATTTTCAAAGGTTTACAGGATTTTATAATGAAAACTATAAATTTTGTAAGTTATTGAAAGTGGTACGATGATAAGATATATGAGTTAGATTATTTGGGACGGTTTTTTTACATAAAATTATATTTAAATGATTTTAGAATGGAAAAAAATTAACAAAAAAAAACGAATTCAAATAGACACTAAAAAGTCAAAAATATTTTTTAGGTAACACGAAGTAAGTCGTATCTTGTAGGCATTTCTTTCCTCCTCCTTTTTTTAAGTCGTTTATAAATGACATCAACTTCTCGTACAAGTTTTTTTTAAATTAAACTCTAAGTTAATTTATTAATTTAAATAAAACCGGCCCTAGCTTAAGACGAAAATAAGCAAAACCTTATTTTAACTGAACCTTATTTAAATAATATGCCGCCAACACGTTTAACATTTAAAACAAGTCACTTTTCCATTTAATTTCCGCCATTAACATCGATAAGAATAAACGAAATTGACATTCATCGTTCTCGAATACTTTGTTTCGTCTTACAATAATCACATATGCAAATTAACTGTTAATTATAAGACATAATATGTTTTTTCTCGCGTCGTATTAATTCTTTTCACACGCGTACGGGTAAATGAAAGCGGTTAGCTAGGAATTTGCATCTTATGGTTAAGTATGTCGACTTGAACCCTTCTGAAGGGTAAAAACAAGAATACAGTGTGGCCTGCTAGCTGGGTCTGCCGTCCAGTGAAAGATTACTTTTAAAAGCTTTTTTTTTTCACATATTTTACTTTAAGATTGACCTCATTCCACCTGATGTTAAGTGGTAATGAGGTCCTAGCGAGTCAACAAGTACCTACAGCATAATAAAGCTGTTACTGGACTTGTCGCTCTTACCTTAAAGGCATGACCCCTGCTTCTAATGTAGAACCCCCAAGGAGCTCTGGAAATCTTACTCACACAACAACACCGAAGATATTGTTATTTGACCACGGTCTTTTGTAAGGTTATTTCACCAGTCGGTCTCGTGCAGTTCAAGCGAAGAATCGCTATGTTCTAAGACCTCTTAGGATACCTATCTCTTAAAGCTTTTTTTCACTTGCTCTTCGAGTTTCTTTAATTCATTCCTTGGGGGGTTTAAGTATTAAATTAACAAGTTGTATTATCCAGTTGCCCAAGCATCGCAACTCATAAACGTGATCTCTCTCCGGTCGCGGCTGTCGGTTATAAGAGAAAAGGAAAAGATAGTGCTCTTGAGAGTAGCACAAACGTTCGCTTCGAGTCAATTTCGATAACTTTCTCTGCTTCTGAAAATCTGACAAGATATGTGTTCACATATGTTTATGTATATTTAATAGTGACTGCAATGACTTTCATAACTATGTTTTTATGACTGTTATTTATTAAGTTTTTGTTTTTAATATTGATAATTAATCGGTAAAAATACCCCTGCCATTAAGTCCACCTGTTGTACTGTTTTGTGCAATAAAGTTTTTAAAACATTTGAAGAAACATCTTGCGGGCCAGAGTGTGGCGATGCTCACGGATAGGATGTTACGGTATCAAATCTGTTGTCAACGCGATGTGGGTTCCTCTCTTGCTTACTATCAGGCTTGGACGAGCCAATATACCTACTGAGTTTTTATAAAAAAAAGACGATAATTTTTATTACGTGAACATATTTCAAGCATATCTTGCAGTATCGTTAATCTTTAGCACGTATGTAGGTACTCTCAGCGGCCCAAGGGCGGGTGCCGCGTGCGCAGGGCTTTATAAGGCTTTTGCGCCGCTACCAGCTCCTGTGGCGAGGACCAATAGGGTTCCGTAGGGCTACAGTACGAATTGATTGTTTTAGAGACATATTTGTTCTAAGAACTTATCTAGAAAGTCGGTTAAAGGTAAGCTAAAACAACTGGCTTCAAAATCTAGAGTTGCTAATCTATTTTAGACTATCCATATTGTTATACGGCTAGTAATAGAATAAGAAGTTATTTATTAGCATACACAATCAATCCACAGTACACAGACATGAAAGTGACACGAACATTTTTTTTATATTGAAAATTGACTTCATCCCACCTGACGTTAAGTGGTAATGAGGTCCTAGCTTAACGGCGACAAGTACAGCATCATAAAGCTGTAACTGGACCTGTCGCCCTTCCCTTGAAGGCTTGACCCCTGCTACTAATGTCGCACCCCCAGGAGCTCTGGAAACCTTACTCACACGCAGGAACACAACAACACCGAAGTGATTGTTATTTGGCTGCGGTCTTCTGTAAGGTGGAGGTATTTCACCAGTCGGGCTGCTCCAGTTCGAGCGATAAATCGCTATGCCTTACCTTGCTTACCCAGAGCAGCGGGATAGCATTATAAGCAAGTAATTTGAATACCTTTTAACGCTATAATTAAGTTAACCTTTATGGTTTGGTTAGTCTGTTTTTAATGCTTGATTAAATATAACTCATAACAAAAATAAATTCATAAATTCAAAGGTATGATAAAGATTTATATCCTACGGGGCCCTTCAAGCACCCGGTTTCCAGCTTCGCCCATCATTTAAATATTTATCATTAATGACAGGTGACTAGAAGCGAATGTCACGAAACATGATTTAAACAAGTCGCTGGAATAAATTAAATGATTTCATGGGGTGATGTATTTATAGGATGTTTCTGGCAACTACATAATTAATTATCTGAGAACATCATTTACTGACATTCCTCTGATACTTGGTAAGTAGGAGTATATGTTATGTAAATCAGGATGATACTATCATCAAAGAAAGAAGGGAAGAAATGAAGGACCGACGTGTGTGGGAGGTAAATGGGAAGGAAACACGGAAAGAATGATGGAAGGTAAAGACGGTAAGCTATGTTGAAGGAAAGATGAAATAAGAGTCGAAAAGGTGTGCGGAAGAAAAGATGAACGAAACACAGTAGTGTCTGTAAGGAAAGAGGGAAGGGAAAATGGAAGAAGTTAAGGACAGTAGGGTGTTTGTAAGGAAAGAGAGAAAGAAAAAATTAAAGAATTTCTTTAATTTTTTAGGATAAAAGGGTATGCGGAAGAAAGTACGGAAAGACGAGAGAAATTAAGTACTTAAGGGTGTGCGGTACGAAGGAGGAAACGAAAGATGGAAAGAGCGAACGATGGGAGGGTGTTCTTAAGGAAGAAAGGAAGGAAATATGGAACTAAAGAAGGATATAAGGGTACGCGGAAGAAAGTAGGGAAGGAAAGACAGGAGCAATGAAGTACAGACTTAAATACATATGCATCTGCATATATAGATATATAGACATAGAGTTTTTACGATTTAAACAAACACAGAATAATTTTCACGACCTCAGTAGCTGAGAGGCGAAAGGGCAGGACTTTAGCGTCGGGTCATCTCTGAGGTTCCGGGTTCGATTCCTGGTCGGCTCAATAGGGACAACGATATTTTCTATATCGTCTCAGGTCTTGATGTTGTGGTACCCTCGTTGTTTCTGAAATCTGTAACACAAATGCTTAAGCTCCTTACCACAGAATCAGAGCAATGTATGTGATGTTGTCCAATATTTATTTATTTAAAAAAAGATTTGTTGTAAGAAATGGGTAAACTCTTGTCATTCGATATTAGTTCTTATGCGCCCGTAATGAAGGTTGTAATAAATCCAAGTGAGTAGTATGACATTTTATGTATGTTACAGTAATACCAACATGACGCTTTGCTTGGTTTCAATCATTTCATTGTGTAACACTGTCGTTAGTTAAATCACGCCCAAGGCAAGTATTAATTACTTTTTTAAGGTCAACTTATTAGTGATTTAGAGTGGCCTACATAAAGATATTGATTGATTGCTATTCAATATTTGCCAATAGACGTGTAATATTCGTGCATCGTTATACTTTTGAGATTTTGAAGGCGCATTTCGTAATTGATGACCTATTTAACCGCAAAGCAATCTGCCTATGGCGTCGCGTTTTATCTGAGGTCTCGGGTTCGATTTCCGTCTTGTAGATGTGGGAAACGATTTTTTTTATATCATCTTGAGTCTGGGTGCTGTGATTTTTTGTTGCTTATGATTTCTGTAACATATTGCATTTTTATGCTTTTAAATTGACGATTGAGGACCTCAGTGGCGCAGTGGCTAAGGTAGGCGGCCAAAGCACGATAGGTCCCGGGTTCGATTCCTGGTCAGGTCAATTTGGAAAACGAACTTTTCTAAATTGAGTTGTGTCTGGGTGTGCTGTGATGACGCCCCCAGTTAGTATCCGTCGTCTGGTACTCATAATACAAGGGAAAACCTTCGTTTGAGACCAGGTGATTGGTGTGGTCGTCTGGCGCATTTATTTTATAAGACGTATTTGTTAGATATAATCCCAAAGTACCCCATTTTTATCCCAACATAACTTAAACAAAGTCGCGGCCAACGACTAGCTTAGCTAATATAACTTACTCGCGGCCGCCCGCGACTTCGTCCGCGTGGACATTTTTTTAGATCATTTCAATAGGAATTATTCTTTCATACATATATTTTTGGTATCTTGAACCGTTTTCGCAGCGCACGCAACGGAAGCCCTCAAGGATGAATAATTTTCCCCGTTTTTTACACATTTACCGCTCTGTCTTTGCTCCTATTGGTCATAGCGTAATGTTATTTAGCCTATAGCCTTCCTCGATAAATGGACTATCCAACAAAAAAAGAATTATTCAAATCGCACCAGTAGTTTCGGAGATTAGCGCGTTCAAACAAACAAACAAACAAACTCTTCAGCTTTATAATATTAGTATAGATTTCCACTTAACCACAACATATTATTCATATTAATACAGTCCCTTTGAACTCTAGCGCCATCTACAAAAGCCGACAATTAATATTATTGACACAAGTCTTTAGCTGGAACGAGCGAAGAGCTAATGAGCGCTAAACGATTGTCTATGCCTTACAAGCGGCGTCTATGGTAATGGACATAGACAACAAAAATTACTCATTCGTTAAGTGTGAAAGAAATTAGTGGTTTGTGTAGGAGTGAGTTTTTTTGCGCAATAAATAGAAACTAGGTTTGTGAACTATGAACATATTTACGATTTTTGCCAATGTTAAGTAAATATTCTAATACCTAATAGTAAAGTTTGTATTATTAACCTTTATTCGGGCAATGAGAAGAGTTCAGTTCAAAGATATTTATTCGCATTAAGACATTGTCACTTACATGAGAACTTATAACTAAAAGATATATCTATATATTTGTGAGTTAATATATTAGGTACAGATTTCACCTTAGGACTTCAGAGAGATGACAAATCCTTATTTTACTAATTATTGATCATTTTTTTTAAAGTATTTAACTAATTAGACTTTTACACAGCTAAAGATTCTGCATTTTTTATGTCTGAAGGTAGTTTATTGTATATTTGGGCTCCTTCGTAAGTTATTGACCTTTTTCCATAATTGGTTCTTGTTGTGGGTAGTACTATGTGATCGCCTCTTTGGCGTATGTAGTTATGTGTTTGTTTCTTTTTCGTGAATGATAACTGTGTATAAATACCTTTATTTGAAATTTTCCTTAAAAACTCAAACTCAAACTCAAATATTTCTTTATTCAAGTAAGTTACATATAACACTTTTAAATCGTCATTGAATACAATGCAAAGTGATTCTACTGCCGGTTCGGAACCTATATCTACCGAGAAGACACCGGTAAGAAACTCAGCAGATCATTTTTAATATGCATGTCGTGTATTGGTATAGTTGGTTCATGAGAGATGTTTCTTTGTACATAAAATTTGATTGTACCAACAATCAAATGTGGATAGTGGAATATAGTTACCACCAACCTGATCTTTGACATTGACATACGGAAGAAAATTAAAGAAATTTTATGGTGCTCCATGCCTCATTAAGGATTAATGTGAACTACGAACGTTGTTATGGCATTTGCTTATAATGTGAAATATAGCTATGAAAATAACGTGTATATTTTGTAAAGCTTGTAATAGGTACTTATGTTTTTTTAATTGTCTGCTAAACTTCTACGTAATTTATTCTTCTAATATAGCATGTCAAAGAATTTAACTTTCAATTCTTATGCCTCCTCCACACTACTCGCGAAGTTGAACGAAGTTAGACGAATACGATAGTGTAGAGAGGCACTTCGGCTCGCCTCGTGCTCGCCGCGTCGAACTTTGCCCCGCCTCGGGCGAACTTCGCCGAGTAACTTCGCGAGTAGTGTGGAGCAGGCCATAGAGGAACAAATAAACTTAAGAGAACATGATATAGTAAAGTCGCCAAGTCAGGAAATATCCCCAAAATTTCAAATTAATAGGCGATTTACCCGGGAAATGTAATTCACGTCGTGCAAATAATTTGGCTTTGCCGGAAACACGCCTTGACCTTTATAGAAACGGACTATATTATATGACTAGAAAAATTTATAATCACCTTCTAAACTACATCAAAGCCCTCCAAGGTTATAAGTTTGATGGTGAACTGAAGGAGTTTTTATGGGTAAGGCATATTATTGCATCAAAGAGTACTTTGATGACAAATTCATTCAATAGTTTTGCACGGCCATTTTATATACCTCTTTATTTACTTACAAAATTACACGTACCTAAAGAAAGAGTAGGACTTCCCCCTCAACTTGCCTGCCCAAATCTCAGGGTGGCAAACTGTATTAATTAAATTTCACCTAACCAACATACAATTCGTAGAGTTATGCCTTTGGCAGGCCATTAAATGCATTCAAGAAACTTTTCGACAGCCATCAAATTGCAGAACAACCTACAGGCGAATAGGGAAACTGACTACATTTAATCCGTTTGTTAGATTATCCAGAAATATGGTTAGTCCAATTTTTTTACATTACATTTTTAAGAGAGGCAGGGCAAAGCGATTTATCGCTCGAACTGGAGCAACCCGACTGGGGAAATACCTCCACCTTACAGAAGACCGCAGCCAAATAACAATCACTTCTGTGTTGTTGTGTTCCTGCGTGTGAGTAAGGTTTCCAGAGCTCCTGGGGCGTGCTACATTAACAGCAGGGGTCAAGCCTTCAAGGTAAGGACGACAAGTCTAGAAACCGTAGTCACGCAGGAACACAACAACACAGAACATTTTCCACCTAATCAAAAAATAACGACGATACATTGAATACCTATTTTCATTGTAATCGTATTCGTAAAACTCAAGAACGAGCTCACCTTTTTTTTTTGTCGTGGCATATCCCATGCTTACCGCACCGTCACTCTCAGCGGGGAACAGAGAGTGGTGCGTCGGGCTCGCACCGACTAAAACCCACTCGGTGGCCGACGTGAGCAGGTGTGGGGGAGTCGGGATCTTGCAGATTCTACACAGGCTCCCCCACAGCCACAGCACCTACCCCCAAGCGGCTCACCTCACTGTGCAAAACGCAGCTGAAAGGTGAAATACCTCAACCTTACAAAAGACCGCAGCCAAATAACAATCACTCTGGTGTTGTTGTGTTCCTGAGTGTACCTAACTAAGGTTTCCAGAGCTCCTGGCGGGTGCTACATTAGTAGCAGGGGTCAAGCCTTCAGGGTAAGGGCGACAAGTCTAACCGTAGTCACGCAGGAACACAACAACACAGAACATTTTCCACCTAATCAAAAAATAACGACGATACATTGAATTGGATTGTCGCGTGACGTCATCAGGTACATTGCACCCATCAGTGACGTAACGGGCCTCACCCCGCACCTTGGCATAGTTTAACAATTTTTATTGATTTAACAAATTAAATGTACGTGTTTATAGACTTTTTGAATCAACTCAAATATAAACTTTTATGTTATGTTACTTCTTTTTTTTATAATAATATTTATTGCTCAAAAGATAGTGTAGTACAATATTACCATAACTTCAAGCCTATAACTAATGCTTTAGTATAAATTATGGCATCTGCTGCCGAACTGGGATGTGAGTCCCGTATTTCAGCATTCAGCGCCTCTAGCCTCGGAGTTAATATTACACATTATTTATAAGCCACAACATTACAATTAGTTTAGTTACAGAGATATTGCTAAATAAACAATGAAATTTTAATTGATTTTATGTGAGCCCTCTCGGTGTTTTAGGTGTGAGTGAGTGTATGTATGTGAGAGGGTGAGTTAGTATGAGAAAAGATAAATAAGTTTACTATAGATTCTAAATTTTAATATAACACGTAATATAACAAGTATTTAATTAAATTTAATTAATTTTGCTACTACGGAACTCTTCATGGGCGAGTCCGACTCGCACTTGGCCGGTTTTTTTTTGGTTTAACGAGCTAAAAACAATCTGTTTTTTTTAAGCCCAGTACGCTCCCCCATTGCTGCAAATCGAAGCTAAATACTTGATTAAGTAATTAGTGGGCAAGCTGACCAGTGAGTAGATAGAGACGCATTGTCCAGAGACAATAGACCAGTGCAGTTACAAAACAGTCGCTGCGGTCATTTGGCAATGGTCCGCCGTCTAAGCTAATCGTTCACGCACGTAACTGGACACAGTGTAGAGAAATTGAGTAAAGAAATCGAAGTGAAACACTTTACATACAAAAATACCATAAATCCCTACAAATATTATAAATGCGAAAGTAACCTTTGTCTGTTACGCGTTCCCGCTTAAACCTCTCAACCGATTTTGATGAAATTTGGCACAGACAATTTTTAGACCCTGAGAAAGGACATAGGTTACCTTTTATTTTGGAAAAAACCCTGTAGTCCACGTGAACGAAGTCGCGGGCATAGCTAGTATAAAAAAAATGCGACCAATAGGAGCGAAGAATTAGTAAAAATTGGTAAAATGGTAGTTCGCGTATGAAGTCACGTCGCTTTGCTAGTATTCTGATAAAATTTAAATATAAATAAATACTGTAGGTATAATTGATCGATTTAACGACATTTGTTTTTCAAAATACACTGAGATTTTTTTAGTGATTTGACGGCACGGTGGTGTTTCGCTGTTATTAATTTGGTATAAATAAACATAAAAATATAGGATCCAAAGCTAGGTTACGAAACCATAGTTGCAAGAATTTGGTAAGTTATATGAAAAGCTTTCACTTTGACCGTTTTTTTTTTATATTACACTTTAAGATTGACCTCATCCCACCTGATGTTAAGTGGTAATGAGGTCCTAGCTAAAGGGTGACAAGTACAGGATTATAAATCTGTTACTGGACTTGTCGCCCTTACCTTGAAGGCTTGACCCCTGCTACTAATGTAGCACCCCCAGGAGCTCTGGAAACCTTACTTACACGCAGGATCACAACAACACAGAAGTGATTGTTATTTGGCTACGGTCTTCTGTAAGGTGGAGGTGTTTCACCAGTCAGGCTGCTCCAGTTCGAGCGATAAATCGCTATGCCCTACCTCTCTTAAAACCCGTCTACATCAACGTACTCGTTTCACTGTCACTCAATACACTGTAACCAGAGCGAGTCAGTTTTAATTACTTCAGTTGCGCAACAACACTCGGTTCGACTGTTGATGTTGATCGCCGAATTTGTTGATTGGTTTTTTGAGGCCGTGAACCATTTTCGTGAACTTTTTTGATATCGATGGCAAATTCAAAAAATTCAAATTCAAATAGTTTATTGCTTTCATGTTGTACAATATGGCTCCTAAATTACAAAATGAAGTTTCAAACATGAACCCTGTAAGGGCACTGCAAACAATTAAGCACTCATATATCTAATAATTAATACATTGTTATTTTAAATTTACATGTGGCGGTCTAGCAGGAACTCTGACAGTGAATAAAACCCTTTAGTTATCAGGTAATTTTTAAGTGACTGCCTGAATGTATTAATATTGTCTTCCAGCTTGTAGTAACATTCCGGGATCTTATTAAAAATTTTCACACACATGCCAAAGGGACCAGATCTTACCAGTTCTAGTTGTGAGTTGGGTGCGGCTAATTTTATTCGGGGTCTTAAATTTTGGGGACGTAAATATAGTGGGAACATGTTAGGATTCTTTTTTACAAACAAACAAACTTCTAAAATGTACATACCAGTTAATGTTAGAATTTTTTCTTGTTTAAAATAGGGCCTGCAGCTTGTCTGTGAGTCTATGTTAATTATTATTCGAAGGCACCTTTTTTGTAAAAGAAACAATTTTTCTACGTTTGTACTGACATCATCTGGGTATTGCAGATATTCTGTTGCAAAAGCAAGCAATCTATTAAGTATGAGAAATTAGTTATTTTAATATAGTAAGTTTATGAAATCAATCCCTACTTCCCTACTTCTCTACTAATATTATAAATGCGAAAGTAACTCTGTCTGTCTGTTACGCTTTCCTGCTTAAACCTCTCAACCGATATCGATGAAATTTGGTATAGGTATACGTTAAATGTCAAGAACGGATATAGGCTACTTTTTATTAGAAAATAAGGGGGCGAGGGGGGTAATACCACCTTTGAAAGTTTATATGGAAAAATGTTTATTTTTGAAGTTAGAGATATGAAATTTGGCACAAATATAGCTCGAAACGTGGATTAAAATATAGACTACTTTTTGTTTCAAATATTAGGGGAGAAAGGGGTAAAACCGACCATGAAAGGATGTAGTCAACGCGAACGAAGTCGCAGGCACAGCAAGTAATATATTAAAATCAATACCTCTTTTCATTGTAATCGTATTCGTAAAACTCAAGAACAAGCTCACCTTTTTTTTTGCCGAGGCATATCCCATGCTTACCGCACCGTCACTCTCAGCGGGGAACAGAGAGTGGTGTGTCGGGCTAGCACCGACTAAAACCCCTTCGGTGGCCGACGTGAGCAGGTGGGGGGGAGTCGGGATCTTGCAGATTCTACACAGGCTCCCCCACAGCGCCTACCTCCAAGCGGCCCGCCTCGCTGTGCAAAACGCAGCTGGAGCCTGCCAGGCCACCTTACACACGCCACCCCCGAGGTAATGGACGCCAGCTTACCCTACGCCTGGCATCTCCGGTCCCAGCACTTGATCAGCTGACACCCGAGACTCTCACTCCAGCTTATAATACTAGGCTGTAAAATGTCTTTATCAAAATAAGGCAAATATTACATCTATACTTATATTATAAAGAGGAAAGATTTGTACCTATTTTTGTATGTTTGTATGTTTGTAATGAATAGGCTCAAAAAGTACTGGGCCGATTTAAAAAATCTTTCACCAATAGAATGCTACATTCTTTCAATTTGACATAGGTTACAAAATTAGGGGTCATTGGTAAAATTTTAAAAATTTCAACAGAAAAACGGGAAAAATTCTCTAAGGCGAAACGAAGTTCGCCGGGACCGCTATCTACTATATAAAAATAAGTCGGGTTTTCCTTCCTGACGCTATAACTTCAGAACGCACTAACCGATTTTCACGGTTTTGCATTCGTTGGAAAGGTCTCGGGCTCCGTGACGTTTATAGCAAAGATAATTCAGGAAAAATTTCAACAGAAAAGCGGGAACATCCTCTAAGGCGAAACGAAGTTCGCCGGGACCGCTAGTTTTTATAAGCATAATAAGTAGGAAAGCTGATTCAATTTACCGAGGTCATAACTCCTGAGCGATCAACTACGTTTTACAACTCTTTAAAGTTTATTATCATTGGTACTACACACTCCGCGTATTGAGCTAATTAGGGACAATCTTTTGTGCTAGAATGCTGGATCTGACGCTATAACTTCAGAACGCACTAACCGATTTTCACGGTTTTGCATTCGTTGGAAAGGTCTCGGGCTCCGTGACGTTTATAGCAAAGATAATTCAGGATAAATTTCAACAGAAAAGCGGGAACATCCTCTAAGGCGTAACGAAGTTAGCCGGGACCGCTAGTTTTTTATAAGCATAATAAGTAGGTAAGTTGATTCAATTTACCGAGGTCATAACTCCTGAGCGATCAACTACGTTTTACAACTCTTTAAAGTTTATTATCATTGAAACTACACACTCCGCGTCTTAAGCTAATTAGGGACAATCTTTTGTGCTAGAATGCTGGATGCAATTTTATAGGCCAGCTGTGTAACCATTTTCTAGAGCATCGCTGGTACGGTCAGCATCATTAGTTCGTATACATCTTAGTACCTTGTCATACTAAGCGCCCATGTGACTGCGTCAGTGAAATAGACAGTTACGTTAATGTGACAAGGTACTGACTGGTTGACAAACTAAAGACGCTGACTGTACGTAATTCTGTTACATATGTAGATAAAAAAAAACCGGCCAAAAGCGTGTCGGGCCACGCTCAGTGTAGGGTTCCGTAGTTTTCAGTGCATCACAATACTTAAGTATCCCCACTTAGAGTTACAAAAATGGGCTATCTGTGTGTAACATTGACTTGACATAGGTAGGTATACATTAAAAAAATATTTTTTCAAAAATTTCAAAAACTATTAAACCCATCAGGTTCAAAATAATTTTCATAGAAAGCCTTTATGCAGTTCTATATTCTAGATTTTTTTCATACTTCTTGAACTTATGGTTCAAAAGTTAGAGGGGGGGGGGACACAATTTTATTTTCTTTTGGAGCGATTATTTCCCAAAGTATTAAAATTATCGAAAAATGATCTAAGTAAACCCCTGTTCATTTTTAAATACATATCCAACGATATATCACATGTTGGGATTGAAATTAACAAAAAAATCACTCCCCAATTTACGTGTAGGGGGGGTACCCAAAAAAAACATTTTTTTTTATTTTTGCTCTTTGTTGACGTGATTAATATACATATTTGTACCAAGTTTCAGCTTTCTAGTGCAAACGGTTTCTGAGATTATCCTCGGACGGAGAGACAGACAGACAAGACATGGCGAAACTATAAGGGTTCCTAGTTGACTACGGAACCCTAAAAATAAAAAATTAAGATTCTTGGTTCAAATATTTGAAAAACGATCCGTTCTTGTTACGTATTGTAATAAATATACGAGGCGTATGCTAACAACGACTGACGGACGACTGATGGCAGCTGTGTGGAACGGTGTTATTTACCGACTCATAGTTTGGAGAAAAACAGATAGTTAATTTTGACACATTGCGAATCGTAAAATATAGGAGACGGATTTAAAAGTAAATTAGTGAGGTTTACGAAATAAAATGAAAACGAATATTTGTTGAAGCCACGTCAGACTTTGTGAGTACTTTTATAATAAAATATTTTTAATGTTTTTTTTATATATTGGATAGCATTACATAATTTTCTTTGATTCTGTGGTAAGTGGCTAAAGCACTTGTGTTACAGAAATCAGAAACAACGACGGTACCACAACACCGGTTCTGGGTTTTGTGGTTTTTTGTCTCGTCAAGAGTATAATTGTTGTTTTTTCGGTGTTTATCATTATGTATTACAAAATATGGTAGTATGATAGCTTAGATAATAATAATATTTAGAATACTTTTTATCCCGAAAACAAATCTGCGGGAAACAGGTAGTCAAAACGTACTTAACAAATAAATTAATAAAGATTTCGTGGTATGTAGCTAAAGCACGTGTGTTACAGAAACAACGACGGTACCACAACACCCAGACCCGAGACAATATAGAAAAGTTCGTTTTCCATATTGACCCGACCGGTGATCGAACCCGGGACCTCAGAGATGGCGCGACGCCAAAGTCCGGCCCGCTCGCCTCTCGGTACGGAGGTCGTTATATTTTCTCAGCTTTTATAATTTTTACAATTTGCCTAACTCGTTGATCGAAGCATAAATGTTACTTCATTGTTTTTACACCTGAAAGTTACTTAAGACCTAGGAAATGAAATTCGTATCTAGTTTGCGTAATTGGAGCATTGTATTTTCGTTCTAGATGCAATGAGTGTTGGCTCAAGTTACGTCGATTAAAATACAAGGAAGTATTAGATGTTAGACAAGGTCCATGGACAAGAGTTTTTTGGTTTAAATGCACGCGCAATCGCTTGCGTTACTTCGGGATAAAAATAAAAGGTAAATACTTGCAATACGATTTTAGTTATTATGCGCAAGATTTAAGGACGGTACAAATTCCAAAGTGTGAAGTCTGACGTGCTTGCGTCTGTACATCCAAGTGTATATATTAGGAACAATGGCCAGATCCTTCCTCTTTACTATTCAGGAAGTGATCATAAAACAAAGTTTACAAATAAAACAGATCGGGCAAGGTCGAGTCTTGTTATGGACTTAAGGTTCAGAATGTTATTTGTTTTTATATTACTCTTCAAGATTGACCTCATCCCACCTGATGTTAAGTGGTAATGAGGTCCTAGCTTAAGGGGGACGAGTACAGGATAATAAATCTCTTACTGGACTTGTCGCTTTTACCTTGAAGGTCAACCCCTGCTACTAATTTAGGACCCGCCAAGAGACATAATAAAGCTGCTACTGGACTTGGCATCCTTACCTTGAAGGCTTGACCCATGCTACGGATGTAGCACCCCCAGGAGCTCTGGAAACTTAACTTACACATAGGAATACAACAACACCGAAATGATTGTTATTTGGCTGCGGTCTCCTGTAAGGTGGAGGTATTACACTAGTCGGGATGCTTTAGATCGAGCGATAAATCGCTCTGCCATATGACTCTAAAATAATCTTTCATATATAAATAAATAAATGCGCCAGATAACCACACCAATCACCTGGTCTCAAACTAAGGTTTTCCCTTGTACTATGAGTACTAGACGACGGATACTAACTGGGGGCGTCATCCCAGCACACCCAGACCCAAGTCAATTAAGTAATTTATGAACCGATTGGGTGTTTTTATTACAGAAGACCGCAGCCAAACAACAATCACTTCTGTGTTGTTGTGTTCCTGCGTGTGAGTAAGGTTTCCAGAGCTCCTGGGGGGTGCTACATTAGTAGCAGGGGTCAAGCCTTCAAGGTAAGGGTGACAAGTCCAGCAGCAGCTTTATTATGCTGTACTTGTCGCTTGTCCGCATTTAACATCAAGTGCACCCAAGTAAAAAATACATACACCTCTTTTATGAAGTCGTTTGAAAGTCACCAAAATGGCGGCAGGTCTACCCCCAACTCTTTTTACGGTTCTGTGTCTCCTCCCAACAATGCTGAACTCTAAAAAACTGTGGAAAAAGCCGATATTACCATAAGAAAGCGTCTCGCCATACAATCTCGGCCGTTTCGCCGATTCGGGCTCGCCGAGCCGTGGCTTGATATATTATATCCCCGGCAGAGGTATTTTTGGAGCTCTAATGAGTATTATGGGAAATCTCGCTTTTGGCTTCACATTTTCCGAATATCATATTCCTGATAAGGATTTAGGAGGAAACGTGTAGAAATAGTACCCTTATAATTATTATTTACTAGCTCTTTTGGTACACACGTAATGATATGAAGAAAAAAAATCAAATTTTTTCTTAGTGCGAGAGCCCCTAAAAATTATTGTTATTTTTTCTATTTTTGTAAAATATCCTAATGCGGTTAACAGAATACATCTTAGTAGCAAGTTTTAACATCATATAGGTCTTATATTTTCTGTAAAATGTGGCTGTGTCATACGGACGGACAGACAGACAGACGTAACGAATCCATACTAAAAAGTATCCTTTATAATAATTTACACTCTGATTTTTGGTGTTCTAAAGAGTACTATGGGATATCTTGCTTTTGGCTTCACATTTTCCGAATATCACATTTCTGATAAGAATTTGGTGTAGTTATCCATTATTTATTTCATTATTATAATTACGCCATCACACTTGAACTGCTGGACCAACTTCAGTTTTTTCTTTATTGTCAGGAAAAGGTTCATAAAAAAGAAGAGAATAAAAATATATTTTATTAAACAGTCGTCATTAAGGCAAGACAGCGTCTGTCGGTCAGCTAGTATTTTATTTATTATTTATTTAAAAACTTTATTCCACAAAAAAGTACAAAAGGTGGACTTAATGCTAGGAGCATTCTCTACCAGTCAACCGATGGGTCATGCAGAAAGTACGTTTATGGGTGCGGTAACAGTAAAAATGTGCGTATGGATAACAACAAAATTAATAATCATAAATAGCAGAAAATTACACACGAGAATAGAATATTCATACATAGGTAGGTAATATTAGACGACCTCGGTGGCGCAGTGGCTAAGGTAGGCGGCCAAAGCGCGATAGGTCCCGGGCTCGATTCCCGGTCAATTTGGAAAACGAACTTAACTAAATTGTCTTGGGTAACTAACTGGGGGCGTCATCCCAGTACACCCAGTGTGGTGGGATGACGCCCCCAGTTAGTATCCGTCGTCTGGTGCTCATAGTACAAGGGGAAACCTTAGTTTGAGACCAGGTGATTGGTGTGATTGTCTGGCGCATTTATTTATTTTATTTCATTTATTTATTTATAAGTATAGATTGTAAAATCAGCCTTCAGATTATCTTAAAGCAAGATGCTTGTATAACATCGGTATTGCTTACAAAACTGTTATGTGGTAAACAGTAGAGATAATCTACTAGTTCTACAAACAATCATTATAGAACAAGCGCTGCTGAAGTAAATGCGGCACTTGATTCATCGCTAAAAATGTAACTGAAAATTGGTCCATAGAGATACGCACATCAATTGAAATCTTGACAATATATTGAAATGTTGTTTGTAACACAGACTGAGCAAAATATAAAAAAAAATGTTTTTGGTATAATACCTATACCAAAAAAATATTTTTCAACAAGCTGTGAACTGTCCTAAAAAAATTGAATAAAAAAATTGAAAGTTCTTAATTATTGTAAAGCACATGTCTAAAAAGAATAAAGTATAATGGTTTATGTATTGCAAAGAAGGGAAACTTTAGAGAAATGATAACAGAAACTAAAGGAAAAACCTCTTTGACAACGAAATGACGACCTCTATAGCCGAGAGTTCCGAGTTCGATCCCCGGTCGGGTCCATTGGAAAAAACGAACTTTTTTGTATTGTCTCGGGTCTGGGTGTTGTGGGACCGTCGTTGTTTCTGATTTCTGTAACACAAGTGTTTTAGCTACTTACCACAGAATCAAAGCAATGTATGTGATGTTGTCCAATACTTTTTTTTATTTTATTTTTATCTTAAAATGTTTCGCCTGTAAAATTGCAAAAAGTGCGATTGAGCCTTTCTTCTACCGAATGTGTGATATGTGTAGTAGTTAGAATAGTAGTTAAGTAGTCTTTAATATTACCAGTCTACGGCTTCTTTTCCACGTTTAGCATTGATTCTTCGCTCTGAGGGGAGATAGGGGTAAAAAGAATCATGAAAGTATAAATTTGAAAAAATCTGAAGTCCACACGAACGAAATCGCGGGCACAGCTTGTCTCTTTATAAGTCGGTAAGTTTTACACCAAAACATTATCAGTTTGATATCTTAATACTAGTTCTTATGCTATGGACATAAAAACAAGTTTCTATATGCAAGAGTTTACCGTAATTTACTTATGACCATACACCGAACAAAATTCTCAACAGTTTTTTTGGACGCTATCTTGACGCACCAACTTCACGATCTCCCGATCCATTAGAAAGTCATGTAACTTGTCCGTCTGTCCGTCATTCGCAATACTTAGTTGAATGATTTGTATCTCGTAAGTGCAGCCAATATTGGTAATAAAAATGAATTGTCTGTTGTTTGGAGTGTAACAACCGTTTTCGTCACTTTGTAGGTACGTTATGTATTTTGTATGTAATCATAATAAGATATACTATTTATATCATAATTATATATGCACTAGCTGTGCCCGCGACTTCGTTCGCGTGGATTACATCCTTTTATGGTCGGTTTTACCACTTTCTCCCCTTATATTCGAAACAAAAAGTAGTATGAATTTTAATCCAAGTTTTGAGCTATATTTGTGCCAAATTTCATATCTCTAACTCATCAAAATCGGTTGAGAGGTTTAAGCAGGAAAGCGTAACAGACAGACAGACAGAACTACTTTCGCATTTATAATATTAGTAGGGATTTGATCAATAACAGTTTTAATATAGACAAATTACTGGTTGCACCAGTGGCAACTGGAATTTTTCATTCCCAATTGCCACCGGTGGCAATCCATGTGATGGCAACCGGGAATAGACGGTATGTTGGAGGATATTCGTTCAAAATACAGCTTTGTTAGACATTTAAAAAAATATATATTTAAAAAAAAAACAAAAAAAACACGCGTTTAGCAAGCATTTATTTTGTATTTTTTAGTGCGTGCTAAAAGCACGTGTCTAGTTTTTTTAAACTATTTTTTTCATTTTATACTTTTTATTCAAATTTCATTTACTAGTCCATATTTTAATACGAATTTCGACCTATATTTGGGTCAAGTTTCATATTTATAACTCAGGAAATAAACATTTTCACATATAAATTTTAAGGGCGCTACTACCTCTATCTCCCCTTGTTTTCAAAACTAAAAGTAGCCTATGTCCGTTCTAGAGGTTCAAAGTATACTTATACCAAATTTCATCAAAATCGGTACAGTGGTTTACGTTTTGGTGGTACGAAAGTCCGACAGACAAACAGACACAGGATTAGCATCTACATATCTACATTGCATTTGTATGAAGTTCGCTAGTCATAAGATAAATATGACGTCTTGTGCCCTCAACCCTTCAGTACGGCATTAAACCGATCCGCCCACTTACCTTTTACTCAATTTAACGCAGATTTCTTCATAAATTATCTAATGCCTCCTCCACACTACTCGCGAAGTTGAACGAAGTTAGACGAATACGATAGTGTAGAGAGGTACTTCGGCTCGCCTCGTGCTCGCCGCGTCATACTTTGCCTCGTCTCGGGCGAACTTCGCCGAGTAACTTCGCGAGTAGTGTGGAGCAGGCATTACGTTTGCACCAAAAAGTCTTTGTATCAAACATTTCTCGTTGCTCTGCTTCGTTGAAGCTCAGATTTACAACTAAAACTATTAGCATACAAAAAACCTTGTTACATTCTGTATTCCTTAATAACGCTTACTATGTTACCACCTGCAGCAGTAATATAGTAACTCCGTTCTTCATAACTGTGGTAAGGAAAAGGTTTTACCCATAAACTTTTTTATCTAGCTGAATTAGGTTTCTTCTGGAATACGGTCTCAAGACCACTTTGTATCGCCCTAATGTATAACCGTCTTTACTATAAGGGCACACGGAGGCCGTGCCCAAGGCCCGCATTCTCTGAGGCCCCAAATGACCGACCATTTCTCTAACCAAAGAAACAGCAACATTCTAATATCATAATCAGTGCTGCCAACCCTACAGTTTTAACTGTTTTTTGGGAATTCCCTCAGTTTTTAGTTTAGGCCTCGATATTCAGTTTATTTTCTATGCATATTCATTCGTTACAAAACAAAGTGATAAATGAAGAACCGCTCGACCGATTTTGTTCAAACTTCACATAAACCATCTACTAAATAATCCGAACAAAGTCTAAACATTTGGTTTGGATATATGAAAATAACAACGAACAGTGCCATTGATTTTTAAATATTGAAATGCTAGTGTCTAATATTTTATTAGTCCATTTCAGTAACACATACTACGAGTAGCTAGTGAGATTAACTAACATGTAGGCACTTGAAAGTAGCAACTTGATTGATATGATACTTGATTTGGGCATTTAATTTTATTAAAACTTTGATTTTTCTCGTTTTAAATGCCCTCCATATAATTAATTATATTTTTTACCATCATAAACAGGTAATTTAAGGATAAATATGTAGTTTTACTGTTTTTAATTTGATGTTTACAGTTTTCTATAGTTTTGCTCTATGTGGCAACACTGATCATAGCACAAGACATTTTGAGCTAGTGTAGTAAATTAATGACAGAAAGTGAAGTATGTGACACTCATTAAGAACACAAGAACAATGTGTCTTCCCTTTAATAGACACAATAAGAAATGTGTTATTGGACACATTCTTAGTATCTGTAGCAGTCTAAGGTTAATTTAAATTATTAGTCTTTTCAGACTAGATTGTAATAATTTTGTCGTATTGATGTTAAGTAACATACATCATTAAAAAAAAGACTGAGAGGCAAAGAAGATGATAAGTATGTAGTTCTAAACATATTCGGCAGAGGGCACTTACCGATAACGGTTGATACTGCAGAAAAATTTTCATCGCCTACGATAACTTGCGGTTAGCTCAGTTGGAAGAGCAGCACGCGCGATACGTGAAGGTCGTGGGTTCGATTGCCGCACCGCAAGGGGAGATAAACATTTTCTGTTTCTAATATTTAGACATTATCAAACAATTTAGTTTAATTAGCTTTTTCACTTTCCAAAAGGGCCTTTTTTAAATTCCTGTATGCACGAGGGCCCAGGCTGGTTTAAGACGGCCTCGCCCTTATTTCGTAGTCGTAAGAACTAAAATCGACCTGCCGATGTTTACTTTGATGTGCTGCCCCTGTACCAGTCCTGGAGTTGTAATTAACTGTAATAAGCCCTTTTCGTCGACCTTTGTACCTGAACTTTGGCATCGCGCCATCTCTGAGGGTTCGATTCCCGGTCGGGTCAAGGAAATAAACTTTTCCATATTGTCTCGGATATGAGACATGCGGAACCATATTGATTTTTTCTTTTTGTAACACAAATGCCTTAGCTACTTTTTAAACAAAATAAGCATAAATTTGAATTCAGTCTCGCTTGATGGAGGGCGAAGATAATATATTATAAGTAAGCCTAATATAATATAAGTTTACCTAGAACATTACCTACTAACATTGAACTTGATTGAAATATACATTTTTTTTTTATAACGCACCTCAAGATTGACCTCATCCCATCTGATGTTAAGTGGTTATGAGTTCTTAGCTTAAGGGCGAAAAGTATAGCATAGTAAAACTGTTACTATACTTGTCACCCCTACCTTGAAGGCTTGACCCCTGCTACTAATGTAGCACCCCCCAAGAGCTCTGGAAACCTTACTCACACGCAGGAACACAACAACACAGAAGTGATTGTTATTTGGCTGCGGTCTTCTGTAAGGTGGAGGTATTTCACCAGTCGGGCTGCTCCAGTTCGAGCGATAAATCGCTTTGCCCTGCCTCTCTTATATTTAGAGATATACTGGTTTATCATTTATTTATCATTGTTAATGTTTTCTTCACTGTATGTATTGTATAATAATTGTTAACATTCTAACGTCACTTTTATGCGTGGGGAACTAGCGGGAGCCAGGGCTCTTCCTATTTTCCCAGGCAGTTGGTTTGTCACCAGAATACTAGCGCTGCTGCGGTGTTATACATGCCGTAGCAGCATTTGATGTGGTGGAACCCGATCACACGATAGCTTATGTTTTATGTAGACTGTCTAATATTGTGTGTGTTCGGTAATTGTGTGATCGTCCATAAATGAATTCTCTTTCTTTATTTCTTTTTTTAGAAGACACTTTTACCATAAAATCAAAGCAATATGCGATCAAATGCACGTTTAACTATACTTTGGACTTTACAATGTCCACTCTTATGGTCGTGAAAATAAGAACTGTAATCCAGCTGTAAGTTAGTATAAATTCGCATTTTAATCAAATCTTACTAGGAAGTCTGAACCAGTATTATCGTAGTTAATACCAATGTTTAAAGTAAAAAAACAGTTAATGTATCAAGGAGTGTTCTTCCAAAAATGAAATTTGTCGGAACCGATGACGTTTAGCAATTTTTTATTATCATAATCGTAACCAACTCACTCAACCAAATCCAATGCGATTAAACTAATAAAAAAAAACAAAATATTTTTTACGGAAACCTAAAACCACGTTTTCGCTTCCGAACTTTCGAATAATCTTCAAAAACGAAAGTTTTCGTTTTTTCTTTTATTTTTGGGATTAGGCTTAAAGCCTGTCTGCAGGGTGCAAACTCCATCGTTGGAATCAAGTCACCAATAAAATTATAGGTACTGGCTTAATTACTGCGGTAGCCAAATGCCGGTTGATGATCTGATGATCATAAAGCCAAGAAAAGATATGCTGTGGAGACCTTTTAGGTACCCTTTTAGTTGACTCCATATTATTTTATGCCCGGTTCCAATATTTAAAAAACGATCCGTTATAAAAACCTCCAAAACGTCTAACGGACGACTGATGACAGCTGATATGGAAAGTAAATTTGAAATTAGAATTAACGACTCGTAGAAAAACGGAAAGTCAGTTTAGACACATTACGAATCGTAAAATATTGGACCCGGGCATTCATTTATGTTTAAAAACTACCTAATAAATAATTATCTATCTTTCTTTCTTTCTAACAAACTTGGCCATGGGAATCAAAATCATGACCCAGTACTTAAACCACTACATCATCGAGGCATAGTTAAAAGGGTAAATAAAAATACAAAAAACATTAGTTCTCTCCAACATTTATTGGTCGAAAAATAAATTAAAAACTTTGGATTTTAACAAAGGACCGAAATAGTACAAATAAATACCTACAGGGACTACGCTTAACAACATAGTATTTACAAGTTTTACTCATTACCAGTTAAATGTACAAGATACAATAACAGAATTGCTATGTCCAAAAGAACTAATTGTAAAGCTAGAATTTGAGGAAAGATAATTAATACAGAATCTCCATTCTACTATGCTAAGTATTCAATTTGTGATGACTTTACATAATTATCATCAGAAACTGTATTACTAACAGTCTATCAAGTACCAGGGGACGATGATTGATTGCACTAGAGGTAAACCAATCTCCCACTCATGCCATCACTGCACTTTCATACAAGATCTTTAACATTGATCAATCTAACTGACTTGACTTTACATGACTCAGTCGGTGGCATGACTGGGCAAACGAAGATGCTTACTCTAAACGATGATGAATGCAAAATCATCAACAATGAAATACTTGAATCAATTAAGGACGAAGAAATCAAAACCAATTTCACCTTAAATAATGTTGGTAAAGGTAGTTTGAGACATTAAAATAACACTATCAATGGACTTTACAATCATAGTGAAATATAATTAAAATGCATCCAATTTAATGAAACCTTAGCTAGGGCTCACATGTAAATGGAGGAAGTGTCTTAAATTTAGAGGTATAACAAACGTTTTGACTTGTAAAGGGTCCAAAATACAAATGAGTGCAAGTAAAAAATTTAAAGTGACATGAAAATTTACTGAATTTTGTCTGTTAAGAATCAATATCGTGTGAACAATAGTTAGTTTTTCTAACTATTGAACCAAGGGCTTTGGGGTAAATTCTCATCTAGGGCAAATATTCGTGTGATTCACATTCGTTTTGTTATCTTTAACAAGTTGTTTACAAATATATTTAGCGTGGTATAACCGATGGTTTTGATTTTCATAACACAACACTTATATTTGCTGTTTTTCTTTGTATGGTTATGTAATAAAACTAACTTAACGTAACTTTTATATACGCCATTCACCACAAGGTCTCGCCTGAAAACCAGCGCTGAAGTGGCACTGTGCTGTAGCAGCTCATGCTGAGGCTGAGACCTTATTGGCACATTATCATTTAAATAATTTTGAACCTACTGTATGTAAAAAGTTTATGTGAGCCAATAAATGTTTTTTCTTTCTTCTTCATTCTTTCAAGTGCTATGTTACTCACTTTAAGATCTTTGTATGTGATGTTGTTTGATGTTTATAAAACATTATGGCCATCGAATTGCTAATTGTTTTGATGCACGATAACTGGTTTGAGAAAATTAAGAGAAAATCCATAAGAAGACAATAGTCGTAGTTGTAAAACAAATACTAGGTAAAACAAGAACAAGTCTGGTATTGCATCACTGATTGTAAATGTTGTAAGAACAATGAAATACCGAACAACATGATTTACTAGTAAAACTGGTTACAGATAATTGTGTAAGTACGAAAATGATGATTCATCAATCCGCGTTGGGTTTGTAAGAGTTTTTATTGACAGTTCAAAGGCTAAAGTCATTGCGAGTAATTCATTAACAAGTTTGGTGAAATTGGTTAATTTCTCATCAACAATGATGGGGGTTTTGTTTCTTTACTCGTTGCCAAATTAAAATTTGTTTACATTCATATTACGTTCACAATTTGTTACAGAACTAAAAACTGTGTTATCCAAACATTTATTAAATTATTTTATTTTAATCTAGTCAATATAGTTCTGTAAAAAAACGAAATAGGACTGCATACACATGTATGCAAATGTAGTAAACTACATAGTTTAGTTTAGTTTCTGTCAGCAATCGTCCACACTGACCTTTATAAAATTAGTATCTTATTGAAAAGCAATCCTGTTATTGTATCTATGCAACGAACACTGCACATTACCAAATACTTAGTAGGTACGCTTACTTTTCCAAACTCCCAAAACGCTATTTTTACAATTTCACAACTGAATTTTTTAATAACAATTTTTTTCTTTACAACTATTCGTCCCACAAGTTGGTCAAGTGGCAGAAACGCGAATATTCTGATTTGATTTCATTGCAGATTCGGATGAGGCTTTGTGATTGGTTGACGTGATTGGCATTTCAATCTTTAATGTTTTTTTTTATTATGGATACGAATGAGAAGTGAAAATAATTGAATCTGCTATTTACATTTTTATGAGAATTAAAATTTTACTCGTATGTGATATTTAATAAAATAATTTCATAATTTAACTTAATCTCTTCATTTTTTTTATTTACACATCTCAATGACACGTCAACAGACCAATTTAGTACCAAAACACTCCGCTTCTCTGCCACTGCCGAAAATTCACCAAATTCTACTCCAAAAAACAAACCAGAATTTATACACATTATTATGGCCGCTTTTTCGTTATCAATAAAAATAAGATACAGCTGCAAAAAATATATATATCGTACACTAACCGGCAAGACGGCCGCACTAAAAACTATTTAAGTATCGTAATTGCTTTTTTAATATCCAACAATAGTTTTTAGGAAAATCGAGGATTCTGAATCATTTTTTTTTTAAGTAGGACCGTTTTATCCGTTTTTGTAACGCGAGTATAGGAGCAATTATCACTTATATTAACTTTAGTTATTTATACAAAAATATTTTTAGAACAGTATGAGAGGTAGCTGAAGCCTTTAATATTTTTTAAATCTAATTTCCCACTAATATATAAATTATTATGAAAACTTAAGTACATAGTATTATTTGACATATATTACATCGAACTAAACTAAAGAGAAAATATAAAAATCGTCGCTAATAGCACCAATTTTATTGATTTAAACAAAAGGAAAAGAAAGAAATTTGACTAAATGGAAATAAAGATTGACAGTGAAATGTGTTTGCGACATTTTTTTATTAAAAAATTGATGGTTTGTGGACCCAGAAAAATGAAAACCTAGATTTAAAGTCTTCTCATTTTTCATAAGGTCCTATATATTTACAATATATACAGATTCAGAATCGACACAAATTTCGCTGTCAATCAATTTATTTCTAAAGTATAATTGTAAAAAAAAAATGTAAAATAGGTAAAAAAATGTACAAAAACGTCGCCAAGAAAATTGTTTTAGTTTCATCTTTACAACCTCCGCTGAGCAAATTAACAAAATTCTATCAAATAAACGTCGTTGGAGTACAAAAAATATACTAAATTTTTGAAAAAAAACAGTTCTAAGTATTGTGTTTTTTCTGAAACTCGTTATATACGCCTCCAACAATGTACATTTGATACAACTAGGCACAAGTCATAGGATCTCGCTCGATCTCGCGTTACAAAAACGGTGTGATAATATAACTAACCATTATTATACAAAGAAATAATATGTCGTAGTAATTTTAGGCTTATACAATATCAATTATTATGACATTTTTCGGATCAGAGGTACAAAGGAACTTTTATTATTTATTTAAATATTGGGGTAACCCCATAGCAAGACTTGTAATAATGCAAAACAAAAATAGATTTTTTTAATTCACAGACATAGTATTTGCAAATCATTTTAATGTTTAACGATATAAATATACCAAAGCAAAAAACTACTAATTTAAGAACACTTTTACAAACTTATTACTATTTTATTTAAAAATTTACGAAAACGGCTTATTAATGTCTGTTATTTTTGTTAAATCTCTGATAAAAATGACGCCCAAGTGTTTTATTCAAAAGATTGAATTGATAAAAGTTAATAAAGTTACAACAAATTGTAAATCAATGGTGTAAAGAACTCGATCTCTGCTGAATTTGCATTGGAAAACGATAGGCATAAACAAAACATGAATATTCATTTCATTGATTTTATATGAAAAGGTCATTAGCATGGATGACAAATTTTAGTGTCTCTTTGATGATCAATCTTGAACAGTCATAATAAATGTTGAATTAATCAAATATACTGTTATTGGTGGTCCTATCGTCAAGTTTAAAAAAATGTTTCATAAAAATAAATTTAAATATCAGCTTTACTCAATTCTGCAAAATTAATCTTACAATCTTTTGCACAACACTATATTAAAACGGATTTTTCAATAACTACCATACTAAAAGATATCTATTTCAAATCGAAAGATAGAGAGATACTAGGCCAGCAGAAATTGCTGGATGTTTTAGAAAATTGGCAGCTTAAAAAAACAGCTAGTCAATAGATACAGTTAATTTGGAAAAAAAGCCGATAAACTTATTTTCCATTTAAGATGATTTGTTTGGTGGTGTGAAATTACATTTCATGGACACCAAGAGTTTGAGTATACAGTTATCGGATGATATGGTAAAATACAGTCGTCATGGAAAATTTCCGACCTATTGCAATAGCTTTTTAAGAGAACAAGTTTTCAAAACGGTAATACGATCAGTTAGGTACCAGGCTAGTTATAAAAAAAGATGGTATAGTTTTGTGTTCAGCTTAGTTAAAAATAACAAAAATGTATTTTGTTTTGTTGAAGTATTCATAAGTATTACAGTACATGTAATTTATGCTTTTTTGATAAAGTGACTAAAAATTATTATTTTAACTTAATATATTTCATTAAATAATAGTAAAAAAATTAAAAAATAATCTTCGAATAAAGAAAAAAAGAATATATCTCAATAAACATGCTCACTATACAACCCAGTAAACGGTATACAAATTTAACTCGTATTATCAAACTTTATACCACATCGACTGTACTTTACACGGTCTAATACCTCAGATCGGTAATGCTATGCCCGTTTTCATAGACCCAGTTCATGAATAAATTACATTTTTAAACAAAATCCCATTTGTTGCAATAAAAACTTTATTAGATAAATTTCTTCATTGTTCGTTTCTGCGATACAATTTGATTTGAAAAAAGTAAAAACCTATTGCTAGAGGTATTTACGTTTTACTGGCTTTTGTTTAAAAATATATCGTAAAATACCTACTGTGAGCTGGTTTTTTAAGATTACAAAAATACCACACTTTAATAATTTAATTGATTAATTTACGCTAACTATGACAAAAATTCATATTTCTCATTATATTTTTTTTACCAATTTTTAAAAGTTCATTTGTCAGTAAATTTCTGCAATTATTTTCATGTTTAAATTTTTACTAAAAATAAAAATCAGACCTATAATTTAGAAAAGTAATATATTTTTTTAAAAAGTACCTTTGTCTCTGATCAGAAAACACCAAAAATTTTAGTAAATATAAAATTATATTTTCTCATTTATATCTAACGGACTGTTTCGAGATTCAAAATGAGGTCATCATTTTTAATTAGGCAATATTAGTCTAAGTACACGTCACAACTAATTGAAAACTAATATGAGAGAGAATATTAAGAAAATGTTATGTCCGCGCCTGTGTCAAGAGTTGTATTGGAAAATTGTCCTTAAAACTATACCTTAAGGTTGCGATTCGTTGAAAAAATATTGCAATTGCAATAGAACATTCGTTGATTGAGTTAAGCAAAAGACGTGAAAATATCACTTCTTATTAGTTGAAAAATAATGTGATGAAATTGCCGTAAAATTGAACACATTTTTCATGAAAGCATCAGCATTTGATACCCCACGAATGACAAATCAGACTTTTGTTCAAAATTGAAACAAAAACCAAGCTACATTTAAAAATAAAACCGTTAACATAATAAGACGTCTCTGGCTTTTTCTATTCTTGAGTAATCTTAATCAGATTGTCTGAAGCCATATTTTTCATTGCTAACTAATATGCTACCATCAATTTATCATGTCATAAATTCTTTGATGTCGCATCTAGCGGGATAACGCACCATTTCCTTGTAAAAAATTAAATTATCTTCAGAAACATGTAATATCATTTGGCTTTCATGTGACGTTTCATTAAGTTTCGTTTTGCCAAAAAAAAATGGAAGCTATTTTTTCTTTTTATTCGCAACGTTATGTATTGCTTGGCAGTGATCTTTTTATTGCTTTAACGTCACTTTTGTCCATTAAATTCGAGTTATTACAACGGTATCCACTTATATTCATTCTATGAAAGAGATAATTTAAAAACATTCAATAAAACAGTTTTTTTGAGGTTACTTTGAGTTTTGGGTTGTTGACAACTTTTTTTTTACTAACGAAACTTCATAGGCACATCCCATTTCTGATTCTTGCCAATATTGCGTGAATATTGATCTTATTTTATTCTAGAACACGGCTATTAGGTGTTTCCATCTTTCCGAGAATTCTCTCTACCAGCTATCTAGTAACTCGTTAAATATATAATAGGTTCATTTGACTTCGCTTACTCTTTTGCACGACTAAAAATCTTGTATCAACTTAACATCTAATATCAAACAGGCTTTGAAAGTCAAAGTCAAAGTACGATTGCTTTCATGAATGTATTTTAGTTCTTACAGTACATTATATTACCCGTTTGGTTATAGCCGAAAAACTTGTGATAGATATACATTTGTGTGATTTTCTTTCGAATTCTATGAGATAATTTCTAGGATGCTTAAATTTGTATTTCTGGTATTAAGCTTGAGTTGGACTGAATTCTCTTTAAAAACTTCTAATTAACGTTTCATGTAATTAAAACTGTGCTCTCTTTTGTTTCTACACTTAGGCACTTTCTAATAAGTCCTGAATAGCTGGTTGATCTCAATGATATTGATCGCCCAGCCGTACTTGACTCACACAATGTCTTACAATCTACAATCATTACAGTGAACTGAATTCCCTCAAGGCTATTCACAAATATTTTTTCGTAAGTCTAGACAGATACCATTGTACTCTACTCGTATATTTGATGTCACATTTTATCGAAAACTTTAATCTTATATCAAATAACAGCTATGGCACCCACGCAGTGGCTTTGTTAATAATTCATTCTAACCACCGATATTGCACGCACACCATTTGCCTAGTCAAAATCCGTCATATTACCTAACTGTTATAATATGATTTGTATTGATATATGAAAGTGACTGACTTGAAGGTTGGAATACACACAGAAAACTGTTTATATTTGTCAATAATTGGACATGTTTGCTTTGATTTCATATGACTTTAACGACGGGAATATGGCTCTGCTTTTATGGTAGGCACTGTGTGGTTTTACTTCAATGAAGAAGTCGTTTTTGTAGATACATTGTGAAAATTTTGTTCATTTTCTATTACGATATAAAATATAAGCGATACAATCTTTGCTTCTCCCGATGGTATTAAAAATTAAACAAATGCCAAAATTTCATCGATATACCACGAATTACTGCCAATTGACACACATTGCTGTTAGTAATGGATATTATCTTGAGAACGTAAACAATATTATTAATCGGGAGTAGATGCTGGGATCAACGTCTCATGTGTATTTGCACAACACAAATAAACTCATTAAAATATTCCATCCAAAGGAATCATCTAAGGAATCTCCTCTTCAGAAATATCGTAAAACCCAAGTCTATAAGAGTATTCTAAAAAAGCAATCCAGTAGCTTCTACCATTAAATTCAACACAATCTAGAAAACCAGTATCCGCAATAATAATCTTGTATCTCCAATATTATCACTTGTTGAAATTTGAATAGCTCTGCATACATATTTATATGTAATTCTTTCATTATATCCGGTTTGTGATTGCAAAACATCAGCGTGAAACAGAACAAGTCTTAACACTTAACTGCTACGAGTAGTAGTTATTGCTTCTTCATTGCTATCTAGTCGATTAAACTAGATTTCTTAATCTTTCGAAGGCCTATTACCAAATTTAAAACCGATGAAATAGTTCAGTTAGTTTGATTATTAGATTGAGATTATGATATTAGCAATTCGTCCCAGATACTCTAAACATTTGAGGTATCATTAAGAGTAAATATTGCAACATCTGGTTTTTACGAACAAATTCACATATCGATAACACGATCATAATATTACGTAGCATCAGTTTAAATAAATCAAAATGCAGTCATTAGGAATTTCATTTTACTTTCAAAATTGATGAAAAAGAAACTCGGCAGAAAATAGTATGAGGACGTTATTCATATTGAAATAAGAATTGATTTTCAATCTGTTGAAAAATCTCTTCAGTGTTATGTTATTGAATTTGTATTTTGTAATCGTAATCTCACATTCCCAATCTTATCCCAATCATAAGGCTCACTTTCAAAACAATCATAACACAATCTGAAAATTGGATTTTCAACAAACAATTCCTTTATAACCAAATGACTGCCAAAGAATTTGACCAATTAATGTCACTATAAGTCAGTTACAAGCATATTGCCATAATTTACTGATGATATAAGTTTCAAATCTGTAAATATTTGAAGCAATTTATTAGCTACGAAAGTAATCTTTTTCAGTATTATCTTTTCTTTATTATTACAAACTATAGTTATATCAACTCTTTTTTATTCATTGCCTTTATTTTACGTAGCTAGCCTATTGCGACTGTATGATTACATTCGTTATTAAACTATCAGGTCTTTCTAAAACCTCATCAAGTTACGATGACTATCATCAAATGCTTGCAATTCCTTACAAATTAACTCCCACCGCAACTACACCAGTCGACATGAAACTTTGAAAGCTACTTAATATTCATCACGGGCCTTTTCATATCCCTTCTTTTCCAAGTCCTTTAATGATGCATCAAAGATAACTAGTCTGAACCAGTTCTGAACATGCTCAGGGAGTAATGTTACTTCCTTATTTGCAGATCTATTCCTTGGTGTAATTTTCATAATTTTCTAATCTGGGCAAATGAGAATTCAAGATTCAAACCTACACTAGATCTAAGTTGAAACGATTTGAATTTAATAAGCTAAACGTACGTAAGGTAAAGAATATTTATGAATCCAAAAAGGCATTCATTGGATAATCTGCATTGGGTTAAAGTTAATTGATAAAAATTCGAAATACTAATCAAATTAGCTAAAAGCGTGTTGTCATGATGAGAGACAAGGAACGGAAACAAGCTGATCCTTGATTTCAAACTAAAAAGTTTTGCATCTCAATTAACTTTTGTTGATGCTGACCAATAAAAGGGATGAGTGTGATTCATGGTACTTGTAAAAAGAGCGTCAGTCATTAAACTAGCACCAAAGAAATCAGAGAAAGGATTTATGGCAAGAAATGTAAAATATATGAGATTGATCTAGAAAGATGCTTACAATCATTCGCATGTGGATTAGATTAAATATGATAGAGGTGATCAGATTCTAATTATAAAGCATGAAAACTCACTACCTTGTTTCAATCTATTACGTGACTTAAAAGATGAAAGTCGTACGGCTACAGTTAAATTATGATTTTATGCATTATATGAAGTGGTTAAGTATGAACATAGGTCTAGTGAGTAATATATAAATGGGTAGGAATAGCAAACGATTAGCAGTTACACGTTTATTCAGAAGGGACGGTCGATTCAAATCTAGTTATTCAAAATAGTATAAAGAATATTTAGGTTATAACTCAGATTAACGAGAACTCGTTCAGAAAACTAATAAGTTAGAATTGGAAGTAAAACAAGTATGATTGATGCTGCTACTACAAACGGAGTTGTAAAACAACACGCTTCACCTACATTTTTAAAACGTGTAGAAACTGAGCGTCCCCTAAAAGAAACAAAGAACGATAAATCAGTGTACGAACAGACTGACAAACAGAGTCACCGTTAATGCAATGTTTTATAAACAAAACATTTAGAAATACAGACACCTATTTTATGTAGGGCTGGTAAGTAAAGAAAGTAATAACAGATCTAATTGACAGTCAGCAGCCATATTGAAACCTTTAATATCTGAAACTTTTAAACGATTACGAACGATTTAAATCATTTTGACAAGTTTAGAATTGACATGACTTTTGTAAGAGAAATGTCGAACCAATACATTTTAAACTAGTTGACACAGTATTGAAGTTAGACATGATTTTATACTGATGACAAGGCGGTTCTGTGTACAGTACATCTGTATGTAACACCTAATTATACCATTTGATTATATTGAGTATGGAAAATAAATGTCAATACTCAATAGTATTGACAATTACCGATTGGCTAGAGCCCTAGTTGCGTTGAAGAGGTAAAAAAAATCCATTGGAAGTTGCCGTTCAATTTGAACTGATTTTAATTTGATTCTAATATAATGATGACCCAAACACTCAGTCTTATTGATAGTTCAAATGAATTTATAATAGCTTCTCTATTAATTTCCCTGGTGACTATTTTATATGTCATTAGGAAAGGTGAACTCGTAGTGGCTATCAGGAGACTAATTTATTACTAGAGGGAGATTTGATTCTCTTGAAAATGGAAATTAATTAAATTTTTAATATCTGTAACAAACGCCAATTTTTTTTTAACTGCATGTTAAGATCAAAGTACTGATGGTACTCACTCATACAAAATTACATGATTCAAATACTTTGTTTAATCAAGAAAATACTTTTGATTAATTGAATACATCACAGCAGTATTACTTGTATTCTAGTATATTTACATTTTCCATGCTGGAAATTTGATTTAGTTTAAACCTTTATTTGTATTATATTACTGTATTAGGTATCTTCCTTCTGTATCTCGTTTAACAAGGGCTCCCATGTACCTGACAACCCTGGCCAATGGGTCGCTTACCTTCAAGTCTTGAGTGCGTCTATTTTTATTTTAAACCAAACAGTTAAGCGTTTCTGGGTACACTGATGTTTAGAGTTGTCTTTTGCCTATTTTCAGTTAACTGCCCTGAAGGGATTGTAAAGGATAATCAGTGTGACGGCAGACATCTTGGAACGTGTTTTTTAAGTCCACACATGGATTAAATTGGGTTTATTCTTGATCAAGCTGATGATGTTCTAATTATAAAGAAGCTTGTTGGCTTAGTTCAATCTATAACGTGACCAATAGCAAGTTTATAATGAGGGTTTGAGAAGACTTTTAAATGAAGATCAATCTTCACTGTTAATCCATGATGTTAAAATCGTTGAAATTATCCTAAGTACATTTCTTAATATATTGGATAGTGATGAATACAGATACAAAACGGATATAATTTCATGATTCTTTTATTAAAATCAGAAAAGTAATGCATTCAGTTTTTAATCGAATGCAACATATTTGAACGATCTGTTTGTAATTTGATCAGAAAAATGTATTGTATGTATCAAGATTCATTTTTATGATCTTGGTATGATGCTGAAAATAAATTTCGAATGCAATTACTTAAATCAACAACTAGGGAACTCAATCAACCTTATACAGTTTTTATTTATTTATAGGCTGAAGCAGCTTTCTCATGCAGTAGACATATTTTTTTAATGTTATGCATTTCAATATCGTCGTTTTAATCTTGTTTTTTATTACTTTCATTACTGAGTATTTATATTGGGGCATGTCAAAGGTTAAATTTATGAACTTAGTTTATCAAACCTATTAGTTCATCATTATCTTTCTAATTGTCTTTTATCTTCAACATCTGTTCGTTTTCTTTCTTGTTAAAATGTGTCTCCAAGTTATGTGGCCATGTTTTTCTTTCATCTTCAGATCTCGGATCAATTTAAATTCGTCTTCCAAGAATAGACCTTTTTGTCAAGAGCCACACTTTATTTTTAGATGTTCATTGTCTTAAATACTGACATGCTTTTGCGAAACTTAAAACATATTCGTTAATGGTTACTCTTTTAAAAATTGCGTTTGCTTAACGATCAGTGTTCATATTTGATGATCCTTTAATTTTTCGTGATTTTTTTTATCCTTGCTGATGCCGGAATACCTTCATAGATTTCATTAAAGTGTCTTTTAGTATGATAAACATGATTTGTTCAATCCATTAACATTATTATTTGTTTATTGCAAGTACCTTCATTATACTCTCAAATTGATGAATGAAAATGCCTTTGTTTTATCTACTATTTAAATGTTTATCTCATATTTTCTATAAATCATTTTAACATTATGCTTTTTTTATGACTGGTTGATCTATTTAGGAAATGGTGTGTTATCAGATCATATTTTAAACTCTTATCTATGTTCTATTCCAATACAACTTTCGACTCAAACGCACTCTTAAATGCTACCTAAAATATATCAACTGTCACTAAATGAGTATGGCTAACTGAAAACCGGATTATTTCAACTACTATTTAACTATTTGACTATTTTGTTACAATGCGTAAAATCGTTCACATAATTGGCACATATAGTGCTTAGCTGTCATGGTATTTCATATTTTGCGTAGACTTACTAAGAGAAATCGGCAAGTCAGCTGTTTCATTCACAATACCTTCATCATTGATCATGATATAACCTAACACTGTCATCTTTTACAATAGCACAACAAAAATGGTACCTAAAACTAGATTAGAATTGTAAAATGACAAACATCACATTACGTCTATTGCAGAAACAGCCGTCTCAAAGATGTCTTATTCTCAGTAAGCTTACAAAATATACTTCAAATATGAAGGTTCTGAGTAATATTACACTTTAAACAACATAAATACATTCCATTACCGGAGAAATTGATATTCTTAACAAGCCGATGGGGTCCATCAAAACCTCAATTTCCACAGCAAGTGTCTCATTTTCTGAGATAATGATTTGTATCAGGTTGCTTCTCTCGTTGAGTACAATTAATTAGAAAAAGCAGAAATGCAAAAAATCAGTCAGAAATATTACGTAAATGGTGAAAATTCTATACGTTTTATACATAAAGTTTTATATCACATAATAAAAGCATAAAGAGAAAAATTTACATTCTAAAATAAACCAAAAATCACAGTTTTTCTGGACATTATTCATAATCTGTCCAGGTTAGTTCTTCGTTACATAAATTATTATTAACTTGTTGGGAAATAAACATAAAAATTGTCTTTTGAACTAAATTATAAGCTACCTAAACTCACTTCTAAATAGATTTTTCCCTATTTTTAATTCTGTATTCGATTCGTCTCGAATCCTAAGTCTTAATCAAATATTCATCATTGCATTAATGAAAATATAAAAATTGTTTAATTCCTAGTGGTTTAAGAAACCTATATTAATCATTATACATGTTAACATTCTTTATATATATATATAGATTTAAACGTCGTAACTACAATTTTCGCAGTGTCTCCTAAAACTCACAGATTGTATATTAATATTCGATTATTCAGTAGGCCCGATAATAATAGTACAATAGTAAAAATTAGGCTTTCAACAGTTCGCAACATTTTAGGAGATATTACAACGTTTGCCAACCTCAGTCTTAAATATATACTTACAAGTTCTTCACAATCCGTTGGGGCATTGTCACTACACTAACACGTTATGTGTACACTAGAGTGTCCGGACGTAAGTGCAACGTGTGGAGAGTCTGCGTATGAGCTGGGCACGGCTTGGCTAGGAGGTCGGGGCGCGCTGGTCGGGCCGACCTAGCACACATTCACCGAGCCAGGGGGGCCAGCACTGCGCTCGCAGCCAGAGCCAGAGCCAGAGACGAGGCCAGAGCGGCGCCGCGGGAGTAGGACAACTCCTCGCTCTTCACAACTTCATTCTCCTTCGCTTTGTCGTACTTGTGCGTTTTCTTCGTGACTGGTTTGATCGTCGTCGTCGTGGTAGACGTGGAAGTAGTCGGGGGCGGAGGGGGCGGAGGCGGTAGGGTCGGCTGGGGCGGAGGCGCGGGCGACTGCTCCTCCGGCTTGCAGCATACTCTGAAGACCAGCTTCATGTTGTGACTTAGGCATCTTCCGCCAATGCGTCTGTGCAAATCGTCCTTGCTAGACGTGGAGATGAAATAGTAATCCTTCCCCGGTAGGAACTCCAGACCGCCAGGTTGAGGCGTGAACGGTCTGAAGGTAATTGTGAAGAACATCAACTTATGAGGCTTATCACATATTGCTATAATACGAGGATTTGGATTCGTTATCCTACACGTATCATACTCCTCTTTACTCACATTGTATATTATATACTTTTCCGTATCCTCCTCAAAAGTCCCAGGCGCGTATACTGGACATATTATATTCACTTGATCATATTCGAACTGTGCATTGCCTTTATTGAGATCGAATACATGATCCGTATTGTCTATTCTGAATATACTGTTTGTTGTATTCCAGTGTATGTAGAAGGATTTAGCGTAATTCCCCATCACGCTTTCGATGAAGAATATGAGAACTAGGATGGTCCAAGGCGTCTGCCGGAGGCCGAGATATGCTAGCGACACCATTCTGTATCCTCACTTTGCTTTCATTATACGATCGAAGACGCGTACCCTTCAATACAATAGGCGTCGGCGATCCAAATATTACGCGCACTTACACCAATCCATATTTTCAGTAACACCTATCCACATCCGAAAACATAATAAAACATCCACAATTCACACAGAAAACTGGTCGTAAACGCTCAATTTCGTCACTTCACCGATGGGTCCACCATATTCCATTTACCTCGCGTTAGATTCTATTCACCGATAAATGTGGAATTTCAAGACGTGGCTTGCCCGGTAACGCGTCTATTTAGTCACTTTGAACACCTTAGCGTCACTGTTTTGGCTCCTACATGGCAGGGGAACACTTTTTGTGTGAGGATATCGTTGGAATTAATCAATACATGACAGATTTTTTACAATACTGAGGTGTTCTTTGTATTGGGAGAGACGCTTCGCGCTGGTACGTAAGCGCCGCGCGGCGGTCGGCCAAACTAGTGGAATGCGACCCAAGTCCCCTCTACGCATGCGGCTGCCCCCCACCCCGCCGCTCGCCCCGCAAAATGGCCGCGTTCACAAACTTCGAACTCACTATGGAAGCATTATGGAAGACCGAAAAGCGTTACCGCTTTTGTTTCTTAAAGCACCAAACCCGATTTTGAATTTAGAATCAAAATCAAATTTGCTTAAAATTGACACTTTTTTAAATTTGACAGCTGCCTTTTTCCGACGCCATGTTTTTTACGAGAAACTCTATGGATGAGACGTTTGATGTTCTTGAACGCATCGCTAAAGGCCATTGAAAAAAACATTTCACCAAACAAGATTTTGTACGGGACGGGTTAGCAATGGACAAGGAGCCGCCATCCATTTTTGGCATTTAGGATACTGTGGATTTATAAATATCTCCAAGAAACATAGCTTGCTTCTCATTACTGTTACGCGGAGATGTTTAGTTAAGGCTAATTTGAAGTGGGATGATGTTTTCATATATGATTTTAGGCTCAATGTTTGCATCGGCTCGGTATCGAATATGCATGCATGACTAAGAATCTGTGAACCTTTTTTCTTTGTCAGAGGCCTTTTGACTCTACAGACAAGTTTGGTGGGCAAGCCATGGAGAGAGTAATGTTCTCATGAATACCGTGGTTTGCTTGCAAATTAATTCGATTATTGACTTTGTATCGTGGAGTTTATTATAATTCGATTTAGTGTTATCGATTCTGGTTTTATATGATTAAATTTTCTACTCGTTATGTTTAAGTAAATAAAAACAGAGGGTCAACTCCCAAAAACGGAACGAACCAACGAAAGCGTTCGTTTTTGGTGATTAATCAAAAGTTTGGAAAATCAAAAACGTTTTTTTTTATTTGCATAAATAATATTTTGTTGAATACGCTTAATTTGCATTTTAAGCGAGTTGTTTACGATTGTGAGAATTAAAAATTGATAACAGTCATCTAAAATAAAATAAATACATTTATTTCCCAGATAAGTACACGTTAAACAAATATTACTGATCCCCACACTAGGCTAAGCCGGTCCCGTGGGGAGCATAGTGAGGTATTTAACAGTATGGATTATTCTAACACAAGTGCGACACGCATTTTAATTACGGAAAATAAAAGTAAAAAAACATTGTACAGTACAACTTTATGCTAAACAAATAATATTAGATATATTATTATTATTTTACAAATTAAGCTATTCCGACATTTTCGTTTTTGAGAGTACATTCCCAGTACCGTTCAAAAGTTTTTACTTTCATTATCTTATCAAATATTCACTTAGCAATCACACATTAAATTAATTTATACTTACCTACCATATTATGTGTCAGTTTTGAAAAGAGTAACTATCGAGTTTCTTGCCGGTACTTCTCGATAGAATCAACATTCCAAACACGGCGGTAGTTTACTTGACTTGACGATTCATACTTGCTTTTGTAAAAGTTTACATGAATAAAGATATTTTCTTTTTCTATTTCTAATAAAAAGTAAGCACACACTCTACCATCCAATCTAAATATATAAGACTAGCGGTTCCGGTGAACTTCGTTTCGCCTTAGAGAATTTTTCCCGCTTTTCTGATGAAATTTTTCAAATTTTACCAAGGATCCCTAATTTTGTAGCCTATGGCAAATTGGAAGAATGTAGCATTCTATTGGTGAAAGAATTTTTTAAATCGGCCCAGTACTTTTTGAGCCTATTCATTACAAACATACAAAAATAGGTACAAATCTTTCCTCTTTATAATATAAGTGTAGATAGTGTACCACCATTCAGTTTTTGTTCGACAACTAATCGTATCCAGCGTTACATCGCGCTTCTTAGATTTTTCCGTGGAAATGAGAAGTTTTCTTATAGTTGCGCTTTATTTATATCGCAATATAGCCGAATTCCACGCGGGCGAAGCCGCGGGCGGAAAGCTAGTATACAATAAAATAATGAAAGTAACCACACACTCTACCATCCAATTTAAATATTACGTATAATTGAAATGATAACACTATAAAACCTAACTAATTAATCGTTTTGTACTTTCACGTCAATTCATTAACCAATTGGTTCGCTAAATGCGTTCTTATAATATATATTAATGATGCATTTTATTTTGATTTATTTAACGTACTTATTTTACATATTATATCCTTATGTCGGCAAAGGAATGATCCTTTCTGCCAAAGTATTTTTTTAAACATAATTTAAAGGCTTTTATCAAGGGTTCGTTTACAATGCGCTTATGTATCCATGCAATTTTTTTTAATGGAAAAATGATTGAGTGTGTCTGTCCGTGTTTTACGGAAAAACGGGGCAACGAATCGACGTCATTTTTTAAGTGAAGACAATTGAATAGTTGGAGAGTGACTTAAGCTACTTTTTTATATAACACTGCAAAATTGACCTCATCCTACCTGATGTTAAGTGGTAATGAGGTCCTAGCTTCAGGGCGACAAGTACAGCATAGTAAATCTGTTACTGGACTTGTCGCCCTTACCTTGAAGACTTGACCCCTGCTACTAATGTAGCACCCCCCAGGAGCTCTGGAAACCATACTTACACGCAGGAACACAACAACACAGAAGTGATTGTTATTTGGCTGCGGTCTTCTGTAAGGTGGAGGTATTATACACCAGTCGGGCTGCTCCAGTTCGAGCGATAAATCGCTATGCCCTATCTCTCAATTCTAATTCTAACTTTCCTAAAATGGAGGTTGGAAGTTTTTATAGATAGCATTCCTCAATTAAACAAAACTACAAATATTTCCCCTTTATAATATTGGTGTAGAAATTAAAATAGATAAAAGAAACCTCGATAAATATATATTTTTTTTATGTGTTCTGTTTCTCATGTAAGTGATTTTTGTTTAATCTTTATGAGCAACTGGCGGTCCCGGCGAACTTCGATCCGCCTTAGAGGATTTTTCCGCTTTTCTGAAATTTTTCAAATTTTACCAAGGATCCCTAATTTTGTAGCCTATGTCAAATTGGAAGAATGTAGCATTCTATTGGTGAAAGAATTTTGTAAATCGGCCCAGTACTTTTTGAGCCTATTCATTACAAACATACAAAAATAGGTACAAATCTTTCCTCTTTATAATATTAGTATAGATAAAATTAACGAGGCAATCTGAAAAAAGTACAGGTACGTACTATTACCGAAGTATTAACCATGGTCATGTCTAATATTGGTATATTGGTATTACGTTATCTTGTAGCAGTATTAAGTAAATATTAACAGTTCACCGGTAGCTTACAGTATCGTAAGTAAACATGTCAAACATGAGTTTATTGCTCAGTCGGTGTGTTTGTCAATAATGTAGAAAGTTAAGATATCAGATAACGTCTAATTTTCGTTACAGCTCTGTCCGTTAATATAAATTATGCCGGGTTCCAATATTTTACGATTCGTAATGTGTCAAAAATTACTATCCGTTTTTTTTAAACTATTAAGAAAGAAGAAAGAAGAAAGAAGAAAGAAGAAAGAAGAAAGAAGAAAGAAGAAAGAAGAAAGAAGAAAGAAGAAAGAAGAAAGAAGAAAGAAGAAAGAAGAAAGAAGAAAGAAGAAAGAAATTACGAGTCGTTTATTCTAGTTTCAAATTAACTTTCCTCATCAGCTGTCATCAGTCGTCTGTCAGTCATTTGTAGTTTATGCCTCGTATAATTTATTACTATTCGTAAATAAAACGGTTCGTTTTTCAAATATTTAACCGAGCATTATAGGTATTCCAGTTACGGCACTAAAGTACGAAGTAATCGAACGATATTACAGTCGCCGTCAGATATATCGGAGCAGACAAAGTGACCAAATACTTCTGAACAGTTAAAACGTCAAAAAGTTCCATACACCACAAGTTACCATTAATATCTGAACATTCATTACTTCAATAATATCTGAGCAGATGTCAATAACATCTGAACACTCATAACGTCAATATGTGTCACGCACGTCATGTGTCTCACTTAGCTACCTGTGTAAATGAGTGTTCAGATATTATTGGTAAGTTGTGTGTATAGAAATTACTGACTAGCATCTGCTCAGATATTATTGAAGTAATTAATGTTCAGATATTAATGGTAACTTGTGGAGTATGGAACTTTTTGACATTTTAACTGTTCAGAAGTATTTGGTCACTTTGTCTGCTCCGATATATCTGACGGCGACTGTACAATTGACAGTTGTCAAAAAAGAAAAGTAAGACATTGTTAGTTAAACTATTTTTTTATTTTTTATTTTTATTTAGGATTAACAACAGCCAACTTGATTATAATATTTACACCATATTATAATTTGAGAGTTAATTAGGCCAAAAGAGTAAACCACAATAATTATTTTTACAATATTAGCCTTGACAGCTAAATAATTATGTTTACTTACAACTAAAGTTTGTTATTATATTGAACAACACCATCAACATGAGCGCAAAATATATTATATGAAAGATATTAACGCGATTACATTAATTATATATGAAATGCTGCATAGTGATGTCTATATGTAACAAATAGATAATGTAGGTTCCTAATTTTATTAAATACAACACGACTAAATCATACTAATATTATTATGAGGAAAGATTTGTACCTATTTTTGTATGTTTGTAATGAATAGGTTCAAAAAGTACTGGGCCAATTTAAAAAAATCTTTCACCAATAGAATGCTACATTCTTCCAATTTGACATAGGCTACAAAATTAGGGATCCTTGGTAAAATTGCGCGGGAAAATCCTCTATGGCGAAACGAAGTTCGCCGGGACCGCTAGTATAATCTATAGACGAGAGGCGAGCGGGCCGGACTTTGGTGTCGCGCCATCCCTGAGGTACCGAGTTCGATCCCCGGTCGGAATAATATGGTCAACGAACTTTTCCATCTAGGTCTGGGTGTTGTAGTGCCGTCGTTGTGTCTTTAACACAAGTAATTTAGTTACTTGTCACTGAATCAGAGCAATGTATGTTATGTTGTCCAACATATATGTTTACTTACTTACTTACCTCTATGCCTCGATGTCTTAGCCTCCGATTAAGCCACCTTTCGCGATCCTGTGTGCTGGCCCGCCAGTCGCCAACTTGCAGCTCCTGAAGATAGGCTCTCACTGCGTCGCTTCAGCGATACCTAGGGCGGCCAACCGGCCGACGTCCATTGACGGGGGGGAAATGCTTGATGCACCGTACCGTCACCCCGAGGGAGGGTGACGGCGTGTGTGGGACTCCCACCTACCTACCTACCTCGGACTACCCACTAAAACCCCCGGTTGGACCTTCATCGCCTTAATGGCGGCGCCATGGAACCGGCCGACGTCCAATAGGCCGGCCCAGATAAGCTTTCTTCACGCTGCGTTCCTCTCCCATTGTCCAAAATATATTTTTAATTATTGATTACATATTATAATCATTGTTTTTTTTACCGCGTCACCACCCCTAATTAAGTTAGCTTTGACTCCCATTGAATTGCGTCATTTGTCGCGTCGGCAGCCATTTCTCATGCTAACTTTGTTTTGTAAACACAGTGTATAATGCGCGTACGCAAGTGTGGGAATTACGCATTGTTACTTCGAAGAACAAGATTGATATTGAAGTCGAGGAAAATCCATAAAAAAAATTAGTTGTCTGTCGGTCAGTTTAGGATGGTAGACGTGACAACGCTGAGCCGATCGCTCGAGCTGATCTTGCCTCTCTCTCTTTCGTGCCGCGCTCTCGCTTGCGGAACGCGACAATGAGCGTAACGGGACAATGAGGTCATCTTTTTCGTGCATGCTGCCGTAGTATCGAGTTATTAGACGTTGTCACGTCAAAATCGTCAATATCTTTGCTTAATAGCCCAACCAGCAAGAGCAATGCGTTAAATTTCTCGCACGAGACGACGAAGGTTTCGACACTGATGATTGGCTCATACCACACCGCACTCGTATTTTCAGCCAATCAGCAGCGATTTTATCAATTTTGACATTTACAATTACACGTGTGGCACATATTAAGTTAACGTTAATATGATTGAGTGAAGCGATGGCTGGCACATACGTCATGCTTGTGAACAGGTGCTACCTTTGGGGACTGGTCTGCTCCAGCTTACCTTAATTGTTGGTAGTAAATCTGCTGCCTGATTTTTTGTTACACTAAAAATTAATTACACTAAATATCCATACTAATATTCCATACGAATTAAATGCGAATGAAGCTCTGTCTATTTGTCTGTGTGCATATTTGTCTGCCTAAACCATTGAACCGATTTTGATGAAATTTTGTATAGATATACGTTGAAACTCAAGAACGGACATATACTACTTTTTGTTTTGAAAATAAAGGAAGATCGGGATGGTACTGTCCTTGAATTATGTGAGATTTTTTAGAAATATGAAATTTAACATAAATATAGTCCTAAACTTAGATTACAATGTGGACTACTTTTTGTTTCGAATATAAGGGGAGATAAGGGTAAAACCGACCATCTGTATTTATTGCACGAAAAGACTTAAGTCCACCCGCGCGAAGTTGCAGGCGGGTGCTAGTCTAACATAATTGCATTCGGAACTATTTAAAAAAACCGGCCAAAAGCGTGTGGGCCACGCTCAGTGTAGGGTTCCGTAGTTTTCAGTGCACCACAATACTTAAGTATCCCCACTTAAAGTTACAAAAATGGGCTATCTGTGTAACACTGACCTGACATAGGTAGGTATAAACTTTTTTTTTTTTAAATTTCAAAAACCACTAAACCCAAAATAATAAGGTTCAAAATAATTTTCCTAGAAAGCTTTTATGCAGTTCTATATTCTAGATTTTTTTCATACTTTTTGAACTTATGGTTCAAAAGTTAGAGGGGGGACACACAATTTGATTTTCTTTTGGAGCGATTTTTTCCCAAAATATTAAAATGATCAAAAAACGATCTTAGTAAACCCCTGTTCATTTAAATACCTATCCAACGATATATCACATGGTGGATTTAAATTTAAAAAAACACTCCCCAATTTACGTGGGGGGGGGGGGGGGGGGGTTATTTTATATTTTTGCACTTTGTTGACGTGATTAATATACATATTTGTACTATTTTCTATTGCAAACGGTTTCTGAGATTATCCTTGGACGGACAGACAGACAGACAGACATGGCGAAACTATAAGGCTTCCTAGTTGACTACGGAACCCTAAAAAGGACCCGAAAATAATCCGGAAAGAGTAACGGCTACAAAGAGTTGAACCGCACGGACAGACAAAGAGACCTTCATATTTATTGGCCCCGTCGCCTATTGTCTAGAGAAATTTTATTACTACCCTTCGTTATTTTAACGGTATTCAATCCTTTTGTGTGTATGAGGTCTGCCGAATTTCTTAACTTAGTTACAAGTTATTTGTCGGTAGTTTTCTTATTTATTTTTTTGATGATCTAAACTGATGTTTGCATATGAAGGGTTTGCATATCCACTGCCATAATGATGAACTTCTTTTTTGTTTCGAGATATTTGGATGTTAAGTTTATAAACGTTATCCAACATTCAGCCTTATTGCCGTTAATACCTGGGGCACTGAGCGTTCTAGACGTGTAGTCAAGTATCAGAAACGGTTTTAACTCAGGACTGGGAACGATATTGCCTAGTTAGTAAACGAAATCACTAGCTGCATGTATGAAGTGACCAAATGACGTATATCACATAGATTTTAATATTTTGAACATTCTTCATATGCTTCGCTTTACCGTGGAAAATATTCCATCACGAACCAAAAAGTTTGGTAACTCTTATCTTTGCCGGACCATAAAGAAGTGGAACTCGTTGCGGCTCATGTGTTTCCTCCTTCCTTTGACATGGATTTCTTCAAAAGGAGCGTGAAGAAACATCTTGCGGGCCAGTATGGCGATTACGGGTAGGATATTTCGGTATCAAATCCGTTGTCATCGCGATGTGGGTTCCTCTCTTGCTTACCATCAGGCTGGGAGGAGCCAATATACTGCGCTACTATAAAAAAAAATATATATGCAAACAATTAAAACCACAAACTATTAACAGCCCACTACGGCGTTCTCCACTTACTATTCATGTTCTTTCCACATTATCCATTTATTTTTCGCTCCTATTGGTCGCAGTGCTATCCCTACTTAATATTATAAATGCGAAAGGAACTCTGTCTGTTATATGGGAAAATGTTTATTTTTAAGTTAGAGATATGAAAGTTGGCACAAATATAGCTCTATTAAAATATAGACTTCTTTTTGTTTCGAATATTAGGGGATATAGGGGTAAAACCGACCATGAATGACCGAGGATGTAGTCCACGCGAACGAAGTCGTGGGCACATAAAAATTTTCCCATATAAACTTTCAAAGGTGGCATTACCCCCCCCCCCCCTTACTTTCAAACAAAAAGTAGTCTATGTCCGTTCTTGAGGCTCAACGTATACCTATGCCAAATTTCATCAAAATCGGTTGAGATGTTTAAGCGGGAAAGCGTAACAGACAGACAGACAGAGTTACTTTCGCATTTATAATATTTTAAGTAGGGATGGTTACTAACACAGAATTATAATGAAACAGAAGATTTTTTGCGTGTAAAAGCAATAAAAAAAACATCTATACACCGACACATTTAAACATATTCGTCCAAAATTAGTAATTAGTTTTAACCCATTAAAAATATTTCTTCAAACGGATGTATTGACAAAAACATTTCCTAACGCTAAACCATTGTACGGCGTTTATGGTTAGAAAGACCGACAAACATTCCTATTTATTGGCATCATAACCTGTATTGTTTAGAGAAATTCTGATGCCTTCAAACTAACGGGGTAGGATCAAATACACGTACACACTTCGGAATTTGCATCGACCTTATATCGTGCTCATAAGAACTAATATCAATCAGCAATTATTTAACTTGGTCGTACAAAAATTCCAATAGTCTAACTGCAAGTCAACCCGTTACGTAGAAAGGGTCCTAATGAACCCCGGTTTTGTTTTGGGCAATAAAGATAAATGTTTTTACTGTTGCAAATAATGTTTGAAATTGTATGAGTAAACCTTTTTATGTTCCTTTTGTTAACTTTCCCCGCTAACCGTTATTAAAAACAAACTAAGACATTTTTTGTCTAAGTCTAAATATTTTTTTATTAATGTAGATTACATTTGTAATACTTATGAATCTCTATACAATGTTTTTATGTTAAGTGCTAAGCAACATTGATACTTATATAAACTAAATACAAGTGTAAATAAAACTAGTGGCGTGGTGAACTATAAAATTAGAAATCTATCTTTCATATTTTTTATTGTCTCGGGTCTGGGTGTTGTGGTCCGTCGTTGTTTCTAATTTCTGTAACACAAGTGCTTTAGCTACTTACCACAGAATTAAAACAATGTATGTGATGTTGTCCAATATTAATTAATTTATTTATTCATGAGTAATTTATCTAAGCATTTGAAAAGTTATTTTTCAATTCTGTTTTTTTTTCATTAATTTCTGAAACGAATGTACTACGTCAGTAACGGTGTATTGATATTTAGTTGAAACTTAATATTATCTTAATAACATACATATCTTCATATCAACTATATAACTAGTTCTAGTGACTTCTGATATATGAAACATATATAAAAGCAAAATACCGCTGTTGACTGGCTGATAAATCATGAATTCCCAGAAACACGAACTCTTTTCCTAATGGGGTTAAACGGGAATATGAAGTTTGTATGAAAGTCATATGATTTTAAAGTAATAGACATGGAATTAAAATTACTTTAAAGAAGGTGTGAAGATATACTAATAATGTACTTTGAGAAATAAACCCATTTGTGCGTGCGGTCGCTAGTAGGTACTTAATAAGAATATTTTATCATTTATACCAATTTGCAATTAGTTTAGTTGGAAGACTATCACACATGATACGTGAAGGTCGTGGGTTCAAGTCAGATACTGCGGAGGTGATGATATAATTCTGTTTACTTATAATTTCAACAAAAAATAATTCGCATTAAGACTGGTGATTTGAAATTCAAAAATATTATGGTCTAGATAACATTCAGTTTGCCATATTAGGGTTATGTATTGTTAAAGGAAAGATATAACAACAGAACAACGGATGGCGATTTATCGCTCGAACTGGAGCAGCCCCTCTAATAAAATACCCCCACCTAACAGAAGACCGCAGCCAAATAACAATCACTTCTGTGTTGTTGTGTTCCTGTATGTGAGTTCGGTTTCCAGAGCTCTTGGGGGGTGCTACATAAGTAGCAGGGGTCAAGCCTTCAAGGTAAGGGCGACAAGTCCAGAAACAGCTTTATTTTACTGTCGCCTCGCTAGGGCCTCATTACCACTTAACATCAGGTGGGATGATGTCAATCTTGAAGTGTAATATAAAAAAAGAACTTGTTATGTTCGACTGACGTATGTATGGGGTGATATATGCATAAATAATGAATAGCTATAGAAATTAAAGCCTTATCTAAGTATCTTATCCCTACTAATATTATAAATGCGAAAGTAACTCTGTCTGTCTGTCTGTCTGTCTGTCTGTCTGTCTGTCTGTGTGTCTGTCACGCTTTCCTGCTTAAACCTCTCAACCGATTTTGATGAAATTTGGTATAGGTATACGTTGAATCTCAAGAACGGACATAGGCTACTTTTTATTAGAAAATAAGGGGGGGAGGGAGGTAATACCACCTTTGAAAGTTTATATGGAAAAATGTTTATTTTTGAAGTTAGAGATATGAAATTTGCCACAAATATAGCTCGAAACTTGGATTAAAATATAGACTACTTTTTGTTTCGAATATTAGGGGAGAAAGGGGTAAAACCGACCATCAAAGGATGTAGTCCACGCGAACGAAGTCGCGGGCACAGCTAGTTTTTAGATAATGTAACACACGCACTGAAAACCAACTTCTTCCCTATTTGATGAAAGTTAAGCAACGAGAAATAACAAATTTAATCTCTACACCAAATAGACACGTCAGCTTCAAAAATGAGTTACCGTCAATAATTTACGTTGAGTTACAGTACGTTTGACGTTTGTAATTACAACTCATTGTGTATCGATAATGCTGTAGAAACTAATTGATTCTTTGAGTTTTTTTTTTCTTTTAACTCGAAATTGAACGTTAACATTCCTTTTGCGATGCGTAAATTGTTCTTGTTACAATTGTTTTGGTATTTTTAGAGATGAAACCGAAGCTAAGATTAAACAAAACCTGTTTTGACAGAATAACTGGCAAATTGTTTATCATACTAATATTATAAAGAGGAAAGATTTATACCTATTTTTGTATGTTTGTAATGAATAGGCTCAAAAAGTACTGGGCCGATTTAAAAAATTCTTTCACCAATAGAATGCTATATTCTTCCAATTTGACATAGGCTACAAAATTAGGGATCCTTGGTAAAATTTGAACAATGTAACCGAAGGTGTAGAAACATGAGTCTTAAAATGTCTTTCGTCGAATGCGCGGGAAAATCCTCTAAGGCGAAACGAAGTTCGCCGAGACCGCTATTATTAATATACTTACTTAAAAATTAATGCCAGCATTGGTTGTAATTTTATTAACTCAAGAACGGGCTCACCTAGCCAAACCAAATGTTTGAGCTTTTTTCCCCTATTTAGTACTAGCTTGTTTTACAGCAAACAGAAACAATGATGGCACCACAACACCCAGACCCGAGACAACATAGAAAAGTTCGTTTCCCATTTTGACCCTCTCCAATTCACGTTGGGACCCTGTGGTAGGGTATGGCACTTCCCTTTTCATAGTTGAGATGAGATCTATATCCAGCAGTAAGATGGAAATGGCTGAATAAATTTTATTAACCACTAACGGACCCGACAGACTTCGTTCTGTCAAAGATTTTTGACTCTAAATAATTTTAGTTAGAAAACGTTGGTACTGGAAAAAGAAAAGGGCTGTTTTCCCGGCAGTTAGTCGAGTTGTCGAGTTATGCGCTTACCAACACTTTTTGCGATTCATTTTTATATATAATAGATAGATAAGATTGGTCAATTGCTTTAGAGATCCTTTTACAGCAGGGGAAATGCCTCCCGCACCGTCACTCTCTGTGGGGAACAGAGAATGGTGTGTTGGGCTCACACTGACTGAAACCCCCTCGGTGGCCAACGCTGCGCAGCGTGGCGGTGATGGATCCCTTGCAGATGCCGCAGTGTAGATTCCGCAAAGGATTCCAACTCCCCACAACCGCCAACGAGGCTTAAGTCGGTGCGAGCCGGACACGCCACTCTCTGTTCATGTAGAGAGTTGACGGTGCGGTAGGCATTTCCCCCTCGACCAAAAAAAAACAGTATGGTCTGTTGAGTCATAACAATTCTTATTTCGAAAATTACAATGCACAATAAGGCAGTTTTAAACTGTACGTTGTGAACTAAATAAAAAACAATAACAAAATGCGTTACACACTAGTGTTGCCGTCGATTCGATTGTATATCGATTATAATCGATAATTACAAAAGAGGCCTAAATAATCTAATAATCGATATGAGAATCGATAGTATCGATACTATCGATATAATCGATTATAATCGTAGTCAAATACAATATAATCGATTATATCGATATCAAGTTGAAAGCGATACTATCGATATAATCGATTAATTTGCAATTATTTTTAGATAGTATCGCCATGATGGTACAGTTCAGGTAGGTACATACCAAGAAACTTAGCTATCACGTTTTATGAATAAAAAGTAGGGTATAAATAACTTTTTCACGGTTTCATTTGGAATGTGTTATTTCTAAGAAGACATTATATGAATGACGATTAAATCTAAAAATAATTGCAAATTAATCGATTATATCGATAGTATCGCTTTCAACTTGATATCGATATAATCGATTATATCGATTATATTGTATTTGACTACGATTTTAATCAATTAATCGATTATATCTAATAAAAATAGGTATCGATATAATCGATTATATCGATACTATCGATTGTCATATCGATTATTAGATTATTTGAGGGGGGTATAATCGATTAATCGATAATCGATTATCCGGCAACACTATTACACACTTCGTCATTGTATAGTCAACAGCCATCAGATACACTTTGGTCTTGCATCACCCTTATGTAGAGCGCATAAGTACTAAAATCGTACTGTAACTATTTATTTTGACGTCTTGTCGACCATATACTAATAAGGTGACTACACTTTTAATACTTATTAGAAGATCTTTATTACCGAGACGCAAGCGGCCATATCTGAGGTTGCAGGTTTGATTCACAGTTAATATGGAAAACTAGCTTTTCTACGTTGTCTCGAGTCTGGGTGTTGTAGTACCGTCGGTGTTTCTGTTCTGTAGCACAAGTGCCCTCTAGCTATTTACTATACATGAAGAGGAATGTATGTAATGTTGTCCAATATTTATTAACTAGCTGTGCCCGCGACTTCGTTCGCGTGGACCACAAGTTTTTTCCATTTTAAAATACGTTCATGGTCAGTTTTACTCTCACTCCTCACCCTAAATATTCAAAATAGATAAAGTGTACATTTTGATCCAAGTTTTGAGCTATATTTATCTCGTTTCTCGATATCTACTATTTCCTCTACCTAAAGGTTGTCTGGAAGAGATTGCTTTCTAGCAATAAGACCGCCTAAATTGTACTTGATTATGTCTGTAAAACCAATTTCTGTAAAATTTTCTGTGCAATAAAGTGTATCTATCTATCTATCTATTTATGCCAAATTTCATATCTCCAACTTAGAAAATATTTTTTTTCTCATATTGACTTGGGTCTGTGTGCTGGTATGACGCCCCCAGTTAGTATCCCTCGTCTGGTGCTCATAGTACAAGGGGAAACCTTAGTTTGAGACCAGGTGATTGGTGTGATTGTCTGGCGCATTTATTTTATTTATTTATATAATCTTTCAAGGGCAGTTACTCTATCTGCCTGTCTGTTTGTCTTTCTGGCTTTCACGCCTAAACCACTGACCCTCTAGAAGGTACATAGGCTACATTTTGTTTTGAAAATAAGGGGGGCTGGGGGTAACACCGCACTCGAAAGTTTATATGGGACAATGTTTATTTTTTAATTTAGAGAAATGAAGTTTGTCACAAATATAGCTTAAAACTTAGATAAAATGTGGACTACTTCTTGTTTCGACTATTAGGGGAGATAGGGGTAATTTGACCATGAAATTATGTAGACCACGCGAACGAAGTCGCAAGCACAGAGAGTAATAAAATATAACGTTCATAAATAATATATATAATATTTGTTAATTTTCTGCTTCTTTCTTCCGTTGTTTTTCGTATGCGCCACTCAGCTTAAGGTTCCGCCAGAATACCAGCGCTGCTGCAGCATTGGAACCAATGTTGTAGCAGCTCATGCTGAGGCTGGGACCTTGTTAGCTGTGCAATCAATATGTTCTTCCTTTTTTTTTTGTTGTTTGTTCTTTTTACTGTTTATCTTTTGTTCGTGTTACTTTATTGTGTATGTACCGTGTATTGATTGTGTGTGCTAATAAATAATTTCTAATTTCTAATTCTTATTTTTCATGTTAGTTAATAATTCCTAAATAATGTTCTGTTTTGTTTTTGTTCTGTTTAGTTTCGCAATCGCAGACAACCACTTAAAAGTGTTTTGCGAGGCCTACGATTTCAATTTAAGAAGTGTTGTGTGTGAATTAAATAATAATCAATAATAATTATACACTTAATTACAGGATCAAATAAAAAGAGTGTGGAACATGAATCAAGTAACTATTGTGCCTATTGTAGTGTCTACCACTGGAGTCATCCCAAAACAACTCACACATAGCCTTAACATCTTAAAGTTACACGAATACACTTATATTACCTTACAGAAAGCAGCCATCCTTAACACATGCAGAATTGTTCGAAATTTTTTACAGTTAGATTCAGATATATCTTAGTATCTAGCCCATTTGCCAACCCTTCCCTCATTTTTGCTTGGCCAAAAGCCCGTGAAGATGAAAATAACCCCAAAATGGGAGAACAAAAAAGATTAAAAAATAATAATTAACAAAAATTTGTGTCGAAAATCATTTTTCTGAATGCAACCTTATAATTGTTCAGCAAGCTTATGACGATTTATAAGTGCTTTTGTAAAGCTTATATGAATAAAGATGTTTTCTATTCTATTCTATCTTTCATAGAAACGGAAAAGTAATGTTAAGAGAGGTAGGGCATAGCGATTTATCGCTCGAACTGGAGCAGCCCGACTGGTGAAATACCTCCACCTTACATAAGACCGCAGCCAAATAACAATCACTTCTGTGTTGTTGTGTTCCTGCGTGTGATTAAGGTTTCCAGAGCTCTTGGGGGCGCTTCATTAGTAGCAGGGGTCAACCCTACAAGGCAAGGGCGAAAAATCCAGTAACAAATTTATTATCCTGTACTTATCGTCCTTAAGCTAGGACCTCGTTACCACTTAACATAAGGGGGGATCAGGTCAATCTTGAAGTGTAATATAAAAAAAATGTTAGTTTAATAGGGGAGCCTGTGTAGAGTCCGCAAGAGACCCTGACTCCCCCACAACTGCGCAGTATTGGCCGCTGGGGGGGTTTTAGTCGGTGCGAGCCCGACACACCACTCTCTGTTCCCCGCTGAGAGTGATGGTGTGGTAGGCCTTTCATCTCCCAGGGGGGGAGGTGTACCCCTACCTGGCGCGTCCCCCGGTGGCGGATAGGGGAAGCCGTCGGCTGCCGCCCGGAGGGTGCTCCCGCTTACAGGGATGCCCTGCGGACGGCAGTCGGCGGTCGGAGATTAGCTCCCGCGGACCAAACACACTGGGGGGGTGGGGTAGGCGGGTTGGGGATGGGGAATGGGGGGGTGGGGAATTTTGGGGGGGTTAGGAATATCGTCCTCTCTGCTGTTCTCAATGAGAACAGCAGTGGAGGGCGAGACTAGGCGAAGGGGGAGCTCGCCCGCAAACGAGCACGACACGAATATGGCTTCGAGCAAAAGATTTCTTTACCCCAGGAGGGTACCTCTGGCTCCACCAGAGGAGAATCCCTAGGCGTCGCTCCCTCTGGGGCGGCGTCCAAGCCCCACCGTATTCTGGGGGGGGCAACTCAGGCCTCGGAGGCTGGCGTCTCGGCGCTAGTCGACGTGAACGACGACCCGGCAACTCTTTCTGGACACCGATTTCCTTTAGGCGACCTGGTTTCTGTTAAACCGGTGGCGGCGGCACGCTCCCTGAGGGAGCGTGTCTCCGCCATTGACCTCGGCATGGCACCGCACGTGGCGGTAGTAGGGGGGAGCTCACCCGGAAATGAGCAAATAAAAATAATGGCTTCGAGAACAAAATGTACATTACCCCAGGAGGGTACCTCCGGCTCCGCCGGGGGAGAATCCCTCGGTGCTGCTCCTTCAGGGGCAGCATCCATGCCCCACCGTACTCTGGGGGGGGCACCTCAAGTCTCGGGGGCCGGCGCTTCGGCGTCGGTCAACGTTAACGACAACCTGGCTTCTCATCACGGACAACGATTAGCAAGCGACCTGGATTCTGGTGAATTGGCGGTGGAGGCGGGTGTCCGGATGACACGCGCCAAAACCCACAAAATCGGCGAGAAAAAGGACTCTGTACAACCACGCAAGGCGATCGGGGTGCTCAATCGCTGCGCGTCAGCGAGCAGCATCACCAGAACGGATGGCGAAAGTTCCGCCATGGACCAGTCAGACGGGGAGTCGGACACGCCAACAAACGCGTCCGACGACAGCATGTCTGTAAAGTCCCCGCATCTGCAATTTATGCGGACGCCGGGGACAAAACGGACTCGCCAGAAGGAGGGCGCCGATTCAGACCCTCAAACCAAGGCGCCGAAAACCGCGAAATCGCGACGCGGAGGCGGCCGTGGGCGCCCCGCGACCACCGGGGAATACGTCGGGAAGGCAGAGGCGCAGAAACGGCTGAATGACGAGAAGCGCAAAGCCCTTCAGCTGGAGGTCGAGCAGGAGCTCATAACAAGAGAGCGCCTAGCAAGAATGGCGAAAGCCAAGGCGGGGTACGGCGTCGCATTGGGCAACAAGTTTGAGGACCTCACCGTCCCCGAGATCCGCAACACGGTGGAGGAGGACCTCTCCACAATAATGGAGATGGCGGCGAAGTCCTCAAACTTGAAGGGAACCTATCAGAAAGCGTTCAAGGAGCGGGCCATCCATGCCAAGGCGGGCGTGGAAGAGCTGGTCAAGCGCTCCGTATCGGAAGAGACGGAAAGACTGCATGCGACGATTGCTCGCATGCAGAAACAACTCGACGAGTATAGGCGAGAAGTGGCGGACCTTAGAGCGGCTGTCGCAGGCGCGGGTGGCGGCAACAAGTCCCTGCCCCATACACAGATGGAGACGGAAGCGGCGCCGGCTGAAACCACAGGCCCAGCTCCCACTTCAAACCATGGCCTCCTCCCTTCGGAGTTTGAGGCCATAATACAAAAGCTCCTGATGCAGGAGAGAACATTTGTCCGCACGTGCATAGCAGGGATTGAGAGCAGGCTCCCCAAGGAGGTGCGGTTGCGGCCTCCTCTCGCAGCGGACACTCAAATAGAGGAAATTTTCAGGGCCCCCGCCCCGCCAATGCCGCAAAGACCCAAGAGGGCCAACAAGTCCGGCCCCACACCTGGCCCATCGAAGGTCCCTGCTCCCATCGCACCAGGAGCAGTTGACGCCGTCGTTCCCTCGCAGCCACCCCCAGCAGTTGAGGAGGACCTCCTCCTCCCGTCTACGACTCCGGCCAATGAAGGCTGGAGCTATGTAGTAAAGAGGGGGAAAAAGGCGAAGAAAGCCCAGCCCCAGCCCCAAAACCCACAGGGGGCGACCCAGGCGACGAGTAAGCAGGGAAAGGCCAAAACCCAACTCACCCCAGCCCAGCAAAAGAAGAAGGAGAAGACCGCAGCAACCAAGAAACGGCTGACCCCGCCCAAGACAGCTGCGGTCGTGGTGAAGCTGACCCCCGAGGCCATCGAGAGGGGTCAGACATACAGAGACGTCCTCGAGAGGGCACGAGGGCTAATGGACGTCTCCGAACTGGAGCCACCACGTTTCCGCCGGACGGCGGCAGGAGCAGCCAAGTTCGACTTCGCGGGGGCCGAATACGAGAAACAGGCGGACCTGTTCGCCTCCAAGATGAAGGAGGCGATATCGGAGGCGGCGACCATCTCCCGGCCTCAGAAATGTGTGGGGTTGATGATCCTCGACCTGGACGACACCGTGTCCAAGGCCGAGGTCATTGAGAGGGTGGCCGAAATCGGTGGGTGTCCGGCGGAAACGATTAGGGCTGGGGAAATCCGCACCGGAAGAGGGGGAGCCGGCGCTGTCCGTTTGCAGTGCCCGATCACGGCGGCCAAAGTCCTGCTGGAGAGGGGCCGCATTAGGCTAGGTTTTAGCTCCGCGGCGATACGGGCCCTAGAAGAGCAGCCTCTTCGCTGCTATCGGTGCCTTGGGATTGGTCACACAAGCGCGCTCTGTTCCTCGAAGGTCGTGAGGACAGAGCTTTGCTTCCGGTGCGGCAAGGAGGGCCACAAGGCAGCCACGTGTGACGCAAAGCCGCGATGTGCAGTCTGCACAGATAGCGGACGTCCGGCGGATCATGTGATGAGGGGGAGAAATTGTCGCCCCCCACCCAAGAAGGGCAGAATGCAGGTGCGGACCCCGCCTGCTAAAGCCGCAGCTGCAGCCCCGGCCACAGCGACAGACGGTGCGATGTCCGAATAACAATGCCAGACATCGGACATCGCAACGTTATACAGACGAACACCAACCACTGTCGCTCGGCCCAGGACATGCTGTCCCAGGCCATGGCCCAGTGGTTGGTGGACGTGGCGATCGTTGCTGAGCCGTACTCGGTGCCCAATAATTGGGTAGGAGACCGGGACGGCTTGGTAGCCATTGGACGACGACAGGCCTCTAGCTCCCCCCCGCTTTCATTTCTGGAGAGGGGCTCAGGATACGTGGCTGCCGCATGGGGGGAGATTGTCCTGGTGGGAGTATATTTCTCCCCCAATCGTCCCCTACGGGACTTTGAGCTGTTCCTCGGCGTTCTGGGGGCCGTAATAGGCCGATCATCGCATGCCCGGCAAGTCATCTTGGCTGGCGACTTTAACGCCAAATCGACGGCCTGGGGAAACCCGGCCAGCAGGGGAAATGTCCGCGGGCCGCTTCTTGAAAACTGGGCGGCCGCCTCCGGGTTGACCCTCCTCAATGTGGGGTCTACTCACACGTGCGTGCGACAGCGGGGAGGGTCAGTGGTGGATTTATCCTTCGCCACCCCTGCTCTCGCCGCACGTGTGTGCAACTGGCGCGTCGAATTGGGGGAGACTCTTTCGGACCACCGCTACATCCGGTGGGAGATCTCCCCCCCTCAAGGCTCCGCTGGAGCGCCCAGGTCGGGCGAATCGCCTTTTCCCAGATGGGCCATAACCCGTCTGGATAGGGAAATAGCCAGGGAGGCTGCTTTCGTCCAGGAGTGGTTCGCGCCTCCTTCTAATCACTTAGGCATCGACGAGAGAGCCTACCATCTACGGAAAGCCCTGACCGAGGTGTGCAATGCGTCCATGCCTCGGTCTCGCCGCCCGCCCCCCCGCCGCGCCGTCTATTGGTGGACGGCGGAAATAGCGGAACTTCGGGCGACCTGCACCGCTGCCCGAAGAGCGTACCAGCGGAGCCGTCGACGCAGAAGAAGAGACGCGGAGGAAGAAGCCCGTCTGTACGCTGCATATGGAGACGCCAAGAGGGCTTTAAAAGCGGAGATAGGCGCCGCCAAAGACAGAGCGAGGGCAGAAATGCTCGACGGACTCAATGCCAATCCGTGGGGGAGGCCATACCGGGCTGCGCGAAACCAGCTGCGCCCCATCGGTCCCCCCCTGGCTGAGTCAATGGAGCCCGCCTTGCTGGATGGGGTGGTCCGGGCCCTCTTCCCGGCCGAGCCTCACTTCACCCCTCCAGCCATGAACCCGCCCTCCGCGGTGAACCCTGACGCGGAAGAAGTCCCACAACTGACGGAAGAGGAATTTGGCACGGCGGCGCTCTATCTCCGAGCAAAAAAGACGGCACCGGGCCCCGACGGAGTTCCCGCCAAGGTTGTTGCCCTAGCTCTAACCGAAATGGAGACCAGGTTCCGGGACCTCTTTCAAACATGCCTTGAGGCTGGGAGGTTCCCGGACGCTTGGAAAGTGGGGCAACTGGTCCTCCTAAAGAAAGAGGGGCGCCCGGAAGACAGCCCTCTTGCCTACCGACCCATCGTACTTCTGGATGAGGTCGGTAAATTATTCGAGAAGGTCATCGCGGCGAGAATAAATCACCACCTGAGGGAGCAGGGGCCGAACTTGTCGGAAAATCAGTTCGGCTTCCGGGTAGGGCGCTCCACAACCGACGCGCTGGCGCGCCTTCAGGAGACAGTCAGCGAGGCCTGGGACGCGGGGCAGGGGGTGTTGGCTGTGTCATTAGACATAGCCAACGCGTTCAACTCGATCCCCCACTCCACAATTTTGGCGGCCCTTAACTACCATCGGGTGCCCCAATATCTCCGGCGTCTCCTCATCAGCTACCTGTCGGGCAGGGAGCTCGTTTATGTGGGGAAGGATGGGTTGCTCCGGCGTGCGAATGTTGGGTCCGGTGTTCCACAGGGGTCTGTCTTGGGGCCCCTCTTGTGGAACATCGGTTTTGACTGGGTCCTGCGGGGTGTCCTCCTCTCGGGCATGAGTGTCATCTGTTATGCAGATGACACCTTAGTCACCGCCCGGGGGAGGACCTATGATGAGGCCGCGCGCCGCGCTGCAAACGGCAGCACACGGGTAGCGGAGCGCATCAGCCGTCTGGGGCTGCGTGTGGCGCTCGAAAAGACCGAGGCCATTTACCTCTTCGGGCCTCGGCAGCGCCGTCCTCCTCCGAACGCTAACATCGTCGTCGGGGGAGTGACCGTCAGAGTGGGGGCCCAGATGAAATATCTGGGCCTAGTATTGGACGCGCGCTGGTCCTTCGAGCCCCACCTTAAGGGGTTGTCCCAGCGCCTCATCAGAGCAGCGGGGGCGTTCGGCCGTCTGCTCCCCAACCTAGGAGGACCAAGGGCCAAATGCCGGCGACTCTACGCCGGCATCCTAAGAAGCATGGCCCTTTACGGCGCCCCCATCTGGGCGGACGCGCTGTTTCGGCGGAAGAATGCAGCCCACCTGCGGGGACCACAAAGGGCCATCGCCCAACGAGTGGCCAAATCGTACCGCACGGTGGGCTTCGACGCGGCCTGCGTGTTGGCCGGTACACCGCCTTGGTCCCTCGACGCTAGGGCACAAGCCCAGATTTACTGGCGTTTGTCGGAGAGGAGGGCACAAGGAGAGCGCCTCTCCCCAACTGAGATCGCAGCTGTCAGGAGAGAGGCCCAGGAAAGAGTGGTAGTGCAGTGGCGGGCCAAACTGGACGAAGCGAGATACGGGAGAAGAATATTGGACGCCGTGGCCCCGGTTCTGGAAGAATGGCTGCACCGGAGCCACGGCTATCTATCTTTTAGACTGGTCCAGGTGCTTACCGGACATGGGTGCTTCGGGCGGTATCTGCACCAAATTAGACGAGAGGAGTCGCCGTCGTGCCATGCTTGCGGCGCGGCGGTGGACACAGCGGACCATACATTGGGTGCGTGCCCGGCCTGGGCTAACGAGCGGGCTGAATTAGCCGCCATTGTTGGGGGAGACTTCTCGCTCCCGAGCATAATTTCAGCCATGCTCGGAAGCGAGGAGGCTTGGACGGCAGTCGCCACGTTTGGCGAGCAAGTGATCTCCCGCAAAGAGACCCTAGAAAGGGAAAGAGAGGACGACCCTCTTGCCCCGCCTCTTCGAAGGCGACGACGACTACGTGCGAGGCGACGTTTCGACGCCCTAGCGTTTGTTAGCGGGGACCAGCCGACCGCGGGTGTGGGGACACCCCGGCCGGCCTTGCACGGTCTCCCGCAGACGCGCGGGAACGGCTTATCACCTTCGGCCGTTCCCGCCGGTCCCCCGACCATCCAGGTGGGACCTGGTGACGCCGCCTTATAAGGGCAGCAATACCGCCGACGGCGCTGTGGCAGTTATGGGTCACCGATATCCCATAGCGCCGTCAACAGGCGATGAGAAGGTGGGGGGAGTTTTTAGTTCGGGTAGTCCCCGCCCCTTCTGGGCGGGTAGTGAGTCCCACACACGTCGCTGCCGTCCCCACGGCAGCGATATGGTGCGCAAAGGCATTCTCTCCCCCTTAACAAAAAAAAAAAAAAAAAAAAAGGCCTTTCATCTCGATAAAAAGAACCAATTTACTTAATATGAAAGAAAGAAAGAAAAAACATTTATTGGCTCACACAAACTTTTACATACAGTAGGTTCAAAATAATTTAAATGATAATGTGCCAATAAGGTCTCAGCCTCAGCATGAGCTGCTGCAGCACAGTGCCACTTCAGCGCTGGTTTTCAGGCAAGACCTTGTGGTGAGTGGCGTATATAAAAGTTACGTTAAGTTGGTTTTATTACATGACCATACAAAGAAAAACAGGAAATATAAGTAAAATATATATAAAAAAATATTAATAATAATAATAATATGGATAATTTAAGGTCCGGTAAGCAAATGTGGTCACCCCAGTCAATAAAATAAGGTCGTTTTTACGTTTAAACTAACTACTGGGTACATTCTCAAGTTGCAACAACAACAGTGATTGTTTCCATTTGTTGTCACAAGACTATGCGTCATCTTACATACTAAACGTTTCGTTAATAATGCATTTGAAATTCATCTTTCAATATAAGTTATTAGAAATCAAAATTGTGGGGTAACTATGATTATGTTTTACTGGACAACGTCACAAGTATACAGATCTTTCGTCTTTATAATATTAGTGTAAATGTAAATACACTAAATCGGTTCATCCGTTTGGAAGTTACGATAAATAATTAATAATGCGCCAGACAGCCACACCAATCACCTGGTCATAAACTAAGGTTTCCCCTTGTACTATGAGCACCAGACGACGGATACTAACTGGGGGCGTCATCCCAGGAAACCCAGACCCAAATCAATTAAGAAAAGTTAGCTTTTCAAATTGACCTGACACGAATTCGAACCCAGGACCTTTCGCGCTTTGGCCGCCTACCTTAGCCACTGCCGAGGTTGTTACAAATACATGCACATACATACAAACACTTCATACTTAAAACAATTAGTCGTTTTTTTATCTGTTTAAAAAAAAGAAAAGCGTTAAAAAGAAACAATGACATTGTTTAAATAATAGAGGACTTAAAGGACACAAAAGAAAAAGAAAGTAAATCCCAAAAACCCTTCATAATTCGACATAAAAAATGAAATACCGACCCATTCAAACCTTTTGGGCTGTTTGAAAGTTTCAAAAACAACGGCGAAATAACAAAAAAGCGCAACAAAAAAAAGTTTGTCGCAAAATAAAAGATGGCGGAAGCACAAATATTGAATTGTCATTACGCAGTTAGAAGATTGTCCAATTTTTCTTTGTTGCCACCAAAGCGGATTAGTGATGTCTCCATGTTATGTTCGACTTAATCTTTCTCGTTTTAAGGATTTTGTAGTTACTAAGAACTTATTTATTTATTACTAGCTGTGCCCGCGACTTCGTTCGCGTGGACTACATCTTTTCATGGTCGGTTTAAGCCCTATCTCCCCTAAAATTTGAAACAAAAAGTAGTCTATATTTCGTGCTATATTTCATATCTCTTACTAAAAAAATAATCATTTTCCCATATAAACTTTCAAAGGTGGTATAAAGTAAAGGACCTACAGTTGGTTTATTAATCCTAAATATAATTAAGTGTTTAAAATCTATTGATTCCTTGGACTTATATTTTATAATTTATATGCCACACTATATGTCTTAGTGCAAAAATGTCTATTAGTTCAGCTTTTTATGTAATATGAACGACAGAGTTTCTTGCGGGGTTCTTCTCTATTAGTTATAGGTTTCCAACCGGAGGTAGCGTCATTTGCATTATATAGACGTTTCATAAATGTTACCGATGTAATTGAATATTGAATTGAATTGAATAGAGAATGCCTAGCTTATTTTATTAGCAGTCCTTTTGCGAAGCGATATTGTGTACGCATTTTGACCGAAGATCTAAAATTATAATCACAGAAACTCCGAACTAGAACATCTAACTCTCCCCATCACTAATCGGGAGCCATTAGCCGCTATATCGCTGTTAGCGACACGCATCAATCATCATCGGCTATTGTCAGCTCTGCCCGAGCTATGATGGTAACTGCGATTGTCCAGGGAAACCGCGAACTGTCCAAGAGTAATGAAGATGAACAGCCTTTTTGGAGATTTTTGATACGAATTGAAATAAATAAGATTATTCATTTTATATTTAATACATGTATAGATATACTAATATTATGACGACTTTCGAAGCCGAGCGAGGCCGGACTTTGGTGTCACACCATCTGAGGTTCGATACCTGGTTGGGTAAATATGGGGAACGAACTTTTCTTTATTGTTTTGTTTCTGGGTGTTTTGGTACCGTTGTTATTAACTTTGAGCAAAAAACGGCTTAAAATATCATGTTTGTTGCGTGGGAACTCTCGTTGATTTTTTTATTTTATTATTTATTGTTGAAGTGAATATGTATACAATTAAATATTATGTGAACGTTTCAACCGTAATTTTTTTATTTATATTAATCTAAAAACAGCATAAAAATAACAGTTGTTATATGGGAGCCCCCCTTAAATAATTATTTTATTTTGTTTTCAGTATTTGATGTTATAGCGCCAACACATATACATAATCTGTGAAAATTTCAACTCACTAGCTATCACGGTTCTTGGGATACAGCCTGATGACAGACAGACAGATATACAACCTGTAACGGAAAGGGGGTAACAATGTAAAGTAGGTGGATACTATACCTTGTATAGATTCTATATACGAAATCCCGAGTTAAAATAAACACTTTATTGTTTTTATGAAATAAAAAATGATTAACTATAATGACTGACTAAAACGTAAACAAACGCATCACAACACTATTGAGGTCAGCGACCCCAAATCACGTTATCACTTCACGACAATCACTGCGATCCTGAATTTCTCCACCTCCTTCCTCGACATGCGCGCCTAGTACTTTCTTAGAAGATGCGCGAACATTATGCAACATTTGTGGTGTCACTGTACAGAACGCGGCCTTGATGCTTTCTATCATCTCTTCCCTTGACGAGCATGCTACAGCGTACACCTTCCTTTTAAATTAGTCCCACAAGAAGAAGTCCAACGGAGTGAGGTCTGGTGACCGAGCTGGCCATGTAATACGACCTCCTCGCCCAATCCACAGATGGAAACGAGCGTTTTGATGGTTTCGTAAATCTCTTTCTCTAGCTCTCGGTCGGCCATCACGCTGCCGTCGGTTGCTCCGACACAGAGAATCATCTCGAATATTCTTGATTGCTCAAAGACATCACGAAATATCACTAGGCTATCCGTAGTAAGTAGGTAATCCAGAAAGGCAAAAACACAAGATGTTGTCACGGCGACGACAACTCAATGACTTAACTGAATTGTCAAAATGAGAAACGCTAAACCAACAAATTTCAGATGTGATTCAGTAAACACTAAAAGATGAACCACCATTGTGATATTTAAATTAATAGCATAATAGGTAGGTACATCCAAGTCTTTCGACGATTCCAACAATACTGTGATAGTGTTGTGCAAGCGTGACTTAGTCAAAATTTTGACTTGTATTTGACTGATATTTCAAAAAAAAATATTGAATCAATAAATGCGTGTACACAGCTACAAATCGTCCCATACAGTTTGTAACCGTTAACTGCTTTGGTATTTTTGATATTGTTATACCCTTTCCGTTACACGTTGTATAGACAGCAAAGCCTAATATTAGAAACAGAAAAATTTTATCTCCCCTTGCGGTGCGGGAATTGAACCCACGACCTTCACGTATCGCGCGTGCTGCTCTTACCAACTGAGCTAACCGCAAGTTATTGTAGGCGATGAAATTTTTCTGCTGTATCAACCGTTAGCCTTTCGGTAAGTGCCCTCTGCCGAATATGTTTATATCTACATACTTAACGGCCCGTGGTACATTCGTTGCAGAAATGTTTGAAAACCACAGAATCGAAGACACCTGGCATCTTAATCGATTTTATTATTTTTATAGCACTATACGCCGTACTAGCGAACTTTAAATATTAGAAACAGAAAAATTTTATCTCCCCTTGCGGTGCGGGAATTGAACCCACGACCTTCACGTATCGCGCGTGCTGCTCTTACCAACTGAGCTAACCGCAAGTTATTGTAGGCGATGAAATTTTTCTGCTGTATCAACCGTTAGCCTTTCGGTAAGTGCCCTCTGCCGAATATGTTTATATCTACATACTTAACGGCCCGTGGTACATTCGTTGCAGAAATGTTTGCAAACCACAGAATCGAAGACACCTGGCGTATAGTACTATAAAAATAATAAAATCGAGCAAAGCCTAATGTTCGGTTACAATATTGTGCGATTCATAATGTGTCTAAAATGACTATCCGTTTTTCTCCAACCGACTACGAGTCGTTAATACCGCTTCATAATTTACTTTCCATACCAGTTGTCATTTAGTCGTCTGTCGGTCGTTTTCTGCTTACGACTCTTATAATTTATTACTATCCAGAACTAGGGTACCTACCGTTTTTACCCTTTAGGCATGGAACCCAAAAAAATTTAACTTTTATTAAATAGAAAAAAAATCTCTTCTTCTCTTATTATTTTTTTATCATGATTGTAAAAACTGCGAATTACGCTACCACTAACACAAAACCATCACAGCCCAAACACAGAATCGAACCCAGACCGCAGGGCGCGAGTAACAAAACAAAACTTTTCAAATAACGCAACCGAACCAGTTTGTAATGAAATTTGTTTCAGTTCGACTGTATGTTTGTTTATGGACGTTTATGTTGGATTATCACGTAGACTGTACATTGGCATATCATGGTAAGTACTTACCGCTCGATATTAGTTCTTATATCCACGCCATAAGGGCGATACAAAGCCTAATTTATTAAATGTGATGTAATTTTGTCAGTAAAAAAACTGGTTTCAAAAACGTATTTTTTTAAGCAATAGTGGGATGTTGCTGTGTTTGTAGTTTCCACAACTCTTCTTATGATATAAGAAATCAAATCAGAAATACGGGGTATTCCCCGCTTAAAAATAGTATTGGCCGTATCAAATCAAATAAAATATTTCTATAATCAAATACGCTACTGACACTTTTGAATCGTCATTGAACACACTGCAAAATAACTCTACTGCGGGTTCGAAACTTATATTTACTGTGAAAATGCCGGTAAGGAATTCAGTAGATTTGATATCTTCCCAAGATTTTTTAATGGCCAGGATAGTTAATTGAAAATCTAAGGAAGATCCATATTTATATCAACATTTCCATATACGTATACATAAATATCTCTTCTCAATTCCGTCCTTTGCTTAGCGATTTAGTGTAAAACAGAAATTATTTTTAGCCCCTAACACTTGTTGTGTTAGACGGGTGTTATATTAAAATTTTAACGTGTCTGTCTGCCTGTATGTATGCCTGTTTGTGGCATCGTAGCTCCCGAACGTGTTTTTTTTATTTGAAAGGTAAATTAGTCTGAAGTGTTTTAACTATGATGGAAATGAATCCAAGATGGCCACCGACACAAAATGTTGGATTACATATTTTGGCACAACTACCCTCATATAGATATCAATTAAAAGGGCTTAAGTAGTATTATTACGAAAAAATAAATTAAGATAATGCTTATTATTACTGTTGGGGTTTTTTAATGTTTATTCTCGTTGTGGTCTGGTCAGGGAATAAGAGAGGTAGGGCATAGCGATTTATCGCTCGAACTGACAGCCCAACTGGTGAAATACCTCCACCTTACAGAAGACCGCAGCCAAATAACAATCACTTTGGTGATGTTGTGTTGCTGCGTGTAAGTAAGATTTGCAGAGTTCCTGGGTGGTGGTACATTAGTAGCAGGGGTCAAGCCTTCAAGGTAAGGGCGGCCAGTCTAGTAACAGATTTATTATGCTTTACCTCCTTGTCGCCCTTTAAGCTAAGACCTCATTACCACTTTTGTAACTTCAGGTAGGATAAGGTCATAATATATGAAGTGTGTATGTGTGGTGTTTCTCTAAGGGATCGAATCCATAATGAGGTGATCCGGCAGAGAACTAAAGTCATCGACATAGCTCACAGGATTAGCAAGCTGAAGTGGCAGTGGGCTGGCCATATCAGCCGCAGAGCCGACAACCGTTGGGGTAAACGAGTTCTGGAGTGGAGATCACGCCTCGGTAAACGTAGTGTAGGACGCCCTCAGGCCAGGTGGAGTGACAATTTGCGCAGGACGGCTGGCGGGAGCTGGATGAGAGTCGCCGAAAATCGAGCGAAGTGGCGAACATTTGGAGAGGCCTATGTCCAGCAGTGGACTGCAACAGGCTGATGATGATGATGATGATGATATGAAGTGTATTATAAAAAAAATCAACATAACACGGTGTGTAGACTAAGGCTTACTGCTTGTTTCATAAATATCGCATCCCTATTTAGTTACCTGCCTCACCCCTTTCGATCATCGATCAACATTATCGACCCTCGTTCTATAGATAAAAGGATTAGCGACAAATTTCTTGTCCGACACGACGTTTTAAGTTAAACTATCAATTTCTATGTTAATTCATCTTTAGCGCTGTTTATTGAAAAATCGCCTTTACTCGTTTTTCATTTAGAGTCAAAGTAGTTTTGATCATAGTTTATTTTCGGTTTTCGTAACTAATCCTGATGGATCGGTGTTTGTATTTTATTGAAAATAAAAATCTGATAAAGTGTGAGCCAGATTCACGTATCCAATATTTATTTCTTTACGTAATTCTATGATTGAAAATATTCTAAATTTCATTTTGATTTATAAGAAGTTTTTGCGTAATATGTTAAAAAACATCTACACATCTAATCAACGATACATACTTTTGAAATATTAAGCTTATAATGGCAAAATATTGCGCTTTTTGACACCTTAGAATAAGAAAGCTATAATAAAGCTATGTTTAACACAAATGTAGCCATTATGATTTCGACATTAATTTCGAAAATATTTTTCAAAATTCAGATGACATAATAAAAAATCGTATGTGGTGAAGGTCATGCGAGGACTGGCGCACCACCCGGAGCTGTTTGGGCAGCTGCAGCTGAGCGTGCCCGACCGAAACGTGTGACAGCGACGGCGCCCGCCCCTGCTGGCTGTGCCTGCTCCCAGGACCAACCTTCTGGCGTAATACCCTCTTGTTCGGACAATGGGAACTATTATTAATTTAGTTCATGAGACAGTCTATATATTTTCTTGTTTTGCGTGAGCGATTTCGCAAGAATAGCACAAATCATTATTAGTTACCACATTCATTAAGTTAATTATTAGATTAGATTGATAAGCTATCGCATTAGGTTTTTTTACCTGTAAGAATAGTTGTAAATAAGAAAATAATAAATAAAATTCTGGCAGACAAGACTCTACAAAAAAAAAAAATTTGTGAACTGTAATTCATAATTTCTTTTAACTCTTAATCCCTGAAAAATTATAAGCAAACAACATAATAAATTACAAAGTGATTCTTTTAATTGATAATGTTAACGTTAAAGAGGAAACTGTCGAACTAGACAATTAAGAATTATTTTTGGATATTTTTTTAAGTATTTGAACGCCTCTTACGAAGTCTGGATCTATGATTTGTACTCTCTTCTTGATCAATATTAAGATCTAATTCTGCAGATGTCAAACTGTCATCGTCCGATTTGAACGTCAAATCTTCAGGAAAATCGTTACCAATATCATTGCTATCAATTGAAAATATATATTTTGTACCAAATGTTGTAGGTTTTGTTTCACTGGAATTATGATGGTATAATTCTTTACTATCCTTGATTATGCATTTTGATTTTAAAACCAATGGTCTTAAATCATAATGTTCTTTGGATATTTTATCACTATCAGTATCCTTAATTTCCAATATGTCATTAGCTGATTTTGTTACTAAATTTTTCTGAGAGTATTCTTTTGAACTTAGGTTTTTTTCTAAGAATACATCACTAGAATTCGAACAATGTTTAGAGTTAACCAAAGATATTGAATGATTTGAAGATTCATTTTTTCCAATTCTTGCATTTTCAGTGTCTAAATCAACGAATGTCAAATCTTCTACAGATCTTTGTTTTACGACATAATAATTATTAAAATCGTTGTAATTGAAACTTGTATCACTTATTTGTGCAATATTTCCGTTATTCAAAATTGACCGAATGTCGAAGTTAGATTTGTCTTGAAATTTACTAATCTGAAATGTCATGCTATTTTGGGACAATCTTTCTTCTGTATTTGACGTCACAGATCTAGATTCTAATTGTTGAGTTTGCAATATTTTATTTTTCATTAATTTTTCAACTCCCTTTTCTTCTGTTTGTTTTTTCTGTTTATTTCGATTTATAGACAACTTTGCTTTTGCCTTATCGTTCTGTGTAGACCTGACCACATCTTTATCGTTTTTATAATCATTACGAAATGTGACAATCTTTTTCTCTTTTAAAGCAGTGTCCTCTACTTTTTCATTATTTTTATCTACTCCTGGCATAGATTTTATTTTAAGTAGTGAACAACTGCTTTTAAATGAATTGCAATAGTTATTATTATCTGAATGGGCTTTTTGCATGATGTTCTTACAATTTGATCTTTTATTATTCTTGTCTATTTTGTTTTCAACATTTCTACTTTTACATTCTATAGGAGAATGATTATTTCTATTTATAGTTAATGATTGTGTTGAGATTTTAGCTTGATCAAAGTGAGATAGAGAGAAGACTCTCATTTCTTTTTCCTTTAATTCATCTCTCATGTTATAATAATCAGAATCATGTTGTATTTTAGATGTGGAACAAGTAGCTTTAGATGAACTAATTTCTTTACCTTCATCATTTTTGTTATCTTTTTCAGTTTTCATTTTTATGATCAGTTCTTTAATCTCTTGAAGGGTACGTTCAGCTGACGTCAAAACCATGCTCGGTGTTTCGATAATTGTTTGGTTTTTATCTATCACAATAACTTTATTTGAATCATTTTTAGAGACGTTTAGGTTCGATTTGATCTTGCTTTTAGTAGTTAAAAGTTTTTTTAGTTTACCATCATCGTCCTTTTCACCAACCACTTTAGCCAATGACGATAACGCTAGAGTAGTATTTAGATCCATCTTAGGCATTTTGATTTCTGGTAAATTATCCAAATAGTCCCATTCACCGTCAAATAGGTCGTCGAATTCATTCATAGTTTCTAGACTTAACATAGCAAATGGTAGTATTGCCTCACTTATTCTTACTAGACCTTCAACTTGAAGGACCACCATATTGTTACCACCTCCTCCACCAGGATTTCCTTCATCCGAGTTATTATTTTTCTTATCCTCTTTATCTTTATCATTAGACTGGTCTGGTATATTTTCTGATGAACCTGGTTTTTTACTACTGCTTGGATCTTTCTCTAATGCATCAGATTCTTTTTCTGATGTTTCTAGATTTTCAGTAGCATTTAGGTCATCTTTTAATGGTTTTGATGTACTTGGTTGTTCTATAAACTTTGGAGTTTTTTCCTTTTTACTTGCATCTGTTGTCATACTATTTTCTGTTTCTAATGTTTCGTTCGTCCGTTCTGTTTTCATTGTATCTGGTTGTTTTTCTTTTATGTTTTCATTTAGGTTTTTTATCATTTTATCCGATTCTACTTCAGTTAATTCAGATGATTTGTCTGAGTCTGCTTTTAACATTTTTTTGTTTTCTTTGACTGTTCCCGATTGTTCTTCAACGGTGTCGTGCTTATTTATTGCTGTGTCTACTTCATAAGATTTAATTGGCTCTTGTTGAGTAATATCTGATGCTTTGCTTGACTGCTTTTCTTGGGTTTCTGTAAAATCTAATATTTCTTCTGAAGAAATAGTTTTTGCGTCAAAGTTTTCTGATTCTTTTTCTTGATTTGGCAGTTCTTTTGAAATGTTTAACACTTCACCTTGATTATTAAGTTCTTTTTCTGTATTGATAGTTTGTTTTTCTGTTTCACCGTTGTTACTTATTAATGTATTTAAATCATTTTCTGATTTTGCCCGTTCATTTTCATTCAACGTTTCTTGTTGTATGTGGTCTTGTCGTTGTTTTGAAACTGAATATTCTGTTACTTCTTTGTTCTCATCTGACGTGGATGTTTCTGAACTTTGAGTTTCAAATTCTAATTCATTATTTTGTTTACTTCTGTCACCAATTTCTGAATTTGTTTGTAATTTTAATTTGTTTTCTAAGTTTTTTATTTCTGGGTATCTCATGTCACTTTTTAGTTCCGTTAGTGCTTGCCCAGAATCTTCTATTTCAGTATTTTTATCGCTTTGCAATTCATCAATTTCTTTTTCAGTTTTTGGAGCCGGTGTTTTTATTATATCAGGTTCCAATTGAGGTATATCGACTTCTTTTATTAAAACTTCATCATTTTTATCTAAGTCGATGGCAATAAAATCTTCTGTGGGAATGCTATTATCATTACCTTGAATAATATCCGAAAACACATCAGCTTCTTTCTCAAAAAATAATAAAGGATCAGGTTCTTCTATTATCGTCTCGAATGTTGAAACATTTTCTTCGACTAACATTTCCGATTCCGTTTTCAGTTCTGTAACCCCCAAATTCGGTGTTTGAACATCTTTTGGAACTAGAATTACGGGTTCCTCGATTTTCTGTGCAGCACCAGGTTTCTCAGTTTCATCTTCTTCGTCGATCCGAGATTCTTCGCCTGCCAGATTACTCTTATGCTGTTTCACTCTCTTCAAACGAAATATCTCTTCTCTCTCCCCCTCTTCTAGCTCTCCAAGGATGTACTGAACGGTCACCATGAGACGTGGCACGATTATCTTTGCCAAAACGTTTTCTTTCCTGTAAAAAACAGAAATAGTATTTATGAAGAATAAATATGTATAAATCTCATCTCTTTGAATAAATATTACAAATGTTCGCCAAAATGATCTGGCTTGGGAAAATGAAATGAGCTGAACTTAATTCTGATGATTTAAGTAACAATAACGATTTAAATAAATAAAACGATTTAGGAACATCACAACTGAAAAATGCCAAAAAAGCCGTCGTCATCTTTAAAAAAGTAGTCTTTTAGAATCTTAACCAAACTCTAATGAGACATCTTAAAGGGTTATTATAAAGGCTTCTTGAATTAGCTTGTGTACGACGTAATCTGAGCTAAGGTATTTAAGAGACAAATTCAAAAACGCCACTGGCTTGAATGAAACACATACTTTTAGAGTTCTCTTTACATTGGTTGATTCCCTATAACATGATTAATGGCAGCGATGGCTGGCACATACGTCATGCTTGTGAACAAGCCCTACCTTTGGAGACTGGTCTGGTCCAGCTTACATACCTCACAAATATTTACATGAGTACTTTCATCACTCATCAAAACAAAACTAAAGAGAAACTTTAAGAGAGGTAGGGCATAGCGGTTTATCGCTCGAACTGGAGTAGCCCGACTGGTGAAATACCTCCACCTTATAGAAGACCGCAGCCAAATAACAATCACTTCTGTGTTGTTGTGTTCCTGCGTGTGAGGAAGGTTTCCAGAGCTCCTGGGGGGTGTGGGTAGTAGGGGTCAAGCCTTCAAGGTAAGGGTGACAAGTCCAGTAATAGCTTTATTGTGCTGCACTTATCGCCCTTAAGCTAGGACCTCATTTCCACTTAACATCAGGTGGGATGAGGTCAATCTTGAAGTGCAATATAAAAAAAAAGCTATATGACTTGGTCCAAAGTGGTCTACACATAGCAATAAGTAAAATACTGCTACTGTAACTAATCTGCTAAGTGTTTTACCGGTGTCTTCTCGGTACATATAGGTTATAGCAGAATCACTTTGCATTGTATTCAACGACGATTCAAAAATGTAACACGTAACCTATTTGAATAAATAAATACTTGACTTTAACTTCGCCTTAGATTTTCGTCTAAGAGTGCGATATCTTGGCCCAAAATTAGAACCCGCGTGATTGTTCAAAAGCTAAATTGACGTAATTTGCCACATTCCAAACAAATGAATAAACAAAAGCTTAAAAAAAACTGTCTGCTGTCACTATTCACAACTTTTACTTTTGTAGCGAATACAAAAGAAAGCGAAACCTTGAATAAAATTCTGCAAATTATTGCGTACTTTTGTCATCAGGTACCGTGCTGCAAATCAAGGTGAATACTTGCAATTTGAATTTCGTTCTTATGCTCCTAACATAAGGGTACAAAGTCCTAAAAAGGCTAGGCTCAACGGCTAACATCGGAATATCAGCTGGGCTACGCTTATTTCGGCTTCCTTTGGAAGGTTGATCTTGTAAAGTCAGTTATTTCAGACGGTCACCCAACCAATACCGGAAAAGCGGGCATTGCTCAACTATCGAATCGTTTCGGAAGGCTTTCGATAGTCTACAGATAGGTTACGTCATATCAATAGTATTTTTTTTATATATTGCATTTCAAGATTGACCTCATCCCAAAGTGGTAATGAGGTCGTAGCTTAAGGGTGACAAGTACAGCATAATAAATATGTTACTAGACTTGTCGCCCTTACCTTGAAGGCTTGACCCCTGCTACTAATGTAGCACCCCCCAGGAGCTCTGGAAACCTTACTTACACGCAGGAACACAACAACACAGAAGTGATTGTTATTTGGCTGCGGTCTTCTGTAAGGTGGAGGTATTTCACCAGTCGGGCTGCTCCAGTTCGATCGATAAATCGCTATACCCTACCTCTCTTTTGAAAATTAATAAATATTGATAAAGTCGGATCAATATGGAAAACAATATTTTGTATATTGTCTCGGGTCTGAGTGTTGTGGTACTTAACAGATATCCTCTTTTAAAATAAATTAAAAAACATAACATTTTGGAATTAACAATAAAGATTTTTTAGGTGCAAATGGGCATTTTAACTATTCTATATATATAAAAATAAGTCGGGTTTTCCTTCCTGACGCTATAACTCCAGAAGCACGAACTGATTTCCACGGTTTTGCATTCGTTGTAAAGGTCTTGGGCTCCGTAAGATTCAAAGCAAAGAAAATTCGGAAAAAATTTCAACAGAAAAGCGGGAAAAGTCCTCTAAGGTGAAACGAAGTTCGCCGGGACCGCTAGTTCTACATATTTTTATCATTGAAAAAAGTCTTGTAATATGTGCCCAACCTATAGGTAAGGTTTGGTTAGTATTTTTTATGCTTTATTAAATAGAATCCATTTTTAAATACCAAAATACATTAAACATACTCTCACTTTATAATATGGGTAGTTTGTATAATTGTTTGTCGTATTTTTACCTGCTCCTACCAGCCTTGAATTTAAGGCATCCTTCAAATCCTTGGACAAAGCCAAATGAAAAGGACAGTTTCTCAGTAAATGCTAATATTACTATGGGCTCCCGAAAGTGTTTGTCTTTGTCACAACTAGATCAAGAGCTGACGAAGTTGGAGTGCTTAGACAGTATACCGGCTTGGGACCGGACGGCTGATGGTGTGAGGGCACCTCAGCTGGCATTGCACCGGTCTCCACTGCGAGGTGGGGATGGTCCCGTTGGACTGGCCATCCCCAGTCTCCCCCCGAACCTCATGGGGGGAGCAGACGGAGCCGCGTAAGTGGCTTTTCCGCCGGCGGCGCTGTGGAAGTAAAGGCTGAGCTGATTTCCCATAGCGCCGCCACTAAGGCGATGAGGGTCCAACCGGGGTGTTTTAGTGGGTAGCCTGAGGACGGTAGGTAGGTGGGAGTCCCACACACGCCGTCGCCCTCCCTCAGGGTGGCGGTACGGTGCATCAAGCATTTCCCCCCGTAAAAAAAAAAGTATACCGGCTTGGACAATTACTTAAAAATGGCGGAGTCGCGGGCGCAACTATCTATAAAACCGGCAAAAAATACAGAACAGCGTAATCTTCGTTTCTGTACACTTCTTGCTATTGCTCTCAGAATTATACACATTAAATATATGTATATAAATATTGGACAACATCACATACATTGCTCTGCTTCTATGGTACCTAGGTAGCGTAAGCACTTGTGTTACAGAAATCAGAACGACAGTAGGTACCACAACATCCAGACCCGAGACAATATAGAAAAGTTAATTTCCTATAATGACTCAACCGGGGATCGAACCCGGAACCTCAGAGATAGCGCGAAGCCAAAGCCAGTAGCCTCTCGGCCACGGAGGTCGACAAAACATTAAAACAATAAAATTACGTGCATGCCAGACAACATCCCAACAGATTTTAGTAGGTATGTAAAGTGATTTGACAATCATTCTAGTGTTGATATATTCCTGCGTGTGAGTAAGGTTTCCAGAGCTCCTGGGGGATGCTACATTAGTAGCAGGGGTCAAGCCTTCAAGGTAAGGGCGACAAGTCCAGTAACAGATTTATTATTCTGTACTTGCCGCCCTTAAGCTATAGCCTCATTACTACTCAACATTAGGAGGGATGAGGTCAATCATGAAAGGCAATATAAAAAAAAGTATTTTTCGAGTTAAGAAAAGATTAGTACACCAGCTTCAGCAGCGCTGTTCTTATAACAATATATATTCTAGCAAACAAAAGTGATTTGTTGACGTAATTTCTGTTTTATTCTACTTCCGTGGTTTGTTTATGGTTTTAGTGATGTCCTCTGTGAACTGGAAAGATTTATTAGCCCAATTTGGAATTTACAAGCCGAAATATGATTCAGAGCACGTGGTGTTTTTGATCAAATTATTATGACCTTAAATGGCCATGACATAAGGCCGTATTTCGTGTGCATACATTGATTGCTATTATTTTTTTCTGGTTACACTCTGTTTGTTTCTAGCATTTGCATTTGCTAAATTAATTTACGTTTTAGATAGATATACATACTTTATTGCACAAAAACGTTACAGAATCGATTAATATTACGATTAATAAAATAAATATAATATAAATATATTATAATATATATATTATATTAAATATATAGAAGATTATTTACTAATAAAGCACCGTTGCTAAGGTAACACGTCTGTCACAATATGACATAGAAAGGTAAAATATGAATGCAACCTATACTATATTTATATTATTGAAGTAATGAATCTTCAGATATTAATGGTAACTTGTAGTGTATGGAACTTATTGACATTTTAACTGTTCAGAAGTATTTGGTCACTTTGTCTGCTCTAATATATATGACGGCGACTGTACAAAAGCTATAAAAGTGAACCGAATTATGTAATAGCTAAACTGTGTTTCAGCGAAGTTCTTTATATGATTAAAAATGTAATACTGAGAATAAAATGTTAAGGCGACATCATATCACGCTCTTTGCTATACAAATGCTATAATATACTGAAAAACAAAATAAATAAATCCAAACGAATATTATAAATGTGAAAGTAACTCTGACACTCTGTCTGTCTGCTTTGACGCCTAAACAAATGAACCGATTTTGATAAAATTTGGTATAGCAATATGTTGAACTTCTAAAACGGACATAGGCTAGATATAGATAGGGCTCTTCATCTTCACCGCGTTGTCGGGGAACGGTGGATTCTCATCCCTAATTCTAACTGATTGTTATACAATGTTCTATTTGTAGCCTAAAGCCGTCCTCGATAAGTGGACTATCCAACACAAAAATACTTTTTTATTAATAAAAATTAGCGCATTCAAACAGACAAACAAACAAGAAAACTTTGTAGACAAATTGTTCAATTTGAATCAACAGTTCTAAAGGTTAGCTCGTTCAAACAGACAAACAAACAAGCAAACTCTTCAGCATTATAATATCAGTATAAATGGACAAGGAGTGCCAGAGTGTATAGAACCTCGAGGTGCAAGCACGGCTCACACTTGACCGTTTCTAGGGTTCTGTGGCCAACTTTTACTTTAGCATGCAAACTTCCACTATAAAATAGGTTTGAACGAGATCTAGTAGTTTTTTAATACGCCATTAATCGTAAACTGCGATTCATGTTATTTGCTGCTACGGAACCCTTCATGGGCGAGGCCAAGTCGCACTTGGTCGGTTTACTTCAAAAATATTCACCTGTTATTATAGCGTGCACTGTACCAATCGCCTAAGAAAGCTTTTAAAAACTCATTGAGAGCGCGAATAGTAGCAAGTACAGTCGGCTGCGTAATTGAACGTAAGACGGACAGGTCTGTTAGAGGTTCCTGCGAACTCTATAATAAGCCGAGTCCTACTGTACTATTCTGACAGGTGAAATGATCTATCTTAGTCACGGGGTATTTGATTTTGATAAGTAAATTTAGTAGGCCAAAAACACTTGTGGTTTGATGTCAAATGAAGACTATATGACGACCTCCGTAGCCACAGTTAATTGTCGCGCCATCCCAAGAGGTCCCGGGTTCTATCCCCGGTCGGTTCAATATGGGAAACGAACTTTTCTATATCGTCTCGGGTCTTGGTTTTGTGGTAACGTCGTTATTCTGTAAAACAAGTGCTTAATGCTTATCACATCACTTACCACAGAATCAGAGTGATGTATGTGATGTTTTCAATATATTTTTTATCAAAATAAATAAAAATAAATAAAGTACTAGGCCATGAATAATGTATTTTAAAAAATAGGTAGTTTCAGTATATAACTTTTAATTTAGAAACATTATTACACAATTAAAGACTACCTACAGGACAAATTATAACTATATAATTATCATATATGTACCAACAAAATTACTAATTACAAAGAATATTTTTAATTTATTTCATTTTTCCCAAATTGCTCTCTAACATAAAACTCAATCTCCCCTCTCTTATCTTTGCCGTGCCCACCAGGGTCCATAACTTGTACTTTTAGTTTTTAAGAAACTACATGTAACATCATTACTTACTTATGGAGTGCAATAAATAATATGAATATGAATAACTTTACATTGGCTCAATTTTTCAATTGTCAGATAAAATATAACAGAGGAATAAAATACGGTCGAGAACACGTCAAGGTGATCATTTGCTGTTCAATATTGGCGCTTATGCCCACTTCATAAGGACGATGCCTAGTGTGTAGTAGTAACGTGCTTTAGTATCTAGATAGATAGATACACTTTATTGCACAAAATCTTTAAAGAAATAGGATTAACAGATAAATCATAGTACAATTTAGGCAGTCTTATGGCTAGAAAGCGATCTATTCCAGACAACTTTAGAGTAATAGTAGATGTTGAGAAATGAGTACGGGTGTTGATACCTAATGTATAAAATAATGTTACAAAAAAGCTGTGCTCCAAATGCAGATTTTTACTTTGTAAATGCAGTTTTAATCACATCTATTAATAGTATATATAGATACAATGACAAGATTAGAACTGATACATCTATATACATATAATTGCATATACAAATCTAAAATTGAATCGCTCTTCGTTAGTCAAAGTCAATCTTTTTTATTCACATAGATTACATTAGTAATACTTATGAATAGTCTCTATATAAAGCAAATGAAGCTACCTCCGGTTCGGAACCTATAACTAAAGAGAAGATACCGGCAAGACACTCAGTAGTTTTTTTTTACAAATGGAAGCTAAACTTATTACTAATTTTGCGCTAAGACACACAGTTAGTTTGTCAATTGTAAAATAAAAATTAAAAATCAATTATTGAAAAAAATAAAAATAAAACAAAAGTATTTGTGAATAGTGTCGCTAAAACTTGAAAATGGCTAGAAACATTTTACTAACGTTGGTATAAAATAATAGTAGAGGTCCAGGGAAAGTTTAAAAGGTTAAAGAAATTTGAAAAAATACTCGTTATGACGTTCGCTAAGACAGACAGACTGTAGAATAAATATCTAAACCTTACTAAGTTCCAATGAAATGCTATGAAGGTACGGAACCACATATAATAATTCCAGCTAATAAATCTGTCAGAACTAATACCGGCTTCCGAGTATCGATAAAGAATCGATACGTAATGCAATATTCATAATCGGCCAGCCTCGATTGTCGAGTCAAAGGGAATCGACAAGTGTTCTTTCAGCACGTTGGTTTATAACTTACGATACGATTTACTTGCTCGCCTTCGTCTGTTCAGGGGAGCTTGCAAATTTTCATCCACTCTCACATTCTCGCAGATCAAAATGTTATTGAAGTCACTTCGATACACAACACTGAAAGTATCAAACAGCAAAATGGAACACGTAAGACTTGAAGTTTATACTGTATAAAGTACTGCGTCAGCACAAGCTGAGCCATTGCCTTTTGCTCAAATTTTTACTTTTTAAATAATTGTATTCTGTATTTGTTTTTTAATGTGTCTGAGCAATAAACTGATTATTATTATTGTAATATGGTTCTTTGGAATAGTTAAACAATATAATTTATTACATAAACAAAACAAATAAACTTAAGATAACACTAACTTACAAAATATTCAAACTAAAACAAATTAAAAATAAATATTTTAAATAAACAAAGATGGTCCCTGTATTATTTTGACGACCTCCGTAGCCGAGAGGCGAGCGGGCCTGACTTTGGCGAGCGCCATCTCTGAGGTTCCGGGTTCGATCCCCGGTCGGGTCAATATGGGAAACGAACTTTTCCATATTGTCTCGGGTCTGGGTGTTGTGGTACCGTCGTTGTTTCTGATTCCTGTAACACAAGTGCTTTAGCTACTTACCACAGAATCAGAGCAATGTATGCGATGTTATCCAATATTTGTCCAATATTTAAATATTTTATTATTATTATTATTACCCTATGTTTAATGACTAAAGTTCATTTTAAGATTTTTTCTTGTATTCGTTGTCTCGGTCCTATCTCCCATTGGTGACATGGGTAACATTTGATTTAAAATACCTTAGGACGTATACACCAGATTTTAGGCGAGTATTTTTCAACAATGACAATCAACCAATTAATCAAATATTTCTTTATTCAAATAGATCACAAATAACACTTTTACATCGTCATTGAATACAATTTAAAGTGACTACTGCCGGTTCGGAACCTATATCTACCGAGAAGACACCGGTAAGAAACTCAGCAGATTAGTTACAGTAGCAGTATCTTATTTATTGCTAGGATGTGTAGACCACTTTGGATGTCATAATCAAAGAAATGCCACAACTTTAACATTAGAAATAAACACAAGCCTGCTGTTCCATATCTAAGACTACATAAGATACGTAATTCCTTTGTGGGTTTAAGCATTAAAATATTTAACATATTGCCTTAAAATGTTATCCAGTTGCCTATGAATAGATTATGTTAAAAATTGCTATTGGCTACTACAAAATTGATTATTATTTAAATGACAAAAATGTATTGGTCTAGAATAACTTAATCCTTTGAAATCAAGCTTTGTATCTATACTTTATTTAAGTACCTAGTTTAAGGAAACATTCTTAGCATTGAAAAGAGTAAGTGTCGAGTTTCTTGCCGGTTCCTCTCGACATGATCAACATTCCGAACACGGCGGTAGAATACTTTATTTGTGCTGACGATTCATAAGTGCTTTTGTAAAGCTTACATGAAAAAATATATTTTCTATTCTATTGAATAGAAAATATATTTTTTCATGAATACTAAAGCGTTACCTACTGATTGGCTGAAAATACGAGTGCGGTGTGCTATTAGCCAATCAACAGTATCGAAACTTTTGTCGTCTCATGCGATAAATTTGACAAATTGCGTATGCTATGCCTATATGTCATATAGCTTTATTTCAATGAGTGATGTATAAAACAATGACGGAAACTTGCCTAATCGTCAACATACAATCGTATGGTGTAAACTATTCACATAGCATGGAAATGTCATATCGCATACATATTTGAAGCGATCGCCTGCTCTTTTGTACGGCTATTACTGACAGTAATTATAAACGATTATCTACAGACAGACTGGCTTCATGACAATTTTTATATCATAATAACTACATATCTACTAATACCCGGTTCCAATATATAACGATTCGTAATGTGTCAAAAATGAATATCCGTCTTTCTACAATTGACTACGAGTCGTTGATACCGTTTACTTTCCATACCAGCTGTCATCAGTCGTCTGCCGGTCTATTTTAGGCTTCGGACCCTTACGACCCACTTGTTTCGACCCACATAATAAAATTCTCCGTACGACCCGTTTTTGAGTGCCCGTACGACCCGATGTGGGTCGAAAGATTATTTTATATTAAATTTTATTATATTTTAGGACCCTTTCGACCCGATTCTAATAAACAATGAAAAGTAATTTTGGCAACAAAAGTGTAAATGTTATATATTTTATTATAATTTAAACTAACTCAAATAACACTAATGTAATATTCTTAGCAATATCTTATATGTTTTTTCTTTAAAATATTTTAAATATATTATATTACACAGAGTTCGTCCTTATAAAACAATAACAACAATTTCAAAACAAAATATCGTATTATTTTTTTACCTGTGTGATAATAATGGTGACATGAAGGGTCACGTCAGCGGCACTTAGATGTATTCATACAATTACGCCTTGTATAATTTATTACTACCCGTAATAAGAACGGATTGTTATGCAAATCTTCAAATTCAAATTCAATTATTTTTATTTCAAAAGAATATGGTTATAAATGAACGTTTATTCTGTTGGAGGTATCGAAGTTGTTGGCCAAGATGCAGCCGACGCTTTCGCAGAGTATTTTAGTTCAGTGTTTCAAGACGAAGCACCTGCTTTAGACCACACTGATGCGCTGCGTGCTGCGGATGGCCAGAATGATGCCACCTGCATTTCTATAAACTTGGTCGATAATATCGATCTTAAGGTTGCAGTGGGGCGACTAAAACCAAAATCTTCAGGTGGCCCTGATAGGATTCCTGTCTTCCTAGCAAAAGACTGCATATCCGCTTTTGAAATCCCGCTCCTGTACCTCTATAATTTATCCCTGACAAATTGTAGATACCCACAAATTTGGAAAGTGTCCAGGAACACTCCGGTGCCTAAGACTGACGATAGTAATGACGTGGTGTCGTTTAGGCCTATTGCAACCCTATCTGTCTTTGCAAAAATGTTTGAGTCAGTGTTATGTCAGCGGATCAATCAGCAAACTAAGAGTCTTTTGCATGATAGTCAACATGGCTTTCGAAATGCTCATTCTACCACTACAAATCTTGTCGCTCACATTGACTATGTATATGCCGAATTAGATGCTGGTAAGCAAGTCGATGCCGCCTACTTTGATTTTAAAAAGGCTTTTGACCTTGTCGACAATGATATTCTGCTGCGTAAATTGGCAGTCATGGGATTTGCACCGAGATTGATTCAGTTTTTTTCAAATTACCTCCGAGACAGGCGTCAGTTTGTTAGAATAGGCAACTTTGTTTCTAATGACTATTTTACAAGATCAGGTGTGAGTCAAGGTAGCATACTAGGTCCTTTGCTTTTCCTGATTTTCATAAACGACCTGCCGAATACTGTTGTGTCCTCTAAGTGTCTGCTATTTGCAGATGACCTCAAATCAAGTCTGGGTATAGACGACTTATTAGACTGTGAAGCTTTGCAAAGAGACATTGATGCTGTTTTGGTCTGGAGCTCATTAAACTGTCTTCCATTTAATGTCAATAAATGCAAAATACTAACATTCACACGTAAACGCTCTCAAATACAAGTAGTATATAATTAATCTAACGCACCTCTAGAAAGGGTAAGTGAAATTCGAGACTTAGGTTTAATTTTAGACAGTAAACTTGACTTTCATAAACATTTGACTACTATATGCAAAAAAGCTAGCAAGATGCTTGGATTTGTCATACGCACGTCATATGTTAGAAGTACACTTGAATATGGTGCTATTGTTTGGAGTCCTCATGAAGAGAAATATACTCTAATAATAGAACGAATTCAGCGGAAATTTGCGCGTTGGCTGTATAAGAGGAAATATGGTTATTACCCTTACCTATTTCCTTCATTATTTGTGTCTGGTATGGTAGGACTATGTACCCTTAAACTTAGAAGGGCTATGCAAATGATAGCGCACTATTTGGCTATCTTGCGCAATAAGATAGATAGTCCAATAATTTTGAGCAGATTAGGGCTATGGGCTCCCAAGCGTCTGTGTTGGGATGAGCAAGGGACCGTGGCCCCGCGGCGGCGGCCGCGCTTACTCCTGCGACCCCAGACGCGCACCCGTTACGCCGCGCACGCACCCACCACCCGTGCTTTTCGCCTGCTCGGGGATATGCTCGCTCATGACCACGAGTCTGACCTATTTGCTGACAGTTTTGGGCAACTTTGTTGCAAGGCCCTTGTATTTTTGACTTTTAATTTTGACATATTGTAATATTAATTAATCTTAAATCTTTATTAATCATTTGACATGAACATTTTCCTGTATAATTTGACCTCTTTTCTATTTGACTTTTGTTATTACTGTTTGATATATGTGACGTACGTTTTGTTTTATTATCTTCCTATGTAATATTGAAGTAAATTCTGAAATTAGCATGCTGGCGATTTGGGAACACTGTGAGTCAGCATGCATACTGTTGAAATAAATAAATAAATAAATAAAGATCTTAAATCTAAAAATTATGTTGCTCACATACTCTGCCATTAGTGGCGTAGAAATATAGGAATTAAGTATTTATATTTAACATTTATTGGCATGGTAAACAATAATTAAGCACAAGCACAAGGTTTATAAAATTAAGAAATACATATTAAATCAATTAGTTCTCTTTAGTCGTCTTAAACCCGAGCATTAGATATATTGTTTAATAAAAGTATTCCTTTCTTCAATTGGATTGACGACCTCCGTAGCCGAGAGGCGAGCGGGCTGGACTTTGGCGTCGCGCTATCTCTGAGGTCCCGGGTTCATTTCCCGGTCGGGTCAATATGTAAAACTAACTTTTTTTTATTTTCTCGGGGTATATGTTATGGTACCGTCGTTGTTTCTGATTTAAATAACACAAGTGCTTTCGCTACTTACCACAGAATCAGAGCAATGTATGTGATGTTGTCTTTTATTTGATATTGTAAATGTGTTCTAATAAATAACTTATTTCTTTCTTTCTTTTCTTCAAACTGACACATTCCACAATTTATATAAATAGCCACAGAAACCGACAATTATGTAAATCAAAAAGAATTAAGCGACGGACAAAAAGAATCTAAGAAAAATGTATTTAAGTGGGTAGCTATAAATAAAATGTAGGCGTGTCGACGCGAGCTAGGCGTGGCTGTAGCTAGTACGTCTTAATATAAGACGAGTCGTTAATTATAGGAAAATATATTATGGACAATAAGATGATGCATTTTTATTTGACAAGAACGTGTGGATCAATAACTAGTGTGCTCGCCTTTACTTACGTGTTTTTTATTATTTTAAAAATATATATGTAACGCATTTTCTCAATCAATGTCAGTATTGGGCCACGATGACGCATGTAAGTCATACAGTTAATTTAATTTAATTTACAAATACCTTTGTTTTATTTTTTTTAATAATTGATTTTATATTTTTATTTTACAATTGACCAACTAACTGTGTGTCTAAGTGCAAAATTAGTAATAAGTGTAGCTTTCATTTGTAAAAAAAAACTTCTGTGTTTCTTGCCGGTATCTTCTCTTTAGTTATAGGTTCCGAACCGGAGGTAGCTTCATTTGATTTATATAGAGACTATTCATAAGTATTACTAATGTAATCTATGTGAATAAAAAATATTGACTTTGACTTTGACTATTTATTATTGCTTATAGTGCGTATCTGAAATTAGGGCAGTTTTAGTTTTAATATTTAATTAGTTTTGACGACCTCCGTAGCCGAGAGGCGAGCGGGCCGGACTCGGTGTTGCGCTATCTCTGAGGTTCCGGGTTCGATCCCCGGTTTTTTCTATATTGTCTCGGGTCAGGGTGTTATGGTACCGTAGTTGTTTCTGATTTCTGTATCACAAGTGCTTAAGTTACTTATCACAGAATCAGAACAATGTATCTGATGTCGCCCAATATTTATTATTTAATATTATTTATAGTTTATTTGCACCTATTAATAGTCATGCACATTTCGCATTTATGGACAATAAACTGAATGTTTGCTTTATTATGACCTCCGTAGCCGAGAGGCGAGCGGGCCTGACTTTGGCGAGCGCCATCTCTGAGGATCCGGGTTCGATCCCCGGTCGGGTCAATATGGGAAACGAACTTTTCTGTATTGTCTCGTGCCTGGATGTTGTGATACCGTCGTTGTTTCTGATTTATGTAACACAAGTGCTTAAGCTACTTACCACAGAATCAGAGCAATGTATGTGATGTTGTCCAAAATTTATTTATTATAGCGTTTTAAATGCAGTCTCAATATTCTCATAAAATCATGTGTCATCGTGTCACACATAATCCTAACATCTATTTAGATGGCTCAAACATAACAATTTTATTTTGTGAATAATTAAAACGCTTACGCTACTTACACGTAAAATTTTCTCGTAGTGATGAAAGTCCCGACAATTTTTGGATTCAAAATCAAGTATTAATTGCATTCATGAATATAAATTACAATATTGTTATTTAAATTCTTACAGTACATCATGTGACCCATTAGGGCATAGATTAAATATTTTTTATTATTTCTACATTAAAAATGTTTTAAGGAAAGAGAGCAGATCAATTCAACGTCAATCATTAATATCGTTATGTGAAACCTTAAATTAAAAAAAATCTTATACAGGGATCTTTTAAAACATTCACAACTTCTCAGGATTCTATTTCTTATATCTATAAAAATTCTTTTTGTTTTGCAACTTTTTCAAATTGTGCAAAATAAATGAACGCCTCACCATCCAAACATGGCTAGCTAAAATATTTTGTATGCGAGTACTGGATTTTTATGATATCAAAAATGTTCTAAATTTGACATTGTATCAAATTATCATGAGTAGCCATTGTATTTTCCCCTCAAATATGTTTAGATGTCAAGTACAAAAGTAGCTCGACATTAAGTTTGCCTCAAGAATAAATTTAACTCATAAATAGCTACCTTACGAGCTTTAATGAGAAGTCAGTATCAATTAATGTAAAAAATAATGTTGTTGCGTAGATTAAAAATGTAAAAGAAAAACAAAGAAAATTACACATAAAAGACGTAACAGTTAATTAAAAACACACTTAATGTGAGAACTATTGCATATGGCAAGAATTTTAAATTTACTAAAGCATATATAGATTTAATTTGTCTCTGCAAGGTTGGAACAAATTAAAATGGGAGGGCAATAAAGGTTGATTTGATTGAGAGATCACTTTTATTTTATGACTAGCTGTGCACGCGACTTCGTTCGCGTGGACTACATCCTTTCATGGTCGGTTTTACCCCTATCTCTGCTAATATTCGAAACAAAAAGTAGTCTATGTTTTAATAGAGCTATATTTGTGCGAACATTCATATCTCCAACTTAAAAAATTAAACATTTTTCCATATAAACTTTCAAAGGTGGCATTACCCCCCCCCCCCCCTACTTTCTAACAAAAAGTAGCCTATGTCCGTTCTTGAGGATCAACGTTTACCTATGCCAAATTTCATCAAAATCGGTTGAGAGGTTTAAGCGGGAAAGCGTATCAGACAGACAGACAGACAGAGTTACTTTCGCATTTATAATATTAGTAGGGATATACATAGAGAGAGAGAGAAAGAAAGATACATCAAACTAATAACATCCCGCCTTTTAAAACTAGATACTGATATCTGTAGCCTATCTTCTGAATTTCTTGCCGGTATCTTCTCGGTAGAAATAGGTTACGAATCGGTAGTAGAGTCAATTTACAATATTTTCAATGAAAATTTTAAAAGTGTGATAACGTAATAAACTTATATGTTTTTGTTTGTTGATTTATATACTAAACGAAACAAATACATACTGCTATTTTTGATTCACCTTCATCTATCAGTATTATACAAGATTTAAGATAAATTTATTACAAAAAAGTTGAATATAGTAAAATAAATTTTTATTTATTTTTCTTGTAGCATTTACGAGTACTCGTAGGTAACCCGTGACATTTAACTTCAAACCAAACTCGCGTTTCACTTTAAAAAGTCAAATATCTCCGGCACATTCATCCAATCTATTATTACTGACTAAATTGCGGCCATTACATGAAGTCTCCACAAAATGGCGGACGCTCACCGCGGCCATCTTGTCGCAAACGACTGTCCTTCCCTTCTGAGAAATCAATCCAACTAGTGTTTGAATTGTTAATACGGTGGATTTACTGACTGAGAATGGATTATTTAGTGAAACGTGGAGTCTTGTGGCTGTTAAGTTTGCATGTGGAGTTACCTTTGTGGATTTAAGCTATTCTTTGGATCTGTTTTCGAACTAGTACTGAAATTATTAGTGTGAGAAATTCAAAGAGTAATTCGTCTGTATGGGCGAAATAGTTATATTGTTTAGAACCTAAGTAAAGGTAGGCTTTCTTTGATATAGATTATTTCAAAAGGAGCGTGAAGAAATCTTGCGGGCCAGTATGGCGATGCTTACGGATAGGATATTTCGGTATCAAATCCGTTGTCATCTCGTCTCTTGCTTTCCATCAGGATGGAAAGTGCAAATACAATATGTTTAAAAAAAACAACATGATGGATCATGAGCTCGGAGTACAAGGTTCGATGCCCGTGTTGAGCACCACCCTGAATTTAGCTAGCATGGCGATTAAGTCAATACTAGTATTAGAATAAATCACAGTATTCCTGCGAGATTTTCAGGCTTCGCAGTTTTACTGTGCACAGATTCTCTAAACCCAAAAAAAAAATTAATTACAATACCAAATTTTTATTACGCTACGGCAATGATAAGCTAGTGGTGACATGATAATATAAGTTGAAAAAAAACAATCAGGTAATTAGTTTCAACGACAAAATAGTAGCATCTAATCGAGTCGAGTTTCTTGCCGGTTCTTCTCGACATGATCAACATTCCGAACACGGCGGTATAATACTTAATTTGTACCTAACGATTCATAAGTGCTTTTGAAAAGTTTACATGAATAAAGATGTTTTCTATTCTATTCTAATATTACAGCCCTTTCTCGCTAATTATAAACGGATACATAATATTAATTGTCATCGATTGAACAACCATTCATTGATTGATAAATATTTGTAACTAGCTGTGCCCGCGACTTCGTTCGCGTGGACTACATCCTTTCATGGTCGGTTTTACCCCTTTCTCCCCTAATATTCGAAACAAAAAGTAGTCTATATTTTTATCCAAGTTTCGAGATATATTTGTGCCAAATTTCATATCTCTAACTTCAAAAATAAACATTTTTCCATATAAACTTTCAAAGGTGGTATTACCCCCATCCCCCCCTTATTTTCTAATAAAAAGTAGCCTATGTCCGTTCTTGAGATTCAACGTATACCTATACCAAATTTCATCAAAATCCGTTCAGCCGTTTAGGCGTGAAAGAGACAGACAGACAGACAGACAGACAGACAGACAGACAGACAGACAGACAGACTGACAGACAGACAGACAGACAGACAGAGTTACTTTCGCATTTATAATATTAGTATGGATTGTATAAATTATGATACCAACTTTCGCATTGATACTTGTTTTCTTAACAACTAGTTGTATGTAACACTTAAGCTACTTTCTCTGTGATCTAGTCAATGTATGTGATTTTTTCCTTTTTAAAGCACTATGTTTGTTTCAGAACGGTTAAGTTCAACCACCAGACTCCAGACAATCACTCCACCGGCCGGCAGTCGCATATCTCATCAGTTCTAAACAGTGACGCAACTTTGCTAACTCAATTTCCTGAATGAAATACCGCGAGTGCTCCGTGGAGGTAAGGGTGTGTTCATACTTTGTCCCCAGTGCAAGGCAGGGAGGGCTTCGTTGCGTTTAACCAGCTAAGAGGTGACACGGAAGGAATGTAAAGCGATTCAATGAGGCCAAGGTAGAACCTAAACGCATTTTTTTTTCCTACCTGACAATTGATTATGGCTGCAAAGCCTGATCATCTTCACCGAGCTTTCGGAGTAGCGCAGATAGCTCTCACCCCTTTAATTTTAAGCAATAACCGGAGGATGCCCCCTAACGTAGCTCGAACCTCGGCCAGGCTGCTTCTTGGACTTTGTAACCTAATGTACGTTTGGGGAGCAAAACATAACATGCTCTGGGGCGGGTCCACCTTAACCTAGGTACATATAATAGGTGAGAAAGAAATGTATAAAATATGTATATAATTGTAGTCTTAATAAAAATAATTGTATTTCTATAGTTTTGTAGTAAACGTTAAATCAAAGTGGGCCCGCTGGAGAGCATACTCCCCAGCGGGTCCACCGTGAGGATTCCGTTACTGAAGGTTTTTTAGATTCGTTTATGAGATCATAAAAATGTATATTAAATGTATGCAAATATGCTGTATTCAATTTTGTATTTAATTTTGTATAAACTGATTTACGACAAATTTCAAATTTCCTTCCGGTACATTTATAGAAGCGCCTATGAAAAAGCTTGTGGCAAAGTCGTAAGACTTTGAAAAGTAAGTTGGCGTAGTTTTGTCTGTCTAGGCGTCTTGATGTGTTAGAACAATTTAGTGAAGATGTAGGTAAATTATGATGATGACATAGCAAAACGACCCGACACGTGCCGGTACTTAATCCACAGCTTATATAAAAAGCAGGAGGAAAACAGTGTCACCGCGATTCAGCCTTTAAAAATACAAATTTGGATCAACGCCATCTGTTGACACTTGAACATAAACATGGGACATTGCCTTTCAACCGCCATTGTTCCTTGATGGTGAACGTAGAGTTTAGAATAGAATAAAATTGAAATTGTTAACAAAAGTTGAATCATGTAAACTTTTAACTGCGGTGGACTCCGGTTGTTACTTAAAACACGGAGGTGAGGGCTTTCTACACTCCTCCTAACGTTCGATAAAGATGATGAAGCTTTGCAGCCATCATCCATAGTTATGGGTTATGATTTAAGAAATGTATTTCTCAAAAAATAATACAAATTCGCTTATATAAGAAATACAGAAAAAATACTTACTTAAATACAGAAAGAATAAGTAAAGTGTACGGTAAATAAATAATTTAAGTATTTTACATTAAAATTACAACAAATATTACATTAAGTGTTTTCGCGAGATTAAAATAAAATGTTGTGTTGGTATTATGAAGATAGAACATAACGCGCTCGCGGTAGATAAATAGGAAAAAAGGAAATAAACAACCAGTGCGTGTGAACACAGCTCTAGACAGTCATGTAATTGTTTGAAATGCGATCTCCACGGCACGGCCGATGCAAAACACTTGTATCTAACTACAGAAGACGAATTTGTAATCAGAGAAACAATGGAACTGAATAATTTCGGAGTTCGGAGGTAAAATGAGGAAACTTTCAAACTTTTTCTGAGATATTTTTTATTCGACGTGATAGTCTTACGGCCGGGTCCAATATTTGAAAACGATCCGTTCTAGTTACGTATCATCATCATCATCATTTCAGCCTGTTACTGTCCACTGCTGAACATAGGCCTCTCCAACCGATTTCCAGCGCGACCGGTCCATTGCCACCTGCATCCAACGAGACCCAGCAATTTTTACCAGGTCGTCGGTCCATCTGGTAGGTGGCCGTCCCACACTGCGCTTGGTGGTTTAATATCGTTAATGGTAACGAACTATCTACATGACCCAACGGTTGACTGGTAGAGAATGCTCCTAGCATTAAGTCCACCTTGTGTACTTTTTTTTGTGAAATAAAGTTTTTAATAAATAAATAAATAACCGCAAGTTATCGTAGGCGATGAATTTGTCTGCTAGAGCGCCCTTTAAAAATTTATAAAAACCAACTCACACTTGACCATTTTTCCTTGTTTATTTGTGAATGCAAATTCACAAATTGAACGGACCCCAAATATTGCAACACTGATCAATTTCCTTCTTGCTAAATGGAAATACAATATGTCTTCTCGTTACGTTTACATTTTTTCTTTCGTCTTCGTAAAATTCTATGCAAAATGCCAGGTGGTGATTAAACGAAATTTGTTATATTTTGACCTACTTCTGAAAAAGCGGTCAAGTTCGAGTCGTATCCGACGAATTAATTATACAGGTTAAAAAAACTAAGTGCGCGTCGGAGTCGCCCAAGCCATACAATAAAAAAAAGAAATGAGATAGCTCAATTTATCATTTTCAGGGACCAATCCATAATACGTACACACTGTATAGGTTTGATGAGTAAGAGAGGTAGGGCATAGCGATTTATCGCTCGAACTGGAGCAGCCCGACCGCTGAAATACCTCCACCTTACAGAAGACCGCAGCCAAATAACAATCACTCCGGTGTTGTTGTGTTCCTGCGTGTGAGTAAGGTTTCCAGAGCTTCTCGGGGGTGCTACATTAGTAGCAGGGGTCAAGCCTTCAAGGTAAGGGCGACAAGTCTAGTAACAGTTGTAATATGCTATACTTTTCGCCCTTAAGCTAGGAACTCATTACCACTTAACATCAGGAAGGATGAGGTCATTCTTGGAGTGCATTATAAAAAAAAAAATTGAGTTTCAGTTGTAAGGAAGAACTGAAACTTAACGACTTGGGAACTTTGGAAACCCCCAAAATTGTATGATAGTTTTTGTTTTTTTTTCTTTGAAAATCGTAATGCGCTTCACAGAATACATCTACATAGCATTTTTCAACAATATAGTTCTTATGGTTTCGGAAAATAGTGGCTGTAACATACGGACAGACAAACAGACATCCATGTCCATCCACGTATCTATAAAGATTCTGTGTTTTGCCGACCGTTTAAACTTTTTTTTTCTTATGTGTGCTCGCCGATAACTTCGTAACATAACAACCGTTTTTATTTTTTTATTAATTTATTATTAACTAGCTGTGCCCGCGACTTCGTTCGCGTGGACTACATCCTTTGATGGTCGGTTTTACCCCTTTCTCCCCAAATATTCGAAACAAAAAGTAGTCTATATTTTAATCCAAGTTTCGAGCAATATTTGTGCCAAATTTCATGTCTCTAACTTCAAAAATAAACATTTTTCCATATAAACTTCCAAAGGTGGTATTACCCCCCTTTCCCCCAATTTTCTAATAAAAAGTAGCCTATGCCCGTTCTTGAGGTTCGACGTATACCTATACCAAATTTCATCAAAATCGGTTGAGATGTTTAAGCAGGAAAGCGTAACAGACAGACAGAGTTACTTTCGCATTTATAATATTAGTAGGGATCATCACGAATATGTTATGGATTCTTATATGAATATATCAGTGGTACACTAAAATAGTACATATTATATTTTGTAGCAATATATAAAAAAAAACAAGTAAATTATACATATAGGACAGAATCACAAACATTGCTTTGAATCTATGGTAAAGAGCTAAAGCACTTGTGTTACAGATATCAGAAACAACCCCCAGACCCGAGACAATATAGAAAAGAAGACTTCGTTTTTTACATTGACCTGACCGGGGAACGAACTCGAGACTTAGAAAAGGGGACCTGGGTTCTTGGTCCAACTGCAAAGAACGCTAATATTGTTCCACCGGACTAGACAATAATTTTTAAAAGTACCGATTTTAAACTATCGATTTTATAAGAATCAAATTTAAAGGAATCGATTTTAAAAGTATCGATTTTATAAGGCCGTAAAATAAACTAAATTGATAACGAAAACCTGGGATTCAAACCTAGATCCCTCCTATCTTTACATTTAGTGTTAGAAGCTTTCCTCCTTCCGATGTATAAATTGTCTAAAGCTCGCTCAAATAAATCACATCAAGATCGGAGCTTTAACTAAGTTCTATACTAAAACCTAGCTTTCCTGATTCTGTGACTAGCTCAAAAGTAGCTCGAAATTTTTTTGGGTTTTATAATAAAAAGCTTTCAATATTTCTGTGAAGAGAAATCAAAAGAAAAGCTTAGCCGATTCAAAATGTATTATTTATATATGATATATATTATTGGACAACATTACATACATTATGCTTCTGTGGTAAGTGTGTTTCTGATTTTTACACTTACTGTTTTCAAATATAACGACGTTGCCTTTTACTAGGTACTATATTCAAATATGCAAAACTAGATTTTCAAGAATTAAAGATATTTTATCAATACATTATTGTCATTTAAATAATCATTTACTTTGCGGTAGCCCTTTTTAAACCCGACGTAAAAACGACGGTGTTATAAGTTTGACGTGTCTGTGTCAACACCATCGCAGCTCCCGAACAAATGAACCAATTTTTGATTTTGATTTTTTTTATTGAAATATGAATAAGTAAAGAGTGCTCTTAGCTATGTTTGATAAAAATCGATCCATAAGATCCAGACATAACTCCCACAATTTGGGTAACACATAAAAGGGATTGACTAGCAGAATATATTCATACAATTGTTTTTGTGTCAGGATTTTTTTAATTTTCGATTGAAATTTTATTGATATATTTTGTAAGCAACCAATTCACTATCGATTGAACCTTAAACTCTGATCAAACCCACGCCCTCATTAATACGGCAAGCATTTAATCTACCAATCCATACGTTTAACTTTCAAACATCAACGCTTGCCTGGGCATCGGTGATTTATACAGGCTGCTCAGGAAATAGTCTTCGAGCGGAAATGGGGGAGGTGGTCGGGCATATCTGAACCACCCTGTATGTTTAATGTGTCTGCATAGTTTTTTGCGTATTTTATATATTTCATTCAGTTACAAGTGTTTTGATTTTTAAACAGTTGCAAGATTCTTGGAGGTAGAGAAAAGGAAATTCATTTAAATACTTCTTTATTCAAGTAGGTTCCATGTAACACTTTTGAATCGTCATTGAATACATTTCAAAGTGATTAATGCCAGTTCGGAACCTATATCGATCGAGAAGACACCGGTAAGAAACTCAGTAGATCAGTTACAGTAGCAGTGTCTAACTTATTGCAATGTGAAACTCACTTTGGAAGGAAATTCAAAGTAATTAAATAAATAAGTATTGAACGACAATATACATGGCCATGATGCTGTGGTAAGTAGCTAAAGCACTTGTGTTACAGAAATAAGAAACAACGACGGTACGACAACACCCAGACCCGAGACAATATAGAAAAGTTCGTTTCTCAAATTCAACCGGCCGTTTCATTGCATCTAAGTAGTAATATTTGATACCTATATTAAGGGAGTTATGTTCTCTCTAAACACTTGAAATTGGCCAAGAATGCTTGAGAAAGCCGAGAAACGAGCGTGCCGGTCTTTGGCGTCGCGCCATCTTTGAGGTCCCGGGTTCGATCCCCGGTCGGGTCAATATGGGAAACAAACTTTTCTATATTATCTCCAGTCTGGGTGTTGTGGTACCGTCGTTGTTTCTATTTTCTGTAACACAAGTGTTTTAGCTACTGACCACAAAATCAGAACAATGTATGTGATGTTGTCCAATTTTTATTTATTTACATTAGTAAGATAAAAAACATTGGCAAAGAGATCTTGTTATAATGGAGGTGCATTGTTGATTATCGGCAAAGCTGTTAAGAGAACATGATTAAAATGCAAACGACCAATTGTCGGTAAAGGTTGGCCACGATAAGGCGAAAATCGCGAAAAATGATGAAAAAAAATGATCCATCGAACTCTTCATTGCAGTAATATATTTAGTAATATATTTTACGGCGATGCCATAGATTTTTACTAGTATGTAGAATTATTGAAGTTCGTCGGTAGAGTTTAGCCGTGTAGATGCCGAAGCTTGGCTCTACATGAGATCTGATATCTTTTTCACAGGACGAACCTTATGTGGGTTGTCTGGGCAACATTTTACATGATATGTTTTTGGTGGGATAGCGATTTATCGTTCAAACTGACTAGTGATAAAAGATATAAAAAAACGATCTGTTCTAGTTACGCGTAGTAATAAATAATACGAGGCGTAAGCTAAAAACGACTGACTGACGACTGATGACAGCTGATATGGAAAGTAAATTTGAAATTAGAATTAACGACTCGTAGTCGGTTGAAGAAAAACGGATAATCATTTTTGACACATTATGAATCGTAAAATATTGGGTCCGGGCATTAGCCGTAGTGCGGCCTAAGCCTAAGAGTTAAATACTATTCGAATACTATTTTCTTCATGCAGCCAGCATCATTAGTTCGTATACACCTTAGTACCTTGTAATACCAAATATCCGCGTAACTAAGCAAGTCAGATAGACATTGATTTAATGTGACAAGGTACAGAGTTGTTCACGAACTAAAGCTACTGACTGTACTAAGTATACTGAAGTTTACAACCAACCTTTATATGCCGAGGAAGGCCTGTAACTCCGCCCGCAGTCCCATTTTCTTATATTTATTATTATTACAACAAAAACGTGCGCGGTCGGCCGGCGTTTTTCTTTTTTTAATTTTCTTACGCAAACACCAAAAAAAGAGAAACAGTCCGGAATCTATTTCGAATTAGCGGGATTCGTCAAGCACTGTATTTTGTGCTTGAACATTATTTATGCCCAGCCACAATATTTTACGATTCGTAAGGTGTCAAAAATGACAATCCGTTTTTCCGACTACGAGTCGTTAATACCGTTCCATAGTATACTTTCCATATCAGCTGTCATCAGTCGTCCGTCGGACGTTTTTCGATTACGCCTCGTATAATTTATAACTATCCGTAACCAAAACGGATATTTTTTTAAATATTAACATGAATGTGGGTGAATAGTAACAATAAATAGTGGAAAGATTAGGTAGCTCTAAGCCATTAAATAATACTATAAAATAATTAGTTACTTAATTACATAGTTTTAAGTTTATTTACATTGTTAATGCAGGTGGAGTTTATTTGTAGCCAGTTTATATACTAAGTAAGTATAATAGTAGTTATTAATTTAAGCTATTAGTAAATAAACCGTAAGTCAACCTAATAAACTAAATAAAAAGAATAGACAATAATGTTTTTTAGTTTCATATTTCATTAACAATTTTTAGTTTAATTAATATTTCATTTTAAAATGTGATGTCACAAAACTAAAGATACCTCCCACCCCCTGTTACACTATGTTACACTTTGTCGACCCCCTACCCCCCTCTTTATGTGTGAGGTACTTTATAGATGACCCCTTATCACTTACTGTTACAAGTTACGTATACAGTTATAAAATATGATGATACTATAGCGGTCCCGGCGAACTTCGTTTCGCCTTAGAGGATTTTCCCGCTTTTTTGTTGAAATGTTTCCTGATATTTCTTTGCTATAAACGTCACGGAGCCCGAGACCTTTCCAACGAATGCAAAACCGTGGAAATCGGTTCGTGCGTTCTGGAATTATAGCGTCAGGAAGGATAACCCGACTTATTTATATATAGTAGATTTCAGCAATTTATTTGGAACCACCAGACTTCGTTAATATGTAGATTGTGCGGAAAGCGAGTCGTTACTGCCCAGATAATATTAAAAAACCGCTTCATTTGAATGGTTTATCTGCCAAAGAGCAGAAGTGCTAAAACTTTGAAAATTATCTTAAGAAATCACGTAACGTGATAAACAGACATATAAAACCCTTGGGAAGAAACTGTCTAGTTCATATTACAAATAAATAAATGCGCCAGACAATCACACCAAACACCTGGTCTCAAACTAAGGTTTTTCCTTGTACTATGAGTACCAGACGACGGATACTAACTGGGGGCGTCATCCCAATACACCCAGATCCAAGACAATTTAGAAAAGTTCGTTTTCCAAATTGACCCGACCGGGAATCGAACCCGGGACCTTTCGCGCTTTGGACGCCTACCTTAGACAGTGCGCCATAAATGTCGTCAAATAAATAAAAAAATTTATACTATGTTTGTTATGTGTGTAACATAAGTTGTAACATTTAATCCGTGCAAAGTCGCTAGTCGTACTATTATTTTTATATTACACTTCAAGATTGACCTCATCCCACCTGATGTTAAGTGGTAATGAGGTCCTAGCTTAAGGGCGACAAGTACAGCATAATATATCTGTTACTGGACTTGTCGCCCTTACCTTGAAGGCTTGACCCCTGCTACTAACGTAGCACCCCCCAGGAGCTCTGGAAAATTTACTCACACGCAGGAACACAACAACACAGAAGTGATTCGTACCGGTGTGGTTTTTCACCAACTCAACACGAAAGACTGGGCACACGTGTGTCGAGTTGGTGAAACCCAAAATGAATACAACTTATTTTTTCGTCATCTGCACACGCTTAGATTTTTACGTGTGTCCAGATAGTGAAACTAAATTAAATCACTTTTATGTTTTCACGTAAATCCTTTTTTTACTGTTCGTTGGAGTCCAAGGATGGTTTTTATGGCGATAAAAAATTCAAATAATTACCGGAAAACCCCTAAAGACACCTTTTTCTAATAAAAACGTTTTCTAACTAAAATGTAGAGTCAATATAATGAACTTTATTGCTATCGAATAAAGTAAATTTTAAATTACACCTGTAATAAAATATTTAAATACATCGACTATAAAATAGGTAGGAGAAAAAAATGCAACATTCCAAATCTTTTTGACAGAACTAAGTCTGTCGGGTCCGCTAGTGGTTTATAAAAGTATTTCGATAAATATTTCTAAATGTTACATTACATATATATATATATATATATACAATTCGTATATACCAATCAAAGGTCGTATACAGAACAGCTGCCAATCTGGTGGAGAGCAGACTCACGCCTCAACGCTCCGAGATCTGGTTACACCTAGTGCTTGCGTGTTTGAGCTCCAAGTCATGAGCGAGGAGCGATTATACTTTGGGTGATATGAATGACTGTTTAATGCATGTATACAAAAACTTGCATACTTTTCCAAAAAAATCAGACAAACATAGCATTAACACCAGAAATAAAAACAAGCTTGCTGTTCCTAAGCGTAGATTACATAAAATAGGTAATTCATTTGTTGCTTTAAGTATAAAAATGTTTAATAATAAATAATAAATAAATAATAATAAATATTGGACAACATCACATACATTGCTCTGATTCTGTGGTAAGTAGCTTAAGCACTTGTGTTACGGAAATCAGAAACAATGACGGTACCACAACACCCAGACCCAAGACAATATGGAAAAGTTCATTTCCCATATTGATCCGACCGGGGATCGAACCCGGAACCTCAGAGATGGCGCTCGCCAAAGTCAGGCCCGCTCGCCTCTCGGCTACGGAGGTCGTCAGTCGTCGTCAGTTAATAAACTCCCTCAAGTTATTGTTGAATAACCTTTATACAAATTTAAGACATTTGTCAAACGTTGTCTTTTGAAAAAAGGCTACTACAAAGTAGAAGAGTATTTGAATGACAAGAACGTGTGGATCACTACCTAGTCTGCTCGCCTGTACTTGCGTGTTTTATATTATTTTAAAAATATAGTATGACACATTTTCTCAATCAATGTCAGTATTGGGCCACGTTGACGCATGTAAGTCCTACACAGTTAATTTAATTTAATTTTCAAATACTTTTGTTTTATTTTTATTTTATTATTTTCAATAATTGATTTTTAATTTTTATTTTACAACTAGCTGTCCCGGCGAACGTCGTTCCGCCTACTATTTTCCAAATGTTCTAAACTTTTAAACCTTCCCTGGACCTCCACTATTGTTTCAAAACCAAGATTAGCCAAATCGGTCTAGCCGTTCTCGACTTATAGCAAGACTAACGAACAGCGATTCATTTTTATATATAAGATTGACAAACTAACTGTGGGTCTTAGTGCAAAACTAGTGTAAGTGTAGCTTTCATTTGTAAAAAATCTACTGAGTTTCTTGCCGGTATCTTCTCTTTAGTTATAGGTTCCGAACCGGAGGTAGCTTCATTTGCTTTATATAGAGACTATTCATAAGTATTACTAATGTAATCTATGGGAATAAAAAAGATTGACTTTGACTTTGAATGAATGAATTGAATGAATAAATTTATTTATTTATCAAATAACAATGAGTCATGTTGATAGTAGTTCTTATGAATATGTCATGTAGATAGAGATGTGCTTTACCCGTTTCTCGATAACTATTTCCTCTACCTAAGGATGGTCTGGAAGAGATAGCTTTCTAGAAATAAGACCGCATAAATTGTACTTGAATATGTCTGTAAAACCAATTTCTGTAAATTTTTCTGTCCAATAAAGTATATATCTATCTTTATAGACTTCTGTACTTAAAGAACAAAAACGGGACCCTATTACTACCCTTACCCTATTACTGTGACTTCGCTGCTTGGACAGACGGAACAGCGAAGGAACTGTGATACAGTAAATTCGTCTGCCAGGCGGTTAAAATAAGACAGTTGATTTTCATAGATGAAGTATTTCTATTGCCGCTATAATCACAAACAATAATAATATGTAACAAATATTCAAGTGGGCGCACGATATTTTGTTTTATATATTTTTTTAATGTAATAAATTAAAATAAAAAAGAAAAAGCGATCAAAAAGGACTTCCATTTAATAAAAGAGGGTTTCGCTTTTTATTTGCACAAAAAAATAATAAGGAAAACAGGTAGGAAGTTTCAAGATAAGGTTACAGATTATAAAGGTTTCAATACCGAACTCTTCCTCGATAAAAAAACAAATACGTCAAATATAATTTTTCAATTCCAACAAGTAGTTCCTGAGATAAGCGCATTCAAACAAACAAAATCCTCATCTTTATAAATATATTAGTATCGATTTGGATAAATCGATTCTACCACGCTTTTTCATTTATTAATCAAGGTCAGTACATCGAGAGTCTCATCTCATTAGCATCCAAAAAACTGGGGATCCTAAACAGAGTGCGTCGGTTTTTCACGCCGGACCAGCTTTGTCTTTTATATAAGACTCAAGTCCGGTCTTGCCTGGAATACTGCTCGCATCTCTGGGACGGTTCCACCAAACACCTCATGGATGCCCTTGATAGGTTGCAGCGACGGGCTGTGCGCATAATTAACGATGAAGAGATTACTGGGAACCTTGAACCTCTTCAACTACGTAGAGACATTGGTTCATTAAGTGTCTTTTATCGGCTTTATCATGGGGAGTGTTCCGAGGAACTGTTTTCCCTTATCCCACCCTCTCCTTTCCTACACAGAACCACAAGAGCCGGCCAACGATGTCATCGCTTCACCGTGGAAAATATTCCATCACGAACAATAAAGTTTGGAGCAGCCTGACTGGTAAAATACCTCCACCTTACAGAAGACCGCAGCCAAATAACAATCACTTCTGTGTTGTTGTGTTCCTGCGTGTGAGTAAGGTTTCCAGAGCTCTTGAAGGGTACTATATTATTATCATTATTTTTGAATTTCAAAATCCACAGCTCTTAATTAAATTACAAAACAAAAATTTTAATACTAAACTCATAGCTAATAACGGATTTTAAGTACATGAATGTTCTATGTAACAATGACAATTAGTAGCAAGGGTCAAGCCTTCAAGGTAAGGGCGACAAGTCTAGTAACAGTTTTACTATGCTATTCTTTTCGCCCTTAAGCTAGGAACTCATTACCACTTAACATCAGGTGGGGTGAGGTCAATCTTGAAGTGCGTTCTAAAAAACAAATAGAACGGATTGTTTTCAAATATTGAAACCAGGCTAAAATCTCTATGTCTTACGCCTTGAACCATACTTAATACCAGGTTGACATAATCGCGTGACTCTCTCCTGGTAATTTTCTCTCGTGTTGACGTTTAGAGTTTCAGTACGTGTCAGAGAAAACACAACTGTCATATTTTGAATTTTATTAGCAAACTAGCGGTCCCATCGAATATCGTGGCACCTATTTGTTTTAATTTTTTTAAACTACCCTTTAAGAACATTAAACCTTCCCTGGACCTTCACGCCATAATTATTTGTGTTGACTTATAGGTCATGTCGTAGGTCGGCACAATATCAATACCAAAATAACTTAAATCCGTTCTCGAGTTTTAGCGAGACTAACGAATCACGATACATTTTTATATAAAACTACCGACCCGCCCCGGCTTCGCACGGATGTAATGTAAATACTTAGAAATATTGGCTTTTCTATTCTTTATTGCAAATAAAACCTTCCTCTTGAATCACTCTATCTATTAAAAAAAACCGCATCAAAATCCGTTGCGTAGTTTTAAAGATTTAAGCGTACATAGGGATATAGGGACAGAAAAAGCGACTTTGTTTTATATTATGTAGTGAAGAAGAATAAAAAGAATATTTTTTTTATTATATTGCACTTCAAGATTGACTTCATCCCACCTGATGTTAAGTGGTAATGAAGCCGTAGCTTAAGGGCGACTAGAACAGCATGATAAATAAAGCTGTTCCTGGAAGGCAAGCTTTCCCTGCTTCCAATGTAGCACCCTCAGGAGCTCTGGAAACCTAACTTACACGCAGGAACACAACAACACCGTAGTGATTGTTATTTGGCTGCGGTCTTCTGTAAGGTGGAGGTATTTCACCAGTCGGGCTGCTCCAGTTCAAGCGATAAATCGCTATGCCCTACCTATCTTTTCTGATTCGGAAAACCATGGTCTACCCAATTTATTTGTTTTTATGTATCACTAGCGGCTAATTGTGTTTTTCTCAACGTTTGACAAAGTAACAGGCAACAGCTAGTGACATCCAGTTTTTTCATTCTGAAGTTTCTCTACAATTATTGTGTGTAAACAATTTGAAGACTCACAAACGATGTCTCATATAAAACATACACAAATCGTAATTGTAAACAGCTCACCATCAAACCACACACCTGATTCGAACCCCATACCTCATACCTTGTTAGCTAGCCCATAAAAATTAAACTCACAACCCCTCCATAGCACGTTATAACTGCGGCTCGCCGGGGCATTGACCCGAGGGGGTAGGGTTGTCCCTTTCACACCCTCACTCTCTTTCTAATGGGGAAGACGAGGGGTTGGAACCACTGAAAGACTTTCCTGATATTTGAGTGGCACTGTAATGAAAGGAAATAATGGATGACTTCGGTGTATCTTATTTTATCGAAAAAAATGTTTACATTTTATATAAACTGTTAATTTAAAACCGAATATCAATTACAGTTAGTCAACTGTAAATACCGGCCAAGTGTGAGTCGTAGTATATTTGTATATTTCCTCTACCTCTGTCTGTTTGGTTGCCTGGAAGAAGATGCTTTCTAGCAATAAGAACGCCTAAATTTCACCATATTTTGATTCTAGTATGCCATATTTTCATAAAAATATATTATCAGAATAAAAAATAAAACAAATTCATCAAAGAGGTTTCGACTCTTGACAAAAACTAAATTTAAAAAAAGTTTGTTTAATAAAATAAAATAAATTAAAATACTTTTTCATACAGAACTTTCAAAAAATTCCATAAACTAAATAATCATCAATTTAATCCCGATTGACAATTTGTATCACATTTCTAATTTAGCCGTTTATTGACAAATCGTGTACAACAGAATAACGAATGATTAATAGAATGACCAAATCCATTTTAGTCTGTTTGGGGTAATCCTTACTAATATTATAAATCGGAAAGTGAGTTTTTGGAGACATTAAGTTAGAAGCCCGGATTAAATAAAAGGGTACTTTTTATCTCGGAAAACAAAAATATAGATTGCTTGATGGATGGATTTGAGATGGCGCTGTGTGTCGTTTAAAACAAGGTAAAATGTTGAAAACGAATATAAACATGTAAATTTAGAAGCTAAATGATACGATAATGAATCCCCGAAAATGATGAATTCCCGAAGGATGACGTACAATTTGTTTTATCGTTTAAACTGTTTTTTTACATCTACTTATATAATAATACAGTGTACCATTCAGTTTTTGTTTAACAACTAATCGTATCCAGCGTTACATCGCGCTTCTTAGATTTTTCCGTGGAAATGAGGTTTTCTTATAGTTGTGCTTAATACCGCAAAATAACCGAATTCCACGCGGGCGAAGCCGCGGGCGGAAAGCTAGTAAATAATATATTAGCGATAATTTAGTTGCACAGAGTATAGGAAACGCAGTTTGACGGGGTGGACTCAAACTAAAAATACACTAGTTTTAGTTTATTAACACAGATAACAAAAGTAATGGTTTTAAATTTATACCTATTTTGTATGGAAATGTTAATAGTTCCACTACTGTTTTCTCTCTACGTTAAACTCTTTAATTAACGTTTACATTAGCTCTAAGTATACAATCTAGTTTGTCAATTGTACCAAAAATAAAGTCTCAGTAGTAATAAGTTACGTCCACTAAGATTTAGGAAATATACCTAATAGATATTGGACAACTTCATATGCATTGATTTTTTTTTTTATATTACACTTCAAGATTGACCTTATCCAACTGGTAATGAGGTCCTTCTTAAGGGTGACAAGTACAGCATAATAAATCTGTTACTGGACTTGTCGCCCTCACCTTGAAGGCTTGACCCCTGCTTCTAATGTAGCACCCCCCAGGAGCTCTGGAAACCTTACTCACACGCAGGAACACAACAACACATAAGTGATTGTTATTTGGCTGCGGTCTTCTGTAAGGTGGAGGTATTTCACCAGTCGGGCTGCTCCAGTTCGAGCGATAAATCGCTATACCCTACCTTTCTTAAAATTTCTGTCGTGATTACTAACTCGAAGGTACCACAACACCCAGACCCGAGCTTCTTGACTGTATCTTTTCGGTAGATTTATATCCAACTTTCGACGTTTCGGTTAGGTTGCAAAACGTCGGGCAGTAAGTAGTTCGTATTAACTACTAAATAAAAATGGTGTCGCGTTTTTACCCGTTAAATTATTTTAAAAGATTTAACTATTTTCCCTTATCCCACCCTCTCCTTTCCTACACAGAACCACAAGAGCCGGCCAACGATATCATCGCTTCACCGTGGAAAATATTCCATCACGAACCAAAAAGTTCGGTAACTCTTATCTTTGCCGGACCATAAAGAAGTGGAACTCGTTGCCGGCTCATGTGTTTCCTCCTTCCTTTGACATGGATTCCTTCAAAAGGAGCGTGAAGAAACATCTTGCGGGCCAGTATGGCGATGCTAACGGATAGGATATTTTGATATGAAATCCGTTGTCATCGCGATGTGGGTTCCTCTCTTGCTTACCATCAGGCTGGGAGGAGCCAATATACTGCACTACAATAATATATATATATATATATATCCGTAGGATTATGGTAATTGAAAATTAACCGGATATCCGACATAGACATAGACAGCCCTGTAATGGCGCAGGCAGACTCTTCTCAAACGTTATTTTAGTTCCAGAATCGATCCAGAACAGACGTGTCTACCGACTCTATTTGAATTCATTCCATTAATTATTTATTCCGTTTCAATATTTAATTACTTTGGCGACGAGTATAATTTGAAATACGTGTGATACGGAAGTGCGAGTTATTTTAAACTGAGGCTTATACCATGTTTAAATATACAGTATTACCTATATTAATAAATATTTTTAGGGAGTATTTATTTTGTTATACAAATTCAACATTCTGTTGTGTTATACAAAGTCAACCATTTAAATAAAATATTCCTGTTATTGAGTGATTAAAAATTTATATAAAGATCCTAACTCTTTATCATTACATAGTGTAAAACAAAGTCGCTTTTTCTGTACCCTATGTACGCTTAAATGCGATGGAACGAATGAACGCGATTTTTTCAAATGGATAGAGTGATTCAAGAGAAAGGTTTATATTTGCAATAAAGAATAGAAAAGCCAATATTTTTAAGTATTTACATTACATCCGTGCGAATTAAGAACTAAAAAACCAAAAATATTGACAAATAACATAAGCAGTATTTAAAAAATTAATTGGTGACTTTGTAGAGCCATTCCTTAGTTTTCAGGATACAGACATACAATTTTACCAAGATAGATAAATAAATAAAAATAATATTTATCAGGTTCGATACCCCGTCGGGTCAATATGGGAAACGAACTTTTATATATTGTCTCGGGTCTGGGTGTTGTGGTGCCGTCGCTGTTTCTGATTTGTGTAACACAAGTGCTTAAGCTACTTACAACAGAATCAGAGCAATGTATGAGATGTTGTTCTTATTAATGTGTTAAATATTAATATGAACTAAAATGTGCCAACAATACTGTTTACAAAAATATGGTGAGATCTTTAGGTCCAATTTTATTGACTTTTTGGTTGGGGAAACATGTATAAATGTATATATACATATAATAATGATATTTAATATCCAGGGTTCTACTGTTCTACTCTGACTGTAACATCCACGTAAATTTCTAAATATTTCTTACAAAAGTTCTCCAAACAAATACAAACAGAATAACAAAAACAAAAGTAGTTACTTCTTTATAAATATTGTATAATTTGTTACGCAACCTTTTTACCGTTTAGTTTTTAACAAAAACACAAGACGAACGAAAGCTAAAATAATCCATGTTAGCTTTGCTTACACTAATATAAAGATGTGACGTAATATTTAGGGCTAAAACGAACTTTTGTTTACCATTCCAGTTTGTTTAGGAACAACCAACACATTGTGAACAAGAGCGACGTTGGAGCGCACAAGTCACGTCGAAACATTTACGATGGAGAAGACGTGTTTGCTGCGCTAATTGGCTACTTGACAATAAACTATGGAAAGTGTTTGACATGTTAGCTTATTAGATAAGTAATAATTTTAAAATTTTTATTTTTTAATAAATGTTTACTTTTCTTATCTGTCGAACAAAAAAACTGAAACGGAAACCACCATTGCAATTCGGAAATGACATTATATTAATGTGGCGAAACGATGAATATTTTAACTATTAAATAGAATTACTGTGTCGTTAACCGTATCAAAGATTTATTTACATTTTACCATTTAAAAGAAGAAATTTCTTTCATAAAAAGAAAGTCTTTCCGGTTTGACGTATTAGAACGTTGACGTCACAATTTCAACAGTCACATGACTTAGCGTGTCCGCGCGCTTTTTAAATGTGTTACACAAAGTCTTGTTTTTCTCTGGGAATTTTAATTTTTTCCAGATAAATAAAATTGCTTGGTATATAAAATGAAAGGGCGCACATTTTTCAAAAACTGTCAAGAAGTCAATTTCGACTTTCAAGCTAGCTTTTCATATTGCTTTGGGATCCTATTATCGCACAGTATTTACAAAAATTCTCTTCCCACTATTTCGACTTCGTGAAAGTGAAAGTGAAAGTATTCGCGCCCTACCATTCGGATAGTTTCGTGGTTTTAAGCCGCTGACGGTTTGAAGGTTTCCGTAGTTCGCCCCCTTAAACGTAGGCCTAGGAACGTCCTCCTAGACCCTGATGACGCCATCACAGTTGCCATGGCCGAAGCCAAACATCTCGTGAAAGCTAGCACTCGAAAACGACCGCTACATCGTTCTAACCTTTTTTGTCATTGTGAACATATAGCGGCCAAAGCCTCTTATAAGGCACATTATGCAACCACAGCACATGCTTCTTTCTTTGCAAGTAAATTTAATCAAAAATATCTAGAGTAACAAGGCAACTAGCGCACCATCTTCACCCTCCCTCAATCTATAAACATTTAGGGGTAATTATCGACCAGTTCGACTAATTAACAGGCTAACTTCTCCGTCTGGATTGTTCACTCCCGACGGGGACGAACAGACCGACTTAGGCATTTTACTATTTACGATTCCAAGTTTCGATGAGAGTTCGCGATTTATTGACATTTTCTCATCGAAACTATTAGCTTGCAGTTTGCTAGGAAATTGGATTAAGTGTTAATATGAGGGTACTTCTGAAATATTTGTGTGAAACTTTTTATTCAGTAGATTTATTCTTCATTTAAATGGAATCGGTAACATACATTGCTCTGATTATGTGGTAAGTAGCTTAAGCACTTGTGTTACAGAAATTAAAAACAACGACGGTACCACAACACCCAGACCCGAAACAATATAAAAAAGTTCGTCTCCCATATTGCCCCGACCGGGATTGTCTGTTTGTAATATAAAAATAACCCCCTTTTTACAACACACCCTAAGTTATACATATAACAAAATATTTCTTTTAAAAATTTTTGTTTGTCTGTGTCGTTTGTTCCGGATAATTTCAGAAATGACGAGACAGATTATGATTGTGGGAAAATATCCTAACATAACTAGACTCAAAGATGTTACTTCAAAGGAAATCGAAACCTCGAGCTTTGGTGAGCCCATACATCCTAAACGATGGCTGATGAATAAATGCGCCAGACAATCACACCAATCACCTGGTCTCAAACTAAGGTTTCCCCTTGTACTATGAGCACCAGACGATGGATACTAACTGGGGGCATCATCCCAGGACACCCAGACCCAAGTCAATTTAGAAAAGTTCGTTTCTCAAATTGACCCGACCGGGAATCGAACCCGGGACCTTTCAGGCTTCGGCCGCCTACTAGCCACTGCGGCACTGAGGTCGTCAAAACCGAGTCTGTCTATCTGACTTACTTAGTTAGGCTGATCGCATCTATATTAGATATTAGAAACAGAAAAATTTTATCTCCCCTTGCGGTGCGGGAATCGAACCCACGACCTTCACGTATCGCGCGTGCTGCTCTTACCAACTGAGCTAACCGCAAGTTATCGTAGGCGATGAAATTTTTCTGCTGTATCAACCGTTAGCCCCCGGTAAGTGCCCTCTGCCGAATATGTTTAGAACTACATACTTATCGGCCCGTGGTACATTCGTTGCAGAAATGTTTGATAACCACGGAATCGAAGACACCTGGCATCTTAATCGATTTTATTATTTTTATAGTACTAAACGCCGTACTAGCGAACTTTAAACATTAGAAACAGAAAAAATGTATCTCTCCTTGCGGTGCGGGAATCGAACCCACGACCTTCACGTATCGCGCGTGCTGCTCTTACCAACTGAGCTAACGGCAAGTTATCGTAGGCGATGAAATTTAAAATTAGTACTATAAAAATAATAAAATTGATCGCATCTAAACCAATATTATGAAGCCGCAGAGTTTATTTGTTTGCTCTGTGAAATTCTCGTCGAATTGTTAAATTCTTATTGCTTTGAATAGTCCATTTATCGAGAAAGGCTTTAGGCTATATAACATCACTAAGAGCCAAGAATCAGTGAAAATGTGGGATAAATGCAAATGGTACAGTCAGTAGCTGTAGATAGATAGATAGATATACTTTATTGCACAAAACTTTACAGAAATAGGTTTTACATATTGATTATAGTACAATTTAGGCGGTCTTATCGCTAGAAAGCGATCTCCTCCAGACAACCTTAAGGTAGAGGAAATAGTAGATGGCGAGAAATGGGTACGGCCGTGCAACATTAATAAAGTTTTATTTCTTGAATTATATTCATAGTATAGCATGATAAACATACATAAACTCATAGATATATAACATTATATATATTTATATATATACAAATAAACATGCTTATCAAATATAAAATTAAGTAAAGTATTTTAACTCAAAAAAAAATCATAATAATAAGTTAATATGGATAAGTGTATGAAACTTACTAACAACCAACATGCCCAGCTAAAATTATGGATAGAGGACATTAATTAACATTAATTACGATTTAACCCTGGCTTTGAAAATGGGAAGGGTCTCAGATAATCTGATAGATAAAGGTAAAGAATTCCATAAGCGTATAGATTGGACAGTGACGGATTGGGAATAGAATTCAGAAGAATGAGTAGGAAAAGTAAGGAGAAGTTTACGTGAGGACCGCATATCACGATCCTGGTTGGGCTGCAAGAAACGGAAACGTTCTTTAAGATAGGGAGGAGCAAGAGGATTAAATAGAACATTAAATAGGAGAGATAAAACGTGGAGGTCACGGCGTCGACGTATAGGAAGCCATTTAAGCTGAGCTCGAAATTCAGAGACATGGTCATACTTGCGTAGGCCGAAGATGATGCGGATACAAAAGTTTTGAAGACGCTCAAGCTTGTTAAGAAATAGTTCATTAAGATTAGAGTAGCAACAGTCTGCATAATCAAGAACAGGCAACAGTAAAGCCTGCACCAGTGCAATTTTGGTGGGTATGGGTAAGAAATTGCGTAATCTGTTAATAGACCCAGCAGATGCAAACATTTTCCTGCTAACCTCTTTAATTTGACTATCCCAATTCAATCAATTGTCAATATAAATACCCAAATTCTTCACAACTTGGCTGTAAGAAATCGGGACACCATCAAATAAGATAGGAGGCAGAGAACCCCAATCAATTAGACTATTAATTAGACTTTAGTTCATGAACAACTCTATACCTTGTCACATTAAGTCACTGTCTTTTTTTTTATTGCACTTCAAGATTGACCTCGACCCACCTGATGTTAAGTGGTCAGGTTCTAGCTTAAGGGCGGCAAGTACAGCATAATTTGACGACCTCCGTAGCCGAGAGGTAAGCGTGCCGGACTTTGGCGTCGCATCATCTCTGAGGTTCCACGTTCAATCGGTCGGGTCAATTCTGGTTTATGATTTCTGTAACACAAGTGCTGTGGCTACTTACCACAGAATCAAAGCAATGTTTGTGATGTTGTCCAATCATTAATCTGTTACTGTACTTGTCGCCATTGCCTTGTACTTGTACTTGACCCCTGCTACTAATGTAGCACCCCCCAGGAGCTCTGGAAACCTTACTCACACGCAGGAACACAACAACACAGAAGTGATTGTTATTTGGCTGCGGTCTTCTGTAAGGTGGAGGTATTTCACCAGTCGGGCTGCTCCAGTTCGAGCGATAAATCGCTATGCCCTACCTCTCTTGACTGTGTATCTGACTTGCTTAGTTAGGCGGAGATTTGGTATGACAAGGTACTAAGGTTCAAAGCCGCAACACGAGCCGCTAGTCTATTCTTAAAATCAGCACGTTATTGTGACGTGACCGTATCCCGACGTATCAAGTTACGTCAGTTGACGCTCACGCGATCACGCCCCCCGGTCACGTCATCACGTCACGCGTATAATCAGTATTGACGTGTGTTTGTGCTAAAATAATTTTAAATTAACGTCTTTTGGATTCTGTGTCGATAAAAAAGTAAGTAATAATCTTCGTACAGAGTTTGTAGATTCACATTCACGTAAAACCGGCCAAGTGTGAGTTGGACTCGCACGTGAAGGGTTTCGTAGCAGCAAGATAATATAAAATTTTATGATTATTGGAGTTGATTTATACTTGGTATGTAAATGTATTCTGTAAGCCGCATTAAGATTTTCACAGAAAAAAAGAAAAAAACAATACATTTTAGGGGCAACCCATACTTAGACCTGAAACTCATTTTTTTTCCCAACCAATTAAATACGTGTGGGGTATCTATGGAGGTCTTAAAAAATTGTACTAAGTTTTCTCATATATTTTTTTTCTAAATTGAGTAGTTCGCCCGAGAGACACTTCCAAAGTGGTAAAATTGTTTTTTTTTATAATATCATAGCATAGATATTCGTATGTATTAAAAATTTAAGATTGACAATTGACAGAATATGGATATGCGATAAAAATAATGAAAACCAGCCAGTACTTACTAAAACGTTAAGTAAACTTACAATATCTTTAAAGTTCTAAAAAGTATTCATGTTATATCTAATTACAAGTAAAAAAAAATATTTAAATGCCTAACTTAATAATTCAGAAAAAAAACAAAATATTTCATCTAAACCTAACAGCACACATGGTCATTTGTTAATGCCAAGAGATGACAGGATATATCGCCTAGTTATCGCTTTCGTAATGTCTGTCGATACATTTTTCGCGTTCGCTAATGTGGCGAAAATGTGCGTGTTGCGAGCCAAGACTCGGATTTACATGGGAAAGTAGGTGGGCGTAAGGTACAGTGTCTGCTAGGATTGGGATATGATGAGCTATCAAAAGTGACTGAAAGATATGTTTTAATAAGTTACAGCGCGATAAAATTTGAAATGGCTAATGGATGGGATGGTTACATATGACAAAATTTTGACGTGAATTTACAGAGCAATGTACGTGATATTGTCTAATAATATTTAATTGTTTCATCACTCATCAAAACATATGATTAGACATATTAATATATGATTTGTTCCAAAATGAGCTACACATAGCAATATGTTATATACTGCTACTGTAACTAATCTAATTACTGGTATCTGTAAATATAGGTTCCGAACCGGCAGTAGAATCACATTGCATTATATTCAATGACGATTTAAAAGTGTGATATGTAACCTATTTGAATGAAGATATATTTGTGTTTGATGTCAAATTTGGCTCGCTCGCTTCTCGTCACAATATAGGTACAATAGACAGTGCACCTAACACATTTGGATGAATGATCGAACGAGGTCTGGTACTTGTCCAAATGATTGTAGGTAATGACACGGAGTTATTTTTGCGTTCTGGCATGTTTTAGTACAAAACTGAAGCTAAATGTACTAAAGAAACCTTAATTTTATCAATCAGAGAGATTAAGGAGAGCATAGCGATTTATCGCCCGAACTGGAGCAGCCCTACTGGTGAAATACCTCCACCTTATAGAAGACCGCCGCCAAATAACAATGACTTGTTGTGTGACTAAGGTTTTTAGAGCTCCTGGGGGTGCTACATTAGTAGCAGGGGTCAAGCCTTAAAGGTAATGGCGACAAGTCCAGTAATAGCTTTATTATGCTGTACTTTCGCCCTTAAGCTAGGACCTCATTACCACTTAACATCAGGTGGGATGAGGTCAATCTTAAAATGTAATTTAAAAAAAATCAACTAACCTTGCACCTCTACTATTAAATCAAAACCAAAATTAGCTTATGCCCGGTTTCAATATATTTACGACTAGCTGTTGCCCGCGACTTCGCCCGCGTTATTTCGGGATAAAAAGTATCCTATATGTTAATCTAGTATGTCATCTGTCTTCCTACCAAATTGTATCCAAATCCGTTCTGTAGTTTTAGCGTGAAAGAGTAACAAACATCCATACATCCATACTTACAAACTTTCGCCTTTATATAGTATATATTTACGATTCGTTTTGTGTCAAACATGACCATCTGATACTACGAGTCGTTAATAGCGTTCCATACAGCTGTCATCAGTCGTCCGTCAGTCGTTTTTAGCTTACGCCTCGTATAATTTATTACTATACGTTACTAGAAATGATCGTTTTTTAAATATTGGAACCGGGCATAAATCGGTCTGACCGTTCTAGAGTTTTAGCAAGGCTAACGAGCCGAACGAGTTTTCTGCTTCTTGGTCTTCTTCTTGGTATCTTCTCATTAGTTACATTTTCATTAAGTTTTATAATTTACACTAGCTGTGCCCGCGACTTCGTTCGCGTGGACTACATCCTTTCATGGTCGGTTTTTCCCTTTTCTCCCCTAATATTCGAAACAAAAAGTACCTAGTCTATACTTTAATCCAAGTTTCGAGCTATATTTGTACCAAATTTCATAACTCTAACTTCAAAAATAAACATTTTTCCATATAAACTTTTAAAGGTGGTATTACACCCATCCCCCCCTTATTTTCTAATAAAAAGTAGCCAATGTCCGTTCTTGAGATTCAACGTATACCTGTACCCAATTTCATCAAAATCGGTTGAGAGGTTTAAGCAGGAAAGCGTAACAGACAGACAGAGTTACTTTCGCATTTATAATATTAGTAGGGATTTAAACAGCACTTTTTTAGGTGATGTACTTAAGTGTGTCTTAATAAGAAAGTTAATTGAAATAAAGTTATTAAAACTAAGTTTAAAGAATACTTCAATCGCTGGTTATCCTACCTTTAATCCAGGTATTTATTAAGTATGTGAGTTTTGACTTTTGAATCGCCATAGAGTTACTTGCCTGTCTTTTCCCGGTATTTACCTACATATTTCATTCATGCAAAAGTTTGTCCTTATATTGGTCTACGAGTATCAATCAATTTTTTTTTCTTTATCTAAGCTACTTATCACATACTAGCGACCCGCCCTGGCTTCGCACGGGTGCAATAGGTATATAATATGTTCGTATTACATATAAACCTTGCACTTTATTTTATTACATTGACTCCTCCCGTACCCCAGTGACGCTTACATGGAGCCTACATCGCATGCTGGCTAGCTGAGCGCGGTGAGCGGCAACCACGCGACTTTTTTATAATACTTGCATTTTTAGCGTAACCCCACACTAGCGTTCTTTGAGCGTCGACGCCCACGCAACGCCGACGCGACGTCGACACAACGCCGACGCGACGTCGACGCAACGCCGACGCGACGTCGACGCAACGTCGACGCGGCGCCGACGCAACGCTTGCGCAGCGGCGCGGTCGAAATGACGAACGCCAGGACTGCGCTCCACAGGCGCCGCGCCGGCCCGACGCCTGCCGCAGCGTTTATTTTGACAACAGTACAATGATCAACTCAATTGTTTCGGCCCGCCCGTGTTTTAGAATCAGTAGGTAGAAGACTTTTTAGCTGATAGCAAATATGGATGTAGCTTAAAATACTAGCTCATATTGCCGAAGAAACCCATTTTCAATTAAGTACTTTTAGTTTTCGAGAAAATAAATGCTAAGTTGCCTTTTCGTGCCATGTGTTAAATAGGTAAAATATATTTTTTCCTTTACAAGTTGAAAGCATTAATTGATCACTGCTATATAAAACATTATATTGTGCGTTATTCAAATCTTACATTTCCATTTTCGAAATAACTGTACATGACGTCAGCGCGGCGCGACGCTCGAACGCGATGTGCGGAGGACGCCCAGCGCAAGCGCCGCTCAAACGCCGCGTCGACGCTGGGCGGGCGCCGCGTCGACGCTGAGCGGGCGCCGCGTCGACGCAACGCCCAAACAACGTCGGCGCGGCAAGACGCTGATGCTCGAAAGACGCTAGTGTGGGGTCCCTCTTAAACTCGTGATATCTTCCGAACGAAATGTCCCAATTGAATAATTCCAAAAGTTATATAAAGGTATTTAAGACGTCTTGAGTATGAAGTAATTTATTTTGATAAGGATTAATACCAAGGTACAAATAAAGAGAATTTTCAAGTGGCGGCATATTAATTAAATTTTTAGAATAAAAACCGCTTACTGTGACATAACTTGTTTAAGACATTTGCTGTCGCGATACAAAAACTATGGCGCAGCATACGTCTTAAACGATGATGATAATGATGATAACGATAATGATGAGTTCTGCAAAGTCGTAGTACCTACATGATTTTGGTCTATCATCAGTAGTTCTCGCAGCGCACGCGAAGTAAGAACTTTTTCAGATATTTTTTGACACCTTGGGTTCCATTATTGGAGTTTTAGTAAGGATCCCTAATTTTTTTTAAATATATAATATAGCCTTTGTCACCCGAGGATAGTGTAGCTTCCCAACGATGAAAGAATTTTTGAAATCGGTCCAGTAGTTTCGGAGCCTATTCATTACAAACAAACAAACAAATCTTTCCTCTTTATTATATTAGTATGGATTCCCTATTTGGAACACTTTTTAAGAACGAGCACCCTATTCTCACCTCTCCAAAAAATAATTACTAACAAAATCTACGAGCCACAGCTAAATAATAATAATACAGTGGTCCAGTATCAAGTTTCATATACGCGTGTTAAGTTTTTGTGATCCAGTTTTTTTTTTGTTCGTCCACTATTCCGCCACCTGAGCGCGTAGATTGCGTGTAGGCGTTTTGTAAGCGACAGATGAGGGGATTCGGTTACACTGTGGCCCTTACTAATGGTATTTTGTATGAGCTTTTTTTTATATTACATTGTCCTCATCCCACCTGATGTTAAGTGGTAATGAGGTCCTAGCTTAAGGGTGACAAGTACACCATAATAAATCTGTTACTGGACTTGTCGTGCTTACCTTGAAGGCCTAACTCCTGCTACTAAGTTATAACCATTTTGATGTAGATATGTCAAATCGCGTATTACTCTACGGCTTGACCCTCATACATACATACACACACACACACATACACTCGTACACACACACACATTCGCACGCACACACACGCATGCACGCGCATATACAGACACTCACACACCTAAAGACTACACACCATCAATACATTTCCTAAGGTAAATTTTAAATATTATTTGTAAAGTACATATATATATTTAAGACTATTTAATAAGCTGATTTCCATATCACTTAATAGATGTATTTCATATTATATTGTACATAAAACTGTATTTGTTATCCGAGGTCGAGAGTGAGCACTGGTTTCTGTAACACAGGTTTCCATACCTATCACAGAAGTCAGGGGTTCCAAAACACAACTATGTTATGTTTTATGTCAATAAAGAACTATTATTATTTTTTCTGTTTATTTTTTCTCAGTCTTTAGACTGGTTTTATAAAGTCCAGTTACGGGCATATTACCAAGCAACTGAACTAAGAGTTTGCGGTATGTGGGTTAAGAATATCTGAGTTTGTGTTAAATGGTTCATCCTGTAGAAAACGTCTTACTATTCGGCAGGTATTAAGTATTGCGGCTTTTTGCATAGTGATATAAGAGGTTTCAGGTAGGTCAAGTAACTTAAGACTATGGTGTAAATGATTTGGTATAACTCCTGTACTGTATTATTATGTCTGTTTTTCCAATAACTCGGGACTACAGAGTCCCGGACTTTTGGGAGGCGTGCATGGGGCCGAAGCCAACACGTAAAGGCCCTTAAAAAAACAAGTACCTATGATCTAAATGTAATGTGACACCGACCGACGATAATCCCTGTATACATTATAAAATGCAGCCAAGGACAACCTTCGGTCAGTGCAGGACTATGGAATGGAGTGGATAAAAAGGAATCTGGGCTATTGGGTTGAGGTGCTTATGGACTGGGTAACCGGGACTATGGGAAGGACTATGGCACTTGCCCGATCTATGTTTAAAAACACGAATATTTATATAAATAATAATAATAATAATAAATGCGCCAGACAATCACGCCAATCACCTGGTCTCAAACTAAGGTTTTCCCTTGTACTATGAGTACCAGACGACGGATACTAACTGGGGGCGTCATCCCAGCACACCCAGACCCAAGTCAATTGAGAAAAGTTCGTTTTCCAAATTGACCTGACCGGGAATCGAACCCGGGACCTTACGCGCTTCGGGCGCCTACCTTAGCCACTGCGCCACCGAGGTCGAGGTTATATTATTATAGTACTTATCACACAAACCAGACTACATAATTCTTCCGTCTGTCGGTCGTTTTTAGCTTACGTCTCGTATAATTGATTAGTATCACTAACTAGAACGGATCGTTTTTCAAATATTGGAACCTGTCATTAATTTCGATGTTAAATAATAGATAAATATACAGTAAAGTACAACTTTTGACGACCTCCGTAGCCGAGAGGCTAGGGCGCCGGACTTACGTCGCGCCGTCTCTGAGGTTCCGGGTTTGATCCCCGGTCGGATCAATATGGAAAACGAACTTTTCTATGTTGTCTCGGGTCTGGGTGTTGTGGTACTTACCATATGTTCAGAGCAATGTATGTGATGTTTTCCAATATTTATATAGCTAAGAGCTATGTTTGATGGCAATATTGTTGCATATTTGAACAAATTCCAGATAATATGTTCCAGGCTTAAAACTAGACTTTGGCTAATTCATAATAAGACAAGTCAATGCGACATCCGACTCACACTCATTACGAACTCGACTCAAACTCACCTCACTCAACATGAACTACAATAGTAACGCAACGTTCGCTTGTCCGTCCGTCAGTCCGCGCCTCGCTAACGCGTCTGTCACCTCTGGTTACGTCTTGTTTAACAAGACATGTGTAACACCGCCCTGCGCCATTGAATTGCGCTAACTCAGTTCTCAGCGGATGTGTAACTCACTTCTTTAAAATGAGTTGGCGCACTGTAACGGGGAATAGGGGAGGGGACTGGTTCAAAAATACCAGATTGTTTTTAATTCGTTATAAAGATATTTAAAAAACCGGCCAAAAGCGTGTCGGGCCACGCTCAGTGTAGGGTTCCGTAGTTTTCAGTGCATCACAATACTTAAGTATCCTCAAATTACAACTTTAGTTAAAAAAATATTTTTTCAAAACTTTCAAAAACTTTTAAACCCATCAGGTTCAAAATAATTTTCCTAGAAAGCTTTTATGCAGTTCGATATTCTAGATTGTTTTTATACTTTCTGAACTTATGGTTCAAAAGTTAGAGTGGGGTAGACACAATTTTATTTTCTTTTGGAGCGATTATTTCCCAAAATATTAAAATTATCAAAAAATGATCCTAGTAAACCCCTGTTCATTTTTAAATACCTATCCAACGATATATCACATATTGGGATTGAAATTAAAAATAAAATCACTCCCCAATTTACGTCTACCCTAAAAAAGCATTTTTTTTTATTTTTTCACTTTGTTGACGTGATTAATATACATATTTGTACCAAATTTCAACTATCTAGTGCAAACGGTTTCTGAGATTATCCTCGGACGGACAGACAAACAGACATGGCGAAACTATAAGGGTTCCTAGTTTACTACGGAACCCTAAAAAAGATTTAATTAGCTAAATTCATAAAGTGCTTTATGCCGCTCTAGCGAGTGGTTTCCATTCCCGCACCGCTGGAGATAAAAAAATTCTGTTTCTTTAAAATATCGATAGTTTTATTATATGGATTCCTATCGGTAGGACTTTCTATAGTATCGACATTATCGATACCTCAAAACTAGGCAATACTTTGGCATTAAACAAACCCTATACGATAGACAATTGGTACTGTCGATATGAATAATTGACAATCGATCGTCAACACAAATAGCACTAGTTTCGTTGCAAACTCATTACGGCCCATTGCGCCATGGCGCAAAGTCAATCCACCACAATGAGTTGGCGCAAACCGAGCAACTGTGTTAGCGCATGGCATTTCTCTTGAGTTGTTCATATCTATGTTAAACACTGTTGTTCAAATTCGACGCCACTCTGTGTTAGCTTCCGATTTCTAATACATTAAGACAATGTCTGTTTGATACTACGATCGTCGTAAATGAAAGTTGTGGAGAATTTTTAACGCCTTTGACCACCCTGGAGAATCTTTGCTGGAAAATAGTGGGATGTGGCTTTTAGGGTTTGAAAGGAAGAAAGAAATGTTAATTAAGTCACATGACATGCTATTTATAGAACAGCAACTTAACATGACATTACCAGGCCTAGTACACGCAATATGTCAAATTTATCGCATAAGACGACAAAAGTTTCGATAGGTACTGTTGATTGGCTTATAGCACACCGCACTCGTATTTTCAGCCAATCAGCAGCTGACGCGCTGACTTCTATCGATTTTGACGTTTGTTAAGAGCGCGATAAAATTTTGTCGCGTTGCGTAGGCTAGGCCTGCATGTCAGTAAAAGGGAAATACTAAGCATTTGTCAAAGTATCAGAGTGACAACCCGGCGCTGGTCTTTCGTATATGCCTTTAGAGTTTGGCTCCTCCCAGCCTGATGGTAAGCAAGAGAGGAACCCACATTGCAATTACAACGGATTTGGTACCGTAAAGTTTTCCGGCCTGATACATGCCACTGTTCACATGCCTGCACATGTACCTACTTGTTTCATCTTTTTTTTTTCACTTTTATTGTGTTGACATCTTTATAGTTTCATTTTATTTTATTATTTAAAAAAAATGTTATAATTAAATTATTTTATACGATGGACAATGATGAATAATGACAATGCTATTTGTATTTATCTGAATAAGATAATTTTGTATTGAGATGACATATTTTAATTTAATTTTTTTTTTATTACTTTAAGAAATGACATTAAATTTTCTTTTTGTTTGTTTATTTTATGATGGACATAATATAATGATAATGCTATTTGTATTGATCTGAATAAGATAAAAGGTAGGTACATGCTTCGTGCTCCAGGTCCTATAGTTAGGTTGATGATCTAAATTTTTGTTAATTGGTCGCGTTCTTAGGGGGACTGTAGTCATGCTCACTAAAACGTCACTGGGGTGGTGGCGCTATGTGGCGGGTCGTTACATTCCCTTCAATATGGTTGAGTGAAGCGATGGCTGGCACATACGTCATGCTTGTGAACAGGTGCCACCTTTGGGGACTGGTCTGCTCCAGTTTACCTATTAAAATAACTTAATGCTTTGTTCACTCATCAAAATAAAACTATATGACTTGGTCCAAAGTGTTCTACACATAGCTATAAGTTAGATACTGGCACTGTAACTGATCTGCTGAGTTTCTTACCGGTGTCTTCTCGGTAGATATAGGTTCCGAACCGGAAGTAGAATCACTTTGCATTATATACAATGACGATTCGAAAGTGTTATTATATGTAACCTACTTGAATAAACAAATATTGAATTTGAATTTGAATTTGTAATATCCTAGTATCCGTTAGCATCGCCATACTGGCCCGAAAGATGTTTCTTTACGCTCCTTTTGAAGCAATCCATGTCAAAGAAAGGAGGAAACACATGAGCCTGCAACGAGTTCCACTTCTTTATGGTCCGGCAAAGATAGGATTTACCAAACTTTTTAGTTCGCGATGGAACATTTTCCACGGTGAAGCGATGACGTTTAAGAGAGGTAGGGCATAGCGATTTATTGCTCGAACTGGAGCAGCCCGACTGGTGAAATACAGAAGACCGCAGCCTTATAACAATCACTTCTGTGTTGTGTTGTGTTCCTGCGTGTGAGTAAGGTTTCCAGAGCTCCTGGGGGGTGCTACGTAAGTAGCAGGGGTCAAGCCTTCAAGGTAAGGGCGACAAGTTCAGTAACAGATTTATTATGCTGTACTTGTCACCCTTAAGCTAGGACCTCATTACCACTTAAAATCAGGTGGGATTAGGTCAATCTTGAAGTGCAATATAAAAAAAACTTAAGTATTAACTAAAATATACCGCGGCGCCGTTCCGGCATCAACGATACAACAAATATCTTGGTATTTCTCAAAAAAAAACAATTGTAAATTCTTTTGAGTAAATAAATATCTTTAACCGTAAACCCGGCAACTTAACATAGTTACCTATATCTAAATATATTTTGATTAATTTACAAAGTAAAAGATACATCAGACCCTGTCAGGGCACAGCAACTGGACGAGAAGAGAGGACGCTCGTATTTCTTTTGTGTTATGGTTTAAAATAAAAAATAAAAATATAATTATATACTATTTATTAAGAGGTGCTGTTAAATATCCTTTTTGATATATAACATCTTATTGATATATAAATATATATATGCACATTATTTTATTGCTATAAAGTATTTATGATTTACAATTAAAATAGAAAATCTGTCTCTGCATTCTTTTTTTTATATTTTTTATAACATCTTTTCAATATTTTATCTTTTAAATATTCATGGATGTCATAATAGGCTTATGCTGAGTGAGGCCCTTTTATTTAGGACATTACGACTTGTCATGGTCTGCACCGCTTGGTTGACGAGAAGAACGCTCACTTTCACGGTTTTTTTGTATATTTTTTTGTTGTTTTCTTTTTTCTGTCTCCTTTCTGTATATGTGTACTTATATGACTATGTTGTGATGTCTTTAAGTAAGAGATGTTTCTTTCTTTCTTTCTTCTTTATTTTTATTTATTCAATAAACCATCGGATATTACAAAGTATGCAAAGCTGCGTTCCAAAGCTATCCTATGGAAACTTAATAATCCAAACTAATACATATTATACATGCGAAAGTAACTCTTTCTGTCTGTTTGTCTGTCCGGCTTTCACGCCTAAATCATTAAAACACATTTTAATGAAATTTTGATGAAATTTGGTAAAAGTTTACTTTGAACCTCTAGAACAGACATAGGCTACTTTTTATTTTGAAAATAAGAGGGGATGGGGGTAATATTGCCCTTGAAAATTTATATGGGAAAATGTTTATTTCTTAAGTTAGGGATATGAAATTTGGCACGCATAAAGCTCAAAACATGGATTAAAATATGGACTACATTTTGATCCAAATATTAGGGGAGCTATGGGTAAAACCGACCATGAAAGCATGTTGTCCACGCGGACGAAGTCGCGGGCACAGCTAGTGTTTAATAAAAGTAATAGTTACATTAAACCACGCCCGGCAAGCAGGCATAATTCAGCATGTACTAATGACAGAGGTACATAGTCGCGATGTGACGTCACAACTGTTTTCAGTTAAGGGGGGGCACCAGCATTCGAATAAATTTATCTATGTGTAAAATGTATGTGTTCTACACATAGCTATAAGTTAGATACAGCTACTGTAACTAATCTGCTGAGTTTCTTACCGGTGTCTTCTCGGTAGATATAGGTTCCGAACCGTAGGTAGAATCACTTTACATTGTAATCAATGACGATTCAAAAGTGTTATATGTAACCTACTTGAATAATGAAATATTTGAGTTTGAGTTTAAACACTTGCTGTCTCGGTTAACGTAGTTACGCCTATTTTTTCCAGATTATCTACCCTTTTAAAACTTCCCTGGACCTCCACAATTATTTCAAGACCAAGATTAGCAGAATCGGTCTAGCCGTTGTCGAGTTTTAACGAGACTAACGAACAGCAATTAATTTTTATACAAAGGTTAAAAATAAAATTGGACTGTCTGTTTGTAATATTAATATTACCGCCTTTTACTGTATGAGTACATATACGATCCACCTTACAGAAGACCGCAGCCAAATAACAATCACTCCGGTGTTGTTGTGTTCCTGCGTGTGAGTAAGGTTTCGAGAACTCTTGAGGGTCAAGGGGTCAAGCCTTCAAGGTAAGGGCGACAAGTCTAGTAAAAGTTTTACTATGCTATACTTTTCACCCTTAAGCTAGGAACTCATAACCACTTAACATCAGGTGGGGTGAGGTCAATCTTGAAGTGCATTATAAAAAAAACGATATATAAACCAACATATCATTTTTTTTTAATTTTTGTCAGTCTGTTTGTTCCGGATAATCTCTGAAATGGCTGGACAGATTTAAACGGGACTTTTACTGGCAGTTATCTGATGTAATACGAAGTAACTTTTTGTTGAATATTAAATTACTAGCTTTCCACCCGCGGCTTCGCCCGCGTGGAATTCGTTTATATTGTGGTATAAAGCACAACATACACAAGTCAATGTAAATTGGTAGGAACCAAAAAAAGCGTAAACCATCATTCCACTTCTTACGTATTTCAAAAAAACACCCAGTGCCATCTATCGCGTACCTCAAGAACTAAATAGTGTAAGCTATCATTCCACTTCTTACGTATTTTAAAAAGCACATCGTTACCATCATCTAGCGCCATCTATCGCCATCTATCGCATACCTCATCTTCAATCCATCCATCAAGCAAACTATATTTTTGTTTTTCCCTCGGGAATATCAATTTTTTCCGGGATAAATAGTACCCTATTATTTAATCCGGACTTTTAACTTTACGTCTGCAAAATTTCAAAGCAATCGGTTCAGTAGTTACGGCGTGAAAGCGGAACAAACAAACAAACTCACTTTCCGATTTATAATATTAGTGTGGATTCTTGCGAAGGGCAATGCACAGCCAGTAAAGCATATAAAGTAAGATCCCAGAGCGATCAGACATAGCTTTTCTTTTACATAATTGAAACCTTAAGTTTTCAGTAGCGTCTCGTGTGCCTTGAATACCTACGCGCTAAAGGTTCAATAAAATAGTAAATAAAGTAAATACTTACCCTTAACGTACAGTAAGCTAGGTAATAATCAGGCGTAGGTTACAATATGATCGCTGTCTCTTTGAGCGAGTACCGGCTTCGTGTCTACGAGACCACTTAAACTGTGAACCTACGAATTGATTTCATAAGGACCCCATGGATGACGTCACAGCAGGGCTCAGTTCCCTTGTTGATCCCTTGCCGGGGCTACTATAAATAAAATAAAATAAATAAATGCGCCAGACAATCACACCAATCACCTGGTCTCAAACTAAGGTTTTCCCTTGTACTATGAGTACCAGACGACGGATACTAACTGGGGGCGTCATCCCAGCACACTCAGACCCAAGTCATTTGAGAAAAGTTCGTTTTCCAAATTGACCTGACCGGGAATCGAACCCGGGACCTTACGCGTTTTGGGCGCCTACCTTAGCCACTGCGCCACCGTGGTCGTCAAAATAATAGATAAACAGTATTCCCATTAGGCCTAGCTATTGCGCATGCAATACGTCAATTTTATCCTATGAGACGACAAAAGTTTCGATATCATTGATTGGTTAATAGCACACCGTACTTGTGAGCCAATCAGCAGTTGAGGCATTGACTTTAAACGATTTTGACATTTGTTACGAGCGCGATAAAATTTAGTCGCGTGGCGCATGCTAGGTCTGCATGACGACTCTGTCTGGCTTTCACGTCTAAACTACTGATCAGATTTTGATGAAATTTGGTATAGGTTTACGTTGAACTTCTTGAATGAACATAGGGTACTTTTTGTTATGGATAATACCGTCCTTGATAGTTAATACGGAAAAATGTTTATTTTTTAACTAATAGTTATGAAATTTGGCACAAATATAGCTCAAAATTTAGATAAAAATATAAATTACTTTTAATTTCGAGTATAAAGGGAGATTTCGTATGTTGAACAAAGTCGTGGGATAAAAAATATAGATATTTAATTTTATTCTTATTTATCAAAAGTAAGTATATAATTTATTTAGCCAACTCCAAACCCTCAGTAGCCACTCATAATAGAATTGTTACAATACATTTCGTTGTTTGGTTGCGAAACGCCGCATTGTTCAACTATTAATAACCGCGGTCACGGTCTGTCCGTTTGTCACTTCGGTTTAACTGCAAAACTGGGCCACGTACATAGATCACTTTTATGTTACTAGACAAAGAATGCGCGGAATTCCTTTGTTGTAGACAAAACTTGATAACAAAAAATTAAGCGGACCAAGTAAAAAATATTCAACATTTTTCTTTAAAATCAATGATTAATTAAAACCTAGTTCCAATATTTTACGATTTGTAATGTGTCAAAAAATTCTCCAACTATATACAAGTCTAGAATGGTTTTAAGAGAGGCAGGGCATAGCGATTTATCGCTCGAACTAGAGCAGCCCGACTGGTGAAATACCTCCACCTTACAAAAGACTGCAGCCAAATAACAATCACTTCTGTGTTGTTGTGTTCCTGCATGTGAGTAAGGTTTCCAAAGCTCCTGGGGGGTACTACATAGCAGGGATCAAGCCTTCAAAGTAAGGGCGACAAGCCCAGTAACAGATTTATTATGCTGTATTTGTCGCCCTTAAGCTAGGACCCCACTACTATTTAATATCAGGTGGGATGAGGTCAATCTTGAAGTGCAATATAAAAAAAATATATTACAAAACAGACATTCCAATTTCATTTACATATATGTATAGATGCACGGTTGACAGAACATTCCGTTGAACACTTTCGACATTAGTTCTTATGCCAACGACATTACATTTTTGAAAAATAATTTAATTTCATAATCAATCGGAGTCTTGTAATCCACGCGAACGAAGTCGCGGGCGCAGCTAGTATACTTATAATGTTATTTTCTTCGAGTTGTGTCAGTCTATTTAGCTATTTACGATCTAAGGTCACGCATGACCATAGTACGGACAATTTCACTTTTAAATGAGATAAACATACACCAATGGCGTGAAGGTCGAATTCAAAATGGCGTATTGTAATTAGCTAACAGAAAGTCATTGTTACTTTAATTAATTAGTTTTGACTTTTTAACTGGAAGGCTCAAATTTGCTTATAATCATTTAAATACGGTCCTTTGTTTAACATCATATAAGTATTAGTCCAATATTTGGAAAACGATTACGATAGTACGTATAGGAATAAATTATGCGAAGCGTAAGCTTAAAACGACCGGCAGACGACTGATGACAGCTGCTATGGAAAGTAAATTTGAAACTAGATAACGACTCGTAGAAAAACGGTTTGTCATTTTTAACACATTATGAATCGTAAAATATTGGAATCAGGCATGCGATAATTTTGGTTTTGATATAAGTAATTACGAAATAACTACTAAGCGGATTTGGAAAACATTTGGCGGGAAAAAAGACGACATACTATATTAACAAAACTACTGATTTTCTTGCCGGTATCTTCTCGGTAGTTATAGGTTCCGAACCGGAGGTAGCTTCATTTGCTTTATATAGAGACTATTCGTAAATATTACTAATGTAATCTATATAAATAAAAAAGATTGACTTTGATTGTGACTTTAACATAAAGGATACTTTTTATCCCGAAATGACGCGGACAAACTCGCGGGTAACTGCTAGTAGTTAATTAATGTAAGAATTAAATGTCTCTACTCCTCTTTTAAACATTGACTTTCACGATCTTGGCAAGAGTACTTAAAATTGCGAATTTAACACATTGCCATTCTTCCAGTCTTACTAAGAGATTACCATATAGAATAAGGGATTATCATATAGATTGCCCCATCGAATACCATATCGAAAATCATAATATCTAATACTATTCATCGCATGATCTAAAAACCGAACGTTCAAAATAGCATAATAAATCTTTTACTAGATTTGTCGCCCTTACCTTGAAGGCTTGACCCCTGCTACTAATGTAGCACCCCCCAGGAGCTCCGGAAACCTTACTCACACGCAGGAAAACAACACAGAAGTGATTGTTATTTGGCTGCGGTCTTCTGTAAGGTGGAGGTATTTCACCAGTCGGGCTGCTCCTGTGCGAGCGATAAATCGCTATGCCCTACCTCTCTATATTGAGAAGTGACTATTCAAATAAAAAAAAAGTAAACTGAAGTACGTAACTTAGATTCACGTGTATTCATGTAAAGGAATTATTGCACTATGATCAAATTGGAATAATCCGTGTAAAGATGTGTTTTATATGGATGGGTGAATATATACGAATGAGTGTGTGTTTCCTGTGTAACTTAATTTCCATTTGTTCTGTTGCTGTTGGTATTTATGTATCCATACTAATATTATAAATGCGAAAGTAACTCTGTATGTCTGTCTGTCTGTCCGTCTGTTACTCTTTCACGCCTAAACGGCTGAACGGATTTTGATGAAATTTGGTATAGGTATACGTTGAATCTCAAGAATGGACATAGGCTACTTTTTATTAGAAAATAAGGGGGGATGAGGTTAACACCACCTTTGAAAGTTTATATGGAAAAATGTTTATTTTTGAAGTTAGAGATATGAAATTTGGCACAAATATAGCTCGAAACTTGGATTAAAATATAGACTACTTTTTGTTTCGAATATTAGGGGAGTAAGGGGTAAAACTGACCATGAAAGGATGTAGTCCACGCGAACGAAGTCGCGGGCACAGCTAGTTCTAAATAATGTGTTTAAAGAGTCTGTTTTTTTTAAATGACCTTTTTTAGTACCTAGATACTTCTTGAGTTTCCTTACACGTTAGTGATTTTTTTTAACTAGTCTCCTAGAATATATTCTATTGTCATAGATATCTAACTTCAAAGTAAACATCATAGTGAAGCTACTCGCGTACCGTCCGTGCTGCAACGCTTCCGACGGCCCGTGACGTCACAACTCACGGAATGTCTACTAGAGGCCGTAGTACGCGACGGGAGCGCTGCCAAGAGCGACGCGTAAGCTAGGGCTGACAGAGACGGCACATGTTTAATAGCTTCTTCCCACTGATCCGCTCTACTCTTCGATCAAATAAGTTCCATACCGAATAAATAAATAAATATTGGACAACAAATGTTTGTGACAGCGCCCTGACTCTGTGATAAACAGCTAAATTACTTGTGGTAGAGAAGTCAGAAACATTACCTACCATATTATGTGTCAGTTTTTGAAAAGAGTAACTATCGAGTTACTTGTCAGTTCTTCTCGATAGAATCAACATTCCGAACACGGCGGTAGTTTACTTGACTTGACGATTCATAAATGCTTTTGTAAAAGTTTACATGAATCAAGACGTTTTCTATTCTATTCTATTACCACAACACCCAGATCCAGAGACAGTATAGGGACTTCTTCGCTCAAAGAGTGGAAACTACCCACTAAAATTACTCCACAACAGCTAAATAGTGGTTTTAATAAACCTAAATTCATTTTCCTAGCTTCGTCATTTCGGCATAGCTGACATGATACATTCATTCGAATATCTGCACCAAAACAAAGAAATGTAAAACACACAAGCAATAGGTATCTATTGCTTGTGTGTTTTACAATAGAGTAATTAATTATCTACACTTTTAGGCTAATGCGTTAAGGTCGACTGTGCCGACCTACGACATTACCTACAAGTCGACACAAATACAGCGTCAGCAGAATTGGCGTAGTAAACAACGTTCCATACGTAATGCATGACATCGATCCTACATCGCGATGTCAGAGTTTTCGTCGCCACTAAGTATATATACAACAAACCAAGATTGGTAGTTGGGCCTTGGTCCCCGAGCAGATAACACCTAGCTCGGCGGAAGTACTTCCACTTTTAGTAAAGAACATACGTTCCTTACATCGACAAATAAACAGGGTTCGTTAGTTACGTCATTTCATAGGAACGGATGCAACACGCACTTAAGATGGGTCTGCGCCTGTGACTCGCTGCGTCCATAGCAACGGTCGGTGTACCGTCGCTAGCTTACTTTTGGTTACGCTTACCGTGCCTTACTTTTCAAAGCGATAGAAATGCTTCTTTGTTATTTTAAAGAAACAGAAAATTTTTAACTCCCCTTGCTGTACGGGACTCGAACCTGACATTCACGTTTCACGAGTGCTGCTCTTCCAACTGAGCTGACCGCTAGTTATCGAAGGCGATGAATTTTTCTGCTGTATCAACCAGTTAGCCTCCGGTAAGTGCCCTCTGCCGAATATGTTTAGAACTACATACTTATCGTGTTTGTTTTTTTTTGTTTTCAGTTCCGAACGCTCTCCGACCGAGTTGACCTTTTCCAGTTTCACCAAAGGACAGCCCTGTAGACGGATTCCCAAGCGCCCGAGACGGCCAACAAAACACGATTGTTCTATTGAGTTGTTTTACAAGCCACTAATTATTCGTTCCCGAACCAATGCCAATCATTCCGGCGACTTTATTTTAGCGCGGTCTAGACGCCGGGCAAGACGAGAGTAAATTTAGCTCCGTGTCACCGTGGAGTTTGGAAAATAAACTTAAACAGTTGCGTTATTATCGCGACACGTTCGGTTAATTGTACGTTTTGGTTTACTTTTTTTATAGAAGACGGATTGCTTGAGCGAATTGAGACGTGATATGGCTAAGTGGGCGCCTTGATGCTTTGCTTTAGTTGTGGGGAGATTTCGACATTAAAACTTAGATTATAAATTTGAAATTGTCATTTTTGAGCTAGACTATAACGTCGACGTGCGTGCAAAACCGCAGAAGAGCAGTATGTTCATAATGCGAAACTGCAAAAAGCATTGAAACATAGCAAATAGCACACTCTAAACGAGTTAAGGATCAATTTACGTTAAATAAGTAAATTACAAGAAAGTTACTACACAGTTTGGACAATATAATTACTAAGATACCCAGGTTTTTTCACTTCTCATGCCCTGTTCTATTAACGATCTATATCATACGATTCGTTATGTCTATCTATCCGTTTTTTCCAACCGACTTCATGTCGTTAATTCTAATTTCATAATTTACTTTCCATATCAGCTGTCATCAGTCGTCCGTCGGTAGTTTTTAGCTTACGCCTTGTATAATTTATTATGGTTTTATAAGTAAGGTAACTGGGCATTAATCGGAATCGTACAAAAGCCGATATGCGGTATTTATTAACTGTTCCTGCGCGTTTTGCACACACAAAGACGATAAGTGTTTGATTGTGTCAGTCAGCATGTTAAGGGCGCGTCCTAGGGCGAACAGTGAGCGGCTGACAGTTTTTTCATAACATTGGTAAGGCAATAAAGTCGACTTTATAATCGTGATATTTTTTTTAGAACCTATCTCCATAGAACGTGTGGTGACGCTTAGATAACCCACTTCTTTTGTACTAAAAAGTGAAATTAATCCGGCCGGACTGAACTGAATGACGTCGGATTGTAATTCCTAAGCGAAACTCTGAACTATTGCCCTGTTCGCCGCCCTCTAAGGCTGGCAATTATATTCTTTATTTCTTTACAGTAACCTACCATTTTTAATAAAAGCTTAAAAATAGGTTTATGGTATTTAATGCAAAAAAGTTTGAGATTCTCCATATCACTATTGCAACTGTAAATCTTTTTAATTACACATCAATTAAATATAAAAATTACCATAATAAGTCAGGTCTTTCTCGTTGAAAGACTTGGATTTCGGCGGAGGAGGCTTTCCTTTTTTCGACGTACAATTAGGTTCTGATGAACATTCGCACACCTTGGAGGGTTTCCCTTTACAACAGCACACAGCCACTGCAGTCGCACCAGGTATCATATGCACAGGTCTCACGTCAAATCTATCAGCGAATTTCGTATTCACAGAAGCATCAACCATTTCCAAAAAACACACCTTACATTTCGTAGGCGGTTTCGCCTCTCCAACACAGCTCGCGCGCTCGTGCGATCTCATACTAGTTGCACTACACAGCTTGGATGACGATTTTTTTTGCGTCTGAGTACTGCAGCATAGAGGATTCTCCTCGCTGTCGTCAGCTGAAGTGGATAAAGACGAGTACGACTTGCAGCAGGCTTCGGTTTCAATACCAAAACTCTTGTTAGACAACGAATCCGTGTCGCCAGTCTCGGTACCGTCCACATCGTCGGAGTCAAGAGTTATATCGAAGCTACTTCTGCGACCTCTACCTTTGCCCAGCATTCTGTCGACACTTTCTTGGCAGACCTTGCACGGAAACGGCATCTGTGACTTCTGCTTTTTACAAACTGGACAGCCGTTGGAACTAATGCTGTTCTTCCGTTCCCTTTTCTCACAAACTTTGCATGATGATGACTTCTTGAGAACAGGCTTTGGCATCTTCTGCGAGTTACAAGAACATTTGGATTGGCTTCTTTTAGCATCTTTACAGTGTTTACAAACACCGTTGTTGTCAGACTTCTCGGAATTACACGAACATCTAGATTTGCTTTTGCGTTTAGATTCGTCTTTGCAATGTTTGCAAATAACGTTGGATTTTGAAGATTTCTTGCTTTCGCAAGAGCACTTAGATTTGCTTTTCTGTGCAGACCTTTCTTTGCAATGTTTACATTCGGAACCGGAGTCAGATTCTGTTTTATCTCCAGAACAGGAGCAAGATGACTTGCTGTTGGCGGATTCCTGTTTGCAATGCTTACAGAGAGAGTCGGATTTGGAGGGAGCCTTGCCATTACTGCAGGACTGAGAATTATTATTACTAGCAGATTCTTCTTTACAATGTTTGCATAAAGATATTTCCGAGTCTTTGTTTGCAGCTTCTTCAGTGCAATGCTTGCAAAGAGAATTTGACTTCTCTGGAGATGTTTTTCCTTGCTTGCAAGTACATTTTTCTCCTTCACAGGAGCACTTAGGCTTCTTCTGGCATGAGCATACAGTTTCTTTGGCTTTGCATGAAGGGCACGAGTCCGCTTCACTATCGGGCTTCGCTCCGCATGGACATTTAAGATCTTTATTCTTTTTATCCTCTTCCGCATTAGCAAGGCACATTTTACATTGGGACTTAGCTTTTGCACTTTTTGCACAAGATGGGCACGTACTTTCAACTGATTTAGTTTGATCAACGGCAGATGTTTGGGTATTTGTTGCTTCGCAAGACGGGCAGCTAGCACTATTAGAACTTACAGGCTTCCCACAAACAGGACAGGTACATTTCGGTTCTAACGCTTTTGCATTATCTTTGCATAGCATGCATTGGGATTTGGACTTCTTATCTACCTTTTGATTACATGACGGGCATGGACTTTCAACAATACTCTCAGATTTAGTCGCCAATGGCGCACCGCACGCTTGGCAAGAGCCGGAGACTTTGCTCGTCTGTTCAGCCTTCTCTTCGCAAGATTTACATAACGAAGACTTTGAAGTAGCGTTAGTCGACTTAGAACCACAAGTTGAACACCCCTGGTCTGCCGTTGAGTCTTTTTTACTACATATGCTACATTTCTCTGGTTCCTTAGGTTTCTTACAATTTGGACATTCACTCTTAGCTTGCTTTTCCTTCAATTCTCTTTCAAAACAGGTTTTGCAGCCAGATTTGAACTCATCATGTCTGCCGCAAATTGAGCAACTGCCTTCAGACGGCTGGTTCTGGGGCCCAGATTTGTCATCACAGAAACTGCAATCAAGCGACTTTTTCAACTCTGCGGCACTACAGATTGGGCAGGTAGGCTTTTCTTTACCTTTTTTGTCCTTCGCCTGTCCACAATATTTGCACGCGTGCTTGATTTCTTTCCTTTTGTCTTTTTTCTTAGATTTGTTATCAATATCTTCAACCTTTTTCGGCCTTTTACCGCACAAAGGACAGCTTTCCTCGAGAACTATCTCGCTTTCCGAATATTTTTTACCACAAGTAGGGCACGCACTGCATTTAGACGTTGAATCATTCAAAGACTTCTTTGATTCCACTCCAGAGCATATGGGGCAGTCAACTTTACTAGTCTTGCCTTTCTTATCCTTAACTTGGCCACAATGTTTACACGAGTGTTTTATTTCTTTATCTTTCTTAGCTTTATTGCCTTTACTGTTGTCGTCTTGCTTGACAGATTCTTCCGATTTCTTCTGACAATACGGGCAACTTTCCGTTTTGCTCGGAGGCTCACTAATACTCACATTCTGAGATGACTTCAACTGTTTCAACGCACCACAAGAAGGACATCCGCTAGTTGCTTCAGATTTTTCTGAACAAAGTTTGCACAATGACGGCGGGGATGATTTTTGCGATTGCTCGCTACAAACTGGGCAGCTAGCTTTCTTTTCAGTTTCTTTGTCTTTATCACATTCAGGGGAATCTTTTGACTCGGAACAAGTTGGACACGAAGGTTTCGATTCTACTGAACTTTTAGATTTAGATTCGCCACAAACAGGACAACTACGTTCTGTTACTTTTTCTTTATCTTTACCACACTTAGGGCAAGTCCCTTTCGACTTTAGACCAGAGGGACGAGAGGGTTTAGATGACACAGAGCTTTTGGACTTTGACTCACCACAGGCTGGACATTTTTTATCTCGGCTAGGAGATTTTGGTTTGGTAGAACATGTTGTGCACGATGGTTTCGAAGATATAGACGACTGGGATTTCCTCGGGCTAACATCTCTTGCTTTCGTATCTTCTTTTTCACTTTTTTTACACTCAGGGCAGGAAACCTTCGCTTCTGGTTCCGGACATTTGGGGCAGGGCTCTTTCTCATCAGGACTTGGTGGTTTTGGTTTCGGACAAGTTGGGCATGGTGGGTTTGGGGCGTTGCCTGCCAAACAAACAGGGCATTCTGGTTCGAAACCTAGTCCTTTTTTTTGTTCGGGTTTCGGTTTTGGGCAAGTAGGGCACGGTGGATCTGGGGCGTTGCCTGCGAGGCAAACGGGGCAACCTGGTTCGAAGCCCAGTCCTTTTTTTGGTTCGGGTTTCGGTTTCGGGCAGGTCGGGCATGGCGGGTCTGGCCCTTTTCCTGCATTACAAACAGGGCATCCTGATTGAAAACTCTGTTCTTTCCGTTCTGTTGCATCTGGTTTAGCTTTAGGGCAGGTGGGACAAGGAAGTCCGGTCTTAGAATCTTTTTTGTCAAGTTTTATGATCGAGGACTTGCCACATGCTGAACACGAAGATTTCAGTGATACGGATTTTTGTTGCTTCTTAGAATTGCATTCTGGGCAAGATTTTTCCTTCTTCTGTTCTTTAGGCTTTCCACAAGATGGACATTTTGGAGGTTTCTTATCTGTTTTCTTCTGTTCGCACGCTGGGCATAGAGACGCCTGAGATTTGCAAATCGGACAAGAATGCGGCGGTGGCTTTTTCTTGTCAAGACCACACTTTGGGCAAGTACTTGTCTTTGCATTAGCAGTGTTGCATTTGTCGCATACCGTAGAATCAGATACCGATTTTCCACCTCCATTCCTGCAAGACTTACACGTATTCCCGGATGACTTCGAACCGTAATTGCAGGTTATACAGTCTGAAGATTTAGAAGACCTTGATGATCGGGATGATTCGTAATGAGGGCACACTACAATCGGCGGTCCAGGCTTACGAAGAATTTTGATAGTGGTCGTACTCGGTTGAGCAGTTGACGGCCTGCTTATAGACTTTTTAGACTTGCAAGATGGGCAGCTAGGTGATGGGCTACGCGCTTTACTAGATAACTCTTCTAAATCAGATGTCGTTGAATACATGCCTTGCTTATGAATTGCGTCGATAATTTCACTGCTCACTGTATCTACGCAACATGTGCCTTTATTTTCTCCAGTTGAAGTTCCTTTTTTGTATGTAGGGACTACAACAGTTGTAGATGATACTGCAGCACCACATAGGGGACAACCAGACCTCAGTTTCTGATTAGCACATACCGGACATATTTCTTCTGATACTACAGACCCTTCTGATTTGGATTTCGTTGGAGCTATACTTCTCGATGGTCGACAGCTAATTTTTGCATGCTCGGATTTCGATTTCATTGTGAAACCATCTGGCCCTGTAGGTCCTTTGCGCTCCGTTTTAATGGTAATAACTTGCTTTTCTTCTCCTATAGTGCCATCTTTATTTTGAAATTTAATAATTTTAACGATTTCTTCAGTTTTCGTTTCATAGTAACCAAACTCTCCCCTTTCTTGGTTCACTTGTGGTATATTTGACGTATTAGATCCAGAATCTGATGGTTTTTGAGTAACTTTGATGTTACTCTCATCGTTGTGCTTGCAGAGATCACAGAGAGAAAGCTGCAACGGAGCATTTGCAAAATTTTCTATTTTTCCTTTAAATTTGGTACAAGTTTCAATGAACTTCTCTGTACTCGGAGTTACCATACCATCGGTTTGATTAACTAAATCAAACATGACTTCGTCTATATGAGTCATGAGGGTTTCTAGTCTCTTTTTTTCTTCTTTTTCATTTGCTTGAATTGTTTCTTGTTGCATATCGCTTATGAGTGTCGTATCTGACGATTTCGTTGTTTCTATGCCCTCTGCACATTGAGGGCAGAGTGATTCGGACTCTGTTTCCTCATCCTCAGTTTCATATAGAGACAGACAACAACAGCATATAATTTCGCCCTTCTTTACACCAGCGTCCTTTCTCTTTTTCTCTTTCACACGCTTAAGCCTGAATAACTCTTCTCTCTCTCTTTCTTCTAACTCCATTAGTATGTAACCGACACTGGCTAATATTCTTGGAACTATCGACTTTGCTAAGATATTCTTTTTCCTGAAAACAAATCGTTTTTCTAAAGATTTTTTTTAACATTATTTTTAGCGGCCGATAACTCACTCTTAGTTTTATTGTTTTAGATATTTTAAAATTTTAATCTTTTTGAAAACCTTTGTTTCACAAATATGCTAATGAATATCTTTTTTCCTATTTCAAAACTAAAGATTGGAATCATAAATATGTTTTTAAGTTCTTGCCCAAACTTACTGTGTTATGTATAATTTGATGAGTTTTATTAAAAATAATTATGGTTTGTAATTGAATTTTGTCAAACATAAAATACCAACTATTGTAAGATTGAATATGTCTTGAAATATTAAATACAAATAAAATGAAAGATGAAATTTCCAGATAGTGTATTCTGTCGAAACTATTTCATTAGGATTCCATTTGAAACGATAAAGATTGAAGCCGATAATGACCTAAAGATTGCATAGAATTCACAATTTCAAAGCTGCAGTCTGAGAAGCTGCCACTTTTAAGTATATTCATGTCTATGGAAATGCATTGTCTCAAGTTAGGCATTGTTAAAGAGGATACTCTCAGAATTCCTTCAGATTTGGTTTTCCTATTAAAGCCAATATTTGGATTTATATTCGCAAACATTGCAAGCAAATCCTCATCATCACCGTCAGGTATATCATCACATTCTCCACCATCGTCATCATCATCATCACCACCATCCATGCTAGTCCCTGTAGGATCATGTCTATTCTTTCTTATTATGATAGTCTCTTTCTCTTCGCGTATAGTTCCATCATCGTTCATCGTCCTTGTAACTCTAACAATTTTCCGTATTTTCTTTTCAAAATAGCCAAGAGAACTATCAATTGGACTTGGTGGCGGTGGTTCTTCTGGTGGCGGTGAAGGAAGGCAAGCAGTATGTATTTCAGGGTTCTCTTCTTCATCTATATTCTTTTTACAGTGTATGCAAATCGTTGGTTCTGGTGGCTTCGTACAACTGTCGCAAGGGTACGGTAGCTCTTCATCTTCTATTTTAACAATACCACGACATGAGTCGCACGGTTCTGGTGCGTATGGCAACACTGGTGGAACTGGTTCTTTAAGCATTTCCACACATTTATCGCATATTGCGTCCTCGTCTGGTTCATTTGCCTTATCCTGATTACAAGAACACGTTTCAAGACAAGTACTTGTGCAGGTGCCGGTACATTCACGGCCGCCATCTTTTTTTGCCTGTCTTCCTAAAGGCAAGGGATACCGTTCGTAAACATCAATTGTATCTTTTGTCGTCTCGCACGTTTTCAAAAAGTCTTCAACGCTGTCTGATATCAAACCTTCAGCTTTCAAACCAGTTATCATCTTAATGACACCACTTATGTTAGTTTTAAGTTCACCTAAAGTTTGTGGTCTATCTTCCTCTTCATCTGGTTTAGTTTCAAATAATCTCTTAATATCCTCACAGCACTTAACAAACTCATCGACGCTTTCATCTATCAAACCTTCTCGTTTCGCCAGCATACTCAAATCTATAGTCTCCTCTAGTTGTTCAACTAGTTTGCTCATATCACCATCGTACATTGGCCGCGGCCTTTTTGCTTTCTTTTTATATTCTTCTAGTTTAACCTTGAAATCTTTACAAGAAAGCATAAACTTCTCCAAACTAGACGATGCAAGGCCTTCTTGCTTGATATCAGTAGTGATATTTTCTAATTGACCAACATGATCTTTTAAATGACCTATTCTCTCTGCATCAATGTTAGCACCCTGGTCGTCTCGTGTATATTCGTCAATCTTCAACTGCACTGACGCACATGTTTTAACGAATTCTTCGACACTAGGAGTCAAAAGGCCTTGCGCTTTGTAATCCTCTGTCATTGCTACAACATCCTTAATTTGTTGCTTAAGATAAAGTAGGCGCGCTTTAGTGTCATCATTTATAGGCTTACTGTCAACAGTTTTAACGTAAACGTCTAATTTCTCATCTACTTCCTCACAAGTTTCGATAAAATGTTCCATGCTCGTTGAAAGAATAGTTTCATCTCGGAAATTTTTAGTTAAATCTATTACTTCCTTCAAATGTAATTTGAGATGTTCCAAACGATCTTTCAGATTTGAATCTATTTCAGAAGTAGCCTCTTCTTCTGCATCGAAAAAATTGTTTATTCTTTCTTTGGCCTCTTCACAGACTTTCAAAAAATCCTCCATATTAATTTTATTACCCCCAGTTTCGACCATAGATTTGCCTAATGCTATTATTTCTGTAAGCAACTTCTTAAGATATTCTAATCTATCTGTTGTAGGTTCTTCAGTTGATAAGAATTGAGTAAAATTTGGTTCACCCATAGTTCGTAAAGAAGGAGGTTTGTATATTTCTTTAACTGATTCAACTTTCAGAGGTAGCTTAGTTGAAATTGGTTTTGGTTGCATAGTTTCTGGGGGTGGAGTCAGTTTCTGAGCTGGGACTGGTTCTTGGTAAGGTGTTGGAGGTGGAGTTGGCTTAAGAACTGGTTTTGGAGTTTCCACTGGGACTGGAGTTGCTACTATCGGCTTTGCTTTATGTTCATGCTGGACTTTTGGTCTTGACTCCTCTCTCATTACCCGAGTTTTATCATCTTCAGCACTGACAGGCTGGTTACAAATTGGACAAATTTCAACAACTTTCGTTTCTTTTTCTGTTTTACGAGCTTTCTTCTTTTTTATGATCTTGATTCTGAACAACTCTTCTCGCGCCAGTTCTTGCATTTGCAATATAATATACCGCATTGTGACCTGTGTTCTTGGTATAACAATTTTGTTCATCACGTTTTGGCGTCTGTAGACAAATTGTATGTTTCAAATATAAATCGTTTTACAGCGCTGCCGAAAACCACCCCGTCTTGCTTCTTCTAAGGACTATCCGGAAATTTCATTTATATCATTTGAAAATTTACCTAGACCAAAATAAATGAAAACATATTATTTTGATGTCGGGAGTTTATTAAACCAATTTGATACAAAATTAGAAACATAGTTCATATTATGAATGATTTGATATATAAGAAGAAGATAATAAGAATGTTTATGTAACGTATTCCATGATATTTCATTATTTTAGTCTGAATTAGCACGACGATTGCTTTTAGTGTCAGATGCAGTATTCAAATTTGAATGATCAATAGAATCTGCTGCCAGCTGAACTTCCGAACTCGACGCATATAATTCTTTCAGCGTCACATCTGAGGTATTTTCTTTGCTTCCAATCACAGTGTTAAAGGAATTATTTAAATTAATGCTATCAGAAAGCATACTAGCTGAAGACACACAATATCGCACAACCGGACAAACTAGAGATGATACATAAATCAACATTTCTGATCTAGTTTTTCTACCGATTGGTATTAAATTTGCTTTTAAGAATGACCTATCGTTTACGGTAACCATTCCGACTGTTTTGGAACCAGAAGGGTAAGCAGACGATTTTGAAGATGCCCCCGAGGACCGATACAAACTTTCACCATCTTCACTATCGTCGCTTTTGGGTTTTGTTGGTTTAACCGGAGCTTTAATCTCCCTTTTTGTTTTAATAACTCTTGTTTCTTCTGAAATTGTGCCATCCTCTTTCTTAACCCTAATTATTTTTGTTACTGTCTTATACTCCGTCTCAAAGACCCCCAATTCTAAGTCCACAGATGTATCGTGCTCTTTTTTGATTGTTAACTTAGCGGCGTTCTCTTTTTCTTCCCTGATTTTGTCCAATTTTGCTCCTTTAGCTGCCTGTTCTTCTTCATACCTCTTGATGCATAAATCACAAAGCTTGTGCACAGAAACATCTGAAGAAATGTGTTCTATGTGTTCAGCATCTTCACCAGCAGGCCCCGCTTCTAAAGGCGGCTCTTCTTTAATAAATGGACCTTCTTCTGCAACTGGGCTCTCTCCTTCTGATTCTTTAAATTTCCGTTTGCCCAACTTTTCTCGTAACTCGCTAGCAGTCGTAAGAAATTTTTCAACGCTTTCAGCGGCTATTCCTTTTCCTTTCACATCTTCTGTTATTTCTATTATATCACTAATATTTCTCTTAAACAGTTCTAGCATGCTTTCATAACCCTTGCTGTCTTTTGTAGTCGCGTCTTCGTCTTCGTCTGAAGGAGGCTCTATTTGAGGATATACAGGGATCTTCATTCCACAAATAAGACATTCATCTTCTTGATTTTTCTTAGCTTTTTCTTGGCATTGTTTACATTTTTCTACTGGTTCAGTATGCCCACATCCACGCTTAGCTCGTAGTTTTTTCTTGATTTCTAATATCTTTTTAAGTCTGAAGAATTCCTCTCTTGCCAATTCTTCTAATTCAGATTTTATGTAAACAATGCTAGCCTTCGTTTTAGGCACAACTAATTTGCCTAGTACATTCTGTTTCCTGTCAAAATTTTCAATTGTTATTTTTTTGTCTTCTTTCAAAAACCAGCTGCCGATTCTAAATTTTAAGGACTGCACAGGTTACTCTGTATATTAGAATCCAAAATTAGGTTCACAGGCTTTTCTTCAAGAATCTTCTGGTTTACATATAAGTCTTCTCTATTATTCTTTCTCCTTCTGTTTCTAACATCAGATTAAAAGCCGCGCCGACGATGAACTCTAATAATCGGTTATTTCCTAATATTTTTCATGTATGAAGAATCTCAAACACTGTCTTAAAAGAAGTTTTGCTTTATTTTATTTGATAGTTTTAATATTTTTATTGACACGCATTAGAATAAATACATCTTGAGATAATTTATGAGATAATTAAATGCTTGTAACTTTAGCGCTTAAATATATGGCAAGTTTGAGTCCTGACGTTCAAATATCATAGATAAAAGATAAAATATATGACATCATATCATATAATTTCAACGTAGTACAAGCATTACAAGACAAAGTATCTTCTTTAACTAATCAAGTGGTACTTAAAATCGTTTGGTCAATTCAAAGAAGATTGTGAAACAATTATGGCTTCGACTACGGTCAAAGTTTGTTAAAAGGTATTTTTGGAATAACAGGTATCCCGTCCAGTCCTTAGAAAGACGGTAGAGTGAGTTCATCGGCAGCTTGGCCCTAAATAAAGGGCGGTTTTTAACTAACTACATCTAACTACTAGTAAAGTCAACAGCACGTCAAGGCATAATCTACATAAAAGCGGTTCAAAGTACAAAGTGCTTAGCTTGACGTGCTTTTGTCTGTACACTGGCAATTGCTTGCAACATTTTTAATTGGTAAAAGGACTCTTGAACACAAGATTCAATAAGGTTCTTAATAGGTTGTAACAAATTGTCAGTGTACGAAATTTTAGTTGGTGCCATAAGAACGAGCAATAAAAGTCAATGAACCCGCGCATGACGTCATAGCAACCACACAGAAAATGGTTGCATTATTAGTTAAATAAATGACTGCCTTGTCCTTGGCCCACCTCTCTGGTTGGGCCAAGGTTGTTACCCAATGGACACCAGAAGACGGACGGCGTCCAAGAGGAAGGAAAATGCGTTGGCGTGACGAGCTGGACCGTTTTTCTCAAGGTTGGCAAGACTTGGCACCTGATAGAGAGCGCTGGAAGTGTATGGGGGAGGCCTTTGCCCAGCAGTGGGACAGTTTATAGGCTAAGTAAAAAAAAACTGTCTTATCTAGGTTTGCTCATTTCTTTATTTACTTATTTACCCTATTTGTGAAGTAAACCCATATTTAGAGATATTGCTCCTTCACCAAATTGACCGGCGATAAAACGCTCTGGCCAATAGCATCCTAACATTTTAAACCAGTCGTAAGCGCTTCTAAATGGAGATGGTTAGTTTTTCTAGGCAAATTTGAAATAAAAAATACTTTTTTTTTCCAAATTTCACTCAGCAATATTACGATGATAATGCATTCGTATGGCATAGAAATATGACTTTTATTGCAATCTTAATAGGCACAAACTAAAGACTTGTCCAAAATAAAAAAAAACAGGCTCAAATTACTAGCCACTCAAACTTCACTAGAACAAAAGTATCAGAATTCTTTTATACAGACACGTAACGGAATCTACACTTCCAAATATATCTGTTGTATGATCTTGAATACTGTGGCTCCAATAAAGCACTCTTTTTCATAAACTGTAGTATTAAAAATATAGTGACAATGTTTTTTTTTTAACATTTTAATTAATATACTGACAGTTAGCGGGCTGAACGTTTGAGTGGTTAGATACTCGTACAAAAAACTACAAATGTTTTCTTATATGGAGCGACTTAAAATTTTATTGAAACACAGTTGGTTTTTATACATTGTGGTAGTAGCGAAGTAATAAAAACAATACTCCTTTTTAGAGTTATCTTCATCATCATTAATATATTTAATTCAAATTTATTTTGAGCTGCTCCACATAAGTCCGTGTACAGTCAAAAACGCACATGAGACTTTACACTTTGACCTTTATACCGTGGACGTAAGAACTAGTGAGGAATCACAAGCATTTCCCATGATATGCTTTTGACTGTACTTCAGTTCGCGCCTTATAGACCGTCATAATAGGTTACCGACCCCGTTTTGTAAATTCATAGCGTGTTTCAGCCGGAGGCAAACAGCCAGTTCAAAATTAATTTTGATTATTGAAAACTAGCGTCTATTCAATACAATACATTGAAGCGTTATCTTTGGAAATCATGTATTTATTTATTTATTTACTCATTGCAATACATAATATAACAGAGTTACATCATAAAACAAGTTATAAGATAAGGTACATGAACCCTGTAAGAATATGGAAAAGTCAGCAAATATAATTCAAAGCAGTCGTAGAGCTTGTTCAGAGCAATGAGCAGAAAATTCATTTTGTATTAATAGAAAGGTTAAAAGAAGGGGTCGATAACCTTTTGTGCACATTTATCCGGCACCAAACGTTACTTCTTCAATACTACTCAGTACTTACTTGGTAGCATTCTTATGCGCAGTCTCAACCAACGCAAAGCTGGTTCTCAGTTCCAACATCATGATCATCCTCTTCAGCAGCTCCAACCAGGCTACCTTGGCTTCGTGGATCTTTTGTCCACCTTTCTCAATGCCTAGGTGTTCGTAAGGCTCTATACCAGACTGTGGAAGATACAGAAATATTTAGTATATTACCTATAAGAAAAGTACCTAATAAACCAAGTATAGACCGAGACTTCGTCCGAATTATTTCGGGATAGAAAGTATCCTTGATATTATTCTAGAATCTAGTATGTCAGGCTATCAAATTCCATGCAAATCCATTCGTATAATTTGGTAGGATGTTTCATCCAGCATGAAGAACGTTATACCCTTATAATAAAGCTGGCGGTACCATGACTATTGTTAACCAGATTATCAATGGCAAAATACTAGGACCGCATAACGCGGAAGGAGGTCTCACCTCAGTATTAAGAATGCATTTCCTATGAAGCCGGCGCTACCATGACAGTTAGATAAACGGATGTCAGACGACATTCGCTCTATTGAAATCACCAAATTATCCTTGGCAAAATACTAAGACCGCATAACGCAGTAGGAGGTCTCGCCTCAGCATTAGGAATGCATTTCCCATGAAGCCAGTGTTGCCATGACAGTTGGATAACGGAGATCAGACAGGTCTCACCTCAGCATTAAGAATGCATTTCCCATGAAGCCAGCGCTGCCATAACAGTTGGATAACGAAGAATAGACGACAGTCACACTATTGTTATTACGAGATTATCATTGGCAATATACTAGGATCGCATAAAGCAGAAGGAAGTCTCAACTCAGTATTAAGAATGCATTTCCTATGAAGCCGGCGCTACCATGACAGTTAGATAAACGGATGTCAGACGACATTCGCTCTATTGAAATCACCAAATTATCCTTGGCAAGATACTAAGACCGCATAACGCGGAAGGAGGTCTCACCTCAGCACTAAGAATGCATTTCCTATTAAGGCGGTACCATGACAATTGGATAACGGAGGTCAGACGACAGTCACTCTATTATAATAACCAGGTTATCCTCGGCGATATACTAGGAGCGCATGACGCGGTAGGAGGTCTCACCCCAGCTTGAAGAACGCATTCCTCATTAAGCTGGCGCTACCTTGACAGTTTGGTTGGAGACGACAGTCGCTCCGTTATTAACCAGTTATACCAACCAATCAAGTAAATCAATTAATTAACATACCTCAACTAAGTCATATTGTATGACTTTTACACCTGAGATCGTCTTTACACTCGAAGCCACCAGTACGCTGGGCTGTGAACAAATAAAGAGGACAATAATTTATGATAATGTTGTTAAAAAAAATTGTGAAACTATTCATAAGGCTGGATTAATGATACATCAAATTTGATTTTAAAGTTAGTAAATTAAGCACTTGTATTAGGGAAACCAAAACCAACGAGGCTGCCACAATATATGTACAGTCGCCGTCAGATATATCGGAGCAGACAAAGTTAACAAATACTATAAGATGATATAAAATGTCCATACGTTCGATACACCACAAGTTATCATTAATATCTGAACATTCATTACTTCAATAATATCTGAGCAGACGCCAATAACATCTGAACTCTCATAACGTCAATAAGTGTCACGCACGTCATGTGTTTCATGTAGCTAGCTGTATAGATGAGTGTTCAGTTAAAATTGGTAAGTTGTGTGTATACAAATTATTGACTAGCATCTGCTCAGATATTACTGAAGTTACGAATAAAATAAATAAATAAATAAAATGTTCAGACATTAATGGTAACTTGTGCTGTATGGAACTTTTTAGACATTTTAACTGTTCAGAAGTATTTGGTCACTTTGTCTGCTCCGATATAATATCTGATGGCGACTGTACATTTAAATATAAATATAGACAATTTTTACTATTCACAAAATAATATTTATGCTCTTAAATAACTTAACTGATTAAAATATACATAACCCAGAGCTATGTTTAAAAAAAATATCAAAATCATTTTTTTAGTGACCCGGGCAACGAACCCCCGACTTCGAGCTCACGATTTCAACCACTAAACCACCGCGACTTACTCATTTTAAATTCGATTATTTTCAATATGTTATCTCGGCAAACCTTTTGAACTATTTTAATTACTCATAATTAGTTACTCCGTAAGATAACAGACTAATTAAAGATAAGATTGTTTTGTTTGTGCGATAAACCACATGCAAAATAGGTTTTGAAGTTAATAATTAAATTTGTATTTATTATCAACCATGTTCAATAAATAAAGTCTTTCATGAAAAAATATTAAACAAGAAAAATCTAAATTCTCGATAAAAAAAAACATTTTACAGGATACTTTATCAACCAGTATTTAAGTAGGTATAATGTGAAGTAATTTCTAATGTCAACTTTTTTAATAATACTATTTGAGTAGTCTACGGCCATAATTATGAATGTTTGGCCATAGCATGATGTTTTTATTTTTATTTTTAACAAGCTGTGCCCGCGACTTCGTTCGCGTGGACTACATCCTTTCATGGTCGGTTTTACCCCTTTCTCCCCTAACATTTGAAACAAAAAGTAGTCTATATTATAATCCAAGTTTCGAGCTATATTTGTGCCAAATTACATATCTCTAACTTAAAAAATAAACATGTTTCCATATAAACTTTCAAAGGTCCACCATCCCCCCTTATTTTCTAATAAAAAGTAGCCTATGTCCGTTTTTGAGATTCAACGTATACCTTTACCAAATTTCATCAAAATCCGTTTAGACGTTTAGGCGTGAAAGAGTAACAGACAGACAGACAGACAGACAGACACACAGACAGAGTTACTTTCGCATTTATAATATTAGTATGGAAGTATGGATTGTCGATGATTTATTTGTATTTGACACATTCCAAAATTGCTTCGGGGTTCTCACGGGTTTTGACAATACAATGTTCATAATTCTTTTCGCTTTATTTTAATTACACGTAAATATATTTTCCACAAAGGATTTTAATTTACCAAGTCTTCGCATAAACAATGAATCTCCAAAATATTTTAAAATAGAAAATCAACGTCATTCGGTCAATTCACACGTGCAGCTAGTAATCTAGACTATATATATCTCGTTTATAAAACCCGAAATATCTCAAAGCGAAAAGTGATAACAAATGAACTTCTGACGTAACTAATAATGCTAATTTTAAGTGCCATTATTTTCCTTGAAAACATCTGCGTCAATAAAAGTTTGAATTACTTTAATAACGTCTTTATTCTGCTTTTTATATCTGCATAGTGTTAATGAAGATATTCAGTCATTAATTACACATTACATACCAACTTTGTCGAAATTTAAAGTAATTTCGGCACTTTAAAAACAAGCGATTTTATATCTAGCATTCGCAATATAATATCTTATTTTTTGACATGGTAAAGCAGACTTTATGTTATTTAAATAAAGAAATGTTTAACGCCTGGTTGTCATACTTGAAAAACAAACCGTTCTAGTTAGTAATCAATTCCAGGAGGCGTAAGCTAAAGACGACCGACTGATGACAGCTGATATAGAAACTAAATTAGAAATAACGACTCGTAGAAAAACAGATAGTAATTTTTGACACATTACGAATCGTAAATTATTCAAACCGGGCATAGGTATGTTTATTTTAGTTGGATTAGTAGTTTTCATATAGAGTTTGTACTTATATTTCATTGATAACGATAATCTTATGACCTATATACTCGCAGATAGTATTGCGAAATTTCGAGTGGCCACTCATCGCCTTCGTGGCGCAATCGGTTAGCGCGTTCGGCTGTTAACCGAAAGGTTGGTGGTTCGAGTCCACCCGGGGGCGCATATTTTTGTTACAATTTTAAAAGGTCGGCCAAGAGCGAGCCCAGGCCGTGTAGCGTGGGTCCCGTAATATTTCATTTTTCTTGTTGTTGTTTCATCAAAAACAAAATATTACGGGAGGAACAATGTAGGTACGATTTTTTTTACTTATTTTACGTGACAACGTCTAATAACTCGACACTACGGGCTGCATGCACGAAAAAGATGACGTCATTGTCCCGTTACGCTCATTGTCGCATTCCGCAAGCGAGAGCGCGGCACGAACGAGAGAGAGAGAGGCATGATCTGCTCGAGCGATCGGCTTACTTCGGTTAGTGTAATGTTTGACGTTGTGACGACATACCACCATCGTTAAACCGACTTTACAACCATTTTTTTTATTTTGCCAAATTTCGTAGAGTAAGCCTGGTGTCTCCGGTAGGAAGAGGGGGTGGGGCGTGTCAGGTGGCCTGGTACGCTCCAGTCGCGCGCGTTATGCGCGGCGAGTGCCGCTTATCAGCAGGCGCTGTGGGGGAGCCTGTGTAGAATCCGCAAGGGATCCCGACTCCCCCACACCTGCTCACGTCGGCCACCGAGGGGGTTTTAGTCAGTACGAGCCCGACACACCACTCTTTGTTCCCAGCAAAGAGTGACAGTGCGGTAGGCATTTCCTTCCTCGCATAAATAAACTAAAAAAAACTCTACATTAAGCGAAACTAGCAGTTGTCAGAAACAATACAAAGTCCAAATTGTATTAACACACTTGTAACTGCTACGTCTCTTACAGTTCGATATCAGTCCTTATTCCGACGACATAAGGACGATACAGAGTCCAAATTGGCATGCTTATAATCGTAAATATCATTGTTTTTACGGAGTCATCATTCCTGTCTCGATATCTCTGGATAATTTCTTTATCGGATGTGTTCGTTGGAAGCTTGACCTTCAAAGAAACTCCGACCATAATGAAATGAAATGTAATGAGTTATTTCTGCAAGTAGTTATATAATTAATTGTATTGCACGTCAATTATTTTTTCCTACTAGCGCCTTGACTTTGGTTCTGTTGAGAAGAAGCACCGCAGCAAAAAGACAGATTTATCTACTATATAAAAATAAGTCGGGTTTTCCTCCCTGACGCTATAACTCCAGAACGCACGAACCGACTCCGTGAGGTTTATAGCAAAGAAAATTCAGGAAAATTTTCAACAGAAAAGCGGGAAAATCCTCTAAGGCGAAACGAAGTTCGCCGGGACCGCTAGTTATCTTTTAAAATGTATGCTTATATTTTCCGTACTGCCAATCAACTATATTCTGTCTATGCCACCTTTGGGAACTGGTCCGCTCCCGCTTACCTCTTAAAATAAATACTTACCTAATCTTTTTTCACTCATCAAAACAACAACTACATATATGACTTGGTCCAAAGTGTTCTACACATAGCTATAAGTTAGATACAGCTACTGTAACTAATCTGCTGAGTTTCTTACTGGTGTCTTCTCGGTAGATATAGGTTCTGAACCGGCAGTAGAATCACTTTTCATTGTATTCAATGACGATTCAAAAGAGTTTTAAGTAATCTACTTGAAAAAAGGAAAAATTTGATTTATTGATTGATATGTCTGTAAAAAAATCGCCGTAACTGCCAAGACATAATATGTAAAGCTGAAGAATTAGTTATTTGAACGCACTACATAATCCCAAGAATAAATGGTTAGAATTAAGATAGGGTACAGTCAGCGTCATATAGTTCGTGATACTCAGGATACTCTAATAAATAGACGCAACCAAAAAGTCTATAATATCGGTACACACAAAGTTTTCTTATTGTTGTCAGTTTTGTCGCTCAAAAGGTCGACACAGCTAAAATGTCATATAAATCGGCTCAGTCAAACTGCCATAAATATGGTTACAGTCTTCCCGCCAATGGTTTCCAAACGTTCTAAGTGTTCAAAAATATGAAACACATTAGAAAAATAATGAAATTAATTAAAATGAAATTAGTTGCGTCTATTTATTAGAGTACCCTGAGTATCACGAACTATATGACGCTGACTGTACCATGGTGAATTGTTCATTTTAGATTTGATTTTTACACCTGGTAATGAACTTCTAATCATTTTTTTAATATGAATATTACGCTTTATTTAAAATGGACTCGTCTGAGCAGAAACCTGAAAATGTAAAAACAAAGTTAGGTTTAATTTTCGAATAGATTCGATTAATTCTGAAAACTTTTACATACAACTGAATCTATATTTTAAAATAGATTAAAAATCATATACCGAGGGGCTGTCCTAGCGATTTTTTAAAATATAATTTATTTTACGAGTAATTTTAGATAGATAGATAGATAGATATACTATTGCACAAAATCTTTACAGAAATAGGTTTTACAGAAAAATTATAGTACAATTTAGGCGGTCTTATCGCTAGAAAGCGATCTCTTCCAGACAACCTTAAGGTAGAGGAAATAGTAGATGGCGAGAAATGGGTACGGCCGTGCAACATAAATACAGTTTTTATTTTAGAATTATTTCGTAGTTTAACATGATAAACATACATAAACTCATAAATATATAACATTATAAATATATACAAATATATATATATATATATATATATATATATATATATATATATATATATATATATATATATATATATATATATATATACAAATAAACATATTTAACATATATAAAATCAAGTAAAGAGTTTTGACTCAAAAAAAAAATAACAATAATAATGTTAATAAGTATGAAAATTACTGACAACCAACATGCCCAGCTGGAATTTTAATAAAACTTATTCGGCTAGTAAATTATAATATGACAACAATGCATTCAAATTAACAACAAAGATTACATAAATGCTGATGGACTTTTTAATTTTTCCTATAAAAAGAATAGCTCCGTCTATAGTAGATTTAATTACTGATAATTACGTATTAAGTATTTAACAAAAAAAAATTTGTGCCTGTATTTTTCGATACAAGTGTCATCGCCTTCGTGGCGCAATCGGTTAGCGCGTTCGGCTGTTAACCGAAAGGTTGGTGGTTCGAGTCCACCCGGGGGCGCATATTTTTGTTACAATTTTATTATTTCCTGTGTAGCTGTACAAAATTTGACACCATGTGACGTTACATTAAAATTCCGGACATTTCCATATTAATATCAATATTTTGTAGTATAAATAAATACAAATAAATAAAATTCAATATTGGACATTCATCACATACATTGCTCTGATTCTGTGGTAAGTAGCTTAAGCACTTGTGTTACAGAAATCAGAAACAATGACGGTACCACAATACCCACCCACACCCAAGACAATACAGAAAAGTTTGTTTCCCATATTGACCCGACCGGGGATCGAACCCGGAACCTAAGAATGGTGCGACACCTAAGTCCGGCACGCTCGCCTCTCGGCTACAGATGTCGTCTATAAATACATGTATACTAGCGACCCACCACGGCTTCGCACGGATGTAATGTAAATACTTAGAAATATTGTCTTTTCTATTCTTTATTGCAAATAAAAACCTTCCTCTTGAATCACTCTCTACTTATGCTCTACCTGTTTGTCTGGTAGAGATCACTTTCTAGCGACAAAACCGTCTAAATCTATATACTTTATGTATGTATAGAAGATCACGTTATTTTCATTCTTTATAACTCAAGAACAGCTGTGCTGATGTAGCTGAAAATGGTGAGAAGGTAGCTCAGAACCAGGAGAAGGACATAAGATACTTTTTATCATGTTCCTGTGAGACGTGTGACGTGATAACGCAAGTCATATGGAATAACAAAACGCAACTGACTGCTAAACGTAAAGTAGGTTGTCTATGGTTAGGCAAGTGGACCCCATGTACTAAAACACATGACCAACTAGCTGTGCCCGCGACTTCGTTCGCGTGGACTACATCCTTTCATGGTCGGTTTTACCCCTGTCCCCCTAATATTCGAAACAAAAAAAAGTCTATATTTTAATCCAAGTTTCGAGCTATATTTGTGTCAAATTTCATATCTCTAACTTCATAAATAAACATTTTTCCATATAAACTTTCAAAGGTGGTATTACCCCCATCCCCCCCTTATTTTCTTATAAAAAGTAGCCTATGTCCGTTCTTGAGATTCAACGTATACCTATACCAAATTTCATTAAAATCGGTTGAGAGGTTTAAGCAGGAAAGCGTAATAGACAGACAGACAGACAGACAGACAGAGTTACTTTCGCATTTATAATATTAGTAGGGATTAGTAGGGATGAAGAATAATTAAATAAATTCTTCTTTAATTTACATTAATTATCCGAATAAAATATCGATCAAAAATTGTGCTCATTTACTGCGTCAATATTGCGGAACAAAGATCGCCGAGTCAGCTAGTTATACTATAATTTGTCTCAATCATAATTTTGTAATAGATTTGTGTAACAATGTTGGTAAAAATAAAAAAATAAAACAAAAATATGCGCCCCCGGGTGGACTCGAACCACCAACCTTTCGGTTAACAGCCGAACGCGCTAACCGATTGCGCCACGAAGGCGATGAGCAAGAAGTCGAAATAACGCACCACACATTTTTTGCTTATTTATGTATGATGACGTCACTATCACATGTCGTTCGGCCATGATGCTTCTTCAAATTTGTTATAGAGAATCGTTTATGACATTCTAAACTTAATTTAATATTATTTGTATGTTTATCGTCTCTCACAATTTAATGTTGCTGAATAGTCATTAGTCAAATCTTTATAATATTCATATAGATTAATAAATAACACCTATGAATAGTCTCTACATAAATTCAATGAAGCTACCTTCGGTTGGGACGCTATAACTACCGAGAAGATACTGGCAAGAAACTCAATAGTTTTATTACAAAAAAAAGCTAAACTATGTAATTACTAATTTTGCACTAATACATACAGTTAGTTTATCAATTGTAAAAAAAATACGATAATGGACAACAACGTTAACATCTGACAAGATCACATACATCGTTCTTATTCTGTTTTATGTAGCTTAAGAACTTGTGTTACAGAAATCAGAAACAACGATGGTCCCACAACACTTAGACCCGAGACGAAATAAGTTCGTTTCCCACATTGACCCGACCGGGGATCGAACCCGGGACCATCAGAGATGGCGCGACGCCATAGTCCGGTCCGATTGCCTCTCGGCTACGGAGGCCGTCAAATATTAATACTGAATTAAGTAAAACAATTAATGTTTAATAGAAACGCTACCTCCTTTTTTGGTTGGTTCATAATGAGTTAATTAATTTTTGAACACAAAAGATAGGGTTAGTAGTCGATTGGCACGAAATAAATTCGCCTGAATGTGCGAATCGTCCCCTTTCAATAAAAATATTCAACAACTAATTCTTGAAGAAGTCGATTCGCACGCGTTTAAAATACATTCGTGCAAAACGCCCACAAAAAAAAAGATTTTTTATTGAAAGGGGACGAATCGCACGCTCGGGCGAATTTATTTCGTGCCAATCGACTACTTACCCAAAAGAGACAGAACGAAGCATTGGTAATTATATTATAAGTAATATTAATGCAAATTATAGAAAACGAGCGGTCCCGGCGAACTTCGTTTCGCCTTAGAGAATTTTTCCCGCTTTTCTGTTGAAATTTTTCAAATTTCACCAAGGATCCCTAATTTTGTATCCTATGTCAAATTGGAAGAATGTAGCATTCTATTGGCGAAAGATTTTTTAAATCGGCCCACTACCTACTTTTTGAGCCTATTCATTACAAACATACAAAAATAGGTGCAAATTTTTCCTCTTTATAAGTAATATTAGTGTAGATAAGTCTTTATTTGGCTCCAATTTAAAGTTTATTTATCAGTGCCGAGAATCTTACCTTGCCGTAACCCAGTTTCGACTAACACGAAAGGTAATGAATAACTCTTCTGTGTACCTTCATTAAACACTTAGATATTTATAAATGGTTGTTGTGTTGTGTTGATAATGCTTTATACTACCATTTAAATCAAACATTTTTAGAACGAATCTGGGCCATTTCTCTGCTATGAATAGGATACAGACTAGTGTTGCCGTCGATTCGATTGTATATCGATTATAATCGATTATTCCAAAAGAGGCCTAAATAATCTAATAATCGATAGGATAATCGATTTTTTTTACCTATTGGATAAGATAGTATCGCCATGATGGTACAGTTCAGGTAGGTACCAAGAAACTTAGCTAATCACGTTTTGTGAATAAAAAGTAGGGTATAAATAACTTTTTCACGGTTTCATTTTGAATGTGTCATGTCTAAGAAGACATTATTGAATGACGATTAAATCTAAAAATAATTGCAAATTAATCGACTATATCGATATCGATATAATTGATTATATCGATACCTAGTATCGCTTTCAACTTGATATCGATATAATCGATTATAATCGATAGTATCGAAACTATCGATTATCATATCGATTATAAGATTATTTGAGGGGGGGATAATCGATTAATCGATAATCGATTATCGGGCAACACTAATACAGACACGATTCAGCCGATTGTCACGTTCAGCTACCGCTCATATTGATAATATGTACTACTCTCTGCCATAATTTAAACGCACCCTGGTGGCGCATGCTAGCAGTGGTTAACTTTTTGTTTGTACTGTTTTTATTTTTATTTCTTACTAACTTCCCGCCCGCGGCTTCGCCCGCGTGGAATTCGGTTATATTGCGGTATAAAGCACAACTATAAGAAAACTTCTCATTTCCACGGAAAAATCTAAGAAGCGCGATGTAACGCTGGATACGGTTAGTTGTTAAACAAAAACTGAATAAGTAGATGTAAAAAAAACAGACGATAAAACAAATCGTACGTCATCCCTCGGGAATACCTCATTTTCGGGGATTCATTATCGTATCATTTAGCTTCTAACCCATAAATTGACATGTTTATATTCGTTTGCAATATTTAACTTGTTTTAAACGACACACAGCGCTATCTCCAATCAATTCATCAAGCAAGCTATATTTTTGTTTTCCCTCGGGAATATCTTGATATCTTATAATAATAATATCTTGATATTTTATCTTATTATTTAATCCGGACTTTATTCAACTGTATGTCTGCAAAATTTTAAAGCAATCGGTTCCGTAGTTACGGCGTGAAAGCGGAACAAACAAACAAACTCACTTTCCGATTTATAATATTAGTAAGGATGCATGTCGTGGCAGCCTTTAAGTAAGGCAACTCTACAAAAATGTATTTTTATTTTTAAGACAATTTCATGTATGGTATATTTGTTGGTTCTCCTTAAATAAATAAATAAGGGTACTTTTATAAAAATATAGTTCCTACTACAAAAGTACCCACTTACTTACGTACTTAATATTTATAAAAAAAATGTATATGTAACTGGTATGCAGTGTACAAAAATTTATGAAATAAAGTTATCTTAATTATAAGAGAGGTAGGGCATAGCGATTTATCGCTCGAACTGGAGCAGCCTGACTGGTGAAATACCTCCACCTTACAGAAGACCGCAGCCAAATAACAATCACTTCTGTGTTGTTGTGTTTCTGCGTGTGAGTAAGGTTTCCAGAGCTCCTGGGGGGTGCTGCATTAGTAGCAGGGGTCAAGCCTTCAAATACCTCCACCTTACAGAAGACCGCAGCCAAATAACAATCACTTCTGTGTTGTTGTGTTTCTGCGTGTGAGTAAGGTTTCCAGAGCTCCTGGGGGCTGCTGCGTTAGTAGCAGGGGTCAAGCCTTCAAGGTAAGGGCGATAAGTCCAGTAAAAGAATAATTATGCTGTACTTATCACCCTTAAGCTAGAACCTCATTACCACTTAACATCATGTGGGATGAGGTCAATCTTGAAGTGCAATATAAAAAAAAAAATTACCGTGTTAGGTACGTTCTCTAGAACCATCTTGTTGAGGTTGGGGTAAAAATATCTCCCTCTTGCAAGCAGCATGAATGCGTTTCGAAGATCTTCCGCGAAGCTTTTGTACGCTCTGTAATAAATAAAGATGATATATTTTTTATAGTACCTAGCGCAGTATATTGTCTCCTCCCAGCCTGATGGTAAGCAAGAGAGGAACCCACATCGCGATGACAACGAATTAGATACCGTAACATCCTATCCGTTAGCATCGCCATACTGGCCCGCAAGATGTTACTTCACGCTCCTCCAAACAAACTCCAAAGATATGATTTTAACGACAAAGATGTTTGGACTTACTTAATAGCATTAAATATGTACACTAGACTTATGCTATATTGTTAACTAGCGACCCGCCCAGCTTCGCACGGATGTAATGTAAATACTTAGAAATATTGGCTTTTCTATTCTTTATTACACATACCTTCCTCTGGAATCACTATCTATAAAAAAAACCGCATCAAAATCCGTTGCGTAGTTTTAAAGATTTAAGCGTACAAAGGGATATAGGGACAGAAAAAGCTACTTTGTTTTATACTATGTAGTGATACATTTGAATTTTTTATACCATATTATGTATCAATTTTAAAAAGAGTAACTATCGAGTTTCTTGCCGGTTCTTCTCGATAGCATCAACATTCCGAACACGGCGGTAGTTTACGTAATTTGACGATTCATAAATGTTTCTGTAAAAGTTTACATGAATAAAGACATTCTCTATTTCTATTTCAATCACCTTTAACAATCCGATGTATAGGCTACAGTTCGTTAAGGTAAATACTTGCAGTTCGATATTCGTTCTTTACCCAACGATTTAAGGGTGATGCAAAATTCAAAATACTATACTTTACTGTTGATGGTATCGCCCACTGTTTATTCATTTATTTATAAACTTTATTGCATAAAAAAAGTACAAACCTGGACTAATACCCGGTTCCAATTTTTGAAAAACGATTCGTAACTACGGATAGTAATAAATTATACGAGGCGTAAGCTAAGACCGACCGCCAGACTACTGATGACAGCTGATTGGAAAGTAAATTTGAAATTAGAATTAAAGACTCGTAGAAAAATTTATAGCCATTTTTGACACATTAGGATTCGTTCAATATTGGAACCAGGCTTTAGGCGGGAAAGCCGGACAGACATACAGGTTTTTTTTCTTTGGTAAATCTGCGCTCAGTCCAATCTTCTAAATGTGTGTTCCAGCACTGCGTTAAACCTGGGATACCTACGGCATTTTAATCAACGGAAGCCGCCTCAACCATTTGAGATTTGCAGATGACATTGTCCTGCTAGAAGAAGACCCCAACAAACTAGAGCTCATGATAAAAGACCTAGCAGAAAAAAGCAGAGAAGTAGGTTTAGAAATTAATGCAGATAAAACAAAACTAATGACCAACTCATTAGAAAGAGACATTGAGGTTTACGGAACCAAGTTCGAATATGTGAATGAATATGTATACTTCGGCCAAATTATATCTCCTGTAGATTCCATGTCCAAAGAAATAAACAAAAGAATAGCCTGTGGATGGAAAAAATACTGGTCCCTAAAAGAAATATTGAAAAACAAAGATCTAGGCATGCATATCAAGAGAAAGACTTTTAACACATGTGTTCTCCCCTGCATGACATATGGCTGCGAGACATGGACATTAACAGAAAAACATAGAGAAAAACTTGCTAAAACAAGAAGAGCAATGGAAAGAAGTATGTTGGGAATCAGGCTTAGTGATAGAATCCAAAATCAAGAAATAAAAAGAAAGACAAAAATAGTAGATATAACTACTCGCATAGACCATCTAAAATGGAGTTGGACAGGGCATATGCTACGTTGCAAAATAAATAAATGGAGCAAACAAATATCTTTATGGTACCCAAGAGGGGACACCAGAAAAAAGGGGCGTCCGAAAACAAGATGGAGTGACGATATCCGCCTAACCCTAGGACCATACTGGTCCAGAGTTGCAGAAGATCGAAGCCAGTGGAGAGTGCTGGAGGAGGCCTATGCCAGGAGGCACGCCGAACTGCGAGATATATTATAAGAAATTAATAATTGTTAAATTTGTAAATAGTTCGGAATAAAAGGGCTTTATTAAAAAAAAAAAAATCTGCGCTCAGTCTATTGATTATAAGCAGGTGAAATGACAGTGTGGATGGCGTTTCAGAACGTCTACTCTACTAAGGAGATTACTTCTTTCATCTGCTAGCTGTACTTTCTAGCTACAGAGGTCTGTGACAGACTTCCTTTTTAGTCTCCGCTGGAGACATACTGGAGACAGAATGAGTTACTTTCGCATTTAAAATATTAGCATGGATAAGTCCTTACGCATTAATCTCCGACCCAAGACGTCGCAGCTCCCGCCCCGTGGCCAATGCTGTCCACTTCATCAGCTTACGCCCAAGGTATGCCAGGTGCAGACGATTCCTCATCTGCTGCAGGGACACCAGAGATGGCATGCAGGGGTACCGGACCACGCTGATTGCGTTCTCGTCTTCCTCTAACAAGCAGAGAAGAAAAAGGATAGAGATAGGGCATAGCGATTTATCTCTCGAACTGGAGCAGCCCGACTGGTGAAATACCTCCACCTTGCAGAAGACCGCAGCCAAATAACAGTCACTGCGGTGTTGTTGTGTTCCTGCGTGTAAGGTTTCCAGAGCTCTTGGGGGGTGCTACATTAGAAGCAGGGGTCAAGCCTTCAGGGTAAGGGCGACAAGTTCAGTAGTAGCTATTATGCTGTACTTGTCGCCCTTAAGCTAGGACCTCATTACCACATAAGGTGGGATGAGGTCAATCTTGAATGGTAATATAAAAAAAAATATCATAAAAAATTCGACGCTCCGTTTTGCCGTGAAAGACCGAAACAAAAAGATAATTTATCTCCCATTTATAATATTAGTATGGACTCAAATTCATGTACATAATAGTTTTCAAGTCTTCAATCTCCATGCATATATAAATATAATAAATAAATATAATAATCTATTTCTGCCGTGGAAATGCCGTTAAGAAAATCAGATATTTTTGGCGTCACTCTCTGCTATGGGGAGAGATAGAGTGGTGTGTCGGACTCGAACCGACTTAACCTCTTGAGTGGCCCCTCTGCGCCAGTAGGGGTTAGCATACCAGATTGGGACGATTCGTAAGACCCTATCGACATAAGATGTACAGCGACAACTTGTAATGCGTGAAATACTTGGATCAAGTCATGAGGCATTAGTGCCTTAGTCTTTAGTTTTGAAAGATAAGCTGAAGCAGACCAGTCCCCAAAAGTGGCACTCGCACAAGCATGATACATGTGCCAGTGATCAACGTTTGGCACCACCATCAGTAAAATATATGTTTCAATAAATATATGTATGTTTCATTATATGTATGTATCCATACTAATATTATAAATGCGAAAGTAACTCTGTCTGTCTGTCTGTCTGTCCGTCTGTTACTCTTTCACGCCTAAACGGCTGAACGGATTTTGATGAAATTTGGTATACGTTGAATCTCATGAACGGACATAGGCTACTTTTTATTAGAAAATAAGGGAGGGATGGGGCTTATAAATACCTTCATCGTTAAACATTTTGGTCTATTACTCCTGATATTAGTTGCTTTCTGTAGAACTATTTATTTATATAAGCATCATTTTTCCCAGCATTTTCATGACCGTAATTTTGCTGATGTTAAACTTCACGGAAATCCTTGTTATTCCTCCTACATTTTTGTTTGTATTTTATGCATTTTTTTTACAAGAAATTTGATTTTCTTAAAAAATAGACTTGTCTCAAATTGTTTGATGCATTTTTGAATTTTCTGAGTGACGTTTGTTCTTCTTTTTTAGCGGAATAGATTTTGGAAAGTCTTTGAAAGAGTTTTTTAACTGCTAAAAGGAGAATATACGTGTCATAAATAGGAATTGGCTACTTGACAGATTTAAAAAATAAATTATGAAAAGTGTTAGATATGTTTTTATTTTTTAATTAAAAGCATAGTTAGTATTTTATTTTTACAATACCGATTAAATTGAATTATTGTGACTCTAACCGTATTAAGAATTTATTACATTTATTTATTTGTATTTTCCGTTTATCTAAATTAAGTCGTTCCTATGCATATCGGTTCGTTGTCTAGAACGTTGACGTCATAATTGCAACGTGACTTGGCGTTTTCGCGCGCTTTATAATTATTTACATTTTTTCCAGATAAATCAAATTGCGTGGGATATAAAATAAACGGGCGCACATTTTACAATACTTTTTCAAAAACTGTTAAGTAGCCAATTGGTCAATCATAAACGTCATTTGAAACTTGTTAAAACAATTTGAAAAATCTCCTCTTCCTACTAATTTTATAAACGTGAAAGTTTGTGATAATGTATGTAATGTACATTTTTTTACCAATATTTGTATGTCTGTCTGTTTGTTCCGGCTAATCTCTAAAATGGCTGGAGCAATTTTGACGGGACTTTTGCTGGTAGGTAGCTGATACAGTAAAGAATAACTTACGCTCAATCTTACGCTACTTTATTTTTTTATATTGCACTTCAAGATTGACTTCATCCCACCTGATGTTAAGTGGTAATGAGGTCCTAGCTTAAGGGTGACAAGTACAGCATAATAAATATGTTACTGGACTTGTCACCCTTACCTTGAAGGCTTGACCCCTGCTACTAATGTAGCACCCCCCCAGGAGCTCTGGAAACCTTACTCACACACAGGAACACAACAACACCGAAGTGATTGTTATTTGGCTGCGGTCTTCTGTAAGGTGGAGGTATTTCACCAGTCGGGCTGCTCCAGTTCGAGCTATAAATCGCTATGCCCTACCTCTCTTAAAAATATATATTTTAGAAAAATAATTTAATTTTCTAAAAATCAAACTCGTGTAGTCCACGCGAATGAAGTTGCTGGTACAGCGAGTTAGATAAACTTTATTGCACAGAAAAATTTACAGCAATTTCTGTAAATTTTTTACAGACATAATCTGGTACAATTTAGGCGGTCTTATTGCTAGAAAGCAATCTCTTCCAGACAACCTTTAGGTAGAGGAAATAGTAGATATCGAGAAACGGGTGCGGCCATGAGATCAAGATATAAGAAACATTTTATCCCGAAATAAGGAGGGTGAAGTCGCGGGTAACATCAAGTTTTTAATTTTAGTCTATAAATTCTGCCAACAAGCCTAAAACTTAGTTCTAAACTTAGTATTACCTAGCAGCGTCACTTAAGCCAGCTGCCTTCAGATTAAGCTGAGCCCCAACTAATGACACAAAATTAGAATTTTAATTGCCTTAGGAACCTCCCGCCTTAGAATTATCTACCTAGGTCTAGACCGAAATTGAATCTGGGCTTAGTCTCGGCGCGCGTAAGTGAGGTATAGTGTTTTCTATCAAACACAATTTATTCATGAATGTACTCAATCTGTACAGTTAGTTTTGGGGTGCCTAATTTCTAACCTCGTAATACTTTTGTGGTTTTGGTATTTTTAATCCTTGACAAAAACGACGGGGTGTTGTATCTGTCTATGGCATCGCAGCTACCGAACAAATGAACCGATTTTGAACTACGGCGAAGCGAAAAGGAGGGTTATGATTTTGACCGGTATGTATGTATGTTCAGATGATCCATCGTAGCTTCAAAACCACTCGACAGAAATTGACAAATGAGGTATCATTAGAAGCGTCTCAATCATCCACTGGTTATAGGATATGTGACGACACGATAAACTGAATGTGGCGCCCTCTAGAGGACTAAAAGTCATGAGAGGCTCTGCTAACCACATAATCAATGTGGGGTATGAAAGTAACTTTTTTATCAAAACACCGGCCAAGTGCGAGTCGGACTCGCGCACCGAGGGTTCCGTACAAACCTGCAAGGTTTACAAAGTTCGTTCATTACGACCAATCGAGTCATAACTATGGTATTTTTATTGCAAAATGAAATTCATAACATTACAATGGGGAAAGATGGAGGAGCATAAATATTTTGTAATGTAACTAAAAATTTAAGGTTTTCGGAATTTTTCCTTTATGTGTGCTATAAAACGTTGCTTCATGCCAAATTTCAAGATTCTAGGTCGACTGGAAGTACCCTTTAGGTTTTGATTCCCTTGCGAGTACTTGCGAGTTTCAAAATATGCTGCTTAAATTGCTGTTTCTTTTGATTGCGTTGGCTTAGAAGTTTGATTTTGTTACAGCTTAAAGGTATTATAGACCTGAGTATTTGGTATGAATATCAATTTAATACCTCTACGCGTTTATGAGGAAATGGGTAGTAAGTTTAAAATTATTAAAAAAATATATATTATGTGATGTAACTAAAAACTTATGGTTTTCGTAATTTTTGCTTTATCTATGCTATAAGACGTTGCTTCGTACCAAATTTCAAGATTCTGAGTTCACGGGAAGCACCCTGTAGGTTTTGATTCCCTTGCAAGTGTCGAAAATTTGCGGCATAAACGGCTGTATCTTTTGATTGCGTTGGCTTAGAAGTTTGATTTTTTCACAGCTTTAAGGGACAGTAGACCTGAGTAATTGATATAAATTTCAGCTTCATACCTCCACGCGTTCCTGAGAAAAAGGGTCTTGACAGACGGACGGACGGACAGACGGACAACAAAGTGATCCTATAAGGGTTCCGTTTTTTCTTTTTGAGGTACGGAACCCTAAAAACTACCCGGCGAACTTCGTAACGCCTATTTTTTTAGTTTCTAACCTTTTAAACCTTCCCTGGACCTCCACAATTATTTCAGAACCAAGATTAGCCAAATCGGTCTAGCTGTTCTCGAGTTTTAGCGAGACTAACGAACAGCGATTCATTTTTATATATAAGATAACACCCAGATCTCTAACGCTATCCACTTCCTCCACCAATTCGCCATCTATATAATAATTTGAGTTAACTTGATGAAGGTTTCTTGAAAATGTAATATGATAAATTTTTTTAGAATTTAGATGCATGTCGTTGAGGTTACAACATTCGATTAGACTTTCTAAATCATCTTGAAGAAGTTCTACGTCGTTGTGTAGTGAGATCCAAAGAGATGTATCTTATGGCAAGTCGGTCATTAATTTATTCAGGCCTCACTTAAGGGACCTTCTGTCTTAAGTTGTTACGTAATTATCTAACCTAACAACATTTATAGTGACAAAATTAAAAATCTTTAGCGGACAATATGTTTATTTTAAAGTCAATGGCTTCGATGCTCAAGATGAAAATGTGGCGGCTTACCGCCTTTTTGCTCGACTTGGCGGGGGCACTCCCGTGCCCCAGATAAAAAAATGGACGTTTTTGATAAAAGAACATTTCACACTCCGTAAAAAAATATATAAAGGAACTGCAATCGTTTGTCTGGGAAGTACAGCCAGCAGCTTGATAAAGTAAACACGTGCTGTTTGAAATTAGTACTTATTTGCACGAAATAAGAGTGGTGCCAAGTTCATAATGTATGTTCAGACGTACTTTTGTACCTATTCAAGGACCCTTTCAAAGGTACCCCACAATCATTTCACACCTATCTGTGGTACATGAGAAGTGTGTGAACGACGAATCTTAATTAAATATTATAATGAGAACTCATTACTCGAATTACGATAATAGAGAGTGGTTCTATTTCACAATCTGACGTTTAAATTGAAAGAAATGCTATGAATACGGTTTGGAAAGGTAAGAAAATAATATGTGGACTTGATTTTTGTTCTTTGTTGTGCTAGATCTCATTCCAAATCATTGTTTTTTTTTCAGTTATTCTAAGAGAGGTACCTAGGGCATAGCGATTTATCGCTCGAACTGGAGCAGCCCGACTGGTGAAATACCTCCACCTTACAGAAGACCGCAGCCAAATAACAATCACTTCGGTGTTGTTGTGTTCCTGCGTGTGAGTAAGGTTTCCAGAGCTACTGGGGGTGCTACATTAGTAGCAAGGGTCAAGCCTTCAAAGTAAGGGCGACAAGTCCAGTAACAGATTTATTATGCTGTACTTGTCACCCTTTAGCTAGGACCTCATTACCACTTAACATCAGGTGGGATCTGTCAATCTTGAAGTGTAATATAAAAAAAAATCATATATATTTTACAACTACATATACATTTTTTGACGACCTCCATAGCCGAGAGGCGAGCGGGCTAGACTTTGGCGACGCGCCATCTCTGAGGTCCCAGTTTCGATTCCCGATCGGGTCAATATGGGAAACGAACTTTTCTATATTGTCTCGGGTCTGGGTGTTGTGGCACCGTTGTTGTTTCTGATTTCTGGAACACAAGTTCTGAAGCTACTTATATTGCTCTGTGATAAGTAGCAAAAGCACTTGTGTTATAGAAATCAGGTACAACGATGTACCACTACACCCAGACCCGAGTCGGTATAGAAAAGTTCGTTTTCTGTATTGACCCGACCGGGAAATGAATAAAGTCTGGCTCGCTCGTCTCCCGGCTACGGAGGTCGTCGTTAATTTACCCATAAATAATGTTTTGAATTTTTTTTTCATAAATTTAACATTCATGACATGAGGGCTGATGATCTATATATTCTATTCTATTCTAGGTATATATAGTTCGTCTAGATTTTTTAAGTCGATAAAGTAACAAAAATTGCTGATAATTTACCACATTAAAGTTCAGTGAAGTAGTTACATGACACTAATTCCTAAAAACTGTACCAAGAAGTGACGGCATGCCATATTTTTACACAGTGCATCTAAATCCTCCTTATTCATACAGGTAATAAAATAAAATAAATATTCTATATGTATTATTTGGTAAACGTAATTTTAAACTTAACGAAAATTTTTAGTCAGATACCCTAAACACATGAACATATACCTACACTATGCAATTAAAAAAATATATGATATTTTTATTTTTGTCTTACCAAAATCAAAATGACACTAATCGTTTTAAACCTTCCATCCCTTTTTAGCATCTCAAATCAACACCCTACTACTCAAAAAAACGAAAGTCCAAACACAACATAAGGGGCCATCCATAAAGTACGTCACACGTAAAGGGGGAGGGGGTCGAAAAAGTGTGACATGGTGTGACAAGGGGTGGGAGGGGTCCTAAATTTCGTGACATCACATTTCAAAATCTAGAGGTACTACTCGCGTAATTTGAAATATTAATTAAACTAAAAAATATGTCCAACTCTATCTTTAGGGCAATACGGTTTAAATTGTATTGTTGACAAGTTCATAGGGTTCAAAGTCCATGGACTGAAGATGATTGAGTTACTTTTTCTTCTTTTTCTTTATATTCATTAGTTTATTTTTAACACGCTTTTATTAGCTCGGGTTGTATGTATCTATGTATGTAACGGAATCTTTGAATCTTAATTTGACCCACTTCCCGGTCTTTGATTAAGATGAAATTTTGCACACGCTCTGAGTTCTGATGACAATACATGACTAGCTAAGAAACGTCATTACAAATCCAATATGGCGGCCTCCCCAAGATGGCGAACTGACTGTTTGAAATGCACTTCCATGATATGGGTATCAAAAGAAAGGGTTTGCTGTCAGGAATACGAAAAAAATAGTCACGTGATTCAAATCCAATATGGCGGGCGTCCAAGATAACGGACAGGCTATTTGAAATGCACCCCTATGATATGGGTATTAAATGAAAGGGTTTGCTGAATGGGATACGAAAAAGAATTATATAATTATTGATACATGAGAAAACTAAAAAGTAGAAAATAAAAATAATAGTTTAAAAAACTAAAAAACACCATTTTAGCTCGCACTAAAAATTACAAAATAATTCAGACATTTAAGAAAGAAAGCGTGGAGCGTTTTGTCCAAAAAGAGTAAAGATAACATAAACGCTCCACGCTTTCTTTCTTAAATGTCTGAATTATTTTGTAATTTTTAGTGCGAGCTAAAAGCGTGTTTTTTAGTTTTTTAAACTATTATTTTTTTGTTTTTGTTTCAAATATTTGATATTATGTTGATTTCATAAAAAAGTACTTAATTTAAATGGAAATAAAACTAATTTCGGAACTGCTGTTTTAATTTAATAATTTTTCGATGTTAAATTGCAAAACATGTGACGTCACACTAGGGAGGGGGGGGGGGTCTCAGATATGTGACCACCTGTGACAAGGACGGGGGAGGGGGCTCAAAACTCATGAAATTAGTGTGACCTACTTTATGGATGGCCCCTAACTACAAAACGAAATCCCTTTAAACGTAGAATATCACGACCATTATAAAACGAACTCCCGCGCCGCGATACGCGCAAACGTATTCGCCAAAACCGATGCCTCCTCCTACTCGCGAAGTTGAACGAAGTTAGACGAATACGATAGTGTAGAGAGGCACTTCGGCTCGCCTCGTGCTCGCCGCGTCAAACTTTGCCTCGCCTCGGACGAACCTCGCCGAGTAACCTCGCGAGTAGTGTGGAGCAGGCTTAACGGAGTGGTAACCGAATCGGGGATCTTTCAATCTGGTCCATTGTTCGTGCGTGTCATGACTTCACAAAGGCTATTATGTTTGTACAATGGCTACGAAACCCTCCTAACACCTCTTTGGATCTGAATACGGTTTTTGTATGATGTAAATTATTATTGAGTACAGGAATGAGAAACGAAGTATATTTGCGAGATTTTCTAAGACACAGAATCGAATTTCCAATTAATAACGTGAGTAATGAGTTTTATAACGCTTAGTACCTAGTTACTATTGTGGTTTGTTATGTAGAGAGGTAGGGCAAAGCGATTTATCGCTCGAACTGGAGCAGCCCGACTGGTGAAAAACCTCCACCTTACAGAAGACCGCAGACAAATAACAATCACTTGTGTTGTTGTGTTCCTGCGTGTGAGTAAGGTTTCCAGAGCTTCTGGAGGGTGCTACTTTAGAAGCAGGAATCAAGCCTTCAAGGTAAGGGCGACACGTCCAGTAACAGATTTATTATACTGTACTTGTTGCCCTTAAGCTAGGACCTCAACACCACTTAACATCAGGTGGGGTGAGGTCAATCTTGAAGTGCAATATAAAAAAAAATATTGTTATTAGTTAAGAGAAAGAAATATTTTACTCTTGATTTGAAAATGGGAAGGGACTCAGATTCCCTGATAGGTAAAGGAACTAGCAAACTATACCTAAAATATGCTAGGCATGAAGATTGCTTACGTATTCCTTAGTGACCGGACTTAAAAACAGATTTCACCTCTAATGGTTGGCGCTAAAAGATAAAATTAGCATGACATTTTCATATAAAGTAAAAATCTGTCGCAGGGTTAATTCCAAATCAGGTGTACCTTTCAACAAACTTTATCTTCAGGACATAAGGTTTGTAATAGATTGGCATTTTTCGGTCATTACGGGTTAAAGTATTAGTTAAAAGCTTTTTAGAACAAAATGGAGGACCTTTAACCGGGTATTGGAGATGACGTCGACTTAAAGTTATTGGAGACTGAAGGGATGGCTGATAGAAAAACCGGTCAAGTGTGAGTGGGACTCGCGCACGAAGAGTTCCGTACCACCTGTAATCTTATTTTAACATCGAGTAAAAAGCAGTAAAAAGTCACAGTTACGATACTACTAATAAGGCTACTACAGAATTGATGATTAAACATTTAAAATAATTTAACGGGTCAAAACGCGACACCATTTTTATTTAGTAGTTAATACGAACTACTTACTGCCCGACGTTTCGGTTAGGTTGCACCAACCGTGGTCACGAGCTGACTCGGTTGGTGCAACCTAACCTAAAATGGAACGCGAAAGTCTTAAAAAATTTAGAATTGATGATTATTTAAATGACAAAAATGTATGGGTCTAGAATAACTTAATTCTTTGAAATCTAGCTTTGTATACCTTATTTAAGTACCTAGTTTAAGGACACATTGTTATATTGAAAAGAGTATATGTCGAGTTTCTTGCCGGTTCTTCTCGACATGATCAACATTCCGAACACGGCGGTACAATACCTACTTTATTTGTACTGACGATTCATAAGTGCTTTTGTAAAGCTTACATGAATAAAGATATTTTCTATTCTAATCTATTCTATTCACATTTGTTGTATGGGAGCCCCCCTAAAGTAATAATTTTAATTGTTTTTAGTATTTGATGTTTTAGCAACAGAAATACATGATATTGTCTCTGGTTTTGGTGTTGTTTTTGATTTCTGTAAGACAGTGTAAGCACACACTATTACCACAGAATAAGATGTTATCTGTGCCAACCTACGACATTACCTACAAGTCGACACAAATACAGCGTCAGCAGAATTGGCATAGTAAACAAATCTGCATACATAATGCACGATTAGCCAATCAAAACCTCGATCCTACATCGCGATGTTAGAGTTATCGTCGCCACTAACTATATTTCAACAGACCAAGATTGGTTGTTGGACCTTGGTCCCCGAGCAAATAACGCCTAGCTCGGAGGAAGTACTCCCACTTTTAGGGAAGGAACATACGTTCCTTAAATTATTCAATATTCATCCATACTAATATTATAAATGCGAAAGTAACTCTGTCTGTCTGTCTGTCTGTCTGTCTGTCAGTCTGTCAGTCTGTCTGTCCGTCTGTTACTCTTTCACGCCTAAACGGCTGAACGGATTTTGATGAAATTTGGTATAGGTATACGTTGAATCTCAAGAACGGACATAGGCTACTTTTTATTAGAAAATAAGGGGTAATACCACCTTTAAAAGTTTATATGGAAAAATGTTTATTTTTGAAGTTAGAGATATGAAATTTGGCACAAATTTAGCTCGAAACTTGGATTATAATATAGACTACTTTTTGTTTCGAATATTAGGGGAGAAAGGGGTAAAAGCGACCATGAAAGGATGTAGTCTACGCGAACGAAGACGCGGGCACAGCTATATTAAATAAGTAAATAAATGCGCCAGTCAACCAACCCATCCACCTGGTATCAAACTAAGGTTTTCCCTTGTATTATGAGTACGAGACGACGGATACTAACTGGAAACGTCATCCCAGCACACCCATATATATTTATTACATTACGTAAACAGCTTAATTTTTTTTGTTTTTGTTAATAACTGCTGAGGGAGCGAATAGACAAAAAAATACCTCTCTTTTTTACGCACTTCACATTTTTTTAATCTGTAGTTACCCCGTTTCTCCCCACACGCCGCAAGATGGCGTCACTAAGCGTCACGCATGCACTCTTGACATATTTTCTATTCAGTTAGATCAAAGGCTGTTTTACATAGGGGAATGCTCCCCTCGCCTAGATAGTTGTTAGGTACTGCCTAGGCATTAATGTGTGTGCTAGGCTAGACTTTATATAAGAGTGAAGAACTTTTGGTGCGAGTATTTTCGGCGAGATTACAAATTTTGGGAGGAAATGTGGTTCATTTATATCTTTTACAGTCGAAAGCACGCTAGATTACACTTTGAACTTTGACCCGCCCTTATGTTGCGGGTTTAAGGACTATAATTGAAGTGCAAGTGTTTACTTTGACATGCTGTTCACTGTACAGTCGCCGTCAGATATATCGGAGCAGACAAAGTGACCAAATACTTCTGAACAGTTAAAATGTCACAAAGTTCCATACACCACAAGTTACCATTAAAATCTGAACATTCATTACTTCAATAATATCTGAGCACATGCTAGTCAATATTTCTATACACACAACTTACCAATAATATCTGAACACTCATCTATACAGGTAGCTAAATGAGACACATGACGTGCGTGACACATATTGACGTTATGAGTGTTCAGATGTTATTGGCATCTGCTCAGATATTATTGAAGTAATGAATGTTCAGATATTAATGGTAACTTGTGGTAGATAGATAGATATACTTTATTGCACAAAACTTTACAGAAATAGGTTTTACAGATTGATTATAGTACAATTCAGGCGGTCTTATCGCTAGAAAGCGATCTCTTCCAGACAACCTTAAGGTATATGGAACCTTGTGGTGTATGGAACTTTTTGACATTTTAACTGTTCAGAAGTATTTGGCCACTTTGTCTGCTTCGATTTATCTGACGGCGGCTGTACATAGTGATACTCAAAAGAGGAAAGGTTTATATTTAGATCTAAGGAGTAAAATAAAAAAATACTAGACCCATAACAAACAGATTTTCACTATTAGAATTCTTCATTTTTACTTTGCTACATTATTAGGCAGATTTGAATAAAGCGCTTTTTACTTAGTTTGTTTTTTTTTATTGCACTTCAAGATTGACCTCATCCCACCTGATGTTAAGTGGTAATGAGGTCCTAGCTCAAGGGTGACAAGTACAGCATAATAAATCTGTTACTGGACTTGTCACCCTTACCTTGAAGGCTTGACCCCTGCTATTAATGTAGCACCCCCCAGGAGGTCTGGAAACCTTACTCACACGCAGGAACACAACAACACAGAAGTGATTGTTATTTGGCTGCGGTCTTCTGTAAGGTGGAGGTATTTCACCAGTCGGGCTGCTCCACTTCGAGCGATAAATCGCTATGCCCTACCTCTCTTGAATTACTGTAAAGAATAGAAATATGAATGTTACCAACTACCATAGAACTGATTTCGCTCGATTTATCACGAGTGCTCCCTAAGACCCTGGTTTCCTTTTCGACAAAAAAAAATCGATTCACAGGCAACAAAGATTCCAAATTTTTTTTTTTTTTAAGTTTTAAAAGAGATACCTTTTTTTAACTTATTAAAAAAAGGATGATTCTACCATTACTTATTTTTACGTGTGTTAGCCTATAACTTTCATCGATTTTTATATTTTTTTGTTGGAATCGTGTCCGAAATAATGGAGATATTTCGGGCATGAAACTATTTATTTACGTTACTTAAGTTTAAAAAAGTATGCCTTATCTTTGCTAGCAACAAATATAGCCTATGTTAATCAGGGTGATGTAGCTTTTCAATGAAGAAATATTTTTTTAAATTGGCACACTAGTAGGTACATGAGTTTATCATCATCATCATCATTTCAGCCTGTTACTGTCCACTGCTGAACATAGGCCTCTCCAACCGATTTCCAGCGCGACCGGTCCATTGCCACCTGCATCCAACGTGACCCAGCAATTTTTACTAGGTCGTCGGTCCATCTGGTAGGTGGCCGTCCCACACTGCGCTTGGTGGTACGTGGTGATGAGTTTATTCATTACAAATATACACACACATAAATACCAATATAAGTGTAGATAACGTTAGCAAATTAACAAGTTTAGAATAGTTCCCATTAAATTAAAAAATGGCTACACTTTAAACCCTGCGTTCTTTTCTAAGCTTTAAAAAGCTGACTTTGTTCTGGTCTAAAAGGGAGAATCAAAAGCTTCTTTTCTGAATAGCATGCGTCTAGCAAAGATGTTTCTATGTTCAGCTAATGCATAGACAAGAAACAAGCGAACAAACACTACTATAATAAGTAAGCAGTAGTCTATTACCGCAAAATTTTATCATTTTTGTCTATGGTCCCTCTGATATATTGGAGCAGTCGAAGTAACCAATATTTACGAACAGTTTAAAATGACAATAAGTTCCATACACTACAAGCTACCATTAATATCTGAACATTCATTATTTCATTAATATCTGCGAATTAATGTTTTTTTTTAATATTTTTTTTCCAAGTTTCAACAAATAGGTTCTCATAATTTCGGAAAAAAGTGGCTGTGACATGTGACAGACAAATATAACTGACGAATAAAGGCCAAATGGCATAAACGGTATGGTTCCCGTTTATGCCATTTGGCCTTTTTTTGCCATTTGGCTACAGAACCTAATAAAGTAGGTATGCTGAGACCGGCTGAAGTTCTGAATCTAGCTTTTTCTATGAAGATTGACTACTTAGGATTTGTTATTACCATGTTAACGCGAGCTTGCTATATTTGCAGGGAGAATCTTGAATTATTCAATACAGTGACAGCGAGGCGATGGGTACGAAATTGTACTGTTTTTATATCCATCAATATAATTAAATATAACCTATAAGTTTCGATGGATTTTTATATTGTTATTTATCTCACGAACTAAGATATTATTAAAAATAGAAAAATAATATGGTAGCCTTTTTAGCCTTGAACGTAACACAAGTGCTTTAATTACTTATCTATCACTGAATAAGAGCAATGTATGTTATGTCCAGTATGATGTGACTGTCTGTCTATGTTATCGTATCTCCCACATGGATGAACCGATTCCGATTTTGTTTTGTTGTTTGAAAGTGAACTAGTCGGGAGTGTTCTTAGCTGACCGTTTTCCAATCATAGTTAAAATACAACCAGCTTATTCATCTTAAAAAAACATTGGTCCCACCAGGAATCGAACCCTGGCTCTCAAATATGACGCAACGCCAATGCCCAACCCGCTTTGGTGAAATCATCTCGTAGTTTTTGAATTGGAGTTTAAAAAGGAAATCTTTTGGTCTATCTAACCCATAAATTTGCACTTACTAGAATAACAAAAAGCTAAATTAAGCAGAAATTAACAAATAATCTTACTCTTTCTTCTCAAACTAGGCAACAGTCTTAAAACCAACGACGCAGGCAGCCTCTTTCAGCCCTACTCTCGTAAAATACGCAAAATAACGTAAAAAAATAATACGCAAACCCCTTACACTTGTAAAGGAAGTAAGCTGCGTGTAAGATGGCGGAATGCGTACCTCATGCTGAAGCGAAAAAGTAAGGATTAGAAGCAGTAGCTGGTACATATATCTACAGTAGGACCTCATTAATCTGGATAGGCAAAAACAAGACCTCTTGCGGATTATCCAGGCTTCCGGAGTATTTAACAACACTTTATATCACTGTTACTCACTTTTAACACCAGCAGCAGCCCTTTTTAAGCTTCTTATTTGATGATCATTGAGTCCTCTCAACCTTTTTAAAGGCTGAGCTAAAGGAACATCAATTTCCGGGTCGTCGTTATTTGTAAGTAACGCAGGGTGCAAATTCTTCCATTTGTTAATTGGCTACTTTACAGTTGTTGAAAAAGTATTGTAAAATGTGCGCCCGTTCATTTTATATCCCACGCAATTCGATTTATCTAGAAAAATGTAAAGAACCAGAGAAAAATAACATTTTGTGTAACACATTTAAAAAGCGCGCTAAAGCGCCAAGTCACTGTTGCAATTATGACGTCAACGTTCTAGACATCGAACCAAAACGCATAGGAACGACTTAATTTAGATAAACGGAAAATGTTTCAATAAATTCTTAATACGGTTAGAGACAAAATAATTCAATTTAATCGGTAAAATAATTATTGTTTCACCACATGAAAATTAATAATTTTCGCCGACAACTGTCATTTCCGAATTGCAATGGTGGTTTCCGTTTCGGTTCTTTTGTTCCACAGATAAAAATAGTAAAATTTATTTTGCAAAAATAATATACTAACTATGCTTTTAATTAAAAAATTAAAAAAGTAAAATTATTAATTAACTAATAAACTAACATGTCTAACACTTTTCATATTTTATTGTTAATACTGTCAAGTAGCCAATTAGGGATGCATTAACGTCTGCCCAGCAATTAGCCGAAAAAATGCAACACAAATCGCACCTACACATCAACAATCTTCATCTTATTGCCCGGCCGGATTACAGCGATCACCGAACAAGCTGGAGGCCGGATTATCCAGGCCCTATTGTACTTCTTTTTATTTTGTATTGAATGACAACTAAGATCTTGCTAAGTCTACTTCTGCTAGTGCCAAGTGAGGTGAGAATTGACAATAGAACATGGGTATTTGGTGATCTTCTTTTAAAATAAGACAGTAAACAGGAAGGAGCCAATAGCTCTTCCCAGATTGATGGCAAGCAAGAGAGGAACCCTCATCTCGATGACAACGGATTTGATACCGTAACATCCTATTGGCCTCGCCATACTGGCACGCGAAGTTTCTAAACGCTCCTTTTGAAGGAAACCACGTCAAAAGAAGGAGGAACAACATGAGCCGGCAACCAGTTCCACTTCTTAATGGTGCGGCAAAGACATGAGTTACCAAACATTTTGGTCTATACCTTTTCGAGGACTTTGGGAGGCCCAAAAGATGCACCAGGATTGATTTTCGTTTTTAAATTATAATTGTAAATAGGATGTTATTGGGAAGTATGCCCACCATCACTCGTTCGGTCCAGTGACCTCAGTCATGGTGGAGTAACGCTTCCCAAAAACATCCTCAAGATATTCAGGTTACAAAAATGTAAACTAGAGGACTAACCAAGTGTCATTTCAAGTTCAATGTAATCGCTCGGACTTTTCATTAAATGCCATGTATTCTTCGCGCCTCTCGGTAGCATTGCAGCCAATAGGAGCGAAGAATCAGTGGAAATCGGGGAAAAAAACGACGTGTGAAGTCGCGGCAAGCCACTAGTCTCTAGTTATATATCCAATGGTCCTGAAACTACAGCAGGTCCTTGGTTTGTCCACAATATGCATGTTTCATTGGCCAAAAACCCGATGGCGACAGCTGTGTAACGGACGCGGTATAATATTTGCAAATGGCGGTGGTTTTGGCACAATCCAATTTTTACTTCAGTCCGGATGTTGGAAACGAATGAGTAAAATGTAGCACTAAGATACAGCAAGAGAGGTAGGGCACAGCCATTTATCGCTCGAACTAGAGAAGCCCGACTGGTGAAATACAAAAGACCGCAGCTAAATAACAATAACTTCTGTGTTGAAGTGTTCCTGCGTGTGACTAAGGTTACTAGAGCTCCTGGGGGGTGCTACTTTAGTAGCAGGGGTCAAGCCTTCAAGCTAAGGACGATAAGTCCAGTAACAGTTTTATTATGCTGCACTTGTTGCCCTCAAGCGCGGACTGCATTACCATTTAACCTCAAGTGGGATGAGGTCAATTTTTTTATATTATAAAAAAAAAGCAGTCACACGCAATCACACATTATTTACACTATGCTTATGCATACTAATATTATAAAGAGGAAAGATTTGTACCTATTTTTGTATATTTGTATATTTGTAATGAATAGGCTCAAAAAGTACTGGGCCGATTTAAAAAATTCTTTCACCAATAGAATGCTACATTCTTCCAATTTTACATAGGCTACAAAGTTAGGGATTTGTCTACCCCGTTCGAAGCCTATTAGTTGCCCGCAACTTTGCTTGCATTATTACGGCATAAAAAGTATTCCGCATGTAAATCTGGTATCTCATCCCTTTTTCTACAGAATAACATACAAATCCGTTCAGTATATTTTGCGTGAAGGAGTAACAAACATACATTCAGACATGCATTAATCCAGACATATATTCTTAAAAACTTTCATCCCTTGAGAAGGTAAAGGCGGGAGGGGGTGAACTTAGTATGAAAGTTCTCCGACTTCAAACACAGGTTCAATTCGACCTTATTAAATAACGACCTCCGTAGCCGAGAGGCGAGTGGGCTGGACTTCGCGCCATCTCCGAGGTCCCGGGTTCGATCCCCGGTCGTATGAAGTTGCGGGTGGACGTTATCTTACGATATACATGAGTATGAACTTGGGAGACTCAATGCTATTTGCTTGGTTCACTAAGCGAATAGTAACTGGACTGCAATTCAACTTATACTGTGGTTTCGTGACTGCAGCCATTAATATGTCTGGTTGACTGTTTTGACGGGGATTGTGTGTCTAACATAGATCGGGCTGCGTTAGATAAATAGATTCAGTTTGGTCCATCAATGATTTCCGATTTATAGTTGTGGGCTGGGATGAAATCCGGTCAAGTGCGAGTCGGGCTTACGTGGGGGGTTGCGTAGTAATGTAAGGTACGTTAAAATTGGTCTATCTGCCGCAGGCATATTGAGTAAATCCGCCGTTTACATACGGCAGTTTAAAAACGAATGCTGTTTTGTAAAATGCCGAGGACAAAATGTCATTATGTATAATGATGCGGCAAATTGAAGTATAGCCTGACAAAGCTAGGGTGACCATACAATTTGGTTTGCAAAGGACAGTATTATTGAAATTTATAAAACTAGAGAACTGTAAATTTAATAGTGTTAAAAATATGTAATGTTTCAAATATATATGAAATCCCAAGTAAATGACTTTCCTACTGTTATTATTTTTTAATGATTATAATATTATTACAAATGAGCTAGACGTTCATTTTATTCACTAACCTAACCTAACCAATGAAATCGTTAATTACTTCAATTAACTTTAGGTTAAGTAATTGATATTCAATAAAGGTCCTTTTTGTTACTTGAATATTTTAATGAAGTAGGTCTAATATGTCCAAACAGTGTTTTATTCATGGTCACCCCAAACTACAACAAACTATTGTCATTTTGCCTGATTTTGCCTTCGGCATATTACATATCAGCGAGCGTTTTTAAAATGACGACGCCGTATGTAAACGGCGGATTTATTCAAAATGCCTGCGACATATCCACTATTAGAAAATTTGTTTTGTAATCAAAACAAATTTATCAAATCCAAACAAACAAAGATGTTTCGTCAGAAACATCTTGCGGGCCAGTATGGCGATGCTAACGGATAGGATGTTACGGTATCTAATTCGTTGTCATCGCGATGTGGGCAAGAGAGGAATCTTGCTTACCATCAGGCTGGGAGGAGCCAATATACTGCGCTACTATAACAAAAATATATGGAAAATTCAAGAGATAGCAAATATACCCACATAAATAAAAAATGCATTTAATAATGCGTTACGGCTGACGACTTGTTTAAACTAATGAATCTGTATAATTCGTGAATAGATTTTTCGAATAGAAGACAATGTATGAAAACGTATTTCTTGGATTTTTTTAATATATTTTTTAGGAAAGATTAAATTGCATTTTGTTTGTTTCTTTGTATCGAATAGGCTCCGAAACCACTATATTGAATTAAACATCATATTGACCCGACTGGGGATCGAACCCGGAACCTCAGAGATGGCGCGACGCCAAAGTCCGGTACGCTTGCTCTCGGCTACAGAAGTCGTCAAATATAATGTATAACAAGGCCTACGATAACTTTGGATTAGCTCAGTTGGTAAGAGCAGCACGCACGATACGTGAAGGTCGTGGGTTCGTATCCCCCACCGCAAGGGGAAATGAAATTTTTAATGCTTCTTTAAGACATCGACGCTTCAGTTACGGAACTCTTATAACCACGGACCGATAAGTATGTAGTTCAAAACATATTCGGCAGAGAGCACTTACCGAAGGCTAAGAGGTTAAATGAAACCAAAAAAATCATCGCCTACGATAACTTGCGGTTAGCTCAGCTAGAAGAGCAGCACGCGCGATACGTGAAGGTCATGGGTTCGAATTCCATACCGCGAGGGAAAATTAAATTTGTCTGTTTCTTCAGTTACGGATCTCTAAACACCTCACACGATCTCCCCTCTACGGAACTTGAAGAAAGAGCCCTCCCCTCCTAACGCACTAGTAACTACATCCCCCTATTCTTCAAGCCCCATTCCTACCCCACCATCTAGCCATAGAGAAATTAAGTTAACTATTTCACAGCCAGTCGCTAGCTAGCATTTTTTTCTTTTTCGAGTATCATTTGAAAAGCGCTGTTGTTTATGGGCCAATGGATTTTCAATAGACACACTCCCTTTTTTATAACGGCAACCCAGTTAGGTTGGTGTGGCAACAATTTTGAATATTCACTTGTAGTTTTTATATTTGAACCAGTTTTTACCCGCGCTTGCGTCAAATTCGGGGTAAAACCTCTTTAATTTGGGTAATTGACGTTGTTTTTGAAAACCAACCTTGAAAACTTGAAATAACATATATAATTTCACCCCTTCTTTAATGGGGTTGGGAGCAGATAAGCAAAATACCTCCAACTCTCAGAAGACCGCAGCCAAATAACAATCACTTCTGTGTTGTTGTGTTCCTGCGTGTGAGTAAGGTTTCCAGAGCTCCTGGTGGGTGCTGCATTAATAGCAGGGGTGAAGCCTTCAAGGTAAGGGCGACGACGTCCAGTAACAGATTTATTATGCTGTACTTGTCACCCTTATGCTATAATGCTTACAAAACTTCGCCAAAGCTCGGTTGCCATTCAAAACAAAAAGAAGAAGAAAAACTCGATTACTAACTCGTCCTTTTCAAAGTCGGTTAAATGCAAACGAGGCAGTTTAGCACAACGTCTCAAGGGTTCAGTAATGGAGTATAGGACGCCGCCTTGCATAATGCGAACTCCTTGCCTTACTGACTGCGTCTTCGGCATACGTTTTTCAGGGTTCCGGAGTGAAATGTAAAAACCTTGTATTTTATTATGGAGATTGACAGTTTTAGCACTATACAGCTGCGGAGCTTTGCCAAAATATAGTTTCTTTTTTTTTATAACGCACTTCAAGATTGACCTCACCCCACCTGATGTTAAGTGGTAATGAGTTCCTAGCTTAAGGCCGAAAAGTATAGCATAGTAAAACTGTTACTAGACTTGTCGCCCCTACCTTGAATTTTTTTTTTTTTTTTTCCTAATTGACAATTGATGATGGCCGCAGATGGCCTTTTCATCTTCACCGGGCTTGCGGGGGAGCGGAGGGCTCACACCCCTAAAAATTTAAACAACTGCCTGAGGGCGACCCATAGCGGGACTCGGACCTCGGCTCGGGCCGTTGTTGGGAGATGGTAACCTAACGTACCTTGGGGGGGAGAAGCGTCCCGGCACGTGCCGGTATCGTGAAAGGGGCCCTACTGCTAGGGGGGGTCGCGTCGTGCGTCCTCGCCGTCGAGGACGGAATAGCGGTCGGTGTGAAGTGTGCTGTGTCGCGAGCTGTTTAGCGTCGGCCATGGCGATCGTTATGGCGTCGTCGGGATCTAATAGTACGTTCCTAGGCCTACGTTTACGTGGGTGGACTACGGAAGGGACATAGTCAGCGGCCTAGACCACTAGACTATTCGAATGATGGGGGGCAGAGTCGAAGTAACGGGAAGAGCATTGCTTAAGGTACTGCGCGATAGTCGGCAGACCTAAGTCAATGTGGAGGTTTTCGTTGCGAAAATACCAGGGGACACCTGTAGCCTTACGCATGAACTTATTTTGAAGGGTTTGAAGCCTTCGGATCGTGGTGTGCGAACACGACGCTGGCGTATGTCATGATCGGGCGAATGCAAGTGACGTAAAGTCTCACCTTATTTCTAAGGGACATTTTACTATGCTTATTGATTAGGCCATGAAGCCTGCCGAGGGCGAACGCGGCGCGATCCCTAACTGTTTTGACGTGACTGTGAAAGGTCAGTCCGGCATCGAGGGTTACACCCAAGTAACGGACCTTCCGTTCCCAGGGGATCGGTCGGCCGAATAGGGTGACCGGGGGGTGTTTCGGGGGGAAGGGCGCACACCGTTTGAAAAGAACGGCTGCACTTTTGTCTGGGTTCACTTCGATACGCCATTTCCTGAACCACTCGCCGAAAATGTCGGCGGAGCGTTGGAGCGTTCGGATAATGGGACCGGGAGTGCGGGAGGAGCAATAGATGGCCGTGTCGTCCGCGAACAGAGCGACATGTGCCACTAAAGGTTTTGGGATCTCAAATGTAGGGAAGTCGCTGGTGTACAGCACGAGCAGAATGGGGGAGAGCACAGAGCCTTGGGGGACTCCGGCTGTGATGGGATGGGGGAGGATAGAGTACCCTCCACTCTGTAGCGAAATTCGCGGTTTGACAGAAAGTCTCGTATGATGAGCACGAGACGGTCTGGCATTTCTAGTTGGAATAGCTTAAATATTAAGCCGTTGTGCCAGACATTGTCAAACGCTTTTGCCACATCTAAGAATAGCGCCCCCGTTGTGCGGGGGTGGGGTCGGTTGAAACTATCAAGTACATGCTCTACTATGCGATGCACTTGTTGGACACATGAGTGTTTGGCTCGAAAGCCGAATTGGGTCTCTGGGATGAGATTACGCTCGTGGGCGAAATCCCTAAGCCTCGTGTAGATGATTCGCTCATAGAGTTTACCAATCGTACACAGAAGGCTGATCGGTCTGTAGCTGGACGGTTCGGACTTGGGCTTGCCGGGTTTTGGAATGCCGATGACAATGGCTTGTTTCCACGATTGTGGGAAGATATTATTGCTGAGAGCCGCATTGAATATGGCGGTGACCAAGGAGATTAGATGGGGGGAAAAGTGCTTAAGCACTTTATTGGTGATACCGTCACAGCCAGGGGCTTTTCTTGGGTGGAGGCCTCTTATGGCGGACTGAACTTCATCGAAAGTGACCCGTTCTAGTGCGGATGAAGTTGGCTGAAGGCTTATTCTGCGTTCGACCTCCGCCTCGACTGTGGCAAGGTGGTCTGGGTCTACTGGCAGTGTACTGGGTGAGCACCTACCTTGAAGGCTTGACCCCTGCTATTAATGTAGCACCACCCAAGAGCTCTGGAAACCTTACTCACACGCAGAAACACGACAACACCGAAGTGATTGTTATTTGGCTGCGGCCTTCTGTAAGGTGGAGGTATTTCACCAGTCGGGCTGCTCCAGTTCGAGCGATAAATCGCTTTGCCCTGCTAACTACTGCACCGATTGTATATTTTTTGTTCTCAATCAACGTATCGACATCGATTGGGTAGTTATAAAAAATATTTTTGTCATGTTAAACAATAGTTGCATTGTGTACGGAACACGCTTTGTACGTGACTAAAAATTTTCGCGCAGGATAAAGCGAAGTGGAAATTGACGTCACGCGTTTATAAATCCATTTTCTATTTTTTGTCCACTTTTTCGTCATTGTTAGGTTACTGCTGTCTGAACTCCGTGACCCAACAGTAATAATGGTAGCATAGGCTTCATAGTTTAGTTGCTGTTAAGGTTAGATAGACCTCCTACCGCGTTATGCTGGCCTGGTACCTCAACCCGTTAAAACTGGTAATTGATTTATTTATTAAATGAATATTAAATTATTTATTTATTTACCAACATAACATATACATAGGATTTTAGTGTCATGTGATACAGAGATAAGTTCTGGCATATGCTCCAATAAGACACAGCATTCAAAATAGCAACAACAACATAATTAATTACTAATTCTAATGGAGTGAATGCTGTCTGATAACTCTGTCTGTCTGTCTGTCCGGATTTCAAGCCTAAACCACTGAACCGACTTTGATGAAAATTGGTATAGGTAAACGTTGAACCTCTAGAACGAGCATAGACTACTTTTTGTTTTGAAAAGAAGGGCATGCTCTTCCGCTCTTGAAAGTTTGAATGAGAAAAAAAAATTTTTTTAAGTTCGAGCGACTGCCGTTTGATATCCGTTGCACCAGCTTCATAAATAAATCATTGAGAAGCTGCTGAGGTGAGACCTCCTACCGCACTATGATTCCCTAGTACCTCGCCGTAGTAAGTCTGATTATAGCAATTAGAGCGACTGCCGTTTGATATCCGTAGCACCAGCTTCATAAGTAAATCATTGAGAAGCTGCTGAGGTGAGACCTCCTACCGCACCATGATGCCCTAGTACCTCGCCGCAGTAAGTCTGACTATAGCAATTAGAGCGACTGCTGTTTGATATCCGTAGCACCAGCTTAATAAGTAAATATTCATTGAGAAGCTGCTGAGGTGAGACCTCATACCGCACCATGATGTCCTAGTACCTCGCCGCAGTAAGTCTGACTATAGCAATTAGAGCGACTGCCGTTTGATATCCGTAGCACCAGCTTCATAAGTAAGATGTTCCTTGAGAAACTTTCTGAGACCTCTTTCTGCATCATGAGGCCCTAGTACCTGGCCGCATTTGGAGGACATCCCGAATAATTTTCTCCAAATGTTCTTACATATAAAAATTAATCGCTGTTCATTAATATCGTTAAAACTCGAGAACGGCTAGACCAATTGGGCTAATGTTGGTTTCGAAATAATTGTGGAACTCCAAGGAAGGTTTAAAAGGTTAGAAATAAAAAAAAAATCATTACAAAGTTCGCCAGAACAGCTAGTAATCAACTAAAAAAACCCCAGATTGCAATCAGACCTTCAGTATTTAGTCACATTTCCATCACTGTGTCAAATATGACATACAAAAAACCCCATTACCCAAGATTTCTCCCATAAACAAACAATACGACCCAGTTTTCCCGAGTCTCAAGGCATAATAAAACAACCCAGATCTCAATATTTTCTCACTTTTTCATGCCGCGGCTTTACATAGCGATGTTCGAAGCATTTACATGCTGAGTTTTGCCGTTTGAATAAATATGTGATTGAGGTTCTCCTTAGGAAATAAGAGTTGGAAGATTCTTTGTGTATAAGAAGAAATGTCTATCACGAAAGTTTCTATTTTTGATAGTAACACTCGTCGGTATAATCATAGTTTATTTATTCATGCAGGTTACAAGTAACACTTATGCATCGTCAAAATGAATATAAACCAAAATTAAAGTTTTGGAGCTTTTAAAGAAAAATCCGGCTGAAAACTCAGTAGTTATCATATTCTTAACAGTTCAAAAGACTTACGAATACTATATTTCGATGGTTTCATTCATCAAGCTTGTAGTCTTTTCTTATTATGCATAATTTATGAGGAACTTAAAATTATTTAAAACGTCAAAAATATATATCGGAAACGTCTTGTGGAAAAAAAATACACTTAATCCAAAAAATATTTTACTAGTTTTACAATTTATGAAAAATTATGTTTTATATTGCAAAAAGGCCATTTTTTTAATACTGGCATAATTTCTTAATAATACTGAAAAACGATTTTTTTTAAATAGAAATATGTTTATTTGCAGTGAATATGGTAAAAAAGATGTTAAAAATATAATAGAAGTATAAACATATTATATAAACGTTGGCATGCAAATCTTTTGGTGATACCGACTAATTGAACAACATAAAATTAAGGATCTAACAAATTTCTAGAATTTCAAATTCTCATTTAAATATTGTATAAAAATTATTTTATCTAATCCACATTTTAAGTTTATTTTGTTTAAGAAACTCACTATCGTTTTTAAACTGATAAGTTAAGTTTTATTCTAAATAAATTTCAAATGTACATATTAAAATAAATATCTCGTAAAATAATGTTGCCGTATTTTTTTTTTATATAAAAATTGGCATGTTTCATTGCGGTCAACCAGTCACATGGACTTAATATAATATAGTTTATTATACTAAGTCCATGACCAGACACGATTCAAAATTAGAACAAAACCTCTTTTCAAACTCTTGACCATCATAGACAACAATCTTTTAGTTTTCCAATCCCCCTGGCCTGTTCGAACGCATTAAATACTTAGCAGCTGGCGGCGGTCCAGTCGGCGGTCGAGTGCACTCGACCGGCAATCTCACTTGAATGGCAGTTTTAATAATTAATTTGTTTTGCTAGACTGATATTGTTTGAGGTCCGGTCGTCAGAGAGTATGTTCGGTAAGAGCGGGCATTCCGTTTACGCATTTGCTTACATCCATTTTTTTGTACCGGCAAAACAAGGTTTTAAAAAAACCGGCCAAGTGCGAGTCGGACTCGCCAATGAAGCGTTCCGTAGCAGCAAGTAACATTATATGTATACAATTTTATATTTGAGTTGATTGAATTAAAGGTAAATTGCTGTTTACGATTTAAGATGTATTAAAAAAACTATTTACTAGATTTCGTTCGAACCAATTTTCGCTTGTTTGTATGGAAATGTATAACCCCATCTTTATTTTCAGGGCATTACTTTATTCGTACTTTTTTTTTATTTATTTTCAAAGTAGGTATTTTCTACATTCATGATCATTGCCAAACTTAATCATTAAAAAAAAGTTAAACCTATTCCAAATTCAAACTTCTCTAGGCACGCGTATCCTAGTGGCCAGTGCTTGTAGAGTTCAAACAAATAATTTGTGCATTGTCTATAGCCAATTGCTTGGGGTCCGAGTCATTTCATATTCCCGCCACTTTATGTCTTTCTGACAGCCCATTCTCAACTTTGTTCTTTGAAATTCAGAGTCGAAAACGGCTTGCCATGACCCATCACTTTTAAAAAATAAAACTTGTTCATTGCAAAGAAAACTATTTGCAAGTATGCTGTTTTGTACTCTATCGTCTTTGCGTATGGCGGAAATTACAAAGTGTGAGTTTTAATTGTGGGTAGTTTTGAATCGTTAAACATGACGTCATTCATGCTTGACCATTGGTGAATTACATAAGCAGGGTTTGTTGTGAGTGGAAAAGTAACTAAAAGGCATTGAGTTTAAAAAATAACCTGTTCTATTTCGTATTCATACCTGATTTGGTTGAAAGTAGGTAATATTTGACGGAAAAACATGGTTGCTCCGGTTTCGGTAGAAAATGTGGAAAAACTTTGATAATACGGGTGTGAATACTTATCAACCCACTGTCTATCCATGCTAATATTATATATGCAAAAGTAGCTTTGTCTGTTTGTCTGTCCGGTTTTCACGCCTAAACCACTGAACCGATATTAACGAAATTAGGTCTATAGATAATACGTTGAACCTTTAAGGCATTGAAAACTTGTTAGTTTTTTAATGATATCAAGAACTAGAAATTTGAATGAATAGTTTAAGGGCTGGCTGGTACCTCGCCCAGCGTCTCTCAATCGCCATTCAGAGAGGTAATGCAGCCAGCATTCTGGAAACCTTACCTCACTGACCATCTTTGTTTATTTAAAATATTTATTTTTTATTTATTTTAGTTTTAGTATTTTGTAAGTTAGTTTTAGTTTTCTTTAAGTTCTCTAATGTTTCTTCTTCTTCTTATGGTGCCGTCTCCTTTCGAAGGTTGGCGATCATTAAGGCTATTTGCATTCTGGACACCGCCGCACGGAAGAACGATCTAGTACTCTTGCCGTACCAATCCCGAAGATTTCTCAACCAAGAGATTCTTCTTCTACCAGGCCTTCTCCTGCCCTGGATTTTCCCTTGCATGATTAGTTTAAGAAGGTCATACTTGTTGTTTCTCATTAGGTGGCCGAGATATTGGAGTTTCCGAGTCTTTATTGTAGTAAGAATCTCTATATCTTTGCCCATTCTCTGCAACACCGTTTCGTTACGGATCCGCTGTGTCCACGAGATTTTCAGCATTCTCCGATACACCCAAATGTTTATTAGTTTAAACTTTACTAAAGTAGTTAACTTAATTACCCATTTTATTGAGGACTAGCTGACCTGACAGCCGTGGTCCTGTCTTAAGGACGACGATTTAATTCGAATTGGTACATTTTATAATTTTTCGCGCAATTTTTCTTTTTTTTTCTTTCATAAGTACATTTTTGTCTTGACAAGAACGAACACAACAAAAAAATAAAAAGTGTTAACGACGACCTCCGTCCGTAGCCGAGAGGTAGGCAGGCCGGAATTTGGCGTCGCGCCATCTCTTGAGTTCCCGGGTTCGATCCCCGGTCGGGTTAGTATGGGAAATGAACGTTTCTATATTGTCTCCGGTCTGGGTGATGTGGTACCGTCGTTGTTTCTGATTTCTGTAACACAAGTACTTAGGCTACTTACCACAGAATCAGAGCAATGTATGTAGTGTTGTCATATATTTATATTTATATTTAGTCCAGCCGTTCACGCGTGATCGCCTAACTAAGGGAATTAGGGATACATTTTTATATATTAAAACTAGCAGCCTGTCCCGGCTTCGCACGGGGTGGACAAATTCCTAATTTTGTAGCCTATGTCAAATTGGACGAATGTAGCATTCTATTGGTGAAAGAATTTCTTAAATCGGCCCAGTACTTTTTGAGCCTATTCATTACAAACATACAAAAATAGGTACAAATCTTTCCTCTTTATAATATTAGTAAAATAAGATTTCTGACTTCAATTCGTCAATCGATATCTTCCTCTCGTTTCTAACATAGCCCATTACTATTTCTAAAAACTCCCAATTCCATACATAATTCACTACATTTATTCTAGATTTTATTTAAACTACTAGACCGACCCCATTAGTATCATTAAAATAGAACCGTCTCTCTTGGTTGCTATTAATTGGATTATCTTCGATGCCACATTTCCAGGCGGAAGAAAAAAGCGGGTAGTTTCAAACGAACGTTTAGCTCTGCAGAGTTCGGGTTAAATATATCGGTGGCTGATGTGCGACCTCTGTGGGACAAGGTAAGAACTGTTCTCGATTTAAATTTGACAATTAGTCAGCCATTTTGATTCATCTACAACAGGGGATGCAATAAAATGCCTCTGTCTGTGTCTAAGTGCAAAATTAGTAATGTTTAGCTTTTATTTGTAAAAAAACTACTGAGTTCCTTGCCGTTATTTTCTCTGTAGTTATAGGTTCCGAACCGGAGGTAGCTTCACTTGCTTTATATGTATAGAGACTATTCCTATGTATTACCTACTATTGAAATCTTATTGTATAAAAAACTGTACCCTTCGGCGAATAAAGTCGTATGTGACGTAACGTGTTTACGCCGCTTACGACTTTACGCCGGGCTAATAAAGACGTAAGCGGCGTAAGCGCGTTACGTCACTTATGACTTTATTCGCCGAAAGGTACGAAATATTGACTTTGACTTTGAATATTGAGTATTGAGTATTGGGGTCTCAAAACTTACTGCCCGACGTTTTGGTTAGGTTGCACCAACTGTGCTTATGAGCTGACTAATTAATAAAATAAATAATAAAAATGGTGTCGCGTTTTGACCCGTTAAATTATTTTAAATGTTTAAAATGAAACGCGAAAGTCTATATAAGTAATATAATGGTTTTTGATAATGCTTTATTGTCATTCGAAGTGAGTTGGTTGCGTGTATGAGAATTAAAAATTGCTAACCGTTGTCAGATTTGACATATTTCGTTTTTGGGAGTATAAAAAAATCGAAATAATAAAATATGCCTAACATTAAGAACTTTAAGGCTTAAATTTGCTCGTACACATCTATCTATACAAAAATCGACCTGTTCGCATAACTTACGCCACAACCAGAAAATCGTTTCCACTTCGAAAGCGGTACCCACTAATTAATTACCTTTCAGGCTCGCTGGGAAATGCCGCTGCGATAGATAAAAATACACGACAAACGAAACCTTTTATTGAAATGCTCCAATTGATTCAAATGGGCATTAGATGATTCTCAGTGCTTTACGCAGTACACTAGCATTTTTAACCGACTACAAAAAAGGAGGTTCTCAATTCGACCGTATAAGTATATATTTATTTAAGTGTGTTCGGGGTCTAACTCCGTGGTCTGTGAACCGATTTTTTACTATTACCGCAACCATAAACTAACTATCTGCATGACCCAATAATTGACTGGTAGATAATGCTCCTAGTATTGAGTCCTTTTATACTTCTTTTTGTGTACAAAGTTATTTTTAATAAATAAAATAGTAGAACTCTAAGTGCGAACAAAAGCAGCCATGTAGTATAAAATATGTTAAAAAATTGCCCCTACACCACAACGGACGATAAAAAGAATAGGTATCTATTAATACTGAAACACATAATACTCAATAGTAAAGTGTTTCCGCCATTTTAAACCAAATGTCCGGATATTAAATTTCGCTACCTAGCAACCCATACGCCCCAGATAATAGGTATTAATTTCCATTGCCCGTTTTAAACGTAGGTAAGTCTAGTTTCTGAACCTTTATGATTCAAAATAGAGCATAGACAAAAGCTAGACATCTAAAGCGTTATGTACACTGGCGCGTACATAGATTGTGCGGAATAAAGGGGAGTGTTCATAGGGGCCCATTTTGCGAAGGCGATGAACTATGCCGGAACTATTGTCTTAGTTTGTTCGTCTGTCTGTGCGGTGTGAAAAGTGGGCACTTCGAATATGTTTGAAATTGTATGGGTGGGTTTCAATTCGTTTTGTTTTAGTCCCATTATTCCTTGTGTGGTATAGGGTGCCATTGTAATGAACTAGGGACTAAAACTACCCATTTTATTAAATTATGCTCGCAATTCTGACTTTGTCTAAATTGATGTTCCAAAGAACGTAACTTTATCAATTGAAGGTCCCACTGCAATAAGGATGGACATCCTTTGTTTTTTCTTACGAGCTATTGCGGTTTTAAGTTTTTAAACGTTGTTCGAAAATCAGCCTTATTGCCGTAAATACTTGGGACATTGAGCGTTCTAGACGTAGCCAAATATCAGATACGTTTTTAACTCAGGACTGAAAGCAATATTGATTAGTTTGTAAACAAGATTACTAGCGTATATTCATTATTGCAATAATATTTTGGACATTCATCATTATTGGAGTGAACCCTTCAATTGTGTTATGAAAACCAACTCCGATATACAAAAAACGTCGATTAGAATTCGGAAACTATGGTTTTTCTTACGTTGAAAACGAATAAATCGGGTTTAAGAACTTTATTTAACTCATAAAGAATATTACAATTCACTTTCTGAGATAACTTAATTTCTAGGTAAATAATTGTATGCTAAACAGTGAGCAGCGGTACGCTAAAATACAAAACTAATAAAAAATTACAAATATGTCGGGTAGGAAATAAATAGAAAGGGAATTCAAATCGTAGACTTTCATTAAGGAAAAATAATTAAAAACTAGTAGGTTTTCCTACCACCAAATCCATACCTTTTCAAAAAGCTCTGTTCAAAATCATACCGAGCATGATTTGCTCTATAAAATATGGCAGGCGTTTAAAAATTAGGCCGTCTTCTAGACCAAAAGTATTCATTAATATTGATTAAATATTTGAAAGCAGTTCGTTTTCATAAAGTAAATCAATTACTTTTTTAACACTTTAACGTTGCACACTGGTTTCTATTTTATTAACCCCCGACGCAAAAACGACGGGGTGTTATAAGTTTGACGTGTCTACGTGTGTGTGTATGTGTGTGTGTGTGTGTCTGTCTATGGCAAGGTAGCTCCCAAACAAATGAACCGATTTTGATTTAGTTTTTTTTTATAGTTATTGTATCGTCACCATCCTTTGAGGTCAATTACGCTGGTCAACAAATTTGTACCTTTTTGTCACATGGAAACTTACATGAAATTTTGAATATACTAGGGCCACCAAACCATAATAAATCAATGAAATAAAAAATTTACACATCGGGTTTTCTTGTGACATCAAAACATATATTTTCATACAAAGTACAAAAATCAGCGACACTTACAAAATTATTTCCTAATATCTAAAAGATAATTATGATTTTCTAGAATATTTGGCTTCTGGTGAAGTCTTCAACAATAATCTGCTACCATTCCTGGACTCAATTTCCATAACTCTTAAGGAAATGTGCTGATGGAACCTCTACCCTTGTTCGTCACTCAATACCCAAATTTAAATAATAAATAATAATAAATAAATATTGGACAACATCACATACATTGCTCTGATTCTGTGGTAAGTAGCTTAAGCATTTGGGTTACAGAAATCAGAAACAACGACAGTACCACAACACCCAGACCCGAGACGAGACGAAAAGTTCGTTTCCCATATTGACCCGACCGGGGATCGAACCCGGTAGCTATACCTTTTGTTTAAGTTAAACAAAAATAACAATCATTTAGGTCTACATGATCCTTTGGTTCCGTCCAAATCATTGTATAGCAAATGGCAAATGTCTGGGTTCTTATTTAGCCCAATCTAAAAGGAGCCTCACACACGTTATACAACATTTATGTGGAACCCAGGATTTGTCTTGATGCCTTACAGGAAAACCAAAATTGAAAATAGTCAAAATAGCACTGTTCAAGTGTTCAATTAGTGATGTGAAATTTCTACGCTGAGATGTAAAAGTTCATTTTCCACACACATAACAAAATTTGTCTGGGTTGTTCAAACACTTTCGTGGCATATTAACGATCTAGCTAACGTTAATAAAATGTAATTTAACGAACACAATAGGTAGTAACACAGTCTAATAAATGAAGTTATGTAAACAAAGAGACGTAGATAAGAGGTCAGAAATGAATATGTAGCTGTCACAAGAAAACTGGATGTGATAGAAACAAAACTGTTATATATTTTTAATGAGGATACACCAACATACATAAAAATCATAACAAAGATAATGTGACAAAAACAGTGTTTACTAGTGTTATTCTAACATTATTTTGAGTGTAATTAGTATTTCTGTGTTTTTTCTTTCATTAACTTCATCGCCCTAATTTTCTTACAGAAAAAAAAACTCAAACTTTGCCCTCGTTCTCATAAGGCAAAGACATGTCCCAAAAGCCTTTTAAACAGCGAACTTCTTCAAGACCCATATTTTTTTTTAAATCTCAACTTTTTTTTCTAATGTCTCCGAAGTACCCATTCGTACGTCAAGAGATCCCTATCGTGACCTTTCGCCGCCCCAACGCGACTCGAAACATTAAAAAAATATAAAGAGTTCTTGAAAAGACTTGAAGATTTTTCCTTTGCGGAGGTTGGTTGATTATTGGAGAGGATGCGGCTTTTTGGTACGATGATTTCCTTTATAATAATTGTGACGAACTTTCTAGTTTTCTGAAACTTGTACTACAGAAAGTGATTTTTTTGATAACGAAATAACATTTATTTATTCGCATAAAATACAGTAAGATACATTAAGATCTTGTATTGTAGGCGTGCAAACCATTACTATAGTGTGATTTTTTTTTTATCTGAGTCCCAATTTTTCGGGCTCCTCCAATTTAACCTCTGCATGTTTTAACAGAGTCTTTGTCTACCTTATTTAGTGTTATATTATTCTTTCATACTCTTTCTGTCTACGGCTTGTTTATTACGTTTTGTTTTTTCTTAAAATTTGTTGCACTATTTCTCTTAAGTACTGTAAAAATATATTTCTTTTTTTTTATCTCTAATAATTTCGTTTATACTATTTTTATTTATTTTCCTGTTTATTTTTATCTCCACATCCTGTCTGAGTGCGCCATAGATTGGACACTCAGTCAGGACGTGGCAGACATCTTCCACTTTCGATGGGTCACATGGACATGAGTGTGATTTATGAATCATCTTAAATCCTATTGATAAATGCAGTATCATTAGAAAAACCTTTTTGAGAATACCGGAATGTGTGTAAAATGGAAGGCCGATTGATGTAGGTAAAGCAATCTAAACAATTGATTTTTGTGATTACGTAGTAGGTATGTAATGATTGGCATGGTAATAATTAAATAAAAGTCACTAACGGTAATTAAAAAATAAAAAAACCCTTACACAACTACAAACATACCATTAAAAGTAAAAAAGAGTTTTAACCCTTAAATCCTGTCATTTGTTGTGTTATTCCTAACGTCTGATTCACGATATACATATTTAACATTTAACGATATTTTATCGATATGATCTTTCAACATTCCGAGTATACCTATCTTATTTATGAAAGGCAGCGGCGATTGATTATCTATTATATTGTTTAAAGGTCAATAAATAAATTTCTTTAATTCTTTATCAATTTATTGTAAATTTGTAAGCCATCGACAGTCTTCAAAATATTTTATTGAAGATTATTGGACTATTTTTCTGCAACACTGATATGAACGCAAAAATTGCGTGAACGGCCATTTTGGTACAGAAATACCGCATCCATCTACTCAAACATTAATTTCCAACCTCCTAACCACTTTCTAAGTATGGCGAATATTATGTATTGCATATTCAGTGGAAATATAACGGTTACAGAGTTGTTTTGTTTGCTAGGGACGAGGGCCGAGGGCCGGGACCTACAGTAGCCGGGTATCGGTGACACTTGATACTTTTTTTTTGTTAAACGGCAAATAGACTTCTTTTTCTTTTTATGTTTAATTAAATATACTCATTTGGCGAAGTTTGTTTCTATTCTACCAATGTCAAGTGGGAATTATGTTTTCGTGGACGAATATTCGGATTAGTAGGTATTGGGTACGTTTAACGCCTGTTTCCGAGTTTTTTACGATTCGTATTGTATCAAAATGACAATCCGTTTTTCTGCGATTGACTACGAGTCTGGGGGTCTACTCTCATAAATGAAATACGTCGGATCCGACAACGGATGGCAATTTTTAATCCTCGTAACCATAAAGAAATAACTTCGAATGCAAATTAAGCGTTTTCAAAAATTAAAATATTATTTATACAAATCAAAAACCACGACTTCATTCCCAAACTCTTGAATAATCTTCAAAAACGAAACCTTTCATTTGTTCGTTTCGTTTTCGAGAGTACCCCTCCTGGAACGGTTTTAGCTTACGCCTCGTACAATTGATTACTATACGTTTAAAAGTAATAATAAAACTAATAGTATCAACCTACATACCAAGGAGACAAGCTGGCCGGCGTTTGGCGGCATGCTATCTCTGATAGTACGGGTTCAATTTCCGGTCGGGTCAATACAAAATATGTAGATACCTTTGGCTGCTTATCACTTACCACATAATCATGTAAGTAATACCCGGTTCCAACATTTGAAAAACGATTCGTTTACGGATAGTATTAAATTATACTAGGCGTAAGCTAAAACGATCCGTTTACTGATAGTATTAAATTATACTAGGCGTAAGCTAAAACGATCCGTTTACTGATAGTATTAAATTATACTAGGCGTAAGCTAAAACGATCCGTTTACTGATAGTATTAAATTATACTAGGCGTAAGCTAAAACGATCCGTTTACCGATAGTATTAAATTATACTAGGCGTAAGCTAAAACGATCCGTTTACTGATAGTATTAAATTATACTAGGCGTAAGCTAAAACGATCCGTTTACTGATAGTATTAAATTATACTAGGCGCAAGCTAAAACCGTTCCACTCTCGTAGTCAGTTGGAAAAAACGGATAGTAATTTTTGACACATTACGAATCGTAAAATATTAGACCCAGGCATAAATTCGACATTGAACATTTGAATAATAAATTAAACAAAGATGAGTTGCTTATAAATTTTTAGTAACGAAATGTATTTATGAATAAAATACACTTAAATAAACGTAACATTACATTACATAATCTTTTCCTGTTCCGCTTCATACAAGTAGCGACGAATCAGCAGATAAGCAAATTAATTTTAACAAATTGCCTCATCTACCATTTTATCACATACCTACTTTTGTACTGGAAGATGTATGGCGTAATTTCGAACTCACTCGTATCGCCTTCGTGGCGCAATCGGTTAGCGCGTTCGGCTGTTAACCGAAAGGTTGGTGGTTCGAGTCCACCCGGGGGCGTATATTTTTGTTTTTAAAATTTCATAAAAATTTTGCACAAAGCGAATATATTAGTACACTTTGATACCATATTCGTTAATTTTAGTTACTATTTTAAAATAAAAAAAATCCGTTGATTGTTTACGTTATCAATAATTAAATAGTCGCCTCGAAATAAGTTATTACAATGAACATCGCACTAGGGTAAATAGTTGCGCCATTTTCTCACACGGCACGGTCATAGTAAATTAAGGAACTAGTTAATGAATCCAGGTGATTAATAAGCAAAAGTTCACACCCTCTATGAATACGGCTGGATCTACTCGGCACTAGGGCCCACTCTTTGACGAGCCCCCTAGTTCGATAGAAAGTCAGCTAGGGCTGGCACTATATTACATTATATATTTTATTATTTTTTTAAGAGAGGTGGGGCACAGCGAATTATCGCTTGAACTGGAGCAGCCCGACTGGTGAAACACCTCCACCTTACAGTAGACCGCAGCCAAATAACAATCACTTCCGTATTGTGTTCCTGCGTGTAAGTAAGGTATCTAGAGCTTCTGGGGGTGCTACATTAGTAGCAGGGGTTAAACCTTCAAGATAAAATTAATTTAATTATTTGTATAACTTTTTACTCAATTAAAACAATTCATTCAATTAAAACAACGTTTTATCTCTCCTATTTAATGTTCTATTTAATCCTCTTGCTCCACCCTATCTTAAAGAACGTTTCCGTTTCTTGCAGCCCAACCAGGATCGTGATATGCGGTCCTCACGTAAACTTCTCCTTACTTTTCCTACTCATTCTTCTGAATTCTATTCCCAATCCTTCACTGTCCAATCTATACGCTTATGGAATTCTTTACCTTTATCTATCAGATTATCTGAGACTCTTCCTATTTTCAAAGCCAGGGTTAAATCGTACTTCCTCTCACTTGCTTAATGTTAATTTATGTCTTTTATCTATAATTTTAGCTGGGCATGTTGGTTGTTAGTAAGTTTCATACACTTATCCATATTAACTTATTATTATTATTATTTTTTTTTTTTTTGAGTCAAAATACTTTACTTAATTTTATATTTGATAAGCATGTTTATTTGTATATATATATATATATATATATATATATATAAATATATATTATGTTATATATCTATGAGTTTATGTATGTTTATAATGCTATACTATGAATATAATTCAAGAAATAAAACTTTATTAATGTTGCACGGCCGTACCCATTTCTTGCCATCTACTATTTCCTCTACCTTAAGGTTGTCTGGAAGAGATCGCTTTCTAGCGATAAGACCGCCTAAATTGTACTATAATCAATCTGTAAAACCTATTTCTGTAAAGTTTTTGTGCAATAAAGTATATCTATCTATCTATCTATCTATCATACTCACTTCACCCCCCATTCTAGCCGCTCAAGGAATGATTTTCCAAAAAATATCCTATCATGTGTTTAATGACTTTCAATGAAGAACCTGCATGCACGATTTGATTGGAATAACTTTGGAAATGAGAGAACTTTCATACAATCTTCCAAACCTCGTTAAACTTCCTTAGGGGGTAATTTTAAAAAATAATTAAAATGTGTTTCATTTGACGGAGAACTTTCACAGATAATTTTATTCGAATAACTTCAAAAACTGAAAAGTTTCATACTCACTTTGTACCCGTTTTACCCCTGAGGGGTAAATATCAAAAAAACTTTTCTGAGTCCTTCTCTTCCCTAAAATTTTGAACTTCTTGACCCCTGCGTTGATAAATCATTCAGTCGGCTTTTGCCTTTGAGTTTGTTTATTTGAATACGTTAATCTCAGGAATTACTGGTTAAAATTTAATAGTTATTTTTGTTTTGGGTACTCCGTTAATTGAGAAAGGTTAAAACCAATACAAACTTTTTATACCACATTTCTGTTTGTAAAATAAATACGCACGTAATAGTGTTTTTTATATTGCACTTCAAAATTGACTTCATAATCAAATGATAATGAGGTCAACCTCATTACCACTTAACCAGTACAGCATAATGAAGCTGTTACTGGACGTGTCGCCCTTACCTTGAAGGCTTGACCCCTGCTACTAATGTAGCACCGCCCAGGAGCTCTGGAAACCTTACTCACACGCAGGAACACAACAACACCGAAGTGATTGTTGTTTGGCTGCGGTATTCTGTAAGGTGGAGGTATTTCACTAGTCGAGCTGCTCCAGTTCAAACGATAAATGCCCTACCTCTCTTAATATTCTATTTTTTTTTTCAATATATTTATATTTGAATCATCTATGGCTACATATTACAAGCAACCCTGATCCTAGTACCCCTTGTAGGGCCATAACAATAGCAACGTGGGGTTGTAATTAAAAAAAGCGCGAAAACTCGGGGTAGGGCGTGAAAATTCACGCGTCTCGCTCAATGCGTACGGCGCGTGCAAACACACAAACAGACGTATAGTGTAGTATAGGCAAAGGTTTTGGTACACCGAAGGATAAGCTAGAACTCAAAGATTTGCTACAAAATTGTCCAAAGGTATGCGGAATCAAGATAATCTATATATTTATATCCTTACTATCCGTCCTTACTAATATTATAAATCGGAAAGTGAGTTTGTTTTTGCTTTCGCGCCGTAACTACTGAACCGATTGCTTTGAAATTTTGCAAACGTAAAGTTCTGGAGATGTTACTCGTAAATTAAACTAAAATTATTTTATTAACACTTATTAAATAAAATGAATTGGCATATTGGAAAATAGACTTTGAATGTCGTTTATCTGATTTTCAGGTATGTTATTGTGTTCAAAATTGTAATGATAGTTTTGTGTTAATTTTATTTAACTAATGAAATAAAAATCTGATTTTCAGAACAACACAACATAGTTTGTTTTTATTTGCCAATGGATGATTGGAAGAAATATCCTTCTTATAAAAGAAGTCCGGATTAAATAATGAGGTACTCTTTATCCCGGAAAAATTGATATTCTCGAGGGAAAACCAAAATATAGTTTGCTTGATGGATGGATTGGAGATGGCGCTGTGTGTCGTTTAAAACAAGGTATAATATTGCAAACGAATATAAACATGTAAATTAAGAAGCTAAATGATACGATAATGAATCTCTGAAAATGAGCAATATAACCGAATTCTACGCGGGCGAAGCCGCGGGTGGAAAGCTAGTTAATAAAGAAAGTCGTGTTTGTTACACTATTTATAAATCAAGAACGGCTGAACAGATTTCGCTGAAAATTGGTAAGGAGGTAGTTTAGAACCAGGAGAAGGACATAGGATACTTTTTTATAAATGCCGGGTCACCTAGTATAAGATAAAGGAAACAACCAATATCCGGAACGAGTACACGTTTATTTTGAAATTCATTCTTAACTTATAATTTTACAGGAAATGTTTACTTGTGCGATGTGACTACATTCAACGCCATCTATTGATGCTATATGTGAAACTTATTGTACATAAAAGTTGTTACTTGAATTTGGACAAAATAAACTTTACTTTGTTACTTAACAATATGAAATAGAACCCTTCAGTTAGAACCCTTTAGTCCAAAGTCGGTTTTCTTGCTAAAACTCATTTTTAGTATCTAAATATATTAGAAGTTTAAAAAAACTAGAAAAACGCGCTTTCATAACTGCACGTAAAAAGCAACAATGTGCCTCTCTGCCCGTTTTATCATCAGACTTTGCAACCCAATCAAAGTCAAAGTTAATTACAAGAAATCCGCTTCATAAAGATAAAAGCTGGAAGTTCAGTTCCAGTTTATATCTTTCGGTTTCATCCATCAGGTTTTACAGTACCATAATATTGCACTGCATTGTCATTACAACTACAGCTATCAATTTCCTTCACACTATGATCATTAAAAGATGGTGAAATAGCTACCTACCTTAGCAACAATTTCACAGTTTTATAGTTAGTTAGGTTAGGGTAAGTTAGGAGATTAGTCATATCCATATACAAAATCACTGCCACTTATTGTTGATTTTCAGCTCAAGAATGGGCACACCTATCCAAACCAAATGCTGTGGCTTTGCTTTGCTTCAAACTATTTAATATATGGTTTATGTGAAGTTTGTACAAAATTGGCCAAGCGGTTCTTCATTTATCAGCAGTTAGGTATGAAATAAAGTCAATTTTTACATCTTTTATAGTGCGTTACGCCGCAGTAGCAAACTTTAAATATTTTAAAGAAACAGGAATATTTAATCTCTTCTTGCGGTGTGGGGCTCGAACCAACTGAGCTAACCACGTGTTATTCTAGGCGATGATTTTTTCTTTTTATTTAAAACTAGGTGACCCGGGTAACACTATTCCGCCTTAGAGGCAATAAATGAAAATACTTAAAATTAATATAAAAAGTATTCTATGTCCTCCTCCTGGTTCTAAACTACCTCTCCACCAATTTTCAGCCAAATCTGTTCAGCCGTTCTTGAGTTATAGATAGCGTTACTAACACGACTTTCTTTAATACATATGTATAAAGATATGAAATAAAGTTTTTGGCTCCACCGAAGTAAAACGTAGCATCAGCTATTAATAGCATCTCTTGCACTGTAAGTGAGTACTAAAACCTCGCCGCTCTACTTCGTAATGTGTCACTGAGTAATTAGGTACATTAAAAATATTAAAACAGATACTTCCTGCGCTCCGGGAAACGAGACGGGAAATGCTGAGAACCTGGTATATCACTAAACATGGCTGTTGCTAAAGATATGTTTGTAATATTATAGGTAGGCATGTTGTATTTCATTCGGAAATTATTTTAACTAGGAGATTGCTTGCCAGCCAAAAGACCGCCTATTTAAGGGTGTGGACTGGTCAAAATACAAGATTGTTTTAGTCCGTTGAATAGTTATTAAAAATATATTAGACACGTATTTTTCATTTGCCAAATTAATAAACAAATATTGAGATAAAAAAGAACTCCTAGCATGTTATGCGGGCCTGGTACCTCACCACTGTAAGTCTGGTTATTGCAATGTACTACCGTATGACCTCCGCAGCCCAACAGTCATGGTAGTATAACAGGCTTAATAGGGAAGGAGTTCCTAGTGAAGCTGCTAGGCGAGGCCTTCTAGTGCATTATGCGGCCCTAGTATCTAACTGCAGTCTGTTTATTGCAATGTAGAGACTGATGTCTGTCCTCGGCAACCCAAAAGTCATGGTAGCACCACCGGCTTCGTAGGGAAGATATTCAGATGTTCGTTGAGTAGCAGCTCCAGTGAAACCTCCTGACGCGTTATGCTGGCCTAGTACCTCACCGGAGCAAGTTCAGTTATTGTAATGTCACAATTGCGGTCTGACCTCTCCGCAACGTAACAGTCATGGTAACACAGAGATGTAGCTTAAGTGACACCTCCTAGTGTGTTATGAGGCCCTAGTACCTGCAGCAAATCCGTGTATTGCAATGGAGCGACTGCCGTTCAATCTACTACAGTCATGATAGCACCGGCTCCAAAAGGTATATAGGTTCTTAGTGAAGAAAGTACAGTGAGACTTCCTAGAACATTATGCAGGCCTAGTACCTCGCCACAGCTGAGTTCTAATGCTCTGACTTCCGCAATCCAACATGGTAGCATCACCGGAAATGTGTTATAGTTAGGAACCTTCTGAGGTGAGACCTCTTAGCACGTTATGCGAACCTAGTACCTCTACGTACCTACCTAGTCTGGTTATTACAATGGAGTCAATGCTTTCTGACCTCCGCCAAACCACCACAAAATCTCAGTTCATTCATCCATCCTTTTATTTAAGTCTGATATCCCTTATCCCACCCACCCCTTTCCTTCACAGAACCACAAGAGCCAGCCAACGACATCATCGCTTCAATGTGGAAAATGAACAAAAACATTTTGTAACTCCTATCTTTGCCGGACCATAAAGAAGTGGAACTTGTTGCCGGCTCATGTGTTTCCTCATTTCTTTCACATGAATTCCTTTAAAAGGAGCGTGAAGAAACATCTTGCGGGCCAGTATGGCGATGGTAACGGATAGGATGTTACGGTATCAAATCCGTTGTCATCGCGATGTGGGTCCTCTCTTGCTTACCATGCTGGGAGGGTTCTATAAAAAAAAACAAAATCACAACTTTGAAGAAACAAATTTCTTGCCAGCTAAACTCCGTATGAATTTTTAAACACCATCACTCATTTCTTTGGGGAAATCCTATCAGATATCCTTTTATAACCTTCGTGTCAGACACCCATAATGTTCAACACTTTAATTGATAAGCCTATGCACTTTTTCGACCACAGGCCTTGACGGTTATCGCACGAATTGTTTTTAATTATACCATTACCGTAAACACCAACTCTGTCGCCTGTGTGGAAAAAAACGCATATTGTTAAATGGCAATTCAAGTGTTTTCTGCAAGACTCTTTTGAGTACAGTTAGCTTGTGTATTTAGTAAGGAATTCAGTACCTTGTTATATTAAGTTTACTGTCTAATACTGGCATATACGTCATGCTTGTGAACAGGTGCCACCTTTGGGGACTGGTCTGCTCCAGCTTACCTCTCGAAAGTAAGGTAAGGCTGTGGTCTTCTGTAAGGAGGAGGTATTTCACCAGTCGGGCTCCTCCAGTTCGAGCGATAAATCGCTATGCCCTACCTCTCTTAAATTTGTATTATAAATTTCTGTTTTGTGGAATAAAGTATATCTATAAGTATATCTATGTATCTTCATCCCACCCATCTAACATTTTGCGTCAAATGCGTACATTCCGAAGTGTGTTATTAATTATTTCACCCCTTTTAATTACAGACTTGCGTTGACTGCCCCGTGGTCTCTTGTTTGAGAACACCGTCAAGTACGAGTAAAGCTCTAGTGGGTAGGGTTCTGTATGTTTTTGCGTTATTTAACTTATTGAGTGAAGGTTTATGGTTCAAGATCCTGTGAACTTTGGAATGACGCGTAGTCTTGCTTGGAATACAACTACAAATAGATTCCAAATAAAAATAGGGAGATTTACCTAACCTCCTTTTCATCTCGTCTCTTATGGGTAAATACTGCTTAGTCTTACTCTAAATATTATTTCAAACTCGTGATAATATGATTAAAACTCAAGAGTATAAAAGAGAAAGACTAAATTATGATGATGTAGGTCAGATAGAAATATTAAAAAAAACCGGCCAAGTGCGAGTCAGACTTGCTCATAAGGGGTTCCGTAGCAGCAAGTAACATGATAATGATAAAAGTTTATATTGGAGTTGATTGAATTAAAGGTAAAATCCGGTTTATGATTTATGATGTACTAGCTGTGCCCGCGACTTCGTTCGCGTGGACTACATCCTTTCATGGTCAGTTTTACCCCTTTCTCCCCTAATATTCGAAACAAAAAGTAGTCTATATTTTAATCCAAGTTTCGAGCTATATTTGCGCCAAATTTCATATCTCTAACTTCAAAAATAATCATTTTTCCATATAAACTTTCAAAGGTGGTATTACCCCCCTCCCCCCTTATTTTCTAATAAAAAGTAGCTTATGTCTGTTCTTGACATTCAATGTATACCTATACCAAATTTCATCAAAATCGGTTGAGAGGTTTGAGCAGGAAAGCGTAACAGACATACAGACAGACAGACAGACAGACAGACAGACAGACAGACAGACAGACAGAGTTACTTTCGCATTTATAATATTAGTAGGGATTAAAAAAAACTACGTACTAGGTCTCGTTCAAACCAATTGTCAATGGTAGTTTGCATAGTATTGTGCATCATATTTTTTTTAACATTCCCTTATTTTAAAAGTTACTGGGCACACATTTAACCACTCTGGACGTGTCTCTTGCGCAAACTATTTAATTTAGATAAAAATATATTAGATACCTCAATATCATTTCTTGAAGACCTATCCACAGATTGTTTTGCAGATTTTTTTTTAAAGTTCCACTTTTAAGTAAGACCTATTCTTACTTAAAACTGGAACTTTAAAAAAAAATGCTTCTGTCTTCTTCAAATCTTTCTGAGCCCCTAAAATATAGAGGTATTGTTTATTTTTGTGAAAAATCATTATGCGGTTCACCGAATACATCTAGTATAGTTCTTATAGTTTAAAAAAAAAGTGGCTGTGACATACGAACAGACAGACAGACATGACGAATCCCTAAGGGTTTCGCCATTTCGCTAAGGAACCCTAAAAACAGTGTCAACACGCTTTGACGGATGCATGGCTGGTGGAAGTAGTCACAGGAGGCACTGAAGGTTTCGCTGCTTGTGTGTCTGTCTGTCTGTGTGTAGTGCGTGTAGGGTGCGTGCGGGGAGGGCTCATTAGAATTGCTGGGGACTGTTTCCATTTTACTCTGCCGAGAACTGTCTATATTGTTTTTTCTTTCACTTAGGTGTTGTTGTGTTCCTGCGTGTGAGTAAGGTTTCCAGAGCTCTTGGGAGGTGCTACATTAGTAGCAGGGGTCAAGCCTTCAAGGTAAGGGCGACAAGTCCAGTAAGAGATTTATTATCTTGTACTTGTCGCCCTTAAGCTAGGACATCATTACAACATCAGGTGGAATGAGACTTGAAATGTAATATAAAAAAATAAAAAAAAATCTGCTCAGCCTTACCTTCCACAACACCGCCGGCAAAGATTTGACACCTGATAGCTGATAAAGCGTGACGTCATAATTCCCGTAGCAAAATGGAAACGGTATCTAACGGAAGTGCGTAAATGCAAATGTGTGCGTGCTCTCTTCAACTGACGATGGGTAGACATGATGTACTTGCCTGATGGGACATTTCCCGCTTTCAACAAAATTCACACCCAAATTAAATACTTCATACTTGTGAACAGGATCATACGAAAGGTTTCGTTTTAAAGATTCATCAAAAGTTCGGGAATTAAAACGTGTTTTTTGATTTTTGTGAAAATTTACTCACATTCAATAAATAGTTTTGTGACCTCATATTCTCTTTTTAAATTCATCCTATTTTTAAAAGGTATTTTTAATACCGCTACTAAATGCCAAAGTTTGTTCAAATACTTTTTTTAAGTTAAAATAAAAGTAGTAGGTGCATTTGTATGCACCTACTAAAAATGTTGTCATTTGCCAATTACTTTTCGAAACAATTTTAAGAAAAATAAATTATTCGTTTTTAAAAAATAACCCTGGAATGTATCTCATAAAATCCATACTTCCATACTAATATTATAAATGCGAAAGTAACTCTGTCTGTCTGTCTGTCTGTCCGTCTGTCCGTCTGTTACTCTTTCACGCCTAAACGGCTGAACGGATTTTATTGAAATTTGGTATAGGTATACGTTGAATCTCAAGAACGGACATAGGCTACTTTTTATTAGAAAATAAGGGGGGATGGGGGTAATACCACCTTTGAAAGTTTATATGGAAAAATGTTTATTTTTGAAGTTAGAGATATGAAATTTGGCACAAATATAGCTCGACACTTGTATTAAAATATAGACTACTTTTTGTTTCGAATATTAGGGGAGAAAGGGGTAAAACCGACCATGAAAGGATGTAGTCCACGCGAACGAAGTCGCGGGCACAGCTAGTCTACTATATAAAATAAAAATAAGTCAGGTTTTTCCTTCCTGACACTATAACTCCAGAATGCACGAACCGATTTCCACGGTTTTGCTTTCGTTGGAAAGGTCTCGGGCTCCGTGAGGTTAATAGCAAAGAAAATTCAGGAAAAATTTCAACAAAAAAAAAATCCGCGAAATCCTTTATGGCGAAACGAAGATCGTCGGGACCGCTAGTACCATATAAAAAGCCATTCTTTAATCACGGTTTGTATATTCGTGGAACATAACTCCCGCTAATAAGGTGCTTTAATGTACTAACTTTTTTTTTTAGTTTAACTAATTGTCCATAGTGTTTTCGAACCATAGACACCGTAGCTCCTAGAGGCGTACGCGGCGTTTCATAATGCGCTCTCTAGTCTCGGTTATTTTATAACGCGGTATTTACCGACGCATTATTGAGGTCAAACGCGGAAAATATGGCGGAATATTTCATCATTTTCATTCTATTTAGTTAAGCAGGGCAGGCTTCGTTAGTAAGGAAGGGGATTTTCAAAATTAAACTGGAAAAGGCTTCCATTTTCAATTTTAAATTTGAATTGTGTGTCGTAGTCTGTGGTTTGTTTACCGTCTTAGATATTTTTGAGTAGCTGTCCTGGCCAAAATTGTAACGCCTACTATTTTTTCCAAATTTTCTTACCATTTATACCTTCCTTGGACTTCCACAATTAGCCAAATCGGTCCAACCTTTTTTTATATTACACTTCAAGATTGACCTCATCCCACCTGATGTTAAGTGGTAATGAGGTCCTAGCTTAAGGGCGACAAGTACAGCATAATAAATGCATAATTATTAGACTTGTCGCCCTAACCTTGAAGGCTTGACCCCTGCTACTAATGTAGCACCCCCAGGAGCCCTGGAAACCTTACTCACACGCAGGAACACAAAAACATTGTTATTTGGCTGCGGTCTTCTGCCGTTGTCGAGTTTTAGCGAAAGTAACGAACAGCGATTTATTTTTATAATTAAAAAAAAATGCGATAGTAACTCTGTCTGTCTGTTGGCCTGTTCGGCTTTCACGCCTAAACCACAGAACCAATTTTGATGAAATTTGGCATTGGTATACGTTGAACCTCTAGAACGGACATAGACATCCCTTTCCACTTTCGACCACACTAATACAATCGAGGTTACCGTTAGGGAGTTTCATTTCTTAAATTTTTGGTAAAACGACCATGAAAGTATATAGTCCACCCGACTACGCTTCCAGATTTAGTATCGAGAGAGGGATCCCTAAAATGGCACGTGCTCCACACGGCCCAGATTTGGGCTCCAGAGATACAGTAACACCGGGCAGATTGCGCCGTGCACTGGGATGCACTTAGCGGCGAGCCTTTGTACTTCCTGGGCGACAGTCACACCGACACGCCTTTTAGATGATGTTACTGCAATTTTTTAGAAGATGGCCGCAAACCTTTCATCTTGCCCGACCTTGTGGGGAGCGACCGGTTACATCCACAACCAGGGTTGCCAACTTTTTTATTGCATTTAAAGTACATCAGTTACAAAGTACTAACTAAGAAAAAAAAGTACACAGTATTAAAATAAAGTACGATATATTTCAGTTAACGAAAAATATGATTCTACCAGAAATCAGATTATGCAAAATAAAGTATTTTGATGTACTTTATTATTCTTATAAAGTACTAGCTGTGCCCGCGACTTCGTTCGCGTGGACTACATCCTTTTATGGTCGGTTTTGCCCCTTTCTCCGCTAATATTCGAAACAAAAAGTAGTCTATATTTTAATCCAAGTTTAGCTCGAAACTTATTTGTGCCAAATTTCATAACTCTAACTTCAAAAATAAACATTTTTCCATATAAACTTCCAAAGGTGGTATTACCCCCTCTCCCCCCCCTTAAATCTAATAAAAACTAGCCTATGTCCGTTCTTGAGATTCAACGTATACCTATACCAAATTTCATCAAAATCGGTTGAGAGGTTTAAGCAGGGAAGCGTAACAGACACACAGACAGACAAACAGACAGACAGAGTTACTTTCGCATTTATAATATTAGTATGGATAGAGTACAATTACCTTAAATAACGTACAATAATATTAGAAGGTACGAGTGGCAACCCTACCCACAACACAACATGGAGACCTCCGTAGCTAGCGATGAAAGAGACTGTCTTTTGAGGCCTATTAAAACGACTAGCCTCCATCATACAGAACTCGATTCTAAAAAGAAGACAAAAGGTTCGATTTTTTATTATAAAGACTTAGTCGTTGAACTATAAGACTAAGCGAGGTGTGAGCCCTCCGCTGGGGTGTGAGCCCTCCGTTGGAGTGTGAGCCCTCCGCTCCCCCGCAAGCCCGGTGAAGATGAAAAGGCCATCTGCGGCCATCATCAATAGGAAGGATAGGAGATAGGAAAAAAAAAATAAGACTAAGCAACTAAAACGACTAAAATTGGTTTTTAAAAGGACTCACACCTGAGTATTATACATGAACATGACTCATACCCTACATTGAATGTTTCTTTAATTTGAAAAAAAAAAACATAGATGTTGTTTCCCGATTTTATTTTACTCATGAATTATCAAAACGTTCGATTTCCTTTAAGACACGCCAGCCCAAGGCGATAAGGCGTTTTAGTCCTTTTAGTCTTTTAAGCATTTTACGTTATAAGGTTAGAGACTACGACCAAAATAAGTCGTCAGTTTGCAGTCTTATGACTAAAGACTAAAGGGTTACAAGACTAATTTAGTCGCAAGGCTTTAAAAACTAGTCTTGTCTTTCTCATACGCCTTAAAGAACTCTTTCTCATACGCCATAAAGAACTCTTTCTCATACGCCTTGTGCCGACCTACGATATGACCTACAAGTCGACACAAATACAGCGTCAGCAGAATTGGCGTAGTAAACAACGCTCCATACGTAATGCATGACATCGATATCCTACATCGCGATATCAGAGTTTTCGTCGCCACTAAGTATATATACAACGAACCAAGATTGGTAGTTGGGCCTTGGTCCCCGAGCAGATAACACCTAGCTCGGCGGAAGTACTTCCACTTTTAGTAAAGAACATACGTTCCTTACATTGGTGACCCCGACTGAGCTGAACATCAGCAGCCTTTGAAGAACGGAGCCTTCGCATCAGGCCATGTCTCCATACCCTCAACAGCCAGCTTAGCCACGACAAGAGCACCGGACCACCTCAGCTGACAAAAGCCACCTGGTTCCGGGCCCGTGTAATGAAGCAGGCCATCGCAGCCCTACGGCCGAGTCATTGGTCCACACCGGCGTAGCAGCAGCTGCCTCCCTGCAACTACACGCATCGGGCACGTGCTTGGACTCCAAAGGGGGGGAGTACTGTGCCGACCTACGATATGACCTACAAGTCGACACAAATACAGCGTCAGCAGAATTGGCGTAGTAAACAACGCTCCATACGTAATGCATGACATCGATATCCTACATCGCGATATCAGAGTTTTCGTCGCCACTAAGTATATATACAACGAACCAAGATTGGTAGTTGGGCCTTGGTCCCCGAGCAGATAACACCTAGCTCGGCGGAAGTACTTCCACTTTTAGTAAAGAACATACGTTCCTTACAGCCTTAAAGAACTCTTTCTCATACGCCTTAAAGAACTCTTTCTCACACGCCATAAAGAACTCTTTCTCATACGCCTTAAAGAACTCTTTCTCATACGCCTTAAAGAACTCTTTCTCATACGCCATAAAGAACTCTTTCTCATACGCCCTAAAGAACTCTTTCTCATACGCCATAAAGAACTCTTTCTCATACGCCTTAAAGAACTCTTTCTCATACGCCATAAAGAACTCTTTCTCATACGCCATAAAGAACTCTTTCTCATACGCCATAAAGAACTCTTTATCATACGCCTTAAAGAACTCTTTCTCATACGCCTTAAAGAACTCTTTCTCATACGCCATAAAGAACTCTTTCGCATACGCCATAAAGAACTCTTTCGCATACGCCATAAAGAACTAAGTCTCTTTCATCACTATCCGTAGCCGGATCGAGCGGCCCGGACTTTGACGTCATGCGATTTCTGCGATCCCGGATTCCATCCTCTGTTGGGTGAATAGGTAATGGAAAACAAACTTTTGTACATAGCCTCGGGTCTGGGTGTTGTGGTACTCTAGTTGTTTCTGATTTCTGTAGCTCAAGTGTATTCCTCACGTACCATAGAATCAAAGCAGTATGTGATGTTGCTTTAGTTTTGCTGGGAAAATGTTGTCAAAGATCATAATGGTGCAAACATAGATTTATTATAGTTTCCTCTCAAGGTGCAAATAAAGCCAACGAGCGCCATCTATGAGCATGTAAGGAACTTCTTAGAAAAATCGAAGTGATTTGTGCTAGATCAGGCAGATGGCGCTATATCTGCCCATAGACATTACGCCTGAAATTGAGTGTGTTCTTGATTACGAATTTTATTGGGTTGCTTAATAAAATTTATGCTAGTTTGTAGCTTCTGAAATATGTACCAACACGAGCATTAATTTCAGCTGTCTTTAGCATCTAAATAGGAAAAAGGGAAGTATTTTTACTTTAATAGTTTAGCATATCAAATTAATCATTAGTTATTTATTTGCTATAAAAATGTGACATTACAATGTAAAAGTAAAATATGTCAAAAACAGAGATTGAATAAATGGACATCTTTTATAATATTTTATAATGAAAGTTGGTAACTCTCTCAAGCAAAAACTAAAGAACGGAATTATGCCAAAATTTGGTAGAGTGAGGGCGTATTAAATTAACATAATATCCTTTCGTGCAATCATGTTATTATCGGTTAAAAGTCTTTGGCTTAGTCACTATAATAATAGTTAGTTAACGTATTGATTGGGTGTCGTTTTACGCCCAGGTCCAATATTTTACGATTTTGAATGTGTCAAAAATGATTATCCGTTATTCTACGTCGAGTCGATAATTCTAATTTCAATTTCCATAACAGCTGTCATCAGTCGGTCGTGGTCGTTTTTAGCTTACATGTCGTGTAATTTATTACTATCCGTAACTAGACCGGTTCGTTATTCAAATATTGGAACCGGGAATTATAGATCATTCGGTGTGAGCCAATGCCGCCCTCGCAACTGTTTATGCGGCGTGCCACTCCTGACGCGCTTTGACGCGGCGACGCAATGTTCAATGTGTTGCTAAAGAAGATAACATTTTTATGCGCTAGCATTGAGGACAAGAAATGACAGGAAGTTTTATTAATGAAAAAGAATTACCTATGTTCAGACATAATTTTTACCATTTAGAGCACCTAACAATTTTATTAATATTCCGTAAAAAGTTTGTTTCACCTTCAAGATAAATATGAATTTGATTTGCGAAGCTGGATTTTAAGACTCGGTTTTTTAAGTTTTTGTGAAAAATTCTTCATAAATATGAGTAAGATAACATTTTAAAGGTGTAAAAGACATGTCTTTTTAAAAATGCACAGAATAATGATATCTGATTCTGTAATGTAAATATTATAATCACTACTTTAAGTAGAATTATAAAATATGGTATGCCATCGTTGTCTTTCGTCCACATTTGTCTATGCTCCTGTCAATGTCAAGCACGTCAAGCCATAACACGTCAACTTTCGTCACCTAATCGTAAAGAATTTCATGTTTTATTGGAAATTATTTTAAAAACAACAAACGGTTAATAAAAAATGGTACACACTAACACAATGGACGGAGCATTATTTGTAAGTGCTACTTTTTATTAGATTCCAGATGTAATTGGTTAAAATAATCATACCGCAAAGTTGTTTGGTTACCAACGTGAAAACAATTGGTTTTTATTACAATTAACTCGCAATAATAGCAATTTACAGTTTATTATTGAAAAAATAAAATTACATTGCGACTTGTCTTTTCAAGAATATAGTATATTACGTCGTGTTGCAAAAAACATGTCCACACGTCTTAAAAAGTACAAGGTTTGATGTGATTACTTAGAGTTTGTCATGTAGCATATTATTATAATCGTGAGAAATGTTTAGTCTACGATTTACTATATAAAATTATGGTTGTCACGAAAGAGTTATCATTAAAACGACTTAATTAAATAACAGTGTTATCCTTCATATCATTCTACCTAAAAAGGAATTCAGTATGTACAATCCCATTTTATTTGTTCCAACCAATGTAAGTATGAGAAAAAATTTGGGTTTCCTACTTAAACTGAAACCAATGTTAAAAGCTTTACATTAAAATGAAATGTTTTTATTACCTCTGCTGAAGATACTAATGATATAGATTGTATCATGAGGTAAGTATTAATATATGTATGTATTTATAGATTGATTGATAGATGGATGAATGTAATAGATAATAATAATAATAAATAGGTATTTTTATTTCTCACCATAATCAAGCAAGTAGTACAGTCATATTAATATAGAATTTAAACAATTTTGTTGTAATGTTATTAAGATGTATGAAAGGTTGAATTTCTAATGGATGAATGATACATACCTTACATACACATGATGTATGGATGTACAAATGAATAGGATGTAACCCTTTCATATGAAAACCGTTGAATTGAATTGCATAGAATAAATAACATCTTGTAAGTATTCAGTTAGGTTCCCTCTGTGGTCTAGTATTATCGAGCTGAGGTTCCTGTTACAAAGGTTGTGGGTTAGATTCCCATGGGGAAAACCCTTTTGTATGTTACCAGTTAGCATAGTCTTTTTTTCAGATTAATCATGCATGTTAATCAGTTTTACACCTAAAATATTTGAATCGGTCATTTCAAAAACCTCATAAGTCACCTTTTTTCCTAACATTCTTTTTTGGAGAAAACAGTTTCCTATAAATAGATGCGTATTCTATGTATTTAGCATGGAAGTTAATGCATTCTTTTCTCTTCAAATGGGACCGTGTAAATGATATAGCATATGCTATTTTATAACAACATTTAAAGCTGACCAACCGCAAATGTTATGTAAGAAAATCCAGATAAAAATGATAGAGAATATGATTAAGTTCATTAAATATATTTAAACATGAAAAATTAATACATCTCAAATGCTACTAAGTAAATAATAAATAATAAGCAATAAAATATGATTTTAAGTATAATTTTGACTAAATAATACTACCACTAACCCCATTTCCTGCTAAAACAATGTGCGTCAAGAATGGTTTTACAGGTTTTTTTATTGCTTTCAGTAATAAACTATAAATATTATTCGCTATTTCAATTTAGTACAACCCAAATAATAAATGAAGCATAAAAAAGTGATTTAGAATTTCAAACAAGAGTATGTAACAGTTTTAATTGAATCCTGCAAAATTCTAATTTGGTGACTATGAGGTTTTTGAAATGACCGATTCATTTCTGGTCATGACAGTCTGTCGTCCCACCGGATTATGTGAGTGAAAGAAGAGAGAGAATATTTTGTTGCACAAAGTGTTCAGTCACTTTAAACCAAGCTTAAATAATTGATCTCAAGGAAATTGTGTGTCTTGACTGATATTGGTCAGGACAGTATTTTATTTCTTAAATCAGTAAGACAAACTATAATTTCATGATTTCAGGAACCAACACTCTACATTGTAAAAGGCATGTGCATACTAGACAATGAAGGCAACAGAATCCTGGCTAAATACTACGACAAAAACATAATGTCCACCACTAAAGAACAGAAGGCGTTTGAGAAGAATCTATTCACTAAAACGCACAGGTAAAATAAATAAAAATAGCCTTTATTCTTTGAAAAATTACATGCTACTTATTAACTAACCGTATTACTAATTTCTTATCTTTAACATTTTTCTAAATTTAACATAACTTATTCTAATTCAAATTGGTAACACCTGCACTATTTCATTCAGGTTGTCCTCCTCGGACATAGGCCTCCTCTAGTATTTTCCATTTTGTCCTGTCTCTCGCTAATCTGCTCCATCCTTGTGGTAGGTTGTCCTCCCATCTTCTTTGTGGCCGCCCTCTTGTCCTCTTTCCATCTCTGAGGTACCAAGATACGACATCTTTGGTCCATTTTTCCTTGGGAGATCTGACCACATGCCCAATCCAATGCCATTTAAGTCTCCAAAGTCTCTAAATGCACAGGTATTTATATATAAATGAATAAGAATATTAATGAAACAATTAGTTGTTGCCATGCTGTGTCAAACACGGCAAGCCAAGCCAAAGCTGTTATTGCCGAGAGGCCCCCCATATATTGCTGTGCCGTTGTGGTTATTATAGTGGTTGTGGCAGGTAGTCTCTGTTCCAGTTATAATCGCCATTGCAGTTATGGTTGCAGATGGAATCACTGTAGTATTATAGTCGCTGTGGCTGTTACGGTTGCCGTGGCAGCTATAGTTGTTGTGCCAGTTAGTCACAGCAGCAGTTATAACCATCGTAGAAGTTACAGTCCCTATGGTTATGGTATAACAGTTGTTGACGAGTTATAGTCGCCGTGGCAGTTATAGTCCCTATGGCACTAATAGTCGCTGTGGCAGTTATAGTTGCTGTGGCAGTTATAGTCGCTGTGGCTGTTATCTGTGCCGTGGCAGTTACAACCGCCGCGAGCTGCTATAGTCGCCGTGGCAGTTATAGCCACTGTGCCAGTTAGTTACTGTAGCAGATATTGTCATTGTGTCAGTTACAATCCCTATGGCAGTAATAGTCGCTGTGGCAGTTATAGTCGCCGTGGCAGTTATAGAGGCCTTGGCAGTTATAATTGATATGTTTTCTTAAGGATGCAAACAGTGGGCGTTGAGAAGTGTGTGGGGGGCTTAAGAAAAAAAAAAGAATAAATAAAGTATTGCTGGATAGCCAAAGTTTAGAAGAAACTCCAGCTTAGCAAGCAGAAGATGGTACAGGATAGACCAAAGTAGCGTTGTTTTATTATGTAACACTAATTTTGGGTCTAAATTGCGTAATCAACTTTGACATGACTGAGTATTTACTTTGACGTTTTTTGATAACGACATTTTTTTTATATGTTAACTGTTGTGTTTTAGTTTTTAAATAGTAAAGGCTAAAGTTCCTAAAAAAATTACACCATTACAATGTTACATTATTGGCGATTATTGGCGAAGCGATAACCTGATATTTAACTATTTAAACATGTTTTTAAATCAATCAATTGATCAATTTCAGAGCAAACGCAGAGATTATAATGCTAGAAGGACTTACATGTGTGTACAAAAGCAATGTCGATCTCTTCTTCTATGTTATGGGCAGTTCACACGAGAATGAGGTAAGGGAATGTAGCTCTTATTATTTGGCACGTAAGCTATTTAAAGTGTAAATAAGTGAAGCAACTACCGGTGAGATACAAGAAACTCAATAGTTTTTTTACTAAAGAAACCTGAATTTATTACTAATTTTGCACCAAGACATACAGTTATTTTGTCGATTGTAAAACAAGAATTAAAAATCAATTAAGTAAAAATAATAAATGACTTGTAAATTAAATTAGCTGTAGGACTTATTTAAACATTAAGTGTACCTTCATATTTTTATTGTATATTTTATTTACTTTAATCATGTATGTTTATGTATAATAGATACCGTAATGTTATTTATAATGCTTCATTTATTGATTTTTATTATGATTTAAATTTATTTACGTACTTTTTCACTATTACCGCACCCATATAGTAACTCTCTGCATGACTCAAGGGTTGAGTCCACCTGTTGTACTTTATTGTTCAAGTTTTTAAATAAATAAATATTTCAGCTCATCCTCCAATCAGTACTGAACGCGCTATACGAGTCTGTCAGCATACTCCTGCGCAGGAATGTCGAGAAGAGAGTGCTTCTGGATAACCTGGACTCCGTCATGCTCGCCTTTGACGAAATCTGTGATGGCGGGTGAGGCACCGATATATATTTTTTTATTTATTTAATAAGGTACAACTAGCACCTTGATTTTTATTAAGAAAAAATTTAGCCTTAAAATATATTATGCTTAATGTACAGTCTCTTAAAGGCGGTCCGGTCCATGTGATCAGCTGAAAGTGGAAGATTTATGTCATCTTTTCCTATAATATAAGACGTCTTGACAGAGTGTTCAATCTATGGTGTACTCAGGCAAGATGTAGAGATAAAAATAAACAGTAAAATAAATAAAAACAGTATAAAAGAAGTCATTGAAGATAACCATGAAAGAAATCTTTTTTTCCAGTATATAAAAGAGAAAGTGCAAAAAAAAAAAATAAGAAAAAATAAATCGTAACATACTAAAACGAACCACAAACAAAAAGAGTAAAAAAAATATCACTAAAGTAAACAAAGACACTGTTAATATGCAGATGACAAATTAGAAGACTCAAAAACCAGCATTCACAAAGGAAAAGTCACTCAAACACTAAATAAAAGATAAAAGTCTGCAACAAAAAATAAGTGCTAAAATTGTTAAAACTATAACAATAAAAATCATAAAATAAATACTACTAAATATATAGCAATTTAAAAAGTCTGAAATCTGACATGTAACATAGGTCGATGTCTGAGAATATATTAAAGACACTTATTTACTATAAATAAACTTTTTTGTTTTTGGCAGCTGTATTTGATTTTTTTTCTTTTTGTTTCTTTTGTATTCTCATTTCTATTATTGTAACTATAGCTATTTGTGTCCCTCATACCTGCACGCCTCTCACCTACCACATCAAAAGGAAGTCATGGCTGAAAATCAGCGCTTCGCAGGATCTCTGTCCTGCGTCAGCACAAGCTGAGCCATTGCCTTATGCTCAAATTTTTATTTTTAAATAATTGTATTCTATTTTTGTTTTTTAATGTGTCTGAGCAATAAACTGATTATTATTATTATGTCTGTTTTTTGTCCAATATCTCGGGACTACAGAGACCCGGACTTTTGGGAGGCGTGCATGGGGCCGAAGCCAACACGTAGAGGCCCTTTAAAAAACAAGTATGATCTAAATGTAATGTGACACCGACCAAGGATAACGCCCGGTCAATTATCTTGATAAAAAAATAATAATCATGAACGTATCCATTTTTTCAGAGTGATTTTGGACTCCGATCCCACATCCATAGTGGGCCGCGCGGCGCTGCGTACGGACGACGTGCCGTTAGGTGAACAAACCGTCGCTCAGGTAATGGAAAACATAAATAAACTGTTCTGGTAGAGTAGAACGGACGTGGATGGGTGTGCTGGGGACGAAAAACGTGGCGTAGGAACTTCAATTTAGGGGTGAGAGCCCGCTACTCTGCATGCTCGGTGAAGACGAAAAGGTCATATGTGGCCAACATTTATAGTCAATTAGGAAAAAACCGGCCAACTGCAACAGACCGAATTTGACATTCATAACATTACCTACTAACTATCTATTCGTACAGAAATCGAAGCACTGACGTCATCCCACCTACATACCTATTCACTAAACGTTTGGAAGTCGAATTCAGAATCTATGTTTTGTCTCTTAACATACACGGTTGGACAGAGACAAGACATCGAAATTTAAAATAGTTTCTGACATTTGTGAATCAGTCCCCTGGGGTGGCCTTAACATAAAAACCAAGCCAAGTGCGAGTAGGACTCGCGCACGAAGTGTTCTATACCATTATCTTTTCAACATTAGACATAATATTGTAACCTTTATGTAATAATTAAATATTCTGTGAATATTTGAAGCGTCTACTTGTTGCTGTTATTTAACATCGAGCAAAAAACAGATAAAAATCACGTTTGTTGTATGGGAGCCCCCCTTATATTTTATTTAAAGTATTTATTTTTGAAGTATTAAGATTTTGAAATCAAGACCAATACGAGACACCTTCAAAGTGCGCACCAAAATCAGCTTTCTAATTGAACTAGTTCGGTTCTGATGACACGACTGGCGAGTCATCATTATTTCTCGTGTGTGTTGTATGACACGAGAGGTGTGTCAGTTCAATACGAATGTAACTCCTTCAAATAAGGTTGTAAATGGCTTTAACAAGAATGGAAACTATCAAAACAAAGGATGTCTTTTATACACGGTTGGTGGCATTACAAGCGTGTCATTTTAATACCAAATCTGCTAATTTCCTATGCCATATATGTACAGTTAGCAATAAAAACACGTAAGGCTATTCTTTTTGGGACTTTATTCCACCTTTTGTCGTCTGCATAATAATAATATATAAACGCGAAATTGTTTGAATATTTTTGTTACTCTTTCACGCAAAAACTACTGTATACTCGTAGATTAGGAGAAATTTGGTAGAGAGATAGATAGGATATTAGATTTACATTTAGGATACATTTTATCCCGAAATAATAAAAACGAAACCGCAGGCGGCGCCTAGTAACAACAAAAATTTAATGTGCTCATACTGTCGAGTTTATGCCAGTACAACTTTATGTTTTAAAATAATTATAGAAGATTAATAAGCAGTATTAAAAAGTAATTTCTCAGCACACCCAACCCACACGATAAAATGTTTAACTTTGTACAAAATAACGAATATTTTTATATTTGTGTGAAAGTTCTAATTAATGTTCCTTCAGTGTGCCACTGTTTTGTTTGACCATAAACAATAGATTTTATGTTTTGTTTTTGTTTGTACATTACTGTAGTTGAATAAAAATGTGTTTATATAATACTAACATTTATCATTTAACTTTCTAATTTTTTTCACGATTTCACTAGTATTTTTTTTTGCACGATTTTTTTGGTTACGGTATATTTTCCTCATTAAATTTTGACAAGCGTTGTGAATTTTTTGAATTGTGAAAAGCTTGTTTTTGAAATATTTACGTCCGGTAAATAGCAATCAGATAAATAATTGTTATCCTCTGGGAGAGTCCCTGAATCGTATCAATATCTAGATTTCAATTTTTGTTTTCATATTTGGGGGACTACCCCTTACTTTTGTGTAGTCGGGGCCTTCGATGTCCTCAGTTTTTGGGGGATTTTTTGAAAGCGGTTCTTTTGTACATAGTCTGCGCAGGCTTTTAGACTTACAATCATGATCAGAGAAAAGCGCTGAAAATAGAATTTCAAGAAAAAAAAATTCTATGGGTCGGAGAAGAACAAAAAAAATTTTACAAAGTAAAACAGTATTTTACGGTCGGACTTTATGAACAGATTTTTACTACAGATACCAGTGGATATCCATACTAATATTATAAATGCGAAAGTAACTCTGTCTGTCTGTCTGTCCGTCTGTTACTCTTTCACGCCTAAACGGCTGAACGTATTTTGATGAAATTTGGTATAGGTATACGTTGAATCTCAAAAACGGACATAGGCTACGTTTTATTAGAAAATAAGGGGGGGATGGGGGTAATACCACCTTTGAAAGTTTATATGGAAATGTGCTTATTTTTGAAGTTAGAGATATGAAATTTGGCACAAATATAGCTCGAAACTTGGATTAAAATTTAGACTACTTTTTGTTTCGAATATTAGGGGAGAAAGGGGTTGACGTCTTCGCGCCCTTTTTAAATGTGTTACACAAAATGTTATTTTTCTCTGGTTATTTACATTTTTTCCAGATAAATCGATTTGCTTGGGATATAAAATGAACGGGCGCACATTTAACAATAATTTTTCAAAAACGGTCTACTAGCCTATTATGAAACCCTCATTAATGAAATAAGTTTGTAACACTTCCAAAATTAATACCTACGTCATAAACAGTTAGTATTCGTAGCAAGTATTAAAGTTTATTGTTAAGTGTATTTTTTTTGTAATCTGGTAAGACAAACTTCCATTACAAGTCTTTGTATAGCTATGTTGCACTTTTTGTATGTATGTCTGTAGCTTTTGTATGATTTTGCTATGCACGCTAGGGCGTTTCAAAAAACTATTGAATTAAAAATTAATTTAGCTTTGACCTTAAATAACTTCTGTTTGATTGAGGGGCATAGCGATTTATCACTCGAACTGGAGCAGCCCGACTGGTGAAATACCACCACCTTACAGAAGACCGCAGCCAAATAACAATAACTTCTGTGTTGTTGTGTTCCTGCGTGTGAGTAAGGTTTCCTGGGGGGTGCTACCTTAGTAGCAGGTATCAAGATTTCAAGGAAACGGCGACAATTCCAGTAATAGCTTTATTATGCTGTACTTGTCACCCTTAAGCTAGGACCTCCTTACCAAGCACGGTCCTCCGCAGATGCGCGGGGACGGCTTAGCACCTTCGGCCGTTCCCGCCAGTCCCCCGACAATCCTGGGGGGACTTGGAGACGCCGTCCTATAGCGGCAGCAATCTCGCCGACGGCGCTGTGGCAGTTATGGGTCGCCCGATATCCCATAGCGCCGTCAATAGGCGATGTGAAGGTGGGGAGGTTTTTTAGTTCGGGTAGTCCCCGCCCTTTGGAGCGGGGGAGTCCCACACACGTCGTTGTCGTCCCCACGACAGCGATATGGTGCGAAAAAGCATTTTCCCTCACTAAAAAAAAAAAAAAAGGACCTCCTTACCACTTAACATCAGGTGGGATGAGATCAATCTTGAAGTGCAATATTAAAAATAAAACGTTCTCGGAACGATCCATTCCGAAAGTTTCGTTTAGATGCACAAATAGGCCCCTGACATTAATCGGAATCTATCAATATTTTCTACATAGAAGTTTTCGAGTTCTCAAAAGTTGTTTTTTATTTTTTATTTTTGTAACTAATTAGCGGCCTCCCGCTATTTGTTTGTACCCTCAGGTATAATTTAGAAATGATCCCTCATATTTTCTAGTAATAAATAGGTATAAATAATCACTTCAGTTTTTTTTGAAACGCCCTTATTTACACAAATGTAGATAGTATACAATTTTTAAGTTAATATTTTTGCTGTTGTAATGTATGTGTAGCCGTCAGTGGCATGTATTGTTTTTATTTGCATTTTTTTATAATTTAACCAATCGATCGTCATTTTACGAATACAAATTTACTTATATTGATGATCATTGTACGTTTAAAACGCTTAAAAATTAAAATATTTATCAATAAAAGCGTAAGTAATTAACCCGCTCCCATTGTTGTTTGACGAGTATATTTTCTTAATTTAAATAGTCTGTTTAAAAAAAATATGTTGTGACCTTTCACAATTTTTTTTATTTTAATTGCTGCAATGCTGTAAAAGAGTACATAGTGCTCCTTCATCGGCCATATTGTTTTTTTTTTGCAAATTATCTTTAAATTGCTATTTAAAAATACTACCGAAACTATTTAATAGTCAGTGCGTTGATAAGTAAAATTGTGGCGTTACAGATTGCTATCTTCATAGAAAATCTGTAAAGGAATCGTGTTTTAACAGGTATTTAAAAGTATCTCAGTTGACTGGAAAGCCAATATCCCTTCTGTCTAAACCTTGGGTATCTTAAGTAATTATAATGGGTATTTTAAGAGAGGTAGGGCATAGCGGTTTATCGCTCGAACTGGAGTAGCCCGACTGGTAAAATACCTCAACCTTGCAGAAGGCCGCAGCCAAATAACAATCACTCCGGTGTTGTTGTGTTCCTGCGTGTGAGTAAGGTTTCCAGAGGTCCTGGGGGGTGTGGGTAGCAGGAGTTAAGCCTTCAAGGTAAGGGTGACAAGTCCAGTAATAGCTTTATTGTGCTGTACTTGTCGCCCTTAAGCTAGGACCTCATTACCTCTTAACATCAGGTGGGATGAGGTCAATCTTGAAGTGCAATATATTTTATTCAGGTCAAAATTGCACCTATATGCTAAACATGCCAGTATTATTATTTTGTTGATTTTTATGGGTTTTCACATCACAATTTTATCCTACATTTCAGATTCTATACAACATTATGAATACGTAACGCTGTTAACTCCAGGGATAATCAGATTTAGTCAAATTGTAGAAAATATTAAATTAATTTATTGGAATGATTTTTTTTATTTATTCAGCTTTTTTAGTTAGCGCTAATCCTGCTTATTTTTTAACTACTTATTCATATTTAAACAAATACAATTTTCATGGATTTATGCTATTTTTGCGTATGTATGCTTAAGCTCCCTGAAATAAGACGTTAATACAGGATTCTTTTTAATACTTAACATACGTTTTATTAAAACAAAATTCTGATAAATTTTTCTTTATGGTTTTTGAGTTGATAAATGTAAATGTTATAAAACATTTTGTTCGGAAGTCCTTAGCTATGTAAAGATATTTTTTTAAGTAATAAAATAAAACCTATCATGTTTCATACTAAAATAATCCTGTATGCTTAATTCGATAAAAAAATCATAGTATTTATTTACTTATCGACTTTATTTTCTTTGGCTTGTGGCATATTTTTAGTTTTATAATTTCCTTGTTATTTAAATTTAACTGGGTTTCATTAATTTGATGGGCTGCTGGTCGCTAATGTACCTAAAATACAATTAAAGATACAGTTTATATATTATAATCGGATACTTTTTTAAAATATTAATATTATTTTCAGAATGGTATCTGTAGACTAACATGAAAGGATGTGCATAAGTTTTTTTTAAATTACCATTAATATTATTTATCCGAAACTGGCAGTCTACTCTCAGAAACGAATAATGGCAAATTCGATGACGGATGGCAATTTTTAATTCTCATAATCGTGATTAATTCACTTTGAATGCGAATTAAACAAAAAAAAACTATTGCTTATGCAAATTAATAACCACGTTTTAGTTCCCGAACTTTTGATATATCTTTTAAAACGAAACCTTTCGTTTGTTCGTTTCTTCTTTGAGAGTAGACCCCTTGCCTATAAAGTAAGATATTTTTTCTTAATAGCCTGCTCTATGGACGCGTTTAAAACTGTAATATAATCAGGCCTAGCATGCGCGCCACGCGAGTAAATTTTATCGCGCTCTTAAGACATGTCAAAATCGATGCGTCAACTGCTGATTGGTTGAAAATACGAGTGCGGTGAACTATTACCCAATCAACAGTAAAGAAAATTTTGTCGTCTCATTCGAGAAATTTGACGTATTACGCAAGCTAGGCCTGTATGTTTCAGGCTGTGTGTGCCATATTGTATACAATTTAAAATGTTCAATAATGAAGCAACAAAAGGAGTTTGACATTAAAAGCATTACTTACCTATTCGTACAGAAAACGAAGCACTGACGTCTTTTTTTTTTTGTAATTATAAGTTGTTATATTGGGAAAATTTTTGTTATTTTTTTCATACGGATGCTAATTGTTTTAGTGGGTGTCTACGCACTGACGTCATCCCACCTACATACATATTCACAAAACGTGTGGGAGTTGAATTCAGAATCTATGTTTTGTCTCTTTCTTAACAGTTGTTGGACAGAGACAAATCGAAATTTAGTATCGTTTCTGACGTTTGTGAATCAGTCCCCTGGCGTGGTCATAACAACTGGCCAAGTGCGAGTCAGGACTCACGAAAGTCATTGAATATATGAAGACTCTATCTGTTACCATTATTTAAATCGAGCAAAATCAGGCAAAAAATTGCGTTTGTTGTATGGGAGCTCCCATTAAACATTTGTTTTATTTTTAATTTTGTTATTCAAGTAAAAATACTACTGAGTATTTTGTGAATATTTCAAGTGCTAACCTGTTGCCATTATTGATATGTGAGCCCATAATTAGGTATATTTTTGGTATTTGTCGTTTCAACAGCAACATAAATATATAATTCGTGAAAACTTCAACTGTCTAACTATCACAGTTCTTAAGATACAGCCTTGTGACAGACAGACTGACGGACAGACCTCGAAGCCTTAATACGGTCCCGGTTCAGTAAAGTAAAGCATCCTGTCGTTTGTAAAGAAAAAAGATTTAAAAAAAATAGGTATTTGTCAGAGTATGTTTTTGGCGCCCCTTCATATTTAGCAGCCTGTCGCCCTACCGCGCCCCACCCTAGCTCCGGCCCTGGTGTGACCTGTTATAACAGTATGTGCTAGCTACTAACAGCGGGTCAGTGAGATATGTTTCGTTTCTTTTTTTCCAGGTACTCCAATCAGCGAAGGAACAACTCAAGTGGTCGTTGTTGAAATAAAAATGTATTGTTTTTTTATTCGAATTCATATATTTAAGTTCCATAAAGTATTTACATATATCAACATAAAGTACATTAATAAATAAATTGATTTTTTGTTTCAACCAAACCTTAGTGTAAAACTGGAATTTTGGATACGTTTACACCAACAAAAATGGCTACCGAATAGTTTTACGTAGTGAGAAAAAAATGTGGAAATAGGGTAGATGTATTAGAATTTTATTTGGCCCAACAGTTGAATTGCCGATTAATACAAGACACACATTTTTATATATTATGTAAACAAAAATTACTAGCATACATTACGTTAAAATCTAGCGTGTCGTCAATTCTTTGTATAGTTTTTACGAATTAATGACGTAAACACACTCCATCACCGCAAGACCTTTTAGAGAGAAATTACTAATTTTAGAAAAAAAAAACAAGATTTTTTACTTATTTATAAGGAAGAAAAATAAAGTCGTATTCCAATTAATATTTTAAATAATGTCAGTAGGTACATTACGTAATATTACTCGATTATCGTTTTTGTTTGTGCCAAGTGTAAATATAATATGTGGCTAAAACTCATCGATCAAACATTTTGTAGTAGCACCGTTCCATGAAAAATATAAACAAATTATTTTCCCCCGAGTAATGACGTACATAGGTGTCTATATATCAAAACAAGCAATATATAAGGCAAATACGCCTAGTGTCATAATGTCTAATGTAATTTGAACCTTAAAACTAAAATAAGTAATTTTTGACGTAATGCCACATGCGGAGCCACAGATTGAATGACAGTGAAAGAAGGCTTAATACACTTTAAAAGATTTGTTTTATTGATACCATTTTCTAAGTCTCAACTGTGCGTCTACAAAATGTTTGATCGAAACTAGAACTAGAAGCATCCCACCACCTTTTTATTACTGACAACTAGACTAGATGGCAGCACTTGTAAAGTATACAAATGCATTCAATGGCCACTAATTTGACAGATAATGTGTTAATCTGTTAATTTTTTACTCAAGTCAGTGGAATGAAACTATACCTTATTTCTGTAAAGATTTTGTGCAATAAAGTATATCTATATATCTACCTACTTATTATTTGTTTCTCTTTGTAATTCTCTGTTATTCGGGCTATCGCGCGTGGAATACCCGCCTGTAGCCGTTAATTAACTATATTCCCATGGCGCCATCAGTGGGCCATGAAAGATGCGGAAGAGTTTCAGCGGGTATTCCCCCACACCCCGTTGCCTTTCCCCAGTAGGAGATAGATACTAAACTAACATAGGTATAGGATACTTATTATCTTGAAATAATGGGAACGAAGTTGCTAGCAGGAGCTAGTAGGTAAATATTAAAAAAGTGCCATTATGGTCTTAAGGTCAATTTTAATAGTATTGTTGACAAGGCATTGACAGATGTCACAAGGACATTTAAATCACCAATCACGTGTCAATTGGACTTCACGCTCACGTGCTGCCATCTAGCGATTTTTTTGCGCGTTAGCTCCCACTTACCAATGATGCTGCCGTCTCTCAATCTAATTGAACATAAAAGGGATTTTTGTAGCAAATAACGTCTGTTTACCAGAGTCAAAATCATAGTGCTAAAATAAGAATTTTCCCTAAACCTCTTTCATACTTTTCAAACCAAATTCATCTGCAGTTGGATCCATATTCAGTTTGGAGATCTGTTTGAAGACCGGGTGATTCTTGTCTCTCAAAAGCTTAAACAACACGTTTTCCGAAGTGCCAACGAAACAACCCACATTTTGGAAGCGCTGGAATTAAAGAAAACCACGAAATAACCTTTGAATGTTTATTTAGAATATTATAAGGAAATAAATATATTTATTGACTTTAAAAACTTATACTAAAATAAGATAATACACACACAACATTTAATGGTTAATTGGGTTTCATGAAATACTGCTACGACATTTTTTCTAACAATGCCATCGAGACTAGTGGTACCGAAATACCAATAGGGAGAAAGAAAGTGAATGAAAGAAAGAAATAAAGAAAGAAACCATTTATTCGTTAAATAGTATCTGCCTATAAATTTCTATTTCTTAAATCTGTTCTAATATTATAAAAAGGAAAGTTTGTAAGAATGTATACAGGCCCTATTTGATGGATAAAGTAACTGTCTGATAATTATACAGCTAGTTAAACTCATTTGAGAGCATTAATTGCAGACGTAGTAGCAAAATCTACACTAATATTATAAAGAGGAAAGATTTGTACCTATTTTTGTATGTTTGTAATGAAAAGGCTCAAAAAGTACAGGGCCGATTTAAAAAAATCTTTCACCAATAGAATGCTACATTCTTCCAATTTGACATGGGCTACAAAATTAAGGATCCTTCGTAAAATTTGAAAAATTTCAACAGAAAAGCGGGAAAATTCTCTAAAGCGAAAGGAAGTTCGCCGGGACCGCTAGTATTATATAATTTTATACAATGTTATTGTGCTACACAATCATCATTAATCAAAACATTTCTTTAATCAAGTAGTTTACATACACTTTTGAATTATCATTGCATACATTGCAATGTGATTACTTTCGTTTCGGTACCAAGATACCGGTATGAAACTCAGTAGATTTGGTAAAGTAAAAGAATCTAAATAATTGCTATGTGTTGGTCACTTTGAACCAGTCATATTATAGTTATGTTTTGATGATTATCTAAATGATTACCACGTGTAGACCACATTGGACCACGTCATAGATTTGTGTTTTAATGAGTGAAGAAACAATTAAGTATTTATTTTTAAGAGGTAAGCTGGAGCAGACGTGATGTATGGGAGCATCTTTAGATACACAGGTTATATCGAATGCTACGTTATAGCTTAGACACGGCATGGAATCCAAGAACATCTGACGTTGGCTCCCTATTCAGCTTGGACACATTTTTGAAGGCCGGATGCTGTTTATCCTTCATAAGCTTGAAGAGAACATTCTCTGCCGTCGTCACGAAACAGCCTAAGGATTGCATGCGCTGCAGTTGGAAGATGAAGCGTGAGCAAGTTAGTTAGCACAAATAAATCGTGTTTTCCCAGTTGCCACCACATGGATTGCCACCGGTGGCAAATTGGGAATGAAAGTGATTGCCTCCACTTTAACTTCGCTGTACATCTCTTTCCGTCGTAGAAAATGAAAGCATAAAATAAAGAGGGTTTTCGCTTTCGAAAAATCCACCAGATGGCGATAAGTAGGCGGAGGTCCTACTGTTTTGTGATTGGTCATGGTTTACATGACATTGACAGACAAGTCACTATGACATTTAAATCACCAATCAATCAACAGTTGGACCTCACGCCTACGTATCGCCATCTGGTGGATTTTTCGAACGCGAAAACCCTAATTAATTAAAAACCTGCCCCTTATTCCTAAGTCGAAAATCTTCAAAAAATGCGTAGGTACGTACCTATTTACTTGAACGCTCCCTTGTATTTTTATGTTCCGCTTAAAATTTACTTACGTACCTATTACTTTAATAACTAACTAACTACAGTGTTATAAACTTTCTATAACCTAAGCGATATTATCAAATAGGTAAGGGGTAGGTTTGTAATCAATTATTTCATGCTTCCATTTTCTACGGCGCAAATAGCAATGTACAGCGAAGTTAAAGTGTGGACAATATCTTCCCAGTCGCCACCGATGGTAATCCATATGGTGGCAACTGGGAATAAACGAAATAAATATTAGATAACATCACAAACATCGACCTGATCCCAAAGTAAGTAAGTAAGCTCATGTGTTAGTAAAGTTGTTTTAATTTACATAAGCAGGTGAATCTGGTTCAATGACTAATTAATTATTGGTTCAATTCTTGATAAGTCTAATTTGCTATTGGTCCAACTCGTTATTGGTCCAATTCGTGATTAGTCTAATTCGCTATTGGTCTAATTCTGTATTGGGCTTACTCACTGTTGGTCCAATTTGTTATTAGGCCAACTCGTTATTGGACCAACTTGCTATTGGACCATCTCGTCATTGGATCAACTCGCTATTGAACCATCTCGTCATTGGACCATCTCGTCATTGGACCAACTCGCTATTGGACCATCTCGTCATTGGACCAACTCGCTATTGGACCATCTCGTCATTGGACCAACTCGCTATTGGACCATCTCGTCATTGGACCAACTCGTTATTGGACCATCTCGTTATTGGACCAATTCGCTATTATGCCAACTCGTTATTGGACCAACTCGCTATTAGGCCAACTCGTTATTGGACCAATTCGAAATCTGTCCAAAATAATAAATATATTCAAAATGAAACAAAGGTGACCACCTTTGTTTCATTTTGAGTATATTTATTTACTTGTACGCATAGTAATTATGACACATAACCATAAGATCTTGAAGTCGTTAAATTTTTACCCGAAAAAACTAAAAATTGTTTGTTTATGTAATGAAGTGAACCATGCTACTACCTACATAGAAAATAGTTGATATGAAACTAGTTGTTAAGGCCCAATACGAAGAGAATTAGCGAAACTTCATGTATTTCTGTTCACTACAACGATGACCTCAAGTAATTCTAAGCATTAAATCACTTTTTGTACGTTTATTCAGATATTTTACAAGGTCGCCGCCTTCTTGAAATTTTAAAATAAATGAATATATAAAAATTATACCGTTTTTAAAAAATGTTAAAAAATGATTTCTTCAAATTATTTTTCTTCCAAAACTCTGTAAATATATATTTAGAAAAAAATATTTTTACTAAAAAATGTTAGGATTGTGATTCCAAAGGTCGCCGCCTTCTTCATTTTTTATATAATCTATTAGTTATTAAAATAATTCATTTTAAACACAAACGCCTGATTAAATTGCATAATTCTTAGATTTCTTATCTTAGATAAGTTTGCCGTTCAGGTGCTTCGATGTGTAGTGTTGACAGGTGACGGCAGTTAGTTGTCTGTTTTGAAAATAGTAAATAAATTGGTTTACACGCGTAGTCTTTTCTATAACGGTGAAATAATGTTAGGAAAAGAAATAAATATTACCTAAGGGCTAAAATAAAAAGAGTTTATTACAACAACGCAGCTCGAATTGCGAAAATTCCATTTTGAGATTATATTTTTTGTAAAATACTTTTTTGTTGGGAGGCTGCTTAGGCTGCATTTTTAGGGTTCCGTAGTCGACTAGGAACCCTTATAGTTTCGCCATGTCTGTCTATCTGTCTGTCCGTCCGAGGATAATCTCAGAAACCGTTTGCACTAGAAAGATGAAATTTGGTACAAATATGTATATTAATCACGTCAACAAAGTGCAAAAATAAAAAAAATAAAAAAATTTTTTTTAGGGTACCCGCTCTGCCGGTGATGTTGTGGTGGTTCTTAAAAATTTTCCCACAGCATTACCATTAAGGCGATGAGGTACCCCGGGGTGTTTTAGTGGGTAGGCCTGTCCTTTTTAGGGCAGGAGAGTCCCACACACGCCGTCACCTCCCTCGGGTGACGGTACGGTGCGCCAAGCATTTCCCCCCGCACAAAAAAAAAGGGTACCCCCTCTACACGTAAATTGGGGTGTGATTTTTTTTTTATTTCAATCCCAACATGTGATGTATCGTTGGATAGGTATTTAAAAATGAACAGGGGTTTACTAAGATCATTTTTTTATATTTTTAATATTTTGGGAAATAATCGCTGCAAAAGAAAATAAAATTGTGTCCCCCCCCCTCTAACTTTTGAACCTTAAGTCAAAAAGTATGAAAAAAATCTGGAATATAGAACTGCATAAAGGCTTTCTAGGAAAATTATTTTGAACCTGATGGGTTTAATCGTTTTTGCAATTTTTGAAAAAATATTTTTTAACTAAAGTTGTAATTTAAGGATACTGAAGTATTGTGATGCTTTGAAAACTACGGAACCCTACACTGAGCGTGGACCGACACACTTTTGGCCGGTTTTACTTATTTACAATAGCCAAACTGATCATTTATACGTTTCTAGGCAAGTGAGAAACTCAAAAATGCAAATCGTCGACGCGCGTGCAATACCGCGTATGTAGCATTTGCCATAAAGATTAAATTTGTCTGTTATTTCATATTATTTCAATCCAAATTAGAACTTACGGGTAAATGTCATTACACGGTATTGCACGCGAGTCGACGAAATATCACAACCGAGTCGGAAAATAAAACAATAATTTCAAAGTACGTAAAGTTATTTTTCGTACGTAAGAGCTCTTGCCCAAAAATTTTTTTTTCGTTTTTTTTTCGTTTTAATGGCCTATGATACGCCTACACATTTTTTTTTTGTAAATTTTGGACTTAAAATAAGACTTTTATAGCACAAAATTCGTTTATTGTAGGTAAATTAAATACCTTCATATCACATGAATAACAAAACACGCGTCTATTAAAATTTAGCCTATATTACTCTTGAATAATATCGCTTTTGAATGGTGAAAGAATTTTTAAAAACGGTCCAGTAGTTTTTGAGCCTATTCATTACAAACAAACAAAGTTTTCATCTTTATAATATTAGTCTAGATTATCCACACGCAAATGATCACTGTCAGTAATTTATGGAGCGTTCGAGTATTACGTAACGTAATTGGGGGGGGGGGGGGGAGGGGGGACTATGTAAAACGTTACGAAGCGGTCCAATAAAAACTTAAGCCAAACCGTACGGTTTCCGGAGAACCCTTCCCGATCCGACATGTTGAAATCAAATTAACAAAATGTATCTATTCGCAGCTTTCTCACTCGCACTCGCTGCCATGCAGTGAATAGTAGGCATTGGATGAACGATTAACGGACTTCCTGATTATTAACGGAAGTTAATGAGTCCGTTAACGGTTTTTAAAGTTAACTTAAAAGTTAATCCGTTACTCAAAATGTTAACTTCGTTAATTAACGATTAACGGATTAACGAGTTAATGCCCAGCTATACTATTGAATATATTTGTTTCTTTGAGTACACCAAAATAAACGTGTTAAATCAATCTGCCGCTTGTGTCTAACCTTTCCTCTGGGTAATAACTCCTTTAAAAAAAAAGACACGATTATTCGTGTAAAAATGGAAGCTATTTTATTAGTTATGCTTCATTGCAGACCGCAAAAATTTTAATACAGCTATCCTAATATAGAATTATTATCTTTTACTAATCTGTAGAATAACCGTGCACCGTTTTACTACACTTGTTTGTGCTTCATTTATGACACGAATAAACGTGCAGTGATACATTTCTGTTAACAAGTCACAAATTTTTCACTAGAATAATAAAATTATATGTTTTTTCTTGAATACTGAGAAAATCGATAGATTTATTTTCTTAAAAAATATATGAGCTGAAATATGTTTAACCTTTAATATAATTTATACATTAAATATATCTATTCATTACGTCATTAAAGTAATGTGATTTCAAACGTTTTTATGGTTTCCTGAAAAGTTGTAGTTTTTCGTTTGCACGTTTATTCGTTGGAGCCATCGATATGTTTGTATGTATGTAACGAATAAAGTACAAAATTGATAATCTATTGGAACTTACTAATATTACAAAGTAGTAAGATTTAATAAATTAATACGTACGCAATGCTGTCTCTATTGTATTAGTACTACATGGCATTCGCTCGTATTAGCACCGCACACTCGTGCTGCGCTAGCACGAGCTAATGCCAAATGCGTTCAATAGATGGCGCGCGGTTCGCCGCGAAACGGGTAATGTCAATTGCTTCGTATTGGGCCTTAATGAATGGTTTCAAGATACTTATACCAATGTATAATAATAATTAAAATAACCTTTGTTTCATTTTGGATACTTTTATTTTTGACCAAATGTAAATTGGACAAATTGCGAATTGGACCAATAGCGAGTAGGTCCATAAAAACTTCGTTTTTTATATTGTCCGACGGGAATCGAACCTGGAACCTCAGAGATGGCGGGACGCATCCAGCCCGCTTGCCTCCCGGCTACGAATATCGTCAGTCTGTCTGTCCGCTTGTATTAATTCTGTACTGACCTGTAATGCTAGTCCTCTATCCATGAGTGACCTTGAAGATACTCCATCTGCGAGTATGTGTACTGATATGTCCTCATTCAGCAAGTCTATTACAGTTTGTTCTATGCAAACGTGGGCCTGAAAATAGTCTCTGTTGTTAGCACATTAGGGTAAATATAAAGTAAGGGGCGCGTAAGTAATAAGTTAGGTAAGTATTAGAAACATAATTTTTTTATCTCCCCTTGCGGTGCGGGAATCGAACCCACGACCTTCACGTATTGCGCGTGATGCTCTTACAACTGAGCTAACCGAAAATTATCGTAGGCGATGAAATTTTGTCTGCTCCGTTCAACCGTTAGCCTCCGGTAAGTGCCCTCTGCCGAATATGTTTAGAACATACTTATCGGTACGTGAAGGTCGTGGGTTCGATTCCCGCACCGCAAGGGGAGATAAAATTTTTCTGTTTCTAATATTTAAAGTTGGCTAGTACAGCGTATCCCTACTAATATTATAAATGCGAAAGTAACTCTGTCTGTCTGTTACGCTTTCCTGCTTAAACCTCTCAACCGATTTTGATGAAATTTGGTATAGGTAGGTATACGTTGAATCTCAAGAACGGACATAGGCTACTTTTTATTAGAAAATAAGGGGGTAATACCACCTTTGAAAGTTTATATGGAAAAATGTTTATTTTTGAAGTTACAAATATGAAATTTGGCACAAATATAGTTCGAAACTTGGATTAAAATATAGACTACTTATTGTTTCGAATATTAGGGGAGAAAGGGGTAAAACCGACCATGAAAGGATGTAGTCCACGCGAACGAAGTCGCGGGCACAGCTAGTAGTACTATAAAAATAAAAAAATCTATGAAGTTAGGTAAGGCCTGGTTTAGGGAGACAATAAACCTCGAGACAAACCGCCCGCCTTCAGTGTCTGTGGCTAGCATGTTTCATCTAGCTTCCATAACATAATTATAATGACCCTGTTAAACATACGGAAATGCACCATAATTGGCATCTCCAAAAACTTGTCGAATTTTTGAATTTTATTGATTGAAATGAATTTTTTTAAATTAATTAATTTATTTATCACTACATAGTATAAAACAAAGTCGCTTTTTCTGTATGTCCTTATGAATGCTAAGATATTTAAATTACACAATGGATTTTTATGCGATTTTTTTGATAGATAGAAAGAACATCACATACATCGCTCTAAGAAGCTTAAGCAGTGTTACAGAAATCAGAAACAATGACGGTACCACAACACCCAGACCTGAGACAATAAAGAAAACTATGTTTTCTACCTTGATTCTTTGCTTCTGTAACTATTCTTCAAAGATGGATAAAGATCTGCTGTTTCATACAAGCTGTGCTCACTGGCCTGCCTATGATACCTACATTAAAATGGATGCTAAGTTGTTGTTTGTTACCTCAATACCAAACAGTACAACGGAAGACAAGTTCGGTATATCCTTCTTCAAGTGTTCTTGCAGCTCAGGAGTGTACATAGAGAACTTCGTCTTCTCATACACCAATGCGGCACTTTCCAAGTTGATGTCCTTGGTGGTGTGGCCGAGCCCTTTGGGGTACTGCTCCGAGACATACACAGGTATCTTAAAGTGTTTTGCTGCTTCGACCTGGAAGCGAATTAGAAAAGAGAATTTTGAGATGGCTAATGGACTGTAGCCTGCAAATTCGCTTGCATTATGCCGAGAAAATAAATCCTAAATGTTAATCTAGGATATCATACTGCCGTACTAACAAAGAGTGCAGTAAGTCGTGTTTTTGGGCAGGTTGACTTAAGACCTTATCTGTAATTAGATATGGTCTTAAGTAAATTTGCCTAGAAACGCGACTTACTGCACTCTTCGTTAGTATGGCAGCATATCTCTCTACCAAATTTTATTCAAATAGTTCAGTAGTTTTTGTGTGACAGTAACAAGCATACATCCAGACAACTAGACATGCGGGATGAAAAGATCTATCATATGATGTGTAAAACGTCACCAGGCCTAGCATACGCAACGTGACTATATTTTATCGCGCTCTTAACAAACGTCAAAATCGATTGAAGTCAGTGCGTCAGCTGCTGATTGGCTGAAAATACGAGTGCGGTGTGCTATTAGCCAATCAACAGTATCGAAACTTTTGTCGTCTCATGCGATTAATTTGACATATTGCGTATGCTAGGCCTGATGGCCATTTTTCGACTTACGTGGTATTGTTGTTTAAGCGACAATATGCAACAATGAGTTTCAATAATCACCGATACCTCAAGGTTGCGATTAGAGCATGTTTTATCTTGCATGTAAACACGGATAATGTTGATAAACAGTTACGTAACTAGTTAATAAAAATTCTACAAACCATTTTATTGGCAACTTTCACAACTTCACCAAAGTGCTTGATATGAGGCCGGAAAGTTTCCTGAATGTCACAGAGAAGAAAAGCCGTTCTAGGCGCTTCTAGAGCTCCTAGTTTGAAGATATTTCTAGCAGCCATTGTATTTTAAAATAAATATTTTGGCCCGGCAAAACTTCCTTGCACTTACAGATTTCTGACAGCTAAAATAACCTAAAAATTGTATCTTCAATTTGTAAACAAGTTATAATACAACTAAATTAAATAGTATAAAATTTTCATGCAAATGTGCAACTTGTAGGGTTCATGAAATTTGCCGCGATATTATTTTCCATTTTACGTACTTACGTCGGTAGGTACCTAATATGCATTGAAAATTTATTAAGTGCATTTATGACAAATATAAAATGAAAATGACATTCAGAAATGAGAAAATGTAAAATTAATTATTATTTTACAAAACTCTACAATGTTTTAAAAACCAGGAATTTTATTAACATAACGCCTATTATAAACATATAGCAAGAATATCGCTATATGTTTTGATTGCTATTACTATTCGAGAAATGTAGGCGTTCAGACAAATACAGATTCGGTAGAGAGTATTAGAAAAAATAGCTCGGCAAGTGTGTTAATTTAGCCTTCAATAAGCATACCGAAGTAACACCAATAAGTAACCGACTTATTGGTCTCATAGTATACTTGTAAAGTTATAGAATACCTAACACTTGTGTTCTTTTATCGATTATTCGTGCACTTGAGTCAATTCTTACGCGTATCAGACTTTAGGTACTATTTAGTTTATCAGTATCGATAGTATTGCTTTCAGGATACATCAGTATCAAGAGAGGTAGGACATAGTGATTTATCGCTCGAACTGGAGCAGCCCGACCGCTGAAATACCTCCACCTTACAGAAGTCCGCAGCCAAATAACAATCACTTCGGTGTTGTTGTGTTCCTGCGTGTGAGTAAGGTTTCCAGAGCTCCTGGGGGGTGCTACATTAGTAGCAGGGGTCAAGCCTTTAAGGTAAGGGCGACAACTCCAGTAACAGATTTATTATGCTGTACTTATTAGCTAGGACCTCATTACCCCTTAACATCAGATGGGATGAGGTCATACGAACTAATATACGACGTGCGGTTTCTACACTAAACTTTTGTGTTTATCATTGAACAACCATTGGACAACAACATCACATACATTGTTATGTTTCTGTGGCCAGTAGCTAACGAGAAATCAGAAACAATGACGTTATCACAACACCCAGATCCGAGACAATGTAGTTATAAAAGTTCGTTTCTATAGTGCCCGACCAGGAACCGAACCCGGGACCTCCAAGATGGCGCGATATTGAAGTCCGTCCGTCTCCGACACCGTAGCCGAGAGGCGAAAGTCTCGGCTACGGAGTTCATCTCATTGAAAGGTGACTGGTAGAAACTGCCTATAAGTATTCATTGATACCGGTTTAAGTACAAGTCTATTGCATTATTGTTAAAATTTATTTCCTTTATAAAGTACTTTGTGTCATTTTTTTTTAAAGTGAAAGTATTTATTCAGCACACAAAAAACGATATAAAAAAAAACAATGTTACAAGGAATTATTTTAGAGCTACAAATTAAACTAAACAGGTATCTAACAGCTGCTTTTAATATTATACACGTGATTATTGCATGTTGTAATTGCCTTTAATTGTTTGAACAGTTAATAGTTTAAAGCATTTTTTATATCGATATCTTTTCTATTTTAATGCTGTTTCTTATGTTGAAAGAAAGAAAATACATTTATTGGCACATTTAAGTAGACTCACACAAACTTTTAAACATACAGTGCATAGGTACATAAATAAGAAAATAATTGTGGCAGGGGATAAGGTCTCAGACTCTGTATGAGCTGCTGCAGCACAGTGCCACTATACAATGTTGGTAATTCATTTAATTAATAAATAAACAAATTAACTACCCTCTTAAAATAAACCGAGGGACTCTGCTAGTCACTGAAACTCAAAGACATACCTCTCAGTCATAATTAACAGATCTTTAAAATTATTGTTTTTTTATTTATTTTTTGCAACACGGAATTAGGGCCTCGCGCCATTTCTCTGACTTTGTTTTAGGCGGCACGTCACAGGTAAGAGCGGTTTTTTTCAAAGCCCTTCGCCGCTGAACACGCGACCGCCATCTTTTTTTAGGGTACCGCACCACCTCTATAATTAGGGACCCATTTATGCCCGGTACCAATATTTACGATTCGTAATGTGTCAAAAATTACTATCCGTTTTACTTCAACCGACTACGAGTCGATACGAGTTCACCTTGCCGGTATCTTTTCGGTAGTTATAGGTTCCGAACCGGAGTTAGCTTCATTTGGTTTATATAGAGACTATTCATGAGTTTTACTAATGTAATGTACCTATATGAATAAAAAAATATTGACGTTGACTTTGACTTCAATAATTGACTTTCTTCACAAAAAATCTTAAAAACTTTTAAGAATTATTTTTAGAGAAAAAAACATACTTTTTTCTGTTCCAGAACCTACCTCTAATTCCTGAGTTCTATCACGCACTGACCGATCTTGTTTATTTTTTTTTCAAACCTGCGGTTACGTTCGGGATAGAAGAGCGCCGCGGGCCAAAACAGTCAGTCAAAAGTCACGCGCTCGGAGCCGAAAAAAATAAGAAAAAAAATAGGAGAAAAGGAACGTTTCGTGAATGATACAGTTTTTTTCCCCACAAAATTAGATATGTTGAGTTTTTAAGAAATTGCGTGCGCGACCCCCGTAATAACATGTCTGGGAGTCTGGTTTGGTCTTTTAGATTTTTTCGGAAACTTTTCCGTTTCGACGTTTTTGGGGTTCAAATTGTTTTGCCAAAAAAAGGTTGTCTGTTTCCGCCAATCCATGTTTAATTTCAATGCGCTTTGTGGGTAGGTACCTATAGAAAGAACGAAAGATACATATTTTAATAGGTAACTAATAAGCATTAATAAACGTTACTGAACAAAACTATACATGAAAGTATTAAAAAAAAATCCTATATATAAAATATTTACAAAAGTGCTCCAGTGTTTAGGGTGCCCAGAATGCTAGCAACATTGCCTCTTTGAATGGCCAGACTTAAACGTTGGCTGAGGTATTTACCAGCATTCTGGTCACCAGAAACCTACCAGTACCTACCTCTATTAGGCACCTTTTAAATATTATTTAAACAATGTGGAGTCAAATATAAAAGTACCTAAAATCACAAAGCAAAAACAGAAAGACAAAGCTTCAGCTTTGCGCACCATAACTTGAAGGGTACTGACAGAAGTTATTCCGTTTTTTTTTACATTACACTTCAAGATTGACCTCATCCCACCTGATGTTAAGTGGTAATGAGGTCCTAGCTTAAAGGCGACAAGTACAGCATAGTAAATCTGTTACTGGACTCGTCGCCGTTACCTTTACCCCTGCTACTAATGTAGCACCCCCCAGGAGCTCTGGAAACCTAACTCACACACCAACACAGAAGTAATTGTTATTTAGCTGCGGTCTTCTGTAAGTTGGAGGTAGGTATTTCACCAGTTAGACACTGCTCATGCAAGCTATTTATAATAGCTGTATGATAGTCAGGTTAAGAAGTAAAGGTTCGGGTAATTAAAACTACAAAATAAAGGTGATTTTATTTACCAGTATTGTAGGCGCACGGTATGTTAGCACATCAAGATAATACAGTTTAATATTAGCTCTTATTTCCACATACATAAGAGCATTCCAATTACATTTAATCTTCCTAAACGTTCACTTCTATTTCATAGATATTGTTTTTTTTGACATCGTTTTATCTAAGTATTGTTTCATTAATTTATCAAATGAAAAATACGTGTCTAATATGTTTACATAGCTGATTAACGGACTAAGAACCCTGGTATAGTTGAACCAGTCCGCTCTCCTTCTTTCATACTATATGTTAAAGTTAATACTCAATACTCAATATGAAGTTTGTTGCATCTTTATTGTTTACAAGGTGTTATCTTAAAATTAGATCAATAAAGCCCCTGTAAGGGCACTGCAATTAGAGAGAGGACGCTCATTATTTAACAAAGCTAAAACGATATTAATATAATAGAAAGAAAACGAAAAGAACATATAAATTGGAATTAAAGTTATTATAACTTTTTTTTTTATGTGTTAATGGTACTCTAGTTTAAATTAGGTATATCATAGATATTCACTTATGGTATAATACGATTTTTTATTAGGAATTGTTTTAATTTATATACTAATGTTTGCGTTCAGGCAGTGACCCACATAATAATGGATGTCAATGCATCAACAACAATTAAAAAAAAAGCACTGATTTTTTTTACCTCCACCCGCCATATTTATTTTAATGGCGCCAACTGGTTAGTACCCAAAACCGCCGCCCGAGGCGTTTGGCTCGTGCTTTGTTCCAACACAGGTCCTGATACAAATAAAATCGTTTATAATTACAGTCATTAGTCGTTTTACGTAGTCCAGGGGTCCGTTTTACCATTTTTAATTGTAGGCGGCAGCTTCGTTTCTTCAAAAGCGAATATAGGGTTAGCTAGCGGCCATTTTGGATTAGGTCTAAGAATTAGCTGCTTGTCAGGTAGGTAAGTGTTTTTTTAAAGGTACTTACATGGATCAGGCATTGGGTTGTAATATAACGTTTCGGAGTAATTAAGACTTTGGTGAAAGAAGTAATCCTATTAAGAGGTAGGTACAGTCCGTAATCTGTAATATTACAGATTCAAGCATTTTATGTTTGATGGGTAACCTATGTTGCCGCGACATAATCAGACCGGACACTAGGTTGCGCCTTCTGTGAGGTCTAGGGTTTGATTCCCGCTCGAGTCAATGTGCAAACTAACTTCTTTCTCTATTCGCTCGGGTCTGGATGTTGTGATAAAGTGTTTGTCTCTGATTTCTGTAACACAAGTGCTTTAGCTACAGGATTAGAGCAATGTAGGTATGCGACGTCCAATATTTATTTATTGGATTGGTAAGGTAGGCAAAACAAGTTTCCACATGCGGAAGTAATGCAATGTTAAGTTAAAGGCTGATACTCGTAAGACTTGGAAAGCGTGTAGGTATAATTTAAGATGTGTCATATTAAATTAAAGCGTTTTGTTATATTTTTTCAGCAATATTATGAATTGTATGTTGCTATTCCAACAACGAAATTAAAACTGAAAAATTGGCGTCTTTACCTAATTAGGTAGTTAAAAAAACCCTTTGCCTAAGAAATTGGAAACATACAGCCTATAAAGTCAATCAAACTTTAAAAAAAACGCACTTGTCAAGAAATTTATAGTACGCAGCTCCATTTGTTTTATAAAGACGTTTCATAATAATTACTGATGTTATTAAATTAAGCATCAAAGTAAGTTACAAATTAACTAAATGGTAGACCAATATGTTACATCTAGATGGGAAATCTGGTCTTCACGACACATAGCATACGCAACGCGACTAAATTTTATCGCGCTCTTTACAAACGTCAAAATCGATTGAAGTCAGTACCCCAGCTGCTGATTGATTGAAAATACGAGTGCGGTGTGCTATTAGCCAATCAACAGTATCAAATTTTTGTCGTCTTATGCGTCATATTTGACGTACCTAATTGCAGATTGACGAACGTAGTTGCTAGGCCTAAGGGAATCCTAGTGTGAAGTCCCGCGATACTGTTAATGAAGACGTAAATCTAAATTTCGTAACTAATAACAGTAACTAATCTAAATAAAATCTAATTCCTACTACATACAGTCTATCAAAACATTCCAAATTCTACAACATTTAACTTTATCATGCGTTTTATCCGAATATCATAGACGGCGCCGCCCGGCGCCGGGGGCGTGGCCGCGAGAAGTGTCAGTGGCGCCAATGCTTTCCGCTTTGACTTTTTACTTTTTTTAACCAAACTTTTTTTTCGGGCCGCGGCAAAGGCGTTCGCGCGGCTCGAATGCCCGTGTAATTTAATTAGGTTATAAAAGACAGTTCGTTTAATGTTTTCATGATGGGTCGTTGGTTGGGTTGAGACAGTTTGATCAAGTTGTCTGTCCGTCTGTCTCTACAAGATCATTGATACAGGGTTTGTAGTATTATTTTAGACTTTACCGTACTGTGAAAACCTAGGTGACCTCTTTTTTAGCCCGCAAAATGGGTGCTACCATAATTTAGATAGCAGTCGCCCCTTTCTTTTAATAATCAGATTAGTCCTATCAAGGATCAAGATCAGCCTTAAATATATATTTAATATATTACCGGAGGCTAACGGTTGATACAGCAGTAAAATTTCATCGCCTACGATAACTTGCGGTTAGCTCAGTTCGAAGAGCAGCACGCGCGATACGTAAAGGTCGTGGGTTCGATTCCCGCACCGCAATGGGAGATAAAAAATTTCTGTTTCTAATATTTAAAGTTCGCCTAAAGCGGTCGGCGTAAAGTACGTACTATAAAAATAAAAAATCAGCCTTAAATATATTCCCTGAAGGCTGCCAAAGATGAAATATGTCGAATCCGATGACAAATGGCAATTTTTGATTCTCATACTCGTAACTTACACACTTCGAATGCCGATAAAGCGTTTTCAAGAAACAAAATAATGGTTATGCAATTAAAAAACCATGTGTATGTTCCGAAATTTAAAGCGATCTTCTAAAACGAAACCTATATATAGTAAGTAAGTATATAATTCTACTGTATCAGAAACAGTAGTTACCTAACGTTCCAATCCAGGAATGATGATTCAGTAAAAATCAATGGCTCTATTTTAGTCCGTTAGTAGGATTTCAAAATAAAATGAGAACGTTTAAAATAAATCAACGGGTCAAAACGCGACACCATTTTTATTTAGTAGTTAATACGAACTACTTACTCATGGAATCCACATTCAGCATGGAATCCAATGATTAGCAAATGTTTACCGCGGTTAGAACGATCAAAAATAATTCCGGATACTGTCAGTGTAGTGTGTCGAAGTGACTTCAATAACATTTTGTTATGTGACAATGTGAGGGTGGATGAAGATTTGCAAGCTCCCCCGAACAGACGAAGGCGAGCAAGACCAGTCAGCTCGTGACCACGGTTGGTGCAACCTAACCGAAATGTCAGGCAGTAAGTTCGTATTGAGTATCAAATAAAAATGGTGTTGCGTTTTGACCAGTTCAATTAATTTAAATGTTTAAAATGGAACGCGAAAGTCTTAAAGTTTACAATGAGAACGTTTTTTTTCGAAAAACAAAAAAAGTTGATGATAATTCAATGTCTGAAAGTTCAATTAGAGGGGTATGTCTTACGTCACTAATTCGTATTAACTGTGCAAAGGAGTGGCGACGGACATAATTTTAACGCAATATATTTTAGTAAACTTTTGTTTGCCGTAGCCTTTTGTTCTAAGAGAGGTAGGGCATAGCGATTTATCGTTCGAACTGGAGCAGCCCGACTGGTAAAATACCTCCACCTTACAGAAGACCGCAGCCAATTAACAATCACTTCTGTGTTGTTGTGTTCCTGCGTGTGAGTAAGGTTTCCAGAGCTCCTAGCGGGTGCTACATTAGTAGCAGGGGTCAAGCCTTCAAGGTAAGGATGACAAGTCCAGTAATAGACTTATTATGCTGTACTTGTCACCCTTAAGCTAGGACCTCATTACCACTTAACATCAGGTGGAATGAGGTCAATCTTGAAGTGTAATATAAATAAAAAAAAAGTGCCGTATATTTTTTATCAATCTATTCTATTCAAAATAAGCAGCATTAATTTATAGATAGTGTAACAAAGATAATAATAGTGTAAAGAACTACTCTTACCCCCTATCGAATACAAGAAACGGTTTCCTTGTATTGTATAATTAACTAACCTAATTAGATCACTTATGAGAAGCATAAACAATGGACAATAGATCGGAAAAAAAACGACTGACGAATAAGTTTTATTCGATTGTAGATTCAATCTAATCGATACACTGAACATTTTTATCGATTGTTATGTAACAATGGTTGGTAAGAAGCTGCGGCTAAAGACATGTGTGCATAAAGCGCTATTCAGACCTAACACTATGAGATAACGAATCGATTGTTACCAGGTTCCAATATTTAACGATTCGTAGGGTAGGGAGGGGGAATGGCGTTCACTTAAGGAAAACATGATATAACTATTTATTTATTTATTAAAAATCAAAATGAAGAAAAGTAATAAAGTCTTTTACTATAGAGTAAACAACAAATTGACAACTAAGACATATATCTTTGAACGAATAGTAGTAGGAAGCAATTAAAAAAAAAACATGTTTGAGCGGCATTACCCCAGCCTTTGGGTAATGGCGTTCAGGGTACGAAGTAGTGACGGTCAAACATGTTTTTTTGTAATTAACGAGTACTATACATTTTAATTACAGAAATATAATTAGATCAACCTTAAACAATAAAAATAAGTATTGAATCACAAATTAGCATTAATTATCACCATTTGTACGTAATATTAGACTTTTTTAAAGTAACAAAAATCTTCGACGTTAAATCAACTTCAATTATTATTTTCAAATGAAATTATTAATATTAGGTAATAATATTTTATTTTTGGACACATAAATCACAGATAAACCTATCTGGCGAATCCCACCCCGAACATATAGCATGAGCCCACAGTCTGCAGAGGGTGCAACTATACCACAACTCGTAGTTTTTACCAAATTCTTCGCATATAATGCATTTATTATAATTGTCATCATTCACATTCATTTCGTCATCACTGTCATAGTCACAAAGGTGCTCTATATCTTCACTTTCTGAAGATTTTCTTGTAAAATTCGTCTCTTGTAAGGTTTTTGTTTCTTTGCTGCTTTTCTTTCGGACAAACCTCCATCAATCGCAGTTTTACTGACTGCTGAGCTGACTGAAGGTCTTCTTCAGACCAAGCCGCTTTAGCGGTGATCCGTTGACAATTTCTTGGCATATCTACAACAATATAAAAAATAAGTCACTATGGGGTAATGGCGCTCACATGAGCGGTATAACCCCAAAGGGTCGTTTTGTAATTAATTTAAAAATGTAAAAAAATCATACAGTATTGTTGGAAGTTTATTTCACTATCGAGAAAAAGAATGGTCTTGTTATAGAAGAATGAAATGAATAACTAAAAAAGCATTAAAATTTTGGACTTACCGACAAAAACACGTAGCCAAAAATTAGATCAGCGCGGCGGCATACGAAAAAACGCACTTCACCGTCGCATGAGGCGAGGCGACTGACCGTTTGCAACGTTTTCTGTTGAAGCCCCCCTCCCCCCTACATTCAAGCCACGTGGCGTGTTGCTATGTTCCGATTTGACTGAGTTAAAGAGGTGAGCGCCATTACCCAGTGAGCGCCATTCCCCCTCGCTACCCTAAGTGTCAAAAATGACTATTCGTTTTTCTAAGAGTCGTTAATTCTATTTTCAAATTTACTTTCAATATCAGCTGTCATCAGTCGTCTGTCCGTCGTTTTAAGCTTACGCCTCGTATAAAATATTACTATACGTAACTAGAAGATCGTTTTTCTAATATTGAAACCGGGCATGAAATGTCTTGCTGTCTTTTATAAAGGAACACATAGAACATCGACTTGCGTTGATCAATTGAATTCTACCAATCAATATCAATTATTGACGACCTCGGTGGCGCAGTGGCTAAGGTAGGCGGCCCAAGCCCGATAGGTCCCGGGTTCGATTCCCGGTCAGGTAAATTTGGAAAACAAACTTTTCTAAATTGACGCCTGATGTTAAGTAGCAATGAGGTCCTAGCTTGGCGACAAGTACACTATAATAAAGCTGTTACTTGACTCGTCGCCCTTACCTTGAAGGCTCGGCCCCTGCCACTAATGTAGCAGCCTCCAGGAGCTCTGGAAACCTTACTCACACGCAGTGACACAACAACATAGAATGATTTATATTTGGCTGCGGTCTTCTGTAAGGGAGGTAATTCACCAGTCGGGCTGCTCCAGATCGAGCGGTAAATCGCTATGCCCTACCTCTCTTAAATAGCTACATATGTTGGTAAATTGGCTACTTGACAGTTTTTGAAAAAGTATTGTAAAATGTGCGCCCGTTCATTTTATATCCCAAGCAATTCGATTTATCTGGAAATAATCTAAATAACCAGAGAAAAATAAGATTTTGTGTAACACATTTAAAAAGCGCGCGAAAACGCCTAGTCGCTTCATTCTTGCAATTATGACGTCATCGTGCTAGACAACGAACCGATACGCATAGGAACGACTTAATTAAGATAAACGGAAAATGTTTCAATAAATTCTTTATACGATTAGAGACACAATAATTCAATTTAATCGGTAAAATAATCATTGTTTCGCCACATTAAAATAAATAATTTTCGCCGACAGCTATCATTTCCGAATTGCAATGGTGGTTTCCGTTTCGGTTCTTTTGTTCCACAGATAAAAAAAGTAAAATTTATTTTGCAAAAATAAAATACTAACTATGCTTTTAATTATAAAATAAAAATGTAAAATTATTACTTTACTAATAAGCTAACATATCTAACACTTTTCATATTTCATTGTTAACACTGTCAAGTAGCCAATTATTGACGACCTCGGTGGCGCAGTGGCTGAGGTAGGCGGCCCAAGCCCGATAGGTCCCGGGTTCGGTTCCCGGTCAGGTAAATTTGGAAAACAAACTTTTCTAAATTGACGCCTGATGTTAAGTAGCAATGAGGTCCTAGCTTGGCGACAAGTACACTATAATAAAGCTGTTACTTGACTCGTCGCCCTTACCTTGAAGGCTCGGCCCCTGCCACTAATGTAGCAGCCTCCAGGAGCTCTGGAAACCTTACTCACACGCAGTGACACAACAACATAGAATGATTTATATTTGGCTGCGGTCTTCTGTAAGGGTGGTAATTCACCAATCGGTCTAGTTCAAGCGTTAAATCGCTATGCCCTACCTCTCTTAAAAAGCTATGTTGGTAAAATTGGTAAAAGCGTGATGTCACGGCGTAAATATAAATAATATTGTTAAGGTTACCAAGTGAGTGTGTGAATAGTACCTTATGCTCAGGCATTTCCATGCTTTCGTTGATGACTTCATATCTTTTTGCGCACAATTAGAACAATAACATGCCTCCATCGAGTATCATCGTCAAATGGTTTTACTTTTAAAAGAAAAGGGGTAGGTAGACTAACTATTCTTTATCGAATAAGCATGTACCTAATTGATGACCTAGTAGCCAGGAGGCGAGTAGGCCGAACATTGGCGTCGCGCCTTCTTTGATGTCCCGTTTTCGATTCCCGGTCGAGTCAATATGGAAAACGAACTTTTCTTTATTGTGTCGGGTCTAGGTGTTGTGGTACCGTCGTTGTTTCTGATTCCTGTTACACATAGGCTTTAGCTTCTTGCAATAGTATAAGAGCAATGTGTGAGGTTGTCCAATGTTTATATTTTGCCTAATGTCTGGTATTGGTCATTAATTTCATTTGAAGAACTGAGAATTGATTTTGTCATAAAAATCCGCTGCGTAGTTTTAAAGATCTAAACATATTATAGGGACATACAAAAAACCGGTCAAGTGCGAGTAGGACTCGCGTGGAGAGGGTTCCGTACGTTGGGCTCATAGGTCACAATAAACTAAACAATTATTTATCAAATGTAAGTAAATAAGTTACAGTTGTTGACGTCGATTTTTAAAGTAATTAATTCTTCTTATTCTTTAGCTAATTTACTTTGCTTTGAAACGTATTCATGGTAAAAGGTTGTTAGATAATTAAATACTTCTGGAACCTGGTAAGTACTCGCACGAAAAAACTATATATGGCTGAAAATAATCACATGGCACAGGCAAAAAACGTAAATTTAACAAAACAACCCGTTTTGTTTTAATCCATGTACTTCTCATAGGTTTTCCTGTAATCTGTAGGCAAAGAGCTATATTCCGCATTAATTTCAAAATTTTTAGCATAGTAGTTTCGGAGATAAGGGGGGGTGGGGGAATGGTCAATTTTCAACTATTTTCTTAAATAACTTAAAAACTATTTATTTCAAGATTATAAATGAGACATATTTGCAATCCTTACAGCAAGATCTTTCATTTGATATGTCACACGATATGGTTAGTGAATTTTTTTTTATGTTGTGTGATTTACCCTCCAAAGTGACCCCCAAATTCTTAATTTATTTATTTACGTTACACATGCACCTTTGGGTCTTTAACTTACATATGTGTACCAAAAATCATTTCAATTGGTCCAGTGGTTTCAGAGTAATCGGCTGTGACAGACGGACGGACAGACTGACACGCGAGTGATCCTATAAGGGTTCCGTTTTTTCCTTTTGAGGTACGGAACCCTAAAAAGCGACTTTGTTTTATACTATGTAGTGATTAACTATTGAACTGCTCTGCTCTGTACAAATTAATACCAAATTTGTAAATTAAAACTTAGCAAATCGTAAATAAATCCAATAAATCGGACCGACCATACTTTTCCCTCCATTACCCTCCACAGAATCTAAAAGTTTACTGTTTGAATTTCTTCTGCTAATCATCCATAGACAATAGTTTAAAGAGCACTAACAAAAAACAATAAGCCATTCATCAAAACAAAACTGTGAGCAGAATTAAAAATGATTTATTAAATATTAACCCGCTTTCACACGCAATGAAACGAAATGCTCAACGGAAGACGTTCTGATTAATTACTTTTTAATTCGCCATTTTGGTTGCGTCATTGTACGAACGTGGAATAGAGATGTACAGAAGGTGCATCTTATTTAAGAGAGGTAGGGTATAGCGATGTACCGCTCGAACTGGAGCAGCCCGACTGGTGAAATACCTCCTCCTTACAGAAGACCGCAGCCAAATAACAATCACTCCGGTGTTGTTGTGTTCCTGCGTGTGAGTAAGGTTTCTAGAGTTCTCGAAGGGTGCTACATCAGTAGCAGGGGTCAAGCCTCAAGTTTAAGGTAAGGGCGATAAGTCTAGTAACAGATTTATTATGCTGTACTTTTCGCCCTTAAGCTAGGACCTCATTACTACTTAACATCATGTGGGATGAGGTCAATCTTGAAGTGTAATATAAAAATATAATCTAAGATAATTTAACTGTATTTTTATTGACGTAATTTCACGATAGAACATGGGTGATCAGTGAATGTAAAAAGTGGCAACGTAGTTCTAGCATTCTGGGCACCCAAAATACTGGAGCAAACTATCCCTACTAATATTATAAATGCGAAAGTAACTCTGTCTGTCTGTTACGCTTTTCCGCTTAAACCTCTCAACCGATTTTGGTGAAATTTGGTATAGGTATACGTTGAACGTCTAGAACGGATTTAAGCTACTTTTTGTTTTGTAAATATGCAGTGCACGCGAACGAAATCGCGGGCGCAGCTAGTCTTCTACAAATATTCTACATATTTTAAAAGATTTTGTTATTTTAGGTACATGTGTTGTTTCTATTTAAGTAGTGCAATACTTAACAAGTTTCTTATAATGTTGTAAGAATTATAACATATTATTGTGAATTTAAAGACAAATAACAAGTAACAGGTAATATACAAACATATTAAAACCAGACATTTCCGGTATACCGGATTAAGTTAAAGTAAGCAAGGTAAGGTTTAAGCTCTTTTCAAGCCACACAGTTGGGTCTAAAGTAAGTTGTCCAAGTGGACAAGTAGCTTGACAATCGATGCGCGTTTGAATGATTAATTATATCTGAACAAATCGATACTTAATTTACGCATACCTATTGACATTCACTAAATTTTATACATAAGTATACAAATAATTCCCCATTTCCCTTGGTCACACCATTGCACGTGAATGGTTGGACCAATTTCAATTTTTTGTTGTTGTTTGTTATTATCTGGAAAGAGTTCTTATGAAAAAAAAAAGAAAAAATTGCGCGGAAAATAAGAAAATTTAAGAATACTATTGTCGTCGTGGGTGAAAATCAATTCGAATTAAATCTTTAAGACAGGGCAACAAAAGTGATAATAATAACCATTAAATAGCATAATCCGTGCGAATTTTCGATAAAAATTAATTCATTATAAATTAAATTTTAAGACTTTTTTAAATTGTGACAGCTTCGGACAATTGCTCTTCACAAATCTGTAAAGAAGACGCCTTTCATTAATTCGTGATCTGTGGACATGAGTGACGGACATTTGCGCGGGAAACTCCATGCGTCAGTTGTTTCTTTTTTAATCCGAGTTCTGTCGTTGACCGCGTGGGTATTCGGCCTCTTTGTAGGTAAGTAGGTTTTATTCCGGTGCTTTTTAAGGCCTGATGAATCAGAAATAGATTTAATAGTACCTACATGGTAAGCATTTGCTAATCTTATGAGAACTGCTACCGTGGTTTATAACAGCAGTAAGCTCGTAAACCCGGAGGACGTAAGTTCGAATCGTTGCTTACATTTTGTGAGGTTTCAGTTTGGTCCGTATGTAAACTGTCGGCTAAAATATTTGTTAATCTATACTAATATTATAAAGATCACAAGTTTGTTTGTTTGTGTGAGCGTGTTAATCTCACTGGTCCGAATTGAACATGTATTGGATAGTCCATTTATCGACGAAGGCATAAGGCAATATAACATCACGCACCAACCAATAGAAGCTTAGGATCAAAGGAAAATGTGAAAAAAAATGTGAATTAAATTTCTCGCATGAGACGACAAAATTACTACACCGTTGCTTGGGTGATAGTACACCGTACTCGTATTTTTAGCCAATCAGCAGTTGCCGCATTGATTTTGACATTTCTTAAGAGCGCGATAAAATTTACTCGCGTGGCGCATGCAGCAGGCCTAGCATGCACAATACGTCAAATTTCTCGCATGAGACGAAAAAAGGTCTCGATACTATTGGTTGGCTAATAGCACACTGCACTCGTATTTTTTGCCAATCAGCAGCTGACGCAGTGACTTCAATCGATTTTGACGTTTGTTTAAGAGCTCGATAAAATTTAGTCGCGTGGCGTATGCTAGGCCTGATTAGTGATTAGATACGAATGATGATTACGTACTTAAAATGGCACGTTGTTCCGTTGGTTTAGTTCATACTTCTAGGTATAATCAAAATAGGTCTGCCTTTTTTATTCAATCTCCATCTTATAAGAAGCCTAACTGTCAAATTTTAAAATTTGTAGGTGTTATAGTTGCTGAGATTTTGTTATTAATCAGTCAGTTAGTCAGTCAGTCAGTCAATCAGTCAGTGAGCGGTACTTTGCTTTAATATGTACAGGTTACCGTTTTTATTGCTACGGGTTTTGTATCGGTGTGGTAACATAACCTTGCGAGCAAAAAATTAAAAGACAACGCTAAGACGGCTGTCATCGCCTTTAATAAAGATATTATCCATTAGGCTCCACAAAATAAACAAATCACAGCTACCTGCAACTAAATGAAGATGTGAATAAAGTCACTAATTAATATTCTGTATGAGATACTATTGAGGATTTAATTTTGTTTCGAATTAGACGTTATGTCTGAAAGGGTTGAGTTTAAAATGAAACAGTCGGTGAGTGGAGGTTTTAAGTGTGAAGGAATGCCGAGTCAGCATGCGTTGTAAGTGCATTGCGTTGCAAAGAAATGGTCCAAGCTTTTTTGAAGGGTCTACTCCAAAAATTGAAAGGAGCAAAGGAAAAGTTTCGTTTTTGAAGGTTAATCGAAAGCACGGGAATTAAAACCGTGACTTTTGATTTGCACAAATATTGAGTTATTTGAGAAGTCTTAATTTGCATTCGAAGTGGATTGGTCACGATTGAGAGCGCAAAAACAAACAGTGATGGAAGAATATTACTTTGTTTGTTTCTGTTGTTTACTTACTGGGGTAAGTTCCAAGTTTTGAGAGTTACTATACATTCAACATAACAGACTGGTGAAATACCTCCACCGCACAGAAGACCGCAGCCAAATCACATCGGTGTTCCTAGGGGGTGCTACATTAGTAGCAGGGGCAAGCCTTTAAAGTAAGGGCGACCAGTCCAGTAACAGATTTATTATGCTGTACTTCTCGCCCTTAAGCTAGGACCTCATTACCACTTAACATCAGGTGGGATGAGGTCAATAAAAAAAACATTTCATCTCAGGCACATTTTTTTAACTAACTAGTGATGATGGCTGCGGATTTCCTTTTCATTTACCGATCCTGCGGGGCAACGGTAGGCTTACACTTCTAGCCGCTGGTAAGGCTACAGTTGTCATCAAAATATAAATAAAAAAAGGTGTTCCCCTTACTTTGTCCTGCAGTATCCGTCGCCTGCGCCAGTCATTGAGTCTAAAATGGCGGCGCTAATGTAATTTATTAACCCTGAGACGACCTCGAAAACTGAGATTTCGGTATATCCTACTGTAAAACTGATATCTAGCTTCACGCTACTTTGGTCATATCGGGATAAAAAGTATCCTTGAAAATATGATATTGGGAACATGAGATCATTTTACTAGACGATTGCGAATAATTGCGTGCCGTTAACTTTGAGCTCAGTAGTCGATTCAAAAGAAAACCAAAAAAAAGTTTAGTAGGTATGCAACTCTTTGCCGCACCAAAAAGAAGTGGAACTCGTTGCCAGCTCATATTTCCTCGTTCCTTTGACATGGATTCCTTCAAAAAGAGCGTGAAGAAACATCTTGCAGTATGGCGATGATAACGGATAGGATGTTACGGTATCAAATTCGTTGTCATCGCGATGTGGGTTCCTTTCCTGCTCACCATCAAGCTGAGAGGAGCCATTATAATATATTTTTACTTATATAAAAAACCTTTATAAAAAAGTTAAACTTACTTTTAATCATAAAACAGCATTATTTCGAACAACATCATATACATTGCTCTAATTCTGTTGTAGTAAGTAGCAAAAGCATTTGTGTTATAGAAACCAGAAAAAATGACGGTACCAAAACACCCAGACCCGAGACAATACAGAAAAGTGAAGAAATATAATCATTGCTTTTACAAACTCATCATCTCTATAGCCACCCATCCAATATCAGACAGCGTCAAACGAAGCTTAACTTCGGCTAGTATTCCAATCAGTACCAAAGCACCATTGGCGGTCCAATAAACCTAAAAATTAATTAGTTTAAAAAACTAAAACAAATAATTGCATTACTACGCCTAATGACTTATGGCGCGGTTCGTAGTAAAACGCCTTTATGACTCAGGGGCGCGGGTTTGATTCCCGGAAAGCTGGCACCTTGAAATCAAATTGGATAAACGGCTTATAAAGGATTATGGGTGTTAATAATAAAATTAAGAGAGCAACACCCGTAAAATAGAAAATTGGGACACTAATACTGTTATTTCCTATATAAATTAAATAACGACAAAAAAATTGTTACGCATACAATCTTGATCTGTACAAAGTTCCCAAACGTCCCAGTTAATAATTTTGAATTAGAGTAGAAAGTCTCCAAATTTCCGTCCACTATTTAACCTGTTCCATGGTCTGAAAAAGTTCCCAATCGTCCCACTGCATAATTAACATTAGAAAAAAAATGCATGAATTCAACTAGAAAGGCTCAAAATTGCCGTCCACCTTCCAGAAGACCGCACCCAAATAACAATCGCATCTGTGTTGTTGTGTTCCTGCATGTGACTAAGGTTTCCAGAACTCCTGGGGGTGCTATATTAGTAGCAGGGGTCAAGCCTTCGAGGTAAGGACGACAAGTCCAGTAACAGATTTACTATCCTGTATTTGTCACCCTTAAGCTAGGACCTCATACCCACTTAACATCAGGTGGGATGAGGTCAATCTTGAAGTGTAAAATAAAGAAAAAACCTGTTCCACCTCAGTCCGAAGAAAGTTCCCAAACGTCCCCGCTTGTAAAATCGGTCCGGCATCGCGTGTGTTTCGTGACGCAAATAGGGGCGGCCTGTAATTGTACAGCACAGAGGATAATATAATTTGCGTCTGCGCACCGCTGTAATGACAAGCCGCGGCACGCATGCGCGGCCGGGGCACACGGGGGAGGTCGGTGTTGCAAGTTAAATATTTTAAGAGAGATAGGATATAGCGATTTATCACTCGAACTGGAGCAGCCCGACTGGTGAAATACCTCGACCTTACAATATTAGAAACAATCGATTTTATTATTTTTATAGTACTATACGCCGTACTAGCGAACTTTAAATATTAGAAACAGAAAAATTGTATCTCCCCTTGCGGTGCGGGAATTGAACCCACGACCTTCACGTATCGCGCGTGCTGCTCTTACCAACTGAGCTAACCGCAAGTTATTGTAGGCGATGAAATTTTTCTGCTGTATCAACCGTTAGCCTTTCGGTAAGTGCCCTCTGCCGAATATGTTTAGAACTACATAGTATGTAGAGGGCACTTACCGAAAGGCTAACGGTTGATACAGCAGAAAAAATTTCTGTTTCTAATATTTAATATTAGAAACAGATTTTTTTATCTCCCCCTGCGGTGCGGGAATCGAACCCACGACCTTCACGTATCGCGCTGCTCTTACAACCTTACCTTACAGAAGACCGCAGCCAAATAACAATCACTTCAGTGTTGTTGTGTTCCTGCGTGTGAGTAAGGTTTCTAGAGCTCCTGATGGCACAAAAAAAAATCACATTTTTGTTTATTATACCTAGTAAATCTGCAAACTAAAGCTACTAGTCCTTGAAGGAAAAGATTCGCACGCGTTTAAAAACATTCGTGCGTAACGCCTACCAAAAAAATACTTGAAAAAAAACTTGAATGCTATGTGAATTTCTTTAAGTCAGAATTTTTTTGTGGAATACAACAGAATTACTATAATAAAAATAAAATCATTTATTTCAGGTAACATAACCCATATCAATCACATTATTATTACAATTAATTAACAATTATGTCAAGTGTTCTGATTACTTCTTTTAAGAATTACTGCATTTTAAGAATTTCGTTGAAAAATTTCAACCCGTGTGCACCGTCACTCTCAAGAAACGTAAAAACAATCGCGTTTCCTCTCGCAGACGTGATTGAAGTTGTCTATTTTGGTACTGACAGCAAAAACACAAATGTTAAAAATTATTTGGTTGTAGCTTTTTTATATTGCACTTCCAGATTGACCTCATACCCCCTGATGTTAAGTGGTAATGAGGTCCTAGCTTAAGGGCGACAAGTATAGCATAATAACAGCTGTTACTGCACTTGTCGCCCTTACCTTGAAGGCTTGACCCCTGCTACTAATATAGCACCCTCCAAGAGCTCTGAAAACCTTACTCACACGCAGGAACACAACAACACCGGAGTGATTGTTATTTGGCTGCGGTCTTCTGTAAGGTGGAGGTATTTCACCAGTCCAGTTTCGCCAGTTCGGATAAATCGCTATGCCCTAACTCTCTTTAAAGCTTTTATTCTAAAATTTGCGTTCGGGGTAAACAGTTCCTAATACGTATATTATATTGCAAACTTTAACCAAATCTATTTTTGTCGCTTTTGTCGGTCAAAATAAAAGTACGGTCGACAGTATGTCAAGGTTAACACTTGCTATTTGATATTAGTTCTTATGCGCTCGACGCTCTGCCCACCGAAACTCGACAATCCCTCACTAAGGGAATTTTTAAATTAAAAGTTCGTGAATTCTTTTATTCCTCCCCCTCTACATAAAATTTCGTTTGCATTTATGAATATTCTATTCTCGTGTGTAATTTTCTGCTATTTATGATTATTAATTTTGTTGTTATCCATACTCACATTTTTACTGTTACCGCACCCATAAACGTACTAGATAGTAAACATGCAGATGCATGACCCAACGGTTGACTGGTAGAGAATGCTCCTAGCATTAAGTCCACCTTTTGTACTTTTTTTGTGCAATAAAGTTTTTAAATAAATAAATAAATAAATAAAGGCGGTGCTAAGGCCACATAGTGTTATATAAGAAACAGAAATTTTTTATCTCCCCTTGCGGTGCGCGAATCGAACCCACGACCTTCACGTATCGCGCGTGCTGCTCTTCCAACTGAGCTAACCGCAAGTTATCGTAGGCGGTGAAATTTTTCTGCTGTATCAATTGTACCGTTAGCCTCCAGTCAACTGGAGGCGTCATACCAGCACACGCAGACCCAAGTCAATTTTGAAAAGTTCGTTTTCCAAATTGACTTGACCGGGAATCGAACCCGGGACCTTTCGTGCTTTCGTCACTGCGCCACCAAGGTCGTCAATGAAATATAGACTTTGAACTCATATGACTTTACCATAAGGTTCGCTTTATAATAAGTTTTTATACATGTTAGTGCACTTTACTGCACCATGATAAGAAAATCAGGATATTATGATGGCATCTCAGAGATCTTGAGAGAAAGTATGTTTTTGAATAAAAGTCCGAGGAACTGTTTTCCCTTATCCCACCCTCCCCTTGCCTTCACCGAACCACAAGAGCCGGCCAACGATGTCATCGCTTCACCGTGGAAAATATTCCATCACGATCAAAAAAATTGGTAACTCCTATCTTTGCCGGACCATAAAGAAGTGGAACTCGTTGCCGGCTCATCTGTTTCCTCCTTCCTTTGACATGGATTCCTTCAAAAGAAGCTTGAAGAAACATTTTGCGGGTCAGTATGGCGATGCTAACGGATAGGATGTTACGGTATCTAATTCGTTGTCATCGCGATGTGGGTTCCTCTCTTGCCTACCATCAGGCTGGGAGGAGCCAATATACTGCGCTACTATAAAACAGAAATATTTTCAATAAAAGTATCTTTGCTGACGTTACCAAACCGAAGGCACAGTGGCGCCGCAGCTTTCAACGGACGGTCGCCCCTCTCTCGCTCACACATGATTCTGTCCTGCTCTAACACAATGACGCTGCGACTTTCGATTTTCAAATAATTTTTAATGTTTCCCTTTGCTTCGTCTGATAGTTTCTATGTAGACATCTATCGTTAATGCCGGGTTCCAATATTTAACGATTCGTAATGTGTCTCATATTATTATTATTATTTATTTATTTTTTAAACAAACAATGGTTAACAAAAGTTGACAGTAGTCCCACAAAACTATTTACATAGTTTGTCTATGGGATTATGAGTCTCTAACTTAATAAATAAGAACTTAAGTTGCTAAGCTAAGTTAGCTAAAAATGACGATCCGTTTTTCTCCAACCGACTACGAATCGTTAACCGTTCCATAATTTACTTTCCATACCGGCTGTCATCAGTCGTCCGTCGTGTTTAGATTACGTCTCGTATAACTCAAACTCAAATATTTCTTTATTCAAGTAGGTTACATATAACACTTTTGAATCGTCATTGAATACAATGCAAAGTGATTCTACTTCCGGTTCGGAACCTATATCTACCGAGAAGACACCGGTAAGAAACTCAGCAGTACAGTTAAAGTATCAGTATCTAACTTATTGCTATGTGTAGCTCACTTTGGACCAAGTCATATAGTTTTGTTTTGATGAGTGATGAAACAATTAAGTACTCAAGTAAGTATTTACTTTTGAGAGGTGAGCTGGAGCAGACCAGTCCAGTATAATTTAGTACGTAAATGGAACGGATTGTTTTCCTAATATTAGAACGATGAATAAATAGTAGAAGTAACGTCTGATTCCATTCCTTGCAATTCGACTGTAAAATTTGTTCCAATAATATTTTGCATACAGGTTCATCATTAAAAATCCTAAAACATTTGTATTTTATATGAAAATCAGCTCTCTTCTACATCAGAACGGAGGGAGGGTGATGTCAGTATAAAAGTTCGTCTGGATATTGATTATCTTTTTTGTAACTGTAAACTAGCTGTGCCCGCGACTTGATTCGCGTGGACTACATACTTTTACGGTCGGCCTTACCCCAATCTACCCTTGAATTAGAATGAGAAGGTAGTCCATATTTTAATCCAAGTTTCGAGCTATATTTGTGCCCAATTCCATATCTCATTCCAGATTCCAGATTCAACGTATATTTATACCAAATTTCATCAAAATCGGTTGAGAGGTTTAAGCAGGAAAGCGTAACAGACGGACAGACAGACAGACAGACAGACAGACAGACAGACAGACAGACAGACAGACAGACAGAGTTACTTTCGCATTTATAATATTAGTAGGGATAGCTGTGCCCGCGACTTCGTTCGCGTGGACTACAGGATGTTGTTTTCGCAATAAAAGGTAGCCTATGTCCTTTTTCAGGGTCTAAAGATTGTCTGTGCCAAATTTCATCTAATTCGGTTGAGAGTTACTTTCGCATTTATAATATTAGTAGGGATATTAGTATGAATAACTAACGAACGAACAAAAACACAGTTCTCATCCCAAAAACATCAACGTGCTTCCAGTAGCAGAAACGGATTTACCGTTTCCATCCCATACAATTCGACTGTAAAATCTACTTTGTAATATACCCTAATCGGGTTATACGCACCTCAGTAGCCCCATTCACCAATATAGGGTTGGCTGATTACGAATGTATGGACAAAGAGTATTACAATAATACTCTTTGTTGTTCAAAGTATTGGCAAAAAGCTTATAAGGCAACGTTGTCGTGGAAGATATTATGTGTATTTAAATAACGTTATTGTATGGTAATATTGTTTATGGTGTGGGATAATGGGGCTTGAGATGGGTAAATTGAGACGTTTTTTTAATTGGAATCGTTTTTCAAAGTCAAAGTCAATTCATTTATTCATGTAGGTTCTCGTCCAACATCCCTCAGTGCCTTAAAACAAAGGTGTACAACCAGTGTGTGTTACCAGTGATGACTTACGGCTCTGAGACGTGGTGCCTCACAAAATAACTTTTTAGAAGGCTCAAAGTCGCTCAGCGAGCTATGGAGAGGTCTATGCTTGGCATTTCTCTACGTGACCGAATCAGGAATGAGGAAATCCGTAGACGAACTAAAGTTGCTGACATAGCCCGTAGGATTAGTAAGCTGAAGTGGCAATGGGCTGGCCACATAGCACGAAGGTCGGACGGTCGATGGGGCAAAAAGGTTCTTGAGTGGAGACCACGTACCACCAAGCGCAGTGTGGGACGGCCACCTACCAGATGGACCGACGACCTAATAAAAATTTCTGGGTCTCGTTGGATGCAGGTGGCAATGGACCGGTCGCGCTGGAAATCGGTTGGAGAGGCCTATGTTCAGCAGTGTACGGTAACAGGCTGAAATGATGATGATGATGATGATATAGGTTACAAGTAACACTTATGCGTCGTCAGAATGAACACAAACCAAAATTGAAGCTACAGCCGGTTCGGAACCTAATCCTACCGAGAAGAATCCGGCAAGAAACTCAGTAGTTATCCTAATCTTTACAATGTTTAGAGCTAGAGAACTTAAAACTATGGTGTGCGAGCAAACAGACAATCATGTTTATCGTTTAAATATTCATCAAGTTTATAGTCCTTTTCGCATTAATCATGATTTAATATGAATCTTATTACTTTTATTACATTGCTTTTCTAGTTCCTTTGCCACAAGCTTTGGTGAAAATAGACCTCATTTGGAGAAATGGGAATATATTAGCAATGACAGCGTAAAGTAAGGGTGATCCGCTCCGGGGCTGCCGGGAGCCAAGCACTAAGGAATGACCACGGAACACCAACACAGCCTTCAAAATAAGTTAACGGGTCTAAAACGCGTTTTTAGTAGTTAATACGAACAGACGAAGACGGGCGAGACCAGTCAGCTCGTGAGCACGGTTGGTGCAACCTAACCGAAAAGTCTGGCAGTAAGTATTTTTGTTTTTCCTAACAGTAGTCAACTGATGATGGCCGCAGATGGCCTTTTCGGGGGAGCAGAGGGCTCACACTCCTAAACTGGCAGTAAGTAGTTCGTATTAACTACTAAATAAAAATGGTGTCGCGTTTTGACCCGTTATCAATTTTAAATGTTTAAAATGGAACGCGAATGTCCTAAAGTTTATACCAGCACGGCCTCTTATGCATCTGCACTACATGAGCCCAGTATGATATTTCAGATAAAGCAATTTTACTAAAGGTCTACAATGAGCCAAACTTAATTTGTCAGTGTAGGGTCAGAATAGACTGTGTAGGTTACAGCTTACGCATATTTAAAGTTTGTTATTATAAGTATATAAAAACCATATTACAAGTAGGTAAATATCGCTTTATTTATTTATAATCATTAATACTAGATACCTTATTAGATAATTTATGAGTACTATGAATATAATTAAAAAAAAATAACTATCTATGTTGCACGACCGTAACCATTACTCGCCATCTTCTATTTCCTCTACCTTCAGGTTGTGTGGAAGAGATCGCTTCCACGATATCGATAGCGATAAGACCACCTAAATTGTGCTATAAATTATCTGTAATACCTAAAAGTACAGTAAGTAAAGTTTTTGTGCAATAAATAATATCTATCTTTTAAGAGAGGTAAGGCATAGCGATTTATCGCTCGAACTGGAGCAGCCCGAGTAGTGAAATACCTCCACCTTACAGAAGACCGCAGCCAAATAACAATCACTTTTGTGTTGTTGTGTTCCTATGTGTGAGTAAGGTTTCCAGAGCTCATGGGGGGTGCTACGTTAGTAGCAGAGGTCAAGCCTTCAACGTAAGGGCGACAAGTCCAGTAACTGATTTATTATGCTGTACTTGTCATCCTTAAGCTAGGACTTCATTACCACTTAACATCAGGTGGAATAAGGTCAATCTTGAAGTGCAATATAAAAAATCTATTTATGTAGGTACCTTTTGAGTTTTGCCGTTTTCCGTTTGTGACGTCCAATTTTGCGCATCGGCCCAGCTCACAGGGCTTGCTGATTTTTTCATGCGCTTTCTTTTAGAGAAATGCTTACCTGTGCGCCGACAAAGGCTCGCTAATATGATTGATGTGCGTTAACAATGGCTGAAAGAGACGACGTCGCATCGTCTTTTGATTTAGGACTAACTGTTGTTGGATTAAAGACTTGTGGCGAGTGGCCTCTTTGGTTTTTTTAGCGTTTTCGGCTTGCGTCAGAATAGTTTGCCTGGCTCAATTTTGTACTGGGGGCTCTCAACAAACCGAACCAACGAAAGATTTCGTTTTTAAAGATGAATCAAGAGTTTGGGAATTAAAACGTAGTTATGGATAAAAAAAAATTGAGTTTTTTGTAGACGCTAATTTCTCATTAGAAGTAAACTATGTATTGTAATTTTACTCGTGTATTTATAGATACCGTGCTGTTATTCTCAAAAACAATAGTAAAAATTACTGAACAAAAGTATACATGAAAATATAAAAAAGGATAATACCTATATCCCTACTAATATTATAAATGCGAAAGTAACTCTGTGTGTCTGTCTGTTTGTTACGCTTTCCCGCTTAAACCTCTCAACCGATTTTGATGAAATTTGGCATAGGTATACGTTGAACCTCAAGAACGGACATAGGCTACTTTTGTAATAAAGTAAGGGGGGGGGGGGAGTTTATATGGGAAAATGTTTATTTTTTAAGTTAGAGATATGAAAGTTGGCACAAATATAGCTCTATTAAAATAAAGACTACTTTTTGTTTCGGATATTAGGGGAGATAGGGGTAAAACCGACCATGAAAGGATGTAGTCCACGCGAACGAAGTCGCGGGCACAGCTAGTACACAATATTTACAATAGATAATTCGCTCGTGTGCTTAGGGTGCCGAGAATACTAGCTACATAGCCTCTTTGAATGGCCAGACTTATGCGTTGGCAGAGGTATTTGCCAGCATTCTGGTCACCAGAAACCTTGACGAAGCGAGCGGACAATTCTTTGTAGAAAATTCGGGCCTCTGGACCCCACGTCAAAGTCCCAAAGTCTTCAAATGGGTCAAAACGATAGCAGCCGTCGAGGGCAGAGTATTTCAAACGTCTGCGGATCTTCGCCGCGGCAGCGGCTGCCCCCGCGCTCCGAGAGGTGTAAATTGGTAAATTAGTAAATTGGTAACGATTCTAAGAGATAAAAAATTATATCCGTCATCGGAACTGTCATATTTCTTTTTTTGGAGTAGACCTAACTGTAATCGTAGGTTCTACATAGGCATACAATTTTAAATTCTCATAATCTCACCCAATGGACTTCGAATGCGAATTAGGCGTTTTCAAGAAATAAAATGTTATTTATGCATATCAAAAGCCATGTTGTAATTGCCCAACTTTAAATCAATCTTTAAAAACATAACCTCGTTTTTAATAGACGGTCTTCTGGAGCGTTCATCTCCTTTTTTATATATATTGCACTTCAAGATTGAGCTCATCCCACCTGATGTTAAGTGGTAATGAGGGCGACAAATACTAAAGCTGTTACTGGACTTGTCGCCCTTACCTTGAAGGCTTGACCCCTGCTACTAATGTAGCACCCCCCAAGAGCTCTGAAAACATTTCTCATACGCAGAAATACAACAACTTCTGTGATTATTATTTGGCTGCGATCTTCTGTAAGGTGGAGGTATTTCACCAGTCGGGCTGCTCCAGTTCAAGCAATAAATTGCTATGCCCTACCTCTCTTAAAATTTAATTATAGTTATAATTATTGATTAATCTAATTCCCAAAATTAATCATGTACAAAAACGACGTTTCGTTTTTGATACAAAGCCAACTGAAACAAATCAAATCTTGTTTGATACCGTGAGATGTTCTTGACAAATTCTCATTCCCTATATGTAAAAAAAAATACGTTTTTTCTTTTTTCAAGATCACGCATAGGAAAACGAGCCTTGCAAAGCCAACACAATTTAAATCGGTCAGTTTTTCAATAGCTAAACGGCATTTTTCCCACAATTTGCATGAGTGTATGTCATCAATTTGCCTGATTGGTCCCCACAATGATCTCCGCCAGGTTTGTAACGAGCCATCATCCTTTTAGTAGCACGCGCCTGTATTTAGATACTAGCTATGCCCGCGACTTTGTTCGCGTGGATCAAAGGTTTTATTCTATACAGAAACTAGCGGTCCCGGCGAACTTCGTTTCGTCTTAGAGGATTTTACCGCTTTTCTGTTGAAATTTTTCTTGAATTTTCTTTGCTATAAACCCCACGGAGCCCGAGACCTTTCCAACGAATGCAAAACCGTGGAAATCGGTTCGTGCGTTCTGGAGTTATAGCGTCAGGAAGGAAAACCCGACTTATTTTTATATAGTAGATGAATCCCTATTCCCCTTGGTCACGCGTTAACGGCTGGATCATATTTCCCGTTTGGTTTTCATGTTTGTTGCTGTCAAGATAAGGTTTTAATGAAAGACAACATTTCAAAAATGCGCGGAAAATTAGATAATTTACGAATAAGTACTATTGTCGTCGTTTCAACAATTTTTTATTTTATTTTAAAAACTTTATTGCACAAACAAAAGTACAAAAGGTGGACTTAATGCTAGGATCATTCTCTACCAGTCAACCGTTGGGTCATGCAGATAGTACGTTTATGGGTGCGGTAACAGTAAAAATGTGAGTATGGATAACAACAAAATTAATAATCATAAATAGCAGAAAATTACACACGAGAATAGAATATTCATACATAGGTTCATGATAAATAAATATATATAAATAAAACAAAATAATATATATAAATATATGCAAACAAGTGAATAAATAAAGCAAATCAATTGAGCAAACGAAATTTTATGTAGAGGGGGAGGAATAAAAGAATTCACGAACTTTTAATTTAAAAATTCCCTTAGTGAGGGATTGTCGAGTTTCGGTGGACAGAGCGTTCCAAAGCCGGATGGCTTGCACAGTGAAAGACTTGGAGAAGAACTCAGTATGATGTCGATTAAATAGTGCTATTTTCATAGTCGGTTTTACTTCTATCTTCACTAATATCCGAAATAAAAAGAAGTCCATGTTGTAATCTAAGTTTCAATCTATGTGCCAAGTTTCATATCTCTGACTTAAAAAATAAACATTTTGCTATATAAACTTTCAAGAGCGCCATCCCCCCTTATTTTCAAAACAAAAAGTGGCCTATATCCGTTCAGAGGTTTGACTTACCACATTTCATCGGTCCAGTGTTGTTTTTTTTTATTTTATATTGCACTTCAAGATTGACCTCATCCCACCTGATGTTAAGTGGTAATGAGGTCCTAGCTTAAGGGTGACAAGTACAGCATAATAAATATGTTACTGGACTTGTCGCCCTTACCTTGAAGGCTTGACCCCTGCTACTAATGTAACACCCCGCAGGAGCTCTGGAAACCTTACTCACACGCAGGAACACAACAACACAGAAGTGATTGTTATTTGGCTGCGGTCTTCTGTAAGGTGGAGGTATTTCACCAGTCGGGCTGCTCCAGTTCGAGCCATAAATCGCTATGCCCTACCTCTCTTACAAAGTTGTAGGCGTAAAAGCCGACAGACACTCAGACAAACAGAGCTACTTTCGCAAGCAACTTTAGAAAGCAACCCCCTATTGGGGTTAAACCAGAGGTTGGTATTTTTAAAGTAGAATTGTCGTACGAAGTCGTGGGGGCCGCTAGTGTTCATATTGACGACCTCCGTAGCCGAGAGGCGAGCGTGCCGGACTTTGGCGTCGCGCCATCTCTGAGGTTCCGGGTTCGATCCCCGGTCGGGTCAATATGGGAAACGAACTTGAAATGTCTCGGGTCTGGTTGTTGTGGTACAGTCGTTGTTTCTGATTTCTGTAACACAAGTGCTTTAGCTACTTACCACAGAATCAGAGCAATGTATGTGATGTTGTCCAATATATTTATTATTATTATTATTTATTATTATATGAAGTCAAGGAGCCAGGTATATATGGTTATGAATGAATCAACAAAAAAAAAATAAAAAAAAAAAGCAGAGAACATTACTGTCAATGTTTTAAGTAACGAAATTGATCACCTAGCGCGGGTGGCCGAACCGAATCACATTGGACCGGAAACGAAGAAATATCAATAGTAATTTGAAAAAGTACGGCCAAGTGTTGGTCGAACTTGCACACGAAAGGTTCCGTACTATATTTTTTATTTTTATAGTACTTTACACCGTACTAGCGAACTTTTAAACATTAGAAACAGAAAAAACGTAACCTAAACCCAAGGGGAGAAAAAATTTTCCGCACTATATTGCTCTAATTCTGTGGTAGGTAGGAAACGAAGAAATATCAATAGTAATTTTAAAAAGTTCCGGCAAATATAGGTCTTAGGTACATATATTATATATACATATAGCACAGGAAAGGTTCCGTACTAAATTGGTCTGATTCTGTGGTAAGTAGCTTAAGTACTTGTGTTACAGAAATCAGAAACAATGACGATACAGTAAGGAGCTTTAGTTCGTGAAAAACTGTACCTTGTCACATTAAGTCACTATCTATCTGACTTGCTTAGTAAAGGTAAGAGAGGTAGGACATAGCAATTTATCGCTCGAACTGGAGCAGCCCGACTGGTGAAATACCTCCACCTTACAGAAGACCGCAGCCAAATAACAATCACTTCTGTGTTGTTGTGTTCCTGCGTGTGGGTAAGGTTTCCAGAGCTCCTGGGGGGTGTTACATTAGTAGCAGGCTTCAAGGTAAGGGCGATACGTCCAGTAACATTTATTATGCTGTACTTGTTACCCTTAAGCTAGGACCTCATTACCACTTAACATCAGGTGGGATGAGGTCAATCTTGAAGTGAAATATAAAAAAAAAAGTTACGCCGAGATTTGTTACGAAAAGGTACTGAGGTGTTTACGAACGAATGATGCTGGTTATACTACAACACACAAGCCCTAGACTATTGAACTTCACTGCCCCCTACAAATTATCATCAACTAGCTGTGCCCGCGACTTCGTTCGTGTGGACTACATCCTTTCATGGTCAGTTTTACCCCTATCTCTCCTAATATTAGAAACAAAAAGTAGTCTATATTTTAATAGACCTATATTTGTGCCAACTATCATATCTCTAACTTAAAAAATAAACATTTTCCCATATAAACTTTCAAAGGTGCCATTACCCCCCTCCCCCCCTTACTTTCTAACAAAAAGTAGCCTATGTCCGTTCTTGAGGTTAAACGTATACCTATGCCAAATTTCATCACAATCGGTTGAGAGATTTAACCGGGAAAGCGTAACAGACACACAGACACACAGACAGACAGACAGACAGACAGAGTTACTTTCGCATTTATAATATTAGTAGGGATTATTTGATCTAAAACTAATATTATAAAGCTGAAGAGTTTGTTAGTTTGAATGCGTTAATCTCAAGAACTACTGACCCGAATTGAAAAATTATGATTGTGTTGAAACGTCCAATTATCGAGGAAGGCTTTAAGCTATATACCATCACGCTGTGATCAAAAGAAGCAAAGAATCAGGAAAAGATTAAGAACAATCGAACTGACCTTGCTTTTCATTCAGGCTTTGAAATCGCTTCACCTTCGAAAATATTCCATCGCGAACAAAAAAAATTGGTAACTCATAACTTTGCCGCGCCATAAAGAAGTTCAATCCAATTCAAATATTTCTTTATTCAAGTAGGTTACATATAATAACACTTTCGAATCGTCATCAAGTGGAACTCGTGGCCGGCTCATGTGTTTCCTCCTCCCTTTGACATGGATTCCTTCAAAAGGTGCGTGAAGAAACATCTTGCGGGTCAGGCGACGCTAATGGATTGTCATCGCGATTCGGGTTGCTCTCTTGCTTACCATTAAGCTGGGAGGAGCCAATATACTGTGCTTCTATAAAAAAAATGGTCTACCTACCACTCATATTACGATTCATGAGATAAAACCTCTTGCCAGAAAGTGGAGTCTTAGTAATAGAAAACAGTTTTACCCTTTGAGTACGGAGCTCTAAAAAGATCAAGCATTCGTGTCCGACCGGCGCTAACTCGCCATTTTACAAATTATACGAAAGCAAAAAAACATACAAGAGGCACCGAAAAAGGGATACCGCACGTCCAAAAAAGAAACTATATTATCAGAGTTTTAATTACCAAAAACACACCTTGTTAGCCGGACTTCGACGGTTTATGGCTGACAAATTTACGCTTGCTCTATTTTTCTCCGTAACTCATTTCTGATGCAACGGAATACGGTCCAAAATGGCTGCCGTCCGTGTTTGCGCGCGAAGCAATACGCTTTGACGGCAAAATTAAATGTGCCGATGTTAATGACGTTTCGCGTTTTATTGTTTATTTGATTGTGCCGAGATAGTTAAGAAAATATCGGCTACCAGTATTGTTGAACGAGAGAACTTATAGAATTATGGAAGTCGTTAAATTAACGGTTGCGTTGGTAGGTATGGTGTTATTTTATTTATTTATTTTAAAACTTTATTGCACAAATAGGTACAACAGGTGGACTTAATGCTAGGGGCATTCTCTACCAGTCAACCGTTGGGTCATGCAGATAGTTTGTATATGGGTGCGGTAACAGGGGAGAAAAAAAAAAGATATCATTTTAAACAACAATAAATTAAGCAAATAACATTACGGTATCTTTTAAATATATGATAATAATACACATACTTATATTTATACTTATAGTTATAGTTTGAATATATCGCTATGGTGCCATTGTTAGGCGATGAGAGATTTGATGGGGATTTAACAAGATAGTTTTCGCTCTTCTAAGAGTGGGGAAGTCCCACACACGCCTCTGCCTTTATTCTAGGCAGCAGAACGGTGAACTAATGCATTCTTTGTATCTCACCCTTAAAAATGTATGGTGCATGACAGATTTTTTGTTCACTAAACGTACCAGCCATTTAAGTCCTATAGCTGCGCATTAATAACCTCAGAGGAGTTGTGGCTAAAATAGGTGCTCAGAGCGTGAATAGTTCTGTGTTCGATTCTCGAATGTGTCAGTTTGTAAACGAACTTCTATCAATTTATAAGTCTTTTCTACATTGTGTGGGATCTTTTCTAAATAAGTATAATTTTTTTGTTTCTTTGATTGTTGAAAACGTGTTGTAGATTTATTATATTGGTTCGTTTCATTGCTGCACTATGCGCTTTAGAATTACTCTGTTTAAAGCTGTAAAATGTTTGAATCCCTACTAATATTATAAATGCTAAAGTAACTCTGTCTGTCTGTTACGCTTTCCTGCTTAAACCACTCAACTGATTTTGATGAAAGGAGATTGCCCATAGCCAGTACTCTAAATAAAGTTTGTAGTGTCACAATCTTTTTCTTGGGGAAAAAAAAGTTAAATTTTTTTACACCATTTCGGTGTTTTTTACTAAAATTCCTTTTGGGGGTATTTTTTTTTTAAATAAAAGTAATTTTATAGTTTCCGATACATTTGACAATTTCAGCCATGAGGGAAAGTAGGGAGGTGTACGTCTTGAAGTATAACGAAAGCAATCGAATTGATTCTGATTTTTCAATAATGTGCAGTAACGATGAGAATGCATTCCTATCATTATGATTAGGTACCCATTTTAATTTAAAATGTTTTAATCGTGCATGAAATATTTACATAATATATTAAACTGTCATCAAATAAAAAAAGATAATAACGATTTTAGACAATCACAATCATAAAATCGATTAACGTCTGGTTAATGTCACATCACCTCATGACAGTGCCAATTTGACGACTGTTCTATATCTCTTTCAGGCCTAGTATACGCAACGCGACTAAATTTTATCGCGCTCTTAACAAACGTCAAAATCGATTGAATTCAGTGCGTCAGCTGTTGATTGGCTGAAAATACGAGTGCGGTGTGCTATTAGCAAATCAACAGTATTGAAACTTTTGTCGTCTCATGCGATAAATTTGACGTATTGCGCATGCTAGGCCTGTAAGTCTAGAGAATAGGTTCCTATAGGTGTCATTTTTATAACCTACGATACAATGTGTTTTCTTTAATATCTTCAAACTCCGGAAACGAGAATAGGTATAATTTCGTAGGAAAGATATACATAAATAACTTACTTTAAATAAGCTATTTTGATCATGACACATAAATCTTTAGGTCAGTACATTCGTCCATAGTAATTTGGGCATTGTCCTTTGTTATAGGTATACGTTGAATCTCAAGAACGGACATAGGCTACTTTTTATTAGAAAATAAGGGGGGATGGGGGTAATACCACCTTAGAAAGTTTATTTTTGAAGTTAGAGATATGAAATTTGGCACAAATATAGCTCGAAACTTGGATTAAAATATAGACTACTTTTTGTTTCGAATATTAGGGGAGAAAGGGGTAAAACCGACCATAAAAGGATGTAGTCCACGCGAACGAAGTCGCGGGCACATCTAGTAAATAAATAAATCTCAATCCTCAATAGTTACACGAGTAGTAGTTTTAATTAATTTGTTCTCTCTAAATGTCTGTGGTTCAAAATGTTGTTATTAAAGTTTTGAGAAAGGTACAACACGTTAGTTAGACTATACACTTTGAACTTTGCGCCTTAAAACGTTGATATAAGAACTAATATTGAACTACAAGTGTTCATTTTAACTTGCTGTCTAATGCGCGGCTCCAATATTTGGAAAACTATCCGTTTTTTTTGACGACCTCCGTAGCCAAGAGGCAAGCGTGCCGGACTTTGGCGTCGCGCCATCTCTGAGGTTCCGGGTTCGATCCCCGGTCGGGTCAATATGGGAAACGAACTTTTCCATATTGTCTCGGGTCTGGGTGTTACCACAAGGTACCACCTTCGTTGTTTCCGATTTCTGTAACACAAGTGCTTTAGCTACTTACCACAGAATCAGAGCAATGTATGTGATGTTGTCCAATATTTATTTATTTTATTATTTATTTATTTTTTTATCATCAGAACCATATAACAAGTTTGTAATGTCACTTATGCTACACATTGGTGCATAAACGATATTATGTAATTACAAACTCAACATAAATGATCACATATAAAATCACATTATGTTACAATATCAGCGAAACCCGCTTGCGGGTAAATAAAATTAAGTTACTTTAGACAATAAGTGAAATAAGTTACAGTTAAATTAAAGTTTTATAGTGAGTAGGTAATAGTTGTTAGATTAGGATACGAATAGTTATAAAATTATACGAGGAGTAATTTGAAACCGATCCAGACTCTTAGCCAGTTGGAGAAAATCAGTTAGTTATTTTTGACACATTATAAAGTGATACCATTTGGTAGGTATTCCTGTTTTGACATTGTAGGACTACGAACTGCTACCTACAGACATTTGTGGTAGAAAAAATTGGAGCTTCTAATAAAAACATCACCCAGCGCTAAAATGAAGTAGCAGGCATCGGAAATGCAATGTCATCGGCTAATGCATTTAGAAAAAAAAACTTGTCATGTCATCACTTAGCGAGCGGTAACAGAGTTGTAAAAATATGTCAAAATAATGTTATTTATGATTTAGTCAATGCCTTGTAATGTATTAATTCCCAGAGGAACTTGGACAACTATTCAGGGAACACGTTTTAATTATTTTGACGACCTCCGTAGCCGAGAGGAGAGCGGGCCGAATTTTGACGCGCGCCATCTCTGTGGCCCCGATTCGATTACCGGTCGGATCGATATGGAAACTTTTCCATATTGTCTCGGGTCTGGGTGTTGTGGTACCGTCGTTAGTTCTGATTTTTGTAAAACAAGTGCATAAGCTACTTACCTACCACAGAACCAGATATATATATTTAATACCTGTGTGACAAACAAACTCTTCAGGTTTATAATAAGTATTAGTACCTATAGATGCGATCAGCCACTTTTTACTACTTTACTTTCCATATCAGCTGTCATCAGTCGTCCGTCAGTTGTTTTTAGCTTACGCCTCGTATAATTTATTACTATCCTTGGATGAAACGGTTCGTTTTTCAAATATTGGAACCGGGCATCAATATAAAAGTAGTTTTGGAGCATTAAAAACTATAATCTTAAAGATGATTGCAAAAACCAAGATGGCTGACGTAACGGTATTTAAATCTTAATTGACTATGGTGTCAACATTCCAGATATTCAAGTTTTGACCTTGTTGACAAATATGTTAAGAGTTTATGTAAAGAGAAAACTAATACTTACGTATAAATTAAATACGATACCTTGCCGATTAAAATCGTTCCGTTGAATTGGGGCGTTCTCATCAGCAAAATCAGGATACAGTGATACATTTAAGTATTATCTACCTTCTCATAGATCCTGCCAACATAGTATATGGGGTGTCATCTATACATCAAAATGAAACTGAAGTGTCTGTTTGTAATATAGAAATAACCACTTTTTAACATGCTTTTATTATTAGCTTCACTTGTAACTATGTAAGAAAATCTTGGAATCTTAATTTGACCCGCTTCCCGGTCTTCGTTTAGGATGAAATTTGACACACGCTCTGAGTTCTGATGACAATACATGATTAGATAAGAAACGTCATTTTAAATCCAATATGGCGGCCAGTGGCGTAACTATACCATTCGGGGCCCGTGGCCCAGATTCATCAATCCATCAAACCCCCCCCCCCCCTCTTCTCCTTCTCAAAGAAAGAATAATGTCTAATACTTGTTTGGAAATACCAGAAATGTAGTGCATTCTTGGTAATTGGGATTCTCCTCTTACCTTGGGCCCCTTCTGGCTGGAGGCCCGTGGTATTTTGCCGACTTGCCACCCTGTAGTTACGCCACAGATGGCGGCCTCCCTAAAATGGCGGACAGCTGTTTGAAATCCACTCCCATGTTAAGGGTATCAAATGAAAAGGTTTGTTGACTGAAATACGAAAAAAATGTCGTCACGTGACTTAAAGCGTGTTTTTTAATTTTTTTAACTATGTACCTATTATTACTACTTGCCTTCAGCCGAGAGGCGAGCGTGCCGGACTTTGGCGTCGCGCCATCTCTGAGGTCCCGGGTTCGATCCCCGGTGGGGTTAATATGGGAGACGAACTGTACTGTATTATCTTGGGTCTGGGTGTTCTGGTACCGTCGTTGTTTCTGATTTCTGTAACACAAGTGCTTAAGACACTTACCACGGACTTCAAAGATGCAGAAAATAAAACGACCAATATTAATTGCTTATTTTTTTTAAGGTTTTGAACAATTATTTTATAAACACTTATAAAAAAAGATACTTAGGTAGAGCTATTTAATAGTTGTAACAATTTTATTATACACTTATCTTATACAATTGTTATGTATCTAATTAAAATGCCAATTATTAGATTCACAATTAATAGAAATCTAAATGATATCCCTACTAATATTATAAATGCGAAAGTATCTCTGTCTGTCTGTCAATTACGCTTTCCCGCTTAAACCTCTCAACCGATTTTGATGAAATTTGCCATAGGTACACGTTGAGCTTCAAGAACAGACATAGGCTACTTTTTGTTAGAAAGTAAGAAGGGGGGTTATGCCACCTTTGAAAGTTTGTATGTTTGTTTTTTAAGTAAGAGATATGAAAGTTGGCACAAATATAGCTCTATTAAAATATAGACTACTTTTTGAATATTAGGGGAGATAGGGGTAAAACCGACCATGAAAGGATGTAGTCCACGCGAACGAAGTCGCGGGCACAGCTAGTAATAAATGCGCCAGAAAATTGCACCAATCACCTGGTCTTAAACTAAGGTTTTCCCTTGTACTATGAGTACCAGACGACGGATACTAACTGTTGGCGTCAACCCAGCACACCCAGACCCAAGTCAATTTAGAAAAGTTCGTTTTCCAAATTGACCTGACCAGGAATCGAACCCGGGACCTTTTACGCTGGCCGCCTACCTTAGCCACTGCGCCATCGAGGTCGTCAATATTTATTAATAAATAATTCTTTACTTAAGTAATAATACAAAAAAAATCAGAACAAAAATCATTAAACTGACATAAAAAGCTTATAATTAATAAGAAACACAAAATAAACTCTATTCTAGCATTATAAAAACACTTCATTACTCGTAAAATCAAACCATGTTTAAACCTCAAACAAAATGTCCGACATTAATTTAAAAAAAAAAACTCTACAAAGGCAAAGCAATAAAGAATTGTGCAGCCAAGCATGTTCACGCCTTGTAAACATAAACTGTACAGAATCGGGCACAGATAATAAATGTCACAGATAGATGAGGCAAAAAGGTGAGATACGACCATAGACAAGTAGCTGCTAATTTGGTTAGAGATAAGATTTTGTGAAGGCTTTTTAGTGGTGTACCATTCCGGCTCCCTAATTAGTTAATTTTGACACAACAGGCATTTAAAGCGGTTTGTATCTGAGATCGTAGTAGTCTTTTGGGAGTTTGGAGATTTTTCGTACAAACATCGTAAGGAAGGAGAATGAGGCTAGATTGATTTTTTGAAAAACTTTATTGCACAAAATAAAAGTACAAAAGGTGGAATTAATACTAGGATATCTACTCGTCATTTTGAAAAGGTAGCGTACTTGATAATAGGTGTATTTACTGCATGGTCAACTGCGACACTTTAAAAACACAATTCCTTTAAATTAGTTAGCGATTAAAATGGTTAAAATCCGAATCGCCCCAACTGTGACATAATCCCTACTAATATTATAAATGCGAAAGTAACTCTGTCTGTCTGTTACGCTTTCCTGCTTAAACCTCTCAGCCGATTTTGATGAAATTTGGTATAGGTATACGTTGAACCTAAAAAACGGACATAGGCTTTTTATTTGAAAATAAGGGGGGATGGGGGTAATACCACCTTCGAAAGTTTATATGGAAAAATGTTTATTTTTGAAGTTAGAGATATGAAATTTGGCACAAATGTAGCTCAAAACTTGGATTAAAATATAGACTACTTTTTGTTTCGAATATTAGGGGAGAAAGGGGTAAAACCGACCATGAAAGGATGTAGTCCACGCGAACGAAGTCGAAACAATAAAGAAAAAACACTTATGTTATTTGAAGTTATTTATTCAGACTAAGTTGGTTGGATTAAAAGTTACAAACCACAAAATGTAAGTATCGAAAATATTTCATTGTATTTATATTTATCAGAGGAATAAATTTGTTTTAATAAAGGTGGTGACGATTTTACTTGAGAATGAAACTCAAATCACGGCGGCGGGCGGGCTGTATCGGCTACTCAAATTTTCGCTCGGTTTCTGAGAACGGGACAATATTGCGTCCCACCGTTTGTTTCGGGGACACCGGGACTCGTAATTGGCTACTTGACAGTGTTAACAATAAAATATGAAAAGTGTTAGATATGTTAGCTTATTAGTAAAGTAATAATTTTACATTTTTATTTTATAATTAAAAGCATAGTTAGTATTTTAATTTTGCAAAATAAATTTTACTTTTTTTATCTGTGGAACAAAAGAACCGAATCGGAAACCACCATTGCAATTCGGAAATGACAGCTGTCGGCGAAAATTATTTATTTTAATGTGGCGAAACAATGATTATTTTACCGATTAAATTGAATTATTGTGTCTTTAATCGTATTAAGAATTTATTGAAACATTTTCCGTTTATCTAAATGAAGTCGTTCTTATGCGTATCGGTTCGTTGTCTACAACGTTGACGTCATAATTTCAACAGTGACATGACTTGGCGTTTTTGCGCGCTTTTTAAATGTGTTACACAAAATCTTATTTTTCTCTGGTTATTTACATTTTATCCAGATAAATCGAATTGCTTGGGATATAAAATGAACGGGCGCACATTTTGCAATACTTTTTCAAAAACTGTCAAGTAGCCAATTGTAAAGAGGGATAGTCCCGTTCAAAACGGGACGTCTGGTCACGTTAGGTATGCCCAGGATTACAACAATTATGTAGGTACTTATATGAAAAGGACACTTGCGGGTGTCACGCAAGCGGAGCTATCACGCGTGCGTAATGAAATCCGCACGATATTAAAAAAAGCCTTAAATGTAAAATTTTACTTCAAGTAAGTCTTAAACCTACATTAATTAAGTCTAAAATTGAACGTAGACCTAATAGTAAAAGTTAAAATAAACAAAACGAGCGTCTAATTCTTTAAATTAAATAAACATTAATAACGCCCTTAGCGCCGTGCGCCAAATTTAAGTGCCTTATTAGTCTCAGACCTTTCTATACCACCGCGGTACCTTTACACACTGTCCTATTTAATTCTGACAACCCCACTTTGCTGGCGGCAGAAATCTGAACTAAAAATAGTCCTACAAATAAGACGACTTTGCAAAGACACTAGCGCCAAAATCGATTTGCGAGTTAAAGTTGTCGTGTTGGCATTGTCCATCATTTTTTATTGCCAACATGACAGACGGAACGACCCTTTGCGAATTTTTTTTTCCCGCTCAATAATAGACTGTTCTGGTATTGTCTATGGGTTGTTGGGGGGTCCGTGCGCCATTTTTTTTGTCTATTGTCAGGTGGAGTGTGCGCTTTGAAAGGGGTTCACGGGTATTAGAGAGATTATTGATATTTAAAGTTTAGTTTGCACACTATTGCTTTGTAGTATAACTAATTATTATAGATTGTTTGAGGGTAGACTAAAGAAAGGATTTTTTTAATTTACCATACAAGTTTAAATCACATACGTGACTCTAAATAATGTTTGATTACTCTGTAGAGAAATTTAGAGAGATAGGTTTCACAAACAATCAAATTTATAAAAAACTAGCTGTGCCCGCGACTTCGTTCGCGTGGACTACATCCTTCCATGGTCAGTTTTACCCCTTTCTCCCCTAATATTCGAAACAAAAAGTAGTATATATTTTAATCCAAGTTTCGAGCTATATTTGTGCCAAATTTCATATCTCTAACTTCAAAAATAAACATTTTTCCATATAAATCATCATCAAAATCGGTTGAGAGGTTTAAGCAGGAAAGCGTAACAGAGAGACAGACAGAGTAACTTTCGCATTTATAATATTAGTAGGGATAATTTCCCAGGCACCTTTTTATTAATTTTGGCGACAGAAATACTGACTAAGCCACTAGTCGCCCATGCCCTATTGGCTTAGGTACTTGTTTAATTTGTGCTCATACTAATATCTAGGTTAAAAGTAAAATAAAAAAAAATATTTATTTCAAGTATATCTTTACAATTATGTTCCCTGGGCTTCCTAAAAAGTAATCAAGACACTTCTGTACCTAGGGAATGCCTTCCTCTTGTAACGTATAAATATAACAGTTCCGATTTACAATTATCATAGTGAAATAATCCAGATTTTGCCATTTATTTGTGAGTGATTATAAGTCAAATCCATACCTACATATTAATGTACAGAAAAACTGAAAACTTCATTTGTATTTACCCGTGAAGCCAGGGCGGGCGACTAGCTTATTTATAACTAGCTGTGCCCGAGAGTATGTTCGCGTGGACTACATCCTTTCATGGTCGGTTTTACCCCTATCTCCCCTAATATTCGAAACAAAAAGTAGTCTATATTTTAATAGAGCTATATTTGTGCTAACTTTCATATCTCTAACTTTAAAAATAAACATTTCCCCATATAAACTTTCAAAGGTGGCATTGACCCCCCCCCCCCCTTACTTTCTAACAAAAAGTAGCCTATGTCCGTTCTTGAGGTTCAACGTATACCTATACGAAATTTCATCAAAATCGCTTAAGAGATTCAAGCGGAAAAGCGTAACAGACGGACAGACGGACAGAGTTACTTTCGCATTTATAATATTAGTAGGGATTATTTAATGTTTTGTTATTCTGAAGAGGTCTGCCAGTGTATGTCTTGGTGCCAAATTTGTAATAAGATTAGCTTTTTTTGTAAAACAAACTATTGAGTTTATTGCCGGTATCTTCTCTTTAGTTATAGGTTCCGAACCGGAGGTAGCTTCATTTGTTTTTAAAGAGACTGACTATTCATAAGTATTACTAATGTAATCTAAGAATAAAAGAAAAAATTTGACTAAAATTATTGACTGTGTGAGTTTGGTCTGCTAAGGATATCCTTATTTTCGAGTCCATTGAGCTGATTTTAATGTCGGCCGATAGAAGCACTATTTACCCATACAATGTTGCAAAGATTTATTCATGAACACGAGGCAAGGTTTACAACATCTTCCGTAAAATAATGTTCATTTAATACCACACTGGGCATGTTTCACTCACGAATAGTGTATGGATATTCTGGCGTTAGTATTCGTATGCCTAAACTAGTTATAAATTCAGCTTTATTTGTAATATGAATGATAGTTTCCAGACGGGATGTTTTCTGTAAGTTGTAGGTTCCGAACCGGAGGTAGCGTCATTTGTATTTTATAGACGTTTCATATATATTACAGATATAATTAACATGAATAAAAGAAAATTGAATTGAATTGTCTATTCCGAAAGGACCGGATAAGATATAAAAAGCAAACACTCGGAAATAATTTCTAATTAAATTCGAAATAAGATTGTTTCGGATTGTCTTTACCTAACAAATGCACGACAAATGCTATGGAAAAGGAAAAAAACTGAATTGAAAACGCTGAATACCTACGTAATCTTATCGTTTTCAGATAATTAGAAAGATACCAAGCTACGTTCCGGCTGAGTTTTATTAACGGCACAAATAAAGACGAACCGATTCACAGTCGAAACAGTAAACATTACCCCGCAATCACTTGATGAGATCTGGCCGAATAAACCACGATTCCCAGTACAAAATAAATAAAAAAAAACAATAAACAAATAAAATGGCCACTCCACAGTAACCCTATTAGCGCTTCTAGGAACAATTCCAGTTTTAAATTTGAATTTTCGAAAAGAGAACCGCGTGGTTTTATAGCGCAATAAAAGCGGCTTGAAGAGCTTAAATTACTGATTATTATGTTATGGTACGGTTTTTCTTTTCTTTTTCGAACGGAAAAAAGTTTCGTATCTCATCATGACGTTTAATTGTCTGTGGAAGCGCACTGGTAGGCGCCATGCCTTTCAACATTGTTTCATTAAAAAGAAATGTCCGAAAGTAAGATGGCGACGGGTGAGAAGTTAGCTACTGTTTTGATTTAATTTGCTATTACGTGGACTGGGTTATGAAATAAAGATAATGTGTATTAGTTTTGCGTATATTCTTGAATCGTACCGGGAAGTAGCTCGACTGTTGACTGTTCCATGATATTAAAGTAACTAGCCACCCGCCCGCCGCTTTGCACGTGTCTACTGTAGTAATATTAATACATTTTTCGTCTTTTCTGTAGTATGTTCAAACATAATAATATATTAAATATACACATACACAGTTTATTTAATAATAATACTTACCATGCTATACAAGATTATGTAATTAATTCTACCATTTTGTGTAACCCTTGTTTTATCATTGGATTATCAATGAAAGTTTAACCTAATAACCGCCAACTACTTCTATAGAAGTTCAGGATTTTCGTGCCGTCAACGCCACTACTTCTATAGAAGTTACTCATTGTACCTACTTTAATTAAATACCTTTTCGGTGCATTAAACATTTGTTTCTCTTGTAATTTTGTAAGATGGACAGGATTGAAGCCCATTTTTGTTATTTCGCCAAAAGAAACAGGCTTTATAGTGTTTTAATACAGATAAAAACAAAAACGCCTGAAATATTTTGATGTCCCATACGCCAACGACTTCATATCAAGTAGGCTAGTGATGTGACGCGATAGTTGCATTCATTACAATCCTACATGTTTACTTTGTTTTGTTCCATACAAATATTCATAGATTTTATGATTGACAATTGATTCCGGTCTGAAAATAACGTATTACATAATAAATATTGAAATTAATTTATTTCACGAAGATCCTTACTAATATTATAAATCAGAAAGTGAGTTTGTTTATTTGTTCCGCTTTCACGACATAACTACTGAACCGATTGCTTTTAAATTTTGCAGACGTTTAGTTAGAATTCCGGATTAAATAATAGGTTACTTTTTATCCCGAAAAAAACTGATATTCCCGAGGGAAAACAAAAATATAGTTTGCTTGATGGATGGATTGATGGATTGGAAGGTAAAATATTGTAAACGAATATAAACATGTAAATGTAGAAGCTAAATGATACGATAATGAATCCCCGAAAATGTGGAATTCCCGAGGGATGACGTACAATTTGTTTTATCGTCTAAACTGATTTTTACATCTACTTAGCTATATAATATAGTGTACCATTCAGTTTTTGTTTAACAAATAATCGTTTCCAGCGTTACATCGCGCTTCTTAGATTTTTCCGTGGAAATGAGAAGTTTTCTTATAGTTGTGATTTATACCGCAATATAACCGAATTACACGCGGGCGAAGCCGCGGGCGGAAGCTAGTTAATTTATAATTTATTTAGAATTTTCGATATTGCAACACCCATCTCTACGCAATGACAAGATTTCAGTGCTACGAGCGCCACCAACTTCAATGCAAGTAAACCTGTGACGTCGTAAGCGTACAGGTGTCAAGGTCATTGTGTCATAGTGCCGGCCATTACAAACGTGCGCTCGTCTGTTTTTTTTTTCGTACAATAATCATTAAATATAATTATCGAAAATATAAAAAGTAAAATATCGAAAGGTAAACTTACACAAACTATAAAAAGTTATTAAATATACGAATAATAACTGACCATTCATTCTTTTGTCTTACTTTTCACCGTAACATACTTGTTATGATTTATGAATACCGTACAAGAGCCGTCTTTTCTTTATTCAAATCGTCTAGAGAGATAGAGATTCACTCAAGGTGAAGAAAGAAACGCATAGACAACACTTCTATTTGAGATATTTATCGTGCCACGAGCGCCAACGACTTGATATGAAGTCAACGGACTACGTTATAAAATGAATAGGGAAGTGCCTTTTATAATAAATGTGTTGCAAGATTATGCATGTATTTTTGTCTATGATAATATATACTCGTTTTTCTTACTAAAAATGTTCATAAAATAAAACAAATTACTATTATAATGTATCAGGGTTTATTTATATTTGCAAAATTTAATAAAAAATCTTGATTTAGACATCCATTTTTTTTATCGATATGACGTTATGCCACATCCTTGCTTTCGTACTATAGAAACTGTTATACATTTATACGTTGGCGTACAGCGGGCCACTACGTTAAAGATAGCTGGGCTGGGAAAAGGTTAATAGGGTATTTAAGCTGTACCTACGTTGAACCTCTAGAACGGACATAGGCTATTTATTGTTTTGAAAATAAGGGGGTATGGGGGTAATACCGCCTTTAAAAGTTCATATGAGAAAATGTTTATTATTCAAGTTAGAGACATGAAATTTGGCACAAATATAGCTCGATACTTGGATTAAAATATGGACTACTTTTTGTTTCGGATATAAGGGGAGACAGGCGTAAAACTGACCATGAAAGTATGTAGTTCACGCGAACGAAGTCGCGGGCACAGCTAGTGTCATATAATAGTGTATTATTAGGCGAAGGTACATAATGTCATTGGCTGTCAACGGCTGATTGGATAACTATGTATTGAGGTCCGGCTAGTGAAGCTATTATGTCAAGATATGGTGATTATTTATTTATTGTTACGTAAAGCCAGTACACATTGACAGGGCCGTCTTCTGTTATTTAAGGGCCTGGGCACACTGAATAATGTGCAATTATGCCCATACGTCACTGTCCTATTAATATATTGCACTTCAAGATTAACCTGATGTTAAGTGGTAATGAGGTCCTAATTTAAGGGCGACATGTAAGTACAGCATAATAAAGCTGTTACTGGACTTGTTGCCGTTACCTTGAAGGCTTGACCCCTTCTACTAATGTAGCACCCCCAGGAGCTCTGGAAACCTTACTCACACGCAGGAACACAACAATACAGAAGTAATTGTTATTTGGCTGCGGTGTTCTGTAAGGTGGAGGTAGGTATTTCACCAGTCGGGCTGCTCCAGGTCGAGCGATAAATCGCTATGCCCTACCTCGCGCGTTGATTTGAAGTAGGTAATGAATGTTCAGATATTAATGGTAACTTGTGGTGTACGGAACTTTTTGACATTTTAAACTGTTCAGAAGTATTTGGTCACTTTGTCTGCTCCGATATATCTGACGGCAACTGTACATAAAATATTTAAAAAATAAACTGCATGGATTGTCAATCAAAAAAACGCTTCACAATTCAATGTTACTTTCCATTTTTTTTTATATTACGATCTGACAGCAAAATGCATAGACAATGCCTTTTAATAGATCAATAAAGTTACGCTAATGGCACTCTTGAGAAATTTATAAGCATTTCGTGCTAAAAGAAAACTTCATTACTCCGAAGAATGTTAAGACGGAAAGTGTTCCGTATAAGATATAGTGATATCAAACGATGTCAAATGAGAAGTTTTTTTTGAGTTATTTAAGAGCTATTTTGCAAACGAAACGCCTTAGCGTTTCGTTTGCAAAATAGCTCTTTTATATAAATTTTGAGCAAAATGTATGTATGTATTATGTAATGTAATGTCACCAATGATTGGGGATTTAAGAGAAGTAGGGCAAAGCGATTTATCGCTCGAACTGGAGCAGCCCGACTGGTGAAATACCTCCACCTTACAGAAGACCGCAGCCAAATAACAATCACTTCTGTGTTGTTGTGTTGCAGCGTGTGAGTAAGGTTTCCAGAGCTCCTGGGGGGTGAGCCTTCAAGGTACCTAAGGGCGACAAGTTCAGTAACAGATTTATTGGGCTGTACTTGTCACCCTTAAGCTAGGACCTCATTACCACTTAACATCAGATGGGATGAGGTCAATCTTGAAGTGTAATATAAAAAAAAACCATTACGAGTTGTAAAATATTGGAACCAGGCATTGTTCAACTTCTTCCTAATTAGCCTATGTTTGTCTAGGTGAACGTTGCTTTCCAATGGTGAAAGAATTTTCGAAATCGGCGCAGTTTTTAAGTTAATTTTCATTTTAAACATATTTACTTACAAAAATACAAATCTTTCTTCTTCATAATATTAGTTCAGATAAATATTCTTATAGCACCGTTACTGTGCAATTTTTAAACATAGCGGTCATGAAAAAGAAATGGAGAGCAAAAAAAACGATTTCCCTACTTTGAGAGCATGTCGCAACTAAATTATGAAACTATTGACGATAGCTAGTTTAAAATCTGTAGCATATCCTTGGTTTTCAAATATATATGTATCTAAATATGTAATTGTACATGCTAAAAAAATACCAGCTTCGTGGTGCGACCACGACATATGCTGAGCGTAGACCTTTTAGGTACCTACCATGTTAGTTATTCCATATTGCCTAATTTAACTAATAAATCTTTCTTTTTCTTTCTTACTTTCTAAAAAAGACTTCTTGAAAATAAATTATTTTTATCAATAAAAGATAACCAAAAAACCATTCAAAAACTAGCAAAGACTTTTTGTTCTTGCTTTGATAAGCTACATGTGGTAAATTTTACAAATTAAACCTACTACAATTTAGTTTTTGATAATAAACCGGCTTAGTAAAGGAAGGTGTTTCTTGAAAAGCGGGGTGAGACCTCCAATCGCGTTATGCTTGCCTAGTAGATACCGCCTAGATCTTCTTAAATCAAACGTTAATGTAGCACTAAGTAAGTAGCAATTAAGAAAGGTTTCCCTGAATGAACTGCTGTGGTGAGACCTCCTACCGCGTTATGCGACCTTAGTACCTCATTTGGGTAAGTCTAATTATTACATACAATGAAGCGACTTCTGTCTGTCTGATCTTCGCAATCCAAAATTCATGGTAGCAACAACTTTATAGGGAAACGAGATAAGTGAGATTACAGTTAAATATACAATACTTTAGAATCCAGTTGCAATGTTTAACATTATTTTTATGGTACCTTAAATCAGACATTTTTGTTTCTTTTAATCAAATTTTGTGTTAAATATTTAGTATCTACCTAATGTGTCATTGCTAGAAATATGTGTGTAGATATTTTGTTACCATACTAAAAACGAATAAATAAATAACACTTATACCTAGATTCCTTCAGTTAAATAGTCCAAATAATTTGAAATAGAAAGAAATTACATACTAATGGCAAATTCAATTTAAATGAAAAATAGGAATGTAATGTTGTTTATATGATATCTATTTAAATAACTATATGATTAACATGCAAAAAAGTATACCTAAGTATAATTTTGGGGGTGTATTCGTATGAAAGCTGCTTTTTGGACACAAAGTTTTGGTAACTTAAAATTGAAAATGGTTTAATAAAGGTGTTTGCTCAGGAATTTTTAATTAAAATGAAGGTTTCACTTCTCTTTGTATAGGTACCCAGTTCACAATCACTTTTACACTTTGTAATTTATTTTAGCGGAAAATACGTACATATATTCATACACCTACCTATTTAAAGTATTATACGAAAATGTAGAGTCACATTTTTTAAGTTAAAAATTACATTTTAAAAATTACTTAATTCAGATAAAATCTGTCAGTCAAAAGTCAAAGTCATGCATTACTAGAACAGAATATAAAGTGATTGTTAAAATTGAATTTGTAATTTCCACGTGGAGTTTGCATAAATACAAACCATATTATTTTTAATTTTCAGGTATAGGTACCTATTATAAATATATCATATAGATAAATTTAATATAAAAAGGCCCTATTGAAATTTATTTGTGATTTGTATTGCCGAGTTCAAAGTGACACTAGCATTTTTAGACACTAGCTCTACATTTACAAATCCGAGTCTACACCAACATATTTCGCGCACTCGTATTCAGTTTGACAAAAGGCTGTGTACACACCTGACAATCTACACATTGACAAAAGTTCATCGCACCCGAAACGGACACCACAGTCCACAAATCAAAGACACACCGTCACGAAAAATTAAGAAAAAAAAACGCACTATACAAAAAAAAAGTTGACGCTTGAAGCTGGATTGATGGTTCGAACCCGTCTCCACACGTACTAAGTCGGCGGGGCGTGGCCTCCATAACAGGTTACCAAAGAACAGAGCACCGCCAAAAAATACCCATAAAAAACATATAATGGGTAGCTTGGCGCCAACAATCGATTCTGAGTGCCAACCCGTTTCGTCCGCACGTAGCAGCCAAAAAAATCGCGCCACAGCCCTCCGCCAATCACGGGAAAGACCCTCCCATAGATCCTCCCACCCCTTTTCCCGCCACGCCCCAAGGTGCACACTAGCGCCACGCGCCCCATACAAGTGGCGTAGATCCGTACTAATTAGAGCGAGAGGGCGATAGATCGGGGCAGTTCGTTTCGCGGACAATTTCATCCAACCATTCATTAAGTGTTTAAAATCTACGAGAGCTGGTTGTGTCGAGTTTCGCGGCGGCACGCTATTAAAATATCCTCAAACATTAACTTTAATTGGACAGCATTGTGTGTTTGTGTGCGTACGGATATTTTTTAACCGACAGTGACGCTTGTGATTTTTTTTTTTGAAAACTGATCACTGTTATTCGCGTTTAGTGGCCAGTGATCGTGCGCCAACGAATTTGTGACTAGGTGGCGAAAATGACTTCGGTAACGTAGTCAGTGGAAAAGTTCGAAAAAAAAATCGAAAATCGGAAAATGTACACGTGCCGTTCTGCACGTTTTAATTGGTAGCCAATCGTATAGTTGTCTCTGTCTGTCTAATAGCCGTCAATAATAATTTCGATTGCACCACCTTGCTGATAATTGATCCATTTTCGTATCAAACCAATTGAATTGTACCAATTGTGATCGATCAACTGATTGTTCGACGCTAATTTGAAACTGAAAGTTTTTGAAGCGACTGTGAAACTGTGTGTGACGTTTTTTGTGTTATTTTTTTGAAAAATTGTGGTGGAATTGTGATATGCTGTGTTCCTGTTTTTGATTTTACGTTTTAACCGTAAGTACAAAGTTTTTTTAATATCCCACGTTAAATTAGCTGTACAAAACTTCTTTTACCCAACTTTTGTTCGTATGTATTTAAAATTTTAAAGAGATTATGAGTTACAATAGTCAATCTAGTATTTTTTTTAATTAAAAGTGTTGATAACGTGTAATATGAATAATTAATTAAATAAACTACCTAGGCGATGGATTAGTTTTATTTAAAAAAAACTTCTCAGGTAGTAAATGGTTTTTTAATATAAAAAAAATTTAAATTTATAAAACTAGGTTTAATATATAATAAATTAAAGTTCACTATATTATATTGTAAAATATAACAATTGATATGAAGTTATATAAATTAAAATTCAGTATAACAGAAGTGTTAGTAAGTTAATATTGAAATTTATATTTTTTTACGCGCGCTATTTATTCTAACTACAATAAGGAATGTTTCGCAAAATAATCAGAATTTTGTGAAACTTAGGTACCTCCTTACGTATAATCTAATTATTTTTTTAGTTTGACGCTACATTTTAATCAACGCTTCAAATTGCATAACCACTGACATAAAGTTCACAGATTGAATTATTTTTTACTTAATAAAAAAAAGTATGTCTATTTTCCCGCCAAGTACTTAGCTTACTTAACGTAGCTTTGTGAAACAGACTACCTACCTGTAAAATGGCAACTATCTATAACAATACCGCTCACGATATTAAATTAAATAATTTTCAACAAAGATGCTAATAGGTTCATCGAACAAAAACAAAAAAATCAATCACTCTATATGTTTTGAATCATCACATTATTGGCTCGCAATAATGAATAGTTTATTTGCAAATATCAATTGTATGATATAATTTCAAATAATTTTGGTATGTATGAGAGTAAAAAATTTACAACTTTCAATCTTACATAGACGTTCTGGAATCAAAATTCAGAAGTCCTCTAGTTATATCTATGGTATATTTGAAGATGATGGATGTACTTAAATTGTATTAAAACTTAGTTTAAACCTTATTTTGCTAGGCAAAAAAATCTAGAGCACCCATAGAGTATGATAGTTAGGCCTAATAAGAATCTTATTAGATTTATGATGTACTACAATAAACTACAATGTTCACTACATTAATAGTGAATGTGTACGTACATTAAATTCTTGTTTTTTAATAACAGTTTTTAGTTACTTCAAACTTTAACATTTTTTAAACGCGAGATGTATTTAATACATGTTTGACATTTATTTTCTAGTTGGATTTCTATTAAATTTACACCTAGTGCAACAAGAAATATATCATATTACCTATAAAAACACAATTCGTATTTATTTTTATTTAATGATTTTAATGGATATTTTTATTAAAACTTTACGACAAGTTTCAAAGGAGGATTCACGTTTTTATGAGTCGTGATTCTAGAGGTAGCTTTATTATGAAAATGCTTTCTTTATCTTCTCCGTTTTTTAAATACAATTTTCGTACATATTTGTAAAAAATCACTTCTGTTATAAAATTGTCAAAAATATTGCTAAGACAATTTTTTATTTAAAACGAACTCTCATTTCAGTTTAAACTTTTAGTTGTTAATCACTTTTACACTTCGTAATTTATTTTTACGGAATATATACCCGTTTAAATATTATCCTAAAGTGTAAATTCACACTTTTGAAGTTTTTAAGTAACTATACAAAATTACTCAATGTATATAAAATTACAGTCAATGCTTAGACTCACAGTACTAGTGTACTTACTGTAATTAGAAATTCACTTTTTCAAAATTGAATTTCTAATTACGAACAATTCCACATTGAGTTAGCATAAATACTAAAACCATTATATTTAATTTTGAAAATAAATGGTATGCTTAGTATTAAATTTTATTAGTTGCCCTGTTTGAATTTCTTTCTTTCTTTTTTACTGCCCATAAAAACACTCACAAAAGTGACAATCATTTCTAATTTTCTAGGTCTACACTTACAAATATGTCTCTACACAAAGATAGATCGCGTACACATTTTTAATTGACCAAAGGCTGTCTTAAAATCATCAAAACTGTATATTAAATTCATTGAATTTTTTGCTTGAATAGGATTAGAAATAAAGATACAATCTTTGTCGAGGTTAAACAAAACACAATTAAATCGGATTCGGATCACGTTTGAGTCATGCTTCTTTCTTGAATCATGATTATACTGAATTTAACTAAGCTTATTAAACAAAGAACTCATCTTGAGATTTAATCGTGGCATCTCAACATATATTTTGGCATCCAATTGTGCAGATTACATGCGTTTTTTTAATGCAACTAGACTTTTAAAACAAAGTAAATTATTGTTTTACGATAGAACACAAGTGTTCGGTGCTCTAATGCTTACCAAGGATAACATTATTTATTTATTTATAAACAAACAAACATAATCGTTAAACATACAAATTAAAAAAAAACACTTCTTATAAAATTGTTAAAAGTATTTGATAAGATAATTTATATTTCAAACGACCGTCTTTTTTTTTTATATTGCACTTCAAGATAGACCTCATCCCACCTGATGTTAAGTGGTAATGAGGTCCTAGCTTAAGGGCGACATGTACAGCATAATACATTTGTTACTGGACTTGTCGCCCTTACCTTGAAGGCTACCCCTGCTACTAATGTAGTACCCCCAGGAGCTCTGGAAACCTTACTCACACTCAGGAACACAACAACACAGAAGTGATTGTTATTTGGCTGCGGTCTTCTGCAAGGTGGAGGTATTTCACCAGTCGGGCTGCTCCAGTTCGAGCGATAAATCGCTATGTCCTACCCCTCATTTCAGTTTCAATCTTTACAGGCTAACTCTTATACAATTATGTCGTTTTTGATGCTATATTAATACCCAATCTGAGGACCTCATTTGGTCTACTATAAAATAAATCAGATTTAATTATCATGGAGGCTGGTATAATAACAAGATGTTGTTTAATGCAATTAGACGTTTAAAGCGAATTCTGCTTCTGCCAATGTCGTGTAAGAATTGACTTAATTTTACAATAAGTAAATAAATAAATAAATATTGGACAATATCACATACATTGCTTTAACTCTGTGGTAAGTAGCTTAAGCACTCGTGTTACAGAAATCAGAAACAACCACGTTACCACAACACCCAGACCCCAGAAAATATAGAAAATAACAATAGAATACAGTGTTCGGTGCCCTATTGCTTTCTAAGTACACTGTGGTATCCAATTGGGATGTTGATACAAAAAAATTTTTAGGTATCTATATATAACCTAAAATGTCCTAAATGTTAATTTGGTATCTCATCTGTCATGCTACTAAATTTTATCCAAATCATTCTGTAATTTTCAAGTCAATCAAATCAATCTATTTGCTCGTCTGCCGATATCAAGTACCTACCACACGAGCAAATCACACCCGCTACAAGTCGTCCGCCGATGTCATCTGCAGACGAATCTGTCTACGTAGGAGGCATAATAAACATACTCGTCAAATCAAGATTTCGTAGTGGACCCGACTTCCGTAATAATCCACAAAAAGAGTTAATAACAACTACAAAGAAGATCAATTTGTAAAAAGAAAAATGTTCAAACACAAATTCGAAAACCGAATCTCAAACTGGAATACGCAACTGCCAATCACCATTAGACATTTTACAGAAATAAAAAATAATAAAATCGAAAACAAAATCGTATCGATATCTCAGTTTTCGGAATCGATTCTAACCGATTTCACGAGTGCTCATAAACAAGTTTTATTATAGCAATTACAAGGAACAGTGTGTTTCTATAAAAGTGTAGAGTTCGTATACAAATCGATATTAATTAATCATTTATGTATTGTAACCCGTTAAACTGAACCTTCGTTCTTAATATTTAATGTGGGAACTCGCTTTTGGGGGTATTTAAAATGCAGCACTACCTAAGCTTGTATGATAAAATTGTGAGTACGATTGTCTTGCTGTTTCCACAGATAAATATTAAAAAACAAATGAATAAGGTGTGGTTCCTATATTTAATATAGGTACATTAGTGGTCCTGTACATAATTATTATCTCCTTTAGCCCTGCCCTGAACTACCAAAAAATTTTAAAACCAATATTTTACGATTCGTAGTAAGTTAAAAATGACTATCCGTTGTTCTACAACCGACTACGAGTCGTTAATACCGTTCCATAATTTACTTTATATACCAGTTGTCATCAGTCGTCAGTAAGTCGTTTTTAGCTTACGCCTCGTATCGTATCGTTTTACAAATATTGGTACCGAGCATAAATCTACAATTAAAGTTAGACAATTCAACTGTCTCTTCACAAGCCATCTTCCTATAAATAATTCCTCGAATCGTAGGGTTAAATCCGTTCCCTTGTAAATAGTTAACCTGCGCCCAACCGTTTGTACATTAATATTACAAGCGAGACCTGTAATGGCTGTTTTAGTATCAGACTAACTATGTCCATGTTATTATTTAGATTATAACTCGTAACAGATGATACTTTAAATGGGAAACGGCGTCAACTTTTAATCGTCTTTGGTATTTTTGTAATGGATTCGAAAATTACAATCGTTATTGTCAGGGAATTTAAAAGGATAATGCTTTTGCGTCATCTTTCTTTTTAATGACGTTTTTACAATGCGTAAGAATAAACTTGGATGCGGCAAGTCTGGTTATTACAATGGGCTGACTGTCTCCTGATGGTATCCAACAGTAGTTACTCGTAGTTGGACTGGCTTCATAAGAAAGGTGTTCTTTGAAAAGCTGCAGACAGTGAGACGTTAATGTTTCATTGAAAAATCTGATTAGATTAGACTAAGCAGGATAGATTACATACCAAAGTTGATTATTTGTTTCTGTCTCTTGGTATTAAGTAGAACCAAGAAGACGAATCACGTATGTAGGTAGTACCTACACTTACGTGTAGACTTTTTTGTGTTGCAAGGAATCTTTCAAATCAATCTCAAAATCGAGACCAAATGGCTTTAATGTCTTCTAAAATGTCGTGTGTGGGCGTAAGTACTTTGGCGAATCATGTCTGGAAATTGGACATAGCCAAATATGTGGTGTCACGGTCAAAATGTGGTCGCTTTGATGTTGGATTTCAAGACAGACGTTTTCCACTTATTTCGTTTAACAAAATAAAAGCTTGGTAACGTAGTTTCAAATTAAACTTCCTATTTGTGGTTTTGGTTTTGTTTTTTTATTAATAAGTAAAAAATCTAGGCTCAATCCACAAAAAAATTATAAGTTATGTTTTCTTGGTGGTTCTAACGTTTATTTTGTTCAACAAGAAAGCAATCAAGAAGCATGATATAGTTTTCATTCCAAGTAAAATTGTACGCACTTCAAATCCCTAATTTGTGCGGTAAATGTTTCTGTTAGTAGTAAATTTTAATTTTATGGTTGTTGCCGAAACAATCAAATTTATATCTTTTTATTTTATTACTTCTACACGCAAAATCGACTAACAAACATGAATGAAATAAATTACACCAATATCGGTAATGTTATAGTTTAACTAACTAATTAGGTGCAAGCAATCTTGCTCTATGACTCTAGAAGAACAAATTGGAAGTTAAAACAAGCCTCAGGCTAAGAGAAGATTCTAAAACACTGGCAGACGGATTTGTGGCCCACCATTAAAGTGACAGGTCACAAAAAACATGTCCAACGCCCATTAAAACTATTATTAGATTATAACAAAGACATCAATCCGCCATATTACGATGGTCTATAGAACAATTAGAGTACAGGCAATTATTGTTCCACTTTCCTTGTAAGGGTAATACGCCAAGATGGCGGTCCGTTTGACACATGATTAACGATGTACGACCTCGCAAATGTCATAACTCCCGCCATTTTCAAGAGTTGCTGTTTTTTTTAAATTGTCAACCCGTTCAGAGAAAAAAAGAACATATTGTGACGATGGTTGCATTGAAAAATTCCTGGCCACTTTTTTATTTCGTCAATTTGTTAACGGTGGAACTGGATTGAGAGGGCGCCAATAAACGTGAGATGTCAAATGTGGATGTTTTTTTTTAACAAGTTCATTTTAAAAATGAACTCTTCTTAGGAACATTTAAAATGCGTTTAAGAATTTGGTTCTGAAACACGTAAAAAAGGACGTTTTCGAATAATAATAAGAATTAATCGAAACAATTTATTTTACTTACTGAAACTGTGTTAAATACTAGACAATATATATGTCGGAAAGGACGTTAAATCAGTTATCTATAAAAGATAAGTAGGTACTTAATTATTTATTATAATTTTTCAATTTTAATTTGTGTTTAAAGAAACGAAAATTGGTTACAAGTTTTTCTCAATATTTGTCAGTGTCATTATTGATTACTTACTAAGTAAATACTTGAATAATTATTGATTCTATGGACGGAAAAAGTTAATTGGGTTCGATTAATTCGTTTTTACTTATGATTTAGTGAGTTCTAGCGTAGTTATACCTAAATTGGTGGAGCTGTGCACAGTGAAGTTCAGTAACGAATAATTATTAAAATAATCCATAAAATCTGTTAAGGTTTCAAAATTAAATCAAATATCTATTCATTTAAGTTTGTACTTAACACACTACTATGATGCCAAAATACTTAGCTACCGTTTCGAAATTCGTTTATACCAAAGTAAATCAAAACGTACATTCAAATATCCAGAACTTACAAATTCCAGTTCTAACAACACTGGGTTCTCAATTTCAATACAAAATGGTGGCGAATATCACTCAGCCATTATATTGAACATGTTTATCTGATGTCAAATTATGGAGACGTCTAGTGGCAATCGTTAGCGATAAAGATCTTAACTGTCAAAGTGTCATCGAATAAAAGGTAAATATTGTCAATGACGCGGGCGTTCATTCAAGAATCTAAGGTATTCGTTGGTAGCTGGGTGAATGATAAAATGGCAGGTCTGTTTGAGTGATTTTTAATTGACAGTAAATGGGGTTTTATGTTAAATGGCAACACTAGTTTAGATTTCTGCGCGGACTTCGTTTTTGTCAATCTCCCTTGGATTTTTTTCAGTATAGGTATTTATATTTGTGCTTATATTTAGAAAGAAATGTTTATTTAGTGACATGACAAAGCATTTATGCGATCAAAGTACAAACTATTAGAATTACTTTACTTATAGGTACGTCAAATAATTTCGCTATTTTGGGATGGCCATCTTGGATTTTGAATTTGTACCTATTAATCAAGCACTTTTATTTGATACCTATATTAAAGGAGTGTCCAAAAATGGAATCAGACATGTGGCCTGAGGCATGAGACATGCAGCTATAACCTTGGATCTATTATAATAAATAAAAAAATAGCAAAAACATAGCATTTCAAAAAAAAATTAAAATCATTTTAAAATGTACTAATTATATAAATAGTGTGGAGGTGTAATTATAATCCATCTTTGTATATAACCTTCCTTTGGGGTTTTAACAGGGGGTAGTTTCCGAGCGTTCTAAATTCCAACAAAAATTATTATCGCCATTTTGCTGATTCTATACCTATGTATTAGCGGCAAAGTTTCTAGACTGAATCTTAGCAGAATGTCACCCTATGATGTAATTAGTAATTTCCAACTGAGAGGTAATGGGTATGAAGAAACAGGTTTTTGTTTGTCCAACTGCTGGCGGTATCTCACGCAAATCTAGCTGCGACACGCCAGTACAGTCATCGTAGGAAAACTTAGAACTGCGTTTGAAATTTAGATATCGATAATCGTCTCAGTTCCTCTTGGATGCAATCATGAGATCCCGGTTTTCTTATCGTAGTACCAATGTCAACCTCTTTCTGACTGCGTCAGTCTGCCGTCCCATCGGATCATGAGAGAGAAGAGAGAGAGAGTGCACTTGTGTTTTGCGAATACCATAAACCAACAGGCCTAGCATGCGCAATACGTCAAATTTCTCGCATGTCATGACAAAAGTTTCAATACTGTTTATTGGCTAATAGTACACCGCACTCATATTTGCAGTCAATCAGCAGCTGACGCACTGACTTCAATCGATTTTGACGTTTAAAAACGCGATAAAATTTAGTCGCATGGCGCATGCTAGGCTTTACCAACAGTCAGCATGCGCCGCGAGAGTAAATTTTATCGCGTCCTTATGAAATGTCAAAATCAATGCATCACTTGATGATTGGCTAAAAATACGAGTACAGTGTACTATCACCCAATCAAAGGTATAGAAACTTTTGTCATCTCATGCGAGATATTTGACGTATTGCGTACTAGGCCTGCAATTCCTGCGTAATTGTTTGATCTCAATGAGATTGGACGCCTTGACCGAAAGTGGTCAAGACTATATTTTTACTTTAGTAGAATTTAAACGCCAAAGTCGCCAACTGTACTTAGTTGGAAAATTTGATACACCACAATGTATTGTCTTTGCTACATTGTCTATGATAGCGACTATAATGTGCTAAATACAGACTAAGGCCAGCTTTGTATTGTAAAACTCATATAATATGAATAACATTCTTAACTGATAATCTTTAGATTTTGTCTGCGTAATACATTATATTTGCTTTTAATATAATGCTCGAGGTATTATGCGTGGACTGTGTTTATACGTTATCTGAAACTGTCTTTTCATTCAAATACATTTCTTAATTAGTTTTTAGAGAGGTAGGGCATAGCGATTTATCGCTCGAACTGGAGCAGCCCGACTGGTGAAATACCTCCGCGTTACAGAAGACCACAGCCAAATAACAATAACTTCTGTGTTGTTGTGTTCCTGCGTGTGAGCAAGGTTTCGAGATCTCTTGGGGGGTGCTACATTAGTAGCAGGGGTCAAGCCTTCAAGGTAAGGGCGACAAGTCACAATAAATCTGTTACTGAGATTTATTGTGCTGTACTTGTCACCCTTAAGCTAGGACCTCATTACCACTTAACATCAGGTGGGATGAGGTCAATCTTGAAGTGCAATATAAAAAAAAAACCGCGATTTTATTTATGGAAAATGTTGTATATGATTTATTATGAAATAGCTTTGTCTGTGACTGCGTCCAAGTGGAATAGTAACTTATTATGATATTGTGTTTCTGATCGCAAATTTATGATATCATCTTTTTTTTTGACGGGGGAAGTGACTTGATGCATCATACCGTCACCCCGAGGGAGTGTGACGGCGTGTGTGGGACTCCCTGTCCCTGTACGGGCCATAATACCCACTAAAACCCCCCGGTGGACCTCATCGCCTTGATGGTGATGCCATGGGAACAGAAGACCTACCACAGCATCACCGGCAACTTACTAAAACCCCCCGGTTGGACCTCCATCGCCTTAGTGGCAGAGCTGTGGGAATCCGGCTCAGCCTTATCTTCCACAACACCGCCCGGTGGTAAACTTTTAAAATCCTACTAATATTATTAAACGAAACTGAATGAATGGATCTTTGTTGATCTTTCACTTCAAAAACTACCTAACAGCGTAAGATTGAAAAAGAGATAAGACTCGAAACCAATATAGGATACTTTTTATACCGAACTAGCGGTCCCAGCGAACTTTGTTTCGCCTTAGAGGAATTTCCCGCTGTTCTTTTGAAATTTTCCCTGAATTTTCTTTGCCATAAACCTCACGGAGCCCGAGACCTTTCCAACGAATGTAAAACCGTGGAAATCGGTTCGTGCGTTCTGGAGTTATAGCGTCAGGGAGGAAAACCCGACTTATTTTTATATAGTAGATTAACGTGGGCACAGTCGCGAGACATTGCTAGTTTTTCACATAAAGCTTATATGTAAACAAACTTTAAATTATATTTTTATTAAAACTAGTCCAATGGAAAACGTTTCATTTCAAGAAGAACAGTGTAGTTAGTCAATAAATGTCTATTTTGTTCAAAAGTAAGATTTCCCAAAAATATAAGACACCTATTTTACTAATGTAAACAAAAATTTACTAAGATACATTCCGCTAAAAATTAGAGCGACACCTCCCACTTAATGGACGGACTGCATCAACAATTTTTATTTTTTTTAAGCAAAAATAACTTATCATTGTATTTAAAAAAAAAATTGATGCATTTTATTTCATAATTGTTTTTTACCGAATCACCAGCCTATTTAAAAAGATGTAGGTTAGTTACTTTTTTTTTAATTACTTATACAATGGTATCTAATGTTAGCAGGACATTAAAACTAGTGTAACTACGACAATACTAAGCGAATGAATCCCTTTATTAATGCCACTCTAAAAATATAACAGATTATTTCAACCCACACGAGATTAAAATTACACCTTAGCGCAACTTTGTATCTTTCTGAACTATTTTCAAATTGACATTCAAATAAACCGTTTAATTGCAAAAGTGCAAACTTGATCAACGTTTACACAGCTCCATTTCGAACGAGTATTCCCAAGAATGCCATTATCGAAACAAGAACGGAAGATGTACAATTAAAAATTAAAATTTCATGCATGTACAACAACGAAATACCCTTCGAAATGGGTAATACAAATCGTCGTGTCACTTACTTGAATAAAAATGCCTTTTTATGACCCACTACACATTCAATACGCATGTAAGGTGAACCATAGACTACATTAAATAGACTAATTTGTCTCTGATCCAACATTACGGATCGATTGCCTATTTATTTGTAATTCGTTTTGTTTTTTTTTCCGTGCAACACGCACTGTTGGTATGCAAGTGACAATTAAAAAAATATTGAGCTCATGCGATTAATTTTTTCTTCGTCTATCATTTCGACGTGTTTTTTTTAAATCCTGCTTATATCATAAACGCAAAGGTATCTATTTATACATACAAACCTTTGCGTTTGGATGTGTTTTAGTTACACTTTTACGCAAAAGCTATAGGAATGGATTAGGACGAAATTTGGTAGAAATATAATATGAAATGATAGATTTACATAAAAAAGTAATTTTTATCACAAAATAACGCAAAGAAATGGAAGGGCAATAGCTCAAAGTCAATATTTTTAATTCACATAGATTACATTAGTAATACTTATGAATAGTCTCTTTAAAAAGCAAATGAAGCTACCTCCGGTTCGGAACCTATAACTAAAGAGAAGATACCGGCAAGAAACTCAGTAGTTTTTTTTACAAATGAAAGCTACACTTATTACTAATTTTGCACTAAGACACACAGTCAGTTTGTCAATTGTAAAATAAAAATTATAAATCAATTATTAAAAAAATAATAATAATACAAAGGTATTTGTAAATTAAATTAAATTAACTGTATGAATTACATGCGTCATCGAGGCCCAATTCTGACATTGATTGAGAAAATGCGTTACATATATATTTTTAAAATAATATAAAACACGTAAGTACAGGCGAGCACACTAGTTATTGATCCACACGTTCTTGTCATTCAAATACTCTTGTAGTAGCCTTTCTTCAAAAGAAAACGTTTGACAAATGTCTTAAATTTGTAGCTTATATTTATTAATGCGTTTGTCAGCAATTTACCCGCATTATTTCGGGAGAAAAAATAATCCTAGATATTTATTTATTACCTCATCTCTCTTTCTACCAAATTTCACATATTATATCAGTTAAGTAGTTTTTGCGTGAAAGGCTAACTAAAGATACATCTAGATATTTATAGATAGATAGTTAAATATACTTTATTGCACAAAATCTTTACAAAAATAGATTTTACAGATTGATTAAAGTACAATTTAGGGGGTCTTATCGCTAGAAAGCGATCTCTTCCAGACAACCTAAAGGTAGAGGAAATAGTAGATGGCGAGAAATGGGTACGGCCGTGCAACATAAATACAGTTTTTTTATTATAAATATTATCATAATACAGTTTTGACGACCTCCGTAGCCGAGAGGCGAGCGTGCCTGACTTTGGCGAGCGCCATCTCTGAGGTTCCGGGTTCGATCCCCGGCCGGGTCAATATGGGAAACGAACTTTTCCATATTGTCTCGGGTCTGGGTGTTGTGGTACCGTCGTTGTTTCTGATTTCTATAACACAAGTGCTTAAGCTACTTACCACAGAATCAGAGCCATGTATGTGATGTTGATGTTGTTGTTGTCCAATATTATATATAATAATTATTATATAAGAAGTACGAAACGTGAAATGGTCAAAGCTTTTTAAGTTTATTTAATGATTAAGAGACGGAAACTGAAGTATGCTCCACTTCTTATGACCACAAGAACAATGTGTCTTAGGTACATTAAGGAAAATGATAGTGGACACATACTTTTTCTTACCAGCCTAAGACTAATATAAATTAATTATTATTGTTTACAAATTAAAGAGAGTTAGGCATAGCGATTTATCGCTCGAACTGGAGCAGCCCGACTGGTGAAATACCTACCTTACAGAAGACCGCAGCCAAATAACAATGACTTCTGTGTTGTTGTGTCCCTGCGTGTGAGTAAGGTTTCCAGAGCTCCTGAGGGGTGCTACATTAGAAGCAAGGGTCAAGCCTTCAAGGTAAAAGACAAGTCCAGTAACAGATTTATTATGCACGTGTCACCCTTAAGCTAGGACCTCATTAGCACTAGAAGTGCAATATAAAAACAAAAAACATTGTTATATTGTTCTTGTCGTATTTAATCTTATTCGAAAAATTCATATGTAGGTATATCCTTTAAAAAATTGGCGTTTGTGATATTTATAGGAAGTAAGTAAGTTTGACGACCTCCGTAGCCGAGAGGCGAGCGTGCCGGACTTTGGCGTCGCGCCATCTCTGAGGTTCCGGGTTCGATCCCCGGTCGGGTCAATATGGAAAACGAACTTTTCTGTATTGTCTCGGGTCTGGGTGTTGTGGTACCGTCGTTGTTTCTGATTTCTGTAACACAAGTGCTTTAGCTACTTACCACAGAATCAAAGCAATGTATGCGATGTTGTCCAATATTTATTATATTTATTATTATTAAGTATTTGCTAAAGATTGCGTTAAGGAGGTGTTTTAGACTTACCTATATACAACATTAAATTAAAAAAAAAACGTGTGCTTTGCACTTAATTCATTTCTTAGTAATGAAAACTGCAGTTTCATTTAACTTAACAACGCCCATGAAAGGATGTAATGGTATATGCAAGTAATTGTAACTAATTCAAGATACATTCTTTGTTAAAATAGGTGTACGTACGTAATGAATGTAATCTTTTTCTTGTTTTTTTTATATTGCACTTCAAGATTTTATTGAACTTTCAAGATTTCGTCCCACCTGATGTTTATTGGTAATAAGGTCCTAGCTTAAAGGCAACAAGTACAGCATAATAAAGCTGTTACTAGACTTGTCGCCCTTACCTTGCAGGCTTGACCCTGCTGCTAATGTAGCACCCCCCAGGAGCTCTGGAAGCTCTGGAAGCCTTACTCACACGCAGGAACACATCAACACACAAGTAATTGTTATTTGGTTCCTTAAAAAAGATACCCAAGCAGTGCAAATAATAGATTAGATTTCGAGAATAGATTTCATTGAATAATCTTTTTTAGAAAGTAAATTCATATTATTACTATGTGTTCGAACGTTTGAGCAACACACAAGTGCTTTTCCTTCTCTCTGCTATTATTATGTTAAATGGCAACTACACAATGGTATACTAAGCCTGATTTCTGCTACTAAACAACTGAGATGAGACCTCCTACCACGTCATGCAATCCTAGTACCTCATCACAGCAAGTCTGGTTATTACAATGCATTTTTGACTACAGGTCAACTAGTCAATGTTTTCTCTTCTTTTTGTTTTGAATGGCAAGCCAAGCGAAGTCTATATGTGCCAGTGTCACCTTAGATGAGAATCGAGACCATTTGACGATAAAACACGGACGTTAGTTAAGGCAGCATTGGCTTCATGTAAGTAATTCGTTGAGAAGCTGGATAGGTTACCTCCCAGCAAGTTATGGCGACCTAGTACCTCATCACAGAAAGTCTGGTTATTACAATGCATGTGTACCTGTGTCAGTCAACAAGGTTTTGAAGCGATTACAGTCAATGATCCTTCTTCTTTTTATCCATGTAATAGAATGTTTTATTTTTCTAACTAGACTTTATTTTACTTCTTTCATAACTTCTAGCTATTTTGAATAGTCAGTTCCTTATTTTGTGAAGTACAGCATAAAACTTTAAACGTTTAAGTACAAAAGTCACGGTGGAATCAACCACAATAAACTGACAACATTGAATGTTACGAATCGCGTGCGATCGGCCATCTTGTTTACTCGCATTGACATGAACTATGTAATGGCGTATTATTCTATTACGGCAAAATGGCGTGAATTGTCTTTGGATTCGTTGAAATGTTCAAATTATGGTTTCTTTAGCGTTGTGGATTGAGAAATCATTTTGGGGTACGAAAAAGTTAGTTAACAGAATGTGGTATTTGTGAAACAGTTTTTGTAGCCGCTCCATTTTATTAGGACGCGAATGAATAAGCACGGCTTTCTCCCGCGATTTGTTTAAGTTATTTTGAAATAGACAGAGTCCTACAATTCGAGTTTCTAATCTGTTAGCTACCAAATTACTTCCAAATCCATTTTGTGCATGAAAGTTGGTAACAGACATGGGTTCCTACATACACAGTTTCTCGTTTTAATAGACATTTGTAGGATTAGAAGGACACTCTATGGGTGACATTTTTGCCGGTATCTTCTTTGTGGTTGTAGGTTCCAAACCGGAGGTAGCTTAATTTGTTTTCTAAAGACGTTTCATAAATATTACTAACTAGCTGTGCCCGCGACTTCGTTCGCGTGGACTACATCCTTTCATGGTCGGATTTAGGTACCCCTTTCTCCCCTTATATTCGAAACAAAAAGTAGTCTTTATTTTAATCCAAGTTTCGAGCTATATTTGTGCCAAATTTCATGTCTCTAACTTCAAAAATAAACATTTTTCCATATAAACTTTCAAAGGTGGTATTGCCCCCATCCCCCCCTTATTTTCTAATAAATAGTAGCCTATTATTTATTTATTATTTTTATTTAATTTATATGGGTAAAAAGAGTTCTCAACCTCATTCTCCCATGAAATCAGTTCAATGAAACCATCACTATTGTCATTGACATTCGTTTGCAAACGAATTAAAACCATAATTTGTACGACGATAATTAGTGATTCGCTTGCCCAATTTCTGGACTAGTTACCAGTTTATAACGACATCAATATTGCCTAGGTTTGTTGTCTACAATAAAGTACTTATTGTACAATGCGGCCCTTCTGTTAGTAAAAAAACACTACGTACCCGCAAAGACCTTGGGCCGAATGACGATTGCGTGAATGGATGTACTCAGCTCAAAGTACCAGCTCGTTAGATTGTTCTCAGATAGTCGTGATCAACTATGCTTCGAGATATTTAGCTTTGGACTTTTTGATGCATTTTAGTGCATAAACACTCTTTGAACCTGACACAGACGCTCCATGCTCAATTTTATCATTTAACACCAGGTTTAATAGAGCTTTATCTTTCGTTAGTCCTACATAAAAATAATTTTTAGAAAAAAAAAAACAAGTTAAAACAGGATAATTATTAAAAACAAAAACGACTTTAGGCGGAACACTGAAATTTTAAAGAAAGTTAAAAAAGCTTCTAAAAATAACAGAACCTTCCCCTAAATGTAATAAAAAAACTGAAAACCGCATCAAACGCGAGATGATTGTCGTTAAACATACAAACCAGTAAAAACAGCGAGATAAATATTTAAGAGAGGTAGGGCATAGCGATTTATCGCTCGAACTGGAGCAGCCCGACTGGTGAAATACCTCCACCTTGCAGAAGACCGCACCCAAATAACAATCACTTCTGTGTTGTTGTGTTCCTGCGTGTGAGTAAGGTTTCCAGAGCTCCTGGGGGGTGCTACATTAGTAGCAGGGGTCAAGCCTTCAAGGTAAGGGCGACAAGTCCAGTAAAGATTTATTATGCTGTACTTGTCACCCTTAAGCTAGGACCTCATTACCACTTAACATCAGGTAGGATGAGGCCAATCTTAAAGTGCAATTTAAAAAAAAAAAACCTACTAAGTATCTGGTGCCTTAGCCACCAACCTTCTTAGCCTATTAGCAAATATCAACTACTCCTGTGATTAAGGAATGAAATGAAACCCTAAAACAAATAAATCCAACAAATTAAATCTCAGTAACGCACGAAGAAACATACGATTGCGCAAATTCTTCACGGCGTCGTAAAAAAAAAGAAATTGATTATAAATCATGTCAACTTGCATTACGAAAAAAAAGAAGGCATAGACAAAAAAACTGACACGCAACTCTGTCGGCGCGTGTGTTTTATAGTACCTACAATCTACATTCTAGATTCAATGCTAATTTTTATTGATAGCGCGTTGTTTTGTGATTACATCTATTGTCTATGACACGATATTCATATCTTGCATCCTACTGTTTTGTTTGGCTATTGTGGTTTGTCTATGGTTTATTAAATTTGAGAACCAGGTTTTCTTTATTTTATAGTCACTTACAGTTTTATGTTTGACGTTTTAGTGGGTCGATGTACCAGAATTGGGATTTAATGGACTTTACTGTCAAATTTGATGTAATGTAAAAATTAAATTCAGTTTAAAAAAATCGCCATTTCAAGTCCTAGTAATTTGTCGCATAGACAACTTCCGGATTTGAGCTTAAAAACTTCTGCTAGAGACGTTGTCTAAATTAATAGCAATATTAAGATGAAACTGCCTAATATAAAAACAAACATTCAATTAAAATAGTACATACCGTACATCCCTACTAATATTATAAATGCGAAAGTAACTCTGTCTGTCTGTCTGTCTGTCTGTCTGTTACGCTTTCCTGCTTAAACCTCTCAACCGATTTTGGTGAAATCTGGTATAGGTATACGTTGAATCTCAAGAACGGACATAGGCTACTTTTTATTAGAAAATAAGGGGGGATGGGGGTAATACCACCTTTGAAAGTTTATATGGAAAAATGTTTATTTTTGAAGTTAGAGATATGAAATTTGGCACAAATATAGCTCGAAACTTGGATTAAAATATAGACTACTTTTTGTTTCGAGTATTAGGGAAGAAAGGGGTAAAACCGACCATGAAAGGATGTAGTCCACGCGAACGAAGTCGCGGGCACAGCTAGTAGTTTATATTACTAACTTTTTGCCTCGAAAAAAAGCAAAATCCGGGGCCGACTTTCCTCCCAACATACAGAATACCAGAAAAAAATATCCTCACGAAATCGAATCGCTCAATGTTGCAACAGAGCCGAACAAAAACGCGTAGTATTAATTAGTAAAGATAATAAAACTTAGAACGGGCTCGCGTGCTCACAGTTTTTACGTTCAAAATGTTGAATTAGACACGGTTTTCCTTTACAAATTTTTATAGTTACCGCTAGGTGCGGCCGGTTTTTTGGGATCCGTTGCTGGAAATGTAGAGGCCGTGATGGTAGATTCTACATTGAACGCGTATTTTACGCGCGTGTTTGGTCCGTTGGTTGGATTTACCGGAGGATATGATGCGCGTATTTTTTTTTTTTTGCTGTGAAAAGAAATATTTACTAAAAATACATTACATGATCACAAAATTGTCACAGGGATCATCCCTTCAGAGGCCACATGTGGTTGTGGCAGGGAATACTTGCGCATTTATCTCTTTTTGGTGGTCTTGCTGATGGACTGATTTGATTTGATTTTTTTTCTAACGAGGCGTCTTTCCTCGTCGCTGTAACTATTTCTAATTTTTATCTATGTTTAAATAATATTTTATAACAATGCTTCCTAGTGTTTAGTGCTTGCCGTGGCAGTTTGTAACTAAGAACACACTATAATTTATTGTTAAATCATTGTGAATGTTAAAGTGTTTTGTGTGTGACTTGTAAACTGTCCTTAAATAAGTAAATAAATAAATAAAATAGTGTGTTGATACGTAACTATCTTTTGGTTACCTCACCACGGGGACCATATTCAATTTCCTTTTTTTTTATATTGCACTTCGAGATTGACCTCATCCCTCCTGATGTTAAGTGGTAATAAGGTCGTAGCTTAAGGGTGATAAGTACAGCATTATAAAGCTGTTATTGGATACACATACCTTGAAGGCTTAAACTCCTCCACTATTGTAGCACCCCCCAGGAGCTGTGGAAACCTTACTCATACGCAGGAACACAACAACACCGAAGTGATTGTTATTTGGCTGCGGTCTTCTGTAAGGTGGAGGTATTTCACTAGTCGGGCTGCTCCAGTTCGAGTAATTATTCGCTATGCCCTACCTCTCTCGATATTAATTTATATATTTGATAACTTAGTTAATAGTTTAGTTTATGCTATCCTAAGTTTATTCGTTTGCAACCAATTATTAGGTAGGTATGTGTTAAAATGATCTTCATAAACAATTATCAAGAAATTGTTATTTGATAGGCGTTTAAGTATCTTATTTGATAAACAAGTCAACATCCCTATTATAAACAGAAAGCCTGTGTTTTTACATTCGTAGCCAAATCAGTCATTCCCTAGTTGTATGCGCAAATATCAAACATCTCCAACGAAATGTCAAAAGTTTAAATATGGTTGATTGGCTGATAACACAGCACTCGTGTTTTAGCCAATCAGCAGATAAAGCGCTGAACTGTATCGATTTTGACATTTTGCACATGACAAAATGTACAGTCATAACTCAAAATTAGATATTTCGAGTAAAACCGATTTAAAAGTTCAAAAACTCGTAGCACAAAAACTGTTTTCATTATTTTAGTAATAAAAGCATTACATTGTAAATATTTTTATGTGCTATTTGTTAAAATCGATTGCATCCTAAGCGGCAATATCAAAAAATTGCGGAACCCTTTCACCAAACACACCGTCATTCTTTTATCGGCAGATTTTTAGTTGTTTTCCTGGTCTTGTATTTTCTTAAATGACAATACAGACACAAACACTTAGACTACACACGTATCACCCTTATGTCGTCCGAATAAAATCTAATTTCGAACTGTAAGCTTGTATCTAGACGTGCTTATTCCAATGCGGAACTATTTGTGTTTAAACGTAAAATATAATCGGTGCTCACATCCAGCGAACATTATAACGGCGTCTGATTTGACTACGGAATGCTGTTAAGCTTGTCCGAATTCCTTGCGATTGCTTAGAAATAGGCATACGGCATACGGCATATAGGCATACGGCATAATAAAGCTGTTACTGGACTTGTCGCCCTTACCTTGAAGGCTTTACCCCTGCTACTAATGTAGCACCCCACAGGAGCTCATCAAACCAGTAAGGTATGTTGGGGTAAGAGCGGATGCTTTTTAGCTGTTGTTGAAAGAGTTTGATGAATTATTTTTATTTTTTTAATATGATTGTTAGAGAACGTTATAAACATTTTGCTTAAGAAAACAAGAACTACGCTTTGCGTATATTTATAAATAAACCTATTTTGATGGTTATTTTTTTACGAAAATGACATTTAAATGAGAAGGTAGTATTTTTATTTCCTAGGGAAAGTGCGGAGCATATCGGGGGAAGAGCGGACTATGTCGTAAAACCGATTCTATTATCTGTAAGCATAAGGTTAATAATTAATTTTATTCCGCTCTTTCCCATTTTCAAGCTATAGTATTGCAACAGCCTCGATTTTTGCGTATATTAATTTGTTGCGGTATAATGTTTTTTTAAAAGCACAATATGTCCGCTCTTTCCCTATTGAAAAGTGAAACAAATAGCTGATTCTCAAACTTTATTCAAAATAGTAAATACTTTACAACTGTACGTAGTTCGTACAGTCGCATAACAATCAAATTTTATTACCCATATCTATGGTAACCAGTGACAGGTACTTATCACCACAGGTATAAATAATAAATTTTTCAACACAGTTGCTCGTAAATTGACTCTTATTACGCAGTTTTTAGTATCATAATGAAGCATAATTTATTACGCAATCGTGCCATAATGTTAATTTTTTGTTAATTTCAGCAAAAGTCTATGCTGAAATAACCAACTTAGTACACTTGTATCATAATGTACTGTAATATTAAATTAAATGAGTAAATTTTAATCATCTGAAATTATATAATAGACTTTCAACACTTAATTAATTCTGATATTACTTGAAATGGCAATATCATCTGAGATCATAAAACAAATAGGAAACTCTATACCGTGTTATGCACGCTCAGCGACACGTCGAGTTACCCCCTTGCAGTAGGTACAATAATAGCGATGGTGCCAACAACATAAAGACGGTCCAAAGTGAATAACTGGACGTGATGCTGTGTGTACATAGTACTATTTGGCCTTAAAATCTAATAAATAAAAATTATACAAGCTCTAAGAAAAAAAAAACACCTCGTCATCTTTGTCGTTCAATATGTAGTTCTTAATATTTTCTGGATCTCTTACTATGCTGACTAATTTAACAATTGAGCTATCCGGAACTTCGTCTTGGTCTGTTTTCTTTGGTATGGTAAATGTTAACTTTGGTTTCTTTTTAGTCTGGAGGAATTTAATTGTATAAAATGTACTTTTGCGAGATGTTCTAATTAATTCTACAAATCCTATATAATACACCCATTTTCTTTGGTAATATCTGACAAGAACAGAATCTTTCACTTGGTATTGTTCTTTAAACGCTTTTATGTCATTTTCAATTTTTGAGTTTTCTTTTTCGTTGTAATAATCTTTTATTACGCTTTTTTCCCCATCTACCTTTCTTAGTTGTGCTGCGTAAGAATTCTTATTTTTATTTGTTTCAATGCGTTTCTTAAATGGTACGAATTGTCCAGAGTTTTCATCTAAAATGATGTTGTTAGATTTTTCGTCCTGAAAAGTATCAGTATCGTCGGTGTCGGTTTCTTGTAGAATATTTGTTATGTCGGAATCTTTTAGAATGATTTTTTGCCTATTTTTAATTCTTAGGATTACATCATCAGAATCATAATATTCACGATAATCATTTATTGGACAAGTATTAGAATTCGCATATCTTTTGGTAAGGTTAGATTCAATAAAATTTTCGTCGTCTTCTATGGCAAATATATCCGAATCACTATGAATGCTTAAAGTGCCTGAAATTTCTGTATCACTTGAATCTGAAAATCTTTTCTTCTTAGTTTGAACGTGACGGACTGTTTTAGACTTTCTCTTGCCGTTTTTATTTTCATTTGAACATCCTGGTATTGCAGAGGTCGTGTTAGATGTTTTGGAAGTGTGTGGAACACTATTATTAAATTCTAATTTCTTTGTAGCTTTTCGGTCTGATTTTATTGTATTTTCTGTTTTCTTTCCCTCTGTATTTTTATTCATTGTTTTTTTGTTTACTAGTTTGTTAATGTTGGTAGGAATTATAATAGATGGCGTATATTCAGCACTGTTTGGTTTGGTCTTTGTAGCATTTCGATTCCTTTGTTTTGAATTTCCTACTTCTGTTTTCTTCTCAATTTCTTCCATACTCCTTTTCTTTTCTAAAAATGTCCGTGTTATTACTTCAGCGCCTTTGGTCACTCGTTTCATTTTTACGACATTTTTCTTGGGGTCATTACGACATTGTTGTTGCATTTTTTCTAATAAAAGATCTTCAAAGGTACTAATATTTTTAGCTTTAGATTTGGGACTTTCAATGCTAACAACTGATGTTATTTTAACAGGCACATTTTCAGTATCATAATTAATCTGACCAGAAGTTGTTTCAGTGGTCACGGGAAAGGAAATTTGACTACATTCCGGTATAAATGTTATTTCTGAGTTTTCTTCATGTACCGCTTCTGTTGAATGTATAGCTCGTGGAGAGCTCACTTCAAATGAAGAAAAATTTTCTCCAACAGGTGTAATTCCGTGACTAGCCTCGATAGGAGGGGATGTCATTTCGCGGGTGTTCAATACCTCATTCATCACTTTTAAACATAATTGTTTAAGAGTTGCAGGATGAAAGTTTCTAGGTGAATTATTGGCTGTTGTATGCTGCAGCCACCTTTTGTAAGCTGCCGGCTCATATTTCTCAATCGGTATGACATTTGGGTTAAATGGATGTATACCTCCTTTTTTAAATCCATTTTTTATAACTTCACGTTGGGTGTTGTGCCAAACATCAGCAAACATTGCTGAAAACTCCTGTTTTTGTAATTTTGCACCAATATTTTTACGTTGCCACTTTACAAGTCGTGTGTCCCAAATTGATTTCAGTGACTTAAATACGGCCAAGTCGAGTGGTTGCAACAAGTGTGACGTATGTGCCGGTAGCTTTAGGATGGTAATGTTATTCTGTAGAGCCAATTCGACAACTCGATCATCGACATGAGTACAATGGCCATCGTAAATCATCAAAACAGGTCGTTCCTTTCCCAGGCCTGGTATAACAATATCTTTGATATAATTATAAAAAGTCTCCGTCTCCATCCACCCTCGTTTTGTTGCTGCATATGCGATTTCAAAATCATGTTCATCCTTTTTTGGTGCCATCCACTTTTCATACATCGACTTAGCTTTGAAAACAATCAACGGGTTTAGTTTGTCGCCGTTTGCATTGACAGTAGTAAGCACCGTCACGTTTTCTTTGCCTGTGCCATTGGTTGTTCTACAGCAGGGTAATCCCTTTCCACCGACAACTTTAGTTTTGGTAGGATCCAAACAAATCGACGTTTCGTCCAAATTCCATATTAATTTTGGGTCGTTAATATTTAAGTCCTTCAAAGTTTTCTCTAGAAGACTGAAATATTCAAAAATTACGAATGGGTCAGTCATCTTTTTTCTCATATATTCCACTGATTGTGGTTTCTTAATGGACAATCGGTGCCGTTTTCTAAATTCTATAAACCAGTCGGGCCCAGGTTTGTCATCCTTGAATGGGGTACTTAATTTTTGTTTTTTTATAAAATCAGTAACGACGTCAAATACCTCTTCTCTCGATAAGCCAAAGCCCCATTTCTCCAATGTTCGTAGACAACTGGCGAGCTTTATTTCTGCTTCCATCGATAACGCTGGTGGTCTTCCCATGGTATCACTTTTCAAACCTTTTTTGGCAAGAACTCTATCGTTTAATGTTGAAGTCGGAATATTGTATAGTTTAGCAGCTGCGTAGTTGGTAAGTTCTCTATTTTTTACTTTTTCGACTGCGATCTCTAGATCTTCTTTGGTATATTTGGAAGCTCTTTCTGATTTTCTAATGTAATTGCGTGGCATTCTGGACCTAAAAATTTAATAAAAGATATATTTTCAAAATCGTTTAGCAACCTGGAATTTAAATCAAAGAGGGCATGGCGCAAACGCATGGTTCCCACATTTTCCATTATGGACGTGTTTGAAAAAAAGAAATAAGCATTTCATTCCCAAGCGGCATAAAAGCATGTATATACGTCTACACATTAACCTATCCAAATCTGTCAAAAATCCTCAATCAATATTAAACTCTATGTTTGTGGCTTTAAGGCCAGCCAAATACGGCCACTTTTGGCTTTATTTCATTGCTCCTTTTTTTTCGATTTTTTGGCGGCGCCACTGGCGGTAAAACCTGGCTTTAAGTTGAAAATTGCTCGAAGGCAAATGAATGTATTTACGTACATATGAATAAATAATATTACAGGTCATCACTTTTCTTTTGACTCGGATATAAGTTGCTAATGCAAACCTCATGTAAGTATATCGGATCATTTCACAATAGTAATAGGCATTAAAATAGATACTTATAATATGTATTTACACCCAGAAACAGACCAAACACAAATGCTCATTCAATAAAAGTTTAAGAACCACTGCCTTTTATTATACTCTTTGAAAACGGGAAAGGGCGGATGAATTTAATCCGCTCTTTCCCCTGGGGGGAAAGAGCGGATTCTATTTTAAAAGCTAAACTACACGTTATACGTAATTCTAACCTAAAAAGAAATGTTACAACAAGAATAATAAGCTCAAATAACTTACCAAATTAAGTGTATTCCACTTGTATTTTGAAATATGACAGCCGGGGAAAGAGCGTATTTGGCAAAAATCTGTTAAAAATTACGAATCTTTACATTTTGCTCATAAGCACACGTGTATTTGTCGAAATCTTAACACTGCCTAATAAAATCTGAGTCATTACAAAATGGCGTCCTTTTCTATGTTGCCAGTATTGAAAAATAGTACTTGGTTTGGGAGTTATTAAAACTATCCGCACTTTCACGAATCCGCTCTTACCCCAACATACCTTAGTCACTGAAATAAGCTTGTTCAAACCAACTTTTCAGCTGTATAATATTTGTAAAGATTAGGTACGATCAGGTTGGCTAATTGTTTGTGACAAATAACTGGACACTCTTTTCGCATTTGTTATACGTTCCACTTTCAATATTCTATTCACAACAGAATGATTCAACGTTAAGTACGTTTATTGAATTTGCAGATAAAACAACTACCTACATTATAAATAAAACCAATAAAATCGAATGAAGATCATTTTTATTGCATTTTGACGTCACATAGACCTAACGCGCAATACGTCAAATGTCTGGCATGAGATGACAAAAGATTCTGTACTGTTTGATTGGCTGATATCACCGCACTTGAATTTTCATCCAATCAAAAGATGACGCTATGTATTTTATCAAACTCAAACTCAAATATTTCTTTATTCAAGTAGGTTACATATAACACTTTTGAATCGTCATTGAATACAATGCAAAGTGATTCTACTTCGTATCGTTTTTGAGGGCGTTGAAATCTGGTGCCCCTTAATTAGGGACACAGCTTACAAATACTAGACTTATACTTGATTATGTAAATGACAAATCTATCTGCGTGAATAGAATTAAGAATTTCATTTAAATTTTTTAAGGTGTTTCGGGTTTCATCTAGGCAGAAAACAACCCGAACACGGCAGTAGTTCAAATTTAATCTGAATTTACTAAACCTTTTGCAAAGTTTACCTGAATGAAAACTTTTTTCATTATATTCTTATAACTTGCATTTTTAAATTGCTTGCATGACAGCTGATGAAAATTGAAAGGTGCGAAATGGATTTTTTTTCAATTTTTTATTTCAAATTCTTGCGTCTTTTTCTTAATTATAAAACAACGATGACTGACTTATAATATAGGCTTTAAACACTTTTATTACTAAGTAGCTATAACTCTGCCTACAAATTTGCCTTAATACGTGCATAGCTCGTATTCTCTTTGGTATCCTATCATGAAAACGTTTTTTATGCATCACGAACCATTGAAAGAAAATGCAGAAAGAAACGGCATGCTTGCACTATGTAATTTGTTCGGAACCATAGAGAATACGAAACTAGAACGCGCTGACCATAGACAAGAGGGTGCCAATTAAAAAAGCGCACATCAAGGGTGACTCCGAGTCGTATTAATTATTACTTTTTTCTTTCTTTCATTGAAGTGCACATGTCATTTTTTGCAGGCGAGTTATTAGTTTATAGAAAATTTATTGTCTTAATCATAGAGGGAATAGTAAATATGTACATTAATACAACGTCTGTCTTTCTGTCTATATCCGTTAATATAATATAGTTCATGATTAATACTATTCTAAGAATCCACATTGCGTATTTGCTTGACAACCTATAATTTTTCTTTTCAATATTCCGTTACAATTTTTTTATTAGGGGAAAAGGGGGTAATAGGAGTCACTTAAGCAAGATATGGAATAAAACACACAATTTTTACTTTATCTTTATTTTAATTAACGTTTAAAGTATTTCAATTATTACACTTTCAATCTCAGACAGTTTCATTACCTTTGGAATCATATATTAATTAATAATAAACTTTAAAAAAAAAACGTCTTTGACCACCATTGTCCATATCTGAGGGCAATCATAGTCACTATGAAGACAATGAGAGTCAGCCTTCCCTAACACATGTCACATACGTAACCTTTTGGCGAGTCCCATCCCGTGCACCTAGCGTGTGCCCATAAGCCACAAACAGTGCATCTGTACCATAATTCGTCGTTGCGACCAAACTCATCGCATACTAAACATTTATTCAAATCTTCGTCGTCACATATCTGATTAAGACTAATATCGGTTTCTTAAGAATTGTTTAGATTTTGAAGTACGCGCCTTTTGGCCTTATTCGCAGTGTCTTTCTTAGGTTTCTGGTTCTTGCTAGCATTCGGCATAAGATTTTTTCCTTTTGCTGCTCTAGATGCTTTCTTATTTTCTTTTTCAACAAGGCTATCATTGACTGCTGTTGATGTCATAATTTTTGCGTGTTGCTTCTTCCGTCCTTTTCTTATGGGCTTTTCAGGAATCTTTTTGATAGGTAATGAAAGCAGATCTAGGGCTCACGTTGCTGACGAAGTCGATGGTATTGCATCAACTGCTGTGAATGATGTTGATGGCATATGAAGTATTTCTGCAGACGATGTAGATGGTGTTAAATTTGTTGTAACCGATGATTTACACGGCATCGGATCTATTATTGCATATGATGTAGGTGGAGTTGGAGTTGTTGGAGCAGATGTAGATAAAATGACGATTGAGGTATCTTGAACAATTACTTCAGGTTGGGTTAGTAGAAGATAAAAAAAAAATCCGGTCTGCAAATGCCTTTTCTTCTTCTGCTGTGAATACAGGAAGTCGTCCAAGACGTGGTACTGATGAATCGTCCTTCTTTAACCACTTTTGGAGGCTTGAAAAAGGTATATTCATTAGTTTAGCAGCATTTCCCACACTGTACCCTTCCCTCACGAGAGCCTTAGCTTTTGATAGTGTTTCAGATGACCACTGAGCCTTATTTGTGGACCTGACACGTATTTTTGGCATTTCTGAAATAGAAATTAATGAGAATTACCCAATTATAAGTATTTTTAAATGATTGCGGGCAAATTGGAGTCGACCCTCATTGCCCGCACTGCAGTGACTCTTATTACCCGATCGTACTAAAAGTGTAAAAAAATTAAATGAAATTTTAATTTGCTATTGAAATGCCAGAAATCTTTTTTAAATCAATAATATAACCTTAAAGACACACAATAATCAACTCTAAGTATTTAAATTGTATGTATTGATGTACTCACCACTTATTTTCTGCACACGTAAAATTACATGAAATGAGCGCGAAACTGCAAAACGGCGTTCCTGTGCAAACGATGGACGCGCATCGGACGGGCGATCGGGGGGCCGCGAGTTGTGACGTAACGAGTCTTTATGGACAATATTCGTTTGTTTAGCTACTTTCGTTTAGGAACTAGAACGCTGACCACCATTGTCATCTGACTCTCATTGCCCCTTTTTCCCCTACATTATTTTTTTTATCAACTTAGATATTTTTCATTAAAGTAGGTTATATGTCTAGCTTGCGTACCTATACATTTTGTATACTAAAATATTATCGCGTCTAAAAACGGTATTTAAAGAAACATCTTGCGGGCCATTATGACGATGCTAACGGATAGGATACTACGGTATCAAATCCGTTGTCATCGCGATGTGAGTTCCTCTTTTGCTAACTATCGGTCTAGGACGAGCCAATATACTGAGCTACTATAAAAAAAAGAATAAAGAAATAGTACTGGGCACTGCGGCATTCAGTAGCTAAACTATTGAAATTGTCATAAAAAACTGTGTTATTGAATATTGTACGATGGAATTGGCTTTAATTGCAAAATTTTTCAGAAACATTATCAAAACAACTCCCGGGTGTAACGGTAGCGCTGTTGTTTCTGATTTCTGTAACACAAGTTTAGCAACTTACCACATTATCAGAGCAAGGTATGTGATGTTATCCTATACAGAAGTCTTGTGATTTCTCTTAATCAATCCATTGGGTAATTATGACAGATCTCTTTGGATCGAAGTGAGGACGTATGTACTTGTCTTTAGAACCCTGATACGTAGGCATTGAAATGCTGAATACGATTATAGTACTTTCGTTAGAACTGTCTACGTCTGAGGGTTGTTTTTTTATGTTTTACGGTCAATAGCAAATCACGCTGATTGCACATTTTTTATGCATTACGCCGCACTAGCGAACTTTAAATATTTAGCACAGTTTGAACGGGCCATACGTAAAGATCGTGGGTTCGACTCCCGCACCGCAAGGGGAGACGTTTCTTAAAAACGTGCAGTTGGATTAAGTTCTTAGACACGCCATACTGGCGGTACAGAGTCCATTGTTTTTAGTCTGACGTACGTAGACTGTACCCAAATATCAGCTAAATCAACTTTGCCTATCATATTAAATCTATAACTACCATTAAAGGCAACAGCCTTGAGATTTAGAAAAAAACTAAACCTTCCATTCAATTAACTATCGAAGAATAAGTAGTTTGAAATTTGCATTTCTCCACAGCGAGCTTATAGAAGCATGTCACGTACACCGTGATCGCTGATCCGAAACGGACCATGGGAACATATTAAGAACCCCATAAATAATTGGTACCCCATAAAATACTATTAAGTATTCATTAAAGACAGCGCTTGTCCACAATTTAGCGAACGGTAGCGAGACGAGTCCTTTTGGCGTTTTATGACTTAAGTTGCTCAATGCAAGTATATGGGATTAATGGAATAATAATTGCAGTTCTATGCTCTTAAAATATATTGGACAGCAACCAGATCATCTATATGTACACACACACTCACAATCAATGACTTATAAAACAAAAGGTAATCGAAAAGTAGCAGAGTAAACATTTGTCATATAAAAACCATAGCAAAAAGGTCTGTGGAGTTCCGATCACAACAGTCGCTAATAGCGAGTGTCAGTGTAAGATAGTCTAATGTTTTTTTATAAATACCTAAAATTCACTTGCCGAAAATCCCTACTAATATTATAAATGCGAAAGTAACTCTGTCTGTCTGTCTGTCTGTGTGTCTGTTACGCTTTCCTGCTTAACCTCTCAACCGATTTTGATGAAATTTGGTATCGGTATACGTTGAATCTCTAGAACGGACATAGACTAATTTTTATTAGAAAATAAGGGGGGGGAGGGGGGTAATACCACCTTTGGAAGTTTATATGGAAAAATGATTATTTTTGAAGTTAGAGATATGAAATTTGGTACAAATATAGCTCGAAATTTGGATTAAAATATAGACTACTTTTTGTTTCGAATAATTGGGGAGAAACCGGGTAAAACCGACTATGAAAGGATGTAGTCCACGCGAACGAAGTCGCGGGCACAGCTAGTAATGTATAAAGATGTGTTATTGAGGTTTTAGTTAATGGCAGAGTCAATAAACTTCATTTAATTATTAATACTAAAAAAATCGATACGAAATCGCCAACATGAATTGTTTTCATTGCCTCTTCATTGCGCGTGTCTTTTAATTACGCATAAGACTTGAGTTATCTTTACGACAAAAAAATGTCAAGGCCAAATAATGACATTATTTATTTGGTCAAATTATTAATTATAGTGTCAGGGGTTTTAATATATAGGGGTTTTAATATCTTTTTTAGACCCCCGTCAGTTCGCTAAGCATATCTTGGATCTGTCATAGCTCAAGCTCTTAATTTTTCACCATTTGGTATCAATATTTCTATGGGCGTTGTGTCAAAATATGTAATCCGATTTTTCTTAATCTATCTTGTACCGATTTCCATCAAACACAACGACACAATTTGAAGAGAGAAGGAGATATCATATTTAAAAAAAAATGTCAAAGCTTTTGATTGGTTTATTGCTTTAAAATCGGTAAGTTAATTCACTGCTGTTGTCTTAACTGTGTACATTGCAAGGGTGACTGGTTACGGTGAGGTAGCTTTAGAAAGAAATGTGGATCGGCCGAAATGCTACGCTACAGAGGAAACGAAAGGGTGATATAGAAGTTGATTTAAAACTAGGAATCGTTAAAGAGTGATTTAGAACACTAGAAGTAGATAATAAATTTAAAGGTTGTTGTAGCGCAGAGGAAAAAATTTATTGTAGTACAAATTGATACATTGTTTGGAATCCTGAACATTCATTTCATAGTAAGACGTTTCCTCGTTCAGTTACAAATTGAGACATGAATCGCTCATTGCCATAACCAGACTTACCGAAGTATAAGTACCAGGGCGGCATAACTGGCTAGCAGGTCTCACTACAGGAGCTTTTTAACAAACACCTTCCCTATAAAGCTGGTGCAACCATTACAGTTGAGTTACAGAAGTCAGTCGTCTGTCCGTCTATTGCAATAATCAGACTTGCCATAGCGAGGTATCAGGACCATATAATTCGCTAGGAGGTCTCCCTACAACAGTTTCTTCACAAAATAATACCTTATACAAATAGCTGGTGCTACCATGACTGTTGAGTCACGGAGATCAGACGACAGTCACTCCATTGAACCTGAAATGAAACTTGCATTGGCGAGGTACTAGGGTCATATAAAGCACTGAGAGGTCTCTCTACAGCAGCTTCTCAAAAAATACCTTCCCTATAAAGCTGGTACAATTACCATTACAGTTGCTCCATAGCAAAAACAGACTTTTCGCAGCGAGGGACCTACCAGGGCCGAATAATACGTTAGGAGGTCCACTACAGCAGTTTCTAAACAAACGCCTACCAAGAAAGTCTGGTGCTACCATGACCTCCGTAACTCAAAATTGTTACGGAGGCCATACGTCAGTCGCCCCGTTTAATATCAAATCTTGCTGGAGCGAAGTACTAGGACAGCATAAAGGCCAGGAGATTTAATTTCATCAGCTTCTCAAATACCACCGCCCTATGAAGCCATTACACAACAAACCTTAAACTAATGATGTGGTGGAACTGTTTACACTTTATCACCCTCATCTAGTACTTAATGATTTGTTAAAAGGTTTGTTCTAAGGCAAGTGACCAACCTCACTGTCAGATATTCTCAAAGACTACAACTGACTTATTTTTTGACAACCTCCGTAGCCAAGAGACAGTGACTCGTGCTTTCACGTAACACCATCGGAATCTTAAAATTCCAAGTCGATTCTCTTTCTATATTGTTTCAGTGTTGCTGTTATGGTGCCTTCGTTGTTTCTATTTTTCTTAACACAAGTGCTTTAGTAACCTACCACAGAATCAAAATAATTAATGTTATGTTGTTTTAAACCCTTAATTCATCACCAGCAAAGGTGTTAATGAATATCTATCATCACACATTAAAATCCCCCATAATCGCTATAGAGACATCAAAAAAACATCAGATCACGTTACAAACGCAATAATTTTCAATAAAAATTTACACCAATTAGTTGTTCCTAAACATTGTTATTACGAACATAACCAATCAACACAACCAAACAAATAAGACGAAAAAAGATTAACAAAACGATATGACCCGACCTCTGAGGCGCCGAGCGACCGAGAAAGAGCTAACAGAAATCAATAAGGGAGAAAAAGACAAAAAACTTTGTAGTAATTAACACAAAGTATCGCCGAAAAGGCTCGTTTTTTTTTCTCGAACAGTTTTTGGGATCATTTGTTTTAATGTTGGTAACATGCTCGGGTTGGCTCTGTGAGAAATGGGGCCGTAAATGAACCGTATCTGTGGAGCTGATTAGTTTTCAGGGTTCCGTAACAGTCTGTTATAATATGCGGGAGAGCTCATGGAGGCGTTGCAAACCTTCTTACAATACATTTTTACGTTTAATACCTATTCATTTAAATAAAGAATAACTTTGACATGTAATGTCACTCAAGTCAGAAAAATTAAAAAACCTACAAGATACCTATCTAAGGCGAATAACGAAAAATTTACACGACCTAGTCCCGCCCTTAGCTTATTTCTATCACATACTAGCTTGTTTACTTCATTTCTGTGTCTACTTTATCCTTTATGCTCTTTTATTCTTCACTCTCCTTCTTCTTTTTAAATGGACTTCTATTTCTATTTATAACTACATTCTAACACTACTGTAGGTATTCTTAAATAAAGCAAAGAAACTTCTGCTCTCTACTAGGAGCAAAAGAGTTCTTACTCTCTATCTGTGTGGGGCTCTATACACATTCTACTTTTCAGCTCCAGGGTCAACCTTGTAATTTAAAGTCAAAGTCAATCTTTTTTATTCACATAGATTACATTAGTAATACTTATGAATAGTCTCTATATAAAGCAAATGAAGCTACCTCCGGTTCGGAACCTATAACTAAAGAGAAGATACCGGCAAGAAACTCAGTAGTTATTTTTTACAAATGAAAGCTAAACTTATTACTAATTTTGCACTAAGACACACAGTTAATTAAAATTAGGTACTTCCAATTTTAAATTACTTTGGCCCGATTGTCAGATTAGTACAGGCGAATAAAGTGCAAAACGACTTATTTTTAATGTTATCATAATATTTTGTAACAAAATGGCTCAATGAGGTTTTTAATTTGAACAGCTTGTTTTTGTATCAAACGATTGATAATCAGCCTTTAACTGAATGCGATCCCATCAAAACATTAAAAACTGTTATAAAGTCGTCAGATGAGTGAGCGATCATACGGAACATATCTACAGTACCACTCACACTTGACCACCAAAGAGGTGTAGGCTTGTCGGGATGTATCATCTTGGTTATGATGGCTCGAGATTTGTCTATGCCTTATTACATTGTTCACAGATAATATAAACATAATATTTGACACTTTCCACGTAGATTTATGTCCGGTTCTAATATTTTACGATTTGTATTGTGTAAAAAATGACTAGACGTTTTTCTACGAATCGTTAATTCTGAATTAAAATTTACTTTTGCGAGCGACAAGTCCAGTAACAGCCATAACTATGCTTCGTACCACTTAACATCAGGTGGGATGAGGTCAATCTTGAAGTGCAATATAAAAAAAATCATTCCCCGAAATGGAATGACAAAAACGAGGAAGGCTGTCTTTTCTGCCCCATCAGCCATCAGTATATCGTTCAGTATCAAATTTGCATGAAGATTCGAGTCCAATTTGAAGATGACTAATCCACGAGCAGAAACCTTGAAAACATGTTGATGCCATAATAATGACAACAAAAAGAATCCTTCAGAGGTTTTAAGACTGCGAGTGTTGGAAACTAGTATTGAAGTTAATCAAATGCAAAATGCCTAATGCCATGAATAAAATTATGCAAATGTGCTTGTGGCTCACTTGTATGCAGTTGTGGCATTAGAGTTTCGCGTTTTTCATCTGCACATTTTTGATGAGCATTTTTGTACGCGTGAAAATGTTTGTGGCCTTATTTGACCGATGAAATCAAAATTACTAGTCTTGTCAACTCTTTAGTAGACCCTAAGGCTGTTGGCTACATCACCCAGTGTCTCTTAGTCTTGTCATCTCTTAAGGGGACCTAAAAACTGGCAGCTACGTCGCCCAGCGTTTCTCAATGGCCAATCATCGAGGTGATGCAGCCAGCATTTTGGGTACATTACCAAAGGGACCTTTGTATAATTTAATGCTGTCGTAAAACTGTTTGGTCTTATTACCTTTTTATATGTAGTTTATCTACTTACTTGATCTCAGGTCCAACATACTGGCTCCTTGTCCTCTGATCCGAAATATTTCGTTTTCGGGAGTAAACCTTCTGACATCAAAGGATTACGGAAAAGTAATTGTATTTGCACGATGTTGACCAATACTCGGACTTCAGATGAATTATCTTCAGATTAATTAGACCTTATTATTAGTAGGAACACATGAATCGCTCTTGGATAAATATTCATTCGAAATAAATATATTTGGGAAATTCTCGCCGTCTTAATGAAATTCAAGTATCTAGAATCTGATTATGGAATTTTGTGCGAAAGGTAACATATTTTGCAATGCTATTAAAAATAATGCTTTGTAAATTTATTTTGATGTCAAAACAAAACTGATGTCACGTATTCAAGGCAAGGCCGCTAAAATTCGGCACATGCCAAAACTATTCTCTAATAGACGCCGTCAAAATTTGTGTAAAAAATCCAAATTTGTACGTAATCGTTCTTGCGTAACGCAATGGAGACTTTACAAACTTTATAGGCATGCGCTTGCGACTAATCGGGCGTTTCGGAATAGTGATGGCCTCTCGAATGGTGGAGTTATCGATAGTTGTGTAATATCGATAATCTAATTCGCGTTGTTGCCATTAAAGTTAATGTTCCAGTTTATAGAACAAAAGACAAAACGTTGTCTATATAAAGTCTGGGGTTATAAAGAACAGATAAACTAAGTCGTTATCTTGTAACTCCAAATGACGTCTTATTTTCCTAGTATCACATTTGTCATAGTCGTTAGTAAGTAATAGGTTTACGTGTATTTTCAAGATTGTTTCTTTCATTCTATGGGTTATCTTATTGAAGCTGTACTTGAATCATATCCAAGAACTAGCATTGACAGAAGATATTGTTCATAAAAATCATAGGTACTAACCCAATTGAAGTCTTTACCTACAAAACCAAGTTCTTCTTAGATCTGATTTTTTTCCTATATATTGCCTAAATAACTTAGTATTGGATTATTAGAGTAAAAGTGTAAAAAATATTGTTCTTTATCCTTCTAATACGTAATCAAGTTTTTGTACTTGGCAATGTAGCGTTGATTTTTTTTCAGAAATCGATGTTTAATCTATCGATATGAATACCCAGCCTCTAACACTGGCTCTAAACGAAAACTGCCGCCCACTCCCACGGGGTCAAAGGAGGTCACCGCTGTGGGTTTTCTTTAAAACAATTTAGTCGGACACGGTCAATTGAACCAATCAGCGCGATCGAAGATACGAGTGACATTGCAGCAGGAATGCACTCTTTATGCGGTTGCATCTGATCCAAGTTATTTGCAGCTAAAATCCATATGGGCTTAATCTATCTTTACTGATATTAACGGCCACCCGTGAATTTGTACAAGTAGGGTTAGCTTTTTACAGATATTGTTGTTTTATATTGCACTTCAAGATTGACCTCATCCCACCTGATGTTAAGTGGTAATGAGGTCCTAGCTTAAGAGCGATGAGTACAGCATAATAAAGCTGTTGCTGGACTTGTCGCCCTTACCTTGAAGGCTTGACCCTACTAATGTAGTACCCCTAGGAGCTCTGGCAACTTTACTCACACGCAGAAATACAACAACACCGAAGTGATTGTTATTTTGCTGCGGTCTTCTGTAAGGCGGGTGTATTTTACCAGTCGGGATGCTCCATAAATATCTAGACGAATTTTTACTTAACGAAGTACAATTTGAACATTTTATTGAAATCAAAGACCTTTCATATTATCTTCACCCCCTGTCTACTCCCTGAAGGGATGATTTTCGAAAAAATATTTAACATGTGTTTTAAGACTTTTAATAACGTACCTGCATGAAAAATTTTATTGAATTATCTTTTATGTATGTACAACAACATGCTGCAGCCAATAGAAAAATTGTACACCACAGAATTGACATTCCTGGGTGACATATGTCAAGTAGTTTTTACAAAAAAAAGCTTAGTTTATGATAAATATGGAAATCAGTGACGATAAAACACGAGTTGCCACATTAAAATCTGACGATTGCCACCAATAAAATAAATAAGTGATACCATAAATATTGTAAATAATTACACACAATCTAATGAACCAATAAACGTACGTGCAGATTATAAAGCCATAAATTCTGAAATAATGCACTGATGATATTTATATTAGTAATCTATGAAGTGGAACAATCAGATGTTACATCCTTATTGCAAATGCAATAAGTGTCATAATCAAGTTCGATTATTGTGTCAATGGGTAGATACCATTGTGTGAGGATGACTGAGTTTAAACAAATGAAAGTGTATTTCATTGTTTGTTTGAATTATGTTCGATTTAAAAAATGAAGAGGTTTTTATTATAATTGTTTATGATTTAAAAAGAGTATATTATAATATATCTGTAACAATGTATTTCATTTCCAATATTATATGGGCTGATAATTTTTTGGTAAATGTTTGAAAACTTATTGTTCTTTTGTGGGAAATGTGAACATGATGTGAAGATTTGAGCCCTCAGTATACCAAATTCCATTAAAATAAATTTAGAATGTTGAAAAAAAATATACTGTAAAAATATGAAAACCGCAAGAAAAATTATAAATATGAATTAGTTTTTGATGAATACGTAGTAATAACTGATTGCTGATTAAATGTCGAGAAATTTAGTTATCAGATAGTTAAAGTTAACCAGCACATAAATCTACTCATCAATTACTAATTAAATTTCAAATTATTATTTATTTTGGGTTGAAGATTTGGTAAGACGTTATTAGAAGTCGGTAAAAAAAGTTTAACATTTCTAGTTTTAATGTTTTTTTTTCTTTGTTCCAGGCTCGTAAAGCGGCGAGATACCCCAGCCGACAGAATCCCTCAAAATTACCCGAATTCAATCCCCAAACAGCAAACCCACCACCCTGAGTTTCTCAGATCCCTTCGGGCCTCCCCAGTCCTCAGACGGGGGGGGCCCGTCGACCCCTCAGCCCGCCATGACCACCCAAGACGCGCTGGACCACCAGCATCACCACTTAGGGGGGTCCCAGACCCCCCACGACATCTCGAACTCCGCAAACTCTACCCCCACTAACGTTTCCTCAAAATCCGCCTTCATAGAATTACAGCAGCATGGCTATGGGCCTTTCAAGGGGGGGTACCAGCATCCCCATCATTTTGGGTCCCCTGGGGGACAGCAGAACCCCCACGAGGCGTCTGGGTTCCCTAGTCCGAGATCGTTAGGGTATCCTTTTCCTCCTATGCATCAAAACACCTATGGGTACCATTTAGGGTCTTACGCCCCACAGTGCGCGAGTCCGCCAAAAGATGGTAAGTTTTTTTTAATAACATTTGACGATTTAATTGAATTATGTTCTTTGATCTCCGAATAAAATTAAAAACAAAACTTAAACGCTCATGATACTGGCATCCTATGAGCAAAAAAAAAGATTTCGAAGGGAAGTTTCGGTTTTTTAAAAATGGAATACATAAAAAAAGAAGTGTGCTAATGTAATTTTTATGTTCCACATTCGAATCTAACAGATCATAGATAAATTTTTACGGTTACAAAAGACGTCAACGAAATACTGAGATTGCCAAAAAAATATTGAGGTCATGTAACCCACTTACTATTTAAACTCTTAAGATTTAATTACGTTTTATCCATTGAAAATGCGGTAAAACCTAATACGTAGGAAAGTTTAGCTTAATGGAAATGAAGTTAAATTAATTCACTTATACAACTTAAAGCAACCAAAATTAACAAAAGTATGAACCTAAACTAAACTAATATTATAAAGAGGAAAGTTTTGTATTTTTGTGTGTATGTTTGTGTGTCAATGAATAAACTCAAAAACTACTGCGCCGATTTCAAAAATTGGAAAGCTACATTCATATAAAGTAATAAAGGCTATATTGCTAGAATAGACTTAAGTACAAGCGTACAAAGTCGTGGGGGGTGGCCGCTAGTTCAAAATAAAATGTATCATGAATATTAAAAATGTTAAGATAGGTAGGGCATAGCGATTTATTGCTCGAACTGGGGCAGCCCGACTGGTGAAATACCTCCACCTTACAGAAGACCGCAGCCAAATAACAATCACTTCTGTGTTGTTGTGTTCCTGCGTGTGAGTAAGGTTTCCAGAGCTCCTGGGGGGTGGTACGTTAGTAGCAGGGGTCAAGCCTTCAAGGTAAGGGCGACAAGTCCAATAACAGATTTATTGTGCTGTACTTGTCTAGACTAGACTTGCTAGGACCTCATTACCACTTAACATCAGGTGGGATGAGGTCAATCTTGATGTGCAATATAAAAAAAAATGCTACTTTTTGATACCGTATAATAAAGACTTCTTCGTTACTTAAAAATGAGGCTGTAAAAATTTTTTTTTTCCAAATGTCATTTATTACAATGTCTTATTTTTTCACAGCAATTTGACAATACTAAGACATTAGATTCTAACAAACATGTAGTTACTGCCTCAATAAGAATAATCTACAGTACATCGTGTAAAATATAGTACATCAAAAATAAATTACTACATTCACGTTCCTACGAAAGCTAAGGAAAAATAAATACCATTTCTTTTTCAATCGTCCAACGTAATAATTTGTTGAACACCAATTTGCCTAGTATGACATAACTTTTTTTCCCTCCATTTTTTTTCATCAAATTATTAGGAAGGTGTTATGATGGCACTTTATTACAGATTACGGAATATCTCATTACAGAGGCGTTAAAGTAAAACTCTATGGTCGGGAAAAAGAAAATGATCTGCTTTTAATATTTTAGTTGATTGTCTATGGTGACTTTTTTGTTGGACTTTTCTGGCGTTTACACGGGACTTTTTTTATTCTTATAGCGGAGTAGCGATAACTGTTCCGAAATGATATTGAGAGTAAGGATTACGCATGCTGAAGCCAGGTATAGGATGGGTGACTTTTCCAACCGAATCAAGACATATTTCTAGGATGTTTATTACGTTCATATGAAATACTGTATAGAAACAAAGGCAGCAAACTGTATATGGAGTCCACATACAGATTACCGTTTTTGATTATATACAACTTTTATATACGTTTGCTTATTATTTTAGGAAACCTAATTAATTTCTATTGTGTTTTTCAACTTGAAAGTTGTAGATTATGATTTTTATTTAAGTATGGTTTATTTAACGCTTTCAGAAAATAAAAATACTATTAAAATAACCACTTAAAAAGTAGTTAATCTAGCATTTCAAATTAATTTTATAACCGATGTGTACAAAAAAATAATGCATTACTTCACAAATGGTACACAATTTGATCGATTCGAAGCGGCATTTCTTTAAATTGTTCAAGCAAAAAAATTTTCCGGTTACAATCGAGTTACATAACTAACAATTGCCCATCTACATTGTAGCATGTAATGACTTCTATACATGCATTTAATAGGCAATTAACGTACAAAATACATTTAAGTATCTATTTGTAATGGCTCAATAAAATCGCAGCCATGAATTTATTTCAATAAATTACTGAAGCCGATACGTTTCGGTTGATGGTTAGTTTAAGCACTAGCGTTTGCCTGCGACTTTATCCGTTATTTTGGTATAAAAAGTTTTCTTTATATTCATCTAGTATGTCACGTTTCTTCCTACCAAATTTCATTCAAATTCGTTCAGTATTTTTTGTGTGAAAAAGTTACAAACTTTCTTAAAAAATTTCGCGTATCTAATATTAGTAGTATTTAGTACGTGGTATTATACAATATTTATTTTGAATGTGTAGTTAAATAGGCAAAAAAACTTTATTTAATCTTTTAACAAAAATTTGGTCTTGTTGTTCAATATCCGTTGCGTTTTCGGTACTGTCTGGTTTTATTTTGAAGAGTTTAAGTATAATAAAAATTAAAGCAATTGTGCCTATACAAAATATCTGATCGAAGACAAAACCGATAAAATCGCGCCGTATAAATGTACCCCGATATACGTCAAAACAATGTCTACTGTACAAAGTAGCGTTGTCGGTTAATATTTAAACATGTCTCTGCCGTACAATTTAGCTGGCGGTGAATTTTTCAACGTGCCAACCGAAGCGACGCATTAAACTTTCAAGTGGACGGTTTGTCCGTAAATTTGAATTTGGAGAATTGGAATTTACAAATGTAGCGGACATTTCGTTGTTGACTGCAAGAAAATCAATGTTTGCCGCGAAATGACAGAGGGGAATCGAACGTGAGCTGTCATAATGTGACATGACAGGCGCCATCTTGTTTCTGAATGTGAAATATTAATACACGTATTTTTCACAACTTTTTTTGCTATTGCAAACAGTTTATTACTCAGTTATCCCAAAATATATGAACTGTTGTAATAAACCAAAGCTTAAAAGTGTAAACTACAACTAACATTTGATGTAATACCACGGATTAACTGAATATTTCTCGATTCAGTTACTCTTAAAAAAACAAGACAAAAAATGGCGTCTAGATTTGTTACCTTGGAGTTACTCAGATTACAATTACTTTTATTATAAAGTTGCACAGTTCAAGACTTTTTTAAGACAAGAGAACGTAATGCCATTAATTATGTACCTGGTCTGCTTACAACAAAAAATCAGAATGTTAAAATTTGAAAGGTAAAATCATACGATCTATAAAGTCAGATTTTACAACGCCAATTTCGTATCTATTGACTCTTTTGACCGATATCGAAATTACAATAAATTGTTAATTAACCTAAAACAGACGTCTGACGAAGCCATTTTTTCCATTTAAAAACAAAAACAGCGAAATACCACACTCGCTATTCCAAATCCCTGTGGCCTAGAAAAAATAAAACACGCAACCGCTAAAACACAGATAACTTTTTTACACGCCAAAAATATTCGTGCAAAGGAAATTGTACGTTGAATTAACGGTTTCCGACACTGGTTTTCCTCGTCTGTCGGTAAACACACAAGGTCGAGTTTCCAATGAGAGGTTTCCCAAATGTGTCTTGATTTCACGACTTTCCCGTCGGACTGAGGTCAGGCGATTTTTACGGCCAGTACCTATGTACACAGTCTAAATTGTATTGCTGTTTGGAACCTGCACTATCAGTGCTTCAGCGGCTACGAGTCACACAGGCTTCTGAATTTGGCCATCTTATACCATGACCAGTATACTACCAGTACCCTTAGCTGGAACAAAAATTATAATATAACTAAGTATATAAAGCCTCTTTCGCGATACCGGGACGGGACGTTTTTCCCTTCACGGTACGTAATGCTGGTAGCATTACATACCGTATCTACAAAATATATTTTCTTACAAAAATATATTGAAACCGAAACAGAAATACGAACACAAAATATAGAATAATGTTTCAACAATGTAACAATATAAAAGTGAAAGAAAAGTTGTCGGCTATATTTTTTATTATTTTTCCATTTCTCTATAGTATTGAGTTATTACAGAAAACAGTTAATAAGTAAACTTTTCAATATTGTCTATAGTCTGGGTGTTGTGGTACCGTCGCGTAGGCTCGATCCCCGGCCTCCCCTTAATCCAGCCCTGCACGCAAATCTTACGCAGAGTTCCAACAAAATAATCATTGTTATATACCTATATATACTAAAATACTAACTATATTAATTCCATTTCTAACTGTTAATATTTTAATATTTGTATCTACTACTGAGCAAGTAGCCTTACAAAGATGTATCAACTCTCTAAGTGGTAACATAACGTTTAAATTAATTGATTAAGACAAATGTTAGATGACTATTGGAATAGTAAACGAATTGTATAAGCTGACCCCACACTATATCAAATGATCCCACTCATTACGCAATTAGCGTTATTATTTACAAACTACTAATGCTAGCTAGCCCTGCTACGCTTAAGATTTATTACCCTACACAAACGTAATCGAAAAACGACTCTAACTCACACAAACAGAGCTCAAATCGCCATTCACAGTTCACACCACAGTCCAGTATAGAATGACCCATTGATGCGTAGTTAAAAGTATCAGTGAGAAGGTCTTTGTATATCATTTCTATGCTGAATAACGGAATACAATAAACGTCTTTATTGCTGACACTTAAAGTTCACTCTCATTGGGTGATTCGATTCGAAGTCCAGTATAACATGAGCCATCTCAAGCTACTTCTGAATACGGGGAGATGGGTCTGACTGAACTGGATATATCTCATTTAAACAACTATTTTAAAAAGTATCTTGCATTGCTTCAAGCTAGTAGGGATAAAGAGGTCTACGTATGTTGGCTTTAGTTCGGCCGAGATGAAAATTTATAAATGTTGGCGCAAATGTTTGAACCAATTTAAATGTGTTCTTAGTTTAAATTAATTACAACGATGAATGGAACAGTTTGAATTACAAACTCTTTGAATGCGTTTCTTAATTTTGTTTATGGTTTAATCTGTGGCTTAATGTTGTAGATAAATGTGTTTCGTTAAAATTTGTGACGTCTCTTTTTTAAATTCTTTTGCTTACCCCAGCTTATTACGTTGAAATTAGAATCTTCATAATTTTATTACTAATAAAGATAATTTATTCAGGAATGTAGAAAAAAAACGACGATAATACTTAAATATTTTAGTTTATCGATATTTGACTTCGATTACGTCACAAAGCCACTCTTTACTTTCATTCAGTTTGAAGAGAATTTCTTTTTTATATCAGCAATAATGCTTGAAAAAATGTTGAATATACTATAATGGTACGGAACCCATCGTGCGCGAATTCGACTCGCACTTGGCCGATTTATATAAAGTCGACCTAGTCAAAGGCGATATTGTAAGGGTTTCCCATCACCCTACCGAACCCTAAATTAGCTCTATGTGCCGATTATGACAACTGACCTTTACCCTAAAGGTCGACGCATGAGCATTGCGAAATATGCACTATGCACCTCAAACGACCTTACAATCCCAAGAATAAGGTTCAAAGTAGCTTGGAGAGGTGCTTTCGCCTTGAAGCTGTATACAGTCACGCAAGCCGATTTTTTTTATATAGTGACCTAGTGAGTAGGACTGCCATTTGCGAACAAACGGACAGAGTTGTAAACATATAGATGTGAATATAATATAAAAGAGTACCGCCATGTCTCAATCTAAGGTCATCTCTTGGTCAGTTCTAAATTAGTTCTTATGCAGACGAGTTAAGGCTGGTACAAAAGTCCAAAGTAAAATCAGACGTGGTTTTAGCTATATTATGAGTATGACAATTATACACGCACATATATTATAAGAGACGTAGGGCATAGCGATTTATAGCTCGAGCTGGAGCAGCCCGACTGGTGAATACCTCCACCTTACAGAAGACCACAGCCAAATAACAATCACTTCTGTGTTGTTGTGTTCCTGCGTGTGAGTAAGGTTTCCAGAGCTCCTGGGGGGTGCTACATTAGTAGCAGAGGTCAAGCCTTCAAGGTAAGGGCGACAAGTCCAGTAACAGCTTTACTTGTCACCCTTAAGCTCATTACCACTTAACATCAGGTAGGATGAGGTTAATTTCATCTCAGTAGATTGTAGTTTTCCATTTCCAAATTGATCTGGTCGAGAATCAAACCCCGGACCTATCAAGCTCGGGTGTTTACCCTCTGCGCGGAGTCGTAAAGTCAAAGTCAATTACTTCCAAACAATTTTGAATCGTCATTGTAAAATACAAAGTGACTACTGCCGGTTCGGAACCTATATCTACCGAGAAGACACCGGTAAGAAACTCAGCAGATTAGTTAAAATGTAGTTTAGTTAGTGTTAATGAATAAATAAATGCGCCAGACAACCACACCAATCACCTGGTCTCAAACTAAGGTTTTCCCTTGTACTATGAGCACCAGACGACGGATACTAACTGGGGGCGTCATCACAGCACACCCAGACCCAAGTAAATATAGAAAAGTTCGTTTTCCAAATTGACCTGACCGGCAATCGAACCCGGGACCTATCGCGCTGTGGCCACCTACCTTAGCAACTTCCACCGAGGTCGTCTATATGTATAGAGTAGGTATAAAAAAAAATAATAAAATAAAATAAAAAACTTTTATTAACGAAGATTTTTACAATTCAGCAAACAGTGAAGCAACCCATTTAAGCAATTTAAAAAATACTTGTAGTAGGGTTGTTTCGCTCTTGACCCTTGCTCTTACAACACTGCCCGTTAATAAACTTAATGTAGTTTAAAGAAAAAAAATAATATTTTTTTGAAGACAAAGATTGTGGGATAATTTAGAGCTAAAATATAATATAATAAATTACAGAACTAAATTGTATAGTGTGTATGTGTATGTGTATGTGGGTGTGTGTGTATGTGTATGTATATAACAATGGTTAAAAATAAAATTCTAATCTATATAATTCCTTTTAATATATTTTCAGTCTCTTCATATGTCAAAGTTTTTAGCCATTCAGTAACCATATCTTTACACTCATACGTCTTTCTATGGTATATATTTAACTTCTTATTTACTGTATTATAAATAATAGCTGACTGACCATTGTGTTGCCGCTTTGCAAATGTTGTATGAATCCTACTAGGGCGAACTAGTAGAAGGTATGTAGGAAAATATATTTAATTATTTGTGTTAATATGAATTATTGTACAACTCATAATTAACAGCAAATAACGTTGTAATTTATGACAAAATTATGTCATAATTGAATGAACATACTAAAACGACTGTGAACATACTAAAACATGAAATAATGATGAATGGCGGCTATTTGTCAAACCATAAAAACTAGTTTTGTTTCGTTGTAGCAACGAGTTCATTTAGCCGTTAATTATATCCGCTGCAAGCTTTTACTAACGTTACTAAGTATTATGTATATGTATTGACGACCTCCGTAGCCGAGAGGTTAGCGTGTCGGACTTAGGCGTCGCGACATCTCTGAGGTCCCGGGTTCGATCCCCGGTCGGGTCAATATAGGAAACGAACTATTTTATATTGTCTCGGGTCTGGGTGTTGTGGTACCGTCGTTGTTTCAGATTTCTGTAACAAGTACTTAAGCTACTTACCACAAAATCAGAGCAATGTATGTGATGTTGTCCAATAGATAGATAGATAGATATACTTTATTGCACAAAATCTTTACAGAAATAGGTTTTACACAATAATTATGGTACAATTTAGGCGGTCTTATCGCTAGAAAGCGATCTCTTCCAGACAACCTTAAGGTAGAGGAAATAGTAGATGGCGAGAAATGGGTACGGCCGTGCAACATAAATACAGTTTTTATTTTAGAACTATATTCGTAGTATAACATGATATTTATTTATTTATATTCAGTAGTGAGCAATTACTGGAGAATAAGAAGTTGATACAACAGAAAAATTCATTAGATGTTTTTATTCTTTAAAGCTAAAACTACAGCATCTTATTGGATCAAATTTGGTAACCAGACGGATGAAATGCTACAAAATTAGCACAAATAACCAAACTGATATGTAAAGCTAACAACAGTACAATCATTTCGTACCAAAGGTGACGAAACATTCGAACTTCGCTTTCAAACGATAACCTTTCTGTTAATTCAATAAACGCATGGCATGGACAGTTAACCGGCTTTTTTGATGCTCTTAAAATGTATTTTAGTAAAAAGTTCCGATGTAAAATGTGTCTAACGAAACCCGAGCCTCGTCCAGGCCCGCCCACTCCGCGCTGAATGAGGCTCCACTTTATCCGATGAGTTTTGTATTGTATTTGTGAGAAATAATTTTATTGAGGACATATACACCTAGCATGTGCCTTATGTCAAATTTCTCGCATGAGACGATAAAAGTTTCGATACTGTTGATTGGCTAATGGCACACCGTACTCGTATTTGCAGCCAATCAGCAGCTGAGGAATTGTTTCAATCGATTTTGACGATTGTTATGAGCGCGATAAAATATAGTCGCGTGGCGCATTCTAGGCCTGATAGTTAAGCAGTCATCGAACTTCGTTTTCGATGGGTTCAAAATGTATTGGATTACAAGATCACTTGACTTTTATTTGAAGTGTCAATCTATACTAATATTATAAATGCAAAAGTAACTCTGTCTGTTTGTCTCTCCAGCTTTCACGTCTAAACCACTGAACTAATTTTGATGATATTTGGTATAAGGTTTACGTTGAACCTCTAGAACGGACATAAACTAGTTTTTGTATCCTACTACTATTATAAAGGCGAAAGTTTGTAAGTATGGATGTATGGATGTTTGTTACTCTTTCACGCAAAAACTACAGAACGGATTTGGATACAATTTGGTAGGAAGACAGATGACATGCTAGATTAACATATAGGATACTTTTTATCCCGAAATAACGCGGGCGAAGTCGCGGGCAACAGCTAGTTGAAAATAAGAGGGATATGGGTAATATTGCCCTTGAAAATTTATATGTGAAAATTAAAGTTAGAATTATGAAATATGGCACAAATACAGCGCGAAACTTGGATTAAAATATGGACGACTATGAAATATTAGATTGTGGTAAAATTGACCTTAAAATTGATTATTAAAAAGGAAAGGTTTTTTAACTTTTCTTCCTACCTGTCTATCGACGATGGCTGCGAAGCCTTATCATATTCACCGAGCTTTCGGGCAACGTAGATGGCTCTCACCCCTTTAATTTTAAGCAACAACCGGAGGACGCCCCCTAACGGGGCTCGAACCCTGAGTCTTTGTAACCTAACGTATGTTTGGGGAGGAAAGCGACCCGGCACGGTAACGTGAAAAATACCCTACTGCTAAGGGATGAAGCGACCCTGGTACCTCCGGGAATGGAAGAGTGGACGATATCTCGTGTCTGTTAAAAAGAAAAGTTGTTACTATTCATTTTAATTTCTAGTACCTTCCAGCTTTATGCATGCCACTTAAAGTATTAGCCAGGATTATAGTTCAGTACTAATTAAAGTATTTGCATGAAAAAATGTAAGCTCTCATTAAAATTAAAGGGCAGTCTTGTTCTTACGACATCAAAAAGTAATTATTAGATAATTACTAGTAATCATAGAGACAGATGGAGTTTTAATACAACACTCTACTGTCTATGAACATTTGCTTGCAGAAGTCGGAAATAAAATATTGAAGGTTTTATTTTTACCCGCTGTTCATTTAATCTTGTATAACATATCTTTTTCCACTAAATATCATTCATATCTATTCAGTCGTTTTTGCGTCAAATAGTGACAAACATACATACATTTAGACAAACTTTTATGTTTATATTATGAGTTAGATTGTCACTCATTAGGGTAACAGTAAATTAAGTAAGAGAGGTAGGGCATAGCGATTTATCGCTCGAACTGGAGCAGCCCGACTGGTGTAACACCTCTACCTTACAGAAGACCGCAGCCAAATAAATATCACTTCTGTGTTGTTGTGTTCCTGCGTGTGAGTAAGGTTTCCACAGCTCCTGGGGGGTGCTACATTAGTAGCAGGGGTCAAGCCTTCAAGGTAAGGGCGACAAGTCTAGTAACAGCTTTATTGTGCTGTACTTGTCGCCCTTAAGCTAGGACCTCATTACCATTTAACATCAGGCGGGATGAGGTCAATCTTGAAGTGCAGTACAATAAATTGTCATGCCATTATAAATAAACTAGCATTAGTGCCCCGGCTTTATACGGGTACATCGTAGATATTAATGAAATTTTCATAATATTAATTTTTAATGCCGCAGTTTGTATGAATACACGGATGTCTTATCAGACAAAAGCTACTGAATTGATTAAGATAAAATTTGGTAGGAAGAGAAATTAAATACTATAGAACATACAGGACGCTTTTTATCCCGGAAAACGCAGGCGAAGTCGTAGGAAAAAGCTATAGGTAATATTTCCTAAAATCAACCAACTTCGCGTAGATCATCCATACATTTTGACGTTAGGACAGGTCTACACGGCCGTGTCACGAACCAACTGTCTACGGCCCGCGGCAGTGAACACCCACCCTAATTACAGGGCGACCATAGACATTTTTAATTATTACTTTCAGAGCGTTTTTAACGTTTTCCGTGAAAAAGTTTTTGGCCCCGGGCGGAAGCACGTGTGCGGTACAGTCGAATGGGAAAGTGTTATTGATTGTGCCATTGTAGTTTTTTTAATTTTGTTACTTGGAACAAGACCACTTTGTAGTATTAAATTTTCTTTTTATTTTTTTTTAATTTTTTATGAGCATACAAACATAATCTTTACAGGCTTACCCTAATACAATTATGTCGTTTTTGATGCTATATTAATAGCCAATCTTAAGACCTCATTTGGCCTACTATAAAATAATTAAATTTAAATGACATACTTACCTAACTTTTACTGTAATATTAAGGTAAAAGCTACATTCAAAATATAATATTAGTTGTGTACTATTGTCAAAATATAATGAATTATATTTAAACCAAATTATGATAATAAAACGGATTACAATCTATTTCTGTTGTTTTTATAGTGCTTTGCGCCGCACTAGCGAACTTTTAAATATTTTTTCTGTTTCTTTTGAACTGATTACACTCTTTAGCAAGCTGAATAAAATTAAAAATCGACTTCTATAAATACTAAAACACTGGCACACATATCGACGTAATAAAAAATTTATACTTGTTCTTTTAGTAAAACTCACTTCAAAAGAAGCAAGTTAACATAATCCCTACTTACCAACAGTTTGACAGCTGTCAAAACTGAACACGGTAGCAGGGCGGTGGGCGAAATCGATTTAATACAGTAACTCATTACATGTTCAAGCAGGTTAAGTTAAATGCTTATTTGCACACTTCTATTACCAATTAAAATGCTCCTGTCATACAAAATGATGTGCAGGTGTTTTTGTTAATAAAATGACGCGTCCATTACATTTTTGATTTGGTGTAATGCGAAAAAAATAATCTTTAGGTAGGGTTGTCGATGGAACGAGTGTTGTTTCACTTACAAAAGCTAATTGATGTTGCCGAAGTATGAATAATATTAGTATTAAGAATATATTCCTATTCTTACTTTCCTATCAAATACCTCCAATGTCACGTAGATATGTATGAAATAGTATAAATATTCTATTTTGGTGTTTAATTAACTTTTTGATATTTTTTTTTGTTGTAATTCATAATCACATTTTTACTGTTACCGCACTCATAAACGAACTACATCTGCATGACCCAAGGGTTGACTGGTAGAGTATGCTGCTTTTTGTTCTTTAATTTTTAAATAAAATAAATAAAAATTATAATTATTTTCAGCCTTTGAATATTGTACTAATATGAATAGGTAAACGCGAATATTTGTACTGTAATTGGATTTTGTTACGAATAAATAATGGATTTATACCAACGAGTTGTCATGGCAAGCTTAATATGTTTAAGTCACTATTATACATATGTAATGCTTAATCGCTCATAAGTAATATTCATCGCAATTTGTTATGTTAAAGCTTAATTGTAATCGAATTGTAAGATTATGTACTATTTTTCTACAAACAGAAACACCTTATCAAATGTTGATGCCTTTTTATGAGCGTAGTAATACCATTTTCTCGTTTAATCACGTTAATTTTGTACAATCAATAATATAGTTTGCCTTAACTCGCCTAGCACAAGTGCCATCTTCCGTTTAAAATACTAATTAAACTAAAATTATAATCTAGATGTCCCTGATCATATGATTTGGGTGTAAAACAATTTCTCGATAAGACGTTTAAATATAGTCGTGTGCACAGCCCTAACGAGCAGCACCTGCCTTGTTACTGGAAGTTAATAAGCAGAATGTTATTACAACAAATAACAGAGAAATATTCACTAATTAGCTTACGTGTAGGTCTTAATGACTGAGAGGGCCAATTGATCTGTTTTTACGATCAAGATGTCTGGGGAATTTCGTTCGGATGGCTTTGAAGATTTTGAAGACTAAATTATTGGTAATCGCTGATTGGTGGACATTGGACATTGAAAGGTCATATAATAATTGCAGAACTGTAGTTTATGGTGAGACCGATTTTTTTTTATAGTACTTTACACCGTACTAACGAACTTTAAATATTGGAAACAGAAAAAATTTCATCGCATACGATCACTTGCGGTTAGCTTAGTTGGAAGAGCAGCACGCGCGATACTTGAAGGTCGTGAGTTCGATTCCCGCACCGCAAGGGGAGATAACATTTTTCGTTAACATAAGTAGTTCGTATTAACTACTGAAAATGGTGTCGCGTTTTGACCCGTTCACTCATTTTAAGCCTAAGCCATGTTTGCCTTGTCAAAACCAATGTCAAATAATAAAAAAAATAAGTAAGTCATAGACTATTAACTTGAATGAGGTGTGTTGTGTACAAAAATAAATGTTTTATTGGGAACACTTTTATGTGCAACTGTTCCAAATGAGAGCTTAGATCTAAACAGATTACCCGAAAGGGTTTGCCACACCCTCTACACGCTACGGACACAAAAAAGAAGAGATATGCATCTCCTATTAGGTTTTAGTATCTTCTCTTGTGGTGTTCGAACTATGTCACCTTTCTTTGAATCTCTCCGCTACTCGCCGCTGATTTTATCGTGTAAACATTATTTTTTTCTTACCATGTTATATCAGAATAATTGTCTACTTACTAAATAATAAATAAATTTGTATAAATAAATAAATATTGGATAACATCACATCGCAAATGACAACATTTACAGTTACCAAAATTTGATATTTAGAGTGAAAGCGATATAAAAGTTCAAATAATCTTAACACCAAAACTACTGAGGTTAGTTAAATAATTGAAAAGAAAGAAATGTTTTTTAAGTTGCTTGAACATATGCTTTTATTATAATAATGAAAACAGTTTTTGTGCTACCAGTTTTTGAACTTTTAAATCGCTTTTACCTACTCAAAATTATGTAATACTAGCGGTCCCGGCGAACTTCGTTTCGCCTTAGAGAATTTTTCCCGCTTTTCTTTGAGGGGTGAGAGCCATCTGCGCTCCCCCGAAAGCTCGGTAAAGATGATAAGGCTTCGCAGCCATCATCGAAAGTCAGGAAGGAAAAAAAAATCCCGCTTTTCTGTTGAAATTTTTCAAATTTGACCAAGGATCCCTAATTTTGTAGCCTATGTCAAATTGGAAGAATGTAGCATTCTATTGGTAAAATAATTTTTTAAATCGGCCCAGTACTTTTTGAGCCTATTCATTACAAACATACAAAAATAGGTACAAATCTTTCCTCTTTATAATATTAGTGTAGATTGAGTTGGGACTGTAAATGTTGTCATATGCGACATGCTCTGATTCTATGGTAAGTATCCTAAACCTTTCGTTTATTTGTTACGTTTTATGGTAGTTTCTAGGATTACAGCCCCCAGGAACTGAATGTCAAACAATCAATAAATCAAATATTTATTTATTCAAGTAGATTACATGTAACACTTTTGAATCGTCATTGAATACAATGCAAAGTGATTCTACTGCCGGTTCGGACCTATATCTACCGAGAAGACACCGGTAAAGAAATTCATAAGAAACTCATCAGATTTGTTGCAGTGGCAGTATCTAACTTATTGCTATGTGTACACTTTGGACCATGTAACATAGTTTTATTCTGATCTGAGGAAATTAAAACATTAAGCATTTTATTTTTAGAGGTAAGCTGAAGTAGGCCAGTCTCTTGTCCTTTGTGCATTAGGCCTAGCATGCGAAATACGTCAAATTTCTCGCACGAGACGACAAACGTTTTGATACTTTTGGCTAATAGCATCGCACTCGTATTTTCAGCCAATCAGCAGCTGACGTACTCACTTCAATCGATTTTGACGTTTGTTAAGAGCCCGATAAAATTTAGTCGCGTGGCGCTTGTTAGGCCTGATAGACTTGTGTCGTCTCTTTGTTTGTTAATCAGTCCCCTGGCTCTGTCAGTCCCCTGGCCCTGTTTTCTCTAAAAGTCTAAGGCTACTCTCAAAAAGGCTTGCTTACTTCGAAGTATACGTTACCCAGGGTTGTTCGCTGAAGTAGCATCTAAGCATTGTCTGCCCGGGGCCGGTGAAGGTGAAAAAGGCCTGATTGTTTTTTAGTTGGCTGGTTTTATGCTCAGTTTTTCGGTAGGCGGTGCTAAGGCGGGGCCGGCGACGCGATGGAGGCTCTACTTTGAGTTAAATAATATTAAAAACTATTTATAATGCTTTAGAAAACATTTTATATGTTCACGTTTTTGTTATTAATGGATTTAAAATACAAAATGTTTTTTACGATTTAATAACTATTTAGAATGCTTTTAAAAGCATCAAAGTAACGTACGTAATCGTTTTTACAATTGGCTACTCGACAGTTTTTGAAAAAGTATTCTAAAATGTGCGCCCGTTCATTTTATTTCCCAAGCAATTCGATTTATCTGGAAAAAATGTAAATAACCAGAGAAAAATAAGATTTTGTGTAACACATTTAAAAAACGCGCGAAAACGCGAAGTTACGTCACTGTTGCAATTATGACGTCAGCGTTCTAGACATCGAATCGATTAAGTAGAAAAAAAGTAAAATTATTTTGCAAAAATAAAATACTAACTATGCTTTTAATTAAGAAATAAAAATGTAAAATTATTACTTAACTAATAAGCTAACATATCTAACACTTTCATATTTTATTGTTAACACTGTCAAGTGGCCAATTGACAAACTAAACTGTGTGTCATAATTCAAAATTAGTTTGAATATTGTAAATGCAAAATCACTTACTGTCTGACTTACTGATTAATGACGAAATTTCGGTAATTATAGCACTTGCAAACGTGAAATTTGAGAGGTAGGTTTTTATAAGATGTAGACATCAGCTTTGATTGGATTTTACGAAAGTCTACCTTTAAGAGGGTTGGAAGTTTGCATGTAAGCCCTATACTATACGTGTTTTTGTTATAGAAATTTATGTAAAAAAACACTATAGTTTAAGACCGTTATCTTAGTATTTATAGGTTCACAGCTAGTTAAGAAAAGTTTCCTAAATTTACTTAACCCGTGACATTTTGTGGGATAACTGGGATTATTTAAAACTGAGTTATCTATGATATCTTTTAATAGCTTGCCTACATTTAAAACTTTATAAAATACTCTGAACCAATAATAATTACTACAAAGTCAGTAATTTTTGACCGTAACACAAAAATCAAATGAGTATTTAAAAGAAAATTGAGTGTTCTAAGAGTTTCATTTCATGTAAAAACTAAAAAATAACTAAACTTAAATATGAAGTTGGTCACAAAATTAATAAGTGAGTCACTTGTGCTCACGCAACTGTTCGCTCTGTCATCTAAATTAATGAAAATTCTATTTTTTTTTGTTGTTGTGACACATACATCGTTGTTTCTGATTTCTGTAACACAATTACTGTAACAAATTTGCTTAAGCTACTTACCACAGAATCAGAGCAATGTATGGGATGTTGTCAAATATTTATTTATTTATTTCATATTGTGATATGTCATAGTTTAAACGTAACAGCGTAGTGCATTTAAACGTAACTTGTGAGAAATCGTTATAAATTTCCAAAAAAAAAAAAAATATCGACTATTAGAACTCGACCATCAACAAAGTCCCATCCCTACCGTCGACAGGGCCGCGTCACTAGCGTGGGTGTGTCTACCTCGGGGCCCTCTGCATTGTTTTGTCTGTCTGTCTGACGGACGCCGACATCATGTTAACTCTACTTGTATGTATGTTTGTGTGTATGTATGGGTTGCATGGGAAGTGGAAAAGAAATTACCGATTGAATAAATCTTTGTACAAGGCTTTTTGCTGTCTCTTTTAAGAAACATATATAAGAATAGGACAACACGTGCCTTTACAGTTAACATGATAAGAATTGACTACTTCGTGGCTGAGAGGCGAGTGGGCCAGACTTCGGCTTCGCCATCTTTGAGGTCCCGGGTTCGATCCCCGGTCGGGTCAATATTAGAAACGAAATTTTCTATATTGTTGGGTGTTGTGGTACCGTCGTTGTTTCTGATTTCTGTTTAACGACCTCTATAGCCGAGCGCCATCTCTGAGGTCCCGGGTTCGATCGGTCGGGTCAATAAGAAAACGAACGTTTATTGTCTCGGGACTGGGTGTTGTGGTACCGTCGTTGTTTCTGATATCTGTAACACAAGTGCTTAAGCTACTTACCTCAGAATCAGTTCAGTGTGTGTGATGTTGTCCAATATTAAAAAAAAGCATGCATTACCGTATTATATGTAGAATAGGTAAGCAGACTTATGCTCGGTTCCAATATTTGAAAAACGATCCGTACTAGTTATTTTACTTAGTGATAAATTATACTATAAGTGTATTATTATTGTATATTTAAAAGATACCGTAATGTTATTTTAAATGCTTAATTTATTGTTGTTCAAAATGATTTCTTTTTTTTTCTCCCCTATTACCGCATCCATATACAAACTATCTGCATGACCCAAGGGTTGGGTAGAGAATGCCCCTAGCATTAAGTCTACCTGTTGTACTTATATGTGCAATAAAGTTTTTAAATAAAATAAATATTCGAGGCATTAATCAGTATTGGGAAGTAAATGTCACTTTTGACAATTTACTTCTTAATACCACAGACTATAGAATACTAACGGAACAGTCTCGCAACGTGAGCCTTCCGACACATCTAGATATGCAAAACTGCATAATATATGCCATTTATCAAGTTGAAGCACTGGTGTAAATAAGTGAACCCTATTTTGTAGGTGTTAAGTCTCAAATTCCCATTTAAGAACCACACTGCGGTCTGGGAATGTTCGTAATTTAATGCTGAAAGTTTTAAGGTTGTTTTGAGTTTGTGTATAAAACCCGTTATAAATATTCATACTAACTGTATATTAATGTTAAAAGTATTAAAATTGACAAATAACTTTTACAAGCAACTTATCCTGTCTGAATTAAGTTTAGGAGGCTTTTATTTTAATGAGCAAACTGGATTTAATCTTATGAATTCCAATTTTTTAACAAAATTTTTTTATCAGTAAACGTTAACTTAGTGAAAACGTGAAATACAGATCAATAAATAAAAAACTTTCGTATTTGATTTATTGCAAACTAGCCATTTAAAAAATGTAATTGTAAAATAATCTTGTTGACATTAAAATAAACAACCATCGACAATAACCTTATTTTAACGTCACGTCCTTAAAAAAAAGTAAAAACTTCCCAAGATTTCGCGCCGAAAAACAAACAACACACGTTCGAAATTCTAAAAGCGACCGTTCGGATACGCATCCGAAATGCGGGTGTCAGCGATCCCCGTCGCGATATAAGACCAGTAATTACCAGTTACCACTGACTATTATCAAGTAGCGAGTGCCTTTCATATATTTTACAAAATGGATGGCGAGCCTGTGAAGGCATCGTATGGCTTGAATATTTATATTGTGGATTTATAGCGCCGTTTTGTGTGCGTTGATTTATAGGGGGTGTGGTTTCCGAACGGGCGGGAGATTTGAATTTTTCGGTTGTACGGGCTGCGTTCGAAAACGCCGTAATATTAATTTTATGAGCACCATTTTGGAAGCGTTCCTTTTGTAGTCTCTAAAGCGCCAGAAAATATTTTTTACGGGTCACCCTTTGAAAAACAATAAAGATTTATTCTGTACATCTTCTTAACCCCTTCAATTTGTTATTCAGACTTTAAAAATAACTATAAGGGGGTGATAAGTCATCGATACATATGCCAAAAATGCAATCAGTAAAATTTTTGTCTTTCTGTCTGTCTGTATGCTCGTTATAGAAACAAAAACTACTCGACGGATTTTAATGAAACTTAGTATAATTATTATTCATACTCCTAGGCAGGTTATAGTATATGTACTATACTCTGTAATATGCAGGTTAGAATCTAACTCATACCCTCTCTTACAGAAAAGTGCGGCCTCTCAGACGACCCTGGCCTCCGAGTGAACGGCAAAGGGAAGAAGATGAGGAAACCTCGCACAATATACTCCAGCTTACAACTGCAGCAGCTGAATAGGAGGTTCCAGAGGACGCAGTACCTGGCCCTCCCTGAGAGGGCAGAGCTGGCCGCGAGCTTAGGACTTACGCAGACCCAGGTGAGTAGAGTGTCGCTTTAAAGATTTATTGAATTATTAAGGGGGTGTCCGAAAATTAAGACGACCTAGCCGAGAGGCGAGTGGGCCGGAATTTGGCGACGCGCCATATCTGAGGTCCTGGGTTTGATCCCCGGCCGAGTCAATATGGGAAACTAACTTTTCTTTATTGTCTCGGGTCTGGATGTTGTGGTACCGTCGTTGTTTCTGATTTCTGTAACACTAGTGCTTAAGCTTACCACAGAATCGGAGCAATGTTTTGTCAAATATTTATTTACTATGTCCTGATGTGGACTATTACGGACGAGTTTCTTAAGATTTTAGTGTTCAAAAACTTCAATTTCGTGCTTTATGAGTTTCCATTACCACTGGAAAAATTTCAACATTTTCATAAAGATTACAAACAATTCGAATCGTCATTGTAACTACGTGGGTATTGCGTGGCCTCCAAACCACATGAAAAATATAATATTAAACAAGTTATTAGTCAAAAAGCTTGCCACATACTAAAATTAACAAAAGAAAAACGGCAGCCAGTGACAGTGAAAAAAAGTCTACAATTTTAATTGCACCTTTCGTAATCTGTGGCCAAACTTGGTCATGGGAACTTAGATCCTAAAATGAAGACTCTAAAGTCTATTTTTAGTCATATTCAGATTTGTCAGATAAAAAATAAAGCCGGCACACACATGCTCTCTAATTGTTGGGTTTGTGACATAATTGCTATGTGCGGATAAGCGGTGTCTGTTTTTTTTTTAATATTTCGTAAAGAAAAAAGTGTTCTACTTACTGGTGGGTCGATAATGCTTTGTTTTTTTTTTTCGTTGGATTAAAAACTGTTTTGTTGATTGTAGGTGCTTTTAGGTTAGATAAGTGTTCGATGGTCTGTGGTCTGTAAGGACACGCCCACGAGATATAAGAGATCAAACTTGATCTATTAGATGCAAAAAATTAAGTTAGAAAAAAAAAGGAATGCATTTAAATCTCAAGACTTCGTCTTAGATAGATAGATACACTTTATTGCACAGATTTTTTACAGAAATTGGTTTTACCCACATAATTTAGAAGGTCTTATTTCTAGAAAGCAATCTCTCGTCTCGTCTTGATTTACTTAGCTTAATATCCATTTAATTTATTGATAGTTTTTTTTTCAAACTCAAACCTCAAATATTTTTTTATTCAAGTAGGTTACATGTAACACTTTTGAATCGTCATTGAATACAATGCAAAGTGATTCTACTTCCGGTTCGGAACCTATATCTACCGAGAAGACACCGGTAAGAAACTCAGCAAAAGTTACAGTAGCAGTATCTAACTTATAGCTATGTGTAGACACTTTGGACCTAGTCATATAGTTTTATTTTGATGAGTAAAAAAAGCATAAAGTATTATTTTATTTTAAGAGGTAAGCTGAAGCAGACCAGTCCCCAAAGGTGGCACCTGTTCACTAGCATGACGTATTTTCATTTTAATGAAGCAGAAAAGCCAAAACAAGATTTATTTTATTGAAGTAGTGATACTTATTCCTTGATAGAATATGTCTTATATATAATCATATCATTTTAAATATGTTCCTGATATACTGTTCACAAGAGGGTCTACTCTCAACAACGAAATAAGTATGTCGGAACCGAAAGCGGTTAGTAATTTTTAATTCTCATAGTCGCAACTAAGTTACTTGGAATGCGAATAAGGCATTTTCATAAAACAAAATATTATTTATTTAATTCAAAAATAACGTTTTAAACCCTCGTACTTTTTATATATCTTCAATAACGAAACATTTCGTTTGCTCGTTTCGTTTTTGATAGTAGACCCCAAGGACTCAGATAACGTAATAGGTTTATTAAAAGACAAACGAAGTTAGTCATTGGTCATTTGAAGTTAAAATTGATAAATTACCTTCTCTTTCCATTATTTTATATGTGGATCAGTAAATAACTCCATCACTTACCTAACATGGAGATAGATGAAGGCCTCTTGGTTTACCATAGTAAAAATGGTACTCATGTGGCGCTTACTTGAAAAAAAAAAAGTAAAACAAAATCTTTGTTGACGCATTGTAATTGAACTTACAAAATTAGATTTTAACATTAGACTAACGACCATAGACATCATGAAACGGTCATGGCGTCTCCCGCCAAGCGGTGCGTTCGGAAACGTCCAATCGGAATCGTGGAGGATTGATTCGTCATGTGTCACCGTGTAGAATGAATAATCGTCACTGCGTACAGGCGAGAGGTTCGTGGGACGGAGCGTAGTCTTTGGAACGTATAGAGGGAACATGTTTGGGAATTACAAGGTTTCGAGTGGGATTTTGAAATTTGTTTTAAGTACTATATAAAATACCTCATATATAGACGACCTCCGTAGCTAAGAGGCGAGCGTGCCACATTAGTATCTTAAGATAATTAGTGGATGGTGTCAGCATATCAAATACCAATTTGCAAATGCTTAATCGAAAGCTTACAACGAAACCAATCTTCCTGAATTAGGCACGCAGACATAATTAAAAAAAATAACTTAAAAACTAAAAAAAACAGCAACGTTAATTTTTTGTTTTGACGTTCGAATGGAAGTATTTATGTTTATTTTCGGTGCCACTGTCTCATCACAGTCACTGTGCAAAGGAATTTCAAAATAACAGCCATTAATTACATCCCTTCTGTTACTCGCTATTACGTAGCTATTTAATTTCTAGATATCATGTAACACAAATATTTCTAACCTTAACTTCATGCATCGATTGATATTTACAAATAAAATGTTGTGTTATACTTTTTAATAAATGACGTTAATATATTTATTTATTTTTATTTATTTAAAAACTTTATTGCACAAAAAAAGTACAAAAGGTGGACTATATTGTTTCTTTTTTTATTTTAATGGCAAATAATCAACACTAAAATACACTAAAGCTCACTAAATCATATATAAAAACCACTAAATCCGATAGACTATGACCTTTCTCCGTTCAAATCAATGTAACTTTAAGTAATGTCAAGTGTCAAATTTTGATGTGTAATATATTAAAATCAAATGCCCGTTCTAGATAAACTCAGCTCTTCATCTGGTAACGGTATAAAAAGTAAGGCCGAGTTAATTTTATTATAATTTAATATTTCTCAGTTATTGTCTGTGCGCCGCACTTTGATGAGCCCGCATCGATATTTGTTAAGGATGTTACGCAATATCGATGTTTGTCGATAGTTTTGAAAGTTAATGAACTTCGATTCTGACAGTTACAAAGAGACTTGTAGGTATTCAAATTAAAACAGTGATTATAGGAAGAATATGAAGTCAAATAAACAATTGAATTATTTCTATTATTATCTGTGCTACAGACACGTGGCTTTGTAAATTTCGTTCCATTTTTTTAAGTTTTGGATACAAAAAGACAGTTTTAAAGACATTGTTACTAAAAATATTGAAAAAAAAATTGTGATAATACGAGTTTGAACAAACAATTGAATTCTTTATATTATTATCTGTGCTGAAGGTCCGTCTTATGTATAACTCGTTCTAACTCATAATGAAATTTATGCAAGAATACCCTTCATGGCCAAATCTTGGTTAATTACTTTGAGCTATCAGATTTTATCACAGTCTACTGTCTACTTAACAAAATCAAACAGATTTTTAGTTTGCTAAAACCTCATTTATAGGTTATGCTGACTTTTATGAAAATACCATACAATTAAAAGGCCCATAAAAATATTGTTATCTAATAACCACCTCATAAAATGCGTATTTCATTGCTCATTTATTATTTTTAGTTTGTCATTAAGTTGAACAGTAAATTAATATTATTGATACTAAACATTTGCAAGTAGTTTTATGGAAACCTATAAGGTTTTTTTATCAAAGATCTTTGGTAACGTTTTTGCTGAAACGTGCTTTTAAATGTTTATTACTGAATTTTATTGATTTGATTATTATTCTCCTATTTAAAAGCTGTTATTTGTCTATTGTAAAGCCAGTTAAAGTTAGATAAGCATACATAGTTTAGGCCTCTATTGCAAATATATTAATTTTAATCTATTTTAGAAATCTTTAATGCCTGGTTGCTTCATAGTATGTTATATAAAATTGTTATTACTTAACCAATAAAATTATATTATACATTTCTTGATAACCACATGACATATCAGTGTCTTCAATGAGGTTATTTTGTTGTATATCACGTGGTTAAACCATACAAAAGAAAACAAAATATTTTTGACAAAAAGAACCAATTGTAGTGTAATGTAGCTACGCTCAGTACGGGTTATACAAAATTTATTTTGTACAAGGAACAGTAAATACTTAGTTGTATAATAAACAATATATGGTTTATACACAGTGTGATAAAGTTGGACAGCAGCAACGTCATACATTAGTAATAGCCATAGTAAAGAAAAAAAGAGAAAGAGGGGATGAAAACAGTATATCTATAGTAACACATCCAAAATTATTTTGTTTTGGTAGTAAAAAATAATAGAAAGATGGACTTAAAAAATATTAGATAACAGCAGTAAGTTTATTTTATGTGTTCCAATGTTCGCCACATAATACTATGAATTTGGTGTTAATCACGGAAATCTCAGAACGCTTTAATAACGCCAAATGGTCATTTTTTCACATAGGTATCACTGGTGGAGATAGATTTCAAAATAAGAATGATTGAATGCTAATCATTACAAAACAAAAAAATAAGTACATAAACCTTTTTGATACTTTCATGGCTGCCCAAACTCTTAATATCATTCTCGTTAAAAAAAATAAAAAATAATTTAGTACAACTCACTCTTCGTTAGTGTAGGTACAATGGAAAATACCGTATTTATCATTATGACGTAAAACTACAAATGACGTCACATCCTAAGCACGCGCGCATGCGACAGGACAAGCCTTCCGGCGATCATGCGCCATTTTGTATCATGACATATCTTCGTCATGAGAGACTGGGATGATTTATCAGAATTAATTAAATTAGGTACTTGTTGTGTTCCATTTGTTGGCCATTTTGTAATAATATTGTAGAATGAGCAAACGGATAGACAGTCCACTTTATGGAAAGTATAATTTTGCAGAGCATACCAAATTAAATATAAACTTCGCAATTAAAGGTAAATTTATTAGGTACAGGTAAATATTAGGGTGTGTTTTAGAGCAAAGAGAGTAACTACCATATCAATTTACTAAGAATAGTTATCTCATAGATTTTCATTTATATTTTTAATAATAAAATATATTTTTACAAAACCGGTCAATCGAAAGGAACCCCTAAAATAATTCCCCGCTTTGAATAAAAATAAAAAAAAAACTAAATAAAACTGGCTAGCCAAGCAATTTTATCGATATCCATCGATACGATCACGCCCCTCACTACCACTCTATCATCTATTCCCCGATTCGATTCCTCGTGAAACGAAAAAAAAACGGAATTGAACCCCACACAATTCCGGAGCGTTCCGACAAAAACTCAAACAGCCTAACGTCGTTGCTATACCTAGAACTTCATTAAGACTTAGAAAACGCTCATTGAACTTTATACTTTGCTCACCTATTGTTAAAGCTTATTCTCAAACGGCAACAAAGACCGCGGTTTTTACCACAGATAATAAATCAAAGCATTTGTCTAGGTGCTGTTTATGATCCATTGTTTTCTCTCTCGCGTTTTAAAACTTACTTTTTGTCTCTGGATTAGTTTAAGGTCAATGTTTTTTTCGTGTTAACATAAGAAATAAGTAATGATTGATCGAGTTAACATTACTTATTGCGTTATTAACAAAAAATAAATATATAACCACTTATTTGCGCAAATAAGTTTGCTAAATAAGGCATTGATTATTAGACTATTCATTCTTTGGAATTGCAACAGAGAATATCGAAATGTGTTGCAAGGGCTATGAGTTATAGATCGCTATTATTTTTAACAAGTTGATCATAAAAGCATTTCATACTCTGCAAAAATATAATTCAATAGCTTATAAACCTCTCGGTATATAAAAAAATAAAATACATTGTCATTTTATTCAATTTCGTTCTGGAAATCCATATTATAAGCGACAAGAATACTCCTAATATGAACCTGAAATACTTTTTCTTCATTTGTCAAAAAATTTCAAATATTGATTTACGAATGTCATGAAAAAAGTTTATTCATATTTTATAAAAAAAAAATATTAAAACAGCTCGTGCCATAAATGTCAATAGTGATCACTTTAATATCAAGCCAGTTTCTTTTGCCCCTATCCCAAAAAATCATATTTTAAAGTAGACTCTTTTGTGGTTACCAATCAATAAAACCTCTTTCCAAACTCAACCAGTACCATAACTCACTCGATTTCGTCATCCGCCATTCCCATACCTAACTTCGTTCGTCACAGCACCTGTAATACGAATTACGCAGGCCATCCATCATATCGTCGACTGATGGTCACAAATGAGGTTTTTTACTCCGCGCCGATCGTGTGCGGGGGGCTTTAGTTTTGCTCTTTTCTAAATTAGAGGCGGTCTATGATTTGTGCCATTGCCGCCAAGGAAAAAAAGTGAACTGTTTTGACGTTTCGTAAGATTGACGTTAGAAAAGTCGGGAAAGGATTTAGGGCTGAAAAGTTAGTGTAGCATTGGTATTTAGATTTTTTTATTCGATTTAGTGACTTTGCTTTAAGAGGCAACATTTTTTTGTTTATCTGTATCTAAACACGTTATTAGTAAGGGTGGATTTTTTTTACTAAATAATAGATGAGGTTTTTAAAGTTACTTTGCATTTTTCTTAGTTGACTGACTGTACTCTTTAAGTTAGAAGTTAGCTGTGTCTAGTCTAGTAACTATCTAAGTGAATTAAGTGATCTTCTAAGTCATTCTTAGATTTAAAAAATACGCTTAGTTAAAATAAACTTAGCGTTTAGCGGACCCAGTTAATTTAATTTGCTATTGCATTTTTCAAAACTATAGTTATGTACTTACTGTATTCAATTAGTTTTTTAAAGTATCTACAAATACTTTGCGTCTCCAAGAAGTTTTTTTTTCTATAGCCTTAGCTTTCAATCTTACGTAGGTCTGATCTTTTACTTTTTTATAAGTCTTATCAAAACAATTGATCAAGTCTTCGTTTTTAAACTCAAGTACCTATCCATTTCTTAACCCCGCATCACGTGGCGTTCAGAACAGGTCCCATACAACATCAACGGCCCGTGTCAAAGTTTCCCACAAAATTCTCCATAGAATCAGACACGCCTCTTCGTTTCGTAATAATTAAAGAAATCTAATCAACGCTTGAAATTATATTTACCGTGGCCGGGTTGGCTTTAAAGGTTTATTTTTTGGCTCCGAAACGGGTAAAGAGAAAAAAAAATAGATATCTACGAAGAAAAAGTCTCTTAAAAAGTAAAACTTTTTAGATGATTCACAAAGTTAGTGGACAATTCATTATGATTGCTGATATCTCATTATTTCCTCATTCTGCTTTTTTTTTAAATTAGGAATTATTTGTTTTTTTATAGTAGCGCAGTATATTGGCTCCTCCCAGCCTGATGGTAAGCAAGAGAAGAACCCACATCGCGATGACAACGGATTTGATATTAAAATATCCTTTCCGTTAGCATCGCCGTACTGGCCCGCAAGATGTTTCTTCACGCTCCTTTTGAAGGAATCCATGTCAAAGGAAAAAATAATAAAAAAAAAATTTTGGCGCCAACCTCTTCAGTCATAGACTACACCTTTCAACAAATAGGTCAGCCTACTCGTACATAAATAGAAGCCGAACCAATAACGCTACCGCCAAAACGCAAAGTCACCTATTCAAACGTTAAGAAAGATGACTTTCGTATTTCAAACACACGCCCGTGATTGGCTGTCAAACATCACCCGGCGGCCAATGGCGGCTCGTCAATTGTCATGACTTGCGGTTTCCGAACAATTGTCTTAAAAAACGTTTGAGATTCAAAAAAACCGGCTTCCGTTAAAGTGGCATGGCTCCTGCGTTTTTTTTATTGTTCTTCGCGCCTTTTGTTAGTCATTGACGTCTGTCAATTTTTTTGGGCGTTCGAAATTCGATTGTGGATTTAAAGTTAATACGGCTAGTTCACACGAGAGCCTGAAGTTGAAGTGGCACAAGACAAAGGAATATATTTGTCTGCGGTGCTTTTTTACATTTACTTACCACTATCAATGAGCTAACTTGGAAATTCAAATCCATTTTAAACTCAGACTTGCCCACTTAATAAACTTACACAAATCTATTAAGCGTGGTTTATTTTTTTCATTCACGGTTTAAATGGGCATCTAAATTTAAAAAAAAAAACAGAGATTAAAGTTGTTATTCATAATTTCTTCTCATATATTTTTAATCTACATCACCCCTGATATTATCGTCAATTATTTTACTAACTTTTACATAATTATTTAAACTCACAAATCGTATTTTAAAAAAAATACGATTTGTGAGTTTAAATCTCCAAATATTGTTAACAAATTGTTAAAAATACCCTCTAATTTTGATAAAGAGACTATAGATTAAAGAATAATACATTTTATGCAAGTAATAGTTACGAGATGAATTCGATTTTAAAAGATTTAAGTTTTCATATTTTTCTTACATCCGCCATTACTGACACACATTTAAAAAAAGTTGACTATCTTGAAAACTAGGTGAAAACCGCATTGCCTCGTTAAGAGCTAAATTGGAAAATTGGTACCAATCAATTCACGATAAATTCAGGCCCAATGTCGTCCATCTCAATTGTTTCAAATGTTTTAGATAAAGACGACACACAACAATTAGTTGACAATTGACTTTGGTGATTCATAAAGTACCGCGGTTTTGAAGTTCCAAAAATGTACTCAATCAGCGGAAATAATAACAATAAAGTTTTTTTTTGTTTTTGGCTAGCACAGTTGTTTTTGTGCCATGATCTGTTTGTAGGTAAATGTTTTGAAGCTGGAGAATTTGTTCGATTTAAACGCGCTAAGCTCAGGAACTACTGGGGGTCTACTCTCAAAAACGAAACGAACGATCGAAAGGTTTCGTTTTAGAAGATTAATCATAAGATTGTGAATTCAAACGTGATTCTTGATTTGTGTAAATTATATTTTGTTTTTTTTTGATAACGATTAACTCGCATTCGAAGTGAATCGGTTACGATTATGAAAATTAAAAATTGAAATCTGTGGTTGGATCCGTCATATGTATATTTTGTTCTTGGGAGCAGACCTACTGGTTTTGCGCATTAATATCTGACACTACGGGTTCGAATTGATAAATTATTTTCGTGTTGGGTAGTCTATTTGGGTCTCCTACGTAGTTTCGAATGCCGTTGTCGCGACATACGCTGTTGCGAATTTTTTTCCCACTGCCTCATAGGTTCGAAAGCTTATGGACTTGAATGATGTAGTCGCGAAAGACGCTGATTCGAAAAACATTTTTACTTCTTATATCGCGACAACGGCATTCGAAACTACGTAGGAGACCCTAATAAAGCTGTTACTGGACATGTCGCCCTTACCTTGAAGGCTTGACCCCTGCTACTAATGTAGCGCCTCCCAGGAGTTCTGGAAACCGCATGAAATGTGGAAAAAACTGGGACAGTGCGCTTGTATTAAATAGGAAACGGGAAATAAATTTGGAATGGAATAGCTTACATATAAAAAAAATTCGTAAAATGATATCAAAAACTTTTAAAATAAAACTAAGTAATGGAACTTTTATGTATGCAACTTAGTGGGAGCTAAATTATCTCTCCTTAGAAGTTTTTTTCTATATACCAACTTGTGCATGTCACAGAATCATTAAAGTCAGTCTTAGAAATAAAAAGGTGACATTTGATAGACTATAATAATATAATAGCACCGTAGTGAGACAAAACGCAGTTTTCACATACAAATGAAATATTACTCCTATGGCTTTAGTATGTTGCGTTACAGTATGTGTACAGTTCTAAGGAAGAAAAATCTCTTCCTACGAATTCGTATAAAAAAACAATAAATACTATCTGCATGACCCAATGGTAATACTAGTAGAGAATGCTCCTAGCATTAAGTCCACCTTTTGTACTTCTTTTTGTGTAATAAAGTTTTTTTAATAAAAAAAGTTTTAAAAATAAATATTAGACAACATCACATACATTGCACTGATTCTAAAATAAGTGCAGTAGGCTCCTCCCAGCCTAATGGTAAGCAAGAGTGGAACCCACGAGATGACAACGGATTTGATACCGTAACATCCTATTCGTTAGCATCGCCATACTGGCCCGCAAGATGTTTCTTTAAAGGAATCTATGTCAAAGGAAGGTATTTGTGTTTTGGAGTATTCATTCGGGCAACTGTACCTGAGTATCTGGCTGTATCTGGTTGGCAGATTGAATTTTCCCTTGGCCTGTGGAGGGCTTTTTACCAGGCTTACCTACCTACTAAATCATACTGCGAAACGGCCAGTGTAACCATGGTTCGGAGTCAGAGTTGTACCAACGGAACCTATTTGGCATTTTAAATGTTTTTAATATTTTTTCATTTGACGTCTGTTTTTTTAACACGCTTTTATTAGTTCGGGTTGTATGTATGTTGTATCTTTGAATCTTAATTTGACCCACTTCCCGGTCTTTGATTAAGATGAAATTTTGCACACGCTCTGAGTTCTGATGACAATACATGACTAGCTAAGAAACGTCATTACAAATCCAATATGGCGGCCTCCCCAAGATGGCGAACTGACTGTTTGAAATGCACTTCCATGATATGGGTATCAAAAGAAAGGGTTTGCTGTCAGGAATACGAAAAAAATAGTCACGTGATTCAAATCCAATATGGCGGGCGTCCAAGATAACGGACAGGCTATTTGAAATGCACCCCTATGATATGGGTATTAAATGAAAGGGTTTGCTGAATGGGATACGAAAAAGAATTATATAACTATTGATACATGAGAAAACTAAAAAGTAGAAAATAAAAATAATAGTTTAAAAAACTAAAAAACACGCTTTTAGCTCGCACTAAAAATTACAAAATAATTCAGACATTTAAGAAAGAAAGCGTGGAGCGTTTTGTCCAAAAAGAGTAAAGATAACATAAACGCTCCACGCTTTCTTTCTTAAATGTCTGAATTATTTTGTTATTTTTAGTGCGAGCTAAAAGCGTGTTTTTTAGTTTTTTAAACTATTATTTTTTTTTTACTTTGTTTTATTTGGTCTGTCACTTTCTTCACAATTAAAAAAAAATAATAATTATCCTTATTAAATACATTGTTTTCTATTATTTTCTTGATTAGTGATACCTCTCGAACCGTAACAATTAGTCGAAAAGTATAGATGGAAAATAAACGCTATACGGTAATCCAATGACATTATCAAACAAGTTACTAAAAAGAGATAAATTACAAATTAAAGGACACCAGCTTTCTTTACCAAATTATACGTTATTAAAATTAAATGATCAGATTTCTTTTTTTTTAAACGTTACTGCACCCATTTTATAACTGTCAAAGATTGCAGACTTAAAGCCTAGAGATAATATCTGATCTGATTGAGCCAAAAATATGGTAATCAAAAAATAGTTTTTAATACTCCTTAAAATAAGGTCGTAAATCATTTCTTAAAAAAATGAAATATAGCTGATTTGACTCCCGTCAAATATCCACTACCCAAACAGAGAGTACCATAACAAACGCAACCCATGGCTACCCTCGTTCATCCCATATTACCATACAATGGCCTGTCCTTGACTCATGTTATCTATTTATCATTACCTTCCTACTTGGCTAATACTGATTAAACACTCTTTTGTGTTGCTAAGAATGTTAGATTTGTAAGATAAACTTAATTTTTCGCTCGAACCGAGAGTGAAACGGCAGCCATTTTCGTTTTCGTTCGAATCTGGAATGGCGTGTCATTTGATGGCAGTGTATTTTTTTTGATGATGTATTATCAATGGCCAGTATCAATTACACATAGAAAGAAAGAGATCTCATTAGGTTATGAAAGAATCGAATTCTTGCCAGATTTTTCTTTCTTGCAAGTCAAAATTAAAAGAAAAATTTTCACTTCACTCATCAATCCAAAGCTTTTGATTAAGTTTAAAATTATTGACACATTATATCCATTAAGTTAGACGGATAATAAATTAGGGAAATATTATTTTACTATCAAATTTATTCATAAGATTCACGTATTAAAAAATCATTCTTGAATTCACTAACAATACGTTATATTACTGTATGAAATAACCAAAACACTATATCCCGTCTCATTTTAATTTCGGTCACCCATCCAACACTAGCGACATCTAAACGTTGCTTAACTTTCGCTATTTCTTCGAGGTCGTCAAGTACAACTTGTTAGCAGTATCAGTGTCGATCGATCAAAATCAGGCCAGGCATCGAACCCAGGACCGGTGGGTAGAGTTATAGCAGTTATTAAACACGGGATATTAGATCCTAGGCTATCTGCGTTAAAATCAAGAATTGCTTTCCACACTGGTCTGGTGAGTGCCACCTGTGTTTTAATTGCTATTTATTAGTCTTGTTTAAACTGGCAGTTATTCGTTTTTTAAACCTGGTTACGTTCGAAAAAATAAATAAAGAAAGGACACCATATTGATTCTTAGCAGGCTACAAAAGAGTGTCATTAACACGTAATCGAATAGCGTTACGCGCTTAGTGATAGTTTTGTATTGCAATTTGACGGTACATTTACCTAAATATATATGTTTTGGATCTTGTCAGTCTGATTCTTTATCTGTTTGTTCCGGCTAAACTCGGAAACGGCGGGACCGACTTTTGTTTGACATATAACTTATGTCAAAAGGAATAATTAAAGCTACATTAATATGTCAGAATGTTGATTTTATTATTTTTTATTAATAAGTTATAAAAAAAATTAAAAAAAAAATATTATTTATATTTTTTTAAATACCACATAGTGGTTGCAGCCACTGGAATATAATGGAATATGTTTTTAATGACACCTAAGAGATACAAGTTGATTTTAAAGAAATCTTTAAGCGTACAAAATTGCTCACACATCCGTATCGATATTTATTAAACCCTACTTTAATAATGCATCGATTCAAGCGATATTTTCTCGCTTCACTTTGCTAGTTACTTATTTTATAGCGACATCCTCACATCCGTTTTCTGACTCGAATTAATAGTTCCAAAAGGAACCTTCCCTTTCAACACGACATCATAAGAAACCCGTTTGGCGGCTCTTTCCACGGTTTATATAAATCCTAACAACTTATATATCTTCATAAATATTTATATAAGCTGTTTATATTAACTTAAGCTGGCTTGGGAAATTTCTAACTAAGTAAAGGATAAATGACTTAAAATGTGTGGTTGGTCCAACAGTTGAATACCAAAAGTGCAGTAGTGCTCACTCTCTTGGCACATACGGAAGACCAGCGTCGGGGAGTCCTCGGCCCCCCACACATGCCGAGTATGTTCCTTTTCAGTGTTTTGTACCTATTGTTCTTTTTTTGTTTTCTCATGTAACTAATTTTATACTTACACTAAATAAATATTTTTCTATTCTATTCTATTTAAAAGATGTAAACAAAAATTCAATGCTTTAAAATTTAGTGCAACGCCACTTCTTAGCGCAGTTCTTACGAATTGGTCACAAACATACCCCTCTTTTGTGAACTGGGGGTCTACTACCAAAAACGAAACGAACTAACGGAAGGATTCGTTTTTGAAGAAAAGTTAGGTAGTTAAGACGTGGTTTTTAATTATATATAAATTTGAGATTTTTTTTTATATTGCACTTCAAGATTGACCTCATCCCACCTGATGTTAAGTGGTAATGAGGTCCTAGCTTAAGGGTGACAAGTACACCATAATAAATCTGTTACTGGACTGGTCGCCCTTACCTTAAAGGCTTGACCCCTGCTACTAATGTAGCACCCCCCAGGAGCTCTGGAAACCTTACTCACACGCAGGAACACAACAACACAGAAGTGATTGTTATTTGGCTGCGGTCTTCGGTTGCTATGTAAGCAAACCGTTTAGATAAATAAATAAATAAATAAATGCGCCAGACAACCACGCCAATCACCTGGTCTCAAACTAAGGTTTCCCCTTGTACTATGAGTACCAGACGACGGATACTAACTGAGGGCGTCATCCCATCAAACCCAGACCAAAGTCAATTTATAAAAATTTGTCTTCCAAATTGACCCGCCCGGGAACCGAACCCGGGACCTTTCACCTTAGCCACTGCGCCACCGAGGTCTTCCAACGTATGAGATGTTACCAATTTGTTTTTTTTTTCTCCTGACTAGCTGTTTATGGCTGGAGAAAGCCATCGATAGGGTAGGACTCACCAATCCAATGTTGCAACAAGCCGTTTATAGCTTAAATGCGGAAACACTTTCACGGGTCCCTAAATAGTTAACACTTTCTTTTTTCTTGTCTTAACCGTTATTTAATTGTCTGCTTACAGGTATGTACTTTCTACACTTGATGATTTAGTTTTCGGGTAAGTAATTAGTTTAATAGTTAAGCTAAGAAGTAGGTAATTTACTAATTTATTAACAAAAAAAAAAGCAAAAAAAAAATGAAAAAATCTGTTAAGATGCCAAGTGGCTTTCACACAATTTTAATTACGAATTTACCACGAGCCGATAAGTATGTATGTATGTAGTTCTAAACATATTCGGCAGAGGGCACTTACTGTGAAGGCTTAGAGGCTGATGCAACAGAAAAATTCATCGCCTTCGATAACCTGCGTTTAGCTCAGTTGGTAGAGCAACAGTCGTGGGTTCGAATTCGGGTGGGAGATGAAATTTTTCTATTTGTTGAAAATATGTATTTATTAGCAAGACGCCCAACGATACTATGATGTTTTGACCTGGACGTATGTTTGTGTTGTGTTGTGTTCATCAGTTCCCTTATAACTTCTGAACTACTTACTGCATAGTGATCTATGTGATATCATCCAATGCGTCATAAATGTCCGCTACTAATAGGCTATGTGACGTCACAATAAATTAAATATGGCCTCTTCTATCCATAAACTGTTGAAAAAAAATACCTACTATTTGACTAAGATTTGCATTACATCAAACGGTACTTAATTTTCATTTCCAGAATTCGAATATCCAATCTTTTGTGAAAAAGTGGGCAGTAGTTACGGTGAAAATTGAGACAGACGGATGGACAGACAAACGATTTCATTTGGGTTTCTTTTTTCATAATAGTGTAGATACTTCTGATAAAAGTAAGACAATATACACAACATAGGTACATCGTTAATGTGAATCTCAAAACTCGAATACATATTTTTCAAGTAGGTTACTTAAATCACTTTTGAATCGTCATTGAATACAATACAAAGTGATTCTTCTGCCGGTTCGAAACCTATATCTACCGAGAAGACACCGGTAAGAAACTCAGTAGATTAGTTACAGTAGCAGTACTAACTTATTGCTGTATGTAGACAACTTTGGGCCTTAAAGTTATGTTTAGATGAGTAACAAAACAATTTATTTTTAAGAGGTACCTAAGCGAGGTGGTTTTTTCTTTAAATATCCTTCAAAGAATTATGAAAAACTATAATCTTACTTTGATAGTTAACATCCACCATTTTGTTTATTACTGACGTTGCTTAAATGAAAAAGTTTTTTTTTAAAAAGACACTACTTTTGTAGTGTTGCTCAATATCCTTCAACAAATCATGAAAAACTTTAAATCTTGTTACATATCTTACTTTGACAGTTAACGACAACCATTTTGTTTATTTCTGACGTAACTTGATTGAAAACTTAAACTTTTTTTTTAACTTATATTATGAAAAAGACACTAATTTTGTAGTGTAGCTTAATGAGTCAGTTGTACCGCAAGAAACTTTTATGAGTATTACTATCGCATTTACCATTTAAGATAGCAAAAGAAGCCGCTGTTTATAAAAAGACAGTTTTAATTATTATTAAAATGATACAGATCGGGTTTTCCTGTTAATTACTGTCTAATAAATAGACAGACTGCCTTATTTATCTTGTGTTTAGTTGGTAGAAGGCTGTAGTGATGCGATTTGCGACTAAGACGATATACACTGACTGTTTTTTTTTTGCATTGCACTTCAAGATTGACCTCATCCCATCTGATGTTAAGTGGTAATGAGGTCCTGGCTTAAGGGTGACCAGTACAGCATAATAAATATGTTACTGGTCTTGTCACCCTTATCTTGAAGGCTTGACCCCTGCTGCTAATGTAGCACCCCACAGGAGCTCTGGAAACCTTACTCACACGCAGGATCACAACAACACAAAAGTGATTTTCATTTGGCTGTGGTCTTATGTAAGGTGGAGGTATTTCACCAGTCGGGCTGCTCCAGTTCAAGCGATAAATCGCTATGCCCTCCCTCTCTTAAGTTGTCTCTGTATCCTGCAACTTCGCTTGCATTATTTCGGGACAAATAGTATCCCTTAAATTAAAATAGCATGCCATTTCTCTCTCTACCAAATTATTGCATAAAAGAGTAACAAACGTCTGTGTCGACTTGTAGTAATGTCCTACGTCGGCTGTTGAGGGTATGGAGACATGGCCTGATGCGCAGGCTCCGTTCTTTAAAGTCTGCTGATGTTCAGCTCAGTCGGGGACACCAATGTAAGGAACGTATGTCTGAATTTTTCACGTAACGTGTGGGGTTTGTCATGTTCCGGGGTCGCGGCGACGCAGCCGAGGTAAGCTGTAATTGCGATCCTCACTGTAAGGCACCTTTGCCGGTGGCGTGGTCCGTCCAAGCCGAAACACGTCATTGATAGCACTATCATGAAGGTAGATTTTGTATTGTTTGCTAATATATCAATGTGTCACATTTTGCGGGCAATGAATATGTTGATTGGTTGAAACATACGATTAGACTTTGAATACGTTGTTTTTATTCCAGGGTTAATGTTTGGATTGATGGGTATTTTTATTTTCGTTTATTTTTTTAGAAAACAACATTAATTAATTTTTATATAGTATCTACCTACTTAACCTAACTTATCTGACATTCTTGTATTGTATCAATGTCTTATTTTTTATTTTTTTTATCCATCACGAGTGTTCGGAAACTCACAAGGAACATTTATCTTAATAGTGTATCCGTTTGTAAGAGTTCATGTGATATTTAACATTTTATTTGTGCTAACATTGAACTTGATTAAAATATACAAAAAGTTAAGATATTTAGAGATATACTGGTTTGTCATCAATATCGTTAATGCTTTCTTCATTGTATGTATTGTATAATAATTGTTTACATTCTAACGCCACTCTTATGCGTGGGGAATTAGCAGGAGCCAGGGCTCTTGCTACTTTCCCAGGCAGTTGGTTTCCACCAGAATACCAGCGCTGCTGCGGTGTTATACATGCCGTAGCAGCATTTGCTGAGGTGGAACCCAAATTGGCCTCGCACGATATCTTTGTTTTGTGTAGACTTTCTAATATTTTGTGTATTAGCTAAAAGTGGAAGTATTTCCGCCAAGCTAGGTGTTATCTGCTCGGGGACCAAGCCCTTACTACCAATCTTGGTTTGTTGTATATATAGTTAGTGGCGACGATAACTCTGACATCGCGATGTAGGATCGATTGGCTAATCGTGCATTACGTATGGAGCGTAGTTTACTATACCAATTCTGCTGACACTGTATTTATGTCGACATGTAGGTAATGTCGTAGGTCGGCACACATTCTTAAAAACTTACGAAATTTCGCATTTATAATAATAGTAAGATAGTATAAAAGAAAGTCGTTTTAAAGATCTAAGCACACAAAGGGACATCCAGAAAAACTTTTTTTATACTATGTAGTGATTTTCGAAGATTGTCTTGCAATCGTTAATCGCAACTCTGTGGCGGCATATCAAATAGTGGTAAAGTACTTATCAAAGTTAGTTATCGGTTCAATTAAACAACTAATGAAGGGCTAAGTTTAGAACTAAAAGTACAGTTTGAAAGTTTTTCCAAAGTTCATTTCGAGTACAGTTTTAATTGTTTAAGTTGGGGGAAGTTAGGATTTTTGGTTAGAAGTCGATAAATTTAAAGTCAACTCGTGAAATTTGAGGGTTTTTCAAAGGTTTATTGAACAATTTTTTTATCTTTAATTTTATACTTCAATTCACAGAATAACTTCGCAAAAATATTTATTAAATCGTTTTCTTTATGATCCACCGTAGTTTCTAAGGAATTTGGTAAAATGTATGTTTTTGATTCAGTTATATTACTTTTTTAATAATGTTTTGCATTGAAGTGTATGTAATTCAAATTTAATTGTTTTTTTCAAGTCGCTTAAATTCTACACATAAATTTTTGTAAAGGCGAGTCAATTTTAAAAATCAAAATCCATACTATTCCAATTAAAACCATTTTTAAACCACCAAATACGATTTCTTAATGCATTTCCGATATTTAGATACCTGTTTGAATTATGTAATTTTTATCATTGGACACGACTTATAACGATCGATATCTTTGCAAAAAAATATAAGCACGTTAAATAGCTTGCGTAAAGTTTAGGTAACTTTGAACTTAATGCCCTTAATAATAGTATTAATTCTTCTTTACATACCACTCGAGGCTTAATCCAGGTCATTCATACAAGTGTCCCGATTAAAATGAAATGTCAAACAAGTAGTAAACATCATTGTATTACAAAGTGAAATCGAATACTCAAAAGGGTAATAAAAGCGTGTATTATGAATTGAGAATACTGCTGTATGATAGGTGATCAAGTAAAAAATTAATTCATTTACATCTTTATTGCATTGAACAATCCAGTGATCACTCACTCCCTTTAACATCATAAGACGCAACCACACGCACAATTAACTTTAAACCTTATAAGGCATTAGAAAAAGTTCAAAATTAACCGCGCAGTGAGCGCAAAAGGAAATTTACATACGATTCTTTCTCAAAGTCTCTGGAACTTAACGCAAACCGAACTACACTCTATGTCTTAAAGTTTACAGTTTGATTTGTTTTGTGCGTGGTTTCGCAAAGTTATGAAAATGAATGCATTATGTGACAATCACTAATAGCATTTCGCAATTTAGATAAAGTTACTAATGCTTGGATGCATGTGTGAAATCGTAAATACTAATTTCATCGGCTAGTATCAATTACCTTCAAGAAATAACGAACCGTAGGTAGTCTTTAGTATGAAATAAATTAAAGATCGAGACATAACTTATTTGTGATCTACAAAATGATCTCTATTTCATTAGGTGAGAACGGAATTTCAGTTACAGCCCGAAAATAAAATATGTATCTACCTAATAAATATTGGACAACATCACATACATTGCTCTGATTCTGTGGTAAGTAGCTTAAACACTTGTGTTACAGAATTCAGAAACAACGACGGTACCACAACACCCAGACCTGAGACAATATGGCAACTACACTTCTTAGCGTCTATTTATGCCACAATATTTGAAAAACGATTCGTTCTTGTTATGTATAGTAATAAATTATACGAGACGTAAGCTAAAAACGACTGTCAGACGACAGCTGATATGGAAAGTAAATTTGAAATTAGAATTGACGACTCCTACAGGCCTAGCATGCGCCACACGAGTAAATTTAATCGTGCTCGAAATGTCAAAATCAATGCGTCAACTGCTGATTGGCTGAAAATACGAGTACGGTGTACTGTCACCCAATCAACGGTATAGAAACTTTTGTCGTCTCATGCGAGAAATTTGACGTATTTCGCGTGCTAGGCCTAGTAGAAAAAGGGATGGTCTTTTTTTAAAATTTTACGAATAGTATAATATTGGAACCGGCCATGAGACTCTCATTTGTATTAATATTAGTCAAAATAACCATAAATATGCCTGAACACAGTTTCTCAAGCTTGTGTGAGTGAATTTAAAAGTGTTACAAGCATTTTATCACCTCAATCTTAACTTGTAAAGTGGCTTATTTAATTTTACTCACTCCGTACATCTTATGCATTTGTAATAGGGCTGAAAATTGCGTGTTTATCAGTGACCCTAATTTTGCATAAGCTGCAGTGTTTAATGCAAACTGGGAGGTATTTTGGAAATGAGTCTGAAGACAAGTGGGGTTCAATTATGCAATCTTAAGACAATAAGTTCATTTTTATTTAAATTTGACAAGGGCAAGTTTTCGGATCACCTGTGTATAAATAAACGACAGCGGATTCGCACGCATTTGTTACACAAAATGTCAAAAATGAAGAATTTCTCGACCGATTTTATGCAAACTTGACATAAACCATCTACTAAATAGTCCGAACAAACCCTAAAGATTTGGTTTGTATAGGCGAGCCCGTGAGTTATAAAATTGCAACGAAAAGTACCATTGATTGTTACATATATACCTATATTGCTGATGAGATTATTATTATTTTTTTTATAATGCTCATCAAGATTGACCTCATCCCACCTGATGTTAAGTAATGAGTTCCTAACTTAGGGGCGAAAAGTATAGCATAGTAAAACTGTTACTAGACTTGTAGGCCCTACCTTGAAGGCTTGACCCCTGCTACTAATGTAGCACCCCCCAAGAGTTCTGAAAACCTTACTCACACGCAGGAACACAACAACACCGGAGTGATTGTTATTTGATTTTCCATTACCAACTATTTCCTCTACCTGAAGGTTGTCTGGAAGAGCTCGCTTTGTAGCGATAAGGCGGCCTTAATTATGCCTGGTATTTGTTTCTATAAATACTTTGAGCAATAAAGTATACGTCGATGTTATTAATTTCCAATTTCAGCATTAATTCCACTTGTTTCAATTTATTTTAAGACGAAATATGTAAGTTTACTCACTTTGCACCGCGTCCTTATGTCAAGCGGATAAGATTTATTACTTTTATTTTCTCCTTAGGTTTATTCTTTTAATTTCTGTCACCACTCACATGCATAAAAATAACAAGAGCCTCGGCTTTAGTTATTGATTCAAGCTGTTGGGTTCCACGGCGGCGTTAGAAATAATACCATAGCAGCATTTGCTGAGGTGGAACCCAATTGACCTTAAAATGTCCTGTATGTTGTATTCTTCAAACATTTTCATGATCAATAAACAAAAGAAAGGCATAATTCTTTCTCTCTTTCTTCTATGGTAAATCCTGCGGCGCATTCTTTGTCAAATCTTCAAACAAGTTGAAGAAGCTATTCACTTGTATTGCAAGTCCATATCATTACTGTAAGCGGAAACGTCGGTATACAAAAAATCGTCATGCCTGGGTTGTGCCGAGCCAAAACATTCCTTAACTGTTAAGCTTGGAGATATCTTCGCGAGTACGGTCAAGCACGTCTGGTAAACACTAGCTATTCGATATTGGATCTTATGCGCAGGTCATAAGGGCGGTGGGAAGAACAAAGTGTGTGTAGCCTATTTTTGGTCGTATGTACCACAATATAAACGATGATGAAGTCTGGAAGACGAGATGTAGCTTCAGAATAGAGAGGAGTAGATTCTTTTAATCATGCTTAGCAAAAGCATTTATGAATCGTCAGTAAAAAAACTGCAGAAACGTGAACGCATTCAACAACGACGGTGGCAAGTGATTGGTTATATAGACAACTTGCTTCTGACTAGATTGTGCCTTAAAACGTGTCGGGCTCGCACCGACTAAAACCCTCTAGCTACCTGGCTGGGGGAGTCGGGATCCCTTGCGGACTGTACACAGGCTCCCCCACAGCACCTTCCGCTAAGTGGCCTTCCTAACCGCGGAAAACGCGCGCGGCTGGAACGTGCCAGGCCACCTGAGACGGCCTACCCTCTCAGGACCAAGGGAACGGACGCCAGGCTTACCCCACGCCTGGCGTCTCCGGTCCCAGCAGCGGATCTGCTGTGCGGCTCTGCCGTCTCCCGCCACTGCGGAAACCTAAGACTCTTAATCCAGATCTGCCTCCGAGAGCCAGTTGGAGTCCCGAAACCCACCGGCTGCGGAGGATAGGGAGGCTGGCAAACGCAATACCGCATCTTCCTCTTCCTCCGCGATCCACTGCCCTTGTAGGCTTGCCGCAGAGAGCCACCAGCTCTCCGCGGCCCAGCTCGGGATCCGTCGTAGCTTCACCCTGTACAGTAACGACTGGCTGGCAAGGCTACCTCACAGACCACAGGGTTAAGCTCCCCCATCGCTATTACCCAACGAGAGGGAAAGAGGACACATAGCCCAACCGGTGGAATTAATGACTCCAAAAGCCAGGAAGATACATTTCTGCGGACTTTCTAGAATCTACCTGGGTAAAGTTTTTTAAATCGAAAATTACATTCAAGTCTATTCAGTACTTCTTGCATAAAACAATAAATATACATATCATTTAACATTGATGTTTTATACTATCTATCTCTATTCTGCTACTTCTGGAGTAAATTAAGCATATCATCTATAATTCAACCTAATTTCATACAAATCCATGAATAAGTATTTTTGGGTAGAAGTAACATACATTCAGACGCTCTTACAAAACTTTTTGTTTATACATTTTGTATTATTAAATACTAGCTGTGCCCGCGACTTCGTTCGCGTGAACTACATCCTTTCATGGTCGGTTTTACCCCTTTCTCCCCTAATATTGGAAACAAAAAGTAGTCTATATTTTAATGCAAGTTTCGAGCTATATTTGTGCCAAATTTCATATCTCTAACTTCAAAAATAATCATTTTTCCATATAAACTTTCAAAGGTGGTATTACCCCCCTCCCCCCCTTATTTTATAATAAAAAGTAGCCTATGTCCGTTCTTGAGATTCAACGTATACCTATACCAAATTTCATCAAAATCGGTTGAGAGGTTTAAGCAGGAAAGCGTAACAGACAGACAGACAGAGTTACTTTCGCATTTATTATATTAGTAGGGATAATTAAATATGTACTAAGGATGATTATCCTCAGTGATGATTGAATTCACAGTATGACATAATATATAATGATATCTTACTAGTATGAAATTATGGCGTAAAAAAAAAACCAAAATAGATTTCCTATTTTATGTACCGGATTTTGTAAATACAACTTTTAATCTAAGACAGTTAGAGTTTAATGTAAAATGGAAATAATAAATAGCGATTGATTTATTTTATGATTTTATCAGCTGCAAGATACTGTATGTATAGATATTTAAACGTATTGCGAAGTATCTGAGTATGACTCACTTTGCATCTTGTAGCGTTAACATAAATCTAGATGCATTTTAAGAGGAAAACGTGGGAGAGTCGGCAAAATAGGTTTGAGTCTTTATTTTTTTTTTGTTTATTTCGTGTTTAACTTTTTAATGCTGGTTACTTTTTTATGTTAAATGACTTTATGATTTTAGTGGACGTCTTTAGTTTTGAAACTGTCGTTTTATATTGAAAGTGTTGGGAAAAATCTTAGTTTAAGATCTGTTGATTGTCTTCCACATACATTATTATTACTGTCATCGTATATGTTTCGCTCCATACTTTGTAAAATATTATGATGCTTTTTCTTCATAGAACACGACCGTTTGGTTTACATTGGCTTTCCATGGATTCCTTTGAAGCCTGTCATATATATAAATCAAGTTATCTGCCCAATCAAGCGCCATAAAAGTAAAAAATATTTGAATCGATCAATAAGACTAGTAAAATCTATAGAGTAGATTTGTATAGAACAATTCCATATTTTTTCATAAATTCTTTTAAAATTAGGCGTTGCCCGCAACGATGTTCGCGTTATTTGAGGGTAAAAGTATATTTAATGTTATTTGAGTGTAATATAATCTATCTAGCTACCATTTTTTTCATATTGGTAGATTTAGTAGAGACATTTTGGGCCAGAGAAATAAATACATCTGTACATTCATACATCAATTTTCACTTTCATAAGCCGATTGGCCGACTTAAAACGAAGATGCATCTTAGGGTTAATTTATTGCTGATTTGGGAACCAGAATACATAATTATCAAGACAAATAGTTTTTTTTTATATTGCACTTCAAGATTGACCTCATCCCACCTGATGTTAAGTGGTAATGAGGTCCTAGCTTAAGGGTGACAAGTACAGCATAATAAATCTGTTACTGAACTTGTCACCCTTACCTTGAACGCTTGACCCCTGCTACTAATGTAGCACCCCTCAGGATCTCTGGAAACCTTACTCACACGCAGGAACACAACAACACAGAAGTGATTGTTATTTGGCTGCGGTCTTCTGTAAGGTGGAGGTATTTCACCAGTCGGGCTGGTCCAGGTCGAGCGATATATCGCTATGCCCTACCTGTCTTAAATAATTCTTAATAGTATAATTCCTGCTAGACATTGGGAGTAAACCACTTCAGTGTAAAATGCCTATTAAAATAAATAACAAAAACCTTACACTGCTCCTGCTGTCGGTACTTGGCGCAATGACTATGATATTCATGCTGGTGAACACATATATATAGTTATACTTGTATACAGCTTCCTGTAATTAATAACGTCTTTCGATATACCTCTGTGTTTCTATTTAATAACTATATTATATTAGAGCTATACTTGTTGCTAAATATATACTATCAGTAGGCTAACCGGTATCAGCTGACTAGAGATATAGTGATTAAAGATTTACATTTTCGAACAATGGTGAGCGATCCTAGCTGTTGAAGCAAAGGTAGTGGGTTCGATTCCGAACAGATAGTGTTATGTACAGTGAAAAGTACATCAAGGTATTTACCTTGACTTACTGCAAGCATTTGCTTGCAGTTCCATTTTATTACTTATGTCTGCGAAATAAGGGCGATACTAAGTCCAAAGTGTAAACTCTGTCTTGCTTTCTATCTTACCTAAAGATTGATTAGGTACTGAAATCCAGTATCAGATTTCAACATTTGTAAAGAGACTATAAAAAAAAATTATTCTATTAACATTCAAATCTTAGATTTGACATCAAAGGAAAGATTTGAAATTATGTGATTTATGCCCAGTACCAATATTTGAAAAACGAATGGTTCTAGTTACGAATAGTAACAAATTATACGAGGCGTAAGCTAAAAACGACCGATAGACGACTGATGACAGCTGGTATGGAAATTGAATAAAAACTGATAGTCATTTTTGACGCATTACGAATCGTAAAATATTGGAACCTGCCATTACAGAGACTTGATAAATCAAAGGGCCAATTTTAATTTAGAAGTTGAACTAATTAAAATATCTTTACCTTGTAATCTGTTTGTTTATGATAATTTATTCTGCGTTTTATCAAGTTCTTTATAGACAAGGGAATAATATTCTTAAACGAGCCGCTTCCAATATGTTTTCGTTGCATTTTGCTCAAAAGGCATTCAACGACGTAAATAAAAATCTGAATGGAAAATTACAACAATTTTATGCAAAAAAAGAATCCGACATTTTTCCCTATAAAGGACGTCAATCCACGCCGAGTACTAGGGTAGCATGAAAGAAAAGAAATACCTCTAAATACTTGGAAACCAAGAAAACAGTGGCCTCCCGAACAGCCGGCGCGTCGGGACACAGAATAACACTGTGTCGGATTTCCCTTTGAAAATCGTGCACAGACATTTAATTGGAAAACGGCGTAGAAGGTAAACGTTGTTTGCCTTGAGGCCGCCCGAAGTGTTCGCGTCCCACTCGCTCTCACCGAGTCATAGTATATCTGTCTCTGTCTAAGCGTTACGCAAAACGTAGCTTTAAAGAATGCTGCGTGCTATCGATTGATGTCTGAGTATTTTTAATTGCAATTTAAATATTCGTTGTTGCGGAGAAAAAAGATTGGCCGACGTAACAGTCTAAGAAGATATTTTATCTTCGAGATTTCACTTTTCGCCATTAAACATGTTTTGTTTGAATTTTTGCGAGATTCCACAACAATCACTATTTTTGACTAAAAAAAGCCAACCAACTCTTTTTTTTATAATCTGACATACCACCTGATCTTTTTAATATGAAACTGACAGGTCATCAATACAGAAAGTGTCAATTTACTTGTCAACCAGCCTTGAAAAATAAAATGCTAATATTATCATAATTATTTGCGTAAGTCATCCTTTCTTCGTTATATGACATAATGAAGATAGTAGTAGTTTCGCAAATTAGTGTCGCCAAACTATCGATGTAAAATAATCGATATTTTTTATCTAAAAAGAACTGTCCTATCGATATCGATAGCTTAAAACCAGGCGATCCTATATCATGAAAGATATAGCGATAGTAATCGATACAGTCGATGGTATTGTTTGTCATGAAGAATAATACATCGATTGTTTGAGTATATCGATAGTTTACAAATTGACAATAGTATAGTCTATGTTTCTAATCAATTATGTAATTAAACTTTAACAAGGTAAGGGCGACAAGTCCAGTAATAGCTTTATTGTGCTGTACTTGTCGCCCTTAAGCTAGGGCCTCATTACCACTTAACATCAGGTGGGATGAGGTCAATCTTGAAGTGCAATATAAAAAAAAACATTACAGGCCGATAAATGAATACTAATATTGTTAGAGAGTTGTGCTAGTGCCATATATGGACTAAATCGATACTATTGATATGACGTTGATATCGATACTTTTGATATTTTATCGATAATCGACTAGACATTCGAACAACACTAGAAAGAAAAATTAAACTTGTCGATACACCTTTACATTTTAGTAACTTTTTATCGACAATCGACAAACAGACAGGCGTGTTGATAAATAACTACATTTGCTATGCATTTATTCATTTTTGCATTTAATTAATGCAAAAGATATTGCGGAACGTGTCTCTATGACCTAATTCTGTTTGAACAATTTCAAAACTAAAATGGATGATTTCTGATAACTTCAATATTAGAATCAGATAAATACTTTGTTACGCAAAACATATAAGCGGGCTTAACAAATTAAAATATATCAATTTTCGCGACGTTTTGATTTTAGCGCCTCCGTAGCCGAGAGGCGAGCGGGCCGGGCTTTGGCGTAACCATTTTTGAGGTCTCGAGTTCGACCCCCGTTCGGGTTAATGTGGAAAACGCACTTTTCTACATTATCTCGGGTCTGGGTATTGTGGTATCGACTTCGTATCTGATTTCTGTAACACAAGTTCTTAAGCTAGTTATGTATGTATGTTGTCCAATATATATATTAATTTAATGTATAATATGATACTTTATTATTAATACTAGCTGTGGTTCGCGACTTTGCTCACGTTACGGATAACGGATAAAAAAATATAACTTTTTTTTTTATATATTACACTTCAAGATTGACCTCATCCCACCTGATGTTAAGTGGTAATGAGGTCCTAGCTTAAGGGTGAAAAGTACAGCATAATAAATCTGTTACCTTACCTTGAAAGCTTGACCCCTGCTACTAATGTAGCACCCCCCAGGAGCTCTGGAAACCTTACTCACACGCAGAAACACAACAACACCGAAGTGATTGTTATTTGGCTGCGGTCTTCTGTAAGGTGGAGGTATTTCACCAGTCGGGCTGCTCCAGTTCGAGCGATAAATCGCTATGCCGTACCTCTCTTACATATATTAAATCTAATATGCCACCTCTCTTCGTGCTAAACTTCAACAGATCCGTTCGAAATAATTGCGTGAAAGACAAACAAACATAAACACAGACATCTCAAACATTAATTTTATAACATTAGTATAATACGTTACAAATGTGTTTACACAAACTGACCGATAGCCCGATTCATATTTTTAATCAAACATAAAGGAATCATTGTAAGATAAATCGACAAAGCCAGGGGAGGACGGGGGGCGTGGGTTGTTTTTTATTTATTAATTTTTGCATCCCATGACTTGATACTTACAGACGAAATCACACCCGCCTCGACTTATTTCCACCGTTACGAATATTCTTAATTCAAAGTACCATTGTTGTACCATTTTTAAGTGATGAACTATCTTTATTCGCCTAAGGACACTTTCGAGTTATTTACTATCATAGAACTTGATCTTTTTGTTAAATGTATTTAGTCCATGTCTCTGAAAGCTTTGCTTATTATAAGACATATCGTTGTATTATTTTTACAATGTAATAATATATGTATCTACAGGTAAACAACAAATTCAAGATCAATCATTAATCTTTAAAATACATGTAACGTAACATAAAGTGATAGAAACAGATTTTTTTTATCTCCGCTTGCGATGAGAAGAAGGATGCAGTTGGAAGAGCAGCACGCGCGATACGTGAAGGTCGTGGGTTAGAATCCCGCATCGCAAGGGGAGATAAAACATTTCTGTTTCCAACATTTAAAGTTGCCTAGGACAGCGTAAAGTACTATAAAAATAAAAAATCGATGAAGTGATAGTTTCTTGAGATAATAACATTTGCTTGAGCTACTCATTACTGTGGAGTCATTAATTTATCCATACTAATTTTGTTGCTCTAATTACTACTCTCATCTTTTCTTATAGTGGAGGAATTAGAAGATAAAACCTGTATAAAATCATCATAATACCTATATCTTTCTTTACAGGACCGACGTCAAAATCTATGGATGTCTGAATGTATGAATATATGTTTATTACGCATTCACGCAAAAACTACTGAACGGATTCAGATGAAATTTGGTAGGAAAGACATCTATCTCTCTGTGTGTGAGTTACGTTATCGCCTACTAGATTAACATAATAGGAGACTTTTTAGAAAGTATATATGCTGAAATATTTTATTTTTCTCATATTGACGACCTCCGTAGCCGAGAGGCAAGCGACTTTGGCGTCGCGCCATCTCTGAGGTTCCGGGTTCGATCCCCGGTCAGGTCAATATGGGAAACGAACTTTTCTATATTGTCTCGGGTCTGGGTGTTGTGGTACCGTCGTTGTTTCTAATTTCTGTAACAGAAGTGCTATAGCTACTTACCACAGAATCAGAGCAATGTATGTGATGTTGTCCAATATATATATATATATATATATATTAAGACTAGCAACGTCGTACACGTGGTGTGAGTCGTTTTCAGCAATAAATATAGCCTATGTTACTCAGAGCGAAGGAAAATTGATAGATGTATACACTTTATTGCACAGAAAAATTTACAGAAATTTTAGTTTTACAGTTATATTCAAGTACAATGTAGCTTTCCAATGGTGACATAATTTTTACATCGGCACTGTATGTAGTCTTTGAGTCTACAATACAACTTTTTTTTTACATACTGGCCTAGCATACGCAACGCGACAAAATTTTATCGCGCTCTTAATAAACGTCAAAATCGCTTGGAGTTAGTGCGTCAGCTGCTGATTGGCTGAAAATACGAGTGCGGTGTGCTATTCCACAGCATCACCACAGCATCACCACAGCCAATCAACAGCATCGAAACTTTTGTCGTCTCATGCAAAAATTTGACATATTGCGAATGCTAGGCCTGAGTCAATAAACCTCCCCCATACACTTCCAGCGATCTCTAAAATATAACATACACACGAAAATACAAATCTTTCCTCTTTATGATATTAGTGCAGATTTTATCTTCATGTTACGAAACGGTGTAACAGCGGCCCACCGACACTGGGTGTGGTCAGAATATTTATTAAAATCTCTTCATTCGAGAGGAAAAAATAAACTTTTTTCTTATCTCTACCTTTCGTATTTCGAGAACTTTTTAGTGTTTTATTAATTAAAAATCACTCCGAGACTATGTGAAAGTTTTTAATCAGATTTTTAATACTAGGATGACATAGTGCTGGAGGAGTTTCTTTAAATAAGTACTACCAAAATAACAATTGCGAAAGTTGGTAAGAATGTATACCTAGATAACTCGATATCCCCCCCCCCCCTCCCCTATTTTCTAACAAAAAGTAGCCTATGTCCGTTCTTGAGGTTCAACGTATACATATACCAAATTTCATCAAAATCGGTTAAGAGGTTTAAGCGGAAAAGCGTGACAGACAGACAGAGTTACTTTCGCATTTATAATATTAAGTAGGGATTGTTTATTTGAACAAATTTAATAGGGATCATTGCTTATCCGAATGATTCTCACATAAAATTCGACCGTTACAATCCGCTCGCAGTAAATTAAAATTGTTTATACAGTACATCTGTAAAGTTCATCGGATCACTTGTAAATTATTCTTTAAAATCAATTGTAACACCCGCTGTGTGTATTAAGGAACAAATTTCAATAGTTCAAACACATTCGCGCTTTTAAACTGATTAAAATCGACTTTATTATAATCATTCGTCTTAAATTTATGTATTTATTGCGGTTTAAGTGCAAATTATTAACTTAACTCGAGTTAAAGTGTTTCTGAATCATAAACTGTTATGAGCTGTAAATATTAAATTCAGATCGAGTTTTGGTAATGTTTTTTTTGCTAGTCAAATATGAAATAGCTGTTTTTTAAGCACGACGGGGTGCCAAGAAGTGATATGAAGTTTTTTTATTTTATTTTTTTGTATATTGCACTTCAAGATTGACCTCATCCCACCTGATGTTAAGTGGTAATGAGGTCCTAGCTTAAGGGTGACAAGTACAGCATAATAAATCTGTTACTGGACTTGTCGCCCTCACCTTGAAGGCTTGACACCTGCTTCTAATGTAGCACCCCCCAGGAGCTCTGTTTCAATTGGAAATGAATCCCTTTTTCAATAAAGATTTTATTTAGAGTGTTCGATGGGTAGATTAGATAGGTTTTACAGATACATAATAATTACGATTTAGGGCGTCTTATCGCTAGAATGCAATCTCTTCAAGACAATCTTCAGATAGAGGAAATTGTAACAATACAGATTAAGAAAATAGAAAAAAAAACTATAAGTACCTACCATAAATACAGTGAGTGTGTGAGTTAGCTTTGAAATACTTACCTACTTACTTACTAGTAAGGATTACGATCGCAGGGTTTTGGGGTTCGATTTTCAGTTCGTGTATGCTTTGGATTTTTTGAAATTAGCTTAGGTGTATGATTAACTACCGCTAATTGTTGATGAAGCTAGTATCCACTATGTTTTAAATAATGGACAACATATATACATTGCTATGGTTCGATTGTAAGTAACTAAGGCGTTATAGAAATCAGAAAAAGCACAATACAGAAAAGTTAGTATTCTATATTGACCTGGAAGGGCATCAAACCCTGGACCTCACAGATGCCGCGACACAAAAGTATTAAATATTTGATTGTCCTTATTGTAACCAACTCACATTAAATAAAACGTTTAAGATAGATAATCGACTTTATTGCACAAAAACTTTACCGAATTTGATTTGAAAGATAAATTATAGTACAATTTAGACGGTCTTATCACTAGGAAACGATCTCTTCCAGACATCCTTAAGGACTAGGATATAGTAGATGACGAGAAACGAGCTACGGCCGTGCAACATAAATTGAGTTTTTTAAAATATAATAGTATTTATTGTAATCTAAAACCTCGTTTTTGTTTACAAATTAACGGTTAATCTTTAAAAATGAAACGTTTCATTTCTGGTAGTAAACCTACCTACGGAAGTGATCCTCAATTAAATTTTAATGATGACAGGTCTTAGACATAGGGCGTACGTGTGTGGGTCATTGAATAAGCAGATAGACTTCACTTTAACGTACTTACCAGGCAATAAACTGACCTTTCAACAAAGCTGATACATTTAGCTCGTTGTATAAGCACCGTTCGAGTTTTTATCACACACATCACAGCGGTATGTTTTTGTACGCAACGCAACGGGCGCAGCGGACCGTGACAATAAAAAAAGACGCCATTTTTTTTTACCAAGAGTTGCTCATCGAAATATTAATTACTTCATTTCGATTAAATTCGCTGATTAGGTACTTGTTTTAGTGGATTTATAGGTTTCGCTGGCTAAAAGGTTTATGTAAGGATTCGCTAGTTGTTGGGAGTTGTTTTAAATTGAAAACGAGAGTGAAGTGAAACTTTTGTGTTTTTGAGTAATTCGTAAATGTTATTAAATATAAAGTTGATCAAGTTTAAATTGATGAATTGATCAGGTTTTTTTAACGAAGATTTTATTTAAAGTCCTGGATAGATAGATATGTATGCCAAGATATATTCTGAGCAATATATATGGCCAGGTAGATTTATAGGTTAGAGGTATAGGTTTACTAAGACTAATTATAATTACTGTTTTCTTCGACTTTGTTCATGTTATGTTGGGATTAATATAATGTACCCTTTCATTTATGCTTTTATCTCATCTGTTTAGCAACCAAATTTCATCTAAGTCCTTTTTTATATATTGCACTTCAAGATTGACCTCATCCCACCTGATGTTTAGTCGAAATGAGGGAAATTAAGGGCGACAAGTACAGCGCAATAAAGCTGTTACTGGACTTGTCGCCCTTACTGTGAAGGCTTGACCCCTGCTGCTAATGTAGCACCCCCCAGGAGCTCTGTAAACCTTACTCACACGCAGGAACACAACAACACAGAAGTGATTGTTATTTGGCTGTGATCTTCTATTGTATTTTAATTACCTATTAGTGTTTAATTTATTACGTTGTGCACGATTGTGGTGTATCTACCATTTCTTACAAAATTTCCTTCGTAATCAAAATAATTGAAGGTTGAGTGTTGCTGAAAATAAAAAGAAATGCTAGGGGAAAATCAATCTAGTTGTTTTATGACGTTCAAGTCATATTCAATCTTAGGGCTATAATTCCACATAAATCCTACCTACTTGTCCAAAGTTAGGTTCTAAAATCATTCACATTTTAGGCAGTCTATTTTTGATCTATGTTTTTTTTTATTCCTTCAACGACAATTTTTTTTTATAAGTTTAACGCCTTTGTTTCTTTATACAGCGTCGACAAAGCTAATATTTCACTTTATCGCCACAGACTATCTTTGCCTGTCAAACGAACTGTCACAACAAAAGTCAAGATAACACGCGTAAAAACTAGACGTACTCAAAATAAAATCGCAACGCATTACAGTAAACACATTTTAATAAAACAACTGGCATATCAAAGGTTTGCAAGAGAAAGTGGTACATTTTTTTAATGTAGGGTACGTAACCTGTTCGTGGCACTGACTTTTAATTGACACTGATAAAAAGTTAGCTGACCGTTCGTAAGAGCGCGCCATTTTTTATTCAGCCTTTGCGTAACCGAAAATGCGGTTTAAATTTTTGCGAAAGTTTTCTGTGTTTTAGTGATTTTAAGAGATTTGTAACTGATTTAAAAGTAACGGTGCGTTATTTTTTGTGCATTCAAATGTGGCAGCGTTTTTAATTTTAGCTTTTGATGTGATTAATTAGAGTGCAAAAAAAAACATAAAAAATAATCAGTTTCTAGTATGTACAAGGCAAGCCCGTTTATTGCAATGAAACTATGACAGCCTGACCTTCGCAACTCAACAATCATGGTATTCATAGGGAAGATATTTCATAGGGAACTTGCTGTTGTTTGACCTCCTAGAGCGTTATAGTATCCTGGTACTTTATGGAAAAGGGGCAACCTTTGAAACCTTACAAGGACACCAGAGCCATTGTAAGTTACAAGTAATACCACTCTTGGATCGGTCACCCATCCAAAATCCAACTACGATTTAAGTGGCATAACTTCGATGGCCAGTAAATCAATTTCCACACAGAATTATAAATGTCATTTAACCTTAATGAGTTTATGCCAACCCAAGTAATATAAAACCATAGTTCGACCACTATATAGAAATACAAAGACGGTTACCCATCCAAAACTCAACTGTATCTACGTAGCCTAACTAAGGCAGCAAATCGTTCGACCATCATACAGAAATACAAAGACGGTCACCCATCTGAAACTCAACTACATCAATGTAGCCTAACTTAGGTAATAAATCGTTCGACCACCACACAGAAATATAAAAACGGTCACCCATCCAAAACACAACTTTAACAATGTAGCTTAACTTAGGTAGTAAATCGTTGGACCACCATACAGAAATACAAAAACGGTCACCAATCCAAATCTCAACTTTAACAATCCAAATCTTAGAGTACCTACGTTCTACCACAAAAGGCATTTTTCCCATAAGAAGTAGTCCCAAGTAAACAGTTCACGGATCCAAGTTAAAAAACAATTTTGTTAACCCATTAACGCCATCGTTACCGAAAACACCGGCGCAGCACAATTTCGCAAGACCAAGGAAAAATATCTTGGAATTATAGCGGTGAAGACTTGTTCCCTTGACGGGCTGTATCGGGGCCGGTGGAGCCGCCTCTCCATTCATATTGCTGTGCTAGTGGGCGCCTGTGGCGTTGCTTGATTCGTATTTTTAATTTCCTAAAAAAAAATTTGAGAAAAAAAAAGTTAGGTGATGAAATGATCGCCTAAATTGTATTGAATATATTCGTAAAATCTCTACCTTTATTTTTGTTTGTGCAATTAAGTGTATTTATCTATCTTTCAAATGTTATTTTTTTTAAAAAAGGTCGGTGATGAGTTAAGCATAATTTTTTTTTAATAGACTACTCAGTAAAAAATCTTCCATTTGATTTTGGCGCTGCGCCATCTGTCGTCCCAGTCCCAGGTTCGATCCCCGGTCAGGTCAATATGGGAAACAAACTTTTCTTTATTTTTGTGGTACCGTCGTTGTTTCTGATTTCTGTAACACAGGTGCTTATACTACTTACCATAGAATCTGAGCAAAATATGTGATTTTTTCCTTAAAACTAAACCAACGAGTGATTAAACTTACTTTCAGGGGCAAAAACTTGTTATTAATAAAAAAGGCATTTAAAACGCAACTTAAAAATACAATTATATAAATCAGTAGACATTTATACTATAACAAACAGACAAACACATAATTCATATCATACCACTTGCACACAACTTGTACAAGCAATATGCGTGTAGATCTATCTATGTAGATAGTTGTGTCGAACAAGTGTTACTGTGGAACAAGTTTAAGTATCAATCATTGTTCGTAAACTTAATGCATTTATGACGCTGTGAAACTAATATATTTACTAAAGCATACTAAGTATCGCTTTTAATCTTAGTAATGGAGTGTAAATAGTTTTCTGAATTAGTACGAAGAAGTGTTTGTAATTCATCTGCAAAATAAGTAAAGTTTAGCTTTTTTTGCAAAAAAAAACCCACTGAGTTTGTTGCCGGTATCTTCTCGGTAGTTACAGGTTAGAAACCGGAGGTAGCTTCATTTGATTTGTTTAGAGACTATTCATAAGTGTCACTAATGTAATATATTGCCAGGTACCAATATTTTACGATTTGTCATGTGTCAAAAATGACAGTCCGTTTTTCTCCAACTTGCTACGAGCTGTTAGTACCGTTCTATAATTTACTTTCCATACCAGCTGTCATCAGTCGTCTGTCGGTCGTTTTTAGCTAACGCCTCGTATAATTTATTACTACCCGTAACTAGAAAAGATCGTTTTTAAAAAATTGGAACTGTAGTGTTTCGCATTTTTTTTATGGAGTTAGACCTCCTTGAGTGTTATGTGATCCTGGTACCCTCATTCCAGCAACTATGGTTATTACATTTGGGCGACCTTTTTAAATCTTACAAGAGCCTAAAACCATTAGATGGATATTAAAGACCATGAGTTATTATAGTATTGTATATCACAATTGGGACGGTCGCCCATCCAGAACTTAACTATGTTATATGTGGCCTAACTTCTATAGATAGTCAATCGTTCGACCACCACACATAAATGTGCTATTGTCGTACATGGGTTTAGTTTTAAATCGAAATGTTATGAAAACTTATTTGCAAAATCGTCTTAAACAGTTGTTTAAAAAATAAGTACTTGCAACTGCAAGTACTTATTTTTGACGTGAAATTCTAAATATTTACTCTATTCCAAACGCATTTTTCCATATTTCACATTACGAATAGACTTAACGGCTACTTATTAACAGTTAAACAATAAGCAGTGAGCGAGCTTCTCTTAGAATCCTTTTAAAAGTGTTTTAAAACGTTTAAAGCCAATGGATTATAGCACCTAAGTATCCATCATTAAAACATAGGATCCAATGTATTTTTGTAAAGTATTACACAGGAATGCTTAGGTCTCTAATTCACGAAAGGATAGTTAGACAGGTAAGGCATAGCGATTTATCGCTCGAACTGGAGCAGCCTGACTGGTGAATAACCTCTACCTTACAGAAGACCGCAGCCAAATAACAGTCACTTAAGTGTTAAGTGGAATGAGGTCCTAGCTTAAGGGTGATAGGTACAGCATAATAATGCTGTTACTGGACTTGTCGCCCTTAAGGCTTGACCCCTGCTACTAATGTAGCACCCCCCAAGAGCTCTGGAAACCTTACTCACACGCAGGAACACAACAACGCCGAATTGATTGTTATTTGGCTGCGGTCTTCTGCAAGGTGGAGGTATTTCACCAGTCGGGCTGCTCCAGTTTGAGCGATAAATCACTATGCTATATCTCTCTTTTAAAGAAACAGAAAAAACTTTTGAAGTTTGCTAGTACGGCGTGAAATAGTATAGAAAATTTTAAACATAATATTTACTGTTAGTGGTTATATTGTGGCCCAGTGTTAGGGTAATACTACAATTATGGGTACACGTGCATATGCGGGTTTCCTAGTACTCATGTTTTTTATTCAAGCCTTGTCTAGGACGCATTTTATCGGCATAGTTGGTATTATAGTGGAGCTGTGACATTGTACGATACAAAGTACTATGTGCCTAGATACAATTGTGATGTAATCTGAGAAAAAGTGTTTTTATTAACACGTTCAATAGATAAAACTCTTTGGTGTTGTTTTCTATCCTTTATCAGTTACTAGCTGTGCCCGCGACTTCGTTCGCGTGGACTACATCCTTTTATGGTCGGTCTTACCCCTTTCTCCCCTAATATTCAAAACAAAAAGTAGTCTATATTTTAATCCAAGTTTCGAACTATATTTGTGCCAAATTTCATATCTCTAACTTCAAAAATAAACATTTTTCCATATAAACTTTCAAAGGTAATATTACCCCCCACCCCCCCCCTAATTTCCTAATAAAAAGTAGCCTATGTCCATTCTTAAGATTCAATGTATACCAAATTTCATCAAAATCGGTTGAGAGGTTTAAGCAGGAAAGCGTAACAGACACACAGACAGACAGAGTTACTTTCACATTTATAATATTAGTAGGGATGAGCGGTCTGCCTTCCCACGCGTACTATTTCCGTTTGATCCCACATTCGCTCCTATTGGTCCTAGCATGATGTAATATAGCTTAAAGCCTTTTAATAAGATCGCAAGTCATTAAAAATGTGTGGCCAGCTCCGTCAGCAACACCTTCCTTGATAAAAGTGACTGTCCAATACTTAAACAATTTTTCAATTCGATCCGGTAGTTCCAGAGATTAGAGCGTTTACAAACAAATTCTTCAGCTTTATAATGTCAGTAGAAGTCGTATTGTAAGATTGGAGCGACTGTTATGTGACCACTAAAACCAAGCACTCATGTTGATAACGGCTTTTCAAGAAGATATGTGTTCCTAGAGAAGCTGCTGGTTCAAGACCTCCTAGCGCGTTATGTGGCCCTAGTACCTAGCAGCGGGAGACTCGCAGACCACCACTTAAGTAAGAGCGGTTTGCGAGGCCTTAAGTTTTATTTTTAATAAGTGTTGTTTATTCAATAATAATAAAGAAAAAAAAAAAAATAATAGTGTGGTACTTACAATGTACCGACTGCTATCCGCTCTTCGGAACCCGACCAAGGAAATCAAATTCTTAAAAAATGTAGGTTCGGTGAATCTACATTTTTCATCGAGATAAACACTTGAAGATCGATTTTAGTTCTTACGACCGTGACATACGAATCAAATTCCGTATTTAAGGGAATCAGTCCCGAAGGGATACCTACTGTAGCTATGTTACATGATGTATAGCAACTGCAACGGTAAATAGGTGTGAAGTGTGGCAACACCGGCTTGCTTCGTAACTTCCGTTGATGCGCCAAAAAAATACCGGTGCGCAATGTCGGAAGGTTTATGTTGGTATTTTTTTTATTTCCTTTGACTATGATAAATATGGTCATATCTGGATTGCAAGGATTTTGCAATTGGAAACAGTGGCGGGTCGAAAATAGGATAACGATACCAATATTAACATTTTTGGTATATTTTTTTTTATTTAATAATCTGCAACCTTTTTTATCGTTATAAAAAAATCTAATTACGTCAATAAATGACTCATCTGTCACAGATCCAATTATCGTCAGAACGGATACAATGGGCTAGCATTCCTTGCTATGCAACTTACAAACAACCATCACATCTTGACCTCTCCTAGATATTCAAATCTTCCCTTTACCACCTATTTTGTTCTGCAACCGCGGGGAAAGGAAGGCAAAGATATATTGGTTTTTATGCAAGTTGGTATTTTTTCAATGCAGAATTAATATAGCTAGTTTTTATGAGTTACATTACGCAATGTATGAACGTTGCAATTATGTAGGGCTGTGGTCTTTAGCAGCAACTAGCTGACTAGCTTTTTCCCGCCGGTTTTTCTGCCTTAATTTTCAGGAGATTGTCTAATCCTAAGCTTTACACTAAAAAATCATAACGAAATGAACAAATAAAAGTCTCGCTTTTTTTAAAAAAGTAACAAATTAACAAAAAGCTTATGTCCGTTCTTGAGGTTCAGCGTATACCCATACCAAATTTGAAAGAAAGAAAAAAAGAAGAAAGAAAGAAAGAAACATTTTATTACTTGAAGACATGACAACCAAGCCATATAAGTAAACATAACAATAACGATAAAGGAACGGACACAAAAAAAAAGAAAATAACAGAAAACACATTTAAAGGAAAATGAAAAGTGAGCGTTCTCCTCGTCAACCAGGCGATGCAGACAATGGCAAGTCGTGATGTCCACAATAAAAGGGCCTCGCTCAGCATAAGTCATGGCCCACGTCGCAGGCCATGACGCTGGTTTTCAGTGGACCCTGCCGAGTGATATACCACGGACGCCGGCGACGTTACACAGTGACATAAACCTACTATAATACGATTAAAAATAAACAATAAATAATCGTATATTTATATAATAAAACATTAAGATACACAAACATAAGATGATCGTGGGTAATCTCAATAGTGTAAAAAACACAGCTGTATGTGGGTAGGTGTGTTCAATTGCCGCGCGTGCCCGACAACCCTTCATCCAGTCGCCGTCGTTAGTTCAATTTACGGTGAATCACTTAAAAAGTTACAAATCAGTCAACTTCAATGTCGGTAAATACTTTTCACACTCTCTAATGTCTCTTACAAGTATCGAATAGTTTTGGTTGGTTTTAAAGTCTTCTTCTCCTATTATAATAATACAATGGCCTTGTTTAGTGAAATCTTTTATTTTATCTTTAAGTCCCTTTATTACTTAGGTTATACCACTATTTGGGTATACATAGTTACAGAATTCGTTGTCATAATAAAGATCTGAACTTACCATGTTTTTTAAAGTTGCTAAGTTCTTATTATTGCTAAGGATAAGTAATTTTTTTGTCATAGTCATCATACTTGTATTCACGTATCTATTTTCTTCATCTAGGTTTAGGTGGTCAGTTTTTGTGTTGCTGTTCGGGTTGATGTTTACTTCATTAGGGTTGGGGTGCCTTGCCAATGGTTGTTCCACTGACAACTCTTCAGTTGTTAGGTCATTTTCCGCCTCTAGGATTGGCATGGTATGGTTTTTATTTCGTTGCTTCTTTGTTTTATTTCTCCTACTGGTTGGGTTAAGACTAACTTAGTAAGTAAGTAAGTTTGAGCGGGAAACCGTAACAGACAGACAGTTACTTTCGCATTCATAATATTAGTAGGGATTAATAAGACCATAAGACCATTATATTATTATTTATTATTTATTTATTATTAGATTGGACAACCCTATTTCATTGAAGTTTCTAGTTCAAATCCAATTAATATTGTTTGTGCGCTTCCATTGGACAAAAAATGCAATGGATCTGTCTCGTACCTAATTAGTTTGTCCACCTTTTAAAAGACGCTTACTAATTTTGGAATTTATTTATTGGACAACGATGGAATGTGCAAATATCGCATTTAATGTCTTTTATCTCGTACACCGATCTACTATGCGTAGCATGTAGTTATTTTGTACCAACATATCATATACACATCACAGTAAACACTATCCATTCGATAATCGTCCTTATGCCCTTGAAATAAGGGCGGAACCAAGTCCAAAGTGCATATTTTGACGTGCTTTAGAAAATAGTTATATTTTAATTGCTCAAGTTTGTATAGCTGGACACAATGCTGAAGTGTTTTATTAAATTTGATAGAAATAAAGACGACATATTAGACACTTTTAGTACTAAAATAACATAAACGAAATCACGTGCAATTGGTAGTCTACTTTTAAGTTATATTCTACTAGCTGTGCCCGTGACTTTTTTCACATAAACTACAGATTTTTCCATATCGAGGGTTCCCTGGTCAAACCCGATAAGTGACAAAAATTGAGAATTTTAGTTATAAATGCAGTTAAGATGCACTTTTTTTGCTCTTTCTAATGGTATATTCCAATAAGCCGAGTTTCAATTTATCACAAAGATACGCTTCACTAAGAACCCAATAAGTGCTACTTTTTTCGTTTTGACCAATACATAAACAATATAAGTCTACTTAAAGGAAACTTTTTAAAATTTAATTAGATGAAGAACCCAATAATGAATATTTATTGGGTTTTAAGAAAAATATATTTTAGGAAATTAAACTAAGTGACTTAAGGTAAGACAAGTTATTTGCACTTATTGGGTTTTTATACCAGGGAAATTCTGAAAGCATGAAGTTTTACTTAAAACTAAAATCCATCAACACATTTTGTTGGGTTTTACTATTATCATATTAAGTATGCAAACAAATTTAATCATTAAGCTAAAACCCAATAAGTACTACTTATAGTGTTTTACTTCAAGCAAATATTAGAAATGACATATGAAAACCATACTTACCGGATACTCGCACGAGCAGATATCAACATCGGACTGTAATTTTATTTGGGGAAGAACCCAATAAGTAGATATGACAGTAGACATAACATAAGACAGGTGGCGACAGGATCGCGAGCGTTGACCTTCGTTTGATTGCATTGCGCGTAATTTTGACAAAATAATTATAATTTTCGATTATTTAAACGGAATAGCATCATCTAGACTCCGGAATAGGAAACTTATTGGGTTTTACCTCTAACCAATTTAGGTTACAATATTTACGTACTTAGAAATATTTTTAATGGAAGGATAGTTTTTGGGTTTCACGTCTTACTTTTTATTTTTGTTTTACATACTTATAATTATAAGGTTTTGAAATAATTTTACACTTTTTACGTATGAATAAGAGGATGCTTTCCCAAACCTCAGCATAGTGTTCCCTTAGAAAATAAAAATATCAGCATTGATGTGCAGATTCATATCAATGGTACTATTGTTTGCAAGGCCTAAATTTAAATATATTTTTTGAAAGTATTTATTGACACCATTATGCAATTTTTTCATTTATTCAGCAAGATCAGAGGATTATTTATTTTTCTCACGTACTATAACCCTGTGTTTTTTGGGGGCGTGATCTATTACAAAGCTCTAAATACGTTTTTAATCGGAATTTGGTCAATTTTACTGTACCTATGTTCGTGGCATATTGTTCTGCTTTCTCCTCGCAAGATTATCTTTGGCGCAAATACAAATTACTCGTCAGAACTTGATAAGTCACAAAAAGATATTGCCACGCAGATGAAAAGTATCGTCAAGCATATTTTTTTTGGTGACAGACACATGTAATTTTTTAAAATCATGTATATACATATAATGTGATTGTGCCAATATGATGTTTATTGGTAACTTTAATTTTACCTTTGTTTCCAAGATTCAGATGTAATTTTTTTTTATATATAATGCGGTGTATTGTCTCCTTCCAACTGAATGGTAAGCAAGAGAGGAACTCACATCACGATGACAACGGATTTGATTTCGTAATATCCTATCCGTTAGCATTGCCATACTGGCCTGCATTATGTTTCTTCACGCTCCTTTTGAAGGAATTCATTGGACGGAGGAAACACATGAGCCGGCAACGAGGCACATTTTTTAATGGTACGTCAAAGATTAGAGTTATCAAACTTTTTGGTTCGCGATGGAATATTTTCCACGGTGAAGTGATAACATCGTTGGCCAGCTCTTTTAATTTTGTAAAGGAAAAGGGAAGGCGGGATAAGAGAAAACACTTCCTCTGAACACTCACCGAGATAAAAAAATAAAAGACAGTAAATAAACCAATGTCTCTACAAAGTTGAAGAGGATCGAGGTTCTCAGTAACGTCTTCAACATTAATAATGCCCACATCCCTTTGCTGTAACCAATCAAGACTATCCATAAGGTATTTGGCGGAACCATCCCAGAGATACAAGCAGTAGTCAGTCCAGACAGGACTTGACTTGAGTCTTGTGCGTGAGAAAACAACGCACTCTATTCAGAATCCCCTGTTTTTTGGATGCTAATGAGATGAAACTCTCCATATACTGATCTTGATTAAGGTTGCAGCGGGGAGTGCCCTGATGAATGGGAATCGGAATGAATTGGGATGTTTTTGTCGAAAATGCGCACTCTTGGGTTTTCTTGGCATTGAACTGGATCTGGTTATTTGAACCTCATTGGCTCGTGAGGCTCAACACCCAATCCTGTTCAACGACAAAATTTTCCCGTACCTCCTCCATTACTGCGCTGCCAGCCGAAGGTCAACCAAGGTTTCTTCCATTGACCGTACTGTGATCAGCATAGAAATGTATGTTTCCAAGCAGGGGTATATCATTTATATGAAGAAAGAAGAGGGTGGGCGATAAATAAGTATAAACTGCTCGTATCCGTCAGACACTTTGTGAATTCTACGTCACGCAGAAAGCCGGAAATCCAGTCACAAAGCCGAGTGGGTAGTCCATATGCCGTAAGCTTGGAAAAAAGATCTTTGTGCCAGACCCGATCAAATGCCTCGGCAATTGTCTCCCCCCTGAGATGCATCACATACGCTAGAAGATCAACCGTCGATTGTTTCGGCCTAAAGCCGTGTTGGAGATCGTTAATTAAGGAGTGATCCTCTAGGCAGTAGACCAACCGGTTATAGATGATCCGTTCCATGATTTTGAACAGCACTGAGGTCATGGTAATAAGGCGGTAGTTTGATGGGTCTAATCGGTCGAAAACTATGTACACGAAACAAATCATTCCCGAAGAAAATCATAACTGGATAGAACATTAAATGAAAATTATCCTTAAAATTTAAACAATAAATAAGTGTATAAAAAGAGTATAAAAGTAATTAATAACCTAATGCAAACATAATTACAATTGAGTTTTGCTTGGAATTGATAAAACCTTATGTGATTAAATCGTTTTTTTTCTCTCAGGTGAAACCCAATAAGTCGGTACCCTTCACCAAAAAAAAATTTTTTACAGAAAAAATGTAACCATTAGAAGTAAAATAAATATGAAAACCAAATCTTTATGAAATATCATTACTAATTAAACTCAAAATTGTGGACATTTACTTATTAAAATGCACTTTTACTGTTTACAAACCTTTAACGTCGATTATCTCAGAAGTATGTTTTTGGCACTTATCGGGTTTGACCAGGGAACCCTCGATATATATATATTTTTTTCATGGTCGGTTTTACCCTCCCCTCCCCTTATATTCCCAAATTTCGATCTATTTCGTATTTCGTAACTGAAACAAATCGAAAATGTTTCCAAAGGCGGTATTACCCCATCGCCTCTTATTTTCAAAACAAAAAGTAGCCTATGTCCGTTCTGGAGGTTCAAAGTATACCTATACCAAATTTCATCAAAACCGGATCAGTGGTTTAGGCGTGAAAGACAGACAAACAGACAGACAGAGTTACTTTAGCATTTATAATCATATTACTAGCGGTCCCGGCGAACTCCGTTTCGCCTTAGAGAATTTTTCCCGCTTTTCTGTTGAATTTTTCAAATTTTATTAAGGATCCCTAATTTTGTAGCCTATGTCAAATTGGAAGAATGTAGCATTCTATTGGTGAAAGATTTTTTTAAATCGGCCCAGTACTTTTTGAGTCTATTCATTACAAACATACAAACATACAAAAATAGGTACAAATCTTTCCTCTGTATAATATTAGTATAGATGTATCTATCCATAGATGGAAGATTAGTACTTTTATCCAGTTAACATACTAGGTTAACAAATTGGTTACACTTCCCGAATTATCCAGATATATGTGAACGAGTTGCGGGTAAAAACTAGATCTCCTAAAAACAAACTCATCAGCTTTTTAATAATAGGAAACATAACGGCCATTTTTAATAACGAATTACTGTAATACAAAAAAAGTAAATAACTGAACTTTGTGCAATAATTTACCCAACGTTAATAAAGCGAGATTAATTTTGATATCACTCCATCTTGTTATAGATGATTAAAAATAAAAATTGGGCAAGCGCGAACCGTATTTTGTGAGGTTCCGTACGTTAAATAAAGTTTCATTTAGTTACAAATGAATTCTTAAGCAAACTATATTTGTAAATGTAAAATATCATCACTGACTGATTAATTAATCACGAAATATTGGTTTTTACCTAAGGGTGTAAAATAGGGGTTGTACGTTTGTATAAATGTATTATAATCAGAGACTTGAACATTTAAATATATGCTCTATAGATGGTGTGGAGGTGTACCAATAATGTATCCTTAGAAAATCCCTTTTTGGGGTTAAAACAAGAGATATACATAAAAATACTATATTACCTACATAGTAAAATTGATCTAATTCCAAAGGAACTTAAGCATTTTGTTGAGCAACCAATAGTGTTACCACAATTATTATTAACTAGCTTTTTATCCGTGATTTTATTTACGTTAATTTGAAAAAAAATTGCTGAGTTACTCTATTTACTAATCTATCCAAATACCAAATTTCAACTAAATCGATTTAGTAGGATACTAACTGGGGGCGTCATCCCAGCACACCCAGACCCAAGCCAATTTAGAAAAGTTCGTTTTCCAAATTGACCCGACCGGGTATCGAACCCAGGAACCTGTCGCGCTATAGCCACTGCGCCACCGAGGTCATCATTAAACTCAGTTCCACGAAGCCACTCATAAACCATCATAGAAAATCACCAAGGATCCCTAATTATATTCTTTTCAAGACTCAACTCCTATCTCCGTCCCTTTCCCTCGTCATACTTACGAAAAAGATGGAAGGCCCTCACACGATGTTTATTACAACGCAATATAATGTCATTATCTAGTGGATAAAAACGACATTATAGATTCTACGCTGAGGGAGGGACAAGCGATTTTGATTCTTATTTCAACATGCTGAGAGTATAGAACTGTAATTTAACTTGCTGATTCTATAGTTTTGCCTTTCAAAATGATCTAATGCCTTAATAGTATGGGCTAGGTGTACTTTATTTGACGACCTCGGTGGCGCAGTGGCTAAGGTCCGCCAAAGCGCGAAAGGTTCCGAGTTCGATTCCCGGTCGGGTCAATTTGGAAAACGAACTTTTCTAAATTGGCTTGGGCTGGGTGTGCTGGAATGACAGCCCCAGGTAGTATCCCTCGTCTGGTGGTCATAGTACAAGGGAAAACCTTAGTTTGAGACCAGGTGATTGGTGTGATTGTCTGGCGCATTTATTTATTTTTATTTTCTGAGATACAAAATGTCGAGTGGTATTTATGATAATGTGACGTATAGACAACAGCCAAATAACAATCACTTCTGTATTGTTGTGTTCCTGCGTGTGAGTAAGGTTTCCAGAGCTCCTGGGGGTGCTACATTAGTAGCAGGGGTCAAGCCTTCAAGGTAAGGGCGAGAAGTCCAGTAACAGCTTTATTATGCTGTACGTGTCGCCCTTCAGCTAGGACCTCATTACCACTTAACATCAGGTGGGATGAGGTCAATCTTGAAGTGCAATATAAAAAAAAAATTCAGTCCCATAATATATTATGGGACTGGTCTTTTGGGGTGTTCATTTTTTTTTATCTAACACTTTAAGTTTGACCTCATCCCACCTGATGTTAAGTGGTAATGAGGTCCTAGCTTAAGGGTGACAAGTACTAGCTCAAGTATAATAAACTGTTCCTGGACTTGTCGCCCTTACCTTGAAGGCTTGACCCCTGCTACTAATGTAGCACTTCCAGGTACTCTGGAAACCTTACTCATACGCAGTAACATAACAACACATAAGAAGTTGTTATTTGGCTGCGGTTTTCTGTAAGGTAGAGCGAAATTGCTATGCTCTACCTCTTTTGTATGCCCTACCTCTCTTAAATCATTCATATAATGTAATGAAAATGTTATGGTGAACGCCAGGCAAAGGCCTATAGGTCAAGTAACGCCTCCATCAGAGGTCTCCCTACAATATCTTCTCAGAGAACCTTCCTTGTACAGCCGGAGCTAACGGTCGGACTGCAGTCGCTTCATAGTAAAAAACAGAACACAAAAAATCGAATTTTCCAGATGATTTTCTTTGGATACAAGGGATCTACGACCTCGTAAATGAAATGGAACCTCTGTGTGCCTTATGATTGCCTGGTAGGCAAATAGGTTTCCATTTTCAATGGGAATTCTATTCGAGTATGAAACCTTTTTGCTTATTCTGATTATCTGGTAGTTCTGGTAGCTAGTTCTTAATTATCTATATTAGTTATTAGGTTTTTATTACTTACAGGCCTAGCATACGCATCACGACTAAATTTTATCGCGCTCTTCACAAACGTCAAAATCGATTGAAGTCAATGCGTCAGCTGCTGATTGGCTGAAAATACGAGTGCAGTGTGCTATTAGCCAATCAACAGTAGCAAAACTTTTGTCGTCTCGTGCGAGAAATTTGACGTTTTATGCATGCTAGGCCTCTTGGTGTGCGAACATTTTTTGTTGTGCCCATAGACTGGATAAATTTATCGGTGGTAAATTTTACAGGAATAAATTAAAATCAGACAAATTTTGATAATCTGTTTTTTGTCTATAGCTCACCCAACAAAGTCATAAAATTCACAGCTCTAGCCCCCAACGAATTCGCTAAACAACCACATCTGAAGACTAACCTTAGTACCAACTGCTAGAACCGTCTTGAGCAAGCTTCCGGTGCACCAATCGAGCCAATATACCGTCCAACATATCCTGACCTGTAACTCCACACGGCTGTTTCCCCCCGTAGCCTGTGCTGGTTAAAAACAGAGAGGGGCCATGGGTCAATCTAAAGTGGTAGTTTGTAACAACAACAAAAGTCACTTGAGCACATTACGGGTTAATAGGGACTTCCTACTTATGGACCGTGAGCGCACCGCACCGAGATTTGTTCCAATTTCAAATTTGATTTTCGAGTGTTCCTGGCCGCGTGTCGTAGTTGAATCGAATTAAAAAAAACGAATACGCGGGAAACTCTGATATTGACAATAATGGCGGCAAAGGTAAAATAATTGTTAGAATAATTATATTTTACGCAAAAACATCAAAGTTAAAGAACGGATATAATTATTTTAAAGAAATAAAGTAAATATTCAATGTTTCATGCAATAATTTTGCTTGTTTAGAAATAGTTTTTTTCTGCAATGAATATAATATTTTAGTTTATTCTTTAAGAAAAATTATAGGTACAACAAAAACCGATCAAAAACTGGCAAATTACTGAAAGACACAAAGAATATAAATTGTTTTTAAGCTAAAATCCAAACGTATTTTTCGTAAAACCGTTTCAATCTGATATTATCTTTAAAGGTCACATTATGCTAATAGCGGTTTCTCCTCCGATTTTCCCACATAAAATAACATTCTTACTAAGACTGCATTTATTTTTTGATACAAAACGCTCTGCACTCAACTGGTAGGTAATTCCAACGCCTAACATCCGCTATGTCATCTCCAACAGATGTCATGAAACACGTGTTTTCCTTGTTGCCTATCTGTGGTATCTAGAATACCTATGAAGTGCGTAAATTATGCCTTCACGTAAATGTGTCAGGGTTATAAAGAGATAGCGCGTTAAAATTACAACAATCTGTTTCGCCTTTAAAGCCAAATTCCTTGAACGTGATGTCATACGATCAATTTTAAAAAGTTGAACGTCAAACTTTTCCCGCGAATACGGTGACGCATGATTATTTCTTAAAATCTCTAATGGCTGCTCACAAAACCGATAGATTATACAGCCGATGCTTTGTTGCAATTAAAATATTTTCATGGAACTAAAATTATTAACCTGCTCAATATTTATTTTTAATTCGTACATTGTTTTCTTTAACCAAATTGTGTCATGTTATTGCATATAAACTACTTTTTCAAGTAAATTCTTGATAAAAGAATATTTTAATACAGCCTAATTAACACGGTTATTTTTTTTAAATTTGAACTTCTGGTAAGAAAATGTAATAAAAGTCAATAAAAAAACTTGTGCAACCGAAATCATCGGAATCGATCCAATTAGATAGATCGATTTGTTTTGGTGTTGCCATAAATCATAGTTCCTACTACACCTGCGAGATTGGTCTGGGAGTAGTAAAATTTTATTGGTGGATGTGGCAATCGGTTTGGTTATACTTCTCAAACGATTGAAGGTTAATAATTATTACGATTATGAAATTGCAAAGGTTTGGCTTTTATCTTTTTGTTAAATGTGGAATTTAGCAAAGAGCCGTTATAATTTTGGCAATAAATTATAAGTAGGTTGCAGTTAGTAATATTATTTTCCATATAATTTGAACTACAGATGATGTTCAAAATTACGTTCCAATAAAATTTAAATTTTCCAAAAACAAAATACTGCAATAAGAAATAATCATGTTAAAATTGTCTTTTAACAAAATATAAGGACATATTTTTATTTTAATAATACATTAAAAAAATAAAGCTTATAGCTAAGTTTAAACTGTATTTACAAGCGCGGCCATATTTTTCTTTTTTTTCTTAACTAGACCCATTCTTGTACACAACACACACACACTATACCTATAATCAAAAGCACGTAATATTAGTCATATTGGACATCATATTTTCTTTCGATGTAGCCTAATCTATATTTTTATATACACTTCTGCTGAAAAAATTGTCCCTAACAATAGTATACAAAGATAAAATATGCCACCTCCACAACAACCTTAACCTACACTGCATTCGACAAACCGACCCGCAAGCTTACAAATGATCGACTTCACAAGTAATTATCGTCTAATGACGTAATCACAAAAAAGACATCAAATATTCTATCAATCATCTTCTATTTAGAAAAAAGAAACGTGAAGGGCCATTCATAATTCGAAATTTGAATACTCGCGGCGGGCTTTTGTTTTTTTTATGTAACTTTTTTTGTGGAAAATGAAGTCGCCAGTGTGGGGAGTGAGATATCGTAAGAATTAGATCTGATTCTTTATTCGAATCGATTGTACACGATAATATTATTTCGTTGTATCTAAGCTGCTTTGAAGGTTAAGGCGGTAACCGTTCATTTCCTTTACATACAAAATCTATTGAATCTATCTTTAATTTACGCTAGGGTTTTTTATGTTTTCTGGCAATATTTTCTTAATTATTATTTTGCACGGCCGTACCCGTTTCTTAATATCTACCATTTCCTCTACCTATAGGTTGTCTGGAAAAGATTTCTTTCTAGCAATAAGTTCGTCTTGATATATATAGTACATAATTATAAAATAATTTAACGGGTTAAAACGCGACACAATTTTTATTTAGTAGTTAATACGAACTACTTACTGCCCGACTTAAATAAAAATGGTGTCGCGTTTTGACCCGTTAAATTATTTTAAATGTTTAAAATGGAACGCGAAAGTCTTAAAATTTATATACTTGAATATGTCTGTAGAACCAATTTCTGTAATTTTTTCTGTGCATAAATTTACACGTTTTTACTCTTCAATCAATACATACGGAAGTTTCCTCATAATATTTTCCTTTACCACAACGGTCGTGTGGTCGAATTAATGCAAGAGTTGAAGGTTGAAGTTTAATTTCCTGATGGAACAACGTGATGCATCAAACCGGTAACAGTTCAAAAACATCAAACTGTTACCGGTTTGATGCATTTCGATGAAAAATCGATTATTCGGATTGTGGAAATAGTCGGTTTGGCGTCTAGCTTTTCTGTATCGTCATTTAGTTTTATGAGTGATAAAGCGAACTTGTGTGTTGCATAAACATTATTGTGATAAGCGAAGATGGAGGCAATAAAAGTTTGTTCAAGCTTGTCTTAAAAGTAAACAATTAGGAGCTTATCACCATGATTATCAAATGATTGTATGGTACCGATGACGTACAGAGGATTTAATATCATATAGCGGTCCCGGTGAACTTCGTTTCGCCTTAGATAGTTTTTGCCGCTTTTCTGTTTAATTTTTTCAAATTTTACCAATGATCCCTAATTTTGTAGCCTATTTCAAATTGGAAGAATGTAGCATTCTATTGGTGAAATATTTTTTTAAATCGTCTCAGTACTTTTTGAGCTTATTCATTACAAACACACAAACATACAAAAATAGGTACAAATCTTTCCTCTTTATAATATTAGTATAGATCAGCCATATTGAATTTTTGCAAATTATCTTTAAAATGCTTCAAAACTGTTACATAATCAGTATGTCGATTAAAAAAAAATTGACGTCACATTGCAATTAATGCTCTTAGAAAGCCAATGATCGATTCGTATTTTGACAGGTATTTAAAACTATGTCAGTTAACTACCTAGTTCCCTATTCTTAACTATCCGGAAATGTAGTTTTTGGAAGCTCAATACAAAGACTACAAATCAGTCTAGATTAATTAGTCTGAATGAGATTAGTCGCCTTGGTTGAAATTGAGCGGGCGAAATAAAAAAAAACAACATTTTTTTCTTCTATTTGCAACAGAACATGAATAAAGTCTTGAATAATTTAAAAGCGTTCCATTCTCAAATAGTTTTTATCAATTACCGTATCAAATACATAATAACGTTGCCTCGCTTACTAATTCGTAATTATTTTGAACAAAAACTCATTGCGATTCATACTTTTTTTTTATTATTACAGTTACTTTTTGTTAAAGAACACATGCTACATGACAGATAGCGAGAATTAAAAAGTTTTTGATATAAAAATAACAGAACCCAAATCAAAATACGGCTTGGTGTGATGATCCGGCATTTTTTGTGAGCGCAATTTTTATTAACGTAGTTTAAATCTTGTGCCGCTGCAAACAAAGGCTATAATTAATGTAAGATACAAAAGTTAAATTTCGTAATGTCCGTCCGTCTGTCGGGTTTTTAGGAACCGGAAACGTCAAAACGTTGGTTTTTGAAGCGTTTGCGTGATGGGCGAGAGAATTATAAAGTAATGCCTTTAAGAATCCGTTTCACTTTTAGTTTTGTGTTTTAGGTTTTAAATTGTTTGTTTTAATCGTTGCGCTTGTTGTTTTTTTTTTTATATAAATATTGGAATCACATTACACTGCCCAGATTCTGTGGTAAGTAGCTAAAGCACTTGTGCTACAGGAATCGGAGACAACGACAGTACCACAACACCCAGACCAGTAATTATGTTACAAGATCAGTTTTTTCGTAAAAAAAGCAAATAACCCAGTTTCTTGCCGAGATTTTCTTAATTAATTTTCATAGACGATTCTTAAGTTAGGTTCTGATTAAAGTCTACATGATTAATGCTAATTGTGAATTAAAATAAAGAGGTTTAATGTATTTTGACTACTTTATATCTTAGTATGGCAAACAATAGATACAATTAGTATTTACATGGTATATACAAATGACAGGTACTTTTTTTCCTGTGAAGGATATGATAAAAACATCTAAGTATATAAAAATACACTGACAAACACACCGATCAACGGGTCTTCACAAAGTATTTCTCTTCTACTACGAGTACCAGATAATAAATACTAACTATATGGGATTCAATTAAAAAAAGTTAGATTTTCATTTCGACCTGACTGAGAATCAAACCTGGGACTTTTCGCGCTTTGGGCGCCTACTTACCACCGCACCACTAAGGTCGCTTTAGCTTGACTCTCTAGTGGACGGATAAAATATAATATGGCCCTAACTGCTACCTACAAAGAGATTTAACGGTATTGATCGCTCAGTTACTCTGCATTACCCATCACCAATTATTGCATTGTCTGAATAATAATTACGATAAATCATCACGAATATATTTACAACAGATTTCAGTACAAAGCCCAGTAGTTGTAAAACTGTTTTTTATTCGCAAAATAAAACAGTTGATCGATAATCTTACGATAGTGGGGCATTCAGCGTGGCCACCGGACGATGACGTCACGCCGCATGCACAGGAAAGAGACAAATGTAACTTGGTCCCCCTCTCCTCTCTTACGTCTTACACTAGTTGAACAAAACGGCGAACGATAGAGCCGGCCCGGAGGTCAAGAAACGCTGGTCATTAACAAAATTACAAAGACCTCCCCACCCAGTTTCGTTATAAGGAAAAGAGACGTCCTAGGGAATATACACAGGTCAAAATAATTTGGATGTAACAAACGAAGCGCGTTCTCTTTTCGAATTTGTTAATTTTTCAAATTGCTTTTTTATTGGACTTGAATTTATTGCCCGCTTTTTTTCTAACGCCAAATGTCAGTTGTTTTTTAATGGCTCTTTTTTGTTGCAGGTACGTTCCGTTCTACGTGGGGCGCGTTGGATCAAAGGGTAACTTGTGAAGTTTTGATATGACATGTTCACAGACAGTCAAAGGAATAGAGAAGTTGAATTTTTAATACCGCTTTGTTTTAAAGGATTTATTTAATGTCTAGCTCAAAATGCCTAAGCTATGAAGGTAATCCACTAGCGTATTAACTTCAAAATAAACATTTAAACTCGTAAAACCAGGTTTGTAAAATCTACTTTTACTTTAATCACGTCGATCAACGTATTTTTACATCCATGTGAATAATGATTTTGATTTATTAATCATAAAAAGGTAAAAAAAAACCAATGTCATAATATCAAACCGCGTACAGGGAAACATTGTGCTTTTGACGAATTAAAATCTTGCAACAACATAAAAAACACAATCTTATTTTCCTACACAATACCCAGAGATAAAAAAAAACATAATTAAAAACTAAGCAATTTCTAGAGGCCAAGTTCGCTGCGGATGCGCCTAAGGCCGATGCCACACTTAAGATAAACCCGCCATTACCGTGTGTGTCACCCGTGACGACGCCATTTTGTCTATTAACTACGACGGTAATAGTGGGAAAACTATGGTGAAACACAAAAAATTGGTTTCACATTTTTGTGATGAATCCGAATTTACGCAACAAAATGTAGGCTGTATGGTTGGATTCCGGCGGTTGCAACACTTAAAAAATTGGAGGTTGGAATTGGCGCGAAAAGTTTGACAGTTTTTTTTTCTCTGTAGATTATTTTTGGAGCAATGCACTTTCAATAAATTAGAAGAACATAAGTACAGGTTATTTTTTTAGAGGATCTTCCAGTATCGATGTATAAATTATGTTTCGTAATGAACTACATAGGTCGATGGTAATCTTAAAAACCAAATTAATGCACATCGAGGCGCGTTTACAAGTTAATACTACAGCTATTAACATTATACAAACACTTCGTCTTTACAAACAATGCTATAAATTATACGCTTTTTAAATTTATTTAAATAAAAAACGAATATTGTTACGTGAACATATTGATTTTTCATACTTTACCAGAGAAATCTACATGTATTACCTTTGCCATTGACAGAATACTACTGTTTCGCACCTTGCAAACTAATAATAACGCATCCAATTAAATGGAGGGTGAGTTTAGAATCGCGTAGAAGTGAAAATGGACGCCCGTTTACCGATTCGGTAATCTCTAAAAATCCACATAATCACTTTGTTTTAACGAAAAACTTGTACACAGAAATATCTTACATGAAAATTCTTTGACAAAAACTATTTGATTTTTTTAATGTCTTTTTACACTCATTCACACTTTATCGTGTCAATGAAAAATATTGTCATTACGAGATATCAAAATAATTAAACCTATTGCGTTTCTGACAAACTTGCGGACCTTTTGCAAAGGACGTTTACCTTGAAAGATAAATTAAGGTGAAAATGCGTGTCAATACTTTTTTCGGCCTTTAAAAAGAAGTTGATTGAGAATTTTTATTTTATGTGTAGAAACATAAGCTTAATAAATTTTTCTGATTTACTGATATATAAATAAATAAATGCCTGCTACCTTCAATAAAGTATAGGCTGGCCAACCTATTTAATTTAAGATCTTAATAATTTGATCAGAAAATCTAGACTTTCATGATGGCGTAGTAGGTAAGGAAGACGTAAGGAAAGTGCTCGTTGCGTGAACGGTCCCAAGTTCGATTTTGGTTCAGGTTGATTTTCTAAATTGGCTTAATTTGGGTATGTTTACAAGGGAAAGCCTTAGTTTGTAATTTGATGAGCTTTATTATCTAATTACCCAACTTCAACCCACGACTTTGTATGAACATTTATAATCGTCACTTATTTTCTCTAATAAAACCGCAAACGATATTGTGAAAACAAAAATTTGCGGTATTGGTCTACCCTTTGAAGTTTGACGCTTATATTTAAGGGTTCTTTTTAATTTCAAAAAAATATTCTACTTGTCCCAACCGAACCAATTACAAATTACCTCTGCGTAAACAGGAACGCCATGTCCATTTCTTCCTAACTCACCGAATGTCCCGTTTATTTTTACAAGGTCCTCCGATACCAACAGATGTCGGCTGGGGCCCGAACCGCGTCCTATACATTTTATTTATTGGATTTTAATGACCCCATCAACTCGTATACTGGTAGCCCTTCTAAACGAGACCCAACGGGTGACATTACTTTTTTTAAAAACACCGACCACGGATAATCGGGCAAAGGTATTTGCGAACTTGCAGCCAGTTATGATGTTGTTTTAATTATTATAACTTTATTGTGCGACGGAATGTGGAGAGTTTATAACTGTTTCCTCGCCATTAAAGTGACTGGAAAAAAACTGCTTTTGCAAAATTTGTTGCGGAATGAGTTCTAGAGGTGAAATATCTCAAGTTAATTGCACGAGTTTAAAAAAAAAATATTTCAGGAACTTTGATTGTCACGAACAAGGTTTTATATTTCTGCGAATTTTATCAAGCAAGGTTGTTGTATTGCGATTAAAAAATGACTTTACAAAGGCGAAATCTCATGACTAAGAAAAATAAATTACAAATGGCGTAAACAAAGAAAAAAAAGAACAAAAAGTGATCATGTTATACAGCGCCTTCAACGCTCAATGAAAAAAGGTCGTAACTCAAAAAGGCACTTTTTTGTGTTACCACTTTACAATTAAAATTGCATGCAATCGTGCTGGCAAACTGAATTAACCGAGAAAGGTTAAATAGTTGTAAATATACAATGTATATTTTATTCCCTTAGTGCTAAAGTTGTCTTTTTTTCGTACGACAATTTGTTTTTGTCGGGGTCCTTTTAAGAATTTCACATCTGCCGCCGCTTTGTACGAGCGAAATTGGGTCCAAAAAAGATTGTGGAATAGGGCTGAACCGCAATGATTTTGTACCTCAATCTGTACTTAAACCATTACAATCTGAAGATTGATTAACATATTTAAAAAAAGGTTTACATGAGTGACATTTTCTATTTTAAGTTTAAAAAATAACATATCCTGATAGTATCTGTAATAAATACTACATTAATAATGATTCAGGAAACTTTTTGCCACTATCGTTTTTTTTTACAAAATCAAAAGCATTTCTAAGGCAATTGTGTTTTATTGATTGAGAAAACTTAAGAAAAAAGACGAAACTTTTTGATGATTATTTCTAAAGCCTCTTTTTACATAAATAACAGAGTGATATTTTTAATTCTCATTTTATAATTAACTAACTGATGCTAGAATATTCTTGTCAATTTATTAATTTGAATATATTGAGATAGTAAGTATTAACTTTTAAGATAGTAAGTCTTAGAGTGTTAAAAAGTAGGTAATATTTGGAATCTCAATTGACATCAAATCATATCTTTGATTATATTATAAGCTTCACAAGAAAAAAGAACGTGATCGAATTTGATTACAAACTTAATGCTGTAACCCTAGACCGAGTGACTGAGATAAGAGATCTTGGGGTTCAACTAGACAGCGGGTTATCTTTTGAGTCCCATTTGAATATTGTCACAGCAAAAGCATTCCAAATGCTTGGATTTGTTTTACGTCAGAGCACTGATTTTAAAACTGCTAATACCTTAGTACTTTTATACAACTCATACGTAAGATCACACTTAGAGTATGCATCTTCTGTGTGGAACCCAATGTACTCTAAATACATTGACATGTTAGAAGCCATCCAGAGAAGTTTTATCCGACGATTGAAATATAGGTTTAAAAATTTCAACACTCAAAATATTGAGTCGTTACTAATTCGCCGAGAGCACAAAGACCAAATATTTTTATTTAAAATTATTAATAATTGCCTTGATTCTCCCTTCTTGCTGAATAAATTAGCACTAAGATGTTCCAGACCAGGTGCACGGCATAAACTTACTTTTTCTGTACCCTTTTGTAAAACGAACTATAGAAAAAATAGCTTTGTAATAAGAGCATGTAATAAATATAATAGTACTTACAGCGGCATCGACATATTTCACGAAAAAATGGCGCGTTTTCGCCGCCTGCTTAAAGAACATTCATCTGTACACACGAAATAACAAGTAGTAATGTTATTTTAGCTTGTTTAAAGACACATTTATTATTTCTGCTTAACATGATATAATTAGGAGTCTGAATCACAACAGTTTTTTTATATATAGTATTTTTGTTTTATATTTTGGATTCCTATGGTACGAGTTTCTCAATCAACTTTTTAATTGTATATGCTATTAGTGGAAACTAATTAGGCTAGTGAGTTAGTTCTTAACATAAATGTATATCTTTTAAGTATTAACTTATGCTGTTTGTTTCCTTAATAAAGAAAATAAAATAAAATAAATTAGCAACATTTGTTTAATTACGTTTATCAATCACTTGACGTTATTCAATGCATGTTTTAAAATCTTCAAAGCCTTATTTGACAGATACAGTAAGAAACAATATTAAAGGTTAAAAAAAAACAAATGCCATCTAACTTTTGTTCTTAAATATTTTCCAATAAGCAGCCAGTGAAAGCCCTAAGTTCAATGCAAAAGCTTATATTTTAAAGTTAATTTAAATTGCTTTTGCGCCTTAAATGTTCCCTCTGTTTTTGTTATTTAAACGTTTTGTCAGCTTGATAAGTGGAAACGACTTATGCTAATGTCAATAGAGAAAATAGTGCACTTTTCTATTGTGTGTAGATTATACCTACATTTTCGATTCACACAGTCCTCTTAATGTTTGTTACAAGAAATACTACTACATTATTTGAACTCATAAATTTGTATGAAATGTATGGCTAGCAGTTGTAGACATTTATTTACTTACGTACGTTATAACTTACGCCTTTCTTTCATATGTTTGTTTTTAGCACCTAACAGTTTGAATGAATAAATTCTTTGTTGATAAGAATAAAACGTAAATAATGATAAGTGAAGTTTTAGCTTACTTTAATGCCCCGCATAAGGCAAAGACCCTAAGCATTAAAATCAACATTTATAATGGTCTAATAATATAAATAATGTGTTTATTTGCCTAAACTTTTACAATTATTTATTTACAAGCAGTGTTCATATTTAAAAAAAATCAATTGCTGTACTGTTAGGTACGTGAAGTCAACACCATATAAAGCACGCCCTCAGGTCAAAATATACTAGTCGAATGAAATTCGAAAAAAAAATATGACGAAATAGTGACTCTCATATTAAGCTAAACCTGTCACAAGAGTCATATCGAATGATAAAAACTAGAACTACATAGTAGTATATAAATTATATTATTATGTATTATTTAAATAAAGGGTGCATTTGCTGTGCGTGCATACGAAAATAAATAGTGGCTTAATCACATCGCCAGCCAGTTGGCAATTGGTAATCGCAAACCAGATCTACGTAAGATTAGTAATTAGCAACATACTTTGCTCATCCCAGGAATTGAACCCTGAACTCTTCAATGACTCGGTACTTAAACTACTACTAGACGTCATTAAAATATAAATGTATTGGTTGTCTCTAAAAATTACTATCCATTCTTAGTTTTTCCTTTACATTTTGCAATAGATATGGTTGTTTATTTCATGCTAAAACTACTATTTGAATTTTGTTGAAATTTGGTAGGAAAATTGCTGAAATACTAGATTAACACAAAGGATACTCCTTATCCCAGACAGCTACATAGTTACTAATTAAGTAAAATAGTGTAAAAACTAGCTAACTAGCCTCGCTCATCTTAATTCAGTAAAGCTTGCAAATCTTCATCCACCCTCCCATCCTCACTTCAAATGTTATTGGCGTTACCTAACTCACTTATTTTAAATATTTAAAATGGAACGTCTATCGTGCTTTCAAGAGGTTTTACTTTTAAAATTTTGCTCACCAACGTCAGTTTAACACTTGTCAAATTTTAGAGATGCGATGACGCGTGCTGTCATACAAAACACATGTTCTCGTGTCTGATAGTGATGGCAGACGTAACTTTTGACTTTAATTTCTATTTCTCACTTACTTTCAATATCAATATCACGAATGGGAGCTAATAGAAAGTTTGTTGCTTGATTTGAAATGGTATATGTTGTTTTTGAGTAAGGCAAATGAAAGTTTACAGACGTGCTGGAAGCGAATGCAGTAGGGATTTTGATCTAGCCAACTTTTTAAACACCTGAAAAATCACGATTCCTTTACAGGTTTTAATGAAGATAGCAATTTGTGACGTCACAACTGTATGTATCAATATACTGACTATTAAAAAGTTTCGATTTTTCGTTTTAGAACATTTTAAGTATAAACAATATAGATAATGTTAAAATTGTTTGTGAATAGTGTAACACCCCATTTTTTGCGTTACTGCTAATTATTAGGATAAAGATGGGCAAGGCAAAACAGGGCTTCAAGCTCTATTTCACTCTGTAGCTGTGCGCCTGAAATTATCTAGAAATTTTCCAAACTTATCTCAGTACGGTTTAAATTGAATTAGACTGTATAACATTTTAAGCCTCTTTGCAATGCCTATGTTCATATAAAGACATCTTTGTACGTCATGAACTGTTTATCTACAAATCTTTTGAACGAAATTTTACTTTTGTATTGAGCTTTGAGCTTTCTAAAGCAAGAAGATCTTTCATGTCACTAAATTCGGGCAAAATTAGCACTTCTTCAATACCCGACTCCGGTACTGTAATCCGAACTTTGGTTTTTACAAACCGTAGCCGTTTCTTCGCTGCATCTTTAACAATGTGAAAAAACATTTGTACCCAAACTCTACAGGCAACTAATGACAATTTTCCACTTTTCCCAAGTACAATCCACGTGTACCAAGCTAACTGTGAGAATCCAACGACAATAAAGCTTCGGAGGTTACAAACGGAAAATTAATAACGCGTCCCCTATATTTACCATAGACCATAGGCATAGCTAATAGCGTCGCTCACAAAAGAAAAAAATAACATACCATTGACAATACGGACAGACAGACATAATGCGAGTGCACATCAATTATTATTTTAAAATAACAGTTTTGTTCGTACAAAATATATTTACGCACTGATGCGCCCGGCTCGTATGCTTGTGTGAGTGTGAACATACAGGTTGAAACATTTTTGATTGATTAATTTAGGTTACTTTAAATATAGGACAGTTAGGGGATGTTTGAAGTTTAAGTTGTTTATTATTCAGAATATCTATTTAATTCATTGTTAAAAAGGTTATATTTTTTAAAGTTAATCATTGACGTAATATAATAAACGTTTTTGTATCAATTGAGATCTAATAAGCAAAATCTAAAGAATTTTTATTGTGTTTTACGCTGCACTGGCAAATTTTAATTACTGATCTGATGCTACGCTCCTACTGGTTGCAAAGTGATGTTATATAGCTCAACGCTTTTGTCGATAAATGGACTGTCTAACAGTTTTTTTTTATTCTAGCCGCTAGTTTCCGAGGTTAGCGCGTTCAATCAATCAAACAAACGCTCCAGCTGTATAAAATTAGTATAGATTATTTATTTAAATAAAAAAAATAATAAATTTCTGACACACATTTACATGACGACCTTCGTAGCTGAGAGGCAAACGGGCTGGATTTAATTGTCACGCCATCTCTGAGGTCCCGGGTTCGATCCCCGGTCGGTTCAATATAGGAAACGAACTTTTCTATATTGTCTCGGATCTGTGTTGTGGCACCGTCGTTGTTTCCGATTTCTGTAACACAAGTGCTTTAGCTACTTACCACAGAATAAGAGCAATGTATTATTGTAAACAAAATTACATTTTTAGTTTTCTTTTTATGCCATTGAACGGATCAAAATGATTAAGTTTATTTTAAGTTCAATGGCATCAAAAGAAATTACAAAAAGTATCTTGTTTATTAAGTCACGCGCTCTCACAGCGCCCTGTATAGCCCGGCGTGTTTGTGCACATCAATTATAAAGGCACCGCGCGGAACCCCGGCCGTGTTCGGAGGTCAGCCGAGCGCTAACGAGTGCCTGAAAAAAGAGAGATTTCGACTTGCGCTGTTTTGACCTGCGGCCGTCGGCGGGAGATTTTTTGAAAACAAGCGTTTTTGACGCCTGACAACGTTTATTTGTACAAACATGAGCAAGTTAAAAAGCATTTTTAAAGTAGTTCTTAATCGGACGACATAAGACCAGTACAAAGTCTGAAAAGTAAAATCCTTTTTAGTGACAAAATTTTATCTTCAACTAAATTTAAGCTTATGTTTTAATAGATGAATATTTTTTCTTAATATTATTTTCATAGATTTTAACAAAATACTTGCTTTAATTTCCCGTCCACTACAATAATTATTTATTCAATCAAAAACTGCATTGTCACGATTGTAATTACGAATCTACATTCTATTTACATGTTCACTGATATTAAAATTAATTAAACATGAACATGATAGCTTCCAAATCTCATACATACATAATCTAACTAGCTACGAAACTTCATACGAATTTATTCAAAAGTTTTTGCTTGAAACGTAACTAATAGTATTATTTGTAAAAAAATAAATAAAATATTTTATTTAATTATTAATGTTTATGTACTTGCGCACTTTCTTACAATTCCCGCACCTATATTCAAAGCAGAGTTTGTAATATAGTATATGGAAAAAGTAGTCCGCGCGAACAAATCGTGGGCACAGCTAGTCTACTCATAACTTTGGTGTCGCGTTCGATTCCCAGTCGGGTTAATGTGTAATACGAAATTTTCAATAGGTATTGTGCTGGTCTGGGTACTGTGGTACCGTCATTATTTCTGATTTGTACAACACAAGTGCTTTATCTACTTACCACAGAATCAGAGCAATGTATGTTTTGTCATCCGATGTGATGAATTACAGACTTTAGCTGTTTTGAAATTAAGTCGTAAATTGACAGATCATTGTTAGCTCGTATGTAATAAACTTGTTTTTCTTTGATAATCCTCGATTATTGCGATTGAGAAATTCTATAGCAACATTGTATTATCTATTAGCGCATGAATGTAACATTCACTGCTATAATGAACTTTAGCCTATAGTAATAAGGATTATTTTAAGTGTATTAAAGACTGACAGTAAGTTTTTATAATTCTATTTCAACGAAGTAACGTAGATGCATTTTAATTGAAACTGACATTCAATAAATTCAGAAAGGTATAGCGATTTATCGCTCGAACTGGAACAGCCCGACTGGTGAAATACCTCCACCTTGTAGAAGACCGCAGTAAAATAACAATCACTTCTGTGTTGTTGTGTTCCTCCGTGTATGGTTTCCAGAGCTCTTGGGGGTGCTACATTAGTAGCAGGGTCAAGCCTTCAAGGTAAGGGCGACAAGTCCAGTAACAGCTTTATTATGCTGTACTGGTCGCCCTTAAGTTAGGACCTCATTACCACTTAACGTCAGGTGGGATGAGGTCAATCGTGAAGTGAAATTATAAAAAAAATAAACTAAACTACTCGTGTGCAAATTATTTTATCAAATTGAAATGTCAAGTTCGCATAAAACCTAAATAAAAATTACGTAGTAGCGGTGTCTTTTATCATCATTAGCTCATTATTAAATTAATGTAATACCGAGTTTACTGCGGTTGTAAAGCATGAATAATTTAATAATTATAACATATTTTTATTGCGTCTCAAATAAGGGATATTGCATAATATCACTAAGTGTTAACGTGTTCAAAGTTTTACGATGTTTTGAATAACGAAAATGGAAAATTGTTGCAAGTAAATAAATAATTGTTGCATATTTTTATGCTGTACTTGTCACCCTTAAGCTAGGACCTCATTACCACTTAACATCAGGTGGGATGAGGTCAATCATATAGTGCAATATAAAAAAAAAAGTAAATTTTGCGTTGTTTTATTTTAATTAAATACCTAGGTATGAAACATTTCGGCATTGTTTTTGCCAACACTTTATCAAAATACTTTAACAAAATTAGAATACGACATTCTAGGTCTAATAATGTATTGTTCACACTAGCAGTTGCCAGCAACTTCGCCCTCTTTATTTCTGGATAATAATCCCTACTATCCCTACCAATCCCTACTAATATTATAAATGCGACAGTAACTCTGTCGCATTTATAATATTAGGCTACTTTTTGTTAGAAAGATAGGGGTAATGCCACCTTTGAAAGTTTATATGGGAAAATGTTTTTGTTTTTTAATTTAGAGATATGAAAGTTGGCACAAATATAGCTCTATTAAATATATACTACTTTTTGAATACTAGGGGAGATAGGGGTAAAACCGACCATGAAAGGATGTAGTCCACGCGAACGAAGTCGCGGGCACAGCTAGTTATCCTATATTTTTAAATTTCGTCCTAATCTGTTCAGCCGTTTTTGCGTGAAAAAGTAACAAACATGAAGGTATCTATACATTCTGATATTCTTTCAATCATCAAAAATAAAACTATGATCGGCGAAAACATAAAAAAAATATAGGTATACCATCGAATTGAGAAACGCCCTTTTTTGAAATCGGTTCATAATCGGGCATTAATCTTTTTAGATATAAAAATGAATCGCTGTTCGTTAATCTCGCTAAAACTCGAGAACGACTATTCTTGGTCTTGAAATAATTTCTAGAATTATCAAGGGACAAGGGAAGGTTTAAAAAGTTAGAAATTAAATAAAAATATGCGTTACGAAGTTAAAACCAGCTAACTAGATCAACACTGTTTTTCCTTCCACTGAGTACCTACTTACCACTCTACGGAATATGAAATTTTATACGCATAGCTTAAATATACTATAAGTAGAATAAATATTTTATTACTTTGACAGTTCCAAGAATACTGCATCTCGCTCGCACGTTTTCACATTTCGTTCCAAACGCGAACTACGTTACCCATTACCAATTTAAAACAAGGCCTTCCAAGAAAACCGCATAGGTACAAAAAGAGAAATTACGTCTTCATCAATAAACGATATACGTTTGAATATATTTTCATACGATAGATAAACACATTACACGCCTTGTTGGGTATGCGTAATCCGGTGAATACTTGTATAACTGACATTTTAGCACAATTAGGTCCATTAATCTGATACAAATCTGTGTAATCATAGTAATTAGACGGGTTTTAAACAAAATAATTCCTGTTTTAACTTGTCGGCTTGTTAAAAAGAGTTATAGTTTGTTCTCGACTAGACTGTTGGTAAACGAAACTGAGAATGTAATATTTTGGTTTGATCATAAACTGATTTTTTTTGTCTATGCGTAGCCGTAGATATATAAGTTTGTAAAAGAAAACTTTGAATATTGTATGTTGTCTTTGTATGTAAATGGGTGTTAAATTATGTATGTTTCAGGTGACAATTACAAAACATATCTATATGTTGATAATATATAGCTGTGTTCATATTTTTTTCTTCCACGAACATACAAGTTTGAAAAATATTTTCTTTTTTTTGTTGTTAGTTATTTTTTTTAATAAGTGATATTTAAAATATATGGAGACCAAAGATCATGATTTCAAATATAAAATAAAAATAAATGAAGTGGCTATTTTTGTCCCATCAGTCACAAATACAAATAAAATTAATTTAGTAAGTAATAGTTTGTAAAAAAAATTGCCGCAAAAATGTGTCAAGGCCCAATGTAGTATTCGCCTACAACGGTTAACACTATTTCACTATTATTAGTGTCAAAATAAAAACATGAATTATCACATTGACAAAAAATAATATGTCTCTAGATTGCATTTAAGGCCAAAATCCAAAATCACTTATTCCCATTTTACCCCAAGAACTCAAATAATGTTCCATTAAAACTTCATCTCACTTACAACCTTAAAAGAACGCACGTAAAACTTTCCAAGTAAATCCAAGTGACATTATTTAAATATATTTTTGATAAAGTACAGCTAATATAATAGGTTTGTTCTGGGTATTTACATCGACCTAAAAAAAGCTTTTGACACTGTGAGTCACAAGCTGCTAATAAATAAATTAAATGATATTGGTATCAAAGGTAACGTCCTTAAAATGTTTGAGTCCTACCTAAGAAATAGAGTACAAATAGTTAAAATAGAAAATAATGAAAGTAGTACCCAACCTAGTTCATATGGTGTCCCGCAAGGGTCTATTCTAGGACCACTATTGTTCCTTATCTATATTAATAACATAACAGACTTGGGGCTGCATGGCCATGTAACCCTATACGCGGATGACACATGCCTATTTTATTTCGGTATAAATATAGAGGAAGTAATCACAAAAGCGCAAGAAGATCTCGACACGTTATTCGAATGGTTTCAGTCTAATTTACTAACAATTAACATCTCAAAAACATGCTACATTATCTTTAAAACAAAAAACAAACATATTCCATCCCACACTCCTTTAACAATTAACGATATCCCTCTTGAACAAAAAACATGCGAAAAATACCTTGGTCTCAGGATGGATAGCTATTTAACGTGGAACAAACAGATAGAATACATAAAAAACAAACTGTCCTCCGTTACGGGCTCACTCCGTAACGTAAATCAATGTATACCTAGGAAACTACGTTTCAATATATACAACTCCCTTATTAAATCACACTTACTGTATTTAATAGAAATATGGGGAAGCGCGACCAAAACAAAGATACAGGAACTGCAAAGAGCCCAAAACAAGGTAATAAAAACACTTTTCTGTTACCCCTACCTAACATCAACACGTACAATCTTTAGAGAAACAAAATTAATGAACATTCGACAACTTTATATATATAACACTTGTATTTTAATCAGAAAGATCACCAGTAAATCCATCCAAACTAATTTAACATTTACAAAAAAGTCGCAAATATCCAAACGCAGTCTTCGCCGACCCAGCTTGCTCGTGTTACCTAAGCCACGTACCAATCTCGGAAAAAAAAACATTACCTTTGAGGGAGCACATTTCTATAATAAGCTACCGTCACACATTAAAAGTATAGACTCATTTAACCGTTTTAAACTTCAACTGCACAATTATATACTCGAAAGTTGCTGACTGGACATTTGTGTAAGGGTCATGGAGGCGTTATGTTTTTGCGCGGCGACCGCAACTTAAAATAAATCTTACAGTATTGTTCTCATGTAAGTGGATTTGTAATCTTTTTATGGGAATAAAATTCTTTAAACATAAACATAATATTTTTGACCCAAGACTGTGACCTTAGGTCAACGGCTGAGTATAAATTTGTTCACTCGAGCTAATCCCATAAAAAGTTTATTTACGATATAGTTAAATGCCGGTGCAAGGCCAAAACTGGGTAAGACAATAAATAAATAATTAAAGCTGCGTTGTGTGGTCGCTAAAACGCGGTACGATCACTCATATTCCCGCGAAACTAGTTTCTTACGCACACAGCTAGCGTGACGAGTAGGGCGAACCTGCTACTTAATATCACGTGACGAATATTAGGTGATTTTAAGGTGGCTAAGTGACCCATATCCCGTAGGTATCTAAGCTCCCGTTTTAAAAGGTGCGGAGGATTTTGGTGGGTAGTCTCCGCTTTTTTTCGTGCAGGCGAATCTGACATACAATGTTCCGACCGGTGCTCTAAATCCCCCCTACGTCTCTACCCTTAAAAAAGAAGGGTAATCTTTAGGTAAAGCAGCTTAATGGTCCAGTACCGGACAACTATCTCGAGGTCCTGGATTCGATTACCAGGTTTAGCTAAGTATGTTTAAAAATATAGCTCGAATTTAAAATTAGTACCATTCTGTATATATCGGACGCAGTGATTAAGTTAGAACCCTATGTCAATGCGAAGACTTAAGGAGCTTGATGATAAGCTCCAGTTTAAAATATATTGATGGAATTGATAGTGTGGTTGTGAATATTCGAATAATTTTACGCATTTGTATCCAATACTTAATCAGTTTAACATTGCTTACTGGTACTATTGAATTGAGCCTTCATTCATAGTTTATTCGTTCATACTAAAGTGATCTGAATAACAAGATTTTTTGTGATTATAATTAAGCAAACCGTTGATTTAACATTTTTTTTGAGATTGTAGAAACTAAAATATTTAACGCTAGTTTACTATTTAGAAATTTTACTGAAATTTAAAATTAATGTCTAGTCAAGTCCAACATAATTCAATTGATGTTCTAATCTACAACTAATAAAAATGTGCTCACGTTTTACACTCTAAAGACCTACAGGCCTAGCATACGCAACGCGACTAAATTTTATCGCGCTCTTAACAAACGTCAAAATCGATTGAAGTCAGTGCGTCAGTGCTAATAGCCAATCGACAGTATCGAAACTTTTGTCATCTTATGCGATAAATTTGACATATTGCGTATGCTAGGCCTGGCTTTCCTCTTTGTTTCCACATTCTCCACATATTCTTCACTTATATTGGTCGCCGCGTTATTTTTAATAGATAAAGCCTTCCATAATAACTGAACTTTCCAACGAAAAATATATTTAACTTGTATCCAGTCCTTCCTGAGATGAGCACGTTAAAACAAATAAACTAGCTCATCATCATCATAATATTAGTACCTATTGAAGTATAAACTCTGTTATTAACCAATATCAAGTGACCGTCACTCGATTACCGAATCCGTATTAACTGTGACCGCAGGCCGGCACAACTCGGCGCAACTCTAACGAGTGGTTGATATGCATCGACCTACCAAGTAATTATATGTTTACAAACACTACTACTCTATCTATACATCTGTAGGACACGTATAGTGGTGATAGTGATGCTACAAGATATATATCGATATTTTTTTGTTGAGAGTTCAACTGTTTATTTTTGTTGACAGACTTTTCAAATAAATAAAATACAAAACAACTATGAACTTAAGTACAATCAACAGCACATGAAGGTAAGTACTTGTAAGTTCGATTATTATTCTTTTGCCCGCGAGATAAGTGCCAAATTATTATATTTAGTGTGACATGTTCTAGACTGTACAAAATCAGACATGAAATAAACATTATTGAAACCGTATTCAAGGAAACATCATCCGTTAAATTCAAATGAATATTCACAAATATTCCAATTCGGACTAATTATGCAAATAAAGTGCTAATAGCTTAATTTAATCGGAGTAACATCATAATGATTGAAAAACGATTTATTTTGATCGATACATCGGTGTTGCTGTCAAGCATTCAATTGTGACAAATTATGACAATGTTTTATTTATAACATTGCAGCACACACACGCTTGCAATATGTTAAAAAAAAATTCACTAAATAATTTAAGATGCACACACTACATGTCTTTGAATTTCGAATTATCATTAGGGGGCTTCGAAGAGTTATTTTGCTTTTGAAAATTCCGAATAAAATGACTCAAAACGATGATTACATCCAGTTAAAAACAAATCAAGATGCGTAATGTGGTTACAGGTGAGCCTCAATAAAATTATGTTCATGGGTCCAAAAATATCGATAAAGTTTATCGATACTGATCCCATCCCTAGCCCAAAGGCTGGACGTTTCACCGCACGTACAACCGACAGTATTATCAGAATAATGACAGATCTCGAGTCGACTTCGCTACGTGCGCCGGAATACCGCAAGAGACGCCATTTCTGTCTTGCAGTGACACGAATAAAAAACACAACAATTTTCAACCTTATCCCTTAAGAATAAGAATCGTAAACCCTTTAAACACACGCAGCATAATTTTGAATATGATTCTAGCAATAGATGGCAAAGGAATCAATTTCGAAAATGGAATTCTCGTCTTCAAAATGTCCGTGGGTTTTTTCGTGCTGCGGTCTGGCTGTTTGACCAGGCTGTACAATTACCTATATCTTTGCTTGGGTAGCAAAGAAGAAAAAAATAAACCCGCCATATTTGAAAATTTGAATTTCCATCAGGGTGATTTAAATTGATGTTAATTTACCTTCCTTTATCTAGAAAATCTACTAGTTAATTACTTTAGGGCATTATGTCAATAAAAATGGCAATACAAATCTTTTAAATCAGAATTATCTTTGTACTTAATAATTGACACATTGTTTTAATATAGCCCCCTAATTCTAACTAAACTAACTCGATGGTGTAGTGGTTAGAGTTTATGCTCAAAAACCCGAAGGTTCTGGATTCAAATCTCGCGGGGAACACTTTCACTTTGTGAGCTTTTCCCAGTTATTTATAGTATAGCAGGCTTGACCGTTAGCTATGTTCCCAAAAGGTCTAATTCCCCTTGTAAGGGTAGCTGAGATCTGACGAAAATTGCTCCATTGTTTTAACTAGCCTCGTCAAATCCAGATCATAGACGTGGCAGACCCCAGGCTTTGTAATGTAGGAAACGCACGGAAAAATAATCCTTACTCAAAATCATTATTATATTCTATACCTTATCAAACGATTTCAGCAAATACACATTCTAAAGAACTTTACTAACGCATTTTGCAGTAGTTTTACCTACTTACATTTTTTTATTTTTCATGTAGGTAGTAGATACCTATCAACCCTTTTTTTGTCTCAATTGGCTATTATTCTTTTGACATATTGACGAAAAGTACATAATTATTACTGAGATTAAAGCAGCAAATGAATTGTAAACTTAGAACTATTCATAAATAAATGCAGGCGTTAAAACAGAAATAAATCTTACGTTTGCCTTCAGCGAGCAAATTAACAACAATTTGAACAAGACACAATAATTAACTTTCGGTGATTTTAAAACATACAAAAGCTTACGTTTTAATTTTACGCACCATAAACTCCCATACAAATCTCATAGGAGCGCTCATACATTTCTAATTTCTATGTTATCTTGGCTCATCAATCATACAGAGTACCAGGCTGGCATAATAAGCAAAGAGGTTGATCACAATCATTTTCGCGGCCTTGGGTAGTGAATCATAATCGACCGGCCGATTTGTCTAGACCTTGCCTTCCCCGTGGAGTATGAAGTCAGCAAGATAAATTAGGTGGAGAGACCAGTGTCACGGGAGCTCTGGAAATAATGGGCAGTTGTGTAGTGATAAATGTAACGCCATCTAGTTGGGGAAGGTGGAAATGGGTTTTTTTTTGGTGTGAAAGAGGTTAAGTAAGATTAATTAGCATAGTAGTTGAGGTAATATCTTGGGAAGGTCGGAAGAGCAAATCCAACACGTCTATGATTCATAATATCTGGACACCACATTCCCCGTGAAAAGGAAATATCCACGAGGAATGCTTAATTTAAATGGCTGTGACAAGTTTATATAACTGATATGATACTAAAGGTTCCATTCTAATTTATCGAATGCATTTTTGATAATATGATTCGAAATATTCAACTCGATTCCCTTTATCCAAGTCATTTCTTGAATATCAACTTGATGCCTAATTTTCAACTTTAAAATTCAAATCTTCGATTGTTATCTTATATCTGGCTTTCAGCTAAATAACATAATTAATGTCAGCTGGAGTAGAATATAATAATTGTATTTTAAATATAAACGTACTAGCATAGAATAAGTCTTTTATAACAAACAAGATTGAGTGTTGTTCTCAATTTTCAAGTGGAGTTTTGATTTTGAACTCGATTCTCGATTTTCAATTTGAACTTCGATTTCAATCATATTGCGGATTATGCATTTTTTCTTAGTCAGTGTCTTTGTAATAAGTAATCTATAACCTATGAAACCCACCGTCAATGTAGGTTGAATCTCGACCGATTCTGATCCGCTACTCAAATCGTTAGACCAGACATCTATAATTCTAGACTAGCATGAGCAAACTGGTACCAACGTGAGAAAATGTCGCCAAGAACGGAATTAGTACTTAGATCAAATAGTACGCTGGATAATTTATTAGTAGGCGTCATTTTTATTTATTTAAGAGAGGTAGGGCATAGCGATTTATCGCTCGAACTGGAGCAGCAGCACCTTACAGAAGACCGCAGCCAAATAACAATCACTTATGTGTTGTTGTGTTCCTGCGTGTGAGTAAGGTTTCCAGAGCTCCTGGGGGGTGCTACATTAGTAGCAGGGGTCAAGCCTTCAAGGTAAGGGCGACAAGTCCAGTAACATTTATTATGCTGTACTTGTCACCCTTAAGCTAGGACCTCATTACCACTTAACATCAGGTAGGATGAGGCCAATCTTAAAGTGCAATTTAAAAAAAAAAAACCTACTAAGTATCTGGTGCCTTAGCCACCAACCTTCTTAGCCTATTAGCAAATATCAACTACTCCTGTGATTAAGGAATGAAATGAAACCCTAAAACAAATAAATCCAACAAATTAAATCTCAGTAACGCACGAAGAAACATACGATTGCGCAATTACCACTCCGTGCCAAGAAGACGGCCCCTGGACCGGACGGGGTCCCGGCGAAACTCGTCGCCCTCGGCGCAGCCCTTATGGAGCAGAAGTTTAGGGAACTGTTCGCCTCGTGCTTCCGGGTCGGCCAGTTCCCTAAACCTTGGAAGGAGGGGCAACTTTGCCTCCTTCGAAAAGAGGGCAGACCGGCGGACTCACCATCGGCGTACCGGCCCATAGTGCTTCTTGATGAAGTTGGGAAGCTGTTCGAGCGAATTGTGGCCGGCCGCCTAAAGGAGCACCTTCGTTCCGTCGGTCCGGACCTGTCGAGCAGGCAGTATGGTTTTCGAGCAGGGCGGTCCACCATTGACGCCCTGTCCGATCTTAAATCATTGGTGTTGAAATGTAGGGAGAGGGGGGAGGGTGTGTTAGCTGTTTCTTTTGACATAGCCAATGCCTTTAATACCCTCCCCCACTCCACAATTATGGAGGCACTCCGACATCACAGAGTGCCCTCCTATTTGTTTAGTTTAATCGCCAGTTATTTGGTGGATAGGCAAATTGTCTGCGCCAGCAACAGTGGTCTGCGTCGTTTCAGCGCTCAGTCCGGTGTTCCACAGGGGTCTGTTTTGGGGCCTCTCTTGTGGAACATCGGATATGATTGGCTTTTGCGCGGCTCTCTCCTCTCGGGCATGAACGTCTTCTGCTATGCAGACGACACTCTTGTTACTGCCCGGGGGAGAGATTTTGGCGCCGCAGCTCGTCTGGCAGAGGCCGGTGGCAATTTAATTGCCAGACGTATTGCCCTCTTGGGCCTTAGAGTGGCGTTGAATAAGACCGAGGCCATATTTTTTCCGGGGCCTCGGCAACGTTTGCTTAACGGTGCATATATTGTCGTTGGGGGCGTCAGGGTGGCGGTTGGGGTCCAGATGAAATACCTGGGCCTCATATTGGATCATCGCTGGACCTTTCGGCCGCACTTCGCGGCATTGTCTCCGCGCCTTCTCAAAACCTCGGAGTCCTTGGCGTGGCTTCTCCCCAATGTGGGGGGTCCCAGGGCCAAATGCCGGCAACTCTATGCCGGCATTTTGAGAAGTATGGCCCTATACGGCTCGCCCATCTGGGCCGACTCCCTCCACATTCGGGAGAACAAAAGATTTTTGAGGCGCCCTCAACGAGCTATCGCCCAGCGAGTGTGCAGAGCATACCGCACAGTTGGTTTTGATGCGGCGTGCGCACTCGCTGGGACACCGCCATGGGAGGAAGAGGCCCAGGCATTGGCAAGGGCCTATCACTGGCAAGCCCTAAGAAAGGCCTCCGGGGAGCGCTTTTACCCGGAGGACCTGTTGCGTGTGCGCAGAGAGGCGCACAAAGAAATGGTCCGGCGTTGGGCGGAGTCTCTGCGAGTGGCTCCGTCGGGTCGGTGGACCCTTGATGCGCTCGGGCCAGCAATAATTCGCTGGCTCGAGCGCAAATCGGGATTTCTGACATTCCGTTTGGTGCAGGTGCTGTCCGGCCACGGCTGTTTTGGGCAGTACCTGCACCGCATCGGGCGTGAGGAGACTCCGTCGTGCTCCAATTGTGGCGCGGCGGAGGATTCGGCGGAGCACACAATGTTAGTGTGCCCCGCCTGGGATGCCCAGCGAGCAGCGTTACGCGCTCTGGTGGGGCCGAACCTCTCACTCCCCAGCATAGTCGAGGCTATGCTCGGAAGTGAGACGGCATGGGACGGGATGGCCTCCTTCTGCGAGGACGTCATGTCGCAGAAGGAGGCCGCAGAGAGAGAGCGGGAGGATGACCCTTCCGCTCCCGCCTGCCGCAAAAGACGGCGGCTGAGGGCGCGGCGTCAGTATGACCGCGCCCACTTACCGCGTGGGGACTGGCCGGTTGATGGTGTGAGGGCACCTTCAGCTGGCATTGCACCAGTCTCCACTGCGAGGTGAGGATGGTCCCGTTGGACCGGCCATCCCCAGGCTCCCCTCCAACACAATGGGGGGAGTAGACGGAGCCACGTAAGTGGCTATTCCGCCGGCGGCGCTGTGGAAGCAAAGGCTGAGCCGATTTCCCATAGCGCCGCCACTTAGGCGATGAGGGTCCAACCGGGGGGTTTTAGTGGGTAGTCCGAGGATGGTAGGAAGGTGGGAGTCCCACACACGCCGTCACCCTCCCTCGGGGTGGCGGTACGGTGCATTAAGCATTTCCCCCCGAAAAAAAAAAAAAAAAAAAAAAAGGACCTCATTACCACTTAACATCAGGTGGGATGAGATCAATCTTGAAGTGCATATGACGTTCAGAAACAATATATTTTTTTTTATTTATATTGTATCTAGAATTTTTGACGACCTCGGTGGCGCAGTGACTAAGGTAGGAGGCCCAAGCGCATAAGGTTCCGGGTTCAATTCCCGGTCGGGTCAATTTGGAAAACGAACTTTTCTTAATTGACTTGAGTCTGGGTGTGCTGGGATGACGCTCGCAGTTAGTATTCGTCGTCTGGTACTCAAAGTACAAGGGAAAACCTTAGTTTGAGACCAGGTGATTGGTGTGATTGTCTGGCGCATTTATTTATTTATTTTATAATTCCGATCAGAAAAGTTACCATAATATTATGCAACCAGTAAATCCCTTCAAGTAAAACATCGCTGGCATTACCTTGAAATGTCCGCATAGCTTTTGACCTACTAAGTTGTATATTTTCCTATAAATCATTTGAATTGACGGCTCAGAATAGCCATGATAAATTGTACCAGTCTGTTGCTAAGTATCCTGGCGTATATTTATTATGCAGATTACATTTTGCGTATAAACTTAGAAGTTAGTGTAACTTGTTCATCATCCATTTGTGACTACTGGACATCTCTTACGTCTTCTGCTATCCTGGTAGTCTCGGCACACAGATTCATTTAAATCAGAAGTATCTTTGTGAAAGATTAACAAATATTTAAACATCCACATACACTTTTACATCTATACTTATACTAGTGACCGGCCCCGGCTTCGCACGGATCCAATGTAAATACATGTTGCCTTGTCTATTCCATATTGCAATTTTTTTTTATAACTCACTTCAAGATTGACCTCATACCATCTGATGTTAAGTGGTAATGAGTTCCTAGCTTAAGGACGAAAAGTACAGCATAGTAAAACTGTTACTAGACTAGTCGCCCTTACCTTGACCCCTGCTACTAATGTAGCACTCCCAGGAGCTCTGGAAACCTTACCCACATGCAGGAACACAACAAAACCGGAGTGATTGTTAATTGGCTGCGGTCTTCTGTAAGGTGGAGGTATTTCACCCGTCCGGCTGCTCTAGTTCGAGCGATAAATCGCTCTTTTAAAAATCCTTTCCCTTAAATCATACAATATAAATCGATTCTTTTGAATCACACTATATAATTTACAAAACCGCATAAAAATCCGTTGCGTAGTTTTAAAGATAAATAAATAATGAATAAATAAATAAATGCGTCAGACAATCACACCAATCACCTGGTCTCAAACTAAGGTTTTCCCTTGTACTATGAGTACCAGACGACGGATACTAACTGGGGGCGTCATCCCAGCACACCCAGACTCAAGTCAATTTAGAAAAGTTCGTTTTCCAAATTAACCCGACCGGGAATCGAACCCGATTACATCTACGCATACATAGGGACACATAAATGCGACTTTGTTTTATACTATGCAGTTATTGTAAAGCTGAAGAATTTTTTTGTTTTTGTACAAATTTTAGAAACTACTGGGTCAAATTAATAAAATATTTTTGTGTTGAATAGTACATTTATCGAGGAAGACTATATAATCACCATAGGAGTGAATAGTCAATGGAAATCTCGTTCGTTCACATATCAGAAATCGCTGTTCCGATTTGAAAAAAATTGTCAGGGTTGGAAAAATTCATTTGCCGTGAAAGGTTAGGTCATACCTCTTTGCACCTACTGCGGTTTTGCACGCCTTGTTTTTATCGCATTTCCTCCAATTCTTAGTTCGTATTACTCTTAGCGTAATTTTTATAGTTTAAATCCTTCCTCGATAAATTGACTATCAACTACTACACACAAACTACTACAAAAATATAAAAATATTTTAAAATTCGAACCAGAACTTTCTGAGAATGCGCGTTTAATCAAATTCTTCAGCTTTATAAATTAGAATGGAATAATAAAAATATCAATCTTACACTGACATTGGTAAACAAAGTCTACGCAATCCAACAGGCCTAGCATGCGCAATACGTCAAATTTATCGCATGAGACGACAAAAGTTTCTATACCATTGATTGGGTGATAGTCTACCGTACTCGTAATTTCACCCAATCAGCAGTTGACGCATTGATTTTGACATTTCTTACGAGCGCGATAAAATTTACTCTCGCGGCGCATGCTAGGCCTGCAAGAGAAACAAATACAACGACAGAACTGCTATCACTCCATTGTCACTCCTTTCCCACGGTGCCAAGAGGGCCAGACTCCTAAAATTCGAAATCTCGAAAAAATTGCGACTAATTTGAAAATAATTGCATTCGACTTCCGTCTCAGTAGAAAAAAAGGCTGGTTGCGTGACTCGAGAAACAATGGTTGTTAGGAAAAAAACAATGAATTTTCTGTTTATTTATTTTTCTTAATGTAGGTTTTGTTGTGACTCGAGGTGATGAATCAAATCTCTAAGGGTGGTTACAGATTAGCGTATATTTCTGCGCGAATACGTTCGTTTTTACACGCGCGTTACATTACGCGCTTCAAAAAACTGTACTCGCCTAAGTCAGTGTTGACACTTCAAGATTGATCTCATCCCATCTGATGTTAAGTTGTAATGACGCCCTAGCTTAAGATAGCTTAAGGGCGACAAGTACAGCGTAATAAATCTGTTACTGGACTTGTCGCCCTTACCTTGAAGGCTATATTAGTAGGAGGGGTCACTTGCTACTAATGTAGCACCCCCCAGGAGCTCTGGAAACCTTACTCACACGCAGGAACACAACAACACAGAAGTGATTGTTGGCTGCGGTCTTCTGTAAGGTAACATCTCTCTAGTTGTGGCATGCCTGTATCAATATGGCTTCTAAAGTAGAATCATTATACGCGTTACTCTCGGCTCGTGCTTATACGAGCTTAGAAGCGCATCAACACTACGTGTTGAGCATGTGCTAAAAAGCGCCTATATGCTTCTATTTTCAATGCCAAAACAAAGCTTATACGCGCGTATAAAACGACTCAAACCGTTCTAAACATATTCTCATAGAGGCATAGAGGTTTGATGCTGTAATAAGTATTTCATTTGATACTTCTCTTAACTTAAATCCGTCACACATTAAATAAGTGATAATTAAAAATAAAATAATAAAAAGAAATGTTGGACAACATCACATACATTGCTCTGATTCTGTGGTAAGTAGCACTAGTGTTACAGAAATCAGAAACAACGACGGTACCACAACACCCAGACCTGAGACAATACAGAAAAGTTCGTTTCCCAAATTGACCCGACCGGGGATTAAACCCGGAACCTCAGAGATGGCGCGACGTCAAACGCTCGCGACTCGGCTATGGAGGTCGTGATTGAGGTCGTAATTTACACATAGAGCTATATGGCGAGAGGCGAGCGAACCGGACTTTGGCGTAGCGCTAGGTTTCAGGTTCGACTCCCAGTCGGGTCGATATGAAAAACGTACTTTACTATATTGTCTCGGGTTGGCATTGTGGTAAATTGTGGCAGTAACAGTGGCTGCACACCCATCTCAAAAACCACCTAATAAATATATATACAGCTAGGTTGAGGCTCCGTCTGACTTCTAATTGATTATACCCAATTGCAAGAACATGCAGGAAATATTTACATATTTCTTAGCAGCAAATTAATAAGGGTTCAATTTCCACTCACTATTAAATATTCGGATACAAAATACAAACTAAATCATGTTTCTGATTAAAGTATCAAATAGGATAAGCTAAACCGAAGACATGGAAAAATAATGAACGTTCCGCCCAGAGGGTCAAATTGCGCATCATTAATTTGCCATAGGACTCTTTAACGACAAGGGGTTAACTTGTAACCCTTGGTTAATAAAGATCTATGGGGGATAAAACGAGGACTTCATTAGGGATAAGATTGGCGATCGAAGTTAATTGGATATAAGACATTGATTTAAAATGTTTTAATAATCGAGATATTTTGATACAGCGATTGATTTTTCGATGTCTGTTATTTTTGAAGGGTTTTTAACATACGATTTTTGTCAGATAAGGATCGTTAATGTGACTTATAAACCGGGCGTTTCAATATTTTACGATTTTTAATGTGTCAAAAAGGACTATCAGTTTTTCTCCAACCGACTACAAGTCGATAATACCGCTCCGTAATTTACTTTCCATGTCAGCTGTCAGCTGTCATCTGTCAGACGTTTAGCTTACGCCTCGTATAATTTATTACCATCCGTAACTAGAACGGATCGTTCGCCCAAATATTGGAACTGGGCATTAATGGTTGATTTTGACTTTTATAACTGAATGCTTTTTATCTCTTGATTAAAGTTGTTGCAATGTTGTGCTTAGTTTACTATTCCAAACATTTATTTATAAAAATTATAAGTTCCATGAAATAATGATATTAAAATGTGATTAGGACATATTTGTATTTATTTTTTACAACGAATAAACAATCTCAAATAAGAAAAATATAACAAAAATATTTATTATGAAATGCCACTTTATTCCCGAGTAACATGAGATGAAAACGGAAAAGGATCGGATTCCGCGTTTACATTATAATAAAAATACTATTTTTTTAAATAAATTCTACACCTGCATATCATAAAAAATAATTTCAAATCTTAATAATCAAATCAAAACAAGTATAACAAACGGCGCATTACAAACATAATGGCTTGTAATGAAATAATGGTCCAAAAATTAAACCCACCCCTCCCAGCGGGCGGTGGATCTGTCAAACGGCTACAAATCAGCGACATACGTCACTGACATAATGACGTAACAGCGGGCAGACGGACGAGTAGCCAATTACAATTTGCGATTTGATTCTATTTGGATGGGAGAGCAGGGGCGGATTAAGAGTCTAGGGCGATATTGAGATTCAAAAGACACAACCTTTATAGCTTTGTTTTTTCTGCGTAGGTAAATCAAAACCTTTATGGTATTTGTGTGGACCGGGAATCATGAAATTTGGCAAGAAGATAGATCTTAGAGTAAGTGTTCTCTCCTAACTTTATTTAAAAGTACCTACCTTAAAACAAAATAACATTTTAAGGGCACCTTTCCACGCATAACATAATATTTTCGTTTTTTTTTGTCTTAAAAAAAGTTCCGAAGGTTCAAATAAAATCAAAATCGAAAACGAAATCTCCTTCATAACTAAAATATTAAAAAATAAATAGTACCTATACAACGTAAATTTTAGTACTATTTATGTACCAAATTCCTATTGTGTTATTTATTTTTAATAATGAGATTAAAAATAGTTGATTATCAAATATTAGATCGAACAAATAAACGTCAAATTCTTAAAAAGCATTCCATCTTTGGCATTTCACAAAACAAAACTTTAAAACCCTTAGTTCCGCTCTGTTCGCCCATCCAGTAATTACCCACTGAGAGGGAGATCCCACTAATCAAATGATTGTTAACTCAGATAAAACTACAGGGAACTATTCAGTTCAATATAAAAATAAAATAATAAACACAGTTTGTTTTTGTTATATAACAATATTCATCATAATAATAAAGTGACTTGAACTTTACTTTATATTATATATCTGAACATTTATTACTTCAGTAATATCTGAGCAGATGCCAATAACATCTGAACACTCATAACGTCAATATGTGTCACGCACGTCAAGTGTCTCATTTAGCTACCTGTATAGATGAGTGTTCAGATATTATTGGTTAGTTGTGTGTATAGAAATTATTGATTAGCATCTGCTCAGATATTACTGAAGTAATTAATGTTCAGATATTTATGGTAACTTGTAGCGTATGGAACTTATTGACATTTTTAATAGTTTTTTTTAAGATTAATTAATATCGCATGTGGAGCTAACCTGTAATTGTCTGTTACATTTAGTTATAGTATGCTGATGTATTACCTATATTTAAGTATTATTGTAAACAGATGTTGGTTAGCCTAAATAAATAAATAAATTCAGAAGTATTTGGTCACTTTGTCTGCTCCAGAATATCTGACGGCGCCTGTACATTTTTCTAGCCGGCCTACAAAGAAAGAAACAATAAAAAGTTCTTAGTAACAAATAACATATTTGTCAGTACTAAAACCTGGCATTTTTAAAAGGCACACGTGTTTTTGTCAACTGTAATAAATTTTACTCCATGTTCGATTTGCAGCTCGATTTTAGTTTTTATGTCCACGATATAAGGTCGATATAAAGTCCAAAGTTTGTAGTCTTCGTGCCTTGTAAACTGAGTATCCAATACTTGCATTAAAAACTTACAAATTCAGTTATCCAATAAAATTATACGAAAAATTCTCAGTTCTTTTTTTTCTACAATTCTTATGGATACGCTTGTCTTGACAATGCAGTTGAATTATTCACAAGACAAACACCTTGGCTGAGTTTTTGTATAAGCAATCCGTTTTCCATATATGTTTGAGATATGATATGAAATAATATTCCATACATTTTCATTCAAGGATTGAACTCGGCCCTAGTTATAGGGGAAAAGGGGGTAATAGGAGCCACTTAAGCAAGATATGGAATAAAACACCCAATTTTTACTTTATCTTTATTTTAATTAACGTTTAAAGTATTTTAATTATTACACTTTCAATCTCAGACAGTTTCATTACCTTTGGAATCATATATTAATTAATAATAAACTTTAAAAAAAAACGTCTTTGACCACCATTGTCCATATCTGAGGGAAATCATAGTCACTATGAAGACAATGAGAGTCAGCCTACCCTAACAAATGTCACATACGTAACCTTTTGGCGAGTCCCATCCTGTGCACCTAGCGTGTGCCCATAAGCCACAAACAGTGCATCTGTACCATAATTCGTTGTTGCGACCAAACTCATCGCATACTAAATATTTATTCAAATCGTCGTCTTCATCATCGTCACATATCTGATTAAGACTAATATCGGATTCTGAAGAACCGTTTAGATTTTGAAGTACGCCTTTTGGCCTTATTTGCAGTGTCTTTCTTAGGTTTCTGTTTCTTGCTAGCATTCGGCATAAGGTTTTTTCCTTTTGCTGCTCTAGATGCTTTCTTATTTTCTTTTTCAACAAGGCTATCTTTGACGGCTGTTGATGTCATAATTTTTGTATGTTGCTTTATCCGTCCTTTTCTTATGGGCTTTTCAGGAATCATTTTGATAGGTAATGAAAGCAGATCTAGGGCTTACGTTGCTGACGAAGTCGATGGTATTGCATCAACTACTGTGAATGATGTTGATGGCATATGAAGTATTTCTGCAGACGATGTAGATGGTGTTAAATTTGTTGTAACCGATGATTTACACGGCATTGGATCTATTATTGCAGATGATGTAGGTGAAATTGAAGTCGTTGGAGCAGATGTAGATAAAATGACGATTGAGGTGTCTTGAACAATTACTTCAGGTTGGGTTAATAGAAAATAAGTATTTTATCTGGTCTGCAAAAGCCTTTTCTTCTTCTGCTTTGAATACAGAAAGTCGTCCAAGACGTGGTTCTGATGAATCGTCCTTCTTTAGCCGCTTTTGGAGGCTTGAAAAAGGTATATTCGCTAGCAGCATTTCCCACACTGTACCCTTCCCTCATGAGAGCCTTAGCTTTTGATAGTGTTTCAGATGACCACTGAGCCTTATCTGTGGACCTGACACGTATTTTTGGCATTTCAGAAATAGAAATTAATGAGAATTACCTAATTATAAGTATTTTTCAATGATTGCGTGCAAATCGGAGTCGACTCTCATTGCCCGCACTGCAGTGACTCTTATTACCCGATCGTACTAAAAGTGTAAAAAAATTTAATGAAATTTTAATTTGCTATTGAAATGCCAGAAATCTTTTATAAATCAATAATATAACCTTAAAGACACACAATAATCTACTCTAAGTATTTAAAATGTATGTATTGATGTACTCACCACTTATTTTCTGCACACGTAAAATTACATGAAATAAGCGCGAAACTGCGCAACGGCCTTCCTGTGCAAACGATGGACGCGCACTGGACAGGCGATCAGGGGGCCGCGAGTTGTGACGTAACGAGTCTTTATGGACAATATTCGTTTGTTTAGCTACTGTCGTCTAGGAACTAGAACGCTGACCACCATTGTCATCTGACTCTCATTGCCCCTTTTTCCCCTAGCAAGAATAGATGATTCGATGGAAAATAGTCCTTATTTTAAATCAAAATTAGCCCGATTTTATAATGGTTAACTCTTTGATGACAGCTGATATAGAAAGTAAATTTGAAATGAGAATTACCGTTGGAGAAAACCGGATAATCATTTTTGACACATTACGAATCGTAAAATATTGGAACCAAGCATTAGTCTTCCCGTGGATTCAGCATAATTTATAAACTTAAAAAAAACCTGGTTTCCCAAATACCTTTTGAGAAGAAACTGTCCGCGCTGACTTTTTTGCGTCAAGAGCGGCGGTCTGTGTGAAATGTCTTTATATTGCCGCTCAGACATGTGACTGGGCCCCTGTGTGTGAAGCAACCGAAAGTGTTTGACCACAATCTTTAATGTTTAGACAATCCAAAAGAGATGTACTTTTGTATGTGCCCGTGATTTCGGAAAAGTAATATAGAAAGTTACACTTTATCTATCTAACTTTTCCGTTTATCTAACCTTAATTGCAGATTCTTTTACTGAACTTGGTTTTACAGACAAATTCAAGAATTGTTATTGAATTAGGCGATCTTACTACAAAGCATTTCTAGCATAATATAATATAGATATTATATAATACTAGCTTTTGCCCGCGACTTCGTCCGCGTGTTTCCCATTCCCATGAAGCTGTACATTTGCTAAGATACCCATATACTAAAAAATTTCAAGCCTCTAACTCGCGGTACAAAAGTTTTTCCCGCTATTCCCGTTCCCATGGGAATTTTGGAAAATCCAATCATGACTTAACTTTGCATTCACTAAGGTATATGCATGTCAAATTTCAATCATCTAACTTACGCGGTTTAGATTTTTTCATACAAAAGTTTTTTCCCGCTAACTCCCGTTCCCGTGGGAATTTCTCAAAATACAGCCATAACTAAACTTTATATTTACTAAGGTACCTGCATGCCAAATTTCAAGTGTCTAACTTAAGCGGTTTAGATTTTTCATACAAAAGGATTTTCCCGCTAATTCCCGTTCCCGTGGGAATTTCGGGAATTCCTTTCTTAGTGCACCCCTACGGTACCTAAGCTACGTCCCTTCCAAATTTCAAGTGCCTACGTTTAGCCGTTTGGGCTGTGCGTTGATATGTCAGTCAGTCAGTCAGTCAGTTTCTCCTTTTATATATATAGATATTGGACAACATAATTCATACATTGCTCTGATTCTATGGTAAGTAGCTTAAGCACTTGTGTTACAGAAATCAGAAACAACGATGGTACCACAACACCCAAACCCGAGACAATATAGAATAGTTTGTTTTACATATTGACCCGACCGGGCATCGAACCCGGGACCTCAGAGATAACGCGATAACTAAGTCCAGCCCACTCGCTTATCGGCTACGGAGGTCGTCGATAATATAAAGTTTTTGTCGCGCTCTTATCAAATGCTAAAATAGTACAACGCTACTGATTGGCTGAAAATACTAGTGTGATGTACTATCGGCCAATAGACAGGGTCTTTGCCACAAACAAAATATTATTTATGTAAATAAAACCACGAACTCTCGAACTTTTAATAAATCTTCAAGAACGAAAACTTTGTTTCGTTCTTGGGAGTAGAGTTGTTTTAAGAGAGGTAGGACATACCGATTTATAGCTCGAACTGGAGCAGCCCGACTGGTTAAATACCTACCTTACAGAAGACCGCAGCCAAATAACAATCACTTCTGTGTTGTTGTGTTCCTGCGTGTGAGTAACGTTTCCAGAGCTCTTGACGGGTGCAACATTAGTAGCAGGGGCCTTCAAAGGTTAGGTAAGGGCGACAAGTCCAGTAACAGATTTATTATCCTGTACTTGTCACCCTTAAGCTAGGACCACTTAACATCAGGTGGGATGAGGTCAATCTTGAAGTGTAATATAAAAAAAAGACCCCCAGAATCGAAACTTTTCTCATCTCATGTGAGAAATTTGACTTATTCCGCATGCAAGCTAAAGACTTGTAACAAATGACATATGTCAGACTCAACTGTTAAAATCTCACGGTTACGCAACGTAGTAACGTTCGTGTGTCGATAAAAACCCGCACCTTATCGATATAAACCTCAGGTATTCTTTATTGCTACTCTTTAGCGTATTTTCCAGTTAAAACTACAAAGTTAATGCACTTTTTCTAGCGGGTCAGTTTTTATAAGTAAACGGACGGGTGTGCAACTTTGCATATAACTTAGGAAGATGGCTGGACTGGTTTCGATGTAAGATGGAAACAGTGTTCGGAGTTACTACTCATTTGCATTAAGGGGACTTCATTTTAACTGCTGTTGAGAGGAATACGGTTTCTAGGGTTTCGTAGGAACCGATAGAACGTATTGTCATCCGTATGTCTGAGATCAAAAGGTATAGATAAATATTTTGTGTTGATTTAATTATGCATAAAAATGATTAAAAATGTTAGAAAAAATGGAGCTTTTTTAAATATATATTTTCGATGTTAAAATATAAGTGTATATTTCAACACACAATCTGCCAAATTTTGAGACTCTGCTATTGTCAGCAAAATAATTGTAGTTCCATGAAAATAATAAACAGTTACGAAAACTATTAAACATGAATAGACTTCATAAGCAATTAAACAATGAATTGACGAAATAAATTGAATTGAACAAATAAATTTACCTAGTTAAAGGAGTAAACGTAAATTTTGGAAACTAACACTTCCATATTGTATTACTGTTTTTGAGGAAATTAATTTAACGAATTGCCTAGTAAAAAAACAAGCAATATTTTAATTTACTAAGGTACAAAAATAGAATCTTATTTATTTTATTTTGACTAGATAAGGTTTATAAAATTAAGGTTGTAACAATAATATTCATTTTATATAATAAGGAACTCTAGACTGTGCGTGTAAAGATACACACTTGACCATTTTTTATTTTTATTCCTTCTACTAAGTAGGCATTGTAATTGTTCCAATTATCGTGTATTAAACGAAGAATGCAAATAAGTGCGGTTAGTCCGAAATTAATCAAAAGACAGGGGATGTAATGCATGACTTTTTAATTTGTTCTGTATAATTAATTTCCATGTTAATTGTAATTAATACTCGAGAATTGTAACATAGTGGCTATATCTATTTATTTATAAGCATTAAAATACAAAAAAAACTATTCATCAAATACAATATTGATTTTCCATATAGTATTTAATTTTTTATGAAAACTTATTTTTTTTATCAGTTTTTAAAATTAGCAAATTAATTTTTATTTTCTTTTTCAAATATCTCGCCTAACAGACCTCATGAATAACGTTAATTATTTTATGTTACTTTCTGACAATTTTTTATTTCGTATGTCAAATTGACGCGAATTCTCGAGACTATAATATAAAGAAACTATGTACTCAGTTGTTTTAGAAACCTATGATTCCTTGTTGCCATGTCTTAAAAACAATTTCCATGAAAGATAGCAATTTTTATTAATATACAAAAAACAGTGCATGCATTTAAAACACATGTTATTATTACACAGTTAACTAGCACGAGCTTTTTTACTTTCATCGATATGCTAATTTTTACATGTCCGTCTATAAACATCACTAATTTTCTGTACTTCAATACATAGTAAAGAAAACAACATAGTAAGGAAAATCTGTATGTAACTATTAATTCCGAAATTAAATTGCATTGTATTTGAAATTTGAGAAAAAGACAACCCTGTAACTATCAATAGGACTTAAATGACAGAAATATATTTTTTATACATTAGGTACGCCTATTTTCAAGCTAATAAAAATAAAATCTATAGGTACTTTTTATGTGAAATAAATATATCGAAATACTGTTTCATTTTAATTTTTATAATTTTTAACTAACTAGGCTTTATGTAACAGACAAAAATTGACCTTTGATACATCGAAATTTAAGTATTTTTTTAATTAATTACTCCCATTAATAACAGTATCTAATAAATAGCGGACTATTGCCTATTTCTCAAAATTTTGATGACAAATTTGACCGGGGTAGGTACAGGCAAAGGCACCTCAGACACTTTGATTAAACACTTTGGACTTTGCATCGTCCTTATGTCGTATGCATAAGATATGATATCCAACTGAAAGTGTTTACCTTGACGCGCTGTTCCGCACATTGTTCTCTTAGTATTCAAAAACTGGGTGTTGTGGTACCGTCGTTGTTTCTTATTTCTGTAACACAAGTGCTTAAGCTACTTCCCACAGAATCAGAGCAATGTATGTGATGTTGTCGTATATTTAAGTCATCATTTCAGCCTGTTATTGTCCACTGCTGAACATAGGCCTCTCCAACCGATTTCCAGCGCGACCGGTCCATTGCCACCTGCATCCAACGAGACCCAGCAATTTTTACTAGGTCGTCGATCCATCTGGTAGGTGGCCGTCCCACACTGCGCTTGGTGGTACGTGGTCTCCGCTCAAGAACCTTTTTGCCCCATCGACCGTCCGATCTTCGTGCTATGTCACGTAGAGAAATGCCAAGCATAGACCTCTCCATAGCTCGCTGAGCGACTTTGAGCCTTCTAAAAAGTTATTTTGTGAGGCACCACGTCTCAGAGCCGTAAGTCATCACTGGTAACACAGACTGGTTGTACACCTTTGTTTTAAGGCACTGAGGGATGTTGGACGAGAAGACATTTCGTAGTTTACCAAACGCTGCCCAGCCGAGTTGGATCCGTCTACTGACCTCTCTCTCAAAATTGGACTTACCTAAACGAACTGCCTGTCCTAGGTAAATATATTCGTCTACAATTTCAAGAGTAAAGTTCCCAACAGTCGGTGCGGTGGGTGCAATATGGACATTACACATGACCTTTGTTTCGTCCATGTTAATTTTAAGACCCACTAGTTGAGACACTTTATTGAGGCTACCGAGCATATTTATGTATTAATATTTATAATTACTGCTAAGTATTACATTTAAATTTCCTCACCGATCTTAATTGCATTGTACCGATCAGATCTTAGATAAAACTTTGCATTATAGCCAAGAGGGCAATGTTCATGTTTAATGTGAATTTTTTGCACTTTTCAAAGAGCACTGTTCGTTATTAAATTTCCTATCAATAAAAGAGTTGCTCAGGGGTATTTTTTTAAATGTCATTGCTGAAGATTGATACTGTATATAACTATTTAATACAGGTTAACGATCGTACAAAAATGTATTATAAATTATTTTATTCATTAGATAATGATGGAAGCGGATAGAGTTAAAAACAATATTTTGTTATTAAAAAAGATGCAAGTTGACCATTTTCACTTCATTTATATTCTTTGTTTTTCTATAGCCATCCATTTTGTTTTACATAATCGTTATTTTTAATCGTACCAAAAATATTCAAAATAGCTTAACAAGGATTTTTATTGTTTTAGGTACCTTTTCTAGTCCTGTAAAAAGGGAGCAACCTCTATTTTTTATTTGGAAAATATTTTTTATTATCAACAAAATCAGATTTCTCGTTTTTTTCTCCACTCTACAAAGGTATTACCTTTGTAGAGTCGTAACTATTATGAGAAAAAAAGATGACAAAATTATCGAGCTTTTCTCGATTCGATTCGATTTTAATTTGTATAGAATATAGAATAATATTAGTAAAGCCCTTAAACTATTTACGATCAAGCATTAGAAGCAATTCATCCACACCTCATCACAACGTTCATAGCTCAACTCTAGAAAAACAAAAAAAAAACAAAATTATCTCAAGTACGAAAAACAGTAAATTGAAAAAACTCCACTAGACTTTATTGTCTCGAGGCACTGTAAAAGCGGGCAAGAAGCGCTCGCGAAAAAAAAATAAAAAAAACAACATGGCGACTCTACGTCAGTCACAGTCTTCGCCGTGGCACGCGGGTTATACGGCTACTGTTTTTTTTTAAACGGACCGCTTCATACGCTAAGGAATACGCATTAATATTGATATTATTGCTTTTTTAATTTAATTTATTTCATTGGCCATTCAGAAATTGAGCCGTTTTATGTGAATGGTATAGATTACGTTGGTATTCCTGTGTGAGTAATGGTTTTACAATGTGAATTAGTGCTTTGGGTTTTTTTTAATGCTCGTTAATTGAATTTTGAATGTAGTGAGCCTTCAAAACAATATAATTAAAAGCTGTTTTACGCTTTAAAAATATGATCAAGTTTTTATTAAATTGAATATTTTAAGGTTTACTAAAACATGTAATTTTTTTATTTTTTATTTAATTCGTTAAACCGATATTTTTTTATATTGAAAGTGTCTTTTCTATCCTGCCTAAGGTGACAAATCACTCTCTTTTAACACCTACGCAAAACCTGATTTAAAGCTCTAGGTTTGTGCTATTCAGTATTTATAATAGACTAACTCTTACCCTCGCCGTTGTTCACGTTCTTTTGGATCTTATCAAAGACTAGTCTAGACAAAAATAGCTTCAAAATTGTATTCCGTGGCTTTTATATGAAAAGAGTAAATGCATCTTTGTATCCGTAAATCCAAACGTTATATTATATTAACAGGACAACGAAACTGAAATGAACAAACAAAAACCTAATTAACGAAAGTGTTCTAAATTATAAAAAAAAAACAATTCGATCTGCCAACCATACATAGGTAAGAAGGAAAGCCTTCTACTAACATCCATTGATTTCACCTTACACTTTGTTAGCCTGAGGTTAAATTCCCAGTTTAAACACGTAACTGGCGCTCGCTTTCATTTACCAAGTAAACCTACACCCACATTTCAATAGGGCATTGCCACATCCACATCTCCTGCATAAACCGATCCAGACAAGTGGCTGAATAGTTTTATGCGCGAGAGCACAAAGTTCTTGGTGCTATGCGGCCTATGTTCGTCATTTGCTTTGTGCTCGCCGCGCATACCGCCGTCCCCGCGACCCGGGTATTCGCGTTGCATACCGGCGTCCAAGACTGACGTGTAAAAGTAGCAAAAAGTTTAAAATGTACTTTACGAAACTTATTTGCTAGAAGCCGGCCATGGGAAGGATGTTTTAGTCTCGAATAAAAGAAAAAAAAACAACTATTTTTTTAGCTGCGTAGTACGAAACTATTAAAAAACATAATTTTAAAAGAAATTATCCACTAACTGTGTTTCGAAGCTACTATTTAACTTAAAAAATGGTTAAAAACTGTAATATGAAATCAACCATTGCTTTTCTTCAAAAAAGTCTAGAGCAATAGGTACGCATTATTGCGTACCAGTATTTCAAGAGTAGCGATGGCAACAAAACTGTAGAAATGTGGGAATTCTGTATCCTGGTTTAATGTTTGCAAACGTGCAAATATTTTGTCAACGTATTTAAGTACTTATTGTCGTATTAATAAAATTATTTTTTGTGCTCATAAAAACATTGACTTTTGTAAAAAAATTGAATTAAAAAAGTTATTTCGTTTCGCTATTCCTTTAACCTCCTATCGTATTATCTGATAAATGAAAAAAAACGTTTTTATTGTACATGTAATACCAATATCCAAAAGTGGCTGTAATACCAATTTTCACAGAATTAGGAAGAAATAAAAATTACAGAATTGGGTCCATTTTAAAGTTGAACTTTTTCTGGCGAATTTATTTGATAATGTCCTGTTACTTTATTTATTAATGTTACCTCTCAATGCAGCGCATTTAACTAAAAGTATTTCATATGCGATTGAAATGTGATTATTATACTTTTTTGTCAACCCTACTCACCCAAATACCGCACGGTAAAAAGGCTGCGTGTCGGTGTACCGACAGCATGGCCAGAGGAAGCAATTTGGCTGCGGTCGCGCGCCATATGCCGGCGGCCATTTTGTTTTGCCCCCTTATTTTTATTCAAAACAATCCAACCTGTCAAACGGCAGATGACTGTTTTCGAGAACGGTCAAGCGTGAGTCTGATTAAGTTTATATTTTTTTTTCTTTACATTTTTTTTATTAATGCTTTATCCATTAGAGTTATTTTTTCAAACGTCAAAAATGTCAAAACGTGTTATATCTTTTCATCACTTAACGTACAGGAGTGAAGTTTCGGAGGGAATGGTAAGGTGAAAAGAAAAGGAACTCTGAATAGGGTTGCAAGTTATATTTAAAAAGTAATTTGACGACCTCTGTAGAGGAAAAGTGAGCGGGCTCAACTTTGTCATCGCGCCTCCTCTGAGGTCCCGGGTTCGATTTCCGGCCAGGTCAATATGGTAAACGGACTTTTTTGTATTATCTTGGATCGCGTTGTGGTACCATCGCTGTATCTCATTTCTGTAATACAAGTGCTTTAGATATTTAACATACAATGAGAGTTAAGTATATAATGTTGTTAAATTTTTAAAAAGACATCCAGGATAATTGGAAAGTTTGCATTCCACTTAAATATACAACTAAAGCAATGTATGTGATGTTGTCTAATTTTTAAAAATACCAAGGATTTTTTTTATATTATCTACACTTAGTCGCCATTTTAAATTTAAACGTGTATAGATATAATTGTATCGTCATGTAGGTCATACTATCGACAATTTCGTATGTCGATCAGCATACAAATATTAGAACGACAAAAATGGTCGTATCTGACCGCATCTTTTCATTTTTCCGACCAAATTTCAAGGTCCGTAATTCTGAAATGTACGGAACAATAAATATTGACAATGAGACTGAAATTATAGTCGTTACAACGACTGCGCGCCGTGACGAGCTATGGTAACGTAAAGTTGTACGAAAATATTAAACGTAGTTTGATATTTCAGTAATAAATGACGCTAGGTTCACATGTAACAGCACATGTTTGTTGCGCGAACAAGAAACGACGATGCAAAGTGTATTTTTTTAATTATAGACGTGATGTTTTTTTTTCATCATATTAAAAATTAACTTAAGCTTATATTATATATATATATACTGTTTTGATTTTTTTGCGAAATAGTAAATTTGTTCTTTTGTTTTTTAAACCCATTACACTAATAGAATGCTGCATTATTTTAAAATTACATGAAAATCTTTTAGTCAAAAAACTTACGCAGGCGATCCGCAAGCAAAGTAGCTTTAGGCAAAAATATATCATATTTAACACTAGTTAAATGTACAAATAAGTAATTGACATAATTTTTAGTTCAAACTAAAAAAAGAAATTGCATCCTTAAAAATTTACTCATACCTCGATTTTATAAAACTGCTACAATTCTGAACCAGTTGAGTAGGGATAACGACTGTGTATAAAAACAATTATGTTTAGTCCCTGAATTTCATTTTAAATTACAATAAAAATTTTATTTAATTAACTAAGTAATATACAGTTAGTGACAGTTCAAAAAAATATTATAAACAAAAAATATAAAAAAAACCTACAAATAAAAAATTTGTCCCAGGTCACTGCCAAGGGGCATGGTACCAAGAAGGCTAGCTGCGTTCCCTCTTTGTATGGCCAGACTTATTTTCTGGCCAAGAAAAAAGCCAGCCCTCTGATCTCCCGACGCTTCTTTAAGCCGTTTGGCTAAAAATATAAAAATATAATTTACGCTTCAACAAATGAATAAAAATTTATAATGATACAACAGATCTAAATTCTGTGGAGTTATGTGTTTACGTAAACATATGCAAAGTGACAGCACGTAGAATTGTAACGCTATATTGTATGTCAATAAATTTGTTTACATTATAAAATAAACAATGCGTTTTTTATATTTTTTAGGACCTAAAATGGACGGACCAAATTTTTTTTATCTACCTATTAAAATTAAGCCTGTATTACATTTAACTACTTCTAACAAGTAGGTAAGTTTACGGTTAGCGAAAAAAGGCATAGACAATCCAATTCTTAAAAAAAAAAGTTTTGGTTTTTTTATTGCAACCTTATTTTCGTGTACAAGGGGCAATCTCTCACGGGCAGTAAGCTTATACAATTGAATCCGAAATACCAATATAGAGGTTAAGTCCCATTGCGCCCTGTGACCCGACTAATAGGGGTGGGGTGAGCGCGGGTGGAGACTAGCGGTGGGACACGTAAAAAAATATCGATAACTCCGCGAATTGCCGATTGATTTTTAACTTTTACTGTACGGTCAGACGTAAGTGGCTCACGAGTTTTGACACCATTTTTTTTTCAATATTACAATAATGTTAAAGTTGACAATTTTAGTATCGACCTTATAACTTTATCTACACTAATATTATAAACAAAGAGTAATTATATTGGCAATGCTGTGTTATGTTTGTAATGCATAAAGTAAAAAACTGCCTTTCACCTTTGAAAGATAATTTCAATTAAGTAACTACAGTGCGACCGGTAAATGGAAAAAGAAAAATGTACCTTTATAATAAACGTGAAAGCTAGCTCATTCATATATAATAATATTTGTCAATATATAGTGATGAACTTGTGAGCTTCATGTAGTAACATATAGTTAGTATAGTTTTTTTTTTATATTGCACTTCAAGATTGACCTCATCCCACCTGATGTTAAGTGGTAATGAGGTCATAGCTTAAGGGTGACAAGTACAGCATAATAAATCTGTTACTGAACTTGTCACCCTTACCTTGAAGGCTTGACCCCTGCTACTAATGTAGCACCCCCCAAGAGCTCTGGAAACCTTACTTATACGCAGGAACGCAACAATACAGAAGTGATTGTTATTTGGCTGCGGTCTCCTGTAAGGTGGAGGTATTTCACTAGTCGGGCTGCTCCAGAAAATACATTGACATATTTTTAATTGGTTACATAATAACATAGATTGTTTGTTACAGTTTCATAATAATATATACGACGCAAATATTTAAAAATAGCAAAGCTAATATATTCTGTTGTAGGATTTTTATTGCGATTACTTTATCAGTAATGCAACTTGGCATGCAAACCTATATGCTGTAGTTAAAGTTTTGAATAGATAAATTAGTGAACTTCCAAGTTAGTAAATACGAAAAAAACAGTATTATATTTAAAAAGTTACTTTGACCGAGCTTTTGCAAAGCATACTTAATTTCATTATCATTGGAAAAAATATATTTAATTCCTTAGTTTAAAACCGTAAGATATGAAAATATTAACTTTATACATAAATAATTTCAGAGTAAACAAAAAAAAAATTGAAAGCATTGTGAATGCATGAACAGCATGTTTAGACTAAATTTTTTATTGAAAAAGTGAAATTTTCATCCACCCCAAAACCAGTCGTTTCATCAACCACCCAATTCGCAAACCTGCCTGCAGCATATCATACATCATATTATTATTTACACGTGTAATGATCGCTCTGACATGGCATTAAAATCTTGCTTGTCGAGTTTACCGGTGACATACTGACATACCGTTTTATATATTATCCTTCGTGGAAGTAATCAGTTCGCGTATACGAACGCATATTATTGAATAATTAATTGCACGTAATAAAATGACTTTTGTTATTATTTATGCGTAATTACTTACTTACCTGATCGTTTATAATTTAAATTTAATGTGTCATTACTGTATCTGTGATACGTCTTTATTAAAATGGCGTGGATAAAGCTAGCAATGTATTAGTTTGTGTCAATGGTAGATAATTATTACATTTGTGTGAGTTTTGTACCAATTTAAAAATACTAATTTCAAAAAACAATATCTTCGGTGTTGTTGTGTTCCTGCGTGTGAGTAAGGTTTACAGAGCTCCTGGGGGGTGCTACATCAGTAGCAGGGGTCAAGCCTTCAAGGTAAGGGCGACAAGTCCAAGATTTATTATGCTGTACTTGTCGCCCTTGAGCTAGCCCCTCATTTCTACTTAACATCAGGTGGGATGAGGTCTCGTGGAATCTCGAAGTGCATTATAAAAAAAACACTAAAGAGTTCGTTTAGTTGAACGCAATAGATTAAGAACTTCTAAGTTCGAATTGAATAATATTTAAGTCATAGACAGATTAAATACATACAGTAACACCACACTAAGACCAGACCAGTAGACCAATGTATAGAGGCTGCTTATGACCCATAGCTTTACTTTTGCTTTTGGGGTTATAATTAATATTGGCTCTAACTCAAAGCAACCAAATATATACCTATCTCCCTAGCAGTACGGGATTTGAACCCACGACCTTCACGCATCGCACGTGCTGCTCTTAAACAGTTTTTCAGTTATAAAAATATCATTGCAAAAAAACATAAATAGGTCTTGTCAGCCAGTACATATTCTCAGATAACTTTTAACTATAAAATAAACTTCTCGCCTATCTGTACTTGTCGCTGTTAAGCTAGGACCTCATTACCACTTAAAATCAGGTGCAATGAGGTCAATCTTGAAGTGCAATAAAAAAAAGAAAAAGATGAGTAGGTACATAGTACAAATACGCTTCATGTAAGATTCTAATGCCATGTCTTATCAAGGAAGATAAACATCAAAACATAACATTTTTATACTTGAATACACGGAAAAACAAGTTTTTAATACTTGCTTTTCCTCTTTGGCGTTTTGTGGTAAACCAGCATATAATTTAAATGATAAACGTGTTTTTCTAGTGGACAACGTGAAAGTTTTTTTTAAGCAAATTGAGGACAGGTGATCTCCAATATCATATATCTTTACATATTGGAACTTAAATTAACCATGAATTTTGAAAGAACAAAAAGTAATGCTGGTTTTATTTACGTAATTTTTTACTGTAATATTCATATTGCTTTAAATCATCATCAATTTTATTTCCTTTAAAATACGCTATTAATTTAATATTTTTCTTTCTTCATTTGTATCAATTTTAATATTATTATGACAGGCTGAAAACATTATGAAAGTTTAAACACAATTTTTTTTAATTGTCTAAACCAATATGTTCATTCATTTAAAAACAGTAAGTTATGTTATTCGAATAATCGATATTTTTGTCGACTTTTCTCTTCTCTAAGCGTAACGGCGAGTAACGGCACGTCACCCCGATAGCCCCGCCCCTCGGCACGCAACCCCTATGTATATACGTATATTTTATGTATATTTGTGCGACTGTGCGTCCCTAAGCACATATATATTTTGGCAAAAAACTTTGTTAGACATTTTATCGACTTTTTGGATGACACCTTGGATGCTACGTCATTTGAGAATTTATTATCAAAAGTAGGGAAGCTTAAAGATAACGAAACGATGTATCAGAATATTTATAAGTAATTAAGACGACCTCGGTGGCGCAGTGGCTAAGGTAGGCGGCCAAAGCGCGAAAGGGCCCTGGTTCTATTACCGATCGGGTCAATTTGGAAAACGAACTTTTCTAAATTGACTTGGGTCTGGGTGTGCTGGGATAGCTCCCCCAGTTAGCATCCTTCGTCTGGTGCTCATAGTACCTTAATTTGAGACCAGGTGATTGGTGTGATTGTCTGGCGCATTTTAATTTTTTTTATCTATATTATATAAAGCTAAATTACCACTCACTCACTGACTGACTCATCGGGGGTTTTTTTGGGGGGTTTCCCGTTTTTCTACCTCTTTGGAATGTTCTATGGGGGTGGGTTATTTTTCAATCAAAGCAGGTTTTTTTATTTTTTTTTCCAAAAATCCAAGATGGCGGCCGTTTTTGCCAAATTGAAATTAAAAAAATGTATAGAGTGCCCAAGCTGCGCAGACTTTTTTGGGAACGTTTTTTACTGTTTACTATATCGAAAAAGTAAAATGTCAAAAAAACAAGATGTCCGCGCCGCTATCTTGGATCGAAAATTCGATTTAGAGCTGTTTTTGCGGGGTCGTGGTGGAGAGGTTTCCACAGATAATTGAAAATTTTTTTTTTAACTCTGCCGGCAGTATAGTCAACTTGCAAACCTCATCCATAGATAATAGAGTTTGGCCATAGAGACGCAGCTGGCGGCAGTTTTGTAGGGAGCAAAAGTTTTGTCATTTTCAAAGTCGATTTTGAGGGGGATGGCAACACCGGGTCGAATCGGTTTGTATAGGGCAGTGGTAGGTTAGTTACCCGTCTATTGTTTTGCGAAATAAATTCTACCAAATTCATGGTAGTTTTTACCCCATGGCCCCAAATGGTAGGAAAAAAAAATTACCTTGTAGAAGAAAAATAAATACGCTGTGGGGTGGCAATGGAGGTCCGAAATGACAAAAAGGTAGTTTTTCGGAAAAATCCTGGCAACCCTGGAAATGGCGGGGAAAAACATTTTTTCGACATGGTCATTTTCCAAAAGCTCTAGGGGCGACTGGGTGAGAGCGAGAAAAAAAATAAAAATTAGGTCTGATGCAATATATAACCTAGAATACAGGAAAAATATGGCCGTTGGAAAATCCAAGATGGCGGACCCCCTTTCGGCCATTTTGAATTTTGCACGATTTTCAAAACGGTTTTTTTGGCACTTGGCAACATTTGAGCGAGTCGCAATGTACCGAGCGGTTGCATGTTTTGTTCATATGTGTTGCCAGGTCAAATAAAATTTCTACCATTTTTGGTAGTTTTTGACTCGTGCCCAAAAAACGAAAAAAAAATTTTTTGACATTTGGTTGAAACGTCTACCACTTAATTATGTATATCTCATAGCCGAATGATATTTTGCGGCTTTTGGGCAGATCACCTGGCAACACTGGGAGCTACGGTAAAAAATATTTTTTCGACATGGTCATTTTCCAAAAGTTCTGAGGACAACTGGGTGGGAGCAAGAAAAAAAATAAAAATGAGGTTCGCTGTCAAATATAGTCTAGATTATGGGAAAACTATAGACTTTTTGATTTACAAGATGGCCGACGCGCTGGCGGCCATTTTGTGATTTTTTCGTGTTTTTGAAAAATTAAAATTAAAATTTCGGGTATTTTTAAAAATCTGAGCGAGTCGAAATGTACTAGGCGGTTATGTATTTTGCTATTGTGTGTTGCCAGGTGAAAAAATATTTCTACCATTTTTGGTAGTTTTTGGCTCAGGTCCCGAAAAGGTCGAGAATAGAAATAATGACATTTCGCGCAAATCATTCCCATGTGCCTAATAGGCATCTTAATAGTAATGACATTTGACTATTTTTATTTCCTTAATTGGGCAACACCGAGAGCTGGTGAGGAAAAAGTGCAAAAAACATGGTCACCTACCGGAGGCTCTGTGGGCCACAGGATATAAAATATGAAAAAAGTAAAAATGAGGTTTGATGCCGTATATAACCTAGATTACAGGAAAACTATAGGCTTTTCGATAAACAAAATGGCGGATGCGCTGGCGGCCATTATGTAAAAATCTGCAGGATTCAAAATGTATTCATTAACTTTCGGGGTAGAAGGAGGGGTCGTAGGGAAAATATGCTCGGAGCTTTATTGGAGGTTTACGTGATGCCCCTGTGATGGTTTAAAAATTTACCCGATTTTCGGGGTAATTTCGGAGATTTTGGGCCCGACAGAAAATGCTCAAATTAAAAAAAAAAAAGGATGAGGTCCTGTCCAAATGGTCCATCCGTGGTCGATTGACCCAAAAAAAAGCGAGTAAGTACAAAATTTTAGGAAAAATTGAAAAATCAAATTTCTATGGAGTACTTGATTCCCCATACATTTTGTACTGAAATCGACCGTAGTAAGAAAATGTATGGGGAAATTGTTGCATAGTAATATAGTACCGTATTGAGTGCTATTAAAACTCGGAACGGGTAACTTTGCGAGGCCGGAGGCCGAGCTGCGTTGCGAGACCGCAGGTCGAGCGCCGCGTAGGGCGAAGCCCGAAGCGGCTATATCCTGTGTAACTTTCGCGAGGCCGAAGGCCGAGCTTCGAATGCGAGGCCAAAGGCCGAGCGCCCGCGTAGAGCGAAGCTCGAAGCGGCTGCCATCAAACACTTTGGACCAATATAGACGAGACAATTGATCAAGTAACCTACGCGAGGCCGTAGGCCGAGCTGCGATGCGAGACCACAGGTCGAGCGCCGCGTAGGGCGAAGCCCGAAGCGGCTATGTTCTGTGTAACTTTCGCGAGGCCGAAGGCCGAGCTTCGAATGCGAGGCCGTAGGCCGAGCGCCCGCGTAGAGCGAAGCTCGAAGCGGCTTCCGTCGAACACTTAGGCCATTTTATTAAAGTGCAACACAAGTCACCCTAGGCGCGAGGCCGCTGGCCGAGCTGCGCCGCGCAGGGCGGAGCCCGAAGCGGAAAGGCTCATAAGGCCACAGTTGCAAAACTCTAGCGCCGTTCAAAAGAAGCACTAGGCCCCCATTGCGGACGGTTCAACACCCCCGTGTCACACCCGCGAGGCCGCAGGCCGAGCTGCGTATGCGAGGCCGAAGGCCGAGCGCCGCGGGAGGGCGAAGCCCGGGAGCGGCCAGCGCCGCAGGCCTAGCTTTTAGCAGACTCGCGCGAAGCGCGTGCTGCAAAAGCTAGTCTATATTATATAAAGCTAAATTACCACTCACTGACTCACTCACTCATCGGGGGTTTTTTTGGGGGGGTTATCGTTTTTCTACCGCTTTGGCATGTTCTAACGGGGTGGGTTATTTTTCAATCAAAGCAGGTTTTTTTATTTTTTTTTCCAAAAATCCAAGATGGCGGCCGATTTTGGGGAATCAACTTTTTTCTTGTCTATGGAATGGCCGGGCGGTTTTAACTTTTTTTGAAACTCCCATTGCTATGTATTGTTGTGAAAAAGTAAAATGTCAAAAAAACAAGATGTCCGCGCCGCCATCTTGGATCGAAAATTTGGTTTAGAGGTGTTTTTGCGGAGTCGTGGTGGAGAGGTTTCCATAGATAATTGAAAAAATTTTTTTGGACTGTACTGGCAGTATAGCCTTCTTTTGAATGTTGGTCATAGATTATAGAGTTTGGCCATAGAGACGGCGCTGGCGGCAGTTTTGTAGGGAGCAAAAAATTTGTCATTTTCAAAGTCGATTTTGAGGGGGATGGCAACACCATGTCGAATCGGTTTGTATGGAGCGATGGTAGGTTAGTTATCCGTCTATTGTTTTGAGAAATAAATTCTACCGAATTCATGGTAGTTTTTACCCCATGGCCCCAAATGGTAGGAAAAAAAAATAACCTTGTAGAAAAAAAATAAATACGCTGCGGAGTGGCCATGGAGGTCCGAAGTGACAAAAAGGTAGTTTTTCGGAAAAATCCTGGCAACCCTGGAAATGGCGGGGAAAAACATTTTTTCGACATGGTCATTTTCCAAAAGCTCTAGGGGCAACTGGGTGAGAGCGAGAAAAAAAATAAAAATTAGGTCTGATGCAATATATAACCTAGAATACAGGAAAAATACGGCCGTTCAAAAATCCAAGATGGCGGACCCCCTTTCGGCCATTTTGAATTTTTCACGATTTTCAAAACGGTTTTTTTGGCACTTGGCAACATTTGAGCGAGTCGCAATGTATGGAGCGGTTGCATGTTTGGTTCATATGTGTTGCCAGGTCAAATAAAATTTCTACCATTTTTGGTAGTTTTTGACTCGTGCCCAAAAAACGAAAAAATTTTTTTTTGACATTTGGTTGAAACGTCTACCACTTAATTGTGTATAGCCCATAGCCAAATGATATTTTGTGGCTTTTGGTCAGATCACCTGGCAACACTGGGAGCTACGGTGAAAAATATTTTTTCGACATGGTCATTTTCCAAAAGTTCTGAGGGTGACTGGGTGGAAGCGAGAAAAAAAATGAAAATGAGGTTCGCTGTCAAATATAGTCTAGATTATGGGAAAACTATAGACTTTTTGATTAACAAGATGGCCGACGCGCTGGCGGCCATTTTGTGATTTTTTCGTGTTTTTGAAAACTTCAAATTCAAATTGGGGTTATTTTTTTTATTTGAGCGACTCGCAATGTACTAGGCGGTTATGTGTTCTGTCATCGTGTGTTGCCAGGTGAAAAAATATTTCTACCATTTTTGGTAGTTTTTCGCTCAGGTCCCGAAAAGGTCGAGAATAGAAATAATGACATTTCGCGCAAATCATTCCCATGTGCCTATGAGGCATCTTAGTAGTAATGACATTTGACTATTTTTATTTCCTTAATTGGGCAACACCGAGAGCTGGTGAGGAAAAAGTGCAAAAAACATGGTCACCTACCGGAGGCTCTGTGGGCCACAGGATATAAAATTCGAAAAAAGTAAAAATGAGGTTTGATGCCGTATATAACCTAGATTACAGGAAAACTATAGGCTTTTCGATAAACAAAATGGCGGATGCGCTGGCGGCCATGATGTAAAAATCTGCAGGATTCAAAATGTATTCATCAACTTTCGGGGTAGAAGGAGGGGCTGTAGGGAAAAAATGCTCAGAGCTTTATTGGAGGTCTACATGATGCCCCTGTGATGGTTCAAAAATTTACCCGATTTTTGGGGTAATTTTGGAAATTTTGGGCCCGACAGAAAATGCTCGAATTTAAAAAAAATAAGTATGAGGTCCTGTCCAAAATGTCCATCCGTGGTCGATTGACCCAAAAAAAAGCGAGTAAGTACGAAATTTTAGGAAAAATTGGAAAATCAATTTTGTATGGAGTACTTGGTTCCCCATACATTTTGTACTGAAATTGACCTTAGTAAGAAAATGTATGGAGAAATTGTTGTATATGAATGTAGTACCGTATTGAGTGCTATTAAAACTTGGAAATGGTAGCATTGCGAGGCCGGAGGCCGAGCTGCGTTGCGAGACCGTAGGTCGAGCGCCGCGTAGGGCGAAGCCCGAAGCGGCTATATTCTGTGTAACTTTCGCGAGGCCGAAGGCCGAGCTTCGAATGCGAGGCCAAAGGCCGAGCGCCCGCGTAGAGCGAAGCTCGAAGCGGCTGCCATCAAACACTTTGGGCTGATATAGACGAGACAATTGATCATGTAACCTACGCGAGGCCGTAGGCCGAGCTGCGATGCGAGACCACAGGTCGAGCGCCGCGTAGGGCGAAGCCCGAAGCGGCTATGTTCTGTGTAACTTTCGCGAGGCCGAAGGCCGAGCTTCGAATGCGAGGCCAAAGGCCGAGCGCCCGCGTAGAGCGAAGCTCGAAGCGGCTGCCATCAAACACTTTGGACCAATATAGACGAGACAATTGATCAGATCAAGTAACCAACGCGAGGCCGTAGGCCGAGCTGCGATGCGAGACCATAGGTCGAGCGCCGCGTAGGGCGAAGCCCGAAGCGGCTATGTTCTGTGTAACTTTCGCGAGGCCGAAGGCCGAGCTTCGAATGCGAGGCCACAGGCCGAGCGCCCGCGTAGAGCGAAGCTCGAAGCGGCTTTCGTCGAACACTTTGGCCATTTTATTAAAGTGCAATCCAAGTCACCCTAGGCGCGAGGCCGTAGGCCGAGCTGCGCCGCGCAGGGCGGAGCCCGGAGCGGAAAGGCTCCTTAGGCCACAGTTGCAAAACTCTAGCGCCGTACAAAAAAAGCACTAGGCCCCCATTGCGGACGGTCTAACACCAAAAGTCACACCCGCGAGGCCGCAGGCCGAGCTGCGTATGCGAGGCCGAAGGCCGAGCGCCGCGGGAGGGCGAAGCCCGGGAGCGGCCAGCGCCGCAGGCCTAGCTTTTAGCAGACTCGCGCGAAGCGCGTGCTGCAAAAGCTAGTCTATCTATATTATATAAAGCTAAATTACCACTGACTCACTGACTCACTCATCGGGGGTGTTTTTGGGGGTGTTCGGGTTGTTTTACCTCTTTGGCATGTTCTAACGGGGTAGGTTATTTTTCAATCAAAGCAGGTTTTTATATTTTTTTTTTCCAAAATCCAAGATGGCGGCCGATTTTGCTGAATTGAAATAAAAAAAATGTATAGAGTGCCCAGGCGGTTTCTACTTTTTTAGAGAATGGTGTTGGAGTTTAGTACATTGAAAAAGTAAAATGTCAAAAAAACAAGATGTCCGCGCCGCCATCTTGGATCGAAAATCCGATTTAGAGGTGTTTTTGCGGGGCCGTGGTGGAGAGGTTTCCACAGATAATTGAAAAATTTTTTTTGAACTCTGCCGGCAGTATAGTCAACTTGCAAACCTCATCCATAGATTATAGAGTTTGGCCATAGAGACGCCGCTGGCGGCAGTTTTGAAGGGACCAAAAATTTTTTCATTTTAAAAGTCGATTTTGAGGGGTATGGCAGCACCATGTCGAATCGGTTTGTATGGAGCGGTGGTAGGTTAGTTATCCGTCTATTGTTTTGAGAAATAAATTCTACCAAATTCATGGTAGTTTTTGCCCCATGGCCCCGAATGGTAGAAAAAAAATTTACCCTTGTAGAAAAAAAATAAATATGCAGTGGGGTGGCCATGAAGGTCCGAAAAGACAAAAAAGTAGTTTTTCGGAAAAATCCTGGCAACCCTGGAAATGGCGGGGAAAATCATTTTTTTGACATGGTTTTTTCCAAAAGTTCTTTTGAAGACTGGGTCGGAGCGAGAAAAAAAATAAAAATTAGATTCGGTGCGTTATATAACCTAGAATACGGGAAAAATACGGCCGATCCAAAATCCAAGATGGCCGACCCCTTTTCGGTAATTTTGAATTTTTCACGATTTTCAAAACCGTTTTTCAGGCACATGGCAACATTTGAGCGAGTCACAATGTATGGAGCGGTTACATGTTTGGTTTATATGTGTTGCTAGGTCAAATAAAATTTCTACCATTTTTGGTAGTTTTTGACTCGTGCTCTAAAAACGAAAAAAAAATTTTTTGACATTTGGTCTAAATGTCTACCACGTTATTATGGCAAGCTTATGGCCAAATGATATTTTACTAATTTTAGCCCAATCACCTGGCCACACTGCGTGCCAGAGCGAAATATATATTTTGTGACTTGGTCATTTTCCAAAAAATAATATGGCGATTGGGTGAGAGCGAGAAAAAAAATGAAAATGAGGTTCGATGTCAAATATAGTCCAAATTATAGGAAAAATACGAACGCTCAAAAATACAAGATGGCCGACCCGCTGGCGGCCATTTTGTGAAAATTATGTGTTTTCGAAAACGTTAAATCCTAATTTTCATTTATTTGGCAACATCTGAGCGAGTCACAATGTACTAGGCGGTTATGTATTTTGTTATTGTGTGTTGCCAGGTGAAATAAAAATTCTACTATTTTTGGTAGTTTTTGACTCAGGTCCCGGCGAAAGTCGAAAATAGAAATAATGACATTTCGCGCAAACCATTCCCATGTGCCTATGAAACATCTCCATTGAAATGACATTTGACTATTTTTATCTCTGTGACCTGGCAACACCGGGAGCTGTTGGGACAAATGTGCAAAAATCATGGTCACCTTCCAGAAGACCTGTAGGCCGCAGGATATAAAAATTGAAAAATGTAAAAATGAGGTTTGGTGCAGTATATAACCTAGATGAGATATTATATAATAGACTTTTCGATAAACAAAATGGCGGATGCGCTGGCGGCCATTATAAAAAATCTGCAGAATTCAAAATGTATTTTTTAAATTTTGTGGTAGAAGGAGGGGTCGTAGGGAAAATATGCTCGGAGCTTTATTGGAGGTTTTTATGATGCCCCAGTGATGGTTGAAAAATTTACCCGATTTTTGGGGTAATTTCGGAGATTTTGGACCCGACAGAAAATGCTCGAATTTAAAAAAAATAAGTATGAGGTCCTGTCAAAAATGTCTATCTGTGGTCGATCGACCCAAAAAAAAAGCGAGTAAGTACGAAATTTTAGGAAAAAATGGAATATCTAATTTCTATGGAGTACTTGGTTCCCCATACATTTTGTACTGAAATTGACCGTAGCAAGTAATTTGTATGGGAAAATTATTGTATACTAATGGTTTAGTGTAATCCTTTTTTCCATTATGTCAGAAATGTTTTTGTGTTATATTTAGTATTGAAAACGTACAAAAACGTACGCCAAAAAAGCAAATTTATTAAATACAAAACTATTCGTACTGTCTTCGGAAATATGAGATAAACTGGTTGCTGAATTTTTTTCTGAAGTTTCTGAATTTTAAAGTGGTTAGTTTGTTGCTCTTAATTTGTTTGATAAACTGGAGTCTATGTATCTTGGTAGTTTAGGTACTATTAGTTAGTAAAACTAATGAGACTAGGTATGTGATGTCAGACTCATTGGAGCAATGACTGTCGCTTCCGGCTGACGATCTACGGGGCGTGGGTTCAATCACCAGATCAGGACATTGCTTTGAAGAATTTGTTTAATTAATGCCTGAGTTTTATGCAATTATTATTAACTAACAGCCGCCCGCGACTTCGTCCGCGTGGACATTTTTTTAGATCATTTCAATAGGAATAATTCTTTCATACATATATTTTTGGTATCTTGAACCGTTTTCGCAGCGCACCCAACGGAAGCCCTCAAGGATGAATAATTTTCTCTATTTTTTTCACATTTTCCATTATTTCTTCGCTCCTAATAGCTGGCAGCGTGATGTTGTTATATAGCCTAAGGCTAAAACCTTCCTCGATAAGCGGTCTATTCAACACAAGAAGAATTTTTAATTCGAACCAGTCGTTCTTGAGATTAGCGCGTTCAAACAAACCAACAAACTCTTCAGCTTTATAATATTAGTATAGAAGTATAGATTATAATATTAGTATAGATTACTTATCCAAGTTTGCAGTCACGCTGAAGTGAGGGGCTGAGTTGAGGGAAATCTTAGGCGACGTGGCTCTCTATAGGAATAAGTAGGTATCTTAATCAAATGCGAATTGTACTTTGTAATAATTCTGTACCTGTTCGTACTAGGGAAATTACCTTTTTGGTTTTCGACTCAACTTGTTGATCGGGAAAGGACCACATTTCAAAATAATGACTACCCACTAACCAATCACGTCAACTTACCTAGGACCTACCTAACTTACGTAGAATCACTTAACTGATGATTTAAATCGATATAGAACTTCTCTCGGAATAAATTTAGAATATATATTTACCTTTATATACATATAAAATAAAAGTACACAGGCGAATAGAGAACCTCTTCCTTTTATGAAGTTGGTTAAATAAGTGCGAGTTTGTCTCACCCATAAAGGGTAGCAGGAAATAACACTAAATAAAAGTTCTTGCATCTCGTTGTAATTTTGAAAGTGTTCCTCGCGCAAACTATGCAGTTTGGAGAAATAAATTAAACAATTTAATTTTTTAAAGATCTATCCATAGCTGCCCCCACAGCCACACGTACTATGGGATTGATGAAAAAACATTTTCGAGTTTAAGTTGAAAGTATAGGAACACCCTAAATATATTTTTCTTATTTTTGGTGAAAATCTTATTGCGATTTACTGAGTAAGTACATTCTCGATCAATAAAATGTAAACACTTGAGCTCTTATGCCATTGACTCACAGTTCATTTTAGAATGAGTTCGTATACATGTTAGAGCATGTGACTGTACATTTACTTACCTACTTATAGCTTTTGTACAATAGTACCTATAGTTCTTAAAGTTTCGGAATAAAGTGACTGCGACATACGGGCGAACTAACAGACAGAAAGATAGACACAACGAGTCCTTAGGAATCTCTTTTTTCCATTTGACTACGGAACCCTAAAAAATTCAGCCTTAAGTGTTTCGATGTAGATGAAATTTAAACCTATTTGAAGGCGGAGATATTTTTTCTAAGTTTCTTTAAAATAGCTACGAACAGTATGACCGACATTTTGGCCAAATAGTTGCTCTATTATGTGCCGCCTACACCCGTCGCCTTCCTGCCATATCGCAATCGCGTAAGGTCGTCTTTAGGGTCCTCCTACGTTGCTTTTGAAGCACATGGTCGTCATTCTAAACCCTTTCTACGTCATAGTCCGTTGTTTCTACGAGTCATGTGGGCGATCATTTGCATTAGATTGTTCTAATTTTTTGCCCTATGTCAATGATATTAGTCTTGCAATGGATAGCTTTATTCTGAACCTTTGAATTTTCTTAGTAGTTTGTACATTTAAAAGTGTATAATATTAGGACCTCTTTAAATAATGTAATGCACACACTGAAGAACTACATTTGACTAAGATTTGTGGTAAAGTTACAATTAACCAAATAACAATCTATTAAAATGTTGTTTTTAGACTAGGAGGCCTACTCCCATAAACGAAATATGTCGGATCCGACAACGGATGGCAATTTTTAATCCTCATAATCATAAAGAAATCACTTTGAATGCAAATTAAGCGTTTTTAAAAAACCAAAAAATTGTATATGCAAATCAAAAACCACATCTTCATTCCTAAACATTTAAATAATCTTCAAAAACGAAACCTTTCGTTTGTTCGTTTCGTTTTGAGAGTCCCCTGCCTAGGTAATGCACCAGTTTTCCTAAAACCCCACAGTAAGCACCATAAACTTATGCTAAGACAATGGGTAGTACCACAAAAAACATTTAAATGCACTTTAACACTACATAACAACTAAAATCATCCAAATACAGAACAAATATAAATTTTTATTACAATAATAGTTGGGAATCGAACCCACACCCTTTGGTTCATTGGCCAGGAGTGCAAGCCATTGTTACAGTAGCTACTCAAATAATATAATTATGTAAAATAAGTTAAAGAGTAATTACTGTAAAATACGATAAAAAAAATACAAGAACCCTAATATTTGAACATTCTTAATTATTCTAATTGAACTCTAATAAATTAAATTGAAAATTTACAATAAAACGAATCTTTCACATTTTAAATTATGTTTATTTCTCTAAGCGAGATGATTTAAACAACATTTCACTTCACTTTAGTCAAGCATTATAATGGTCTATTGTTTCCTGAATATTAATAGTAGTACTCTTCATTAGTGGTAGATTTCCAGATTTTTGGACATTTACAGTTTGTTTTGATGATTACCGTCCCCATCATTATTTTATTATTACACACCGAGGTTGTGCCAAAAGTATTAAGTATTGCCTTATGATTATTGGCCCAAAATTATTCATTCTTGATTTTATATTGAAATAGGTAAATAGGTTGTAGCTGAAAGAAAAACAAATAATGATTTAGTTAACAATCAATGAGAAGATCATCCTTTAAGTCAATAAGAGGTTGGTGGGACATTTGAAATTTTTAAGTTTAATTTGAAGGCTGAACCACATAAGCCTGTAAAACTCAACTCCGGAACAGTTTTAAATAATTAATGAAATATGTAAATAAAAACATTTGTTTTTAAGAATATCAATAAATGCAATTTAAATTCAAAATCTACAGTTGATTAGTTTTGACATTGATTCTGAGTTAGGTACAGATTTTATCTAATAGGTATTTTAGTTTTATATAAATGTGACTGTTAGTTTCACATACAACATTAACATTGTAAGACAGGGTTCATTTTCAAAAAAGGGTTTGTACTGACCTGGGAATAGAAGCTTTTGGCTTATATTTCTGATTAGTGCCTCTTACTTTATTATGTGCACTGAGCATTTATGTTTTGTTTTTCTGAAACTGAAATAATTTAAATAAATTGTAGTTGGTACATACGAATAATTTATTGTATGTAAGTGGCTCTATGCAACTAAGTATTTGAATTTGTCATTACACTGCTACACTCCAACCTAACGTTGGTTTACTGTTAACTTTGATCAGCTGAAAAACCAAAAACTCATCAAATACGAATATTTACACAAATTGGCACTACCTATCAACTTTTTCTGATGAACAACATTTTTAAATGAAGACCATACATATGATACTTATTTACGTACAAATAAACTGTTAAGTTGTAATGTCTTAACACTATCAAATTCCTAATAAAACTTTATAACTTTTTTGGTTTGTTTACATTATGGCTTGCACATCTTTGACAGTTGTCACTAATTTGCCTTACGGAATGAATGAATGAAATTAACCGACGACGATTTATAACAAAAAACACATATAAATAATTTTGTTCATACTTTTAGTCTATTAAAATTCAAAATATGATTAATGCTATTTAAATTGGGGCTCTTAAGTATTGAAAGTTTTATTTAGTATTTTAAATACGCTAAACGATTAATTTTCAAATGGACGCATATAATTGATTGACCAATGAGCAGAAAGGATGCTTCAACAAACCGGAAACGAAGCAAGTCACCCAACGTTTTACCCTGGATTTGGGGACTTTAATGTAGTATTAAAGACGAGTAAGTAGGAGAAGATATGCTCAAATTATGTTTCAAAATTTCATGTTTTAAGGACATAGAAGAGGAATTAAAATAGTTGTCTAAGTATTTCATACAGTTTCCTTTTGATTGCGAAAAATAATTTTAGAACCCGGCTGATAAATATTTCATTATTAAATAGGATAAATTTTAACGTCAAATGCGTAATATTTGAAGTGATGAAATAGTTTGTCATTTATTTTAAAAGAGGATATCTGTTGAGTTTGTTGCGGCGCTTCTTCTCAACAGAACCAACGTCGAGGCGCTGGTAGGAAAAAATAATTGACGTGCAAAAGAATTTATTGTAAATCCACTTGCAGAAATAAATCATTTCATTTCATTTCATTAAATCATTTCATTTCATTTCATTTCATTTCATTTCATAGAAATAACACAAAAAATCAGTAATCATTAGACTCGTATGTATGTATTTAGTAATAATTTTAATTTAGTTGGTAATCAGCCGTCGTTGGGTAAAAGAAAAGTAAAAAAATATGAAAAGTGTTAGTTAAGTTATAGCGAGCGACGTGTCACGACAGCGGCCGGTGACCGTAACGTCTTATTTATTTGTTAAAAATCTTTGATTTATTAAGAAGCCTCAATATTGTTCGTTTTCATGATATCTGACGTCAATTCGGAGATTGTGTTATCATAACGTTTAAAACTTAAAAAAAAATTTTCACAAATAGGCATTTCTTTATTGAAATACATAGTAGTGTAAGTGACGTAAAAGATTATACATTTTTCAAATACATTAGACAAAGAAAATATGATCTTGAGAACATTTTTGCTTTATAGAAATAAGATTAATATTTATTTTCATACTATCATATACTTATTTAAATAAGTTATAATTTTTGTGCGCTCGCCGGTTCATGTTTTTATTATCTGAAAACAAAATGTTATGAAATCAAATATTTTAAATTAAAAATAAAATTTTATTGTCATAAAATGCAAAATCAAAATATTCTTCTGAAAATATTACCAATAAAATAGTTGTTTTGCTGTTCGTGACTTTTGAAATTTTTTTTTTTTGTGGTATTTCATAATTGTACTGCTGGTAACATTTAAATTTGGAGCCAAAAAGTTTAGTTCCGCGCGTTGCTACAGCCATCTTTTTTCACTTCGTACATCGACGCGAGGAAGGTGAGTGTTCTTTTGTGTTGTGTTTTTGTTATTTCACATTTTAAAAAGATTTGGTGAAAAATGTTTTCCATAATTATTACTATTTTATGATTTTGTTTCATTTTGGGTGGAAAACATTGCGATTCGTGGTTTTTTAAAGTATGTGAAAGGAAAACGCGTTTTTGGGATTAGTACTACCAACCTAGGTTTACTTGTGAATTGGGTACTAGGTTTAACTTTAATATATAATACCTACGGTTTGCATGTTGATTCTAAACGATGTTACAATTTTGCTATTTAATGGGTTACTTAAACGTCGTGTCTGAAATCTGAATGATGTAGGTAGGTAATAACTTTTGAGCCAAAGTTAGTAACATGGCGGCGACCCACGCCACTTTAGCTACCTACATCTTTTTCAACATCACCTTACCCATACATGTTTCTTTCATGTCACAAAATAATAATTAGGTACCTTCCCAAGAAATTTGTTTGAAACAGCAATATCACCAGAGATCCAACAATTTGTTCAGCTACTAGCATGCTTGATGCATTCCTACTGTTTTCCTGTGTTAGGTGCTGAGCAATTTCAATAACATTATTTCTTTAAAATCTTAATTATTCTATTTATGTGTTTTAGAAACCCACCGACGACAATGATGGCAGAACGATTCGACACCGCTTCAGCGTGCATCGCCACTGGTAAGTACTTACCTTTTCAACTTTACTGTTTACTGCATTGCGTACTATTTTCGGTTTTAAATAATAACCATAGGAATAAATGTGTGAACTAACTACCTAATTCATAAATTATTGCATGGCGTTGTAGGTACTTTTCTCGAATAACAAAATAACCTTATTAATCACACGTGATCGCTCATCTTTGAATGCTAGCTTTACATATCTTAATTTCTACTAACTATATTTGTATTTTCTGGGTATTAAAGTCTCATATCTACTTACCTAATTATTCTTCTGAATGAAATAATATTTTTTTCAAAATTTAATGGGTCTGATGGATATTAGTTTTGTTCATTAACAGTTAGTTTTAAAATCAATTTATTTGAATGAAACTAGAGATCATTTACAAATATGAATTTTACAGAAATAGGTAGGTATTCGGTGTAATTGGAGGATTGTAACAATGTCTTTAGTTTAATAAAAAGTAAAAGTACATACTTGAAGTAAGTAGGTAGGTTCTTGTGTCACAGGAGATTTAAAACAGCGTTAACTCTGAATTACCTAAGTCAGTTTTATATGGAAAATAGCTTTACATAATATAGATATAACTTGCGATAGGTACTGAATTGTTTTACTTTTTAAATAGCTATCCTTAATAAAAATATACCTACTTATTTTCTACATTGTTTGATCAGAAAATTAATTTAACCTTTGAATGTTCTTATCTGATAATAGGTACCTATATTTATTTCAAGTTCTGTATTTGTGATTGAAGCAGAAATTAAACTTGTAACCAAGCATTATTTACTGTTATTAAATTAGTTATTCTTTTTTAATGATTCAGGTAGATAATTTTAGCTATTTCGAAAAGATTTTCTTATCGACTTAGGTAGTAATTTTATTAGGACGGAATATAGGATAATTTTATTTATGATTTAGAATTAATGACCATTATGAAAATAATGTTCATCTTACAGTTTTTTTCGTCAAAGCATCTTATTTTTAAAAATATTAAAATAAAATGAGTTAGTGAATTCATTCGTTCAGATGTACGGATGATAACACATCATAGTAAACACTTACAGTTCGAGATATAAAGTTTAAATGTTATACCTACTTAGTTTCTAAAATGGCGATTTAGATGTTTGATACATGTTTCATTTTATTTATGTTTAAGAAACTAAGAAATGCATAACTTTAGTTTAGATTCCACTAGCGTTAAATTCCGATGAAATTTAGTCTTAAAGTTATTACATCCAAATTCTTATTTAAATTTCAAATTATGCTTAAGTAACACAAATTCATCACAACTTGGATACCTACCTACATTATTTTTAGAAAAACGAATGGTGGTTTGGTTTCGATTTTGTTCTGTTTAATAATATTACTGCATGTGGGTGCTTTCGTAATTTTAATTAACATAAAACAATTTATTGCCGAGTGCTCAAGGACCCAGAGTAGGTATTATTACTTTTTGAAATAATTTCGTCGATTGTTATTGCACGAGTTTGACATTCCGCGTATTTTAGCTTGAGATAACGCTTTACGCATTTTGGTCAGTAATTCGGTGACTGCTGATTGACTGCTTTGGATGTGTGGACATGTGGTAGGGGTGCTACAGCATCCCAGTGTAAGTAAGTTTTAATAATATTTCAAATGTGTTTTCATGAAGCTTTATTTATTGATTTAATACAATGTAATGTAAAATAATTTATAAATTTAAATTTCTTGTGTTTTATATTTAAGGATTAAATATAATATACTTATGTACTTGATACCATATTTTAATACCTACATCTTATTTTGCAGAGAGATTTGAACAGGGGATTACATAAAGACGAAATTAATCATTATCCAGTTATTAGAGAATCTGATGCTCATTATCAGAATTTACTTCTATTCTATATTATCATTTTCGAAAATGTAAGAGTTTGTCTACAAAAGTCAACTTTGAGAAGGGGCATAATGAAGACTACTATACATGCAAGTTGATCCTGCTAGATGTGAACATTACTTCAGAAGCGTTGCGGTTTCTACCCGAGAAACATGGTTTGGAAGATCGAAGCGAGATGAACAAAGTGCAAAATACTTATTAGTACGGAACACTTTAGACCAAGGTCGCCAAATGTGATTTTATTTATTTCATATTTAAAACTGAAAGGGTGATTGTAATTTCGTTATGTTAATTAATATAAATAAAAATAGAATACTTTCAATGTTTTTTTGTTTTATGGCCAATTTTTTTTTTGCGGTTTCCGGTCATCATCGTATACGCCATGCGGTTTTGTAGGGTTTAGTTGAGTCTATTTTGTGTTTAACTTTTTTTAAATACTATTTACAGGCAGTACCCATCAGGGGTCCAACCTCTTCAGAGGTAATAACGCACAATGCGTGGCAATGTCGGCATGCGCGTCGTCTTTGTCAGTAATTTTAGGCAGAAGTACCTTCAGTACTTCTGAGATTGACACTATATTAAATAGTGGTGATTCATTGTATTTACGCGCTAAACCAGCCCATGAAATTTATTTGCTTCCTGAAGAATTGCCTTCTGAATTTCGTGTAGGGAACTTTTTGGCAAAGATAGTTTCGATGGAAGACAGCTGGAAATTGAACGGCTTATTTCCGAACGGCTTGCAGACTTTGGACATAAAGATCCTTGAGTTAGAAAATCAGTTGCGATCGACTGTTTTTGATGCGTCACACAATGATAATTGCGACAATTATCTATTTACCGGACATAACAGCACGGTTTCCTTTTGGAGTTTTAACGGATTATTTTATTTATTTAATAGCCACGCCGTAGACAGTCTAAACAGGCATAGTCATGATAGTAGTTTAAATAAGGCACGCTTATTTTGCTGTAATTCGTTAAAGAGTCTTGCGTCGTTGCTCTTGACGAATCATTCCTACGATGGGCAGGAATATTCGATACATAAATTACGTGTAATAAGTAATTCTGTAACGGAGCAAACAAATAATACTTATTCTAATGCCGTCCAAAGGCAACCCTTTGTTGTACTTGAGCGATTAGATTTGCCCGTTTCATCCAAATCCATTAACTTGCGTGGGCGACCTACAAAACGTAAGAATTCAGTAGAGACAAGAGGACGACCTCAGAAAAGTAATAATCTAGGTAACTTAGTAACGGAGTCCACAATTTTTTCATTACCAGTTAAGCAACCGGTTGTTGTTCTCGAGCGTGTCGATTTATCAAGTTTCACTAAATCCGTCAATCAGAGAGGCCGGCCTCAAAAACGTAAAAATAGGGCTATCTCAGATCGTATTAGCGTTGATACACCAGTAGGCCAAATGTCTGCAGTAGGTAGGGACCCTAAATTATCAATGAATCCAGTCGTAGTTCTTGACAAAATTGAAATCGAATCGTTGCGACATCAATCCCCTCTGCGTCCAGGTAGGGTTTTGACTGAACAGACTGACGCGGAAGACAGTAGTAGTAGTAGTAATAGTAGTGGTGATGATTCCAGTAGAAAATTACGTAACAAACAGGCTAACAAACGGTATAGTAATCGGAATCCCACTGTTAATCGTAAAGCTGTTCAACGATATAGTCAGAAAAATCCGGAAGTGCATAGGCAGGCCGTTAGTAAATATTCGCAAAACCATCCGGAGGTAAATAGAGAGGCAGTTAGACGCTATAATGAAACTCATAGCGACGTTAACAAACAGGCTACGGAACGGTACAATGAAGTTAGAAATGTTGAGCCTTCTTTGCGTAGATCTGCCAATTTAATTGGTCAGAAACATGACGAGGAATTGAGGTCAATTCAAATTTACTCCCTCAAAAAATCCTCATTGAACGATAGTTACGAGTGTCCTCATTGTCATGCTCGTATATTTTTCGAGGAAAAAACTCGTGTTAAATGGTGTTGTGGCACGGGAGCCTATAATGTACAACAATTTGAGCCGCTGACCGAAGATTTTTATTCGCAGCGCTCATTCATTGATAGGGCTCGTGCGTATAATAACTTGTTTGCGTTCAGTGCTTTAGGAGTGTCTCACGGTTTTCAACACCCAGACACTGGCATATCATTTTTGAAAATTCAAGGTAGAGTTTATCATAGAGTATTTGATTTAGCATATTCGGATACTACAAATCCTATTGGATTGTATATCCATGATGATCAGGAGCGAGAACGACTCGCTGCCGGTCAACATTTAGATATTAATATTATTCAGAGTATAACACACTTCTTGCACGAAGTTAATCCATTTATAGACTGTTTTAAACGTTTGTATCGAGAAGCTTCCGAAGAAGCTCATCTCATTTTCGAGCCTACGTCGCGTCGTTCTCATGGTAACATCCTTGGTGACTTGCCGATCGGCGCAGAGGTCGCAGCGATTCTCTCCACCGAACGAGAGCGTTTCATTCCGAAAGCTATAGTTATTTGGAAAACTGGTGCTAAAAAACCTCACACTGTGGACCTTTTACATCCACTTTATGAAAGTTTCCAGTTTCCTCTTTTATATCCCCAAGGTAATCCAGGTTGGCTACCTAATAAAGTAGATAATAAGGGCACTAAATTAACTCAAAATAAGTATGTTAGATGTTTGTTGCTTTCGGAACCTAGATTTTCAGAATTGGGCAGACTTTCCGAGGAATGGATTGTCGATATGTTTTGTAGAATATCTGAGGAACGTCTCAGATATATCGACAACATGCAACGTTCCTCGAATAGTGCCATTAGATCTGCTCCCCTTCAGGAATTAGAGCGTAATTTAGAGTCTATTAATGCTGACGAGACTATTCAAGGAGAGGGCGGCGTTGTACCGGGGCGTGTTTATTTGCCAAATTCATTTACTGGAGGTCCACGTTATATGAAAACTAAATATATGGATGCAATTGCGTTAGTCAATAGATTAGGTCCCCCGTCTTTCTTTTTAACGATGACGTGCAATCCCAAATGGCCTGAAATCCAACAATCCATTTCACAAGGACAAAGGCCTAATCCTTTAGTTTGTGCCCGGGTTTTTAATTTAAAATTAAATCAGCTTATAAAAGATCTCAGAACTGGTGCGTGGTTCGGTAAATGTCTTTACATTATGCATGTCATCGAGTTTCAAAAACGAGGGCTGCCACATGCACACATTTGTTTTAGGGTAGTGGGGGGTGGCCCTGTCCAAAATACGGACATTGATAAATTCGTTAGAGCAGATCTGCCCGATCCATCCGAAGCGGATGGTAGACTACGCAAGGCTGTGATTGATCACATGATACACGGCCCATGTGGACCTTCAAATAGAACAGATTTACCTTGCTGGGATCACGGGAAAAATAAATGCGCTAAATTTTTTCCTAAACCTGAAACCACCACCACTTATTGCGACGATAGGGGGTTCGTACATTTACGTCGCAATAGTGATAACAAAGGCACAATTAAATACCGGGGTAGAGAAGTCACCATCAGTGATTTATGGGTCGTTCCGTACAATGCCGCATTGCTTCTAAAGTACGATTGTCACATTAATTTATTAGTATATTCTGCCCGTGCTATAGTCAAATACCTTTTTAAATATATGACAAAGGGTCCGGATGAATCACGCATAGCGGTGATCCCGGACAGCAATAAAAATAATGAAATTGAGCAGTACGTCACCAAGCGTTACCTGGGTTCTTGCGAAGCGACATGGCGTATTTTAGAATTTGACATAACTGCGCGCGAGCCCAACGTTAAACAACTTGCAGTTCATTTAGAAGGCCAACAATCAATTTTTTTTAAACCAGGTACGGAATCTGAAGCCGTTACGCGCCGCGCTGATTCGGATTTAATAACTTATTTTAATCGCCCTTCTGGCGAAGAGTTCGATAACTTAACTTATTTAGATTTTTACGAACAGTATATTGTACATAGCCGACGTCCTACCACCAAAAATGTAAATATATATCAATTAGGCAACGGCAAATTCGTAACGAGACGACAGAGGGGCGAGTTAGTTTCGCGTTTATTCTGGGTCGCGCCCAATAGAGGTGAGCAATTTTATTTACGTCTTTTATTAGCTTCACAACCTTGTCGTAGTTTTCAAGATTTATATAGTCTCGGTGGTCCAAATTGTACAACGTTCCAAGTGTCTGCTCAGAACTTAGGCCTAGCTGGAGATGAAAGCGAATATTTAAAAGCGATGGAAGAATGTGGAACTTTTATGACTGCGCCGCGCCTTCGTAGCTTTTTTGTACTGTTGGCCGTCAACGGGATTCGGGTGGTATCCCTATGGGAACAGTTCAAGCAGGTACTCAGCCAGGACTTTTTACATCGGTTTTCGGGTAACGAGGATAGGGCTTTTAACTGTAGCTTAGTTTGTATCGACAGGTTGATGCGAAAGCATGGGACTTCGCTTGTCGAACAAGGGTTACCCGAAGTCATAGACGATACAACGGAAGTTGGCCGTGAACGTATTGAATATGACCAAAATAAATTGGTAGGTTTTGTGGCCGAATGGCTACCGAAACTATCAAATGACCAACGTCTTGTTTACGATTACGTCGACGAACTTTTACGCGACGCTAATTTCCGCGCCACTAACAATTCAGCTATATTCTTAGACGGACCTGCCGGAACAGGCAAAACTTTGTTATTAAACGTGATAACGGCACACGTACGTGGTAATTTAAACGGAATAGTGTTGTGCACGGCCAGTTCTGGCATTGCGGCTCAGAACTACGAAGGCGGCACAACAGCACATAGTATGTTCAAATTTCCTTTAAATCCAGTGGACGATCTTGGTTTCTGGAACATCACCAATGGGTCTCAAAGAGCTGAATTAATTTTACAGTCTAACGTAATAATTTATGATGAAACCCCTATGGCTCACAAATATTTAATTAATCTGCTCGACAGATCACTCCGGGATCTGTTGAAGTCGGATAAACTTTTCGGTGGCAAAATTATTATTTTTGCTGGCGACTTCCGTCAAATCCCTCCGGTTGTAGTCAACGCAAAAACGAATTCTGACATAATTAATTGCTCTGTAAAGTCTTCTCCGATTTGGCCATTAATTAAATCTTTTGCACTTACTACATCTCAAAGATGTAGTAGTGATCCAGAATTTTCAAATTTATTACTAAAGTTGGGTTCTAATCAATTACCAGTCCATCCAGTTAAAGTAGATAGAGTAACTTTAAATTTAGTAGATTTATCATCCATTTCTTTTGTGACAGAAGTCAATGACCTAATAGATTTTGTTTTTCCACATGTTGTCATAGACGAACCTGACGTTTGTGCGCATCGCGCCATTTTAACAACCCATAATGCAAATGTAAGAGAAATTAATAATTTAATTATAGATAAATTACCAGAGGAGGCATTACATTTTTATTCAATAGACCAAGTAGTTTCCGATAATGCTGACGAGATATTTTTAGGTGCGGATGCGTTGAATAAACTACAACCGAAAGGTGTTCCAGACCATGATTTAGTTTTGAAAGTAGGATGCGTTTGTATGATTATCCGTAATCTTAGTTTCTCCGATAGGTTAGTAAACGGTAGTAAAGTTATCGTTGTTAGAGCCACGCGACGTTTAATTACCGTAAGAAAGCCGGGCGAAACCGTAGATTACCTAATACCTCGCATTCTATTTAAAGCGCCTATAGAACCCAACAGTCCCATCGAAATGACGCGTCGTCAATTTCCATTACAAGTTTGTTATGCGATGACGATTCACAAGAGCCAGGGTCAGACCATCAGTCGAGTAGGCGTAGATTTGCGTTCGGATGTTTTTAGTCACGGGCAGCTGTATGTAGCCTTAGGTCGCGTTCAAAGTAAGAGCAGTTTGAAAGTGTTAGTGTCCCGAGACAAAGTAATCGACAGCAATAGGCTCATGTTAAATAATATTGTCTTCCAACAATTATTGTAGATTGGGGATAGATTAGGAGTTCGAGCAGATTATTGGTATAAAATTGTTCACCTCTTTCAGAAGGCAATCACTTCTTAGGAATTTAGTTTTATTAGAATCAAAAATCATGTCGACACAACCTATACATTGTGCGTTATTTTTTTATTTTCTTTTTTCTTTTTATTATGTACTGTAGTTACACTGCACATGCATTTTACTAAGAATGCATAGAAAAAAGGGGTCCGATCAAGGTAACGTATATTGAATGTCTTGCATTGTGTTCATTTAGCTTGTGTGTGTATACATGTTAGTATTATGCGGTAATCCGAATGGATGCATTAACAACTATCCAAAGAGGGGATCAGTGTGGCGTCAACACTCGGAGAGTAAGACCATTATAGTTGATCGTGGTGAGCGGGGAGTCTTCTCAGTTGTCCGACCGGAGAGAGGGGGGCGTGAACGCCGAGCGGACAGACCGAGCGGTAGGTAGACGTGGGCAGGGCGGGCGGTTCGTTGGGCGAGGAGCCCGCGTGCGATGGGGTACGATTGACGCTTGGCGGGGCGTGCAGGCGGATAACTTAGGGAATGTAATGTCATCTAAGTGAGGGGTGCATTGTCGACACGGTGGGAATCATTACCGACGTCATCGTACGCCGGGGATAGGTGCCTGAGATCGTAGACGAGACCAGGCGCCGATCTTCGGTGCGCACGTGTAGCATGTAAGTTTGAGTCATATGGAAGCATTGTCGGCGTCGTTTGTTTGAATGAAGCCGACTTGCGCCCGTATGACTCGACAGACAAAAACGGGACGCCAATACACGCATGTATGTAAGTGTACGACAAAATGGTGAGTAGTAATTTATAGGTATTTATTTTATTTTATATATTCCTTTTTATCTATATATCTATCTATCTATTGTTTCTTTTGTTTTCTTTTCTTTTTACGTATATACTTTTTGGTTCTTTTCTTTTTTCTTTTCTTTTTATTCAATTACCAGTCCATCCAGTTAAAGTAGATAGAGTAACTTTAAATTTAGTAGATTTATCATCCATTTCTTTTGTGACAGAAGTCAATGACCTAATAGATTTTGTTTTTCTACATATTGTAATAGACGAACCTGACGTTTGTGCGCATCGCGCCATTTTAACAACCCATAATGCAAATGTTAGAGAAATTAATAATTTAATTTTAGATAAATTACCAGAGGAGGCATTACCTTTTTATTCAATAGACCAAGTAGTTTCTGATAATGCTGACGAGATATTTTTACTAACTACAACCGAAAGGAGTTCCAGACCGTGATTTGGTTTTGAAAGTAGGATGCGTTTGTATGATTATCCGTAATCTTAGTATTTCCGATAAGTTAGTATACGGTAGTAAAGTTATCGTTGTTAGAGCCACGCGACGTTTAATTACCGTAAGAAAACCGGGCGAAACCGTAGATTACCTAATAGGTCGCATTCTATTTAAAGCGCCTATAGAACCCAACAGTCCCATTGAAATGACGTGTCGTCAATTTCCATTACAAGTTTGTTACCCGATGACGATTCACAAGAGCCAGGGTCAGACCATCAGTCGACTAGGTGTAGATTTGTGTTCGGATGTTTTTAGTCACGGGCAGCTGTATGTAGCTTTAGGTCTTATTCAAAATAAGATCTATGTTTTCTTTTTCTTTTTCTGTTATAAATATATATTTTCTTTTTCTTTTATAAATATATATTTTCTTTTCTTTTTCTTTTATAAATATATATTTTAGTTTTCATTTTCTTTTATAAATATATATTTTATTTTTCTTTTTTTCTCCTTTTCAACACCGGTCCAGCAAACAACACAAAGGTCCAATACACTTTCCACATATTTTGCCAATTATTTTCCACATCTGCCAACGCGAGTTTTTCAATTCTTAGGTGGTTAATAAGCTTCAGTTTTCTTAATGTAGTAAATAGATTGATTATAAATATTTCCAACCATTTGGAACCAATTTTACTTTTCTAAAAAAATTATACTTTCATTCAAATAAAGTTAAGTACTCGTAATATAAGGAAACGTTCATAATTTTGTTTTGTAAATCTTATAATAGGTTGTCATAGTTCATAATGCAAACACTAAACTTGTTCTTCTTTGGGCATTAACTAATGTGAATACTTTCTGATGTAGAGTCAAAATAAATCAATAATGAACCTATTTTTTCTATTTAAACTTGTTTTATCATGTAGTCGATCGATTAAATTCATTCAAAAAAGTTTCTTTGAAATCATAACTCTTTCTTTCAACATAATATTGCGAATCTAATAAGCATTTTAATGCAGTTTTTACTACTGTTATCATTATTGAATTATTTTAATAACCTTTTCAATGTTTGTAATACAAAATAGCCGGTTGTATGCACTTAAAAAAAAAGTAAAAAAAAAGAATAATTAAGAAAAAAAAGTAAAAAAAAATAATAAACATAAAAAAGTAAAAAAAAATAAAAAAAGTAAAAAAAAAATAAAAAAAGAAAAAAAAATAGTAAAAAAAAATTATAAAAATTTACTTGACATCAACCACCAGCTAAACCAGCATTTCGTCGGCTTCGATTTCCCTGTCTCCGCGACTGCCTATTTTCCGAAGAAACTGTTGATCAATCAATTCGCCTTGTTCGCCGCACGTCGTACAATTTATTACTATTTCAAATTTAGTAATTGAACTTAACCTTAATTATTGCCCTAATAACTTGCAAATATTGTTCTTTGATGACTGAAATAAATACACTATGATTTAAATTTTGGGGATTATAAACATAACGTCATAATTGGTATTTTTACATTCTTTATGAATATGCTACATGATATTTATAATTTTGCATGGGGAAACTTTTTTGTTCTTGAAATAGTGTTATGAACCAATCCATTTTCCATTCCATCCATCCATCAATACCCGTCTACAAACATGTTAAGTACTTTAAGATCGTTGTACATTCTTCAGTCCACTATTTTTTAAATAAAATAGCGTGTACTAGAGGAAGTTGTACGCCTTTATATCATAAAGTACTAAACAAGTCTGTTTTCGGAACCCTGGTATATTCGTGACGTATGTACATTCTTCCCACTATTTTTTAGAAAAAAAAATAGTGTGCTGATAGATATCACTGTACGCTTTCTGATCGAATAACTAAAGGATTTCGAGGGTTTACTTTTGTTTATTCCACTTAATACTGAATACATATTTTAATAATTGTAAGTAACGCACATTTATATCAAACCACCAGAGGCATTCTTAGATTGTTTTCAAATGTACTCTAGATAGTTAAGTTGCTATTTCAGTTTTATGTTTTCTTGATGTTGTACTAATTTTATTATAAACAAATATTTAGAAAAATCAGGCTGTTGCATGTACACATCTCATTACAAATTTGGTTAAAATGCGAGTTTTCAATCTTAAATCGATATGCATACTTAAGATACCCAGATGCAACTGTGAGTTTTTTAAACTTAATCAGATATTCATACTTAATTAAAGGCGCCGCCACATTACAGCCAATGTCGTAAAACAAGTACGAAATACAAAGTGAAAAGATACATCATGGTGGTTGGGTGGGCGCATTGTTCTACGGCGTACATGTGCCGTTGTGAACGCAGGCATCCAAAATGCGTACGAGTTGTACGGATTATTCTCCCGTTATTGCGGTTGAGAAAACGATGGTACTTGAGAAAATGTCATGTGCTGATTTTCTTGTAATCAAAGCAAGTGTGCATTATTTATTATTGCCTTAGCGCCCCACCACGTAAAAGCGCAAGTTGCGCACGATGCGTACTTCATAATGAGTGCAACAATGATTGTAGCGTGGCCAAGCCCTAAGCTTTTCCATTCATAAGTTATGATCGCATTTTATTTTAATGTTGATATAAAAATTCACAATTGAAATTCGATTAATTTTAATCTGTTTTTTTTATTCATTTTTGCCTGATTTGTAAAGTGTTCGTAAAAGTGGATTGTTCATATCCATCATTTTAAAAACTCAATTTTCTAATAACAACCAGTTTCAGTGACAGAACATTGTTTGTTCATCTATGGTTGAGATATCGAGGTTTAGAATGTACCTAAGTCAATATTCAAAATCACTCCCTACTATTGCGTTTCTTCGATTCTCGACCATGTTTGATACTTACAGTAATGTAGGAATTACTTCCCAAGCTTACATCTCAGCTTAATAAACGAAATGTATTGGTAATTGCTTTAATAATATATTCTATAGCCGTCATTCATTTTGTGAACCATTATAAGTTAATAGTTTTGATGAAAACATTTCTTCATTAACAATAACAAACTTTTTTCAGTCATGGTTGAGCATGCTGGTTGAGAATATAAGTCAATCTTAAAAATCACTCTCTACCATTGCGTTTCTCCGTTGATCCTCGACCATGATTAACTAAAATATTTGCTACATTTATTAACTCTTTACATTTTGCACCATCTTCCCCATTGAATTTCTTGTCTGGCCATAACTCGGTAAAGGGCCCCATAGGCATCACCGGCTTTTTTTTTTGTCTTTTTTTTTCTTTTTTTTTTGATTCGCTACGGAGGTTGTTGCCAAGTCTTTGTACTTTGCTTTTTACCGAGTGCCTAATTTTCATTCTTTGGGGAAGATAGGTATTTATCTCGAGTAAATAAGGATGTATTTAATTTGACTCTTTTCTTTATTACATTTTTTTTAAATCTAGATCTTAACATAACTTACATGGTTCGTTAAATTTCTTAAATAGTAAAAACAAGATTTTTTTTTTCAATCCTTGTTGAGCATGCGAGGTTTAGAATGTAAGTCAATTTTTAAAAACACTCTGCGTTTCTACTATCATCGACCATGGTTGATTGAAATGTTTGTAACCTAATTTACTCTTTACTTTATACAACACTGTAAAAGACCTCATAGGCTTCACCGGCCTTTTTATACGCTATTTACCATACAAATTTCCATTCAGAGGGCGAAATTCTATAATTATAAAATTTTCTATCAAATTATTGCTAATTAATGATGATTAATTTGGTTTGATATAAATGTGCGGCGTAACAATAAAACCATAAAATGTACAAAATATCATGTAGGCTAAAAATGTATCTTATTTTGTAACTTAATTACTTATTAGTAACGACATAATGTTAATGTTCCAACACATTGTTACAGTGTAAAATTGTCTTAAGGCCCAATACGAAGCAATTGACATTACCCGTTTCGCGGCGAACCGCGCGCCATCTATTGAAAGCATTTGGCATTAGCTCGTGCTAGCGCAGCACGAGTGTGCGGTGCTAGTACGAGCTAATGCCATGTAGTACTAATACATACATGTCATGCTGTGCAGAGTAATTTTGATTTAGAGACAGCATTGCGTACGTATAATTTATTAAATCTTACTACTTTGTAATATTAGTAAGTACCAATAGATTATCAATTTTGTATTTTATTCGTTACATACATACAAACATATCGATGGTCCCAACGAATAAACGTTCAAACGAAAAACTACTACTTTTCAGGAAACCATAAAAACGTTTTAAATCACATTACTTTAATGTCGTAATGAATAGATATATTTAATGTATAATTATATTAAAGGTTAAAAATATTTCAGATCATACATTTTTTAAGAAAATAAAACTATCGATTATCTCAGTATTCAAGAAAAAACATATAATTTTATTATTCTAATGAATAATATGTGACTTGTTAACAGAAATGTATCACTGCACGTTTATTCGTGTCATAAATGAAGCATAAACAAGTGTAGTAAAACGATACACGATTCTAAAAATTAGTAAAAGATAATAATTCTACATTAGGATAGCTGTATTAAAATTTTTGCGGTCTGTAATGAAGCATAACTAATAAAAGTAGCTTCCATTTTTACACGAATAATCGTGTCTTTTTTTTGTGTAGGAGTTATTACCCAAAGGAAAGGTTAGACACAAGCGGCAGATTGATTTAATACGTTTATTTTGGTGTACTCAAAGAAACAATTAGATTCAATAGACGCGTGTTTTGTTATTCATGTGATATGAAGATGTTTAATTTCCTTACAATAAACGAATTTTGTGCTATAAAAGTCTTATTTTAAGTCCAAAATTTACAAAAAAAAAATGTGTAGGCGTATTCTATGCCATAAAAACGAAAAAAAATTTTTGGGCAAGAGCTCTTGCACGTTTATTCGTTGGGGCCATCGATATATGGGGTGTAATTGAGCGTTTGCAGCGTGTATGCTAACCGACCTTTCAAAAGGTTGTGTACATGAAGTGCAGAACTGCACACGGTACACGCATCCTCATCGGTGGCTCCAAGTAGCTGTGGTACACACAACGATCACACCCCGGCTTATTACGTCGGCTTGTGAGCTAAACCCGATGAGAATCCTGCATGCTTCGGTTGGCAGGTCTTGCGGTGGAACCTCCTGCTTTGTGTACAAAGTCTAACTCGGCGGTAAAGGCAGTCCACGCTGATAAGCATAGGGCAAGCTGATAGGGCAGAGGTCCAGTTTCATACAGACTGGGCTTTGTCCGAGGCTTGCACTTGGACGGCTCTGGGGGTGTAGTTGGTACATCGTGGTCGCTTTCACTCTATACCGGGGAGATAAAGAGGATTCGGCAGCACCTTAGTGACAAAGGTGGCCTGTTTAGGGGGGTACCTGCTTTGCCTGCTCAGCTGGGGAGGGGGCTAGAAAAGATGCCCTAAAGAAATGTTCACCCTAACCCACACGGATGGTAGTAACCGCGGCTGCCTCCGCATCGTTTCACTCGTAGTAGACGATACAATAAAATACGGTTTTTAAAATCACCTAATATGACTTCAGGCGCGTAGAACGTGCTAACCCTACTTGATCACAACTCCAACACCTATCCAGAACGGAAAACCGCAATTGTTCTCGGGAACTTAGTAATTCTCCGAAGAATTAGCGCGCAGTATCAAGAGTGTACGTCCAATCGAGCTGGTACTCTTGTTGGGCGCCAAAATGGCTCAAGACTATGAAGGCTGGCTTAAAATCTTAGGCAGAAACGGAGTGGGTAACATGAACTAGAATGGTCAGCTACTGCTCAATTTATGTGCACAAATTCTTGTATTACAAACACTTTTTTCAGCCTCCCCGCGAAGCATAAAACTACATGGAGCACCCAAGGCCCAAATATTAGTATCTAATAGACTATGCGAAAGTACGGCAAAGAGGCGTTTCCCAAGTCCTAATCACCCGCGGGATGCGTGGTGGTCACTGCTAGACTGACCACAGACTTGACGTTATAAAACTACGTCTTTGCTTCCGGCGTCCTCGCAGATCCGGTCCATCCAAGTCTGCATGTTTAAACGGTATTAGGCTTATGAATCATGAGACAATGAAGACATATGCTGAAGCGCTAACAATCAGTTAACCGTCTGTAAGCCCTGAGAGCAGTGATATCGAAAAGAGCTGGTTGGCTATATCTTCTCATATCTTAGACACGGCTAAATTCACTCAAGGGCTAACAACCAAAAACATGAAAATTGATTTGTTGAAAACGATAAAGTCATAGTTAGCGCAATCGACAAAGCAGAGCAATTCACCCTGAAAGTGTTGTGGAAATACGACGAGAGTTTCGTCGACTATCTTGGGAAAGGATCGGTGGTGGCAAGACAAAGCTCACTACATGCAGTGGTTTCCTGACACAAACTAGCTTGGGGTGTTTTACAGTGAGGTTCGAAAGTTGATTAGCACGATCCCCTTTTCAAAAGCTCCTTTGAAACCATCGAATGGTGAAGGACTTCTCAAAACAAAGGAGAAAGTGCTCGAGTAATGGATGGGACACTTCAACGCTCTACTCAACGTGCGCTGGTCTCTTGACTTTGAATATGTTCTGTTGATATCTGAACTCCCCACTCTAGCTAGGCTGGATAAGCCGCTGACACTTGCTGAGATTGTTCTTGCGGTCAGTTAACAACTAAAATAGCGCGTGGTTGGTATCAACTTGATACCGGGAGAGCAACTACTTAAATCCGGTGGTGACGGGTTTCATTCGGCTATATGGAGCCTTTTTGTACTTTGTGGGAAAAAGACCAAGTCCTAGCATTTTTACAGTTTCTCGCATTGATCGATTGCACCTCTTACCGGGGTATTTTACTATTATCAGCCCCTGGGAAAATCTTTGCCAGAGTACTCCTAAAACACACCGAAGAGCACCTGCCTGAAACCCAATTTGGATTTTGGCCTGATCGGGGCACGTGCAAAGCTAATTTTTCAGTGCGTCATCTTTAAGAAAAGAGTTGACCTCGAGAAGGCTCTCGATGGCGTGCCCCGGAAAGCTCTCTAGATGGTGCTAGGGAAGCTATGATGCACGGAGCAGTTCTGTCAACGACGAATAGTCTGACTTTTTTCCCCGTCACCTGTGGTATGAAGCAAGGGTATGTACTAGCCTACACTATCCGCGCTGTATTTTGCATTGGATGTCAGGGATGTCTCAAGGACTTCTTCGAAAGGTTTTCGCATCCGGTTCCGCACTCAGGGCTTGCACGAACGTGTTACACACGCTATGATTAATGAGATCTTGTACGTAGATGACCTTTGTTTCGTGGCAGAATCCCCAAAACCCTGCAGCAAATCATGTCGGATTTTCACCGTCTTGCCAAAAATTTGGTCTAAAAAAAGGTATCAAAAAGAGGAATGACTGTCAAAGGACGTTAATGGTCGCGAGACACTGAAATGAAGACTTGGTGAGGACTAGTTGAAGCGGGTTGACAAATTCCGCTACCTGGGAGTACAATAACACCCAAGTGCAACCTCGATGCTAAAATAATAAGCAGAATTAGTGCTGCAGTCGCGGCATTCAGTAAGCTAAATTCAGAGGTCTTCTGCTCTCAAGACATCAAACTTGCTACCGTCAGGTATAAATGGCGATCATGATCGGTCAATTCTATCTCAGATGCCTACTGAAGATTATGATTGGCTTTTAGCTACATGCGACCACATTTTCTTAATAGGTGCATCGTACGAAAAATAATTTCACGTACATACTTTGAAATGATTGTACTTGTGAGTCTTACAAAATGTCATTGTAAAAATTAAAAATTAAAAACTTTATTCTGTTTTCTCCATAGTGGGGGTAAGGTCCTGAGTGTATTAATTCTTACTAGACTCCAAGCGGTCAATCATACCCCTATGACAATGTATGACATTATTTGCCGTCTCTGTGATTGCACTTACTCTGTTCATTATTTTTCGATTCGGTTGTGATATTTCGTCGACGCGCGTTCAATACCGCGTCATGACATTTTCCCGTAAGTTCTAATTTAGATTGAAATAATATGAAATAACAGACCACTTTAATCTTTATGGCAAATGCTACATACGCGGTATTGCACGCGCGTCGACGATTTGCATTTTTGAGTTTCTCACTTGCCTAGAAACGTATAAATGATCAGTTTGGCTATTGTAAATAAGTAAAACCGGCCAAAAGTGTGTCGGTCCACGCTCAGTGTAGGGTTCCGTAGTTTTCAAAGCATCACAATACTTAAGTATCCTTAAATTACAACTTTAGGTAAAAAAGTATTTTTTCAAAAATTTCAAAAACGATTAAACCCATCATGTTCAAAATAATTTTCCTAGAAAGCCTTTATGCAGTTCTATATTCCAGATTTTTTTCATACTTTTTGACTTATGGTTCAAAAGATAGAGGGGGAGGGACACAATTTTATTTTCTTTTGCAGCGATTATTTCCCAAAATATTAAAAATATTAAAAAATGATCTTAGTAAACCCCTGTTCATTTTTAAATACCTGTCCAACGATATATCACATGTTGGGATTGAAATAAAAAAAAAGTCACACCCCAATTTACGTGTAGAGGGGGTACCCTAAAAAACATTTTTTTATTTTTTATTTTTGCACTTTGTTGACGTGATTAATATACATATTTGTACCAAATTTCATCTTTCTAGTGCAAACGGTTTCTGAGATTATCCTCGGACGGACAGACAGATAGACAGACATGGCGAAACTATAAGGGTTCCTAGTTGACTACGGAACCCTAAAAATGCAGCCTAAGCAGCCTCCCAACAAAAAAGTATTTTACAAAAAATATAATCTCAAAATGGAATTTGCGCAATTCGAGCTGCGTAAAGACTACGCGTGTAAACCAATTTATTTACTATTTTCAAAACAGACAACTAACTGCCGTCACCTGTCAACACTACACATCGAAGCACCTGAACGGCAAACTTTCATATCTAAGAATTATGCAATTTAATCAGGCGTTTGTGTTTAAAATGAATTATTTTAATAACTAATAGATTGTATAAAAAACGAAGAAGGCGGCGACCTTTGGAATCACAATCCTAAAATTTTTTAGTAAAAATCTTTTTTTCTAAATATATATTTACAGAGTTTTGGAAGAAAAATAATTTGAAGAAATCATTTTTGAACATTTTTTAAAAACGGTATAATTTTTATATATTCATTTATTTTAAAATTTCAAGAAGGCGGCGACCTTGTAAGATATATGAATAAACGTACAAAAAGTGATTTAATGCTTAGAATTACTTGAGGTCATCGTTGTAGTGAACAGAAATACATGAAGTTTCGCTAATTCTCTTCGTATTGGGCCTTAACTTTGCTTATTAACCACAACTTTACCGTATTTCAATTATTACCGACATTTAGTAATTCTGGATTTATTTTCTTTCTTTTTCTTCATTTTTCTTCCTTTTTCTTCCTTTTTCTTCCATATTTACCTATTTGTACGTATTTTATTTACTACTCACCTAACTGTCGTACCGTTACAAGTGTGTATTGGCGTGCCGTTGTCATTGCATGCTACATGTGCATTGATGTCGGTAATGAATCTCACAAAGTCGACACTGTACCCGTCACTCAGATGGCATCACTTTCCTCAAGTTATCCGCCACTACGTCTCGCTGAGCGTCGATAGCACCCCCTTGCACGTCGGCTTCTCGCTCGAACGAAAACGTCCACCTTTCGCTCAGTCTGTTCGTTCAGCGGGATCGCCTGTACTCCTTTCGGTGGGATAGCTGGGATGGACACCTGCTCCAAACCACGTATCAGCATATAATGGCGATTCCGAAGTGTTTACGTCGGACTGATGGTTTCTTTGGTGATGTGTTAATAGCAGTCCACGGTGATTAACCTCATTTTATTCATCATGTATTCACATTCATACTACTTAATCACGGTGTATTATTATTCAATACACTTACAAGTATCCGACCTTTTCGTTTTAATGTGTTCGTACACACACTCAGTGACATTAAACAATGCTTAGTTTAATGCATTCATGTATTTTGGCATTGTTTTAATGCTTCAATGTATTTTGGCTTTTTTTTCAATGCTTTCATGTATTTTGGCTTTGTAACATTTGTTTAGTTACTAAAATAGCATTAATGTAGTGTTAAGTAAACGCTTGCTTTAGCCGCTTGTAATGTACCTATTTGTAAAAGTAGTAGGTAGCTGTAGTTAGATGGGGAGTAAAAGGGGTTATTGTGTCGCAGGGAATTTGAAACTAATCATTTCAATGTAAGTATTCGATCGAGATTATGAAATCGCACTTGTATAAGTAATATCTAAATGATGGTAAAAAATCTCTGCGACACAATGTATAATGATGTTTTATTAATTTTATGGCCTGCTTTATAACCATGTTTTCATCATCAAATGTAATTTTGTATGGTTTGACATGTTTATAATTTCACTGATAAAATACTAAAACATCATCATAATCAGGATCGCTAAAAGATGTTAAATTCAAAGCACAAACACATGCTTTCATTTTATTGCACGATTAACCTTATAAAGCTTTTCTAATATTTTAATTTATGTTTTAAATACTTTACATAATCAGTGTTGAGCATTTATTACCAATTCTTTACCTATCCTGAGTATTCAAGGTATTCCGTCGTTATGGGATTAAAGAGTGTTATTTACTTTAAATAATAAAAGCTACAATCCCTATTTCTAAATACACTGCGTTAAATATTTAAAGCAATTGCCCTCCTTGTGCCATATGACCATGGAACACCTTGTGATACACACCCCATGTGCCAACCTCTCCTGCCCGTGGTGCTCCCTGCTGTACAACCGACGAGGCTCTGGCTTTAATAACCTTTTTTGTTTTCTATAGTAAAAGTCTACACTTTGTGTTTTTCAACTAATATATTTTTGCACTTTATTTCAGGGCTCCTAAATGATGTACCTACCTAAATGAAACATTTAAGTTGTACTTAATAAATGAAATAATAACAACACGCAGAAAGCAAATTATTCTGTAAGTATCATTTGAGTAATACCTACTGTTATTTTACAAAATTCCTACAAATATATTTATGTTTGACAAGTCATTGCACTCTATTCTACCATGGTGCGCGAGGGTATGTTTATTTGGTTGGGCTCATAAATACAAGTTAGCGTTAAGTATCGTCTTTGCGACTATACCCACTAAAAACTTAATCAAAAATTCCCATCTTTACGAACTTTCCATAACATCTATGAAAATTAATAAGGAATGGATGCCTAATTTTATTTTTTTTTATTTCAGATAAACAAATAACTAAATGAAATAAAGGAAACGTAATATGTACTTCAAAATCATACAAAGAACAAAGAGGAAAGAAATGAAGTAAGTAAAACTATCTCAAATTATCATGTTCCATTGCCACAACTTTTAAGTTGGCAAAATTATTTATGTGTTGGTAGTTCTGTTGAAACTTTTGACAAATGAACTGGACGAATCTAAGTTTTTATTGTATGGCTTACTCGTCACAATTTCTGTTGTAAACTGTATTATTTCTGCAATCCATTTTGCTCGTGACTGTGTAGTAGACTAATTTTTATAATTTGTGTTGTGTATAAAGAATGTGAATTCTGATCAAATTTTAATGTTATAAAACTCCTTCACACAAAGTAATAAACATTTTTCCTACAAACTATAAAACGATAAACATTTATACATCAACATTCGTTTTATTCGCTTCCAAGTCATGTCTGTAGAGACTTGATACTGAACGTTACTTATCCAATTGATAAAGATTTTTAATCTTTAAAATGAGTACACCACATAGGTAGTACTTAAAGTTGTTACATAATGTCTGTTCAGATGCAAAACAAGTTTTACTGTATAAAAACCATTTAACATTGTCCAATATGGCAGTTGTTACTTTAAATAATTAATTGTAGTTTATATATTTCAGATTAAAAAGGAAAGCCAACCAAAAGTTGAAACATTGATCCAAATTGGAAATCAAACATATTATTATGACTAAGAAAAATGGATATTTCAAAGTCTTTGATGGAAGATTAAATAATGACTATTTGTAAGTATAACTGGAGACTATTTCTACATTTCTTAAAAACAATATGAACATCCAAGCAATAAACATCATAAAATCCTATGTTTGAATCATGAATTCAACATAAGTAATGTCAAATCCAACCTTACAATCAGAACATAAATGGTTTTACTTAAAGAACTAAAATATATTTTTCTCTTCAAGCTACTAAATACTTTGCCGTCAAATTAAGTTACCAAATACTATGTGTAAGTGCCATGTAGTATAATCCCAAGTTGATTTTATCAAAATAATTGTAAAAATATTTGTTTGTACAATTATAATTTAGAAAATATAAACATAACAATAATTAGAAATATACCCTAAGTTCATTATCAAGTTTGTAATTGTAAATTTAACTTTCAGATTGAACGAAACAAGAAGAATAAGTTAAACTCATCAAAAGAACAATAGAGCAAACTGCTGTCAAAAACTACATAAAATGGGATTCCGTGCATAATCCAAATTGGTCCAAGTTAATTTACACACTTTTAGTTTATAGAAATTTTCATTGTACATTGCACGGTATTATGAAAAATACCTGCTTATAATAATATAGGCAATAATTGATTAGTACGATTCCTTTTATGATCTTTTTTGCGCTACATTTAGTATAGCAAATTATAAATAAATACTAAAAACTCTGCAAACCAAACAATCAAGGACCAAAATCAAGAATTACTGTTAGAGTATTTTGGTACAGATTCTGATAGGCCCACGATGTTTAACACTTTAACTCTTACTACTTGAAAAATATATTTTTACAAGATCTCTGATAAATGTGAAAGTATGATAGATAATTGATATTTAAATAACTAATGCAAAGGACACCGTGAAATAACACTGTTGTATGTTATGTTCATGTTTAAATAATAGGTTGTTTCAATGTAAATAAATTGTACTCTGTAAATATTATAGAATCATTTAAATCTTGGTAAATAGTTAAATGCATGGTTTCCTTACTAAATTATACTTTAAATGCTTTAAAACCAGCTTAAATATTTTATACTACAAGAACTCTTTCCTTCATAATTTTTTAATTAAATGTTTAAGATTCAAATTTATTAAATAACATCTGTCGATGCTTCTCAGGCTGTAACCATAAGCTTAATTACGAGAGTATTTTGATAAGGATGGATTTGAAATTTTGCTGGCAGAGGACAGTGGTGGCATAGGAGTGCCAGGACTTTTGTTACTAAAATCAAATGCGTGTCAGTTTTCGAGCAAACCTATTCTATTTAACGTATACAATACTGCCTCAACCGATGCCGCTGTCCCGCTGTCTGGTAAATTCGAGGCAGAGGCCAAAATCATAATCTCTTTGTAATGTCATCAATAGTAGGTTTTTATTTTAAAATGTGTACAATGATCGGTTCTTTTTTTATATTAGATAACAGATATAGTTTAAATTCATATTTGCTTGCCTACAGGCTGTAGTTAAAATGCTTTGTATAAACACATCTTAATTCCTAATTAGTATAATAATTGCCAAAGGTTACGTTTGGTTTCAATAATCTTACACTGATGCATTTTTCATTAATAAAACCGTCATTATTAAAACAATTAAAAAACAAAAGGTAATGAGACATTATCAGGATTTATTGTATTTCTGCAGTATTCAGTATGTTCCGATAAGGCAGGGAGCCTTTAAAATATTACTCATTAAATGGAAACTAACTTTTCAGATGAAATAAATGTCTATTAAATGATGACTTCACCAACTTATACTTTTGGTTAATTTTATTCTCAATTATCAATGTTAATAAATGTTTATACGTTCTAATTAATATTTTCTCTAATATTGTAATTAACAAAGTATTAAACTTGTCATCAATGTGTTTTGTGTGATGACTTTCTATTATGCTTTGGCAATTTTACATATCTTTTCCTTACTTGAGCGTTTTTAAACTTATTATAAATTAATATGGTCCACACATTAGTTTCAGAATGCTAAATTAAATAAAGAAGATGCCTACGCAATAATGGAAAGTACAAATATTTTGAAATTTAAAACATTTTATGATAAACCAAGCATATTGTATTCATAGTAAATGCCACTGATGTCTATTTTAGTTTTTAAGAATGTATGTAATAACATTACTAAATAATAATATAAATGTTATCTTTGTACATAATTATACTCTACTTGTATTTCAATGCATGTTGACTGAAATAAATAATATTTTTTCCAAAATGCATTTTTAATTTTGCAATGTCTTATAACATAAAGGTATTAACTGACTCACAGATTAAAATTAAAGTTATTTATGTTGACATTTGCATGTGGATTATTAGAATTAATCTCAGATTTAATTCTGTATTGTAAATAACATCCCACTTAACTTTATAGATTATAGAGTTTGGCCATAGAGACGGCGCTGGCGGCAGTTTTGTAGGGAGCAAAAATTTTGTCATTTTCAAAGTAGATTTTGACAAGGATGGCAACACCGGGTCGAATCGGTTTGTATAAGGCAGTGGTAGGTTTGTTATCCGTCTATTGTTTTGAGAAATAAATTCTACCAAATTCATGGTAGTTTTCGCCCCATGGCCCCGAATGTTAGAAAAAAAATTTACCCTTGTAGAAAAAAAATAAATATGCAGTGGGGTGGCCATAGAGGTCCGAAGTGCCAAAAAGGTAGTTTTTTGGAAAAATCCTGGCAACCCTGGAAATGGCGGGGAAAATCATTTTTTCGACATGGTTTTTTCCAAAAGTTCTTTTGAAGACTGGGTGGGAGCGAGAAAAAAAATAAAAATCAGGTTCGGTGCGGTATATAACCTAGAATATGGGAAAACTATAGACTTTTCGATTAACAAGATGGCGGACCCCGTTTCGGCCATTTTGAATTTTTCACGATTTTCAAAACCGTTTTTCAGGCACATGGCAACATTTGAGCGAGTCGCAATGTATCGAGAGGTTGTATGTTTGGTTGATGTGTGTTGCCAGGTGAAATAAAATTTCTACCATTTTTGGTAGTTTTTGATTTATGTCCAAAAAACGAAAAAATTTTTTTTGACATTTGGTCTAAACGTCTACCACGTTATTATGGCAACCTTATGGCCGAATGATATTTTACTAAATTTAGCCCAATCACCTGGCCACACTGGGCGCCAGAGCGAAATATATATTTTGTGACTTGGTCATTTTCCAAAAAATAATATGGCGATCGGGTGAGAGCGAGAAAAAAAATGAAAATGAGGTTCTATGCCAAATATAGTCCAAAATATAGGAAAAATACGAACGTTCAAAAATACAAGATGGCTGACCCGCTGGCGGCCATTTTGTAAAATTGTTGCGTTTTTGAAAACGTTAAATCCTAATTTTCATGTATATGGCGACATCTGAGCGAGTCGCAATGTACCAAGGGATTATCAGTTTTGGTTATGTGTGTTGCCAGGTGAAATAAAAATTCTACTATTTTTGGTAGTTTTTGACTCAAGTCCCGGCGAAAGTCGAAAATAGAAATAATGACATTTCGCGCAAACCATTACCATGTGCCTATGAAACATCCCCGCCGAAATGACATTTGACTATTTTTATCTCTGTGACCTGGCAACACCGGGAGCTGTTGGGACAAATGTGCAAAAAACATGGTCAACTTCCAGAAGTCCTGTAGGCCGCAGGATATAAAATTTGAAAAATGTAAAAATGAGGTTTGATGCAGTATATAACCTAGATGAGATGTTGTATTATAGACTTTTCGATAAACAAAATGGCGGATGCGCTGGCGGCCATTATGTAAAAATCTGCAGAATTCAAAATGTATTCACTAAATTTCGGGGTAGAAGGAGGGGACGTAGGGAAAATATGCTCGAAGCTTTATTGGAGGTTTACATGATGCCCCCGTGATGGTTCAAAAATTTACCCGATTTTCGGGGTAATTTCGGAAATTTTGGGCCCGACAGAAAATGCTCGAATTTAAAAAAAATAAGTATGAGGTCCTGTCAAAAATGTCCATTCGTGGTCGATTGACCAAAAAAAAGGGAGTAAGTACGAAATTTTAGGAAAAATTGGAAAATCAAATTTCTATGGAGTACTTGGTTCCCCATACATTTTGTACTGAAATTGACCTTAGTAAGAAAATGTATGGAGAAATTGTTGTATATGAATGTAGTACCGTATTGAGTGCTATTAAAACTTGGAAATGGTAACATTGCGAGGCCGGAGGCCGAGCTGCGTTGCGAGGCCAAAGGCCGAGCGCCCGCGTAGAGCGAAGCTCGAAGCGGCTGCCATCAAACACTTTGGACCAATATAGACGAGACAATTGATCAGATCAAGTAACCTACGCGAGGCCGTAGGCCGAGCTGCGATGCGAGACCACAGGTCGAGCGCCGCGTAGGGCGAAGCCCGAAGTGGCTATGTTCTGTGTAACTTTCGCGAGGCCGAAGGCCGAGCTTCGAATGCGAGGCCGTAGGCCGAGCGCCCGCGTAGAGCGAAGCTCGAAGCGGCTGCCATCAAACACTTTGGACCAATATAGACGAGACAATTGATCAGATCAAGTAACCTACGCGAGGCCGTAGGCCGAGCTGCGATGCGAGACCATAGGTCGAGCGCCGCGTAGGGCGAAGCCCGAAGCGGCTATATTCTGTGTAACTTTCGCGAGGCCGAAGGCCGAGCTTCGAATGCGAGGCCAAAGGCCGAGCGCCCGCGTAGAGCGAAGCTCGAAGCGGCTTCCGTCGAACACTTTGGCCATTTTATTAAAGTGCAACTCAAGTCACCCTAGGCGCGAGGCCGCAGGCCGAGCTGCGCCGCGCAGGGCGGAGCCCGGAGCGGAAAGGCTCCTTAGGCCACAGTTGAATAACTCTTGCGCCGTACAAAAAAAGCACTAGGCCCCCATTGCGGACGGTTCAACACCCCCGTGTCACACCCGCGAGGCCGCAGGCCGAGCTGCGTATGCGAGGCCGAAGGCCGAGCGCCGCGGGAGGGCGAAGCCCGGGAGCGGCCAGCGCCGCAGGCCTAGCTTTTAGCAGACTCGCGCGAAGCGCGTGCTGCAAAAGCTAGTCTATATTATATAAAGCTAAATTACCACTCACTCACTGACTGACTCATCGGGGGTGTTTTTGGGGGTGTTCGAGTTTTTCTACCTCTTTGGGGTGTTCTAACGGGGTGGGTTATTTTTCAATCAAAGCAGGTTTTTCCATTTTTTTTTCCCAAAATCCAAGATGGCGGCCTCTTTTGCGTAATCAACTTTTTTCTTGTCTATGGAATGGCCAGGCGGTTTTTACTTTGTTAGAGAATTGTAGTGAAGAAAAGTACACTGAAAAAGTAAAATGTCAAAAAAACAAGATGTCCGCGCCGCCATCTTGGATCGAAAATTCGATTTAGAGCTGTTTTTGCGGGGTCGTGGTGGAGAGGTTTCCACAGATAATTGAAAAATTTTTTTTGAACTCTGCCGGCAATATAGCCTTCTTTTGAATGTTGGTCATAGATTATAGAGTTTGGTCATAGAGACGGCGCTGGCGGCAGTTTTGTAAGGACCAAAAATTTTGTCATTTTCAAAGTAGATTTTGACAAGGATGGCAACACCATGTCGAATCGGTTTGTATGGAGCAGTGGTAGATTATTTATCTGTCTATTGTTTTGAGACATAAATTCTACCAAATTCATGGTAGTTTTTGCCCCATGGCCCCAAATGGTAGGAAAAAAAAATAACCTTGTATAAAAAAAATAAATACGCTGTGGGGTGGCCATGAAGGTCCGAAGTGACAAAAAGGTAGTTTTTCGGAAAAATCCTGGCAACCCTGGAAATGGCGGGGAAAAACATTTTTTCGACATGGTCATTTTCCAAAAGCTCTAGGGGCGACTGGGTTGGAGCGAGAAAAAAACTAAAAATTAGGTCTGATGCAATATATAACCTAAAATACAGGAAAAATACGGCCGTTTGAAAATCCAAGATGGCGGACCCCCTTTCGGCCATTCTGAATTTTTCACGATTTTCCAAACGGTTTTTTCGGCACTTGGCAACATTTGAGCGAGTCACAATGTATGGAGCGGTTGCATGTTTGGTTCATATGTATTGCCAAGTCAAATAAAATTTCTACCATTTTTGGTAGTTTTTGACTCGTGCCCAAAAAACGAAAAAATTTTTTTTTGACATTTGGTTGAAACGTCTACCACTTAATTGTGTATAGTCTATAGCCGAATGATATTTTGTGGCTTTTGGTCAGATCACCTGGCAACACTGGGAGCTACGGTGAAAAATATTTTTTCGACATGGTCATTTTCCAAAAGTTCTGAGGGCGACTGGGTGGGAGCAAGAAAAAAAATAAAAATGAGGTTCGCTGTCAAATATAGTCTAGATTATGGGAAAACTATAGACTTTTTGATTAACAAGATGGCCGACGCGCCGGTGGCCATTTTGTGAATTTTTTGTGTTTTTGAAAACTGAAAATTAAAATTTCGGGTACTTTTAAAAATCTGAGCGAGTCGCAATGTACTAGGCGGTTATGTGTTTTGTCATTGTGTGTTGCCAGGTGAAAAAATATTTCTACCATTTTTGGTAGTTTTTGGCTCAGGTCCCGAAAAGGTCGAGAATAGAAATAATGACATTTCGCGCAAATCATTCCCATGTGCCTATGAGGCATCTTAATAGTAATGACATTTGACTATTTTTATTTCCTTAATTGGGCAACACCGAGAGCTGGTGAGGAAAAAGTGCAAAAAACATGGTCACCTACCGGAGGCTCTGTGGGCCACAGGATATAAAATTCGAAAAAAGTAAAAATGAGGTTTGATGCCGTATATAACCTAGATTACAGGAAAACTATAGGCTTTTCGATAAACAAAATGGTGGATGCGCTGGCGGCCATGATGTAAAAATCTGCAGGATTCAAAATGTATTCATTAACTTTCGGGGTAGAAGGAGGGGCTGTAGGGAAAAAATGCTCGGAGCTTTATTGGAGGTTTACATGATGCCCCCGTGATGGTTGCAAAATTTACCCGATTTTTGGGGTAATTTCGGAGATTTTGGGCCCGACAGAAAATGCTCGAATTTAAAAAAAATAAGTATGAGGTCCTCTCAAAAATGTCCATCCGTGGTCAATCGACCCAAAAAAAAGCGAGTAAGTACGAAATTTTAGGAAAAATTGGAAAATCAAATTTCTATGGAGTACTTGGTTCCCCATACATTTTGTACTGAAATTGACCTTAGTAAGAAAATGTATGGGGAAATTGTTGCATATTAATGTAATGCTGTTAATACTTGGAAATGGAAACTTTGCGAGGCCGGAGGCCGAGCTGCGTTGCGAGACCATAGGTCAAGCGCCGCGTAGGGCGAAGCCCGAAGCGGCTACATCCTGTGTAACTTTCGCGAGGCCGAAGGCCGAGCTTCGAATGCGAGGCCAAAGGCCGAGCGCCCGCGTAGAGCGAAGCTCGAAGCGGCTGCCATCAAACACTTTGGACCAATATAGACGAGACAATTGATCAGATCAAGTAACCTACGCGAGGCCGTAGGCCGAGCTGCGATGCGAGACCATAGGTCGAGCGCCGCGTAGGGCGAAGCCCGAAGCGGCTATGTTCTGTGTAACTTTCGCGAGGCCGAAGGCCGAGCTTCGAATGCGAGGCCGTAGGCCGAGCGCCCGCGTAGAGCGAAGCTCGAAGCGGCTTCCGTCGAACACTTTGGCCATTTTATTAAAGTGCAATCCAAGTCACCCTAGGCGCGAGGCCGCAGGCCGAGCTGCGCCGCGCAGGGCGGAGCCCGGAGCGGAAAGGCTCCTTAGGCCACAGTTGCAAAACTCTAGCGCCGTACATAAAAAGCACTAGGCCCCCATTGCGGACGGTCAAACACCAAAGGTCACACCCGCGAGGCCGCAGGCCGAGCTGCGTATGCGAGGCCGAAGGCCGAGCGCCGCGGGAGGGCGAAGCCCGGGAGCGGCCAGCGCCGCAGGCCTAGCTTTTAGCAGACTCGCGCGAAGCGCGTGCTGCAAAAGCTAGTCTATATTATATAAAGCTAAATTACCACTGACTCACTGACTCACTCATCGGGGGTTTTTTTGGGGGTGTTCGGGTTGTTTTACCTCTTTGGGGTGTTCTAATGGGGTGAGTTATTTTTTAATCAAAGCAGGTTTTTCTATTTTTTTTTCCGAAAATCCAAGATGGCGGCCCTTTTTGCTGAATCAACTTTTTTCTTGTCTATGGAATGGCCAGGCGGTTTTTACTTTTTTAGAGAATTGTAGTACAGAAAAGTACACTGAAAAAGTAAAATGTCAAAAAAACAAGATGTCCGCGCCGCCATCTTGGATCGAAAATTCGGTTTAGAGCTGTTTTTGCGGGGCCGTGGTGGAGAGGTTTCCATAGATAATTGAAAAATTTTTTTTGAACCTTGCTGGCAGTATAGCCTTCTTTTGAATGTTGGTCATAGATTATAGAGTTTTGCCAAAGAGACGGCGCTGGCGGCAGTTTTGTAGGGAGCAAAAATTTTGTCATTTTCAAAGTAGATTTTGAGGGGGATGGCAACACCATGTCGAATCGGTTTGTATGGGGCGGTGGTAGTTTAGTTATTTGTCTATTGTTTTGAGAAATAAATTCTACCAAACTCATGGTAGTTTTTGCCCCATGGCCCCGAATGGTAGAAAAAAAATTTACCCTTGTAGAAAAAAATAAAATATGCAGTGGGGTGGCCATAGAGGTCCGAAGTGACAAAAAGGTAGTTTTTCGGAAAAATCCTGGCAACCCTGAAAATGGCGGGGAAAAACATTTTTTCGACATGGTTTTTTCCAAAAGTTCTTTTGAAGACTGGGTGGGAGCGAGAAAAAAAATAAAAATTAGGTTCGGTGCGGTATATAACCTAGAATATGGGAAAACTATAGACTTTTCGATTAACAAGATGGCGGACCCCGTTTCGGCCATTTTGAATTTTTCACGATTTTCAAAACCGTTTTTCAGGCACATGGCAACATTTGAGCGAGTCGCAATGTATCGAGCGGTTGTATGTTTGGTCGATGTAAGTTGCCAGGTGAAATAAAATTTCTACCATTTTAGGTAGTTTTTGATTTATGTCCAAAAAAAGAAAAAAATTTTTTTTGACGTTTGGTCTAAATGTCTACCACGTTGTTATGGCAACTTTATGGCCGAATCATATTTTACTAAATTTAGCCCAATCACCTGGCCACACTGGGCGCAAGAGCGAAATATATATTTTGTGACTTGGTCATTTTCCAAAAAATAATATGGCGATCGGGTAAGAGCGAGAAAAAAAATGAAAATGAGGTTCTATGCCAAATATAGTCCAAAATATAGGAAAAATACAAACGTTCAAAAATACAAGATGGCTGACCCGCTGGCGGCCATTTTGTAAAATTGTTGCGTTTTTGAAAACGTTAAATGCTAATTTTCATGTATATGGCGACATCTGAGCGAGTCGCAATGTACCAAGGGATTATCAGTTTTGGTTGTGTGTGTTGCCAGGTGAAATAAAAATTCTACTATTTTTGGTAGTTTTTGACTCAGGTCCCGGCGAAGGTCGAAAATAGAAATAATGACATTTCGCGCAAACCATTCCCATGTGCCTATGAAACATTCCCATTGAAATGACATTTGACTATTTTTATCTCTGTGACCTGGCAACACCGGGAGCTGTTGGGACAAATGTGCAAAAAACATGGTCACCTTCCCGAAGTCCTGTAGGCCGCAGGATATAAAATTTGAAACATGTAAAAATGAGGTTTGATGCAGTATATAACCTAGATGAGATGTTATATTATAGACTTTTCGATAAACAAAATGGCGGATGCGCTGGCGGCCATTTTAAAAAATCTGCAGAATTCAAAATGTATTCCCTAAATTTCGGGGTAGAAGGAGGGGTCGTTGGGAAAATATGCTCAGAGCTTTATTGGAGGTTTACGTGATGCCCCTGTGATGGTTCGAAAATTTACCCGATTTTCGGGGTGATTTCGGAGATTTTGGGCCCGACAGAAAATGCTCGAATTTAAAAAAAATAAGTATGAGGTCCTGTCAAAAATGTCTATCCGTGGTCAATTAACCAAAAAAAAAGCGAGTAAGTACGAAATTTTAGGAAAAATTGGAAAATCAAATTTCTATGGAGTACTTTGTTCCCCATACATTTTGTACTGAAATTGAGCTTAGTAAGAAAATGTATGGGGAAATTGATTCATATTAATGTAATGCTGTTAATACTTGGAAATGGTAACTTTGCGAGGCCGGAGGCCGAGCTGCGTTGCGAGACCGTAGGTCGAGCGCCGCGTAGGGCGAAGCCCGCAGCGGCTATATTCTGTGTAACTTTCGCGAGGCCGAAGGCCGAGCTTCGAATGCGAGGCCAAAGGCCGAGCGCCCGCGTAGAGCGAAGCTCGAAGCGGCTGCCATCGAACACTTTGGGCCGATATAGACGAGACAATTGATCATGTAACCTACGCGAGGCCGTAGGCCGAGCTGCGATGCGAGACCACAGGTCGAGCGCCGCGTAGGGCGAAGCCCGAAGCGGCTATATTCTGTGTAACTTTCGCGAGGCCGAAGGCCGAGCTTCGAATGCGAGGCCGTAGGCCGAGCGCCCGCGTAGAGCGAAGCTCGAAGCGGCTGCCATCAAACACTTTGGACCAATATGGACGAGACAATTGATCAGATCAAGTAACCAACGCGAGGCCGTAGGCCGAGCTGCGATGCGAGACCATAGGTCGAGCGCCGCGTAGGGCGAAGCCCGAAGCGGCTATGTTCTGTGTAACTTTCGCGAGGCCGAAGGCCGAGCTTCGAATGCGAGGCCGTAGGCCGAGCGCCCGCGTAGAGCGAAGCTCGAAGCGGCTTCCGTCAAACACTTTGGCCATTTTATTTAAGTGCAACGCAAGTCACCCTAGGCGCGAGGCCGCAGGCCGAGCTGCGCCGCGCAGGGCGGAGCCCGGAGCGGAAAGGCTCCTTAGGCCACAGTTGAATAACTCTAGCGCCGTACAAAAAATTTTAAATATATATTTAGAATAGGTAATAAGAATTGCCATCAGGGCAGAGAATCTCACGTACACCGACACCTGTCTCAGATGACAGTACTGTACGTCAATATATTTCCCGCCGAAAAAAAAATAGGCTCCCTGGTATTCCAAGAGTCAAGGCTTACATCTAGCAAGCCCTTTTCCACCGCATAGCGTCATAATGCCCAGTGAAGGACTTGACACTTCCTTTCCTATCTTAAAGCATCAATTAACGAAAATCTTCTTCCACAGGTCAAGATATGGTTCCAGAATCGGCGAAGCAAATACAAGAAAATGATGAAAGCGGCACAAGTGGGGGCGCCGCCGCCAAGCCTCGGTCTACCACCAGGCAGCCCGCCCAGCAACAACCAACTCCTACATGGTGAGTTTGAGAAGCGAACCTAGGCAATAAATAAAGCGATGGCTGGCATACGTCATGCTTTTGAACAGGTGCCACCGTCGGGACTGGTCTGCTCCAGCTTACCTCTCAAAAATAACTATCTGATTTGGTTCAAATTGACATAGACATAGCAATAAGTTAGATGATGCTACTGTAACTAATATACTGAGTCGTCTCGAATCTTACCAGTATCTTCTCGGTAGATAAAGGGTCTAAACCTGAAATATACTCACTTTACATTGCATTCAATGACGATTCAATAACATTTTATTGATTGATTCAGATGAGTGAAATGGGATATCCCTACTAATATTATAAATGCGAAAGTAACTCTGTCTGTCTGTCTGTCTGTCTGTCTGTCCGTCTGTCCGTCTGTCTGTCTGTCTGTCTGTTACGCTTTTCCGCTTAAACCTCTCAACCGATTTTGATGAAATTTGGCATATGTATACTTTGAACCTCAAGAACGGACAAAGGCTACTTTTTGTTAGAAATTAAGGGGGGGGGGGGGGTAAAGCCACCTTTGAAAGTTTATATGGGAAAATGTTCAGTCCACGCGAACGAAGTCGCGGGCACAGCTAGTACTCGTATATTTCTACTATGACTCTAATGGCGTTATCAATAGGCAATGAGGAGATCCGAAGGGTTTTAGAGGGTAGTCCCCGCTTTAAAAGACAAGATGAGTTCCAACATTAAGCTAGTGTGTGGTGTTAAGCGACTGGGACGATGGGAAATGCTTTTCACTGAGCCAAATCGAACCAAAATTCGTGGATTCCATCCTCATTTGTGATTTTTCTGTACCTGGGTATTAATAAATGTATTTAGTATGCATTATGGTTCCACCATTAGTTCTGGTTTCCACAATACAAGTGACAAAGCTACTTGGCTGGACCCTGGCCAAACGGCGGAATTAGATAGATAGATACACTTTATTACACAGACAATTAACAGAAATTTGTTTTACAGACATATTCAAGTACACTTAAAATAATTTAACGGGTCAAAACGCTCAGACCACGACCAGATCATGAGTCAGCTCGTGAGCACGGTTGGTGCAACCTAACCGAAACGTCGGGCAGTAAGTAGTTCGTATTAACTACTAAATAAAAATGGTGTCGCGTTTTAACCCGTCTAAACCCGTTAAATTATTTTAAATGTTTAAAATGGAACGCGAAAGTCTTAAAATTTAAATTCAAGTACAATGTAGGCGGTCTTATTGCTAGAGAGCAATCTCTTCCAGACAACCTTTAGGTAGAGGGAATAGTAGATATCGAGAAACGGGTATGGCCGTGCAAAATGTGTACCCTGTATTGTTATTTATCAATGTAATCAAGTATTAACTTTGGTACCACCATTGATTCTGGTTTCCTTACACAAGTATAAAAGCTACTTGCTTTATTATCAGGTGAATGTGTCTGATGTTCTGTGATTTTAATTTATTCATATCCCCCACAGGCGGAGGCGGCAGTTCTAGCGGTTCCCAGCACTCCCCCTCAGCGTACCAGAGCGGGGGTCCCACGCAGGCGCACTCCCCCACGCCTAGCTCCACCCCCGTCTCCGAGCTCTCCCCCGGCCTGTCTCCTACCGGGACGCCGTGGGATGTCAAGCAACCCCCCCAGCCTTCCTGGGACGTAAAGGTCGGATATGTAAGAGAAATAAATATATTGAATTATATTGACATGATGTACTGTTATCATCATAATGGTTTTGGATTTTTAAAATTTGCAGTCTCCTTGCAGGCAGAATACGAATTACTTTGAAACCGTTAAAATGTCATTTATTTATGTAGTATTTATAGCTAATCAATTATTCTGGTTCTCAATCAATTATGAAAAACCAAACACAATTATACTCCCAAAACACAAACGCACACACACGCATTTTGTTTTACATTGATTACAAACTTTTTTTTAACAAACACTGTTTTTAAACTCGACGCAAAAACGACGATGTATAATAATTTTGACCTGTCTGTATGCTGTGTGGCTTGGACGCCATAGCACCCAAATGTATAGATTAGACTTATTTAAATTTTGATATATTTTCATTTATAAGTAGCCAAATTAGTATTAGTTACGTTTGATGGAAATCGGGCTAAGATGGCCGCCGTCACAAAATGTCGGATTACAAATTTATTATAATGCAGAATGGATAATTTAAAATCCAATATCCGCTAATATGTTTTAAAGAAACAGAAAAATTGTATCTCCCCTTGCGGTGCGGGAATCGAACCCACAACCTTTACGTATCGCGCGTGCTGCTCTTCCAACTGAACTAACCGCAAGTTATCGTAGGCGATGAAATTTTTCTGCTGTTTCAACCGATAGCCTTCGGTAAGTGCCCTCTGCCGAATATGTTTAGAACTACATATTTAACGGTCCGTGGTACATTCGTTGCAGAAATGTTTGGAAACCTAAGAATCGAAGACACCTTGGCATCTTAATCTTATAAAAAAATATATTTTTGTTAAAAGACAAAAAGGCTGAAGTATCCTCTTGTTACAGCCAACGGCAGGCCGGTCTCCAGACGGTACTTCCTGTGACGTAAAGCCACCACACCAGCAGTCCTGGGACCCACGGGTTGGTTATGTAAGTATTTCCAACTATTTCGGTCCTTGCGGTAATCAAAAGCACTAAAAAAAATTTTTATACCCTATTTAAGTGTGAAACGAATTTTAAAAGTGTCCCAAAAATGTTAAAACTTATTAATTTGAGCGTGGTAGGAATGTATAAATATAAATAAAAATCAGAATCTGAGAGAGGTTTTTTCTCGCTAGGAGGGTATGTACCGAACGGAGGACGGGGAGAGCGCTGAAGAGGGCCACGGGAGGGGGCGTCCTATGCCCTGGATGTTAAAGGTAATAAACACATGAGAGACAATTTAAAAAATACCTACCCAAAGCGATGAAATGTACTTTATCAATGTTTATATTTGGAACGTGATGTATAATGTTAGATAAATAGCGTAGTGAGTAACTTTTTAAAAATCAAATATAAATTTTATTTAAAAAAGATGTTTTGCTAGGTTCAATATTTATATTTCAATTGAACAATGTCATTTTAGCTAAAACTAGAAACTCACGTTTCATTGTTTTTTTAAATGCAGTGCTAAACTGATTAAAAGTATAAATAGTTAATCATTTTCAAAAAGTAAATAAATACTTTGATTAATCTCAGTTAAATTTGAATTGAAAAATATTAAAAGAAACTTTTCAAATTGAATTCATAGCTTCGATAACCTCTGATAATTATCAAATTGTGCACTTGTATATTTTTAAAGTTTGTAATTGAGAAATAAATTCTAGTCAAGTTACTAGTTGCTAAACGCGGCTTTTTCTAAGTAGTTATTTCTGGTGCTAAAGAAGAAGACCAATTCGTAAAGATCAAAATCTATTCAATTGTTGTCGTTGAAACAAATACATACAAACATAACTAGTAGGTTATACGTACAGTACACCATTTCTCACTAAAAAGGCTATATTTCAAGGCATGCGTGTGGCTACATAATAATAGTGATAGTTGCTTTTAGTTTATTACGAGATTACCACGCCACACCTCCACTAAGTTGATTAGTTTAGCTATATTGTGGCTATTGTTTTAGCTACCCTTAAAAGGGTGTCAATATAATCATATAACTGATGTAGCATAGGGTTTCGCCGCCCGGGGTACCGTCCGCCCTCCATTTAATATTTAGGAAAAAGTTAATATATATTTTTTTCGAAAGATACCAAAAAACAATTCAGCTCAAGTGACTGTTCGACTTATATAGCCTTAGCAGACTCGCTACTTTAATTATCAAATATTTAGCCGCTTTTAATGTTTAATTAATATATTTTATCGTAAAGACACTACATCTTTTAAAACAATCAACCTCTGGATTAGAACGTGAAAAGGTCGACTTATACAGCCTCAGCAGACTTGTTACAATAATAATTGTCGATTTAGCCGCACTTTAAGTTTAATTAACATAAAATTAATAATCATATATTTATGACTTCACATTCGATCTAAATACTCGTATAAACCAATTAAAAATTCTTAGTGAATTACTAGTAAAATCTATTTTTCTATACCCAAGTGGGTTTCATGAATTATTTCTTCTATAGCTATAACGACCTGCTGTATAGGTACGTATGAATAAAATATTAATACAAACTTTTAAAATTGAAGTCATAGCTTCGAGAACCTCTGATAATTATCAAATTGTGCACTTGTATATTTAAAGTTGGTAATTGAGAAATAAATTCTATATATACATATATATATATATATATATATATATTGACCCGACTGGAGATCGAACCCGGAACCTCAAAGATGACGCGACGTCACAGTCCGGCTCGCTCATCTCTCGCCTGCGGAGGTTTCCGATATTTTATGGACACATATTTTCACGATATGGCCAAACATAGATGACAAAATCGTTAAATGTTCACGATTTAATGATCTGGTCAGCGTATTTGACCACATCAAGCAATGTGAACATTTCATGAAAGTCCCGAGCATTTAATGAATGGCCAATTCTACAATGAGGCTAGGACATTGATACACAGACACTTATTGTACATCATGAGGTGGGAGGCAATAATTTGTTCGTATTTACTTTTAATATGGAACTACGGACCTACAAAGTCTTTGATCGAAGAGTCCAGCTATAAAGTGTCTAACAGCAGTTTCTCTTGTCGTAGGGCGCGCCCCCCGGCCCTTGGGACATGAAGGGTGCGCACGCGCATGCCCTCCACCACCAGGCGGCGCCACAGCCGCATCCACCGTACGTGCCGCAGTACTCCTGGTACCAGCCAGACGCCAACCCGGGACTCTTAACGTGAGTAAGGGTCTTTCATGAGTAGACCGAGTAGACTATATAAGAAAGGTAGGGTAAAGCGATTTATCGCTCGAACTGTAGCAGCCCGACTGGTGATATACCTCCACCTTATAGAAGACCGCAGCCAAATAACAATCACTTCTGTGTTGTTGTGTTTCTGCGTGTGAGTAAGGTTTCCAGAACTCTTGGGGGTTGCTACATTAAAAGCAGGGGTCAAGCCTTCAAGGTAAAGACGACACGTCTAATAATAGCTTTATATATTATGTTGTACTTGTCGCCCTTAAGCTAGGACCTCATTACTGCTGAGGTCAATCTTGAAGTGTATTATAAATACCACTATAACGGTAGACTGAGCCGGTGATGTTGTGATAGTTCTTTTGTTCTCTCGGCATCACTATCAAAGCGATGTGGTCTACCGATGTTTCTATTGGGTATTCCTGGCCTTGACGAGAGTAAGGGTCTTTCGTTAGTAGACCGAGTAGTCTATAAGGGTAAATAACTAATCCGGTGATGTTGTTATAAGTCTTCTGCTTCCACGGCATCACCATCAAGTTGATGAGGTCCACCAGAGGAGTAAAGTGGGTATTCCTGCCCTTTATCACTTTTATAAATTAATAAAAAAACAAAAAGTAGGTAGATGAGATACCATGCGTGCTTAAACTTTTACTTTAATATGTTAAAACTCGTTTTTTTTGTCAACAGGGTTTGGCCGGCAGTTTAACAAACATCGGTGAAGAAAGAAAACTAACACTAATTTCGAATTATATGTAAATGTCACTTTAAATAAACGGAACACAAGATGGCGTACAAAAACAAAATGGCGTCGCCGTCGCATCACAAAAAAGATGTAAACAGAAATAGTACGACAATTGTTATAACTTCAGTGGTAGAAGTTGAAACATTGTGCTAAATGTGTTTTATCTATTTTGTGATAATATTGTGAAATTTGTATCGGCACAACCAACATTTAATTTTAAGAAATTATTTAATAGAAATAAATAAAAGCGTTGTACATTTTTATAACTAAATAAAGTTAGGTAGTAATTGTTTATAATGGTTACTGTAAATGTTTGTGTAAGGTAAAGTAACGGATGGTATGTGAGTATATCGGTGTAAAGAAAGATCTATTGCGCCTTTTTTCCTGTAAGTATTTTTTTTCTATTTAGTAATCAATTTTTAACTGTCACTTGAGAGTTTGAATAAGTTACAAACTTTTGACAGCTAACGTTTGTCAGATTTTCGCTTTGTGATTTTTTTTGTGAAACAAAATGGAGGTTCCATTTGTTTTTTTTTTGTAATTTCCTAGAAATGCCGTTTGTTGAAGTTGAGATACTTCTTCTAAACTATGACTGTCTGAAATGGCATGCAAATACATATATTTGACCAAGCTTGAACCACAAATGTGCAGGTCATAAATTGAAGTATCTAGTGGTTTTTCTATCAACCCTTTAATGCGCAATGATTTACAGTTCGTCTAAAAATAATGATTTTTTTTGTGTTTTGGAACTAGATCGATTAAAGAATCTATGATTCGCCAACTCATGAAGGTACCATTCATTTTTTGCAATTACTAAAAAAGACCAAAAAATTTGAAAGTAGTAATTTAAATGCTTAAAAAAATAATCTCAATATTTGACACCAATACATTTGTATATTACAACTATTGTGAAAGCGCTTTATCATCTCTGTCATTATAATTGAAAATCCTGCAAATCATGCCTAGTACAGGATGCATATAATTATGTGCACAAAAGGATTTTCCTCTTCGATGACTATGCTAACCTTGAGATCAGCGCAAATTATGACGATCATGAAAAGAAATAAATGTGTTGTTGCGAATAAAAGATTTGCATTGATTTAAATTTTATTGTGCGTCACGCTTGCAAAAATTTCATTGATTTAAATCGCCTAAAAGAACTATAAACATATACCAGATGGCCTAGCCGAGTGACAGTGGTCGATAAGATTGACATTTCAAGACCACGTGACTTTTTTAAGTGAAATATCAATCAAATAGATTTAAAACTTGTCAATACAATATGCAAAATTCGTTAACTGTCATGATTGTAGCTACGGCTAAAGAATCGCATTATTACGCAATTTGGTAGATTATCGAATTATATTTTACGTTAAAACTTTGTACCACTAGTAAAAGCAACAAAAAAAGCGAAATTTTAAAAGCAAAATGATATTCAAGGACAGTCGTAGTTTAATTTTTCCACTATTTTCTTTTCATACGTGTGAAAACAATTTTGAATTGTAAAGATTTATAAAATCTTATAAGTTCTTACTTCATCAGGATATAAATATTTAAATAAATTAAGCTTTAACTACATAAATGTTTATTTATTTAGATTAATTCTTTAAAAATATCAAAACGGGAACACAAACCAGTCTGTTGTGATATATAATTTTAAGTTTTTAGAACAATAATTGAAACTATTGTTTTTGAGTAAAATTATTGTATTTATTTTTATTTTATTTTTTTGTGCAAAAATTGTGTTCTGAATGCGAACTTAGCTGTATTTTATCTAATGCAATCTGTTATTTACTTGTAATATACTTTAGTCTATCCATGACGAAAACAAAGGTTTTAATGTGAATTTGAATAATAACTTAAAAGTTAAGTAAAAAAATCGATGTATAAATGGCAGTTATTATTATTTTTCACAAAAATTTAGAAAAATATTATTCATTGCGTTTACAGGTTTAAAATATTTTACCACAATTTTTAACTATTTTAAATACTTTCGGGATTTTAACCTCCTTCAAAGAAAAAAGGCGTTTGAATTATACCGTATGTATTTTCAAAATAAATTTGTTACGTTTAGTGCAATTTTAGTTAAAATACGAGTACCCATTTTTTTTTCTTTTTTAAAACCTCATTTTATGGATAGACTAAAAGTATTAAGAATTTAATTTCTAAAATGGGTCTTTACGGGAAGAATTACATTTGTGTAAATATTTTTGTAATATATAGAAGAAACTGAAGTATACATATAGATATAGGTAGATAGTATAATTACTTTATAATTACAATGTATTATAATAAGGAAAGCGGAAATAAGAAAAAAAAATGAATTAATTTCTTTTGTCAAATAAAAAGAGAAAAAGATATTCCTTGTGTTTTCTTTTAAATTAAATAACACTACAAACCTTAACACTGAAGTACATAAAGTCATTTTAAAATAGATAAATCTTTGACGGAATATTTAGCGAAAAGAAATTCAGTATCCTTTCTGCACTTTTTAGGATTTACGAAAATAGGTTCTTCGAAAACCAGATTTGATTATTTTGCGAAAAAACTCTTAGCCAATCGTATTTAGTTGTACATTGTAATAACGTACATAATAAGAAGCTGAAGCACTTGTAATCATCAGAAACAACCTCAGGTCATATAATGGTATATTTTTTAATAATAACTAACTGTTCCCCGCAGGTTTGCCCTTGTTATTTCGGGATAAAAAGTATTTTTAAATATTAATCTAGTATTTGATCTCTCTTGATTACAAATTTTATCCAAATCTGTCAAATAGTTTTTGTGTTAAAAGCAACAAATATTCATCCAGACATTCATACATACAAACTTGTGTAAATAATATAAGTATGATTCTGTAGAATCAACGCAAATATACAAGCAAATCATGTCGCTTTCAACACATTCAGCTTGATTTTAGTTTTTAAGCCCACGACATATGGATGCGGCGTACAAAGTGTTAAATCAAACCCACCTATAATCCATACTAATATTATAAATGCGAAAGTAACTCTGTCTGTCTGTCTGTCCATCTGTTACACTTTCACGCCTAAACGGCTAAACGGATTTTGATGAAATTTAGTATAGGTATATGTTGAATCTCAAGAACGGACATAGGCTACTATTTATTAGAAAATAAGGCGGGGATGGGGGTAATACCACCTTTGAAAGTTTATATGGAAAAATGTTTACTTTTGAAGTTAGAGATATGAAATTTGGCACAAATATAGCTCGAAACTTGGATTATAATATAGACTACTTTTTGTTTCGAATATTAGGGGAGAAAGGAGTAAAACCGACCATGAAAGGATGTAGTCCACGCGAACGAAGTCGCGGGCACAGCTAGTACTGTATAATTAAATATAAGTGTATACGTGTGCAGTGTATCTATAAATATGTCTTCCAAAATAATATTGAGGTTTCTAAAATGTGTATAGGTACCTTTCCCCCCTATAACTTTAAAATTAGAGAATAATAAATATTGGACAACATCACATACATTGCTCTGATTCTGTGGTAAGTAGCTAAAGCACTTGTGTTACAGAAATCAGACACAACGACGGTACCACAACACTCAGACCCGAGACAATATAGAAAAGTTCGTTTCCCATATTATCCCGACCGGGGATCGAACCCGGAACCTCAGGGATGGCGCGACGCCAAAGTCCGGCACGCTTGCCTCTCGGCTACGGAGGTCGTCAACGTCGAGAGAATGATAAAACTAAAAATATTTGACGATTGATTTTGATTATACATTACCATACAAACTATCACTGAAAATTGGTTTGAACGAGATCTAGTAAGTAGTTTTTTTTTCAAACATCTTAAATCGTAAACCGCTCCGAATCATTATTTCTATTGACTTTCTCGAGTGTCGTTTTCAAGGACTTACGACCTAATATTTTTGCTCATAAGTTTCCAAAAACAGCATCAGCATTACCGGTGAACAACACATCTCACTCCCACTATCTAGTATCAAGAATTTCTCAAAACTCATACGGCGAAGTCGCAAATACAAAAAGAGGTATCCTTTGCGTCGCGCCGACACGTAAAAAGTCGCCACCGCTATCCCATCTGCCGTACGATTCAATAAAAGCGCTCATAATTGGCCGCTGATCGCCATTTTAATTATTGCCGAGCTGGTTTTTCGCGGTTTAAACCGAAACGGGCCTGGATTGATTGAACATCAATTAATTCGGAAATCGAGTGTGGCAGGCGAGTGTTTTTACGGGACGCGTGAAAACTCAAAGGGCCGCCGAAGGTTTTGTGTTATGGTCAGAGTGCTGTTTGTTTTGTGAAAATTGATTGCAACGTACGTGTTTTCTCAAACTGCTTTTGTTTAACTTTGCACAACCAAAATTACAAGGTACTAGGGCCGCATAATTCGTTAGGAGGTTTTATCTTAGCTAGCATTCTGGGCACCCTAAACACTGGAGCGGACTATCTTTTTGTAAGTATTTCGTACATAGGTATTATCTTTTTTAAACATCTTCATGTCAACCATAATGCGTTGAGAGGTCTCACTTCCCTATAAAGCTGGAGGGAGCTGCTACCTTGACTGTTTGATTACTTAGGTCCAAACAGTAGATACTCTATTGTAGTAACCAGACTTGTAACAAATCGGTACTAGGCCCGCATAACGTGCTAGGAGATCACACTGCAGAGGCCAATGCCACCATAATTATTATTGGCATAGTTGCATAGGTCAAACCGTAGTTCCTCCATTATAATGACCAAATTTGCCGTGTGAGGTACTAGGTCCGCATAAGGTGGAAGGAGGTCTCCAGCTTCTTAATGAACACCTTCCTTCAGAAACTAAAGACGGGTGCCTCCGCAGTAAAACTTGGCACATGATGCACATGGCAGACAATTTCTGTCCTACACCTACCTATTTAAAATTAAAAAAAGCCGCCACAACACTGTTTTCAACAGCCGATCACATTGTTCTCTTAATTAAGTGCCCCATTAATTAAAATATCTTTAGGTGTGAAGTACACTTTATTGTCAGTTTAAGTAGGCATTAATTAGACTTAAAAGTACATTTTATGTTATCAAGTACAGGAAAAACGCTACAAAAATTAAGTAAATGGATCAAGCTGATGAGTGAACCATAAGTTAAAAGGTCGCGTGAGATCAGAAGATGGTCGGATAAGATCAAACAAAGATGAAGTACTAGCTATATCCTGCGACTTTGCCCTTGTTATTTCGGAATTAAAAGTATTATTTATGTTAATCCAATATGTCTTTCTCTTCCTAGCAAATATCATCCGAAAGCAATTTAATAGTTTTTGCTTGGAAGAGTGACAAAAATACATAAAAAACAATTAATTGGATGGACGAAGTAGGTATTTCACTGCCTTCCACCGAATCCTTGGTTTATTAATCCCTACTAATATTATAAATGCGAAAGTAACTCTGTCTGTTACGCTTTCCCGCTCTAAAAGCTAAAATCTATCAACCGATTTTGATGAAATTCGGTATAGGTATACGTTGAACCTCAAGAACGGACATAGGCTACTTTTTTGTTAGACACTAAGGGGGGGGGGGGGGCTGTAATACCACACATACAATGTTTTAAGTTAGAGATATGAAATTTGGCACAAATATAGCTCGAAACTTGGATTAAAACATAGACTCCTTTTTGTTTCGAATATTAGGATAGATAGGGGTAAAATCGACCATGAAAGGATAATATAGTCTACGCGAACGAAGTCGCGGGCACACCTAGTAGTATATATATAGTCCGAATGTAGCGATGTCTGTATGATTGTATATTTGAATGTTACGCAAAAAGTAGCAAACAGATTTGGATGGCATTCGATAAAAAGATAATGGCGGTACTTGATTACCATAAAGGATATTTTTTATCTCTAAATAATCTTATCTAAACCGTAGGTAATAGCTTCTGTTCATTTATGACCGGTTCTAATATTTACGATTCATAATTTGTCAAAAATGACTATCACTTTTCCTCTAACCGACTACGAGTCGTTAATACCGTTCCAGAATTTACTTTCCATATCAGCTGTCATCAGTCATCCGTCTCTCGTTTTTAGCTTACGCCTCGTATAATTTATTACTACTCGTAGTTTCTAGATTAAAACAAAACGCAACTTTTTAAACACCATCTGCCAACCTCACTCGTAATGCCATAAGTGTCATATTCATACAAAAAAACACCAAAAAAGAGAACCCTGAACTAAGTGAATAAGCCAAGAAACGGAAGTTCACGCCTACGGACCCCTTTTAAAAAATAATAAAGAGCTTTTTAACTGAGGGGCCCGTACAAAGGAAACGAAAAAACATATCCCTTTTTCGCGATACATCTGGCGCGATGTTTCAATCACATTGTTGCCTTTTGTTTATGGTGTATAATAGTTTTGTATATAGCGCATAAACAAGAAATGTTTTGTTTACTTATAAAACCAGCTTGCTAATCACAGAACTTTTTTTTATATTGCACTTCAAGATTGACCTCATCCCATCTGATGTTAAGTGGTAATGAGGTCCTAGCTTAAGGGTGACAAGTACAGCATAATAAATGTGTTACTGGACTTGTCGCCCTTACCTTGAAGGCTTGACCCCTGCTACTAATGTAGTACCCCAGGAGCTCTGGAAACCTTACTCACACGCAGGAACACAACAACACAGAAGTGATTGTTATTTGGCTGCAGTCTTCTGTAAGGTGGAGGTATTTCACCAGTCGGGCTGCTCCAGTTCGAGCGATAAATCGCTATGCCCTACCTCTCTTAAACAAAAGATAGGGATAGGTATCAAAATATTAAATAAGTTACCCCAAAGAATTATTGACTTGCCCGTGCATAGATTTTAAACTGATATCAAAACATGGCTTATGAAAAAGGCTTATTACACTGTGCAAGACCTTTTTAATGATAAAAATATGGGGAATAGGTAAAATGTCCATCAGCACCTAGATAATATTTATTGTTAATATATGGTTATATTCATAATTTATTGTAAAAGACGATATCTGTTGAGTTGGTTGCGGCGCTTCTTCTCAACAGAACCAACGTCAAGGTGCTGATAGGAAAAATTATTTGATGTGCAAAATATTTTTTTGTAAATCCACTAGCAGAAATTAATAATTTCATACCTCAAATGTTTTCCATATGGATCGTTGATTATCATTTAGGATACTTTTTGAATTGAGATAACTCGAGCAAAGGCGCGAGAAACAGCTCTTAGCATGCGCTTGATCTATAAATTATTTAAACTTCGCTAGTGCCGCCGGAAGCAGCATAAGAAATTCTAAAAACCTATTATAAAAGTTGACAAAACAGTCATCTATAAATAAATGAATAAATGCGCCAGACAATCACACCTATCACCTGATCTTAAACTAAGGTTTTCCCTTGTACTATGAGTACCAGACGACGGATAGTAACTGGGGGCGTCATCCCAGCACACCCATCTATGTTAGTGTTATAACTTGAATACTTTTGGCGCTGTTCCCGTGGTGTTGCAGCTCTGTGCCGTAAGTGGAACAGTATCGCGGCTTTTCTTTTGAGGTAACCGCTCGTATTACGCCAATGTTGGCCGCATAACTCTTCAAGCTCTGAGACGCGCCTTTTTACATCAGGAATGTCCCATTGTCCAGGACGCGCCGGCCGACAGGTACCGACGCGACGAAAGTTCGTACAAAATGTTTTTAACCCCTCACGCAAAAACGCCAAGATGATGATTTGTATGGAAACTTGGCATTTTTTTATATTGCACTTCAAGATTTACCTCATCCAACCTGATGTTCAGTGGTAATGAGGTCCTTTGTTTTACGGGGGGAAAATGCATTGATGCACCGTACCGTCACCTGAGGAAGGTGACGGCGTGTGAGGGACTACCTGCCCTGAAAAGTGCAGGACTACCTTCTAAAACCCCCCGGTTTGACCTCATCGCCTTAGTGGCGGTGTTGTGGAAAATCGGCTCAGTCTCGCCTTTTACAACACCGCCAGGTGTATGGTAGCTTACGCGGCCTCGTCTGCTTCCCTTCATGGTAGTCGGGTGGAGAGAGGATGGCAGATCCAACTGGACCAGCCCCCTTGCTGCGGAGATCGTGGGTGCACTGCCGGCGGAGGTACACCGATAAGCCGCCTTTGTCTGCGGCAAGCGGGATTGGAAGGGTCTTCTTTCCGCTCCCTCTCTGCGGCCTCCTTCTGCGTTATGACATCCTCGCAGAAGGAGGGTACCCCACCCCATGCCATACATAATGAAACATAACATTGGCGATGAACCAGTGGAAAATGGTATGGCTGCTAGTCTTAATATTAAATATCACCCGTGAACGGCTAGACCAATGGATTTTATTATTTTTATAGTACTATACGCCGTACTAGCGAACTTTAAATGAATGTATCACAGGCCGATAAGTATGTAGATCTAAACATATTCGGCAGAGGGCACTTACCGGAGGCTAACGGTTGTTACAGCAGAAAAATTTCATCGCCTACGATAACTTCCGGTTAGCTCAATTGGTAAGAGCAGCACGCGCGATACGTGAAGGTCGTGGGATCGATTCTCGCACCGCAAGGGGATATAAAAAAATTCTGTTTCTAATATTTAAAGTTCGGCTAGACCAATTTCACTTATTCTTTTTTTGGTGTGTGTTTGCTATTATCAGGAGAAGGTTCTTATCAAAAAAAATATTGTTAAATAGTTGTCGCTAAGTCAGAACATCGTCTGTTGGGTCAGCTAGTCTAATATATTTTAAACCGACTTAAAAAAGAGGTGGCTTCTTAATTCGACTGTATAATATTTTTTTTTATAATGCACTCCAAGATTCACCTCATCCCACCTGATGTTAAGTGGTAATGAGCTCCTAGCTTAAGGGCGAAAAGTATAGCATTGTAAAACTGTTACTAGACTTGTCGCCTTAATTTGAAGGCTTGACCCCTGCTACTAATGTAGCACCCCCCAAGAGCTCTCGAAACCTTACTTACACGCAGGAACACAACAACACCGGAGTGATTGTTATTTGGCTGCGGTCTTCTGTAAGGTGGAGGTATTTCACCTATTTAATAATTATACCCTGAGTAGGTAGGTACTACAACTTTTATCCTGACTATTACCAACTGATATGACCACATTTAAGAAGGTTAGGATATTCCGGAAAACTAAGTTGACACGTGCGAAGCTATAAGGTACAACTAACTCACGATTAACTCAAATCCAAGGGTTCAAACCAAGCTAATGACCGGAGCGTGCCGGGTTCGATTCCCGCTGGGCCACTGCCAAATTACTGCAATTCCAACCCTAGCTTAACAAGTTGTTTTCAATACAGGCTAATAATGTTTGTATGGAATCACTAATGAGTGTTATACAAATAAATTAAGATTGGGGTTGGTAATAGGAATTCGGATAACCTATAGTGACGTTTCACTGAAGAAAGTGCGAGTCAATTAAAATACAATAACTCTGATGCTCGATTCCAATATTTGAAAGTCAAAGTAAATCTTTTTTTTATTCACATAGATTACATTAGTAATACTTATGAATAGTCTCTATATAAAGCAAATGAAGCTACCTCCGGTTCGGAACCTATAACTACAGAGAAGATACCGGCAAGAAACTCAGAAGTTTTTTTTACGAATGAAAGCTAAACTTACTCAATTTGCACTAAGACATACAGTTATACAGTTAGTTAGTCAATTGTAAATAATAAAAAAAAAATGAAAAACGATCGGTTTTAGTTATAATTGGTTATAGTAATAAATATTACGAGGCGTAAGCTAAAACCTTTCCAGTCAGTTGGAGAGAAACAGAAAAACGGGTAGTAATATTGACGACCTCCGTAGCCAAGAGACAAGCGTGCCGGACTTTGGCGTCGCGCCATCTCTGAGGTTCCGGTTTCGATCCCAGGTCGGGTCAATATGGGAAACGAACTTTTCCATATTGTCTCGGGTCTGGGTGTTGTGGTACCTTCGTTGTTTCTGATTTCTGTAACACAAGTGCTTTAGCTACTTACCACAGAATCAGAGCAATGTATGTGATGTTGTCCAATATTTAATATATATACAACGTGTAACGGAAAGGGTATAACAATATCAAAAATACCAAAGCAGTTAACGGTTACAAACTGTATGGGACCATTTGTAGCTGTGTACACGCATTTATTGATTCAATCTTTTTTTTTGAAATATCAGTCAAATACAAGTCAAAATTTTGACTAAGTCACGCTTGCACAACACTATCACAGTATTGTTGGAATCGTCGAAAGACTTGGATGTACCTACCTATTATGCTATTAATTTAAATATCACAATGGTGGTTCATCTTTTAGTGTTTACTGAATCACATCTGAAATTTGTTGGTTTAGCGTTTCTCATTTTGACAATTCAGTTAAGTCATTGAGTTGTCGTCGCCGTGACAACATCTTGTGTTTTTGCCTTTCTGGATTACCTACTTACTACGGATAGCCTAGTGATATTTCGTGATGTCTTTGAGCAATCAAGAATATTCGAGATGATTCTCTGTGTCGGAGCAACCGACGGCAGCGTGATGGCCGACCGAGAGCTAGAGAAAGAGATTTACGAAACCATCAAAACGCTCGTTTCCATCTGTGGATTGGGCGAGGAAGTCGTATCACATGGCCAGCTCGGTCACCAGACCTCACTCCGTTGGACTTCTTCTTGTGGGACTAATTTAAAAGGAAGGTGTACGCTGTAGCATGCTCGTCAAGGGAAGAGATGATAGAAAGCATCAAGGCCGCGTTCTGTACAGTGACACCACAAATGTTGCATAATGTTCGCGCATCTTCTAAGAAAGTACTAGGCGCGCATGTCGAGGAAGGAGGTGGAGAAATTCAGGATCGCAGTGATTGTCGTGAAGTGATAACGTGATTTGGGGTCGCTGACCTCAATAGTGTTGTGATGCGTTTGTTTACGTTTTAGTCAGTCATTATAGTTAATCATTTTTTATTTAATAAAAACAATAAAGTGTTTATTTTAACTCGGGATTTCGTATATAGAATCTATACAAGGTATAGTATCCACCTACTTTACATTGTTTCCCCCTTTCCGTTACAGGTTGTATATATATCCAATATTCGACACATTACGATCGTAAAATATTGGACCTAGGCATTCGTTTACATGAAAATTTCTAATGCCCGGTGAAAAAGACAGACTATCCGTTTTTCTACAACCGACTACGAGTCGTTAATAACGTTCCATAAAATACTTTCTATTTCTACCAGATGTGAACAATCGTCAATCGGTCGGTTTAAGCTTACGCCTCGTATTTGTTACGATCCGTAACTTGACGTCTACTCTTGAAAACGAAATATGTCGGATCCGATGACATTTAGTATTTTTTATTGCTCATTATCGCAACTAACACACTTCGAATGCGAATAAAGCGTTATCAAAAAACAAAATATTATTTATACAAATCAAAAATCACGTTTTAATTCCCTAACTTTTGATCAATCTTCAAAAACGAAACCTTTCGTTTGTTCGTTTCGTTTTCAAGAGTAGACGCCCTTATACGGATAATGTTTCAAATAATGGCACCAGGAAAAATAATAGACAACAGAACAAAACTAAAGATAAAGAAGAAATATGCGTTATGCACACATATTTTATTCTTAAAACGCAAACTATGCTCACTTCAAACCCGCCATGACCTTACTTCAACAAACAGTACCCCACCTTTACCAGTAACCCAATACCATGGAATTAAACTTGAATAAAAAACGGTCGGACAAGGCACGCGCCCAATACGATACTAAAATTACTGCCTTTCAAACTTTTATTGCAGTTTTTTTGTCAATTAATTACATGCTGCAAATCAGATCGCATTAGTTGCGTTAATGCCAATATTGAGAACGTATTTTTTTTTACATTTTTTTATAGCCTATAAACTGTCCCACTGCTGAGCAAAGGCCTTCCCCATACACTTCCAGCGTTCTCTATCTGGAGCCAGGTCTTTCAAACCTCGACCCTTCCTCTCCCGCGTGCCGCAGAAGTAGGCGGCTTAGGGCCGATTGCCCACAACACTACCACTAAGGCGATGGAAGTCCAACCGGGGGGTTTTAGTGGGTAGTCCTGCCCTTTATTGCCGGTACCTTCTCGGTAGTTATAGGTTCCGAACCGGAGGTAGCAGCATTTGCATTGTTTAGAGACGATTCATAAGTGTGCCGACCTACGACATTACCTACAAGTCGACACAAATACAGCGTCAGCAGAATTGGTGTAGTAAACAACGCTCCATACGTAATGCATGACATCGATCCTACATCGCGATGTCAGAGTTTTCGTCGGCACTAAGTATATATATGTCGCAGTCATCTGGTTGAAACAGCTATTTGATTGAATCACTAGCGTGTTTATTAAATGACGACGTTTAATTGAATGACTAGGCCGAACGTTGAATGAATAAGACTCACTGAACGTCCAACAAGTTAGCGGATTGTAACATAGCTCTTTGAACATAGCGGACGTAATCAGTCAGGTGATTGTAATTTAGTTCATTTTTTTTCCACTGCGGCGTTAGTGCTCATCAAAACAAAGATGGCGTCAAACAGCTGGTACAGATATAATCGAATAGCACTGTGTTGATAATTTTTAGAGTGAAATTGAGATACCTATAAAGTGACTTATTCGTAAAAAAATTTTTTTTAGTCTAATTGTCTTAAGACTTAAAATTGTTAAAACATATTAAAAAATCTTATTAAGGTGTGTTATGTCATGTCTGTCAGCTATATCCCATTCAACGACTATGCTAAATGACGTTCAGTCAAGAAGTTGAACGTTATATTAAACAATTTGACGAGTTGTCCTTTAGTCATTCAATTAAACGTCGTCATTCAATGAACGCGCTAGTGATCCAATCAAATAGCTGATTAAACCAGATGACTGCGACATATACAACAAACCACGATTGGCAGTTGGGCCTTGTTCCCCGAGCAGATAACACCTAGCTCGGCGGAAGTACTTCCACTTTTAGTAAAGAACATACGTTCCTTACAATAAGTATTAGTAATGTACCTAATCTGCATTAATAAAAAAAGATTGACTTTGACTTTCCCCACAACAAAAAAACCTTGAGAAAAACGGTCCAGGTTGTCACGCCAACGCATTTTCGGCCTTCCTCTTAAACGTCGTCTGTCGTCTGGTGTCCATTGGGTAACAACCTTGGCCCATCTCTCTGGTTTCATTCTTTTAGATTACTTTGGTAAAAAATTAAATAAAATATTATTTATCAAGATTTAAGAGAGGTTGTGCATAGCGATTTATCGCTTGAACTGGAGCAGCCCGACTGGTGAAATACTTCCACCTTACAGAAGACCGCAGCCAAATATCAATCACTTCTGTGTTGTTGTGTTTCTGTGTGTGAGTAAGGTTTCCAGAGCTCTTGGGGGGTGCTACGTTAGTAGCAGGGGTCAAGCCTTCAAGGTAACGATGACACGTCCAGTAAAAGCTTTATTATGCTGTACTTGTCGCCCTTAAGCCCTTACCACTTAACATCAGGTAGGATGAGGTCAATCTTGAAGTGTAATATAAAAAAGAGCTTTACAAATAGGGAAGTGGACTAGGTCAAAAATACCGGATTGTTTCTTGTCCGTTAAATGATTATTTATAAAATGTTTCGCCGTCATCTTTTCATTAGGTTGAAAAGCGAAAATAAATGTCCCATTTGACGACCTCGGTGGCGCGATGGCTAAGGTAGGCAGCCAAAGCGAGAAAGGTCCTGAATTCGATTCCCGGTGAGGTCAATTTAGGAAACAAACTTTTCAAAATTGACTTGGGTCTGGTTGTGCTTGGATGACACCCCCAGCTGTTAGTATCTGTCATCTGGTGCTATCCATAGTACAAGGGAAAAACCAGGTCAGGACCAGGATTGGAGTGGTTGTCTGGCGCATTCATCTAAATATTTAAAAGGAGAAACTGACTGACTGACTTACTGACTGACATATCAACGCAGCACAGCCTTAACGGCTAAACTACCGTAGAGGTGCACTAAGAAAGGAATTCCCGAAATTCCCACGGGAACGAGAATTAGCGGGATAATCCTTTTGTATAAAAATCTAAACCGCTTAAGTTAGACGCTTGAAATTTGGCATGCTGGTAGCTTAGTAAACTTGAAGCTTAGTTGCAACAGGGTTAGTTACAAAATTCCCCCGGGAACGGGAGTTAGCGGGGAAAAACTGGAAAAATCCACGAACGCACCACGCGAACGAAGTCGCCGGCACAAATTTATTTTCTTTTATATAACATGAAACAACTGACCAGTTTATCGGACTATCGTGTCCAGCATTCCACAATTGCATGTTCTTTTCAAAATCCACAAACTCCGATCGTCTTAAAGTATCAAATACTCGTTACATTTCTTATTTGATCAAAAAAAATACAGCCCGAGGTATTTGAACAAACATACAACAATGGTGAAATAATACACTCACCTTCCTCCCTTTTATGCTAAGGGATGATGGGGTGTGGTCATCCCTTGAAAGGTATTTTGTGCGGATTTTTTGTGTGCCATACGAAATGTTTCCATTGTTCAGTTTTTGTATGGTTTGTGTATCACTGGAGATTTAAATCGTGTTTCGATGGCCAGTTTGAGAAGCCAATAAAATATGAAAGTCCATTGACTAGCTTATTTTGGGAAGTCTAGTCCCAAATAGATTACGCACGCTAATTTACAACACGTTGCTAAACCCGTATCTTGAATATTTTGAATTCTGAGGATCTGCCGCTAAAACAAACTTGATTCTCATACAGAGAATTCATAATAAAATTAATGAAGTTCTATTTCATTATCCCTTTCTGACTTCAACTGAAAAATTGGGTCAGTACTGTAGTAGATTAAAAATATTTTTGGTATGCGTGCGAATCGACTCCTTCAAGAACTAAACGCATACTAATAGTTCGATACACACGCGTTTAAAATACATTCGTGCGAAACGCCTACCAAAAAAATATTTTTATTGAAAGGGGATGTTTCGCACGTTCGGGCGAATTTATTTCGTACCAAACGACTACAAACCGGATTTTTTTTACAAAGAAACATATCACACAACTACACATTTTTTAAATAATATGCATATTAATTAAATATACTACCTCTGATTCTATTTATTCGATCATTCAATTTCATAAAAAAATAATACACACAGCTTTAGAAATCATCACAAATAAACATTTATTAGAGCACACTTGATTTAAACTCTATAGTAAGATGCAAGGATTACACTCATACTCAAACTCAAATATTTCTTTATTCAAGTAGGTAACAAAACTTTTGAATCCTCATTAAATAAATAAATAAATAATAAATAAATATTGGACAACATCACATACATTGCTCTGATCCTGTGGTAAGTCGCTGAAGCACTTGTGTTACAGAAATCAGAAACAACGACGGTACCACAATACCCAGACCCGAGACAATTCAGAAAAGTTCGTTTCCCATATTGACCCGACCGGGGATCGAACCCGGAACCTCAGAGATGGCGCGATGCCAAAGTCCGGCAAGATATTCTTATTCTTATTCTAAACTCAGCAGTTTAGCTACAGTAGCAATATCTAACCTATTTCTATGAGTAGACTACTTTGGACTAAGTCATAATAGTTTTGTTTTGATGAGTAATTAAACAATTAAGTACTCAAGTAATTTATTACTTACTCTACAAAGAAGCCCTAAGGTTTTCACAGAAACTAAAAAGATTCTCATAAATAATTTGATTCTATTAAAATGCACTACCATTTCAAACATACGGTTCATTCCTTTAAAAAAAGGAAGATTTGTCACCGAAATATCAGCTGGGACCAACGTTTTACCGGACCTTCAAAACACAAAGATTCTCGTGTTAAATTACATTAAATTCGTGCAAAACTAAGAGGTAGGGCATAGCGATTTATCGCTCGAACTGGAGCAGCCCGACTGGTGAATACCTCCACCTTACAGAAGACCGCAGCCAAATAACAATCACTTCTGTGTTGTTGTGTTTCTGCGTGTGAGTAAGGTTTCCAGAGCTCCTGCGGGGTGTTACGTTAGTAGCAGGGGTCAAGCCTTCAAGGTAAGGTTGACAAGTCCAGTAACAGATTTATTATGCTGTACTTGTCACCCTTAAGCTAGGACCTCATTACCACTTAACATCAGGTGGGATGAGGTCAATCTTGAAGTGTAATATAAAAAAAAAACTCTCACCCACCCATTCTATCCATCTCGTATCTAATTACAGGTAAAAATATTATATTCATTTGTTTGTTGATGAAAGACTTAATTATATTTTAGACTTAATTATATTAACTTATAAATAAAAGTTACTGGACAAAACTATACCTGAAAATATTAAAAAAAAAGGATAATACCAATATACAAAACATTTACAAAAGATAGTTTTCAGTGTTTAGGGCGCCCAGAAAAAGTCAGTATAAAAACAAGATGGTGACAAGCTTAATTCTTTGGACCAAAACTCATTAAATCTCAAATCCAAGCTTTCTGTGAATGACTATCATTTTCAAATCCGCGAACTTTTTGTCCCCCCCCCCCACATCACTGATCCCGGATGTCCCCCACTTAAGGTCACACGCGGACCAAAAAACTGGTCAAGTGTGAAACGGATAGAAGCACTGATGGTCCCGTGACGTTTTTCTCACCGAAAAATTTATCATCAAAATAATATACATAAATAAAATACTAGCGTCCGGCCGTGACTTCGTTCGGTTGACAACATGTCAAGGTAAACTCTTCAATCAATATTAGTTCTTATGCGGCAGATTTAAGGTCAGTGCAAATTCCAAAATTGCAATAGTCCTTTTATTTTACTTCCAATAGAGAGTTAATTATATTCGTAAAAGCTTAGAGCATGCGTTTTAAATTTCAAATCTCCTACTTTAAAAACATAGGACTTCCAAAGAAACTTCCAACCCCTATTTTGTCCCCTTAGGGGTAGATTTACGTAAAATACGGATGTCTACACCTTTAATGGAACATACCTGCCAAATTTTAAGTTTGTATGCGTTATAGTTTCTGAAGTTTCGCCCCCACTGATATGCAGATGTTTATTTTTGTCTGTGAATTCTGTGAAATAATCCACCTCAGTATCAGTTATAGGTTCATAATTAAAGGGGAAATGAAGCAATTTCTTCCATGGACCCCTTATCCTCGTTTTACGGACCCCCATACAGAGATATGCGGACCATAGGTTAAAAAATACTGATATAGATGATTCATAAGTATAATTAATATAATTAACTTTGATAGAAGATATTGACTTTGACATGCTTTGGAATATTATTATTGTTTTACTGTATTAATTTTATATTTATTCATCGTTTAAAAATCTAAAAACTAGGATGCAAGTGGTCCATTTCTCCTATTGATCTAAGGACCCCTGAAAACCCCGCGATTCGTACCGGAATCACACCTCGGCGCAAATCCTTTTGTCGCAAGAAGAACAGTACGAATGTTCTCATTGGGCCGGTGTTGGGGAATTTATTAATATTGAATTTTGGTCGAAAAAACGACCTTGGTGTTGGAGGCTGCTTGATACCAACGATTTGAACCGATGTTTTGTTGCAAATGCGAATTATCGATTTGATAAGGTCAAGTCTTTTTTACCAAGCTTGAGTGATGTCAATATCCTTAGTAAGAACGAAAACGGTTATCAAATTGGGTTACGTTGATTTCTTTTTTTTTAGATTACTTCACTACAGCACTTCTTCACTATTACCGCACCCATATACAAACTATCTGCATGACCCAAGGGTTGAGTGGTAGAGAATGCCCCTAGCATTAAATCAAAATAAATAAAAAATTACGTAATGAGAAAATAGTACGGAAGAGGAATAAGCGGTAGTGCTAAAATTGCCATACAAAACTGCAACACACATAAGAGTTTTAAATTTATGCTGAGAGCACAGGCAATATGAGATAATAAATATAGACGCAGGAATATGACATATATCGACGTGATCCAAAAGTAAATAACCAGCTAAAGTCTTGTTTTGTGATTAAATTGATTTGTATAAGTGAATATAATAATCCATACTAATATTATAAATGCGAAAGTAACTCTGTCTGTCTGTCTGTCCGTCTGTTACTCTTTCACGCCTAAACGGCTGAACGGATTTTGATGAAATTTGGTATAGGTATACGTTGAATCGCAAGAACGGACATAGGCTACTTTTTATTAGAAAATAAGGGGGGGGGTGGGGCTAATACCACCTTTGAAAGTTTATATGGAAAAATGTTTATTTTTGAAGTTACGAGATATGAAATTTGGCACAAATATAGCTCAAAACTTGGATTAAAATATAGACTACTTTTTGTTTCGAATATTAGGGGAGAAAGGGGTAAAACCAACCATGAAAGGATGTAGTACACGCGAACGAAGTCGCGGGCACAGCTAGTTATGAATAATTACTTCAGCGTAGATTAAGTATAAACAAATAGTAGACAACCTTACATAAGTTGTTCTGATTCGGTAATAAGTAGATAAAGCACTTGTAGTTCAGAAATCTGAAACCACGACAGTACCACAACACCCAGATCCGTGTCAATTTAAAAAGATTTATTTTACAACGATTTAATCCTTTTGAAATTAGGAGTAAGACCGCCTCAAACTAAATGCTTATAATAAATAAATAAATATTGGACAACATCACATATATTGCTCTGATTCTGTGGTAAGTAGCTAAAGCAATTGTGTTACAGAAATCAGAAACAAAGACGGTACCAACACCCAGAACCGAGACAATACAGAAAAGTTGGTTTCCCATATTGACCCGACCGGGGATCGAACCCGGAACCTCAGAGATAGCGCGATACCAAAGTCCGGCACGCTCGCCTTTCAGCTACGGAGGTCGTCAAGACCAAAGATTACCATTTTTTGGTTTCATTTTAGTATTTTGATAAGAGAATCAATTCTACTACTAAATGTTATACAAAGCCATTCACTTGTTTTTCGTGGGATCGTTTGAAAGATCCATCCAACCTATTAGGTACTTATATTGAACGCGAGAGTTTATAAAAATAGATGAAGGTTTGTTACTCTTTCAAGTAACACAACTGAATCTGTTTGGATGAAATTTTGTGGAAAAAGAGATAAAATACTGGATTACTATACTTTTTATCCCGAAAAAACGTGATCGCAATTGCAGACAACAGGTAGTAATATAAATAAAGTAGGATTTGTATTTTATCACAGTATAAAAACAAATAACGTATACGTTCCGTCCTTAAAATAGACTCCAATTTTGAAGACAAGTCATAAAACCCTGGTTTTACCATTTAAATTTGCGGCGTGTGCTAAAAAAGCTGCCCAACCGAGTGCCAAGTGGAACGAGTCAGTTCGAGTTCATTTTGGTCAAAAGTGCCGCTGAAAAAAAGACATTTCTATATATCAGGAGTCCATCAAATGTGAATTAATGTTACGGCGGAAAGACCCAGAGCTTTTTGTGAGCTTTCGGGTTCCGCGGGCGAAGCTTTGAGCTACTTTATGGATTTAAATTTTTACTGCGATTTTAGTAAACGTTTTGGCGTGTTTAGAATATAAAATTACAGAAGCTAAGAGACCTGAAATATGCCTTTTTTTAAATAAATTCTTACAATATAAAAAAAACTGTCAGATTAATTTGACATTCATACTATTACATACAATTGACGACCTCCGTAGCCGAGAGGCGAGCGGGCCTGACTTTGGCGAGCGCCATCTCTGAGGTTCCGGGTTCGATCCCCGGTCGGGTCAATATGGGAAACGAACTTTTCCGTATTGTCTCAGTCTGGGTGTTGTGATACCGTCGTTGTTTCTGATTTCTGTAACACAAGTGCTTAAGCTATTTACCACAGAATCAGAGCAATATATGTGATGTTGTCCAATATTTATTTAATACTGTTTCATTCTGTTTTGTTTTTTAACTTTGTTGCCCTCACTCTGTTCTTTTTTTGTTCATTGCCCTGCAAGTTTATTTTTATTTTGGTTAACCACGATTTCGAATTAAAGAGTATCATGTGTGTTATACTAGTGCTTAACATATAACTACGAAATTTTATCTAAATCGGTCCAATCGTTTTTGCGTGAAAGTGTAACAAACATCAAGTTGTAAAAATCTAAGCTTAAATACGGACAAACAAGGAAGCATCTTTTTTTAATACTATGTCGTAAAGAGGAAAATAGTAAAGGTATTTCTATTATCTAAAAAAATCTGCTGTTTTACCGTTATTTGTATTACAACAGACAGTGGAAGTTCATTTCACATCCACCCTTCATACATTCCTGATATCAATTTTTTTCTCTGGAACTCCTATACATTAAGGGCGTTTCACACTTCTCTACGTTATCCGCGATTAGGCCGCGGCTACAATGGGAGACAGCGGGGCGCCGGCGCGGCTGCGCAGCGGGCGGCGTGTGGGCACGGCCTTAGGGTGTGGTGCGAAGTGAGGCGACAAGCGATATGGTCATTTTTCATTAGGCATGTCCTATGATTTGTGACAAGTAATCCTTCATTGGTAAGCATGGTGATATGGCCAGATCCCATAATAACGATGCAAGCAATGGAGCGTTAGCCGTGTAATTCTTAGCTTAAGTAGCTTCATTTGCTTTATATAGATACTCTTCATAAGTACTAATAATAACTAATAGTTTGATGACTTAAATTTTTAACTTATGCTATAGGAAGTAAGAGTTAGTCATGCTAACAAAAACGTCGATGGTGGCGCTATGTGGCGGGTACTGTACCTGTATTGGACCTGCGATGCCACTGTAGCGCTGGTCTTCTGTCAGTACCTTAATAACGCGCGTGGATAGGTAAAATCATATTCAAGAAAATATGAAGGGTCCACCGCAATAATGATGAATGTCCAAAATATTAAAATCTATGTTATCAACATCATTCGGTCACTTCATACATGCAGCTAGTGATTTCGTTTACTAACTAGGCAATGTCGCTTCCAGTCCTAAGATAAAGTCGTTCATAATATTTGACTACACGTCTAGAACACTCGTTGTCCCAGGTAGATATATAAGGCTAAATTTTAGACAAAGTTTATAAACTTAACACCCAATATCTCGAAACAAAAAACAAAGGACGTTTATCATTATTGTAGTGGACCCTTCATATGTGCACTATCTAGTTCTTAACCCGCCCCCGCTCCCTCTTAACACCCCGCTGCCGCCTATGCCTTGAACCACACACGACGGGCTGTTCTTTTTCCGTCGTATAACGCAGTAGCACTAATGTTCATTGTGTATGTATAATAAGCGTTTGTATTGGCTTCCGAAGCGTCACGGTGCTGATGGGAAATAATGAATAAAATAATCTGTCTACTTAATTTAATCTTGCTTTTGATACTGGCTTGTTGGAGCAGTGGTTAGTCTGCTAACAAAGGATCGTAGATACAATCCTACGGATAAAACCTTTAAGTGGGAATATTTATATGATATTTTATGGCCTGAGTGTTTACAAATCTATTATATAAAAATGAATCGCTAAATGTGTCGGTAAGCGCATAGAGTCAAGCTACATTCCAAATCGTTTTGACAGGACGAAGTGTGTCGGGTCCGCTAGTATCAAATATAAATATTGGACATCATCGCATACTCTGATTCTGTGGTAAGTAGGTAGCTTAATCTACAGAAACAAACACGGTGCCGAAACTCCAAGATGGCGCGACGCCAAAATCCGGCAATAGATTAAATACTGCTGTAACAAATTGACTAACACCCAATATTTGAAAAACGAATCGTTCTAATTGCGTATAGTAATAAATTATACGAGGCGTAAGCTAAAATCGACTAACGGATGACTGACAGCTGATGTGGAAAGTAAATTTGAAATTAGAATTAACGACTCGTAGAAAATCGAATAGTCATTTTCGACAATAACGAATCATAAAATATTGGAACCGGGCATAAGTTTCTTACCGGTATCTGCTCGGTAGATACAGATTTCGAACTGACAAATTATGGTAATACAGTCGAAATGACATACAAAACAGTAAGTAGCAGTTTAACACATAAAAATAATTGATATCGGTGGCTTAGAACCGATTCCACCGAACTAACAACGTCTAATAAATAAATATATGCGCCAGACAATCACACCAATCACCTGGTCTCAAACTAAGGTTTTCCCTTGTGCTATGATCACCACGGGTACTAACTGGGGGCGTCATCCCAGCACACCCAAGTCAATTTAGAAAATTTCGTTTTTTTTTATTCGAACCTAGAACCTTTCGCGCTTTGACCTTAGCCACTGCGCTACCGAGGTCGTCTTTAAAATATGTTAATTCTTAGAATTAAGATCGTACAAATTATCAAAAAAATGTCGTTAGGTGGTATTCATATAGGACAACCAATAAAACATTATGTACAAACTTTAAATAATATCTAAGTTCAGATTAATTTACTGGCTGCCACGGCTTGCAAATGTAAAGTAATTAATTTTGTTTTTAAGTATATAGGTAAGTATGTATATGTAAGCATTATTTTATTTAAAAAGGAAAGGAAAGTAACGATTCGATTTTAAATAGGTTACACAAGCTAGCAAACATAGTTAATTACCTTTAAAATAATCCACTACATTTTGTTTTTTTTTATATATTGCACTTCAAGATTGACCTGATGTTAAGTAAGTGGTAATGAGGTCCTAGCATAAGGGTGACAAGTACAGCATCCATACTAATATTATAAATGCGAAAGTAACTCTGTTTGTCTGTCTGTCTGTCTATCTGTCTGTCTGTCTGTCTGTCTGTTACTCTTTCACGCCTAAACTCTTTCACGGCTGAACGGATTTTAATGAAATTTGGTATAGGTATACGTTGAATCTCAAGAACGGACATAGGCTACTTTTTATTAGAAAATAAGGGAGGAATGGGGGTAATACCACCTTTGAAAGTTTATATGGAAAAAAAAATATTTTTGAAGTTAGAGATATGAAATTTGGCACAAATATAGCTCGAAGCTTGGATTAAAATATAGTCTACTTTTTGTTTCCAATATTAGGGGAGAAAAGGGTAAAACCGGCCATGAAAGGATGTAGTCCACGCGAACGAAGTCGCGGGCACAGCTAGTAATAAATATGTTACTAGACTTGTCGCCCTTACCTTGAAGGCTTGACCCCTGCTACTAATGTAGCACCCCTTCATAATTTATTTCATAAATTATAAATCAGAGCAAGAGCTCTAATTTATGAAGGTTACATTAAAAGATGTCAATATTGTTTATTTTCTGGTATTCATTATACTTGTCATGTCATTGTAGTCTGTTTATTATGTTGTGACTGAACTTTCCGTGCCCATTTTCTTCTTAAATGGTGATGTTGGAAAAAATACCATTTGTGCATCACCAAAAGTGGGCGGTGCATTTCAAACCTCGTCGGTTACATCAAAGGGTTGATACAATGTATCATCTGCCTTTATGCCATATTTCTGAATCTGTCATAATCTGACCAATTTTATAAACAGCACAGTGCGTACAGTCGTCCACGCAAGTGTTAAGTTTTAAATAAAAATATACCTTTTATCAACATTATTAGCTCGCCCTGGGTTCAAACGGATGCATGTATGCATTTAGTGAGGTAGGGCACAGCGATTTATCGCTAGAACTAGAGCAGCCCAACTGGTGAAATACCTCCACCTTACAGAAGACCGCAGCCAAATAACAATCACTTCTGTGTAGTTGTGTTCCTGCGTGTGAGTAAGGTTTCCAGAGCTCCTGGGGGGTGCTACATTAGTAGCAGGGGTCAAGCCTTCAAGGTAAGGGCGACAAGTCCAGTTACAGATTTATTATGCTGTACTTGTCACCCTTAAGCTAGGACCTCATTACCACTTAACATCAGGTGGCATGAGGTCAATCTCGAAGTGCAATATAAAAAAAAATGTAGATTTATGATGAATTTTAGCATTGTTTTATTTTTACGTATTTAAAAGTACAAACTGCGAACTTAGTGCCCAGTGAAATTCTCTACCAGTCATCCCCACAGATCTAAACCAAAACACATTTACAATATAAATAAAACAATACGTAACGTACTTATTATCAAAGAAATTAATATTAAACATACAAATCGTCGATGCGCGTGTAATACCGCGTAAGTTCATTTTTCCGTAAGGTCTAATTTGGATTGAAATAATATGAAATAGCATACAAAATTAATCTTTATGACAAACGGTAGATACGCGGTATTGCACGCGCGTCGACACATTAGTAACAATTGGCTATTCTGTGCTTTAATATACTTACTATATTTACTACATTAAAATGTGTGGTTAGAGCGCATACAATCTTAAATCACTAAATCACACTACCTTTTATAATTTAAGAGAACATAAATCAGACAGAAACTTGATATTATTAAACTCAAGTTTTTTCCACTAACCTTGTGGAGTATCAAATTTTTCAGTGGGATAATAATAATTAGGCTTATATAAATATGTCTAAATTAACCTTTTTTTAAATAACTTACGCTTATCTATGTATACCTAAGCATTTTTTCTAAGATAACTTAAATTTTCGTCCATATTTTTTTTATTCCCTAACATTTTTGTGCTCGCCTGTCCCAGCACACAGTGGTCGTCACCGGTGACGTCTCGCTACAATAGGGCAGGCTCCGCTGAGCATCGATTGTGCACTTTTGTGCCTGACCGTACTCTGATGCTACCTGTACCCTCGCGGCACACGGGGTGATAATTTGACAGCTGTATCCAACGAAAAAATAGGAGTTTATCCGTTTGACTTCCTTTTACAATAAATAAATGTTGTGCTATTTTAAAGAAACAGAAAATTTTTATCTCCCCTTGCGGTACGGGAATCGAACCCACGACCTTCGCGTATCGTATATTTTTTTCTGTTTCTTTAAAATATTTGGAGTTCGCTAGTGCGGCTTAAAGGACTATAAAAATTTTGTGCTGTCTCAATGTGTCGTTCGTGTTTGGTTAAGGTAATAAAGACCTCAAGTTAGTAAGAAATAGCTTATATTACCGCGCAGTCTCTTTTGTGTAGTATTTAAACACTTGACACTGGCAACACTGCGTTGTTTCTAAACGGAGAATGGAGTTCATTAAATAATAATAATAATAAATAAGTTTGACGTTGATGTCTATCTATCTGTCTACAGCATCATAGCTCTTACGCGAATGGAGATATTTCTGTTTTTTTTTTCAACCAAACATAGATTTTTTTTTATAAATTTTCTATGTTTGGTCATTAAAAAATAGAACCCAAATTGTCCAAATTGACCACCAAGACCCACAAACTGATAAACTCATGCAGTTCAGATCTGAATCCATTACATTAAATGGCAACTCCATTCCTCAAGGAAGCGTAATCGGGTGTATATTATTTCTTATATATATAAACGACTTACCTAAATTCATAAAAACTCCATGTATACTTTTCGCAGATGATATATCAGTCTTATATAAATTCGAAAACTTTAACAAATGCCAAACAGAACTAAAATTAATATTTAATACTATAAAAAAATGGCTATTAGAACATAATCTATTAATTAATAATTCAAAAACTAAAATAATAGAATTCCGACCTCACCAAAAATCTTCATTTAATATAGAATTAGAAATTGATGGATCACATTTAGAAAAAGTTGACACATACCCTTTATTAGGCCTAACAATTGATTCTAATCTCAAATGGAAATCCCACACAGAGAAAGTGAAATCAAAACTAGGTCGCTTTACGTACGCTCTCTACGAGCTGAAACTGAACACCGACAAAAAAACCGCAATTACGGCATATTACGCCTATGCTTACTCCTGGCTTACATATGGAGTCATCCTATGGGGAAACAGCACCGACGTACATGATCTCTTCATATTACAAAAAAAATGTATAAGAATAATAGAAAATATAAATAACATGGAATCTTGCAAACCTCATTTTATAAAGCTAGAAATTTTAAGCCTTCCTTGTATATATATCTTAGAAATATGTAAATTTATAAGAAATAATCCCGATATCTTCAACAGTGCAGTATCTACTAGCCAGCGTAATCCTAGAAATATACATAAAAATAAACTAAAAATACCATATAGCCGCACGGAAATGTATAAATCTGGTCCCTACTGTTCAGCGATAAAAATTCATAACAACTTACCTTTAGAGTTGCGATTAGAAGTTGATAAAAATAAATTTATAAAAAAACTTAAAGGAACATTAATTAAAAAGTGCTATTATAACTTAAACGAATACTTTAACGATAAATTTACTAATACCTAATCTAAAACTATTAACACTGTAAGTGGTAAATAATATATATTAATGATCCATCCATTGTATATTTTATATTGCTATGCCTAAATGGGTAACATGATGTACTGTAATTTATATTTAATTCCACCTGTTTAACATTCATGAAATGCAATAAATGATTTGAATTTGAATTTGAATTATCAGTCGACAAGTGTCAGAGTCTCAGGTCTTTTTTTAGATGATTAATGCATATTTGGCATTGAATTAGTGTATGGTTGTTCTTGAAACTAAATAAGTGTTAAGTGAAACGATTAGTGAATACATTTTGTACCCACCAGTGACGTAACAAGCCCCAACCCCTACTTTTTTTTTTAATATATAAATATAAATATTGGACAACATCACATACATTGCTCTGATTCTGTGGTAAGTAGCTAAAGCACTTGTGTTACAGAAATCAGAAACAACGATGGCACCACAACACCCAGACCCGAGACAATATAGAAAAGTTCGTTTTCCATATTGACCCGACCGGGGATCGGACCCGGAACTTCAGAGATGGCGCGATCTCAAAGTCCAGTTCACTCGCCTCTCGGCCACGGAGGTCGTTAATTTGGCAAAGTGTATTATATTGAGATATAAGAAGAAAGAGGTGCCAAGAAGGCTAGCTGCTTTTTCTATTTATATGGCCAAACTTATTATCAGGTCGACCCTCTGGTCTCCCGAATTTGGCAGATGAAGAAATACGTCTCCAATATATTGCGCATGACAAAATTATATATTTGAGTAAAAGCGACTTGAAAGTTTAAAAACTCGTAGTACAAAAACTGTTTTCATTATTTTAACAATAAAAACATGACCTTAATAACATTTCTTTCTTTTCAATCATTTACGTAACCTCAGTAATTTTGATGCTACGATTATTTAACCTTGCAAATTGCGTTTACTCTAAATATCTAATTACGAGCTTTGACTGCAGGTAGGTACATCTAGTCATGTTGTAATTACCTATTTAACAACCTAAAATCTGATATCTGTCCCAGTTCCCTTCTTTATTACTCACCCCGTGTACAACCGCCCTACCTAACCCCGATGAGCACATCCCACATTGAACAGGCATAAATATTTTACAAACAGTCCTCTCGGATTATCCGCTTAAATTGTAAACGCCATAATAATAAAGATTAGCCATTGTATGCTCCGTAAGCTTTATACGTTATTAGGTGACATTTTAAAACCAAATGCCTTTTTGTAATATTTCAATACTAGCTGAACCCGTCTTCGCACGGTTTCAATGTTATTATGCATTTTCCGTGTTTTCTTTATTATATATAATGTGGATGTATAAAATATAATAATATATTTAACTAGTGTCCTCTATCCTTAATCTAAGCTAAGCATGTTGGTAAAATTTAAACACTTTTCCTACATATTTGTTTGAGTAAATATTCTTCACATGATTTTAATATGAATAATTTAATTAAATTTATTTAAAATTTAAAAAAAATAATTTATATAAATTATTAATATTTAAAATTTCTATTAATCATAATCAAAATAATCATAATCAATTCATTTATTCATGTTGGTAACAAGTAACACTTATGCATCTTCAAAATGAATATAAGCCAAAATTGAAGCTATAGCCGGTTCCTAATCCTACCGAGAAGAATCCGGCAAGAAACTATTAATACATCATCTACCTAAAGGTTGTCTGAAAGGATCGCTTCCTACCAATAAGATCGCCTAAATTGTACTTTAATTGATCTATATATCTTGTTTTCACCTGTGTGGGAGTTTATACGAGTAGGAGAAAAAAAGTCACTGTATATCTACATAAAAAACAATCCTAGCGATAGTCGAACCCATTTATATGACAAGACTAGCTGTGCCCGCGACTTCGTTCACGTGGACTACAGGGTTTTTCCAGTTTTTTCCCGCTAACTCTCGTTCCCGTGAGAATTTTGCAATATCTTGTTGCAATTAAGCTATAAATTTACTAAGGTACTTGCATGCCAAATTTCAAGCGTCTAACTTTAAGCGGTTTAGATTTTTCATACAAAAGGATTTTGTGGGAATTTCGGGAATTCCTTTCTTAGTGCACCTCTACGGTACCCAAGCTATGTCCCTTCCAAATTTCAAGTGCCTACGCTGAGCCGTTTAGGCTGTGCGTTGATATGTCAGTCAGTCAGAAGCGATGGCTGGCACATACGTCATGCTTGTGAACAGGTGCCACCTTTGGGGACTGGTCTGCTCCAGCTTACCTCTCGAAAGTAAAAACTTACTTGAGTACTTATTTGTTTCATCACTCATCAAAACCAAAACTATATGACTTGGTCCAAAGTGAGCTACACATAGCAATAAGTTAGATACTGATACTGTAAATGATCTGCTGAGTTTCTTACCGGTGTCTTCTCGGTAGATATAGGTTCCGAACCGGAAGTAGAATCACTTTGCATTGTATTCAATGACGATTCAAAAGTGTTACATGTAACCTACTTGAATAAAGAAATATTTGAGTTTGAGTTTGAGTCAGTCAACTTCTCCTTTTATATATTTAGATAAAAAATATTATATTTAATTAACATTCTTCCATACTACGAAATATTATAAAGTTGAGGAGTTTGTTTGTTTGTTTGGTAGAACAACCTCATCTCAGGAACTACTTGGCTTAAAATGATATTAAAACCGTCGCGACTGATTGTACGCAGTAAATAAAAGCTCGGAGTATCGTCAAAAACGTTATATTAAAAAGCACACTAAAATGACATTGCAAGTTATGGAGAGACAATAATTAACACTTAATGTTGTGCCGACTTACGACATGACTTACAAGTCGACACAAATACAGCGTCAGCAGAATTGGCATAGTAGACAACGCTCCATATGTAATGCACGATTAGCCCTCAGGATTAGTCAATTGATACATCGATCCCACAACGCGATGTCAGACCTGCTCACGAGCCAAAATGTCATAAAACCATCGACAAACTAAAAGTAGGTTTTATTAAATTGTAAAACTATTGAGCGCATCGCTAACAGATACAGTGAATTTACCGTGGAAGGCTTTAGGCTATAAGCATCACGCTGCAACCAATGTGCGAAGAATCATTAGAAAAAGTGAAAAAAAGTTATTAAACAATATCATTGTGTCAACCGTCATCATGACAGATGTCAAAAACGTCAAACAAACCGGGAATTAACAGTCTTGCTACTTGATTACCGAGAACAAAACCATTTTCAAGTGTCATACATTACTCGAATCGGACTACCATTGTATTGACTACTTGTCTTGAAGTCTTTTCAAAAGTTACAATATACCATTCAATTTACCAATTGAATTTAGCAATCGGATCAAGCGAAAAAGCACTTTAAATCATTGCAATAACGCTAGTTGCCATTGCAGAATAGAAACACTATACGTCAAAATCAGTCAACATTTTTACCGTCATCGGCCAGACTTAAAAGCGGTCTTAAAGCTTTAGATTAAGGTGTGTTTTAGTGTGAAATTTTTAGTAATACAGGGTTGCATTTTGAAGTGCCCTTGAGTGGAGTGGAGTGTCAGTAGATTGAGACCAATACAGCGGTTTTCGACATCTGTTGTGGGTTCGTACGCTGTTTTCGATTAATTGTGATTTCATTAACGTTTTTATTACTTAACTTATCAAGATCCTTCACGAGACTTCAGTCATTTGGGTATAGAAGTATTCTAAGAGTTTTTTCTAGGTTTTACTCAATCTAGCTACCAAATTTCATTCCAATCAATTAAGTCATTGTGTCTTTTATCGTCTTTATCACGCTGAGTGTTCCAAAGAACTGTTTTCCCTTATCCCACCCTCCCCTTTCCTTCACATAACCACAAGAGCCAGCCAACGATGTCATGGCTTCACCGTGGAAAAATCGCGTACAATAAAATTTGGTGACTCTTCTCTTTGCCGTACCATTAAAAAGTAGAACTCGTTGCCGGCTCATGTGTTTCCTCCTTCCTTTGACATGGATTCCTTTAAAAGGAGCGTGAAGAAACATCTTGCGGGCCAGTATGGCGATGCTAACGGATAGGATACTTCGGTATCAAATCCGCTGTGATCGCTATGTGGGCTTTTGCTTGCCATCAGGCTGGGAGTAGCCAATATACTCTGCTTCTATAAAAGAAGCTATTTAGTGAAAGAGTACTAAATATACATACAATATGGTACGAATTTGCATCATTAAAATATAGGGTAAAGGAAGGTATATTGGTGATATAGGTAACTTGATGATAACTTTTTAAACTGATTGCCACAAAATTCCCTATGCGAGCACATTCATGAGACAGCGCTAAGGAGGTTGCTACGAGTGTAAGCAATTGTGTTTTATTTAAATTTTAAATAAAATTTAAATTTAACATTGTGTGGCAATCAGTTTAAAACGTTATCATCAAGTTACCTATATCACCAATATACCTTCCTTTACCCTAATTAGTAAGATTTTTATTTATATTGCACTTCAAGATTGACCTCATCCCACCTGATGTTAAGTGGTAATGAGGTCCTAGCTTAAGGGTGACAGGTACAGCGTAATAAATCTGTTACTGGACTTGTCGCCCTTACCTTGAAGGGTTGACCCTTTCTACTAATGTAGCACCCAGGAGCTCTGGAAACCTTACTAACACGCAGGAACACAACAACACCGAAGTGATTGTTATTTGGCTGCGGTCTTCTGTAAGGTGGAGGTATTTCAGTCGGGCTGCTCCAGTTCGAGCGATAAATCGCTATGCCCTACCTCTCTTATAAGATATTTGAATGCGTTAGTTACTTCATCATTTATAAATCTGAAGACTTTGTTTGGACGTGCTAATCTAAGAAGCTGCTAATTCGCATTGAAAATTTATTTTTGTAATAGATAGTATATTTATAGAGGAACGCTCTAAGCTATATAACATCATCCTGCGACCAGTAGGAGCAAAGATTTACTTGAAAATGTGGAAAAAATGGGCGCGACGGACCGGTAGTTAAATTAAAAATAGCATTGTTTATTTGATTGTCGAGTTTAATTCCACAAACAATAGTATTCTGACCAAGGTTCTCAGGAGCCGCGAGAACTAAAATCAGGGTACAGTAAAAATACATCACAATACTCACTTTATATGTACTTGGCACCGCTCTTATTTCTTGCGCGTAAGGACTAAAATTGGACTGCAAGCGTTTACCTTGACAAGCCGTCGACTGTACCCCGTTACGAGGCGACTGCCGAAAATCCGACGCACTTGCCTAATTCAAAAGAATTGCCTGTAATTGACTCTTCCTTCCAATTCTATTGCACTTGAGTTTTACGAGTCGCACTCAACTCGAAATCCACTCAACTCCAATTAGCGCAAGCATCAATATCGTTTGGTCCTCCCACGTGGACTTGTGACGTTTCTAACCTTGTAACGTTCGCGGAAATGGATTTGTTTGTTGGGATTTTTAGTCGTAAGTGTTGGGGATAAGGTAGAGTTTTGTGCGGGTGTTTGGTTTGACCTCAAAGCAAGGGGTGCAACGAATGGAATTGATGAAGACGCTGGGACAGTTGGGCGATAGATTTTTGCAATTGTTTAGCCTGACCTTTGGGAAGTCATTAATCCCTACTAATATTATAAATGCGAAAGTAACTCTGTTTGTCTGTTACGCTTTCCCACTTAAATCTCTCAACCGACTTGGTGAAATTTGGCATACGACATACGTTGAAACTCAGGAACGGACATAGGCTACTTGAAAGGGGTAATACCGCCATTGAAAGTTTATATGGGAAAATGTTTGGTTTTTTAAGATAGAGATATGAAATTTGGCACAAATAGGTATAGCTCGAAACTTGGATTAAAATAAAGACTACTTATTGTTTAAAATATTAGGGGGGATAGGTACCAATCATGAAAGGATGTAGTCCACGCGAAGGTAGTCGCCGGCACAGTTAGTATACTATAATTTTGGCGTTCAACAAAATTCCTAGGAATTACTTTAGATTCCAAACTGCAATGGAATCCTCATATCGTTGCCCTGGCAGGAAGACTTAGTTCGGCTGCATATGCTGTAAGGAAAATAAGGAACCTAACTGATGTAGATACGGCAAGATTAGTTTATTTTAGTTATTTCCATAGTGTTATGTCATATCGCACACCTAGTTAAAGACTAACCCAACTCAAAATATAACTTTTTTCAAGAATCGAAAAAAACGTTTTGTTTAATTTCTATTTAATATATTAAAACAATTCTTAAAGATTTTGGTTTATGATTTTTTGTAGATATTTACTGCCATAATTGTCTTCCATTAAATAATACTACCACTTTATAATTTTAGTTTTTTGAGTTAGGTTGGTATTCGTAACAAAATAATTGTTTAATATTTTTACTAAATCGAATTAAGCTTATATTATTGGCATTTTTTGAATAAGTGCACTATTCATCTGTTTTTATTTAATGAATACTTACCAAAAATAGAAGTGTATCCATAATATATTTAATTTATTTTCTGTACCGTTATCATAATGAAACGAATATCTTAAAAAAACAACCTTTATTAAAGTCACAAAGAAATAAAGAAAAACACAAACAACAATTTTAGAAACCTTTGACATATCTTCTTAAAGTGCGGTTAGGTTTGTTGTGTGTACATACATTCAACATTAAAATTATATCAAAATATATTATATATTTAATAAAACACTGGATTCCTTGGAACAACATACTATGGAATGTCTGTGATAGATGTTTATAGACTTTGCTTTGATACAAAAACACTATAACAAGACATTCAAGTATTATTCGTGTGGTTCATTATGTTCTTAATCAATACACAACAGTTTTTCTTCTTCATTAGTAAAAAAAGATAATACTATGTAATTAAATTGTAAAACAGTAGTTTAAAATCTAAAAATTAAACATACGTCCCCTTTAATTGGCACGTTTATCAAAAATTTGTAATTATAATCAGACTTTGTCTTTGGTACTAATCTTTAATCAGGTAATCAAGATCTACGATATATAAAATCAGACTTTTATGTTATAAGTTCTAAAAGATCCTACATTTCTAATCATACCATCTAAAAATCACAGAATCACTTATACCTCGTAAAAGTAGAGCTCTATAAAATAATCAGACTTTGTTCCTATCATAATTAACAAATCACAGTGTAATAATTAAAAATAATGCTTAAACATTTAGTCAAAACAATTGTTCTGCCAAATTATTCTACAGAAAGTGCATTTTTGTAATAAGAATCAAAATACATCTGAGGAATAACTTTCTTATTAATTAAATCCTGAATATCTCGCTTTTTGTTTGCACCCAACGGTATTTTTTGCACATACGCTTGTTTCAAATTTGGAGAAAATTCGTGATTTTGAGCCCGTCTTAGATTTCTTACAAACGCTTTCTTAAAAATTGGGTCCTCATAAGAGGTTTTATAAAAAAATGACATCGGCTGCTGCTTTTCAACACGGAGTTGTTTGATATCGTGCCATTTGATTTGTTCTCTGTCTGCATTTACAGTGAAATTATTACCCCACTCTTCTTGAAGGGCTTTCAGGTCATAGAACTTGTCATATGTTAGTTCTTCTACATGATAAGGACTCCCGGTCTTTTTAGCAGACCTTATCAATGTAGCATATTGTTGCGGACAGTATATAGGGCCTGCTTTAATATAACGTTTTATTTGTTTTTCAATAACGCTATGCACGTTATCTCCCTCATTTTGCGAATGCCCTCGAACCAAAAATTTATGTGTAATTGAGTTGACTCTCATGGTTGAAACAGCAAAAGCATAGGCTGACAGTATATATTTATTTTTCTGCTGACCGCAACAGTTGTCGCTGTAAAATATAATATCCAGATCTTTTTCTGATACATTTTTCTCAACTAGCTTTTGTATATACTGTAGCACACAAGATCCTATTTCTACAGCACCACGTTTGCCTTCAAGTTCGTCCCAAAAATAACAAACTACATTTTTTGCAAATAAATCACTTATAGTGAAATTTAGACAATTTATTCTGGATTTGTAGAAAAAAAGAGATGCTTGACCTTTGGGAATTTGCATTACGGCTTGCAAATCGTACACCGCCACAATTACATCTGTTCTTTTCTTGTCAGTATCTTTTTCAGATCTAGTTAATACTTTTTCTTTCAAATGTTGCTCATAACCCATCTGTAAGTTTTGTTTTGCTTCTTCATTTGCATTGTTGTATATCTCGCAAAGGTCACACGCATCTTTCTTCGGTAAGTGAAAAGAGATATTGAATTGTGTATTAAAAATACGATTAAAGGTTGTTGATGAAGCAAATGGCAAATTTTCATTTTCTCGTAAATTTTTGTAATCGCGGTATATATCTGCAAGTGATTTTTCGCTTGTTATAAATTCTCTTGTAGTTTGTGCTCGAAGGTAATGAGATTCTATTCTAGGGATAGAGTTGATAAATGTCACAACACTTTTTTTAATTTCGTTTTCTACTTTAACATGATTCCCATGCTTGCCTCTTTTATCATTGTCTATAAAACCACCTTCTTGTCGTTTGGAAAGAGCTGTTCTAATGCATTGATCGCTGATGTTAAGAGTAGCTTTAAAGAATGTCTTGCAGACTCTCACACGAATGCCCTCAACTTCAAAGAAAAATGCTGAATTAAGAGCCCTTAGATTTTGAGTACTGCTGTATCTATATTTAGGCTTAATAAATTCAGCATGACGTACGATAAATTCCCTTTGCTTTTGAAGGTCACCTAAATTCCAATAATTATCGAAAAAAGTTTTCCGTAAAATGTCCTGTATTCTATTCTTGCATTTTAATTTACATTTGTCAGTACATGGAGGCTTGATCTCTCTTTTAGCTACTTTTTTTTGGTGGAACTTTCGTAAGCTTTACCCGTATTTCGCAAAGATTTTTTAACATTTATGGCCCAAGCTGCAGGGTTTCTTACTCTTTTCTTACATCTTTGAAAGTTGGCAGTTTCAACAGGTGGCGGATCAATAATTGACTGAGATGTAGACGCCACCGCAGCGGGCACAGAGTTATTAGAATTTTCTTTATTACTGCTATTAGAGCTGCTAGAACTATCCGATGATGAACTGCTAGAACTGTCTGATGATGAACTGCTAGAACTATCCGATGATGAACTAGAACTTGATGAGCTTGAAGATGAAGTAGAGCGAGATCTTTTCCTTGGAGTTGGGATTAATGGACGGTGTGTTCCCTTCTTGGTAGGTAGAGTGTAATGCGAATCCTTATCCGAATCATCAAAATCACTGCCCTCGCTGTTCACTGGTGATATAAAGTATGATCTTACCTGAGATCTGGCTGAAGTAGATAGTGATTTTGAGTTTTCTTCTAATTTCTCATTGTGGTACGTTAATATTTCTTTGATTACTTCTGGATTTGGTGAGAGGGTTGCTGTGTACTGTTGTTGCTGCGTTTTCAAACTGGTACCTTCTGGTTCATTCGGTAAAATTTCCCTGATGATAGAAGGGCTCGTTGAAGGTGTTAGTGTCCTCATTGTGTATTTACAAAGCTCCAGCTCGTTATCATTTCCCATAGGCTCATATTCTATGGCTTTTTTTACCCTTATGGTGCTTGTTGAAGGCGATGGTATGTGCTCCTGAGGCTCCGATTCTGCATCATTGCATTTTGTGTCATTTGGACAAGCTCCTATAGCCTTTTTTAACAATAGTAGACCACGACCCTTCATTTTCTGCAAAATAAATAATTAAATCGAATTAGCCAAGAAGACTATACTAACTCAAAAAAACACTTATAACTCGAAGTCAACACTACTTAACAATATTTTGTAATCACTGGGACTAATACAATTACAATAGAAAATATTCCTATATTCAAACAAACCGTAGCCGTCATAACTACTAGAAGAAGGGCGATTTTCATTTAACCAGCAATACTCGACTAACTCAAATATTACGAAATAATTTCAATAATAATGGACCATTTGAAGTTAATAAAAAAAAAATACTTACACTTGTAAACAAACACCACACTAAGTCAAAATAGTCCAAAAATCAGCCTCAGCTCATCACTAGTTGAACCACGAAGACTAGTCTAACTAGAAATAATTTACGTACTCAAAACGCAGTTTGTCACGAATACAAGCACAACTTGAAATAATCTAGTCTTTACGCGTACTAACAGCACCCATCTCTTCGGCTAACATGTCGTAACTGGTAATGCGTTAGTATTAGTGGCGGGGGGTGTGGTACAAGCGAGTCAGCAATACTAACTTAGAGCGCTATCTCCTTTTCATTTTTGGTACTATTTTTACAGATGTCTTTGGAGATCACGTAGTTTTTAACGCTGATTTCTGCCATATTATTAAGTCATTTTTGAATTATTTTGAGTTGTGTGAGTCTTTAACTAGGTGTGCGATATGGTCTATTGTTAATTTTTGTACTGCAAAAAAGCGCCATACGCTTTATTTATGACCTTAGACCACGTGACTCACTGAGGGATTTTTTTTAAAGAAATTAATATTTTAACAATAGCGTCTCAGTACATTTTTGATTGTATTTTGTATTTACGAAAAAACTATACGCTCCTTCCTAAAAAATCAGATACCCATAGATTTAATACAAGAAATAAACAAAAGCTTGCCGTCCCAAAACTCAGACTTCATAAAAGTAGTAATTCCTTCATGGGTATAAGTATTAAAATATTTAATAAGTTACCACAAAGCATTATTGACTTGCCCATGCATAGATTTAAGACTCAAGTTAAAACGTGGCTTATCAAAAAGGCTTATTACACTGTACAAGATTTTTTTAATGATAAAAATATGTGGAATTGTTAAAATGTCCATCTGCACCTAGATAATTTATATTATTAATTCAAGTATTTTAATGCCCAATTGTGATGTTTGTAATTTATTATAAAAGAGGATATCTGTTGAGTTTGTTGCGGCGCTTCTTCTCAACAGAACCAACGTCGAGGCGATATGGTAAGAAAAAAAAATGACGTGCAAAAGAATTTATTGTAAATCCACTTGCAGAAATAAATATTTCATTTCATTTCATTTCCGGCAAAACCTTCCCTGTCCACTACTTTTTACTTGTAAATATCTTTTAAATAATAATGGCGTGTTAATTAATATCTTTTACATCTAAAATAATAAAGAGGAAATATTTGTATATTTATGTGTCTATATTTGAAATTTATAAACTCAAAAACTACCGGGCCGATTTTAAAAATGCTTAATCCATTGGAAAGCTAAATTCACTGAGAGTAATATGGGTTAATACATTTGTTAAATAAATATTAATAACTTTGCTTGTATTGATAGAGGATCTTCACTAAAACTTCACCTTTTCGATTAGAATCGTACGAAATCGCGACTGGCCGTTAGTAAATTAAAATAATAATCCCTACTAATATTATAAATGAGAAAGTAACTCTGTCTGTCTGTCTGTGTGTCTGTTACGCTTTCCTGCTTAAACCTCTGAACCGATTTTGATGAAATTTGGTATAGGTATACGTTGAATCTCAAGAACGGACATAGGCTACTTTTTATTAGAAAATAAGGGGGAGAGGGGGGTAATACCACCTTTGGAAGTTTATATGGGAACATGTTTATTTTTTAAGTTAGAGATATGAAAGTTGGCACAAATATAGCTCTTTTAAAATTTAGACTACTTTTTGTTTCGAATATTAGGGGAGATAGGGGTAAAACCGACCATGAAAGGATGTAGTCCACGCGAACGAAGTCGCGGGCACAGCTAGTAATATGTATTTGGAAAGAATCTATATACATTGTGCTACATACACAAGAAACAGTAACGGTACCACAACACTCAGACTCGAAACGATATAGACACACAGGAAATTTACAGTCATCGCTTTTCCAGACACATTTTAGTACAATTCAAACAGTCTTATTGCTAAAAAGCAATCTCCTCCAGACAACCTTCAGGTAGAGGAAATAGTAGATGTCGAGAAACGGGTGCACAAGCAACTAGTCCAGTAACAGCTTTATTATGCTGTACTCGTCGCCCTTAAGCTAGGACCTCATTACTACTTAACATCAGGTGGGATGAGGTCAATCTTGAAGGGCAATATATAAAAAAACCTACATAAGAGGTTGGTCACAAATTTAATAAGTGAGCCACCAGGGCTTGTGCCTAGTAGCTCAGTCAGTAATACTGTCACCCAAATTAATATAAAGGTGCCTTTGTAATTAATTATATATATATATATATATTTTAATATTCGAAATGAAATAATCATTACTAAACGTCAAAATATTTATTTTATCCATTAAACTTTAACTTAAACTTTTATTATCGATCATCGAATTGAACAAAATCTTGGAGTTTTACTACTAGCGCCATCTGTTGGCGGAGTACGAAAGCAAACATACATTTTTATCTTTTCAAAGATTTTCGTCGTATCCTCGGTAGATTTTATTCTAATTCTAAAGCTAAGCATTTGTTGGTATTTAATCTGATTTCATATGTTTATTATATATGTTTGATTAAACAGTAAATACTTTATGGATATGTATATATTAATTGATATATATTTATGTATATATTTTTATTTATTTATTTATGTTATTATTTTTTATGTTTTTTTTGTACTTATCATATTATGGTATTTATATTTCCTGTTAATATTTTCTCAATAAATATTTTGCACGGCCGCACCCGTTTCTCAATATCAACTATTTCCTCTACCTAAAGGTTGTCTGGAAGAGATTTCTTTCTAGCAAGAAGACCGCCAAAATTGTACTTAATTATGTCTGTAAAACCAATTTCTGTAAAATTTTCTGTGCAGCAAAGTGTATCTATCTATCTAATTTATTAATTAGTTAAAATAATAAGTAATCTATGAAAAAGTCAACGTCAAATATTTAGTGACGTTAAGGGTATTTACTCGTAATTAAATATTTGCACAACGTAAAAAACGATTAGAATATGTTGGAAATTTTATATTATAAGTTCCTTTGTAACTATATTCAGCAAATAAATGGATTGATATATTGATTAGAGATAAAGATATCATTTATTTCAACATTATAGTCATAGGTAGATTAATATTACAAATAAAGAAGAATCACATTAAATATCATAATCAATTTCATTAAATTAACATTCAGATTATATTATTGGTTATTAAATTAAGAAAATACATTATTTTACTTATTATTGCGTCCTTTAATAATTTGTTCGTTAGTCAGCACATTAATCAACGAACAGTGGTTAATGTACCGACAGTCAAACCGCTGCGAGAACATTTGCAAGATGCTGTTGGGGCTGCCCCGGACCCTGCGTCCCAGGGATGCACACCGCTTCCGTAGGGTCGTATAAAAACAGTCGACGCGCCACTCAGCAAACATCCCCGACGCGCTGCAGTGCCGAGGCAGCCCCATCAGCACCCGGAGCGCATTATTATATTGAACACGAAGGGCGTTAATCTGCTTCTGCGCATTTAAAAAATTGGATGGTAAATATACCTAATTCATTTTAAGGTAGCAATGCCGTAAATCGACTTTAACTTAAATTAAATGCTCCAAAACTATTCAATATTAAACGGTGAATATTCCGAGGCACTATTTTCCTTTATCCCGCCCTCCCCGTTCCTTCCCAGTCAACGATGTCATCGTTTCACCGTGCAAAATTATCCATCGCGAACCAAAAAGTTTACTAACTCATATCTTTGCCGGACCATTAAGAAGTGGAACTCGTTGCCGGCTCATGTGTTTCCTCCTTCCTTTGACATGGATTCCTTCAAAAGGAGCGTGAAGAAACATCTTGCGGGTCAAGGGGTCTACTTGCAAAAACGGCTGTGACGACGGATACTTAGCAATTTTTAATTTTCAAAATCGCAACCAACTCACTTCAAATGCGAATAAAGCGTTATTAAAAAACTAAATAATATTTATATTCATCCAAAATCACGTTTTAATTTGCAAACATTTGATTAATTTTCAAAAACGAAATCTTTCGTTTGTTGTTTCGTTTTTTGAAGTAGGGGATCAGTATGGCGACGCTAACGGATATGACACTACGGCATCAAATCCGTTGTCTTCTCGATGTGGGTTCCTCTCTTGCTTACCATCAGGCTGGAAGGAGCCAATATATTGTGCTACTAGTAGTAGTGTCGACCTCCGTAGCCGAGAGGCAAGCGTGACGGACTTTGGCGTCGCGCCATCTCTGAGGTTCCGGGTTGGATCCCCGGTCGGGTCAATATGGGAAACAAACTTTTCTATATTGTCTCGGGCCTGGGTGTTGTGGTACCGTCGTTGTTTCTGATTTCTGTAAAACGAGTGCTTTAGCTACTTACCACAGAATCAGAGCAATGTATGTGATGTTGTCCAATATTTATTTATTTTATGTATTTATTTACTAAAAATATAATGGTTCTATAGTTACTTGTTGTACCTACACTTTTGAATCGTCATGTAAGTAATTGGTAGATACTCTATGACTATTCAAAAGTGAATAGAAACTGAGCAGATTAGTTACAGTAGCAGTAGGTATCTGACTTATAGCTCTGTGTAGACCACTTTGGACCAAGTCATATGAAGGGACCACTGCAATAATGATGAACTTCCTTTGTATTTTGTTTCGAGATATTTGGGTGTTAAGTTTATAAACGTTATTCAAAATTCAGCCTTATTGCCGTGAATACCTGGGACACTGAGCGTTCTAGAGGGTCTACTCCCAACCACGAAATATGTTGGATCCGACAACGGATAGCAACTTTTAATCCTCATATTCGCAACCAATCCACTTCGAATGCGAATAAAGCGTTTTCTTAAAACAAAGTATTATTTATGCAAATGAAAAACCACGTTTTAACTCCCAATATTTTGATAAATCTGCAAAAACGAAACCTTTCGTTTGTTCGTTTCGTTTTTGAGAGTAGACCCTTATACGTGTAGTCAAATATCAGAAACGGTTTCATCTCAGGACTGGGAGCGATATTGCCTAGTTAGTAAACGAAATTACAAGCTGCATGTATGAAGTGACCGAATGACGTTGATCACATAGATTTTAATATATATATATAGATATAATTATTTTTGAGAGGTAAGCTAAACAGAACAGTCCCCAGCCGGTTTCAGCAGTAGTAGCACTTTGCATTGTATTCAATGACGATTCAGAAGTGTCAAATATAACTTACTTGAATGAACAAACCTTTTTTTTACATAGGTATTACACTTCAAGATTGACCTCATCCCACCTAATGTTAAGTGGTACTGAGGTCCTAGCTTAAGGGCAACAAGTACAGCATCATAAATCTGTTACTGTACTTGTCGCTCATATCTTGAAGGCTTGACCTCTGCTACTAATGTAGCACCCCCCAGGAGCTCTGGAAACCTTACTCACACGCAGGAACACGACAACACAGAATAATATACTGACGACAGCACATCAAGGTTATCACTTGCCCTTCAATATTCGTTCTTATGCTCAGAACATAAGATAGGTGCAGATCTTTTAGGTACTATGTTAGTTTACTCCACGTTGTTTAACCCTAATACACATAATTTGAACCTTACTTTCTTGAATTAAGGTCTTAAACCATTAAAAAATTGAAACATACTCTGGCCTATAGAGGGTTCATGTATGTTTAAATAGTACCTACCTAATAAATATGTTTCTTTCTTTCTTTCAAAGTATAGTCTTACGTACTTTTGACTATACCTACGTAGGGGCCTTTCTTTGGGTGTAATAAGTGGTTAGCATGAGCGAAGCCGCGGGCTTAGCCACTGCATAAGAAACTCCAGGAATTTACCGGCCCGCCACACGAATGTCGTGTCGACCGGGTACAGGGGCGGACTCGCACTAGTTGTGCGGAAAACGAAATAACTTTCTGTTCTAAATTGTCACGGCGCCAAAATGGTCCAATATTATATCTAGTAAAGAAAGCTTTCAACACTATTAGTAGGTCGCAGATTTTTCTAATGACAAAAATATGTGCACAAAAATTATTGAGGATAGCTCAGTTTGAAGAGCAGCACGCACGATACGTGAAGGTCGTGGGTCTTAATTCTCACACCGCAAGGGGTGATAATTTTTATCTGTTTCTTTGAAATATTTATATTTGTTTAGTACGGCGTGAAGTACTACATAAAAAAAAAAATTAGGTTATTTCAAATGTTCAAACAAAATGTTTGCGCTGAATGACGATCGGTCTTGGCCCTGATTTTTTTTAATAGTAGCATAGTATATTGGCTCCTCCCAGCCTGGCAAGAGAGGAACCCACATCGCGATGACAACGGATTTGATACCGTAACATCCTATCCGTTAGCATCGCCATACTGGCCCGCAAGATGTTTCTTCACGCTCCTTTTGAAGTAATACATATCAAAGGAAGAAGGAAACACATGACCTGATTCTGCACTGCAAACGCACCAAGGAATCAAGTTTTTTATTTCATTTAATTTCATTAGATCCTTAGTCCATCCCTGTCCAAACGTTGTGGGACTCGTCATTTGACACACGCCATTTTGTCGGAAAGAGACGAACTTATTTGTTTTTTTTCTTTGTCGTACATTTCGAAACATGATGTTGAAAAAAGAAAACCCAATGCTTTATGGGATACGACACGAAATGCATGACAGTACCTACCTATTGAAAATTTCTTTGAGCTATTTAGTAAGAAAGCTGGTTATAAATACGATGAAACAAAATGTGTAAGTCTTTTACGTGTTTGATTTTACAAATGAATCAAATAATTAACTTTTTTTTTATATTTCAAATCGTTCCTTTGGGATAAATAAATACTATTTTAAAGCAGTACATTTTTAGAACAGATTGTAATAATATCAACTAAACATACAATATTTTCTTAACAGTACCTACATTTTAGAAGAGCTAACTGTTACCTTTGCGGAAGAATAGAAAGAACTGGAAAAGAAAGAATAAGAATTGTCAAATTGGAGTGGATATTACTACTGCCATGTTTCGAATGTTAAATTGTTACAATTGAGAAAAGCAGGCAAGCTCGATAGTTACATTTCTCTTTAAGACGATACATAAGTGTATGTAATGTTGAAGTCTTAGCATAATGAAACTTACCTACCTTAAAGTAGGTAATGAAGTTCAAACATTTTGGAGATTAAAATACTTCTATTTGTATATTTTATTTGTTTAATGTTCTGCCTCTTTTTGTCTATACAAAAATTGATGGCAACTATTTTTTTTTTAAGTTTATCTCTCCAGTGTCACGTCAAGTAAGAATTGTTACAACTTCATGATAGAACACGAGTGTTTGGTGTTTTTTTTATGTAATAATGTTGTATAATATTTAATATCTTCTTTTATATACGTATTTATAACAAAGCTTGTATGTAAACTAGTAATACGTAATAAAATAAGGTTTAATTTCCATCGCATTTTTGCGTTTTTTGTATAATATAGAAGGTAACTCCTACCTTTAGTAATACTACGAGAAAAAATTAACGAATCTGTTCGTTTTTCAGTTTGGCTACGGGTTTTTATTAAAATATGTATGTTTTATATATGCACGACTTTTTGCCGGCGGCTTCACTTGCATAAGCCTTTTTGACATAAGTACCTTTAAACAATTTTATTTTAATGTGAAAACCTTTTTAGAAGTTCAATACAAGTTTCCGAAAATATCTTTCTTATTCATTGTAGTAATGAAAATGTGAGTAAGTATTATTACGAATATAATCTTATGCCCGGTTCCAATACTTGAAAAACGATCCGTTCAAATTACGGATAGTAAAAAATTATACGAGGCGTAAGCCAAAAACGACTAAATTTTTATTTAACGTCTCGTAGTCGGTTGAAGAAATTCATTTTGGACATTACGAATCGTTAAATATTTAAACCAGGCATTAGACGTAAAATCCATTTTTGATCAAAATTTAGGCTAACGTTGACTTAAAAAGTACCTAAGTCGAAGATATTTTTCTTAATCGATTTTATTATTTTTATAGTACTAAACGCCGTACTAGCGAACTTTAAATATTAGAAACAGAAAAATTTTATCTAGTACTAGTACGGCGTTTAGTACTATAAAAATAATGAAATCGATTAAGAAGCCAGGTGTCTTCGATTCCGTGGTTTTCAAACATTTCTGCAACGAATGTACCACGGGCCGATAAGTATGTAGTTCTAAACATATTCGGCAGAGGGCACTTAGCGGACGCTAACGGTTGATTGAGACCAGCCGGCTGTTGGTGTGAGGGCGCCTCAGCCGGCATTGCACGTACGGTCTTCATTGCGAGGCGGGGATGGTTCAGTGGGTCGGCCATCCCCGTTTACCCCCCCGATTATCCCGGGGGGAGAAGCTGGGGGCGCATAAGCGGCCATTCCGCCTGGCGGTGTTGTGGTGGTTATGGTTTTCACTGCTTCCCACAGCACCGCCGTTTAGGGCGATGAGGTCCGCCGGGGTGTTTTAGTGGGTAGGCCTGCCTTTCACAGTTTCACAGGGCAGGAGAGTCCCACACACGCCGTCACTCTCCCTCGAGTGGCGGTACGGTGCGTCACGCATTTCTCCCCGTTAAAAAAAAAAAAAAAAAGGCTAACGGTTGATACAGCAGAAAAATTTCATCGCCTACGATAACTTGCGGTTAGCTCAGTTGGTAAGAGCAGCACGCGCGATACGTGAAGGTCGTGGGTTCATTTCCCGCACCGCAAGGGGAGATTAAATTTTTCTGTTTCTAATATTTTTCTTAAACTGACAATTCAGTACAAACAGGTTAATGTTGACTTAAAGATTCTTCGTACCACGTCGAAGATATATTTTTTTAAATTGACAATTCAGTAGAAACAGATTTAAATCAGATCTAAGTTTAACTCTGTTAAGCTTATATCTGAACTAGGAGGTACTAAAGTAAGAGGCTCAAACACCGAAGTTATTGGAATACTCGTACAAAACGGTGATACTACACTTACTACCTACTTAATCTTATATACATACTAGCCGACGCACGACGCGGCCGCGACAACGTCCGCATGGATTTCGGTTTCCATACAAACTTTCACCCCCCTTTTCAACCCCGCACGAAACGTAAGCCGTCAAGGATGAATAATTTTCCCCGTTTTTTTCACATTTTTCATTATTTCTTCGCTCCTAATAGTTGCAGCGTGATGTTATATAGCCTAAAGCCTTCCTCGATAAATGATCTATTCAACACAAAAATAATTTTTCAATTCGAACCAGTCGTTCCTGAGATTAGCGCGCTCAAATAAACAAACAAACAAACTCTTCAGCTTTATAATATTAGTATAGATATGTACACCCAGGCACAGACAGACTAAATATACTGGTTCATCACATTAATTTTAGTCTTGGAGGCAAACCAACGACCCTTTATTGCAGAGATTAGCGAAAACACTAAAGGAAATAGATATAGAAGTTAAAACTTTTGCGTTCCATTTTAAACATTTATAATTAATTAAATTAAATATCAGCTCGTAGCCACGGTTGGTGTAACCTAATAGTACAGGAAACGTAGCAAAAATCGTATAGAATTTGTAAAAAAATGACATCACTAATGATTTTTGGTACATCGGTAGAGAATACCTTAAAAGATTTAACATGAGTACATCGACCTCCCCCTCCCTTGGACTGGCTCAAAAAGTCGAAAAATTTTTAGATTGCGTTTTTCTCTGAAACTATTGGTTTTAGAGAACAACTTTTAATACAAAAAATGTTGAGGTCGATGTACTCAAGTTAAGTTTTTTAAGGTATTCTCTACCGATGTACCAAAAATCATTAGTGATGTAATTTTTTTCGCTGTAAAACCTAAATTTCCTGTACTATAACCGAAGCGACGCAGTAAGTAGTTCGTATTAACTACCTACGGAAAATGTTTTCGCATTTGGCGTTTTGATGACCTCGGTGGCGCAGTGGCTAAGGTAGGCAACCAAAGCGCGTAAGGTCCCGGGTTCAATTCCCGGTCAGGTCAATTTGGAAAACGAACTTTTCTAAATTTGGAAAACGAACTTTTCTAAATTGACTTGGGTCTGGGTGTACTGGGATGACGCCCCCAGTTGGTATCCGTCGTCTGGTACTCATAGTACAAGGGAAAACCTTAGTTTGAGACCAGGTGATTGGTGTGATTGTCTGGCGCATTTATTTTATTTATTTTGACCCATCAGCTTGTTTAAAAGGAAATACTGCGTTACAAAATTAACCACTTTAAACTGTTTATTTGTACTTAAGGTCCCACCAGAATACCATCCCTGCTGCCGCATTGGTTCCATGGTCGCAGCAGCTCATGCTGAGGCTGGGACCTCATTGGCTGCACTGACCCTGTTCAATGTCTCTCATGTGTTTGTAATTGTGCTTTAATGTGTGTACCAATAAATGTTTTTCTTTCTTTCTTTCCTCTTTCTTAACTGAAGTATCAAATATAACATGGAATTAAGTTACTTTAACTTATTAACTAATATAATAATAATAATAACAGTTAATGTTAATTCTACAATGAGACATTCAAACGGTGCTTCACCAAAATCGAATTATCTGTGTCTAGATCGGCTTTGGAACGTTCTGCCCGCTGATATCCGACAATCCCTGAGTAAGGGAATTTTAAAAAATAAAGTTCGTGAATACTTCTTCTCTCTCGCTGCTTGATTGCTGAACCAATTTATTTATCTTCTGAATTTAAAGTATGTAGATATTTGTTTTTATAAATAAATTATTAATATTATGTAAATCTAAGCATACCTTCATATTTTATATATTATATTCTAATTAATTTATATAGTATGTGTATTATTATCGTATATTTAAAAGATACCGTAATGTTATTTTTAATGCTTAATTTATTGTTGTTTAAAATGATTTCTTTTTTTTCTCCCCTGTTACCGTTCCCATACACAAACTATCTGCATGACCCAAGGGTTGACTGGTAGAGAATGCCCCTAGCATTAAGTCCACCTGTTGTACCTATTTGTGCAATAAAGTTTTTAGATAAAAATAAAAAAAATGAGTCAATGTAAGTAACTTATACGTGTAACTGTTTAATCTTCATTTTGTCTTTGTCATATTGTATAACAGAGCAAAAAGTTTAGCATAGATGTAAATTAGGGGTGCATAGGTATATACAAATTTAAGTGTTATCTCGAAAAGCTGATCTCTTATATAACCAATTTTAAATCCTTCTATGGTTGTAATTTGTTATAAAAATCAATATATAAAAGGTCAACTCCAATCATCATTACGTTAATCGTTTAAACAAAGTACCTACCAATAAGAGTAAGAAAATAAAAACGAAAACGTGTACTATATTTTAGTAGGTATCCATGCTATTTTGTTCAGATTGATTTTATCCTCAACTCAATCAATTAGCAAGATATTAAATACCGTGTCTAATTGACACAGTAAACATAGTAAATGGACAACAACAATAAAACTATCAACAACAATAATCACAAATAAATCATACAAAAGGAAACATTTTACGCGTTCAAATACTCAATTCATAAAACTAATATAATCTAAACACACAACATTAAATAAATAAGCATTTAAACACCAATAAATCTATTTAATTTGATGTTAAACTGAGCAATTATAAAGTGCGCTTTTGATAAACGAGCGGATAGTACCGAAAGCCGCCGTGCGTGACGCGGCGCTAGTGTTGCGTGGGGACGCTACTCGCCGCTAGATGGCGGTGAATTTATTGATTTCTGTGGTTCGTTTATTGGTTGCAGTTGTGATTTTGATTAATTGGCTACTTGACAGTGTTAATAATAAAATATGAAAGTGTTGGATAATTATGTTAGCTTATTAGTTAAGTAGTACTAATTTTGCATTTTTATTTTTTTAATAAAATCATAGTTAGTATTTTATTTTTGTGTAACAAAATAACCGAAACGGAAACCACTATTTGTGTGACATCACTAAACACTGTATTTCGCAAATGACAGCTGTCGGCGAATTTTATTTATTTTAGTGTGGTGAAAAGATTATAATTTTTCCCGATGAAATTGCATCATTGTGTTGCTAACCAAATTAAAGAGTTCTTAATTTTTTTTTAATTAATTTAAATATTCGATATTTTCATAAAATGACCGTATCGGTTTAATGGTTATGTCGCAGGCATTTTGAGTAAATCCGCCGTTTACATACGGCGTCGTCAATTTAAAAACGAATGCTAGTTTATAAAATGCCGAAGACAAAATGTCATTATGTATAATGCCGCGGCAAATTGAAGTATAGCTTGACAAAGCTAGGGTGACCATAACATTTGGTTTGCAAAGGACAGTATTATTGAAATTTATAAAACTAGCGAACTGTCAATTGAATAGTGTTAAAAAGTATGGAATATTTCAAATATATATGAAATAGAAGGAGAGTCCTATTTACTAGACACTAAACTAACCTAACCAATGGAATTGTTAATTACTTCAATTAACCTTAGGTAAGTAATTTATGTTGAATAAAAGTAATTTTTGTTACTTGGATTTTTTTTTCAGAAACCTGAAAAGTCTAATTTGTCCAAATAGTGTTTTATTCATGGTCACCCCAAACTGTAGTCATTTTGCCTGATTTCGCATTCGGCATATTACATAACAGCGAGCGTTTTTAAACAGACGACGCCATTTGTAAACGGCGGATTCACTCAAAATGCCTGCGACATATATAACGGTGACGTAATCATTTCAACAGTCACGTGACTTGGCGTTTTCGCGAACTTTTAAATGTGTCACACAAAATTTATTTATTCTGTGGTAATTTCCATTTTTTTCCAGATTAATCGAATTGCATGTGACATAATATAAATGGGCGCACATTTTACAATACTTTTTCAAAAACTGTCCTCCTGTCCTGTTAGACCTCCACTGGGACTCTTCTCACCGGTTCGTTAGGACTGTAGCGTCAATGATTGTATAGTTCTTTTGATTTCAAATAATTTGTACCTGTTCACTTTTTCAAATATGTACTGGGTTAAGCTCTAATTTTTAATTGACAATAAGTATTTATGTTTTTAACTGTGCACCTCATGGAGCAAGTTGTGTTTATCAGTAAATCTGTTGTACATTAATCTAAGTTCCACAACGCATGTTACTAAAGTAAGAAACATTGTTGCAATAGTTGATAAGCCTAATAAATAAATAAATAAATAAACTGTCAAGTAGCCAATTCTGTGGTGAAGTTAAGAGCGTTAGACTTAAAAACCCGGAGGTCGTAGGTTTAAATATCGCGGGGAACACTTTGACTTTGCGATTATTTCCCAGTTTGGTCGGGGCGTTGCAGGCTTGATTCTTGATCTGATTGTCTGATAAATAAATATTAGATAACATCACATACATTGCTCTGATTCTGAGGTAAGTAGCTAAAGCACATGTGTTACAGAAATCAGAAACAACGACGGTACCACAACACCCAGACCAGAGACAATATAGAAACGTTCATTTCCCATATTGACGCAACCGGTTTTCGAACCCAGAACCTCAAAGATGGCGCAACACCACTCAGCTGCGTCGTCAAATTTAATAGGTCGCTCATGGGGTTTACCGCGCGTGAAAAATCAGCTAGATGTCACTACGTGTGTGTGAGGTCTAACTGCTACACGATTGGTTACTTTTGACATGACATTGACAGATGTGTCACCATGACATGTTAATCACCAATCAAGAAGCAGTTGGACCTCACGCCCCCGTAGTGTCATCTAGCGAATTTTTCACGCGCGGTAGCCCCCATTGACCACATCAGGGCGTCTACTCTTGAAAACGAAATATGTCGGATCCGATGACGTTTAGTATTTTTCATTGCTCATTATCGCAACTAACACACTTCGAATGCGAATAAAGCGTTATCAAAAAACAAAATATTATTTATACAAATCAAAAATCACGTTTTAATTCCCTAACTTTTGATCAATCTTCAAAAACGAAACCTTTCGTTTGTTCGTTTCGTTTTCAAGAGTAGACGCCCAGGCATTAAAGAACCCTAAAATCTCCGTATAAACATAATCAGACACGAATAAATACATCTAATACTAGCTAAGCCATCGGTTTTTGCCAGTCACAAGCTACGGTAATAACTGTAATGATATGCTATAACAATATGTGCCGTAGACTATAATGTTTACCTTACTGCCAGTGCGTAATCACTATCATTTTGTACTCTATGGTACGTTTACTGAATCATTTGTTTCTCTCTGGTTAATATTTTAGAATGCTAACTATGTGCATGAAGGAATCTTGTTGGAAACTCGATTGTGATCTATTTAACACGTTATAAATTATTATGATGACCTGAGCAGTAGTGGCTAAGATGATAAGACGAATGATGTGCGTGTGTTACAGAAATTAGAAACAATGATGGTTACCTCAACAGACCTAAGATAATATAAAAAAGTTCGTTTTCATATTAGACAATATAGAAAAGTTCGTTTTCATATTAGACAATATAGAAAAGTTCGTTTTCATTTTAGACAATATACAAAAGTTCTTTTCATATTAAGCAATATAGAAAATTTATTTTCCAAATTAGGCAATACAGAAAAGTTATTTTCCAACATAGGGAACATGGAAAAGTTATTTTTCATATGAGACAAATAGAAAAGTCATTTTCCACATAAGACAATTCAGCTCTTTCCAAAGTCCTAATTCCAAGCCCGCTTGCCTCTCGGCTACAGAGGTCGTCCTAGTTAGTAGGCCACACGTCTGTGTCATTAATATAGTCTTCCACTTGTTAATGCACCTTTTTAACCGACATCAGGAAATTCAAATAATTTAATGTGCTCTCTATTGATCTGTTCGAAATCAAAGCTGAATCTGAATCACAATTTGAACTGAGTCAAATAAAAAACTTTCAATTTAGGATAACATTTAAAGTTGACAAAATACTTTCTCAATTATCAATTTGCTGGCTTAGCCGACTAGGCAGATACTTTGAACAGATCAATGGAGAATACATACAATAAATGTTAATTTAAATCGGTAGCCCATTGGATTTCAAGAAATAAATTTTGTCAAGTTTTACTTTTTACTATCCAATTTTTAGCAGTTTTGTGATATTTTTAAAGTCGGTTTAATTATTTTTCAAAAGACAATGTTCATCATTACCAAGTACTTTTGACTTAAATTACATCACAGTGTATTTAAAAAAGGTGTATTTAGAAATAAACTGATACTTTACTGAAAATACTCTGCAGCTTTAAATTTGTAACCCAAAAATATATTTCAAAAATCTGACTCATCTCAAAATTTAAATTGAAAAAACCACAAATCCCCTGGGAAATATGTGCGTACATTATTAGAAGACAGAGGTTGCTTGTTCATTATAATTCTCTGAAAAAGCCATAATCAAAACCGAATATTCCCACATACAACAAGCGATAACAATTTTCGGAACGATTCTTACAAACATCTTGCATTGGTGATCCAGTGAGGCAAGCTAGGCGATTAAAATATGTGAACGAGTCAAATCGCGACAACAGAACGACAGGGGGTCTACTCCCATAAACGAACTATGTCGGATCTGACAACGGATGGCAATTTTTAATCCTCATAATCATAAAAAAATCACTTCGAATGCAAATTAAGTGTTTTCAAAAAACAAAATATTATGCAAATCAAAAACCAAATCTTCATTCTTAAACTTTTGAATAATCTTCAAAAACGAAACCTTTAGTTTGTTCGTTTCGTTTTTGAGAGTACCCCTCCTGTAGTTAATTCGAAGTACTTACTGCCCGATGTTTCGTATATTTCAGTAAGCTCATGACAACGATTGTTTATTGTAAACCAACCAATACGTTGAGCAGTAATTTCACATAAGTTTGCGTAATGTTGCAAAACTGTCACACACAAAAATTGCAATAATGAATATGTCTTAATGATCTATATTTTTAACAGTATTTACCTGTCACTATTATTGAAAAGGCACTAAAGGCAGTTAAAAGTTACTTTTCTAGTAAGTGCTATACATGTTATGAAAAATCTTGAAATATATATGTGATGAAAGTAGCACAACTTTTTATAAAATAAATAATATTGTTCCAAATCTACAAAGATGTTTTCTAAATAACGACAATCTGAATTTTTACTGTAAGTGATAGCAGCTCATTTCTTGTTACACCAATAAAGTAAATATTTAAATGAGAAACCTTTAAAATCGATCATTGATATTTTTTCTTTTAGATCAGTATCAAAGACTTTGTTTTATTAAAGTAATTTAGATGACTAATCTGTTGAAAACCAAATTTATCACCATCATTTGACGATCTCCGTAGCCGAGAGGCAAGCGTGCCGGACTTTGCCATCGCGCCATCTCTGAGGTTCCGGGTTCGATCCCCGGTCGGGTCAATATGGCAAATGAACTTTTCTATATTGTCTCAGGTCTGGGTGTTGTGGTACCTTCGTTGTTTCTGATTTCTGTAATACAAGTGCTTTAGCTTACCACTTACCACAGAATCAGAGCAATGTATGTGATGTTGTCCAATATTTATTTATTTATTTATAATAAATTTTTTTTTGGCTTTTGATACATAAAAAATCTCCACGTCACTCGACATAGCTTCGCATTTATCAATACCACAAGCTTTACACCTCAAACCTCAAATAATAGGCACATTATTATTGTTATTAAAATTCGGCTAAGGAGTGCGGCTGGATCGGCTTAATATTCATAATTCTTGCAGCGCATACACGCTGTGTATATTATATATATTTATGTGTTGGTCCTGCTATACCGAGTATATACATACGAGACTGTTGACACAGGCTTCGATATTATGTTATAGACTGACGAAAGTATAGACACGGCATTTAAAATGTAATAAAAAGTAAAAAATAGACTCCACAGGCCATTCAATATTAAATGTTGAATTTCGTTTATGTGGCGTGATACGTACACTTTAAAATTTTAATGTATTAAAAACCGGTGCAATAATTTAGACCAAATCTTTGTCAATCCCTACTTCGAGATTCATAGTAAGATCCTAGAATTATATGCCAAATAATTCGATTTTAGTACTATTAGCACGAGCAATAAAGGTACCTAATTGATTAGTTTTACATAGTGACAGTATTGTTCGGTGATTTTAATATTTCTACTCAGCGTGTGATAATGAAATAATGAAATAGGTTCATTAATGAGCAGTAAAAGGAATTTTGCTTTTTGGTAGACACGTATAGTGTCATCACATCATCACACACATCGCGAAAACAATACAAAAAGCCAAACATATTAAAATATAAAAAATAAGAAGAGGTGCGAGTTCGTGAAACATCAATCTTACTATCCAATATATTTATAAAAGTGAAAGTTTGTAAGAATGGATTTGAACGAAATTCGGTATTACTTCTGTTCAAGCAATAAATAAAAACGAAAAAATTACTTCTCAAATCTCGACATAAAGGAATCACAACACATGGACGGTATAAAATAAAGAGCGGGAGTGGAAAAACAAGCAATGTACATATAAAACAAATAAAACTCGAAAATGAGGATGTGACACTAAAAGTTCAATTAACTCCTGTGTTCCCTGCCTTAACGAAAAATTATGAAATGGATGATAGATAAGTATTAGTTTATAGATAGATAAGTATATTAGGTGTAACAGATCAGGTTATATTTCCAAATGCGCATTTCTCAGTTTTTTTAATTGGAAACAAGCAGTTTCCATCTTGTTTATGGACCCTTAGTTTATGGAGCGCTCTATGATCACTTGTGCAAACACATCTCCAGTAGACAGCATGGATTTGTCAGAAAGAGATCTACCTTAAGCAACCTACTGGAGTTCAAGGACTATCTCTGCAATGTGTTTGCTTCTGGTGGTCAGGCCGATGCCCTATATCTCGATTTTAGCAAGGCGTTCGATAGGGTGGACCATACTCTTCTGTGCTGTAAACTATCGTACTACGGCATACATGGGTGTCTGTTGAGATGGGTGGTGTGTTATCTAAGTAACAGAACTCAGCTAATAGCTGTAAAGGGTTTTTTATCTCCTCCTATATCTGTAACTTCTGGGGTGCCTCAGGGATCGCATTTGGGACCACTCTTTTTTGTGATCTTTATAAATGATCTGATTAAACGTTTGTCATGTCCTTCCCTCCTTTACGCCGATGATTTAAAAATATTCACTGATATCACGGACATGGCAAACTGTGAAATGCTTCAAAGGGATCTCGATACTGTATCTGATTGGTGTATTTCAAACAAGATGAACCTTAACGTAAATAAGAGCTTTATTATTTCATTCACTAGAAAGAAAAACAGACATATTCACCAGTACCATATTAGGGGTAAGGCTCTTGCAAGATGTGAGGTAATAAGAGACTTAGGTGTTTATTTTGATGAGAAATTAACATTTCGTTATCATTACGAAAACATAATAAATAAAAGTAATAAGCTATTAGGTTTCATAATACGAATCACAAAAGCTTTTAAGAAGCCCAAGAGTATTTTATGCTTGTTTTGTAGCTTGATCAGGAGTATCCTAGAATATTGCTGTCCTGTGTGGTCCCCATACTACGATGTTCACACGAAGGCCATTGAGAGGGTGCAAAAGAGATGCTTTAAGTATATAGCTTTCCGGTTCAACATGGGCAGACTTCCCAAGGACTATAGCGAAAGGCTTTCTAAATTTGGAATGATTTCTTTACACTCTCGACGGAACAGATATGACCTACTCTGTCTCCATAAAATAGTGCATTCAGCTGTAGATGCCCCGGAGTTACTGTCGTCGCTCAATTTTAACACCCGGTATAGATCGCGAAACCCAAACGTATTTGCCTTACGGGTATATAGAAACAACACCTCCTTTTTCAATCCCATAGTGAGAATGTGTCGCTCATACAATGAGATGGTTCGAGGCGGTACAGAGGTTGATTTGTTCGATAACAATTTTTCTAGATTTAAGAGAGTTGTTACTGATATATTTAAAAGTGTTTAAGCGTCCTTTTATTGTTAAGCGTTGTGTTACCCATAGTTAAGGAATAAAATATGAACTAGTGTGGAATGCTAATTGTAAGTAAATACAGTTAACCCATGTTGTGTACGCTAATTATGGATCTCTGTCTAGATTAATAGTGATAAGTTTTTTATTTTTTGTGATGTTTATGGCAGTGATCTGTTCGTGTACCAATTTTAAATAAATAAATAAATAAATAAATAATTGTACTCTTCAAATAAACCATCAGGGCTAGCATGCGCAAAACGTCAAATTTATCGCACGAGACGACAAACATTTCGAAAGTGTTGAGTGGCTGCTAGCATACTGTCCTCTTATGACGTATATTCAGCCAATAAGCAGTCGACCCAAAGAATTTGGCATTAGTTAAGAACGCGATAAAATTACTCGCGTGGCGCACGCTAGGCCTGCATATCTAATCATTCCTAGCTCTGCAAACCAAACTTATCATTATGTTAATTCGCCTCCTAACTCTTGTTCGGACTAATGGCAGATTAGGCTCGTAATCAACCGATATCCATCTGTCCTGACGAACATTCGCTTGAATATGGGTTAGGTCGGGTTTTTGTTACTACTTCACCTCTTTGGGTATCGCTAAATATAGGAATCGGTGATGTTAAATATACCCTTAAATGCTATGAACACGAAATCGAGTACTCGGGACTATGTTAGATAACTAAAGACTTGACAATTAATATGTTTTGATTGTGATTTTTAAATTCACTAGAAATATGAGCTCTTTTTGTTTGATGTGTATTAGAAACCCACTTACATTATTAATGTGAAAGTTTGTGAATATGTTTGTATGTTTGTTACTCTTTCACGCAATAACTACAGAACGTATTTTGATAAAATGTGGAAGGAAGAGAGATGACATACTAGATTAACACATAGGATATTTTTTATCCCGAAATAAATAAAAGCAGTAAAACAATGGGCAACAGATAGTATAGGTATATATATAAAAGCCATGTAAGTTACACTATATAAAACACAAAAAGGGCTGTACCTATAGGGTTGAAAAAAGGTTAGAAGGTGGTTAAAGCCTGAAGGTCTACTGCCAAAAACGAAACGAACAAATAAAAGGATTAATTATATTGGTGATTTATCAAAAGATTTGCCGTTAAAAACGTGGTTTTTGATTTCCAAAAACAACATTTTGTTTCATGAAAACGCTTAATTCGCATTTAAAGTGTATTGGTTTTGACTATGATAGGTAATTAAAAATTGCTATCCTTTGTCCGATCCAACTTATTTCGTTTTTGAAAGTAGACCTTCAGAAGACGGATATGGGATACCTTTTATCCCATTCGAGGCTTAGGGTGGAGTTTCGTAGCATCTATTCTTAGTGGTTATTTATTGAAATGTCAATTAAAATAAAACGCCTTCTTAATTAAACTCTACACCATGAGAAGTGTGTCTCTGCTTTTTTATAGTCTATGCCTTTTTTTCCTCTCTATTCCGTTGACAAGTAAAGTATATATTTTTCAAATTGTAATTGTCTAAAATAAGTACAAATTAAACAGTAAACCGACTACCACTTATTAAAAACTAACAATATTAATACTCTAGTATAAAGGAAGCTATCTGCAAAATTTCATGTTTAAAGGTTTTATAGTTTCTATAATTTCATGAATAGTCAGTCAGTCAGTCAGTAAGTGCTACTTCGTTTTTATGTATAAATGCGCCAGACTATGACACCAATCACCTACGATGAGTATGTAGCTCTAAACATATTCGGCAGAGGGCACTTACCGAAAGGCTAACGGTTGATACAGCAGAAAAATTTCATCGCCTACAATAACTTGCGGTTAGCTCAGTTGGTAAGAGCAGCACGCGCGATACGTGAAGGTCGTGGGTTCAATTCCCGCACCGCAAGGGGAGATAAAATTTTTCTGTTTCTAATATTTAAAGTTCGCTAGTACGGCGTATAGTACTATAAAAATAATAAAATCGACCAATCACCTGGTCTCAAACTAAGGTTTTCCCTTGTACTATGAGTACCAGACGACGGATACTAACTGGGGGCGTCATCCCAGCACACCCAGACTCAAGTCAATTTAGAAAAGTTCGTTCAAGTCAATTTAGAAATGTTAGATCGAGACCTAGAAAGAAAAAAAATACTGTTATCACTGTCAAAATTGCAAACTCAATTTCCAAGTTAAAAGTACGCAATTACGTTAATAATTTTGTAAGTACGATTTAGAATTTTAAATTTTACCATCGAAATATAATATTAAGTTACGAAAAAAAAAGTATATATTTCACTTTTATTATGTACTTTTGTAGCTTTCAGTTAAGTTGTATCAAATAAGTCATTTTAAATCAACGTACATAATATTTATATGCCAGGTTTTTATATGTATACAATAAAATGTTATGTAATTAAAGTTAACAGCTAGCCAATAACATTTCTACCGAAGCACCACACCCCAATCGAAACGAAACGGCAACAAAAAAACTCCAAAATGACCTCATGGTCAATCGAAACGAAATTATCGCTTGTCCTATACAAATTGGTCGATTATACCACCACCGGTGTCTTCATAATGTAGTTTATACCATTACGCTTAAAAATTCGGTTGTGAGCGCAACTCATGTCATATTTGACTTATTTTAGCAACAATAAAAGTAGGTACCACCAACAACGAAAGCTTTCGTTTTTTAATATTAATCGACAGTTCGGGAATTAAAAAGTAGTTATCGAGTTACATAAACGGTATTTTGGTTTTTATAAAGGTTTTATTCGCATTTAAAAGTGTGTTTATTGCGGGTATGAGAATTAAAAATTGCTATTTGTCAACGGATCTGACATAAATTGAAAAAAAAGTGTGAAAATTCGAAATATAATTCGCAGTGGAAAGAAAAGCATGGTCGAATGATTTATTGGTTTTATTTACCATTATGTGTATTTAAGTGGGGAAATTTGGTGTTTCGAGTAGTGAGTGATAGATAACATAATCTAAAGTAAACAGGGTTTAAATTTTTATCCAATGTCAAGCGATTTGGCCGCGTGGACAAAATAGTTTTGGGCACGTGGGTTGATTCACAAACGTCAGAAACGATTCGGAAAGTAAATGTTTTGGTCTCTGTCTAATCGTGTATGTTAAGAAAGAGATAGAACATAGTTTATGAATTCGTTTTTAATTATTGTGATTAAGTATGTCAAGTGAAGCGAGCTTTGGTTTTTTGACTTCCACGGAATCCATGGAAAAGCTTAGACCAGTGAAAATCCGTGTTATGTCGTAAAGTTGTTAATTTTACACATGACTTTGGTAGAATCAGATTTTGCTGAAAAAATCTAGTTCAAAACAAAACTGATCGTAACAGTTTTTAAAAGTGAAAAGTGTTTAAAATGGCGGATATTCAAAATGCAAATTTCTATTTACCATTTAGCGGATTTTAGTGTGTGTGTATTTTTGGTGTTTATTTGGCCAGTGAACAAGTTTTCAAATTAAAACTCCTTGATATACTACTGCACCACCCGCAGTATCTAAGGTAGGTACCCCTAAATCCTAAAGGTCCAGGGTTTGACTCTCGGCCATATAAATTTGGGAACATTTTTTTGAAATTGCCTTGGGCTACCCCAAATTGTTTTTATTTTATTTATTTATTAACTTTATTGCACAAAACAAAAAGTATAAAAGGCGGACTTAATGCTAGGAGCATTATCTACCAGTCAACCGTTGGGTCATGCAGATAGTTCGTTTATGGGTGCGGTAACAGTAAAAATGTGAGTATGGATTACAACAAAATTGTTGGGCGTGTCTAGTACTCTTAAAACTAGGAAAAAAATGAGACTATTTCTTTGGTGTTAATGCCTGGCGCATTTATAATCTACTAAGTATTGCTCACGACTATATTCTTAGTCTTTCGGGATAAATTAAATTCTATATATTCATTTTGTATCTCAGATACCTATTTACTAAATAAACAAGTACAGCATAATAAATCTGTAACTGGACTTGTCGCCCTTACCTTGAAGGCTTGACCCCTGCTACTAATGTAGCACCACCAGCAGCTCTTGAAACCTTACTCACACGCAGGAACACAACAACACAGAAGTGATTGTTATTTGGCTGCGGTCTAACTGTAAGGTATTTTAGTAGTCGGGCTGGTCCAGTTCGAGCGATAAATCGCTATGCCCTACCTCTCTTATTTCATTTTGTATCTCAGATATCTTTTTACTAAATTTTATTCAAATCTAGTCAATAGTTTTTGTGTGGAAGAGTAACTAACTCAGATCCATATTACCATACATTCTAACGAATATTTGCGTTTTTAATACACTTACTAGCGACCCCCCATTCTTGGCTACTATTGGTCGCAGTTTGATGTTCAATAGCCTGTAGCCTTCCTTAATTTTTTTATAGCACTTTAAGATTGACCTCATCCCACCTGATGTTAAGTGGTAATGAGGTCCTAGCTTCAGAGTGACAAGTATAGCATAATAAATCTGTTACTGGACTTGTCGCCGTTACCTTGAAGGCTTGACCCCTGCTACTAATGTAGCACCCCCCAGGAGCTCTGGAAACCTTACTCACACGCAGGAACACAACAACACAGAAGTGATTGTTATTTGGGTGCGGTCTAACTGTAAGGTTTTTTAGTAGTCGGGCTGGTCCAGTTCGAGCGATAAATCGCTATGCCCTACCTCTCTTATTTCATTTTGTATCTCAGCTATCTATTTACTAAATTTTATTCAAATCTAGTCAATAGTTTTTTGTGTGGAAGAGTAACTAACTCAGATCCATATTACCATACATTCTAACGAATATTTGCGTTTTTAATACACTTACTAGCGACCCCCCATTCTTGGCTACTATTGGTCGCAGTTTGATGTTCAATAGCCTGTAGCCTTCCTTAATTTTTTTATAGCACTTTAAGATTGACCTCATCCCACCTGATTTTAAGTGGTAATGAGGTCCTAGCTTCAGAGTGACAAGTACAGCATAATAAATCTGTTACTGGACTTGTCGCCGTTACCTTGAAGGCTTGACCCCTGCTACTAATGTAGCACCCCCCAGGAGCTCTGGAAACCTTACTCACACGCAGGAACACAACAACACAGAAGTGATTGTTATTTGGCTGCGGTCTTCTGTAAGGTGGAGGTATTTCACCAGTCGGGCTGCTCCAGTTCGAGCGATAAATCGCTATGCCCTACTTCTCTTAGACAGTTATAAATTTACTCAGGTCAGTGATAAGTAAATTTAAAACGGTCACCCATCCAACAATTTCTTCCCTTACCATTCACTTCCCGAAAGCGTTGATAAAAACGCTAATAACAGGAAACTACGTTTTGTCTCATGAATATTTTCTTAAGAGGTAACTAACTATCAACCATTTCGGTGCCGCTTTGAATAAATTATGTTAATCTTTTGTCTAGACGGTTTTGGGTAATTTCAAGCTTCGGTCACCTCTTAATTACAGGCCGAGTGATGCCTTTGTAAGGTCACTGATGGAAAGTGATATGGCCTCAGCTGCAAAGTCAAAGTCAAAGTTAGAAATGTTTGTACTAACATTATGAATGTGAAATTTGGATATGAGAAATGCTTATTTTGTGATATGTCATAGCTTATGACGACCTCAGTGGCGTAGTGGCTAAAGTAGGCGGCCAAAGCGCGAAAAGTCCCAGGTTCGATTCCCGGTCAGGTCAATTTGGAAAACGAACTTTTCTAAATTGACTTGGGTTTGGGTGTGCTGGGATGACGCCCCCAGTTAGTATCCGTCGTCTGGTGCTCATAGTACAAGGTAAAACCTTAGTTTGACACCAGGTGATTGGTGTAATTATCTGGCGCATTTATTTTATTTATTTATTAATAAACAACAGCAACTCAAAAATATAATTATGTGTCTAAAAAGGCAAATACTTAGCATTTATCCAGGCATCGTAGTGACACCCCGACACTGGTCTTTGAGTGGTATGGAAATATGGTGGATGTATTGAAATCTACACTAAAATTATAAATAGCTTAAGAGTTTGAAAGCTTTAATCTCAGGAACTACTAATTCGTATTGGAAAATTGGATAGTCCATAATTTATTAATCAATTTTCCACTGGGCATTTCTTCCATCAACAGTTATTTGTTTACCTAATTATTATTTTATGTATTTTTGTCACTGTCGCTGCATGCAGCACTGCTCACCACTCGAAAGACAAATACGGAAGACCAGCGTTGGAGTGTCACTTCGATACTTCGACAAATGTTGACTACTTGCTTTTAAGTGACATAATTTTATTTATAAGTCGCCGTTCTATAAATGCTATTTCATGTGACTAAATAAACATTTCTTTCTTCCTTCTTTCTATTGTGGAAGGCTTTATATTTAATTTACGTATCTATACTTAATATTATAAAGCTGAAGTGTTTGTTTGTTTGTTTGAACGCGCTAATCTCAGGAACGACTGCGTTCGAATTGAAAAATTCTTTTTGTGTTGAATAGACCATTTATCGAGGAAGGCTTTAGGCTATATAACATCACGCTGCAACTATTAGGAGCGAAGAAATAATGGAAAATGAAAAAAACGGGCATCCTTGAGGGCTTCCGTTGCGTGCGGGGTTGAAAAGGAGGGTGAAAGTTTGAAACCGAACTCTACGCGGACGAAGTCGCGGGCGGCCGCTAGAAGAAAAATAAAATCGGTTCGGGGAATTTTTGGTAAAGCAAAGTCTGGAAAATCCAGTTTGGAACTTTAATTCAGGATTAAATGAGATTAATGAAATGCCGCAAGCAAGCCCGAACGTAAACTTAATTTCGAAAAATTACCTTCAAATTATCCCTCATCCACCAGTCTCAAAAGCTTTGAGAGGTGACAAAAAACGCGATTACAAACAGATCAAGCATTAAGCTGTTTAAAATTGTCTATGGTCGGAAAAAAAAATTTCGTATCCGAATCTATGATCTATTTTTAATGATGGCCGCCAGAGCTCCAATTTCGAATTCAAATGTCTCCCGTCGCCTGCGCAGGCGCCACGCGTATCCTGACTGCGGTTTTGAACAACGTCAAGTGTGACAAAGAAAAAAAGGTTGGGTTCTGTAATGATTTCATTACTTACTTAATAGACTTCTTATTTTCACAAGCTTTTACCTAACTTGCAATATATCGCACCTTCAGTAGAAAAAGAGCAAAATTGCAGTTTTTGCAATTTTACAGGAGAGCCATTTAAGATATTTTTTGCTTTAGTGTGGTCTGGCTCTGTTATCATTACTCTGAAGTTGTCCTTCTTTGCAAGACATAACCCATTATACTATATTCTTTTTAGACATGTGCTTTACAAGAATTAAGAACTTTCAGCATTTTTATTACTTTTGTTCAATATATGTATGATTACACGCGTGAAATCTTTCAACTTTAATTTGTACCAATTTGGATAACAATGCAGGGTTAGTTAAGCGATGTCACTCTAAACCCAATTTAGAGGATTTATCCAAGACGATGGACTAGTATTTTTTCTGCACAGCATTCCCATATGAACACGAACTCGTAGCATCAATTAATAAAACATGTTAGAAAAAAATGTCTAAAGTAAAAAAGAAAACAGCAAAAATAAAAACATAGCAAAGAAAGGAAAGTTAAATAAGCGCCACCGAAGTCGTCACAATTAGAAACAAGTATTTAATTTTATTTGTTTTAACGGTGATACAGCAGGTAAACGATTTTATAGGGCATGTTAAAGGTTATTAGTTATCAATTCGAAACGTTAAAAGTCGATTCAGAACCTAAATATCAAACTCTCAAACAAAACGTTTTCTCATCCACCTACGGTGCCCTAAAATTTCAACCTAATTTCAGTTTCCGGGGTGTGGGGTGTCTGGGTGGGGTCCAAGAGACCCCCAACCCTATATACACATCGATCTGTCCGTCTCGCCTGTCGGTTTGTTTGTAAAACTTCAACCGCAACTTTTTGTGTGATTGGAGTAAATAATATATTGTGTTGGTTATTGGGAAGGGTCATTGTATTTTATTGTGTTTAGAGACCTTAGATATTTGATTTTGTGATGGAAACTGCAATTTCTAAATTTGACGTATTTTTTTTTATATTGCACTTCAAAATTGACATCATCTCACCTGATGTTAAGTGGTAATGAGGTCCTAGCTTAAGAGCGACAAGTACAGCATAATAAATCTGTTACTGGACTTGTCCCTTACCTTGAAGGCTTGACCCCTGCTACTAATGTAGCACCCCCCAGGAGCTCTGGAAACCTTACTCACACGCAGGAACACAACAACACAGAAGTGGTTGTTATTTGGCTGCGGTCTTCTGTAAGGTGGAGGTATGTCACCAGTCGGGCTGCTCCAGTTAGAGCGATAAATCGCTATGCCCTACCTATCTTGAACGTATTGTTTTATCATGTAAACAAATATTTACTAATGCCTTTTCTACACGTACACAGATTCATCTGCAGATGGCATCGGCCGTCGCGTCCGCCAACTTGTAGAGGGTGTGATTAACTTAATTGGCGATGCCATCTGCAGACGCCTCTGTCTATGTGTAGAGGAGGCATAAGATACATTTCGTCGAAATTTGACACGACTGCCACTTCTCATTTCAATGACGTAAACACATCCTTGTACTTTGATTTGAAATGAAAATGAAAAAAAATAATGTTAGTTGTAGGTAAGGCAATGTATTCAAAGTTTTATTAGCTTATTTTTGTATTAGCGGCAACAGAAATACATACCCTATGAAATTTTCAAATCTCTACGAGTAGCTATCACGGTTCTTGAAATACAGCCTGGTGACAGACGGACAGACGAACAGACAGACAGCAAAGTCTTAGTAATAGGGTCCCGTTTTTACCCTTTTGGGTACAGAACCCTAAAAACGGGTACAGTACGCGGCGTCCTGCTATGTGTAAATAAAACATATTCTAAACTATTAAAATAATCAACCACAATATCTCACGCAAATCAATAAAACTACGTCATAAAAAGTGAAACGCAACAAAAGTTTCATAACGAGTTCATTCCACTAGTTTGAGCCGAGAAATTGTCTTGAATTCGCTTCTATATGCACAAAGAGGCAATTTACTTATTGTCAGCGATTGTGTCAAATTGGCCGGCGAAAGAGGGTAGGCGCGCATTTGCGAATCAAAATGTATTGTGCGCGGTCAGTCGGGCGTGAACGCCGAGGGGAGCGGACGTGGGAGATAGCGCTAAGCTTCTGGACCGAAAATGTTACATTTTTTTTTATTATTTTTATTGAGATACCGCTTTACTTTTTTCATTCTATTGTCACCAATAGCCGCCTTATTTTTTTATACTACACTTCAAGATTGACCTCATCCCACCTGATGTTAAGTTGTAATGAGGTCCTAGCTTAAAAGCGACAAGTACAACATAATAAAGCTGTTACTGAACTTTTCGCCCTTCCTTGGAAGGCTTGACCCCTGCTACGTATGTAGCACCCCCCAAGCGCACTGAAAACCTTACTCACTCGCAGGAACACAACTACACAAGTGATTGTTATGTACCTGTCCAATATAAGTATATATAAATATTGACCAAATCACGAGGTAATTTTTAATAATGATAAAATATTTTTCCTTGATCTTAGTCTTAAGCAATCGAATTTATAAGTTTAAGTTTTAAATGTGAAATATATTGCGTTTTCATGCGATGTATATATATTTTAATGGATATTTATTTAAAACGTTAAAGATTTTTAATAATTAATTGGTTACAATAAGATGTGTTCGATTAAATAAATAAATATTGGACAACATCACATACATTGCTCTGATTCTGCGGTAAGTAGCTGAAGCACTTGTGTTACAGAAATCAGAAACAACGACGGTACCACAACACCCAGACCCGAGACAATATAGAAAAGTTCGTTTCCCATATTGACCCGACCGGGGATCGAACCCAGAACCTCAGATATGGCGCGAAGTCAAAGTCCGGCTCGCTCGCCTCTCGGCTACGGAGGTCGTTAAAATGATTAGACAATTACGTAACAACTTAAGACAGAAGGTCCCCTAACTAGGAAGTATTTTAGCAACCTATTACATGGATCTCATAACTTTTTGCGGTACAACAACTGAATTGCGAGACTTGGTATTTTTGACTAATATTGTTTTTTATGGAATCAAATTTACCATAAACACAAATAAATATGGTGTACATATTGTGTTTTATCGGCGCTTTTTACCGACAGGCCGAAGCACTTTTCTGCATAATTTATTTTGTAGGTACGGAATTATGGGTTTAAAAATTCTTTGATCGGAGTCTGTGCTATTTGTACATACAATTTATGTAATTAATAATTCACAAAGATCTCAGTACAAGCAAGTACATATTATGTACAACTGTGTACAGTCGACAGCGCGTCAAAGTTACCACTTGCAATTCAATATTAGTTCTTATGCGCTCTACATAAGGCCGATGTAAAGTTCAAAATTAACATCTGTAGGTCTCGCATGTCAATCGTCAATAATTACACCACGACTGAGATCATACTGAGTGGAATATTAATAGACGCAAAATAGACTAGGAGACAGTGAAAACTGTGCTAAGTTTAAAATAAATAAAAACTAGCTGTGCGCGATTTCATTTTTTTTTTATAATGCACTCCAAGATTGACCTAATCCCACCTGATGTTAAGTGGTAATGAGGTCCTAGCTTATGGGCGAAAAGTATTGCATAGTAAAACTGTTACTAGACTTGTCGCCCTTACCTTGACCCCTGCTACTGATGTAGCACCCCCCAAGAGCACTGGAAACCTCATTTGCGTGAAATACAGGACATCGAATTTATTTTTTCTTAAAAAGATTAGCCTAAGTTACTCCCTATCTCATCGGCTACCCGCCAATAACGTCTCGTCAGAATTTAGAGTTAGTTGGAACAAACAGACAGACAGAGAGACAAATATTATTAAAAAAAATATTTTGGTGTCTGTACCGTATACCTATTCAAATACATGTAGTTAAAAGCCGTTATTTCAATATTACAGACACTCCAATTGTATTTATATGTAGGATATTTGTATTATTTGTTTACAAAATACAAAATCATTTATTCGTGATTCACAGGTAGTGTCGCCACTGGGTGTTAATAATAAGCATATTGTATCACTGTAATCAGCCATATCGGCGTACGAATATGGATATAATTATGAAATCCTGACTACATCAAATTAATTTATTATTGAAACATACCATGAATGATAGCTCTTCCAGATTGAATCAAGTAACTACTTTACAAAATAAAATAAAGTTAGTTCATTATATTAAAATATCACAGTCAGTTGATTGAAAACATGCATAAATAAAATAAAAAATAAATGTCAATATGAAAAATAAAGTTTCAGACATCAAGCAGTCGATTTCGATTTAAAAAAGAAAATAATAATGTCAGAAAATAAAATGAAATTACAAATTATGTCTACATTATAAGTAATACGTACGTTTAAGTACTTTATTGCAAAAAAAGTACAACAGATGGAATTAATGCTAGGAGCATTTTCTAACAGTCAACCCTTGGGTTATGCAGAAAGTTTTATTATGGGTTTGTTTTGTTTTATGACCTTTATTATTATTGAAGTACTTGAGGCTGTGCAGTTCTACTGAACTGTGGTCACTGCGGCCTTTTTTTTTTGTTGACGGGGGGAAATGCTTGATGCACCGTACCATTACCCCGAGGGAGGGTGACGGCGTGTGTGGGACTCCCACCTACCTACCTACCCCGGACTACCCACTAAAACCCCATGGTTGAACCTTCATCGCCTTAATGGCGGCGCCATGGGAGATCGGCTCAGCCTTTACTTCCACGACGCCGCCGGCGGAACAGCCGCTTACGCGGCTCCGTCTACTCCCCCCATTGTGTTAGGGGGGAGTCTAGGGATGGCCGGTCCAACGGAACCATCCCCGACTCGCAGTGGAGACCGGTGCAATGCCAGCTGAGGTGCCCTCACACCATCAGCCGGCCGGTCCCCACGCGGTAGCTGGGCGCCGTCATATCGATGGTCACTGCGGCCTATCAGATCTATTGTAACTCGCCTCCAATTTAAAGTAACTCCTTTAGCCGGGTCGATTCCAGAAAGTCTAGTATCTTCCTGGTTTTCAGAATTTTTATTTCCTCCTGTTGTGCTATGTGTCATCCCAAGTGGATGCTTGGTTTGTGGATCAAAGATTCTCAGTAACGATGTATCAAGAGTAACTGAGTTTCTTGCCGGTTCTTCTCGATAGAATCAACATTCCGAACACGGCGGTAGTTTACTTAATTTGACGATTCATAAATGCTTTTATAGAAGTTTACATGAATAAAGACATTTTCTATTCTATCCACTCATATAGGAGGTAAAGAGGTGTTTCTTTTTCCTCCTTGCAGTATCTGCATATGTAGGAGGCACTCAGTTTTATGTAAAACTAGCTGTGCCCGCGACTTCGTTCGCGTGGACTACATCCTTTCATGGTCGGTTTTACCCCTTTCTCCCCTAATATTCGAAACAAAAAGTAGTCTATATTTTAATCCAAGTTTCAAGCTTTATTTGTGCCAAATTTCATATCTCTAACTTCAAAAATAAACATTTTTCCATATAAACTTCCAAAGGTGGTATTACCCCCCTCCCCCCCCCTTATTTTCTAATAAAAAGTAGCCTATGTCCGTTCTTGAGGTTCAACGTATACCTATACCAAATTTCATCAAAATCGGTTGAGAGGTTTAAGCAGGAAAGCGTAACAGACACACAGACAGACAGAGTTACTTTCGCATTTATAATATTAGTAGGGATTAGTTCATTAGTGTCTTTTTAATTTAGGTACCGTACAAATATTGAAGTCTAGCCCCAATACTGCACGCTTATAAGGTATTGAATAAAACAGCTGTTGAATAATATCGACAAGACAAGCATCTGTGTATGTAAATCTGTTTGTCAAGCATTGGAAGTCTGGGACTCGCCAATAGAATGTATGTTCCCTTTTAGATTTCCCTAAGAAAAGAGTATGCACTGTTTTAGAAGAAAAAATTAAACGTAGCTGGGCAAAACTCAACCTCAAATTATTCTTGGTTCAAGTAGGTTACATATAACACTTGTGAATCGTCATTGAATACAATGCAAAGTAATTCTACTGCCAGTTCGGAACCTATATCTACCGAGAAGACACCGGTAAGAAACTCAGTAGATTAGATACAGTAGCAGTATCTGACTTATAGTTATGTGTAGACCACTTTGGACCTACTCATATAGTTTTGTTTTGATGAGTGAAGAGAACAGATAAATTTATAGCACAATTTAGACAGTCTTATCGCTATGAAGCGATCTCTTCAGGTAGAGGACATACCTAGTAGATAACGAGAAATTGGTACGGGCAGTAGGTATCTAACTTATGGATGCGTGATGAAACGATCAAGAACTCCAATAATATTTATTTTCGAGAAGAAAACTAGAGAAGATAGCTAGAGTAGTAGCTTAATAGGTAGCTTCATTTGCTTTATATAGAGACTATTCATAAGTATTACTAATGTAATCTATGTGAATAAAAAATATTGACTTTGACTCAAATTATTTTCCAGGAAGTAGTGTATAGTTTTCAGTTTGTGACTGATTCTGTGTAGTCGCAATAGGTTCTTAACCCGACGGTCGTGGGTTTGAATCAGGAATAGATGTTCAATGGAGATTCCTACGTGCTAGAAGAAGGAAAGAAGAAAATAGATTACTGATAGGTAATAAAAAAAGTACAAGTAACCAAAGTTAAAACCAAGCCGGTTTAGGTACGTAGGTACCACCAAAAACTAAATAAATATGTCGGATACGATACTGAAATGCGATTTTTCATTCTTTTAATCGTAACTATCTCAATTATTTTTTGATAAAGTGTTTTCAAAATACCAAATTTTATTTATGTAAATCAAAACCTCGTTTTGAATCCCAATCTTAGGATTAATCTTCAAAAACTAAATCTTTGGTTTGTTAGTATCGTTTTTGCTATTACCCCTACTACCTATTTTAAATCAAGTATCTTCGCAGTCAGATAGGCAGTTTCTAACAAAAAATACCTCGTGCTAACAAGGCTTGAAACGTGCCTCCATATGTAAACCCTCATTGCTCAATACTACACAAACAAACCCACATACATATATCATATTTCAATCACCCGTCCCCCTCATACATCGTATTACAGCATAAAAAAGACAGAGACGACACAACGGCTCCGAACTCCACAGCAAGCTCACTTAATGATATGCAATACGACCCTCTTTAATCACCCATCTCTGTCTGTCTAATAACCAGTCGTAGGCGTGAAAGAGATGAAGCCATAGTTTGTAGTGTGGAATCGAATGCCAAGCGAAACCACTTAATTTTGGCCTCTCGCGGCAAGTACGGTTTCCTGTTACCTACGATCAGTCTCTAGAATCAGGCGGGCGAAGGAGGTCTAGTTATGCTGGATAAATCCATGGTTATTTTTCATGGTGCCTCAATGACAAATAGCCTCACATAAATTATATTTATGGGGTAAGTTGACGGTGAAATCTAGTAAATGGTGTTTTAATGGTGTAAGTCTGTTTGTGTATTCGTGTTTTTGATTTCGTTTGACATTCGAGGTGTGTAATCAAAATTTTCTTGTAATGTAATGTTTTTGTGACTTTGTCTAGAGGTGTATAATTTTTATTTGGAAAAAGTTTGAATGGTTACTCTTTACCCAGATAGGTACCACTTAGTTGTATCTGAGGTAATGTAGGTAGGCTGGATACCTATTTATTTATCGGTGTTTTAATAGTTTAAATGGATACTTTACTCACCTACTTAGGCTTTTATTTGATTGGCTAAAGTAACATTTATACCACTAAAGGGAAAAAATAGTATTGTACCCTTTTCTTAACATAATTCAAACTCATGTAGTCCACGCGAACGAAGTCGCTGGCACAGCTAGTGTAAAATAAATATTTGTCAAAATTTAACGAATTCAAACTATAGAGAAAGCTACATTGACAATGCCTACATTGATTTTACATATTTACGAAGTTCAACTTTTATTTATTTTCCATTAACCTAATTAATTAAAATTATTTCTGTAATGGGAAATTTGTATGTAACACGGAAAACGAACATTTCTTTTATCCATATTAAAACATGTTTATTTAAAAAGGGCACTACAAACTTGATAGATATTTAAAGGATAAACATAGGTGGATATGATTGTCTGCTCGCTCGCACACCATAGTTTTTAATTATCTATCTCTAAATATTGTAAAGATTAGGATAACTACTGTGTCTTGCCGGATTCTTCTCGGTAGGCTTAGGTTCCAAACTGACTGTAGCTTCTATTTTGGTTTGTATTAATTTTGACGATGCATAAGTTTCACTTACTTGTAACCAACATGAATTATGGTTGTAATAGAAATGCAGTGGTCATAAGGAGCGGCAAATTTTGAATAGCCTACTGGCAAAAGTGTAAATCCGCAACTGATCTACCTAGTATGTAAAATGTAACACTCTTAAATCGTTGTTGAATATGCAAAGTGATTCTACTGCCGGCTCTCTTCCTACATTGCATGCGCACAAATCCTTCAAATTTTTAAATCAAATCAAACATTTCTTTCAAGAAGAAGATTGTTTCAACGGTTCGGAACCTAAATCTACTGAAAAGACACCGGTAAGACACTCAGTAAATTAGCTATGATCTACACATAGCTATCACTTTGAATCAAGTCATAGTTTTAGATGAGAACATTAAGTATCTATTTCTGAGAGGTAAACTGGAGTGGACCAGCCCCCGAAGGCACCTGAATAAAATACAACCAGATCTCTTTATAATCCCCGATGCAAAAACAGAGGTTTTATAAGTTTGACGTCGAAATTTGTCTGTCTGTAGCATCGTACCTCGATTCCAATACTTGATGATTCATAATGACTGTGTCAAAAATGATTATTCGTTTTTCTACGAGTCGTTTTTTTTTATATTGCATTTCAAGATTCCTCATCCCACCTGATGTTAAGTGGTAAAGAGGTCCTAGCTTAAGGGCGACAAGTATAGCATAATAAAGCTGTTACTGGTCTTGTGGCTCTTACCTTGAAGGCTTGACCCCTGCTACTAACGTAGACCCCCAGGAGAAAATTTACTTTCCATATCAACTGTCATTAGTCGTCCGTCAGTCGTATTTAGCTTACTCCTCGTTTAGTTTATAACCACCGTAACTGGTACGGATCGTTCTTCAAATATTGAAACCGGGCATTGGTTAAGGTATATATGACGTTTTCTTAATTGGTTCCACTGCTGTTAAATCCACTATCCAGTTTTGAATAGACGATTTGAAAAACTGTGACCTTCGACCGAAATACTTGAGAGCAAAGAGGGAGCCACTTGTATCCCCTCACTTCAAACGAATCAACCAAGGGTCGAGGCGCCACAGTGAGCCACATGTCACGAAAATCGATACTTGGCCTCCGAATAGACAAATGCCTAGCATGCGCAATAGTCAAATTTGTCGCATGAGACGACAAAAGTTTCTATACCGTTGATTGGGTGTAAGTACACCGTACTCGTATTTTCAGCCAATCAGCAGTTGACGCATTTATTTTGACATTTCTTGAGAGCGCGATAAAATTTACTCGCGTGGCGCATGCTAGGAGTGGAAGACTGCAGTTTATGGCGTTTAAATTTAAGATTTAAACCTCCACCTTACTGAAAAATAAGTTTCCAAATAATTTAGAGTATCTAAGTGTATATACATAAGCACACACATAAATAACGTATATATTCTATTTAATTTAAATAGTATGTGTATCATCATTGTGTATTTAAACGATACCGAATTGTTATTTTTAATGCTTAATTTATTGTTGTTTATAATGATTTCTTTTTTTTTTTCACCCATATACAAACTATCTGCATGACCCCAGGGTTGACTGGTAGAGAATGCCCCTAACATTAAGTCCATCTGTTGTACTTATTTGTGCAATAATGTTTTTAAATAAATTAAATAAATAAGAAATATATACTTTTTTCTTTATGGTTCTTAGTTACTTTAAAAAACGCTACCATCAATTTGTTTAGAAAAATGTGTAAAATACATAGCTCTTCTAACTAGTTAATTATAATTTGTTCGTCCTATTTTAATTTTGTTCTGTACTAATGTCTTAACAACGACTATTAATTATAATAATAATAATAAAAATCTTTATTGTTCAAAAACATAGGCAGCAGGTTACATATTTTGGTCACTTAGGTACCTAAACTGGGTCTAGCTCGTTCTTATAGGTACTTATGCTCTTCAGCCTGCAGTTCATTATGTTAGTCTAAGTTTATAAAGGGTTAGTACTTATTTTTAAGTATAAGCTACAATTTACTTAATTTTAGACAAAAGTGAATTCCACACTACTTAATAATTTTGTACTCATCTTAATTTAAAAATACTTATTAGATAACCACATTCATCAATTCTTCTGTTTCATTATAATTCTGTGCTAGTAACCATTCTCTTAATATACTTTTACATTCATATGTTGTTTTATTTTGTAAGTTTAATTTTTTGTTTAGTTTGTTATACAACATTGGGCCCCTCTAAAAGGAAAATCGTTTTGAAAATTTCGTTTTGGATAAATGAACTGGAACTTTAATGTACTTTCGCCTACTATTAACTGTTATGAATAATTTTGGACAGATTGTTCTTTGTTGTTTGAGAATTACATCCATATAGTAATAATTAAATATGTTTTTTAATTTTTTCTTTTATGAGAATATTCTGACAATAACATACATATCACCAATTGAATCCTGTAAACCAGCTTTTAAAAGCCTTGTACTAGTGCCACTACCCGCACTGTGCATATTCGAAGTTTGTTGTTTCGTAAGGAAACATATTGAACTCTTTAAGAAAGCTAGAGACAGAAACCGTAGACTTAAGACATCCCGATAGATTAATTTTGACCCTCATCCCGAAATCTGATAAAAATAATAAATTTTGTATTCATGTGTATTCAGTTATTTATAATAACTGAAATATTAAAAATGACTTAAATATTTAAAGATACAGTAGCATTAGTGTGTGTGTGTGAATTTTATTTAATAACATTAATCAATATACATATAAATATAATAAAATATGTTGTTTGTTTTATCAAAATTATCTTTGTGGTTAATATTGTAATGTACAAAAAGAAAACATCATTTTCTGTCGTGCCAAAGTAATTTTAAAAGCTCGAGATTTTTACAATTTCATCACAATGTAACTGAGTTTTCGTTCCATTTAACAGCCGGTGCCGTTCAGTGCTCTGAAAGGAAAAGCTTCAGTTTTCAGTTATATTTCAGTCGCAGAGACCGTTTCATAATTCACTGAAATACAACTCTGAAACTACGCGCGGTGAGGCAAAGGACGGAACTGAAAATTCAAAGACAATAATCAAATATTTTTATTCATTCATTCATAGAGCTCTTTGTAGCCGAGAGGCGAGCGGGCCGGACTTTGGCGTCGCGCCATCGCTGAGGTCCCGGGTTCAATCCCCATCGGGTCAATTTGGAAAACGAGCTTTTCTGTATTTTCTTGGGTCTGGGTTAAGTCGCACCATCGTTGTTTCTGATTTCTGTAACATAAGTGCTTAAGCTACTTGCTACAGAATCAGAGCTACGCATGTGAGGTTGTCCAATTAGTTTGTCTTAAATTACACTTATGAATCGTCTCTATACTAGTACCTATATAAATCAAATGAAGCTACCTTCGGTTTGCAACCTATAACTCCCTAGAAGATACCGGCAAAAAAAGAAAAATGCAAAATATATTATGTATTTTACTTGCTCTCAAATAACGTGTCTCTAAACACTTGACATTGGCAGAATCATCGCGTTATCTGGACCCTCGAAAAAGAGTCCTTATACTAAAAAAAAAAAGTTATTTTACTCGATACAACGGGTTATCGAATAAACAAACAACGTGAAACTTATATTGGAGAGAGGTAGGGTATAGCGACTTATCGCTCGAACTGGAGCAGCCCGACCTTACAGAAGACCGCAGCCAAATAACAATCACTTCTGTGTTGTTGTGTTCCTGCGTGTGAGTAAGGTTTCCAGAGCTCTTGGGCGACAAGTCCAGTAATAGATATATTATCCTGTTCTTGTTGCTCTTAAGCTAGGACCTCATAACCACTCAACATCAGGTGGGATGAGGTCAATCTTGAAGTGTAATATAAAAATATATATACCTATATAAATACATACATACATACATACATGCGCCAGACAATCACACCAATCACCTGGTCTTAAACTAAGGTTTTCCCTTGTACTATGAGTACCAGACGACGGATACTAACTGGGGCGTCATCCCAGCACACTCAGACCCAAGTCAATTAAGAAAAGTTCGTTTTCCAAATTGACCCGACCGGGAATCGAACCCGGGACCTTACGCGTATATATATTATGAAGGTACTTGACGCTGTGCAGTTCTTGTGAACTGTGGTCACTGCGACCTACAAGATCTATTGTGACTGTGAGTGTGAGCGTGACAAGTATAGCATAACCAATCTGTTACTGGACTTGTCGCCCTTACCTTGAAGGCTTGACCTCTGCTACTAATGTAGCACCCCAGGAGCTCTGGAAACTTTACTCACACGCATTATTATTACTTAAAACTGAAACTCAAAATTTGTTGTGATGATGATAAAAAATTTAAGACTTCCGTAGACGATAGGCGAGCGGGCGGGGTCTGACGTAGCTCTGTCTCGGGTCTCAGGTTCCATTCCCTATATTGTCTCGGGTCTGGGTGTTGTGGTACCGTCGATGTTTCTGATTTCTGTAAGTGTTTTAGCTTCTTACCATAGAATCAGAGCAATGTATGTGATGTGGTAATATTTATGATTAGTCTTTAATGGTCGAGGCTTCATCCTCTAAATGGTACTTTTAGTAGCTAACCAATATCTCATCATTTCGTCTTGCTAAAATTTATTACGAAAAACAACCCCAGGGTTTTCAGCTTCGCTCCTACCCCCACTTCGTTAGTACATAGGGGTAGGTAGCAACGCCCGCCCCGTCGGTTGCCATGGCGACCGGCCCTAGGGGAGGGTTGTACCGCGCCCTGTTCACAAGCTGATTTGAATGGTTGTTTCGTATTTTTTGGGTAAGGAATTGGACAAATAATTCGAATGATAGATGTTTAAGGCGGGCTTTGATAAAATACCTAATGTTAGACACAACTTTTATAAATCTTTCTCTAAGCGTGGATCGTGCATTTTTTTTACTTATTTTACACTTCAAGATTGACCTCATCCCACTTGTTGTTAAGTGGTAATGAGGTCCTAGCTTAAGGTCGACAAGTACAGCATAATAAAGCTGTTACTAGACTTGTCGTCCTTACTTTGAAGGCTTGACCTCTGCTACTAATGTAGGGTGCTACATTAGTAGCAGAGGTCAATATGGGGGGTGCCCCAGGGGCTCTGTAAACCTTACTGACACGCAGGAACACAACAACACCGAAGTGATTGTGATTTGGCTGCGGTCTTCTGTAAGGTGGAGTATATTACCTGCGGGCTCGGGCTGCTCCAGTTCGAGCGATAAATCGCTATGCCCTACCTCTCTTAACATTTTTTCTCTTAAGATTTTGGTCTCCGACTGTTATCCTGATTTTAATTGATTATAAAGACAAATGATCGTACAATTTAGGCGGTCTTATCGCTAGAAAGCGATCTCTTCCAGACAGCTTTGAACTTTATAAAATCTAGTTCAATCTTGCCCATAAACCTAGCTGAATTCAAGCTCCAAGCCATATGGCTATATATGTGCGACCCGAAATTGAATGAAACGTTAAACAAGTTTGAGTTTTCAAACCCATTACCAAAGCAGTTCAAATGACAAAGAAAAGTTTAACCTAAAAATAAATAGACAAAAAGCTCATAAGTGAAGTCGGATTCGAAAAATACGATGCATTTATATTGATGGGGATTATTACTAAGAGTCTCTTAACAGTACACGATTTGGTTACGATCTTCGAAAGAAGATAGAACGATAAGAGAAATCCTAGCTAGAATCACGTTGTGCATCTATTACAGAACCCTGAGCTACCTAAGTCTCATGTTAAAAATTGTTTAATAAAAAAGAGCTTCTACAAAATATATGATGGAAAAATGAATGACTCCAGAATATTTTTAATTCTTAACTTTAAGGAAACATTATTACATTGAAATGGCTAAGTGTCGAGTTTCTTGCCGGTTTTTCTCGACATTTTTTTTTATATTACACTTCAAGATTGACCTCATCCCACCTGATGTTAAGTGGTAATGAGGTCCTATCTTAAGGGTGACAAGTACAGCATAATAAATCTGTTATTGGACTTGTCGCCCTTACCTTGAAGGCTTGACCCCTGCTACTAATGTAGCACCCCCCAGGAGCTCTGGAAACCTTACTCGACGATTCATAAGTGCTTTTGTAAAGCTTACATAAAGATGTTTTCTATTCTATTCTATTACTTGTGTAGTGACTTCAGTCAAATCCGATGACGGATAAATGTCACACTTTTAGGATCATCCCAGCTTAGTTTATTAAAATGGCTGCTAACATGGTATAAACCACATCCATACCATATTAGCCTAAGCCCTTATTATCAACAGAGTTGTTTACAATAACACGTTTAGTTCTAGTTTTTGCAATCAACAATGTTTTTGTACTTTTACAAGAAGAACCTTTAAGCTAGGACCTCATTACCACTTAACATCAGGTGGGATGAGGTCAATCTTGAAGTGCAATATAAAAAAAACCATTAATATAGAGTACCTAGTTTAAAATGACACGTTTAGTTAAATAGTTCCGCTATGGTCCAGACAAAATAGACTAAATTATGATTCCAGTCTGCATTAATACCCAAACAAGCTGGATTTTTGCGCAGGCCTTGAATACATTACAAATAATAATATGTCAAAAGTCACCATCGATCCCGCTTGTGCGTTGTTTTTTAATCGAGGTCAAGAAATCCAGCTTGTTAGGAATTGATGCAAATTGGAATTACTATTTTGACAGGACTACTAAAGGTTCGGCGCCATCTTTATTCTTGTTGGGTTGTTCAAAAGTGATACGATATTTATTTGTTTATGGCAACACCAATGTAATCGGATCGTAATCGTGTCGTAGGCTATAAGACCGTCCCAATATTGATTTTTCCAGGACAGTGGACCGAGTAAATGAAAGCTTTTAGACTAAAACACTTTCACCGTTGAGATACGATATTTAGTACATTTTATTGTAGGCACGAATGTGCATTAGATGAAAGTAGATAATAGTTTTTTTACGAAAGTTAAGTTAAGGTTAAGTTAAGGTAACATAAATTTTCTAAAATCGACGTTAAAAAATTATCAGTTTTTTTTAAAGTATATTTTATACTAGCTGCTTTGCCCGGCTTCGCACGGGTATAATAATAATAATAATAATAATAGGTATTTTATTTCTCACCATAAACAAGCAAGTAGTACAGTCATATTAATATATAATTTAAACAATGTGGTCAATACTTGTTCATGGAGACTGGTGACCTATGGTAAGTAAGAAGATACTTGTGTTACAGGCCACCAGGTCTCCACCCCCAGGTACCGTCCGTATAAGTAAATACATATGAAGTTTTTCAGTTTTTCTGTACATCATTAAGTATGGATTACACATATAAATCTTCCTCATACATCACTCTATCTATCAAATTATAAATTTAACTAGCGGTCCTGGCGAACTTTGTTTCGCCCTAAAGGATTTTTCCACTTTTTTCCTGAATTTGAGTTGAAATTTTCCTGAATTTTCCTTGCTATAAACCTCACGGAGCCCGAGACTTTTCCAACGAATGCAAAACCGTGGAAATCGGTTCGTGAGTTCTGGAGTTATAGCGTCAGGAAGGGAAACCCGACTTATTTTTATATAGTAAATATATCAGCAAATTTGCTAGGCACTAACTGCGCTTGTTACTAAATTCAGTTCAAAAGAACACCCATCCTATCGCGGAGTGTGAAGAGTGATGCTTAACTTCGACAACGTTCACGAGCCTTTCTAACTAACACGATACCTAGATAGACACTTTATAGCATAGAAAAATCTACAGAATTTGGTTGCACAGACATATTGAAGTACAATTTAGGCTTTCTTTTTACTAGAAATCAATCTCCTCCAGTCAACCTTTGGGTTACACACGCCTAGAAGATCGTACATAAATCTTAAAAGTTTGTTTTTTATAATTTACACTTCAAACTTGACCTACTCTCTCCGGATATTAAGTGGTAATGAGATCCTAGCGTTAGGGCGACAAGTACAGCACCATAAATCTGTTACTGGACGCGTCGCACTTACCTTAAAGGCTTGACCCCTGCTACCAATGTAGCACCTACCAAGAGCTCTGGAAACCTTACTCACACGCAGGAACACAACAAAACAGAAGTGATTGCTATTTGGCTGCGGTCTTCTGCAAGGTGGAGGTATTTCAACAGTCAGGCTGCTCCAGTTCGGGCGATAAATCGCTATGCCCTACCTCTCTTAAAAGTTGTCCAACAAAAGTAGATCAAAACAATAAGTACGTCAAAGGAAAACACTTGGCATTCAATATTAGCTCTTATGCTCACGTCATAACGGACGGTGCAAAGACCAAAATATTTAGTCTGACTTGCTTTTGTATACAATGCTTAATTAAACCTCATTGTTACTTTCCTTCTTGCAATTTATCCACAAAAACAGATCGACACATTACCGCGGTATTAATAAAAAAACATTTTCAAAATTGTGGTCTGCAGCGACAGTTGGTGTAATTAGTAGCAGGAAACGCGAATAAAGACGCGATACTGAAACAATAGCTGTAACGAACGCGTTGGGGGACTTAGGGCTGTCGACGTCTCTACCAGATAATATTTCCATTCCCTTCAATATGGTTGAGTGAAGCGATGGCTGGCACATTCGTCATGCTTGTGAACAGGCGCCACCGCCGGGGACTGGTCTACTCCAGCTTACCTACTTCTGTAATGTTAATACTTAATGCTTTATTCACTCATCAAAACAAAGCTATATGACTCGGTCCAAAGTGGAGTACACATAGCAATAAGTAAGATACTGCTACTGTAACTAATCTACTGAGTTTATTACTGCTGTCTTCTCGGTAGATATTGGTTCGCAACCGGCAGTAGAATCACTTTGCATTGAATTCAATGACGATATTCAAAAGTGTTACATGTATAATTGAATACTTGAATAAAACAATATTTGATTGATTGAATATCTAAATGAAATTAATTATTTCTGCAAACATATTTGTAATTAATTCTTTTGAACTTCAATTATTTTTTCCTACCAGCGCCTTGACGTAAACGCAAATTTCCCCCCATAGACTGACTGACTAATTAATCACAAAATCTAAGTTCCTAAGATTAGCGTTTCAATTAATAAACAAGCAAACAAACTCTTCAGCTTTTTAAATTAGTATAGATTAAAAAAACTAGACAAATTACAATTACATATTACTTACAAAGAGGTTAAGTACAAATAATTGTTTTGATCTAGATTGCAGTGTTAGGTTCTTGACAATTTTAAGAGAGATAGGGCATAACAATTTATCGCTCGAACTGGAGCAGCCCGACTGGTGAAATACCTCCACCTTACAGAAGACCGCAGCCAAATAACAATCACTTCGGTGTTGTTGTGTTCTTGCGTGTGAGTAATGTTTCCAGAGCTCCTGGGGGGTGCTACATTAGTAGCAGGGGTCAAGGCTTCAAGATAAGGGCGGCCAGTCCTATAACAGCTTTATTATGCTGTACTTGTCACCCTTAAGCTAGGACCTCATTACCACTTAACATCACGTGGGATGAGGTCGATCTTGAAGTGTAATATAAAAAATAGAACTTACTTACCCACTGCCCAACGTAAATTTTTTTGAAATGCCTAAAATGTAACGTGAAAGTCTTTGATTCTATAATTAAAGTTACTTTTGAGGTACGGAACCATTACAGAAAAAACTGGCATGTGACAGCCCTATCCTCGCCTCTGAGAGCATGAACTCGAGAGCGGCGCAGTACGTTGAGAGCACTCCACCATTTTTGTGGCGGACTTAACGCCGTTGCAAGGGGAAACATTCATGTATTATGTTGTGATTTAGTTTATAATTTAATTTGTTTTTTAAACCTTTTCTATATTTTTTTTTTATTAAAAAAAATGTTAAAAAGTACACCAGGTTTATTTAAAGCTAGAGTTCTCTACTAATTTACCCTTGCGTCATGGAGAGAATTTATTTTTGAAAAAAACATATAACGATCAATGTATTTTTATACATACTCCAATATTGTCATTTATATTGTAGTTAGTTTAAATAAAAAATATATTAATACAAAAACTGCTATTTTAACCAGGCTTTTATTACAAGTTCTAAACAAAAAAAACATACATTTAAGAAACTACTTTTCCAATATATTGACTGAGATCTTCTTAATTAAAGAAACAAACAGAACTAATTGAGTTTTTTGCCGGTATCTTATTGGAAAAAATAGTTTCCGAACCGCTTGTAGAGTCAGTTTGCATTGCGTTTAATGACGATTCAATATTGATATATGAAGTTGCTTACATCCATACTAATATTATAAATGCGAAAGTAACTCTCTCTGTCTGTATGTCTGTATGTCTGTCTGTATGTCTGTCTGTATGTCTGTTTCTCTGTTTGTCTGTTACTCTTTCACGCCTAAACGGCTGAACGGATTTTGATGAATTTGGTATAGGTATACGTTGGACATAGGCTACTTTTTATTAGAAAATAAGGGGGGGGGGGGGGGGGTAATACCACTTTTGAAAGTTTATATGGAAAAATGTTTATTTTTGAAGTTAGAGATATGAAATTTGGCACAAATGTAGCTCGAAACTTGGATTAAAATATAGACTACTTTTTGTTTCGAATATTAGGGGAGAAAGGGGTAAAACCGACCATGAAAGGATGAAGTCCACGCGAACGAAGTCGCGGGCACGGCTAGTACAAAATAAAGTAAATTAACTGGGAGCGTTAGCCTGCCATTTCTGACATATTACAAATAGTAAAAAATAATATTTTACGTTTTTATGTGCCGGTCAATAATGTTTTGTCGGTGTAGTAGTTGATTGGCACGAAATTAATTCGCCCCAAAGTCGAATCGTCCCCTTCCAAAAAAAAAAATTTTTGACTGGCGTTTCGCACGACTATATTTTAAACGCGTGCGAATCGTCTCCTTCAAGAATAGTAGTATGCGTTTAGTTCTTGAAGGAGTCGATCCTCTGGGGACGATTCGCACGTTCGGGTGAATTAAATAAATGCCAGACAATCACACCAATCACCTGGTCTCAATCTAAGGTTTTCCCTTGTACTATGAGCGCCAGACGACGGATACTAACTGGGGGCGTCATCCCAGCACACCCAGACTCAAGTCAATTTAGAAAAGTTCGTTTTCCAAATTGACCCGACCGGGAATCGAACCCGGGACCTTTCGCGCTTTAGCTGACTAACTTAGCCACTACGCCACCGAGGTCGTCTAAATTAATTTATAGATAGATATTAAGCAAATCCATCCATCTATAGATGGATACGGAACGCACGAACGAGATCAAGATCAAAAGCATGTTAGAATACACTTTGGCCTCTGTACCAACCTTATGTCATCAGCGTAAGAACTTATTTCGAACTGTAAGTGCGACCTCCGTAGCCGAGAGGCGAGCGGGCTGCACTTTGGCGTCGCACCATCTCTGAGGCCCCGGGTTCAATCTCCGGTCGGACCAATATAGGAAACAAACTTTTCTATATTGTCTCGGGTCTGGGTTTTGTGGTACCGTCGTTGTTTTACATTTCTGAAACACAAGTGCTTAAGATACTTATCATAGAATCAGAGCAATGTATGTAATGTTGTCCAATATTTATTTATTTACCTTGATGTCCTGTGACCTTACTTATATATTTAACGGATCCTTTTAAGATAGAGACCCCTAAAAACAGCATTCTCATTCTCCATAGACGGCTCTTCCGTCCCTCTCGCACGTCAGCTGTTCGTATATACCCGTCTCTGTCGGTCGGTGTAATGATAAAACGTATAATTTAGTTCCATCTGTCGGCTAGTCATTGAACATTGCGGTTGGTAAGCAATTTGTGACCAGTGACATCTTGGGTACAGTTGTCAGCAAAAGTGTTGGCACACCTGTGAGGTACTACAATTCAAGTAAATATCTTTATTGCAATTCACATTTTTTTTTATATGGCACTTCAAGATTGACCTCATCCCACCTGATGTTAAGTGGTAATGAGGTCCTAGCTTAAGGGTGACAAGTACAGCACAATATATCTGTTACTGGACTTGTCGCCCTTACCTTGAAGGCTTGACCCGGCTACTAATGTAGCACCCCCCAGGAGCTCTGGACATGGAGTAAATTGACATATTCTCTTAAGATTAAGTACATGAGAAGCCCTGTAGTTGGCGTTGCAGTGATTCTATATATATAATGTATTTATAAAATTGATTAGTAGTTAACACTTAATTAAACTAGTCAGGTATTCTAAGACAATCCCTACTAATATTATAAATGCGAAAGAAACTCTGTCTGTCTGTCTGTTACGCTTTCCCGCTTAAACCTCTCAACCGATTTTGATGAAATTTGGCATGAACCTCAAGAACGGACATAGAATGTTTATAAGGGAAAATGTTTATTTTTTAAGTTAGAGATATGAAAGTTGGCACAAATATAGCTTTGACGACCTCCGTAGCCGAGTGGCGAGCGGGCCTGACTTTGGTGAGCGCCATCTCTGAGGTTCCGGGTTCGATCCCCGGTCGGGTCAATATGGGAAACGAACTTTTCCATATTGTCTCGGGTCTGGGTGTTGTGGTACCGTCGTTGTTTCTGATTTCTGTAACACAAGTGGTTAAGCTACTTACCACAGAATCAGAGCAATGTATGTGATGTTGTCCAATATTTATATATATATGTCCAATGTTTATTAAAATTTAGACTACTTTTTGTTTTGAATATTAGGGGAGATAGGGGTAAAACCGACCATAAAAGGATGTAGTCCACGCGAACGAAGTCGCGGGCACAGCTTGTATTAAATATATCTAAAATTAACTTTATATTGTACGGTAATTAAGGAAAATTTTGCTGGTAGGTCAATTATTTTATTTTGTCCTCAAAAAAGTCTGAAATTTTATAGTAACTTCTTGTTACTATAAATTGTTTTTTTTTAAAGTGTCATCATAAAATTACAACACTGCGTTAAAGCTTACAGCGCCGTCATTATTTCGTACAGTTTTTACGAATAAGTGACGTAGGCCTCTTCACTAAACTGAATTTGGAATTAAGAGGTATTTTAAAACAAAATGACAATGAAGCTATTATAAATTTGTGATAATGACATAATATACTTACATATAAATGCATCGTATTTTTAAATCAAACTCTTAAGGTTACTCGAAAACGCCATAAACAAAATTTATTGAAGTTTATTTTATTGTTAACTATTTTAATACTTTGAAAATTGACTTGCTCCCATAAGTTCTGTGAAAAGTGAAAAAAAATTTTCATATTTAAATAAAAACACTTATGCTCGGTCCCAATATTTTACGACGTGTCAAAAATGACAATCCGTTGTTCTACAACCGACTTCGAGTCGTTAATATCGTTCCATAATTTACTTTCCATACCAGCTGTCATCAGTCGCCCGCCGATCTTTTTTAGCTTACGCCCCGTATAATTTATTACTATCCACAACTAGAATCGATCGTTTTTCAAATATTGGAACCGGACGTTAGTATAAACAAAACATTAAAAGTCCTAACATCTTGTCTCGCCGTCTGTACTCACGTACAGTGACAGTTGTACGACTAGAAAACTAAATTATCGCTCTCGGGAATGTATCCGTTCCGAGATGTTTCCCGTTTTCCATTTTAAAAATATGTATTTTTAAAGACATTTTTTTATTTCGCATAAACACTGTGTGGGAAATAATAAACATAGACCTCATTAAAACAAGACAAGTCAGGATGTGTAACAATAAATAATAAATAAATAAATATTGGACAATATCACATACATTGCTCTGATTCTGTGGTAAGTTAATTAAGCTTAAGCACTTGTGTAACAGAAATTGGAAACAACAACGGTACCACAACACCCAGACACGAGGAGATATAGAAAAGTTCGTTTTCCATATTTACCTGACTGGGTATCGAACTCTGGACCTCGAGAGATTGCGTTAATATACTAATTAATACATCTTAAATACTTCTTCTGGTAAATAATAATTCAGCCGGCGGTCGCTTTGTAATAACCATACTTGCAGCGAAGAGGTACTAGGCACACATAACACCCTAGGAGGTGTCACTTCTGTTGCTTCTCAAGGAAAATCTTCTCTAGAAGCTGACGGTCGGAAGGTGAGACGTCAGTCGATCTACGATTATAACCGGACTTGCCGTGATAAGGTAAGTACTAGGAGCGCATAATGTGGCAGGAGGTACATCGGTTACTTTGCAAGGAAACCTTCCCTTGAAAGCTGGTAATTTCTTTGGCTGTTCAATTATGGAGGTCAGACGGCAGTCACTCTATTGTAATAACCATTCTTGCCATGACCAGGTACTAGGCACGCATGACTCGCAAGGAGGTCTCACTTCAGCTGCTCCTCAACGTAAACCTTCTCTAGGAAGCCGGTCGAAGGTAACGTCAGTTGCTCCATGGTAATGACCATACGCGACGAGGTACTCAGCTTCGTAACAAAATGCTTCCCTAAGATGCGGGTGCTACTTTGACTGGGCAGTTACGGAGGTAACAGCAGACGCTTCGGAATAATCAGATTTGAGGTACTAGGACCGCATAAAGCATAAGATAGTTTCGCCTCCAGAACCTCTCAATGAACACCTTCCAAAGAAGTCGGTGTTACCACAACTATGGTTAAGATGGTGAGACAGCAATCGTTTCATGATAATAACCAAACTTGCCGCGATGAGGTAGGTACTAGGACCGCATAACGTGGGTGGAAGTTTTCATATTAACCCGACCGGGAATCGATCTCAGAGCTGACGCAACGCCAAAGCTTGACCCACTCGCCTCGGCTAAGGAGGTCATTAAACATTAATAAATCTATGATCTGAGGTTGTATGATTCTAATATATAGGTTTTTTCTTTTTATATTGCACTTCAAGATTGACCTCATCCCACCTGATGTTAAGTGGTAATGAGGTCTTAGCTTAAGGGTGACAAGTACAGCATAATAAATCTGTTACTGGACTTGTCACCCTTACCTTGAAGGCTTGACCCCTGCTACTAATGTAGCAACCCCCAGGAGCTCTGGAAACCTTACTCACACGCAGGAACACAACAACACAGAAGTGATTGTTACTTGGCTGTGGTCTTCTGTAAGGTGTAGGTATTTCACCAGTCGGGCTGCTCCAGTTCGAGCAATAAATCGCTATGGCCTACCTCTCTTATCGCTATGCCCTACCTCTCTTATCGCTATGCCCTACCTCTCTTAAAGGTAATATGTTAAGCGTGATTTGCTTTCGACCGGACAAACTTCGACGCGAGGTCCCCAGTTAAATTATTCAAATCGTGGCGCCAGACCTCTCCAAGTATATCATTATGCCCAACCTAATCAAAATCACCCGAAAAGCGATTACCGATACGCCATTTTGAAAAAAAACTCCTTTTTGTTCTTGCCGACTTTTGTGGTTTTTTCTCAAAAAATGACACGTTCGCCGATTTAGACTTCGTAAATTACACATTCGGTGTACGGAATGTATAATTTGACCCTATATAATCGTCGGGACATAGTTTTTGTTTGTTTGTCCTCAATTAGAACCGTTGCTTTCCGGTTTTTTTTTAATGTCCGCCTTTTTGGACATGCAATGTCATTCGGAGTTTAGTTTTAGAAACGTAATATTAAAAAAAAACGAACGATGTTATCACAAATTAGATTTTGGAAATTAAATTAGTTGCTCGGAATAGATTATTTTATTGCATTTCGAATTTTTTGGTCTATTTCTCAACGGGTAGTTTTTTTTAATGTGTATTAATGTTAAAAAATCTAACCTAAAATGCTTCAAATAACTAAAATTCAAGGCAAATAGTAGATATTTATAATCCTCGACGCAAAAGCAAACAAAAGCGATAGCTGGCACAACACATACGCCATGCTTGTGAACAGGTGCCACCTTTGGGGACTGCTTAAACTGGAGCAGACCGCTCCAGCTTACCTCTCGAAAGTAAATACTTACTTAAGTACTTAATTGTTTCATCACTCATTAAAACAATATTATATGACTTGGTCCAAAGTGAGCTACGCATAGCTATAAGTTAGATACTGCTACTGTAACTGATCTGCTGAGTTTCTTACCGGTGTCTTCTCGGTAGATATAGGTTCCGAACCGCCTAGAATCACTTTGCATTGTGTTCAATGACGATTCAAAGGTGTATGTAACGTACTTGAATGAGGAAATATTTGAGTTTGAATTTGAAAAACGAAAGTTATATGTGTGTGTTTATTTATATAAATAAACTTCTATTTATACATCAAATAATTTGGAAAACGTTTATGTTCTTAACGTGGCTCAAGCCTGTGTGTGAAAATGATTTAATGTGTATTATTGAATTTTGCAGACTAACCTTGAATTTGTTTGATATAAAAATGACCTCTATTTCACAGGAAATATTCTCTACAATAGCATACGGCATTTACAACGTTACCTATTTACCGTACGTACAAATATCAGTTTTGAAGGCATCGCGATTACTTAACGATTCAAAGTACATAATAGCACATTATTTAACGAAATTATCTCTTAAATGCGTTAAAAATTCATACAAACAAGCTTAACTAGTCCAAACGACGACCGACAACATAATTAGTGAGTATCTACTAAGTAATGACTAAATGGAGCAATTATTATGAATAACATACATTTTCTTACATATGTAAGTGACGACCAATTTATCAATTTGCCTTCAGACCCCTGCGGTATTACAATTTGTACAGAACCAGAGCTCTTTCATTCTGGTCGGTAAAACCAGTGTTATTTTCCTTGAGAGAACTGGATCTCCGAACTACTTCCATATACGCATAGGTCTTTTAAACTGGTTTTATAAACTCCATTTTAAAGCTTTCGTTGAAGACCTATACAGTCACAGTTTTTCTTCGGAATTGGAGTTCTATTTCATTGGTTTTGTATAACCAGTTTAATCTCTTTGTATAAGAACTCCCAATTGGTGCGTTTCATACCCAAATAAGGGTCTTGTTAAATTGTCTATTGGCGGTAGGGTGGATTTAACCAATAGAAGTAAGGGACTTAAATTCTAAATTTGAATGGGCCAATTAGGTTTCGTAATTGTCAACGTACGATGTCTTGAATACAAATAATTAGAGTGTTTTGTATGGTAATTATAGGATGAGGGATTTTGAAATGGTTGGATATTTTGTTGCGCCATTTTAAAGGGACATAATAGATAAGTAGGTATTACATATTCAATGATAATGATACATTTTATCACGTACATATTAATGAAATGTATGGTTTTGAATTCGAAGGACTTACAAATTGAATAGACAAAATATTTAAGTAAAATCTAGGACTTTTAGGCAAATCTACTATATAAAAAAGTCGGGTTTTCCTTCCTGACGCTATAACTCCAGAACGCACGAACCGATTTCCACGGTTTTGCATTCGTTGGAAAGGTCTTGGTCCGTGAGGTTTATAGCAGAAAATTTAGGAAAAAAATTCAACAGAAAAGCGGGAAAATCCTCTAAGGCGAAACGAAGTTCCCCGGGATCGCTAGTTATAAGTACATAAAAATTGTAAGCTAGGAAATTTTGGAATTTAAGAGATTTACCTAAATCTTAATACTATCGTTTGCTTTACAAGACCTAGTAACTGTATGAAAAAATGTTTTTATATAATTAATATTTTATTTTGTGTTGAATAGCACTGTTTCAAGTAGAATTTTGGAGAAAACAAACTCACTCCACACATCAAACAATATTAAGTGCAGAATATAAAAGTACTAAAAGTGTCTTGAAAATAAAATCTACAAATGATTTGTATACACTATTACTAGTACAATATTGAATGCAACTAAAATAAAAGTCACTGGTGAAATACCTCCACCTTACAGAACACCGCAGCCAAATAAAAATCACTTCTGTGTTGTTATTTGGCTGCGATCAAGATTAACCTCATCCCACCTGATGTTAAGTGGTAATGAGGTCCTAGCTTAAGGGTAACAAGTACCGCATAATAAATCTGTTACTATACTTGTCGCCCTTACCTTGAAGGCTTGACCTCTGCTACTAATCTAGCACTCCCCAGGACTCTAGAAACCTTACTAACACGCAGGAACGCAACAACACAGAAGTGATTGTTATTTGGCTGCGGTCTTCTGTAAGGTGGAGATATTTCACCAGTCGGGCTGCTTTAGTTCGAGCGATAAATCGGTATGCCCTACCTCTCTTATTTATTTGAATTCGAACTAAGCGTTATCATAAAACAAAATATTATTAATGCAAATCAAAAACCACGTTTTAATTCCCCAACTTTTGATTAATCTTCAAAAACGAAATCTTTCGTTTGTTCGTTTCGATTTTGAGAATAGACACCCAATAATAGATACAAATACAAAAATGCCGTATCCACTTTTTAATTAATTAAACTATAACTAGGTCAAAGGTATTAGCGGCCATTGCGATGACGTCACAATAGCCCCGCGAATCCCACGGCGTGCAGCGATATGTGCAAATAAGCTTGTTAATCAATTAGAACTCGCCATCGACTATTACCGCCAAAATGGATATGGTATTTTCGCAGAATACGATATAAACTCTATGTCGAGCAAAAATATATAAAAGATAAAAAAAATATGATCTAATTTTAATTAGAAAACGTATTCGATGTACACTTTAGAATGTTTTAATTTTTAAAATTTGATATGTATCTAACAGGTACGTCAATTGAGTGATATAATTTTAGATAACAGCTTTCATTGACCTGATTCAAAAATTAGAAGCTTAAGCACGGTTTAAGAGAGGTAGGGCATATTTATCGCTCGAACTGGAGCAGCCCGACTGGTGAAATACCTCCACCTTACAGAAGAACGCAGCCAAATAACAATCACTTCAGTGTTGTTGTGTTCCTGCGTGTGACTAAGGTTTCCAGAGCTGCTGGGGGGTGCTACATTAGTACCAGGGGTCAAGCCTTCAAGGTAAGACCGACAAGTCCAATAACAGATTTATGTTGTACTTGTCGCTTTTAAGCTAGGACCTCATTACCACTTAACATCAGGTGGGATGAGGTCAATCTTGAAGTGAAATATAAAAAAAAGCACCTGTATTATCTTACCTGGCCGTACCAGAATAGCCTAGTAACTGCTTAGATAATTTTGTGGGAATGTCATTGCCTGCTTTGGAATTTGATCAGGCTATTTTCGACCTTAGAACTGGGCGTCTACTCTTGAAAACGAAACGAACAAACGAAAGGTTTCGTTTTTGAAGATTGATCAAAAGTTAGGGAATTAAAACGTGATTTTTGATTTGTATAAATAATATTTTGTTTTTTGATAACGCTTTATTCGCATTCGAAGTGTGTTAGTTGCGTTAATGAGCAATAAAAAATACTAAACGTCATCGGATCCGACATATTTCGTTTTCAAGAGTAGACGCCCTGAGACGTAAGAGTTGCTGTAAGTATAAGAAAAAAGAAACCTTGAGTTTTTTTTTAGGTAGTATTGACTGAAAAATCGATATAATTGAACCTAAAATGCACATAATAAGTTCCTTGCCGACTATCTGTTGTTCTGATATGCATCTATAAAATATGTCTTTGACAAATTATTTGCCGTGGTTTAATTTAATATTACTCGTTCGTAACGGGTATTATAAAATCATCTGTTTTTTTTTAATATTGCACCTCAAGATTGACCTCATCCCACCTGATGTTAAGTGGTAATAGGCTAGCTTAAGGACGACAAGTGTGCAGCATAATCAATCTGTAACTGGACTGGTCGCCCTTACCTTGAAGGCTTGACCCCTGCTACTAATGTAGCACCCCACAGGAGCTCTGGAAACCGTACTCACACGCAGGAAAACAACAACACCGAAGTGATTGTTATTTGGCTGCGGTCTTCTGTAAGGAAATAAAATCTAGAAGCCATTCTATTCTTTTAAAGGTTTTTACTTTTAATCGCCCCAAAGTTGAAGTTATTTGTTAAGCATACAAGTTACGCTCACTTCCACTAAAGCCACATCCAATTCGCTCTTCTTACATCGCGGACTATCAAATCTAGCAGTGATTAAGGCAGCCTCACACCCCTCGAATTAGTGTTGTGACTGCGCTCCCGCTGCGGACGCGTGTCATTCCTCCCTTATAATTCTCTAATGCCATTGAAATGTATTGAAGGTAATCAGAGTAGGTATTATTTTGTATTCATGTTTGAATTACAAATTCATGAATCAAAAAGCACCGAAATAACTATTTTCATTTCGCTCGCTAAGATTTTTTTAACATTTTGTTTGCCAGGTTCCAATATTTTACGCTTCGTAATGTGTCAAAAATGACAATCCATTTTTCTCCAACTGACTACGAGTCTGGAACGGTTTTAACTGACGCCTCGTATAATTTATTACTGTCCGTAACTATAATGGATGGATTTTAAAAATATTGAAAACATTTATCGAGTCGACCATGGTTTTTAACCCCCGACGCAAAAAGAGGGGTGAGTCTGTCTGTGTGTCTGTCTATGGCACCATAACTCCCGAACGAGAGGACCGATTTTGATTTAGTTTTTTTTGTTTGAAAGGTCATTTAATCAAGCGTGTTCTTAGCTATGTTTTATTAAAATCGGTTAAGCCGTTTATAAGATATAGGGGATGAAAGTGGGAATGAAAAACCGATTGTTTGCAAATATGCCCGAGTGGGGTATCAAATGAAAGGAAATAATTCGTACATTACAATAACTAAGTTTTATTAAAATCAGTTGAGCCGTTTATAAGATATAGGGGATGAAAGTGGGAATGAAAAACCGATTGTTTACAAATATGCCCGAGTGGGGTATCAAATGAAAGAAAATGATTTGTACATTACAATAGCTAAGTTTTATTAAAATCGGTTCAGCCGCTTATAATATATATGGGGAAGAAAGTGGGACTGAAAAAACTATTGTTTGGAAATATGCCCGAGTGGGGTATCAAATGAAAGGAAATGATTCATACATTACATTGACTACGCAGTTCAGCCTTACGAATAGCTAGTGATGAAAAAGTTGTGTCTTTCAGAAGTACCCTCATCAGTCTGAGTTAGTTTGCGCCTTTTGGCTTCGTTTTGAGCTTTTTTAGTTTTTCTCCCTAGAACTATTTCTAATAACCTAATGATATTAATTAAATTTATGATTATTAAAGAAGGAGTATTAATATTAATAAAACATATACCTACGTAGAAAATTAAATTTATTACTTCCTTTTTAATGTTTTTTTTTTCCTTTATCACCCTTCACCGAACCCCAGAAAATCGTTTGTTGTTAACGAAAAATATCATCGCGTTTAGACTTGTCAATTTATAACCCACTGTCCAATATTTGAAAAACGATCCGTTCTAATTACGGACCGTATTAAATTGTACGAGGCGTAAGCTAAATCGACCGACAGACGACTGATGACAGCTGATATGCAGGCCTAGCATACGCAACGCAAATAAATTTTATTGCGCTCTTAACAAAGGTCAAAATCGATTGATGTCAGTGCGTCAGCTGATGATTGGCTGAAAATACGAGTGCGGTGTGCTATTAGCCAATCAACAGTATCGAAACTTTTGTCGTCTAGTGCGAGAAATTTGACATATTACATGCTAGGCCTGATGGAAAGTAAATTTCAAATTAGAATTAACGACTCGTAGAAAAACGGCTAGTATTTTTGACACATTACGACTCGTGCATTATTTAAATAAAATGGAACGCGAAATCTTGAAACAAGATATTCTATATCATACCTTTAGGTAATTCGTGCAAATAAATGTTACATGCCAATTTTTTCAACGACATTTTTTAATTCGCTCCCGACATCAAAAATCACATTGCAAAGCAAACAGTCGCACCCTAACCCAAATTGCGTAATCATGCATTATGACGTCATAGTATACGTCGCTCCCATCCACTCGGGTGGAAGGACACGCGACCAGAAGAATAGACGGCAGATTAATTAATGAGTGTGGCAACTAAACGGTTAAGAGTGGGACTGGATTAGAGGTGGGAATGCTCTGAAAAGAATAATGAGGTTTGTTGCGGGGTAGAATCGTAAAGATAATAAAAAGATACTTTTTTTATATTGCACTTTAAGAGAGGTAGGGCATAGGGATTTATCGCTCGAACTGGATCAGCCCGACTGGTGAAATACCTCCACCTTACAGAAGACCGCAGCCAAATAACAATCACTCCTTTTTATCTCCCCCTGCGGAGCGGGAATCGAACCCACGACCTTCACGTATCACGCGTGCTGCTCTTCTAACTGAGCTAACCGCAAGTTATCGTAGGCGATGAAATTATTATGCTGTTTTACCCGTTAGCCTCCGGTAAGTGCCCTCTGCCGAATATGTTTAGAACTATATACTTATAAAATATCTTAGAGGGAGATAAAAAAAATATGTTTCTAAAATTTAAAGTTCGCTAGTACGGCGTAAAGTACTTAACTATAAAAATAAAAAATCACTTCTGTGTTGTTGTGTTCCTGCGTGTGAGTAAGGTTTTCAGAGCTCCTGTGGGTACATTAATATATTGGACAACATCACATACATTGCTCTGATTCTGTGGTAAGTAGCTAAAGCAATTGTGTTACAGAAATCAGAAACAACGACCCAGACCCGAGACTATACAGAAAAGTTCGTTTCCCATATTGACCCGACCGGGGATCGAACCCGAAACCTCTGATATGGCGCGACGCCAAAGTCCGGTACGCTCGCCTCTCGGCCACGGAGGTCGTCAATTATCAGCATGGTTCAAGCCTGCAAGGTAATGGCGACAAGTCCAGTAACAGATTTATTGTGATGTACTTTTCGGCCTTTTGCTAGGACCTCAATACCACTTAACATCAGGTGGAATGAGGTCAATCTTGAAATGTAATAAAAAAGTAAAATAAAAAAAAAGCAAGGATGGTCACCACTGCATTACCAGCCCGCTTTCGTAGCTTAACTTTCGTCGTACGAACGCCATAAAATGCCAAAACCGAACAGAACTCGGGAATCCGAGATTCAAATTCAATCATGCCCTGTCATGTACGCGACCCGGACAAAAACGGTGCTACAAGAAATACATAATTCAGTGTCCAGCTCAACGACCCTCGCGAAATTTCTCTCAAATGTTTTGTCTTTAACCCTTTAACCAGAAGAATCGAAAATATTTTCCATCCATTTCAAACTTTATTCTACTCCCACAAAGTTTAAATTACGTTGGTGAAAAATTAGCAACCACTGGCCAAAGGCCCGTGAAAAACTGCGCAGGAGTCCCGGACAAAAACCCCGGGCGGCGCGACTGGTTAGAGCGAGACGGGCGGCGTGCGAGCGAGAGGGAGAAGAAAAACCTGCGCGCTCGACGCGACGCTCGCATATCTGGGAAGTGGAGGCAACGAGAATAAAAATACAGAAGGCTTTTCAGAATACGACCTCCGTGGTCGGCGAGCGGGCTGAACTTTGGGCTCGCCATCTCTGAGTTCCGGGTTCGATCCCCGGTCGGGTCAATATGGAAAGCGAACTTTTCTATATTATCTCGGGTCTAGGTGTTTTGGTGCCGTCGTTGTTTCTGATTTCTGTAACATATGCGCTTAAGCTACTTACCACAGAGCAATGTATATGATGTTGTTCAATTTTTTTTCCTTTGGCGTGTAAGTGTCAAATAAATAAATAAGCTCCTAGGGGGGGCCTTCAAGGTAAGGGCGACAAGTCCAGTAACAGCTTCATTATGCTGTACTGGTCGCCCTTAAGCTATGACCTCATTACCACATAACATCAGATGGGATGAGGTCAACCTTGAAATGCAGTATAAAAAATTGTATGCGAACGAAGTTTCTTGGCTTTTATGATATTTTTCGCTAAAATTTTAAAATAATTTAACGGGTCAAAACGCGACACCATTTTTATTTAGTAGTTAATACGAACTACTTACTGCCCGATGTTTCGGTTAGGTTGCACCAACCGTGGCCACGAAATGACTCAAAACTCAAGACTTGTTAAATTAAGTATTTTAAATGTTTAAAATGGAACGCGAAAGTCTTAAAAGTTAATATATTTTTTGCTAGTTCAAAATCAAATATAAGCGTCCCTTCTCCAAACCTTTACTCTATGTGATCAAAGTAGTTTGCCGCCTCGAAGGCTTTTGATGTGCCGTGGAGGTGATCGGATGCATAGGCCTAGTTTTAATACAAGTTTTAATTGACACAATATTTTTAAATCCACCCACAGTACGTCAAGGAATGCGTGACATTTTTTCCAATACACGAGAAATGATTAAATGCGGGACTCTTGAATGATCGGATATTGACGTGTGCTTTTAAATTAATTCTTAACTAGAGGCTCGTCGCTAATCTTATAATATAAAAATTTAACGCAAAATGTGTTGCGCATAACTCGACAATGCTTAGACCAATATTGACAATTATTTTTTTAAATGTTCGTTGAAATCCAAGGATGGTCTTTACGAGAAACATTCTAATAATTGCCGGTAAAACTCTAAAGATAGCCCTTTTCTTTTTCAAGTACAAACGTTTTTAACTAAAATTTAGAGTCAAGCTACATTCTAATTTTTTTTTGACAGGACAAAGTCTGTTGGGTCCGCTAGTATCTAAATAAATATAATGTGTTTCAAAATATATTTTAGGATGACCAGTAAAACTCAAAGTCAAAATGTGTTGCTGAAATATAGAACAATTTTATTGCATAAACAAAACATTTCACTTTTACGAATAAATCTTTTACACTTTTGAACCACAAACTTACCTGAAATATAGAAACAACATTTTAAGCTATGGGTTCACCATATCATCCAATATTAATTAATATTATCTTATTTTACGTATTATTTCATTCTTCATAACATTTAAACATTAAAGTTTTTATGCGGCATATTTAATCTAAATGAAGTGATAGTTAGACTCTTCGTTTACATAAATATAGGTAATTCAAAGATGACTGACTGACTGAGTGATACATCAACGTACAGCCCAAACCACTGGACGGATCGGGCTGAAATTTAGCATGCAGGTAGATGTTATGACGTAGCGTAACCCCACACTAGCGTTCTTTGAGCGTCGACACCCACGCAACTCTGACGCGCCGCTCAAACGCCGCGCCGACGCTGTGCGGGCGCCGCGTCGACGCAACGCCCAACCAACGCTAGTATGGGGAGGTCGCCGGCAAGACGCTGACGCTCGAAAGACGCTAGTGTGGGGTCCCTCGTAGGCATCCGCTAAGAAAGGATTTTGACCAATTCTACCCCCAACGGGATAAAAAAGGGGATGACTGTTTGTATGAAACGTTGCCAATTTTAAACCAATCGGGCTGACACTTTGTATATATAAAGCTACTGTGACGTAGGCATCTGTTAAGAAAGGATTTTGATCAATTTTTTAGTCCACGCAAAGTCGCGGGCTTGGCTAGTAATACATTAAATATTAATTTAATAAATATTATCCGGTCATAAAATACTAGCGAGCCGCCGCGGTTTCGCGCGTTTTAACCACAATTTCCGTTCATTGTTCGTTCCTATTGGTCGTAGCGTTATGTTATATAGCCTATGGCCTTCCTCGATGAATGGACTATCTATCACAAAGCTTCCTGAGATTAGCGCGTTCAAAATAACATACAAACTCATCAACTTTTTAAATATTAGTATTGATAAGTGACAAAAAGACGTACCTAGGGCATATCGATTTACCGTTTGAACTGGAGCAGCCCGCCTGGTGAAATACCTATACCTTACAGAAGACCGCAGCCAAATAACAATCACTTCAGTGTTGTTGTGTTCCTGCGTTTCACTAAGAAACCCTGGACATGTTAGAGTAATATACCACATGTTAAAGAAAAAAAAACCTTTCGTCAGTCCAGATGAGGAGAGACTGGCAATCTGTCATACAGGTCCCTTAGTACAGTTGCCAGTCTCTCACTTAGACTATTAATATAACGATTCCCTTAGACTATTAATTTAACGATTGACGACCTCCGTAGCCGAGAGGTTAGCGTGCCGGACTTAGGCGTCGCGCCATCTCTGAGGTCCCGGGTTCGATCCCCGGTCGGGTCAACATAGGAAACGGACTTTTCTATATTGTCTCGGGTCTGGGTGTTGTGGTACCTTCGTTGTTTCTGATTTCTGTAACACAAGTGCTTAAGCTACTTACCACAGAATCAGAGCAATGTATGTGATGTTGTCCAATATTTATTATTATATTTATTTATTATTATATAAATTAAACATGTAAAAATGGAAAATTATTTGTTGAGTCTTTGTGAGAGAAGAACTAAATAAAGATTACTACTATAAAAGATTATTATATACAGGCATAGTCAATATTAAAATCATTATTAAGATAACATCAGTAACACTTATAATTCGTCTCTATATAAATCAAATGAAGCTACCTGCGGTTCGGAACCTATAACTAAAGAGAAGATACCGGCAAGAAATTCAGTAAGTAGTTTTCTTTATAAAAAAGATAAACCAAGACATACAGTTAGTGTGTCATAGAGTTTCTCTAAACATAATAAACTTCAAACTTAATTCTTGTTTCAAGTTTTGTTTTTTACTTAATTTGAAAGCATTTCTACTATGTACTGTAAATTAATATAATCTATAATATAAAAATTAATCGCAAAATATGTTGGTAAGCGCATAACTCAACAACGCCTGGACCAATTTTTCCAATTCTTTTAATTCTAGGAATGGTTTTTATGGCGAAAAAAAAAATTGCCGGGAAAACCCTAAAGACAGCCCTTTTCTTTTTCCCATACAAAACGATTTCTCAGTAAAATGTAGAGTTAATTTGAACTTTATTGCTTTTAAATAAAGTTTATCTCAATCACATTTCAAATCTTTTTAACACAACGTAGTCTGTTGGGTCCGCTAGTCTATAATCCCTAGTAATATTATAAATGCGAAAGTAACTGTCTGTCTGTCTGTCTGTCTGTCTGTCTGTCCGTCTGTTACTCTTTCACGCCTAAACGGCTGAACGGATTTTGATGAAATTTGGTATAGGTATACTTTGAATCTCAAGAACGGACATAGGATACTTTTTATTAGAAAATAAGGGGGGGATGGGGTAATACCACCTTTGAAAGTTTATATGGAAAAAAAAATTTTTTGAAGTTAGAGATATGAAATTTGGCACAAATATAGCTCGAAACTTGGATTAAAATATGAGACTACTTTTTGTTTCGAATATTAGGGGAGAAAGGGGTAAAACCGACCATAAAAGGATGTAGTCCACGCGAACGAAGTCGCGGGCACAGCTAGTATACAAATAAATTGCAAAATGTGTCGGGAAGCGCATAACTTAACAAAGCCGGGACTATTTCTACCAATTCTTTTATTTTATGTTTGTTGAAGTCCAGGGATGGTTTTCACGGAAGAAAACCTTCAAGATAGTTATTTTCTTATTACTATACAATATAGTTTACATTAATCACATTCTACATTTATTTTGACAGAACGAAGTCTGTCGGTTTTGCTAGTAACAGAATAAAAACTAAATCACCTGTGATTTTAAAAGTAATTTTAAAAGAAAGTAGTTCGTATTAACTACTAAATAAAAATGGTGTCGCGTTTTGACCCGTTAATTTATTATTTGTTCACTTGTGATTTTCTTTATAAGCCTCACCGCCTTAGATGAGGTCTAACCTGGGGGTTTTAGTGAGGAAGCTGGAGGTAAAAATATCCTATAAACAGCTTATAAAGAAAATCATAGGTGGTTTAGTTATTATTCTGGTACTAGCAAAACCGACAGACTTAAAATTGTTGACGTTATCATAGAAGGCCTTTTGGTAAATATAATGCAATAAATAAAGCCATGTTGAAATTATCAATGCTTAAGGGATGTGCGTGCATCTTATGCATGATATCTGCATGACCTAATGGGGTGCCTGGTAGAAAATGATCCTAGCGTTAAATCCATTTTTTGTACTTTATTTTTAATAAATTTTATCCTATTATATTAAGTTCATAGGAACGCGAAAATTTTTAAGAATTTATTAATGTCTGAATGTATGAAAGTGAATCATACAATCAGACATGGATGTCTACTGTATATTTCTTCACTTTCATGTAAAAACTACTAAACAGATTTGCTTGAAATTTGTTAGAGAGATGAGATACTTAATTAAAATATAGGTTAGTGTTATGATACGGGTGCAATTTATAATATTTTGGTAAATTTGGTAAATAGGAAAATAAAATAAAACATTTTCCGTTGGTAATAATCGGTCGTCTTAATCCCTACTAATCCCTACTTCCCTACTATCCCTACTATAATATTATAAATGCGAAAGTAACTCTGTCTGTCTTTCTGTCTGTAAGCGTAACACGCTTTCCTCCACCGTATTGAAGGGAATGTAACGACCCGCCACACATCGCCACCACCCCAGTGTCGTTTTATATCCGATTCCAATAATTCCATTATTACTATCCGTTTTTCTTCAACCGACTACGAGTCGTTACCGTTCAATAATTTACTTTCCATACCAGCTGTCATCAGTCGTCCGTCGGTCGTTGTTAGTTTACAACTCGTATTATTTATAAATATCCGTAACTAGGCCGGAACGTTTTTAAAATATTGGAACTGGGTGTTAGTGAGCATGGCTATATCAGGTTATAATCGAAGGGTCCTAGGTTCGATAACCGGATCAAGGTAAGCAAGATTACGTAGCCAAATAACAATCACTTCTGTGTTGTGTTCCTGCGTGTGAGTAAGGTTTACAGAGCTCCTGGGGGGTGCTACATTAGTGGCAGGGGTCAAGCCTTCAAGGTAAGGGCGACAAGTCCAGTAACAGATTTATTATGCTGTGCTTGTCACCCTTAAGGTAGGATCTCATTACCGCTTAACAAAGGCGGGATGAGGTCAATCTGAGCGGTATAAAAAAAAGACTTATATTAATTTAATATCTCTCACGCTAAATATTTAACGAACTCGTAAATTAAATCAGGCGTGGTGATAAAGCCAGTACCTACCAATTTACTTGAATAAAGGTATTTAACAGATTTATACCCGGTTAAAATATTTTACGATTCGTAATGTGGCAGAAATGTCAATACATTTTTCTACAATCCGTTAATTTTAATTTTATAATTTACTCTCCATATCAGCTGTCATCAGTCGTAAATTGGTCGGTTTTAGCTTACACCTCGTATAAGTTATGACGACCCCTAACCAGAACCCCCCTGGTTCCAATATATGAAAAACGACCCGTCACCGTCTACTCTCAAAAACGAAACGAACATACGAAAGGATTCGTTTTTGAAGATTTATCAAAAGTTCGGGAGTTAAAGCGTGGTTAATGATTTGCATAAATAATATTGTGTTTTTTTAAAAGCTTTAGTCGCATTCGAAGTTAATTGGTTGCGACTATAAGAATTAAAAACTGCTATCCGTTGTCGGATCCGACATATTTCGTTTTTGAGAGTAGACCTACTGGCTTTAGTCAGTCACTTATAATAAATGTAAGAAAAAAAACTTGACATAAAGACCTGATACATATTTAATGTAAAAACCGTGCCAATTATATAGGACCACTTCTCTCATTCAAAAAGCCACTCCGTAACTCATACAAGTACAATGAAATCTCTAATAGTCCCGCTAATAACTCAATGAGCGGTCCGATTAAATGATTAATTAATTATTAATCGTGCCCATGTCGAGTTCTTACGGTTAAATGGCCGGGAGAAAATGCGATTTCGTCGTAAAAGTAGTTAAATATAATTAAAATGGTTCATACGCGAGCCGCGTCGGTTTTTGTGAGCTGTGAACGTGTAGCGCCATCTAGCGGTGAGTAGACTAACTAAAGTTTTGAAGCGGTAGAAAAATTTTACATTTTTGCATTTGTTGTTTGTATTTTGATATTTATTAGTAAACCGAATTAAATTTTAGTAGCCTTTGATCATGAATGCCCGGTAATATTTGAAAAACGTCCCGTTCTAGTTACGAATAGTTCTATTTATACGAGACGTAAGCTAAAAACCGCCGGCGGACGACTGATGACAGCTGATATAGAAAGTAAATTATGGAACGGTATTAACGATTCGTAGTCGGTTGAAGTCAAAGTCAAAGTCAATCTTTTTTATTCACATAGATTACATTAGTAATACTTATGAATAGTCTCTATATAAAGCAAATCAAGCTACCTCCGGTTCGGAACCTATAACTTAAGAGAAGATACCGGCAAGAAACTCAGTAGTTTTTTTTTTACAAATGGAAGCTAAACTTATTACTAATTTTGCACTAAGACACACAGTTAGTTTGTCAATTGTAAAATAAAAATTAAAAATCAAATATTGAAAAATCTAAATAAAACAAAAGTATTTGTAAAATAAATTAAATTAAAAAACGGATAGTAATTTTTGACAAATTACGAATCATAAAATATTGGAACCGTGATAAATTAACAAGTTTCATTTCATTCACTGTTCCATTTCTTATTCAAAATCATTTAAGCTTCGAGGCTTAGGTTAACGAAATTTTAGTAGAGATATTGCAATATTTACGTAGGTACAGCATTCGCCGTCAGATATATCGGAGCAGACAACGTGACCAAATACTTCTGAACAGTTAAAATGTCAAATTTATTAGTTGATATCTGAATTGTCGTTTTGCAAATTTTGATTTTACTACCTACAGGTAGTTTAACGGCGTTGTAAGCTACCTAAGTTACCGGATCTCGCCAAAATTCAAAATTTGTTAGAAGAAATCATCTAAGTGCATCTTCAATGATTTAGTTAGTAACCCTTAAAGTTTGTACACATAACAGCGTTAAATTTAATGTCAATACATGAAAACCAATTTCTTAAGTTGTTTTTTCGATTCGGCTTTTAATCTGATTAAATGTACATCGTTTTAGTGATTAGTGTAATGAATTATTACACATTTAGGTTTCCAGGGCAATTTAATAAATATTAAAAGAACGTAGGTAAATTTAAGCAATTATGAACTGTATAGATATTTAATATAGATGACATGTATGTTTTGAAAATATAGGGGGATACTATCACCGGGTAAAACCGCCCTTGAAAGTTTATATGGAAATATGTAATTAAGTTAGACATGAAATTTGGTAGAAACATAGCTCAAAACCTTGAACCTCAAGAACGGACATAGGCTACTTTTTGTAAGAAAGTAAGGGGGGGGGGGTAAAGCCACCTTTGAAAGTTTAGTTAAAGATGGGAAAATATTTATTTTTTTTGTTAGAGATATGAAAGTTGGCACAAATATAGCTCTATTAAAATATAGACTACCTACTTTTTGTTTCGAACATTAGGGGAGATAGGAGTAAAACCGACCATGAAAGGATGTAGTCCACGCGAACGAAGTCGCGGGCACAACTAGTTTTAAATATTTTATTAAGAAATTTACTTAGAACGTAACAAAACTTAACACAAATAAGATATTTTATTTATTATATTTTTTAATTTTCACAAAATCCGCGGCTCTTAATTAAATTACGAAACAAAAATTTAAATACTAAACTTATAAAAATGAAAAACTTTATCCGTATTACAATTAGATCAATTATTCATACAATCTTCTAAATATATTTTTACTTTACCTAATTAACAATTTAATTTACATAATTCGACCCTACGCTATAATATTTATCTTCCTTCAATATAAAAAGTGATCACAAATACATGAATTAGTATTGGTATTCCAGTATTAGTAAATAAATTCGTTAAACGAGCCATTATTATAGCATACAAAATGTAATATGTCATTAATACAACAGTTTAAGAATACACAAACTACCTTTTAAGTATTGGTGCAAATTTCGTTTTCATTTTAGCTTTTTTTTGTTATGATAACTGCAAAGTTTCTTGCCGGTATCTTCTCTGTGGTTATAGGTTCCGAACCGGAGGTAGCTTGTTTAGTTTTAAATAGACGATTCATAAAAATTACTGATGTGATTTATGTCAATCATAAGATTTTTCATTCTCATAAATATTATATTAAGTAATTAACCAATTTTGTTCAAACATTTTCCTGACAATGACATAACAGGAAAATTGTTACCCATTTGCTACAGCCGCTTTGAAGTTAAAATCGCTTCCATACCTACCTATCTACATTTTGGCGATTATTTTTTATTTATTAAGATGTATTTATGAGCCACAATAAAAAAAATTCAACTCTATTTTTGATAAAATAGAGTTGAATTTTTGGTGTTGTTTGGGTGATCCCAATTTTCACTACCTTTAAAACAGCACGAAATATACAGAAAACTTAAACATAATGTACACCTTCGTATTAATAATGTAAAGATCTATAATGACAGTTCTAGCCACACCCGACCCCTTTGAAGGGTGCCGGCAGCCATCTTGAATTCTCTCGAACAAAAAGTAAAAATGGAAATCATTTTCTTTTTGACGTTAATCAGGTTTTTGTTGGATTTGCGAAAGAAAAACATGGCCTATCGAATTTAGTGACTCCATTTATCATTTTTGGATAGTAGTGTGTAACTTTAGTGTTGATTTGTACAACTATTGTATTTGAAAAATGATCCGTTCGTAGTTACGTATAGGAATAAATTATACGAGACGTAAGCTAAAAACGACCGACTGATAACAGTCGGTTGAAGATAAACGGATAGTAATTTTTGACACATTACGAATCGTAAAATATTCTAACCGGGCATAAGTAAGTAGGTAAGTACCTACCTACTGTTCAATAATGAGTGTTAGTTGTAAAAAAAATGCTAATTTTTAATAAATAAATAAATAATAATAATAAACTATGACAAATTACAATCTAAGATGGCCGTTATCACAAAATGGCGGAGTTGGACTTTGAACACTTTTATGTCGTTAATAAAAGCGCATTTAAAACTGTCTAGGGATTTTTTTATATTTTGTTGAAGGCAGTTAAAGACCACATTTAAACAAAAAACGTTAGAGTTCAATCTTTATTCTCGTTCCGTTTCCCGGCTATCTGTTGCAGCGCCTAATCACGGTAGCCGCCGTTCCCCGAAACTGTAGTAATTGCGTGTGTCGGCCACTCGCCCAAGGCAGGCGAGTGTGCTCCAATCTCGCCGACACAAGGGGGAAAGGTAGTTGGTTCATAGCATTTTCTGTAAGTTGATAACTCACTGGACAACGTTTATCACTACAAAGTATAAAAAAAAATGAAAGTAAGTGAGAGAAGGAGTGAAGTAAGTAATAGAAGAAAAGAAGTGACCTACCTGTGCAAAGCGATTTATCGCTTGAACTGTAGCAGCCCGACTGGTGAAATACCTCCACCTTACACAACCGCAGCCAAATAACAATTACTACGGTTTTGTTGTGTTCCTGCGTGTGAGTAAGTTTTCCAGACCTAAGGTGCTGCATTAGTTGCATGGATCAAGTCTTCAAGGTAAGGGCGACATGTCCAATAACAGCTATTACTATGCCGTACTTACCTCATTACCACTTAACATCAGGTGGGATGAGATGACACACGCAGAAACACTACAACACTGAAGTTATTGATATTTGGCTGCGGTCTTCTTTAATGTGGAGGTAATTTACGAGTAGGGCTGCTCTAGTTCGAGGGATAAATCGCTATGCTCTTTATTGTGTAAGTACCTACTAGTTTGCTATGTCGAAAGCATTGGAAAACTCTCCATAGCAGTTTTGCCTTCCACGCCTCACGCTTTCAAGAAACGCAAACTATATTATAATGATAATATTGTTATAGTACCGAATTAACATGTTCGAATGAATTCCTTCAGTAGGTTTAAAGTCGATTTTTCAATCCTAATTTATTCTATGAATAACAGCTGACGCTTCTGTGTCTGGGTGTAGTTGAATGTATTTAAGTATTTGGTTTGAGAGCAACTTTGAGATCAACAGGCCTAGCATGCGTCACGCGACTATATTATATCGCGCTCTTAACAAACGTCAAAATCGATTGAAGTCAGTGCGTCAGCTGCTGATTGGCTGAAAGTACGAGTGCGGTGTGCTATTAGCCAACCAACAGTATCGAAACTTTTGTCGTCTCATGCGATTAAATTTACGTATTGCGTATGCTAGGCCAGCTGGTCAGAATATTTTTTTATGGAATCTATATCCCGTCTCTAGATAACGCTGAGTCGGCTAAAGGCAAAAGTTTAGAAAGACTTAATTTGAGAGCAAAATAATGATATGCTAATTCATTTCTGACAAGAGATCTTCAATCTCTCACTTCACCTAAAACAAACAGAAACAACAACAAAAATGATCCGTACTAATTACGGCTAGTAAGAAACTATACGAGGCGTTAGCTAAAAACGACTGACAGACGACTGATGACATCTGATATGTAAAGTAAATTAGAAATTATAATTAACGACTCGTAGTCGGTTGAAGAAAAATGGAGAATCATTTTTGACACATTACGAATCGTAAAATATTGAAAACGGGCATTAGAAAACACAAAATTATAAGGAGGAGTATAATAATCTACGGTTATTTCATTTCTGCTCTGTCAGAAATGAATCAGCAATTTGACATTTCAAAAATCAACATGGCGGTGCGTAAGCTGTCAGTTTAAAAAAATCGAAATTAATTTTTAATCCATTTTCAATGTATTTAGTCTAATTTTTAGCATTAGAGTGAAATAATACTTTCCTTAATTCGCACGTTTTGGACAAAAAAACGTAACCTGCCGACAATTAATCGGACCACAAAAAGACAACGCACACACACACCTGCCTAATCGATTGCAGTTTTTGGATGATTCGTATACAGCCCAATTTTGGGTTGTATCATGAGCTTCGAACTTATACATTGTAGTATTATTGGCTTAGAATGGCCAAGTGTGAATCTGGAGGCCTAATGCTAAAAACTAAAAATGTCAGATCCGTTGGCAAATGTTAACATTTTAAAGAAACAGAAACTGCGGACCGTATGAATAAAAGGCTGGTTCTTTAAAATGTAAAAGGCATATCAAAATAATAAATTTTAACACCAACCAAAATAAAATAAAATTATTTACAGAAAAAAATCAAAGCGTGTTAAATGGAACGCGTGAGAAAAACAAAGGTGAAAAAACAAAAGAATAACAGTTATTTTCGAGCTTTACAAATTATTTTTAACTAGCTGTGCCCGCGACTTCGTTTGCGTGGACTACATCCTTTCAGGGTCGGTTTTACCCCTTTCTCCCCTAATATTCGAAACAAAAAGTAGTCTATATTTTAATCCAAGTTTTGAGCTATATTTGTGCCAAATTTCATATATCTAACTTCAAAAACAAACATTTTTCCGTATAAACTTTCAAAGGTGGTATTACCCCCCCTCCCCCCCCCCCTTATTTTCTAGCCTATGTCCGTTCTTGAGATTCAACGTATACGTATACCAAATTTCATCAAAATCGGTTGAGAGGTTTAAGCAGGAAAGCGTAACAGACAGACAGACAGACAGACAGAGTTACTTTCGCATTTATAATATTAGTAGGGATAATAACCGCATAAGGTCGCATTACTACTGGCCTGCCGTCGACAGAAACATTTCATCTCAGTTGGAAGAGTAGTTACACGCGATACGTGAAGGTTGTGGGTTCGAGCACCACACAGTACACAGAAGACCGCAGCCAAATAACAACCACTTCTGTGTTGTTGTGTTCCTGCGTGTGAGTAAGGTTTCCAGAGCTCCTGGGGGGTGCTACATTAGTAGCAGGGGTCAAGCCTTCAAGGTAAGGGCGACAAGTCCAGTCAAACACAAACTCAAATATTTCTTTATTCAAGTAGGTTACATATAACACTTTTGAATCGTCATTGAATGCAAAGTGATTCTACTTCCGGTTCGGAACCTATATCTACCGAGAAGACACCGGTAAGAAACTCAGCAGATCATTTACAGTATCAGTATCTAACTTATTGCTATGTGTAGCTCACTTTGGACCAAGTCATATAGTTTTGTTTTGATGAGTGATGAAACAATTAAGTACTCAAGTAAGTTTTTACTTTCGAGAGGTAAGCTGGAGCAGACCAGTCCCCAAAGGTGGCACCTGTTCACAAGCATGACGTATGTGCCAGCCATCGCTTCACTCAACCATATTGAAGGGAATGTAACGACCCGCCACATAGCGCCACCACCCCAGTGACATTTTAGTGAGCATGACTACTCCATCTCCCCATAATTTGTATTTATTATCTAAATTAAATTCACCAAACAACTATAGGACCTGGATCACGAAGTAGTAACCTACATTTTGGTTTAGATTAAAAAAAAAAGAAAGAAATCTATTATAATTCATAATTATACATAATTCACAAATATACATTTTATGTCCATCATAGATATTTTTAACAATATCAATGTCATTTTGTAAAATAAAAGATTGCATTATCATGATGTCAACGAAATTAAATTAAAAAACAAAAGAAAAATAAATATATATTTATAACATGTGCAGGCAAGTTAAATAGTGTTACAGTAACATATGTATGTCCTACTTGTCGCTTTTAAGCTAGGACCTCATTACCACTTAACATCAGGTGGGATGAGGTCAGTCTTGAAGTGCAATATAAAAAATAGAAACTTCTATTTTGTATTAACTTAATTCCATTTTCTATTCTCTTTTTATTTAAATTTAGTTCCAAAATTTGTTTAACAACCCATTCTAGATTGCATATATACTTTTCTCAGTATTAAATAGGCATAAAATAAGGTAAACAAATATTCACAATGTTTATAACATGGCTTATATTAATCCGAAACCCTAAAATCTCTTTTAAAACGATCGAAAGTCGGTAGCGCGCTAATAAAATTTAATTAACGACGGCTTTTGAAGGTTTTAAATGAGATGAGCTTCGTTGTAGAATTATATGGTGGTTTGTCAAAGGGTATCTTTTTGTTTAAGTTGCTTTTAACAACTAACTGTTGCCAGCGACTTCGCCTGCATTATTTCGGGATAAAAAGTATACTATTTTCACTGTCATAAGGTATATTTAAAAGTAGTTTTCCTCTGGATGTATGGTTTGATATTTTTAATTTTTTGAATCCCAAAATGTGTTGGTAAGCGCATAACTCGTCAACGCTTGGACCGATTTGGACAATTCTTTTTTTAATATGTTCGTTGAAGTCCAAGGATGGTTTTTACGGTGAGAAAAATTCGAATAATTGCCGGGGAAACTCTAGAGATAGCCCTTTTCTTTTTCCAGTACAAAAGTTTTCTACCTAAAATTTAAATTCAAGCCACACTGCAAGCCTTCTTGACAGGACGAAGTCTGTCGGGTCCGGTAGTAAATAAATAAATAAATGATAACCAATCTGTCACTTGGTCTCAAACTAAGGTTCTCCCTTGTACTATGAGCACCAGACGACGGATACTAACTGGGGGCGTCATCACAGCACACCCAGACCCAAGTCAATTTAGAAAAGTTCGTTTTCCAAATTGATCCGACCGGGAATCGCGCTTTACCCAGGGCCGGCGTTAGCGTGGCGCGCGGTTGGGCAACAGCTCAGGGCGCTCAGACTTGAACGGGCGCTAGAAAGCTACCCTGAGGTACCCAGATGTATTCCCCTAAATCGATGTATTGGTATACGCTTTTACAGGGGCGCTGGCGGAAATTTGTTCAGGGCGCCAGTAATGCTAGAACCGGCACTTGCTTCAGCCGCCTACCTTAGTCACTGCGCAACCAAGGTACTATTACATGATGTTAAGTTCACTGTAATGGTAGTAAAAGCTTGCAATAAATAAATAAAAAGATGAAACGTAATTTTTTGATATTCATCTACCGTATTCGCCTCGATTCAATTCCATGATATCTTGATGACCTCCGTAGCCAAGAGGCGCGCGGGCCTGACTTTGGCGTCGCGCCATCTCTGAAGTCCCGGGTTCGATCCTGGTCAGGTTAATATGGAAAACGATCTTTTCTGTTTTGTCTCGGGTCTGGGTTGTGGTACCGTCGTTGTTTCTGATTTCTCTAACGCAAGTGCTTTAGCTACTTACCACGGAATCAGAGCAACGTATGTGATGTTATCCAATATTTGTATTTATTTATTATATCTTGTCGTTCAACGAATGGGCTAGTTTGCATGGACTTTTGAAATATTACTATCATCAATATTCATAGCGAACCACCTTAAAATATTCAAAATAACTCCATCGATGTCACGAGACGCGACATCCATAAAAATGCGATAAAAACTGCAATAAAAATAAAATGATATCTAGTTTTAAAGCAGTAAAGTCGTATTTGCAATAAAACGAAAAAGTCAGTTGCTGCATTTTGTCGTCACACCGTTTTGCGGTCAAAGACTGACATAAATTATTCCTTTAAAAATAAGTCAATATTACCGATTAGTAACAAGTGAAAATAAGCCCAAAACCAATTAAGATACAGTTTAGAGTCGCAACGGTGACATTACGAATAAATTTCATTTGAAACGCTATCATTTAGATCGCGTGCAGATCTCCAGATGTGAAACGTGGTAAGTGGTAATTTGAATATTGCGTGAAACAGACTTTGTCACGATTTTTTAAGGTTGTTTTTTCGCTGTCGCTTTTGGGTTTTGAGTTTCGGTAACTCAACAGCTACCTTACAAAGGCTTGAACTCCGCCTAAGGCATTTTATGTACGGTGTTGATGACACATTGTAGCCGTGCGTGCAAGTTTTTTTATTAGAATAAGTACCTAACAAATTGTAGACACATCATATGAATTAGTTGGGATACGCCTATAAAGCTACTCAGGTAGAAATAATAAATGGACAAACTAGAATAAACATATAATAGAATAGAACATTTATTCACATAAAATATGTTTCTAAATACGTCTTGATTTTAAAATACTTCGAGCGCATTATTATGGCATGCAAAAACGAAAATAAAAATTTACTTACTAAATAATAATCATGTCACATTTACATACACATATTAATTATAATAACATATTTATTTACCTGTCTCTATATCTCTAACTAAAATATCACTTATTCCAATATTTAAAAAACGACCCGGTCTTTTTTTTTACATTCAAGATTGACCTTATCCCACCTGATGTTAAATGGTAATGAGGTCCTAGCTTAAGGGTGACAAGTACAGCATAATAAATCTGTTACTGGACTTGTCGCTGTTACCTTGAAGGCTTGACCCCTGCTACTAATGTAGCACCCGCCAGGAGCTCTGGAAACCTTACTCACACGCAGAAACATAACAACACAGGAGTGATTGTTATTTGGCTGGGGTATTCTGCAAGGTGGAGGTATTTCACCAGTCGGGCTGCTCCAGTTCGAGCGATAAGACGCTATGCCCTACCTCTCTTAAAAACTGCGTTAACTTTTACAGATAAACCCAAAGCGATGACATCAACACGTTTTAATACCTCAAAGCTCAAAAAATAAACACTAACTTGATTCACCGTGCCCACATAAAATCAAAACATCAAAAAACCGATAAAAAGTTTTTATCAAAAAATCGATCGCTCCTCAAAAAAGTTAAAAAAAACCGAAACATCGGTCGGAAGCCGGCGCGGTAAAATTTTAATGGCCCCGTACATAACCGATAGATTAATTCGATAAATGCACGGTGTAGCCTGCAATTATGATTTTAACCGCGAGGTATGTTAGTGTGTGCCTTTTAGGTTTTAACTCGATTTTTAAAATGTTAGAAAGTGATTCATGATGGACCAAAGATTGGTGTTAGATGAGAATGCCTTTATAAAATCATTAGGACATTGCGTGGGGAGCTTTTTTTTGGCAATTACAGCGTTATTCTTAAGAATAATCTTGAAGACTGTTTCATGATACATTTATCATGCGTTTTCCATCATCAGCGCTATGGGGTCCCGGGTTCGATCCCTGGTCGAGTCAATGTGGGAAACTTACTTTTCTATATTGTCTCGGGTCTGGATCTTGTAGTACCGTTGCTAGTAAAAAGGTACCTGTGAAATTATTTCTTATTGCATATAATGACAAATACTCGCAACTTGCCAAAATTATTGCTATGCGCATTAGGACCTGCACTTTGTTTATTAATCCTTCGAATTCTGTGGTAAGTAGCTAAAGCACTTGTGTTACAGATTTCACAATGACGGTACCACAATACCCAGACCTGAGACAATATAGTAAAGTTCGTTTTCTATATTGACCCGACCGGGAACCGAACCCGGGACCGCAGACATGGCGCGATGACAAATTCAAGCCCGCTCGCCTCTTAGCCACGGACGTCGTCAAAATAAAGGTACATATGTTATTCAATTTTTATCATTCATCTTAATTTACATGACACAATATATATCTTGGTGCAATATCTATATATACTAATATTATAAAGAGGAAAGATTTGTACCTATTTTTGTATGTTTGTAATGAATAGGCTCAAAAAGTACTGGGCCATTCTATTGGTGAAATATTTAAAAAAATATTTCACCAATAGAATGCTACATTCTTCCAATTTGACATAGGCTACAAAATTAGGGATCCTTGGTAAAATTTGAAAAATTTCAACAGAAAAGCGGAAAGAAATTAATCATCGTTAATGAAGAGATTACTGGGAACCTTGAACCTCTTCAACTACAAAGAGACATTGGTTCATTAAGTGTCTTTTATCGGCTTTATCATGGGGAGTGTTCCGAGGAACTATTTTCCCTTATCCCACCCTCTCCTTTCCTACACAGAACCACAAGAGCCGGCCAACGATGTCATCGCTTCACCGTGGAAAATATTCCATCACGAACCAAAAAGTTCGGTAACTCTTATCTTTGCCGGACCATAAAGAAGTGGATCTCGTTGCCGGCTCATGTGTTTCCTCCTTCCTTTGACATGAATTCCTTCAAAAGGAGCCTGAAGAAACATCTTGCGGGCCAGTATGGCGATGCTAACGGATAGGATATTTTGATATCAAATCCGTTGTCATCGCGATGTGGGTTCCTCTCTTGCTTACCATCAGGCTGGGAGGAGCCAATATACTGCGCTACTATAAAAAAATGCATTAAATAGACGTTTCATTAATATTACTGGTGTAATTTACATGAATAAAAATCTTAAACTTTGACCTCAATCGTCTTTTTTTATGTTAATTCGAACCGGAGGTAGTCATAGGTTCCGAACTGGAGTTAGCTTCATTTCTTTTATATAGAGACCGACTATTCATAAGTATTACTAATGTAATCTATGTGAATCAAAAATATTGACTTTGACTTTGACTTTGAATGGTATTGATAACTGGGCCAAAAAAAAATTACATTTTCTTTCAATTACCATTCAAAATTTCTAAATGTGTATTTTATATCGATTACTTTACATTAACACTCCAAAATCATTCCGAAAACAGTAAGCAACACCACAGCTACCTAAAAATGGTAACATATAATTTTATATGTTTTTAAGAGTTAGTAAAAGGTAATTTTTATGTGGAAACGGTAGCCCGGGATGCTGTAATTACAAATTTCTTAAATTATTATAATCGTGACTTGACCAAAATTCCGTACGACTAAGTACTGACAAGTACGGTTGCCAGAAAAAATAATACTAGTATCGATTTTTTTTATTAATAACTAGCGTCTTAAAAGTTATTTGCATTAAATAAACATTTCATAAATATTACTGTAATTTACATAAATAAAAGATCTTTACTGTATCCTCTAAAGGTTGTCTAGAAGAGATTGCTTTCTAGCAATAAGACCGCCTAAATTGTATTTGAATATGTCTGTAAAACAAATTTCAGTAAATTTTTCTGTACGGTAAAGTATATTTATCCCTACTAATATTATAAATGCGAAAGTAACTCTATCTGTCTGTCTGTTACGCTTTCCCGCTATAACCTCTCAACCGATTTTGATGAAATTTGGCAACAGACATAGGCTACTTTTTGCTAGAAAGTAGGGGGGGGGGGGTAATGCCACCTTTGGAAGTTTATATGGAAAAATGTTTATTTTTGAAGTTAGAGATATGAAAGTTGGCATAAATATAGCTCTATTAAAATATAGACTACTTTAGTTTCGAATATTAGGGGAGATAGGGGTAAAACCGACCATGAAAGGGTGTAGTCCACGCGAACGAAGTCGCGGGCACAGCTAGTATATCTATATTTGTTTAGAGAGGTAGGGCATAGAGATTTATGGTTTGAACTGGAGCAGCCCAACTGGTGAAATACCTTCACCTTACAGAAGACCTCACCCAAATAATAATTACTTCGGTGTTGTTGTGTTCCTGCGTGTGCGTTACCAGAGCTTCTGAGGGGTGCTACTTTAGTAGCAGGTGTCAAGCCTTCAAGGTAATGGTGACAAGTCCAGTAACAGCTATCATTATACTGTACTAGTCACCCTTAAGCTAGGACCTCTAGAATTGGATCGGCCGTCCCCACTTCCCCTGTGACTATCCCAGGGGGAAGAGACGGGCCCGCTTAAAAACAGCCAAGACGCGGTGGTGTTGTGGTTAGCCAGGTTGACCCGATTTCCCACAGCTCCGCCACGTAAGGCGATGAGGTCCAACGGGGGTATTCCTGCCCTTTTCAGGGCACTAAAACCTCCTAAAACTAAAAGGAAAAATGTTTCTCCCCTTGCATCAGTTGAAAAAGCAGCAAGCATGATACATTAAGGTCGTGGGTTCGATTCCCGCACAGCAAGGGGAAATGAAAATTTTCTGTTTCTTTAAAATATTTAGTTATAGTAAAATTTAGGCGGTCTCATCGCTATGAAGCGATCTCTTCCAATAACCTGAAGGTTGAGGAAATAGTAGATGGCGAGAAATGGGTACGGCCTTGCAACATAAATAGAGATTTTATTTTTAAAATTAGTTTTTACTTTTTCTCTTGGAATAAACATGGACAAAGGTTCAAGCAACAATTAGTATATTAATATTATTATTATTAATATATTAAAGATATTTTTGGGAAAACTTTATTTTTGCTGCCCCTCCTCGATATCTGGCGTGAGCCAGAGGGCATTTTGGTCGAGATTTTTTACACGAAAATATACGTCGGTCGGTCTGCTTAGAACGTGTTTTTTTTTTGTTATTTTCCAAAGCTTTTTTCTCGAAACCGTCGAATATTAATGCCGTATCCGTTGGTCTTATGCCTTCAGGGAATAGACCGGTATCCATGGTAATATAAGATGTAGATATCTTTGATAAGGTTTTGCCCTGTCAACGCTTGGAAAACGAGAATTAGATTATAAACATTTAAAATAATTTAACGGGTCAAAACGCGACACCATTTTCATTTAGTAGTTAATTCGAACTACTTACTGCCACTACTTATTGTTGATGTTTACTGCGGTTAGAACGATCAAAAACAATTCCGGATACTGTCAGTGTAGTGTGTCGAAGTGACTTCAATAACATTTTGTTATGTGACAATGTGCGGGTGGATGAAGATGTACAAGCTCCCCCGAACAGACGAAGGCGAGCAAGACCAGTCAGCTCGTGAGCACGGTTGGTGCAACTTAACCGAAACGTCGAGCAGTAAGTAGTTCGTATTAACTACTAAATAAAAATGGTGTCGCGTTTTGACCCGTTTAATTATTTTAAATGAGAATTGGATTTTATACGTAATGCGTATTATTCAGTCTAAATGTACCGATTGTTTTTACAGGTGCTTAAAACTTAAACAAACTTGATCCCAAAGATTGACTGGTAGACAATTCCCCTAGCATTAAGTCCACATGTTGTGCTTTTTTGCATTGAAGATTTTAAATAAATAAATAAAACGAAACGAACGAGGTTACATTTTTGATAAATCAATGCCCGGTTCCAATATTTGAAAAACTATTCGTTCTAAGTAAGAGGCGTAAGCTAAAAACGACTGACGGACGGCTGGTACGGAAAGTAAATTATGGAACGGTATTATTAACGCCTCGTAGTCGGTTGGAGAAAAACGGATAGTCATTTCTGAAAGCGATGGCTGGCACATACGTCATGCTTGTGAACAGGTGCCACCTTTGGGGACTGGTCTGCTCCAGCTTACCTCTTGAAAGTAAAAACTTACTTGAGTACTTATTTGTTTCATCACTCATCAAAACCAAAACTATATGACTTGGTCCAAAGTGAGCTACACATAGCAATAAGTTAGATACTGATACTGTAAATGATCTGCTGAGTTTCTTACCTGTGTCTTCTCGGTAGATATAGGTTCCGAACCGGCAGTAGAATCACTTTGCATTGTATTCAATGACGATTCAAAAGTGTTATATGTAACCTACTTGAATAAAGAAATATTTGTTTTGAGTTTGACACATTATTGGTAAAATTATCTTATTGAAAATGTAATGTTGTTTTGTATGAGAACAAACATTTTTAATCACAGTTACTAAATTATATCAAAACTAGCGACCCGCCTTGGCTTCGCACGGGTGCAATAGGTACTAAAATATGTACGTATTATACAAACCTTGCACTTTATCTTATTACATTGACTCATTGAAAATTGATGATTATTTAAATGACAAAAATGTATGGGTCTAGAATAACTTAATTCTTTGAAATCTTACTATAGCTTTGTATACTTTATTTATGTACCTAGTTTAAGGACACATGGTTATATTTGAAAAGAGTAAGTGTCGAGTTTCTTGCCGGTTCTTCTCGACATGATCAACATTTCGAACACGGCGGTAGAATACTTTATTTGTACTGACTATTCATAAGTGCTTTTGTAAAGCTTACATGAATAAAGATATTTTCTATTCTATTCTATTCTATTCTATTCCCCTCGTACAACAGTGTCGCTAACATGTAGTCTACATCGCATGCTGACTAGCTGAATCTGAATCCGAATGAAATGTCTGAATCGAATAATTAAAAAAGTTAAATAAAGGTATTGAAGCCGTCTTGAATCCATACTAATATTATAAATGCGAAAGTACTCTGTCTGTCTGTCTGTCTGTCTGTTACTCTTTCACGCCTAAACGGCTGAACGGATTTTGATGAAATTTGGTATAGATATACGTTGAATCTCAAGCACGGACATAGGCTACTTTTTATTAGAAAATAAGGGGAGGGGGGTGGGGGTGATACCACCTTTGAAAGTTTATATGGAAAAATTTTTATTTTTGAAGTTGGAGATATGAAATTTGGCACAAATATAGCTCGAAACTTGGATTTAAATATATACTACTTTTTGTTTCAAATATTAGGGGAGAAAGGGGTAAAACCGACCATGAAAGGATGTAGTCCACGCGAACGAAGTCGCGGGCACAGCTAGTATAAAATATTTTGATAAGGATAAATACCAAGGTACTAATAAAGAGCCTTTTCAAGCGGCGGCATATTAATTCAATATTTAGAATAAAAAACCGCTTACTGTGACATAGCTATAATATTTAGACATATGCTGTCGCGACACTTTTTGTAGATAATGACGAGTTCTGCAAAGTCGTAGTACATGATTTTGTTCTATCATACATAGTTTTCGCAGCGCACGCGATGTAAGGAATTGTTCAGGTTATTTTTTTACGCCTTGAGTTACATTATTGGAGTTTTAGTAAGAATCCCAATTTTTTTTGAACATATAATATAACTTATGTCATCCGAGGATAGTGTAGCTTCCCAAGGGTGAAAGAATTTTTGAAATCGGTCCAGTAGTATCGGAGCCTATTCATTACAAACAAACAAACAAATCTTTCCTCTTTATAATATTAGTAAAGATTCATCTGTAATTTTTGCGTAAAAAAAAAATTACCAATATAATAAATATTACATAATTTGCTCAGATTCTCTGGTAAGTAGGACTTGTGTTACAGGACTCAGAATCAACGACGGTACCATAACACTCAGACCCGACCGGGAATCGAACCTGGGACCTTAGCCAGCCAAGGTCCGGCCAGCTCGCCTCTCAGCCAGGTCGAGGTAAAACAAACATACTTATGGACCCATACATTCAAACTGTCACGATTACAATTGTAGTAGGATGGGATCTAATAATCTAAGGATTAAATAAATTATACAGTGATTAAATAAAGTATACAGTGATTAAATAAAGTATACAGCGAAACAAAACTTATGAATGTGAAAATACTGCATATTTACAACACCTGCATTTTTATCCGAAAGGCAATGAAAAAAAATATCCACTCCACTACACAATTTACCAAGCGAAATAATATTGGGCACCCCTGCACTCGACGCGCGAGCTACATTGTTGTACCGAAGACGCGAACGAGGTACGGCAATACCACAGTAACATGCGAGGGCGCGCGGTTTTTTAACAAAATACCCTCAGAAATAAAACATATTGATTCGTTCAATGTATTAAAAAAAAGACTAGCCCAGCATTTAATGAAAACAAAGGTGCTATAAAATAATATCATAATCGAATCATGCAAATTTAAACGTAATTGCCTATAAACTGTTCGTAAATGTTAGTGTTCACAAAATAATTATGTTTTGTTTTATTTTTATGCAGTATTGTTTACAGCTGTGTTTTGTTGTATGTATGTCAACGAACGTGTATTTAATATTACTTAAAGTTTAAGTTCTCATGTAAGTGACGTTTGTCTTTATGGGAATAAATGTCTTTAAACCTTAAACCTTATACAGTCAATAGATAGCATCAAAATAAACATTTTCAGTTCGATTCATTAGTTCTTAATACCAACGTCTTAAAGAAGGTAAGTACAGAGTCCAAAGTGACTTTGTGCTCTCCACGGTACTGTCGAAGCTTTAGATTTTTTAAATTTTTGTAGTACAATTTAAATATTTTATAGAAATATATAAACATTTTTTCTGTTTTATTAAAATATTGTTTTTTGTTAAAGTTGCATTTAAACGAAGTTCAGTACAAAACAGGGGAACTGTCTATCACTAGATCAATAGATATGGGGTTTAATTACACGCCCGCTTATTTGGCGTAATAATACGGTACATTCGGTAAAAAATACAATTTATTGCTCGTAAGACGCGTTTTGATTGATCGATGATGAATCGATCGGGTTTGGGGAACTGTGGAGTCGCTTGGTGTTGATTTTTTTTTTTGGAAAATTGTTTGAACATACATATTTTTTTTTCGGAGGGACATGCATCATTGATGCACCATAACGTCACCCGAGGCAGGTGACGGCGTGTGTGGAACTCCTTGCCCTAATCAGTCCTCATTTTATCCAGTTTCCTATGCATAGATTTAAGCCTCATAATTAAAAAGGGCTATTACAAAATTGATGATTTTTACAAAAATGTATGGGTCTAGAATAACTTAATTCTTTGAAATCTAGCTTTCTATACTTTATTAAAGTACCTAGTATAAGGAAACATTGTTACATTGAAAAGAGTAAGTGTCGAGTTTCTTGCCGGTTCTTCTCGACATGATCAATATTCCGAACACGGCGGTAGAATACTTAATTTATACTGACGATTTAAAACTGCTTTTGTAAAGCTTACATGAATAAAGATGTTTTCTATTCTATTCTATTCATCGCCTTGATGGTGATGCCATGGGAACAGAAGACCTACTACAGCATCATCGGCGGATTGGCCGGTAATTAAGCGGGTCTTTAAGCGTTTCGCACCGCAAGAGATTCAAACCGCGGTACGAATCGCCCAAGAGCCCCTTTTGAATGTGTTGTTTTGCACTACGGTTCGAATAGCCTAAAAGCATTTTGAAGGGGTCAATTCGGACCGCAATGGCTCCAGCCCCGTCATCTGTCGTCGTCGTCGTCCACTGGACCGTGAATGTAATGCCAGTTGTGGAGTGTTTGAACATTCCTAAGCAATACTTATATTTTAAAGAGTTGGTTTGTTTGAAGCGCTTATCTCTGGAACTACTGACTCTAATTGAAAAATATTTTTGTTTTTCATTTGTATAGTACTTTACGCCGTACTAGCGAAATTTAAATATTTTAAAGAAACAGAAAAATTGTATCTTCTTGCGGAATCGAATCCGCGAACTTCACGTATCGCGTGTGGGTTGCGGTTAGCTCAGTTGGAGGAGCACTCCAACTGAGCTAACCGCAAGTTATCGTAGGCGATGAAATTTTTCTGTTGTTCAATCCTTAGCCTCCGGTCTCTGCTGAATATGATGAGAAATACATACTTATCGGCCCGTGGTACATTCGTTGCAGAAATGTTTGAAAACCACGGGTTCGATTCCCGCACCGCAAGGGGAAATACAATTTTTCTGTTCTTTGAAATATTTAAATATTTTTGTTTTGGATAGCCAATTTACTGAGGAGGGCTTTAGGGTATATAACATCATGCTGCGAACGATAGAAGCGAAGGAAGAATTACCGGAAAATGTGGAAAAATGAAAGACGTAAATTACTCTGATTCTGTAGTAAGTTAAAAACTTGTGTTACAGAAATCAGAAACCACGACGGTACCACAACACCCAGACCCGAAACAATACAGAAAAGTACGTTTCTCATATTGACCCGACCGGGGATCGAACCCAGAACCTCAGAGATGGCGCGACGCCAAAGTCCGGCCCGCTCACCTCTCGGTTACGGAGGTCGTCTCGTCGGTCGGTCGTCAAAACCTTACCTTGACAATTACTAATGTAACCAACCAATTAAGTCCAGTATTTAATCAATAGAAATAAAAATCAATGCCATTTTACATTATAATTATATAACTGTTTTTTTTATATTGCACTTCAAGATTGACCTCATCCCACCTGATGTTAAATGGTACTGAGGTCCTAGCTTATGGCGACAAGTACAGGATAATAAATCTATTACTGGACTTGTCGCCCTTACCTTCAAGGCTTGACCCCTGCTACTAATGTAGTACCCCCCAAAGAGCTCTGGAAACCTTGGTCACACGTAGGAACACAACAACACATAAGTGATTGTTATTTGGCTGCGGTTATATTGATTTCGACTCCACAGTTTTCCCAATTAATATTTTAATTGATGTGAGTTTCCTCCATTCTTATTTTTCGACATATTAATGTCGGTATCGAATAAAAATTCAGGAATCCGACCGGGCATCATGATTTAATGCCTCGGGCGGTCGGGACAATATATTAGCGTTCGGAAATTTGATTTTTTGACTTACACCTTTTTGAGTAGCCACCTCTATTCGTGTTTTGATCTCTTTCGTGGAAATATTATGGAGATGACGTGTGGGCGTTTAAGTTAAGGGACATTTTGAGGTCAGACATTTTCTTTGTACTGACTTACGGACAGGCGACCTTGCCACTGTAGTAAAGAGGTATAGAATGCAAGCGACAAAGCTGAAAATTGTAATCAAAGTCAAACTCAAATATTTATTTATTAAATCCCTACTAATATTATAAATGCGAAAGTAACTCTGTCTGTCTGTCTGTCTGTCTGTCTGTTACGCTTTCCTGCTTAAACCTCTCAACCGATTTTGATGAAATTTGGTATAGGTATACGTTGAATCTCAAGAACGAACATAGGCTTCTTTTTATTAGAAAATAAGGGGGGGATGGGGGTAATACCACCTTTGAAAGTTTATATGGAAACATTTTTATTTTTGAAGTTAGAGATATGAAATTTGGCACAAATATAGCTCGAAACTTGGATTAAAATATATACTACTTTTTGTTTCGAATATTAGGGGAGAAAGGGGTAAAACCGACCATAAAAGGATGTTGACCACGCGAACGAAGTCGCGGGCACAGCTAGTTAGGTAATAATTGACACTTTTGAATACAAAGCAAAGTGATTCTACTACCGTTTCGTTACCTATATCTATCATTGAATACAATGCAAAGTGATTCTACTACCGGTTAGGTACCTATATCTATCATTGAATACAATGCAAAGTGATTCTACTACCGGTTAGGTACCTATATCTATCATTGAATACAATGCAAAGTGATTCTACTGCCGGTTCGGTACCTATATCTATCATTGATTTCAATGCAAAGTGATTCTACTGCCGGTTCGGTACCTATATCTATCATTGAATACAATGCAAAGTGATTCTACTGCCGGTTAAGTAACTATATCTATCATTGAATATAATGCAAAGTGATTCTACTGCCGGTTAGGTACCTATATCTATCATTGCATACAATGCAAAGTGATTCTACTGCCGGTTAGGTACCTATATCTATCATTGAATACAATGCAAAGTGATTCTACTGCCGGTTCGGTACCTATATCTATCATTGATTTCAATGCAAAGTGATTCTACTGCCGGTTCGGTACCTATATCTATCATTGAATACAATGCAAAGTGATTCTACTGCCGGTTAGGTACCTATATCTATCATTGAATACAATGCAAAGTGATTCTACTGCCGGTTCGGTACCTATATCTATCATTGATTTCAATGCAAAGTGATTCTACTGCCGGTTCGGTACCTATATCTATCATTGAATACAATGCAAAGTGATTCTACTGCCGGTTAAGTAACTATATCTATCATTGAATATAATGCAAAGTGATTCTACTGCCGGTTAGGTACCTATATCTATCATTGCATACAATGCAAAGTGATTCTACTGCCGGTTAGGTACCTATATCTATCATTGAATACAATGCAAAGTGATTCTACTGCCGGTTCGGTACCTATATCTATCATTGATTTCAATGCAAAGTGATTCTACTGCCGGTTCGGTACCTATATCTATCATTGAATACAATGCAAAGTGATTCTACTGCCGGTTAAGTAACTATATCTATCATTGAATATAATGCAAAGTGATTCTACTGCCGGTTAGGTACCTATATCTATCATTGCATACAATGCAAAGTGATTCTACTGCCGGTTAGGTACCTATATGGGTCAATCAACTTTTATTTGTCCTGTAAGTAATATGTTTTGTCCCTGACCAATAATCGCAGTTCTAAAGAAAATTAAGTGGTTTTTTGGCATATGTCGCATTTATATTATTATTAAGCAAACATACGAGTAATTTATTTTAAATAAATCACTATTAAACTGGGATTTTAATGGTTGTCCAGGTGACAAAACATCTGGATGTAGTGTTTTTTTATTTGTCCCCCAGTCACTAATTATAATGAAACATTACTTTATACAAAGAAATACTATATGCCAATTAATTACGCTTGTACATAATTATTCATTACAGTGTTCCCTAAGATGCTAGCATATAGATTTTTGTTTGTTTCATAATTTTACCGAATTTTTTGCATGTTCGTTTTGGTCCCTATTATATTTTATTATTCCGATTTCCACCGGACAACGGTAAAAAAGTTCCGAAACCAAAACGTAGATGGGTTGATCAGTGCCTTGACAATAAGTCGGTCGATTTGGTGACAACACTCATCTAACCGCTATTTTTATTTCATCATTGCCGCGGTGTCAGTCGGTCGCGCGCATTTTGAAAAATTGGGTGGCTTTATTGTGTGTCCACTGGACAACCAACACAAAAACGTAAATATTTGATATATTGTAGTAAATAAAAGTGAAATTTATTTTATTTTATCTATATTTTTCACTGCGCGTAAGACCTAATTCAAAATATAATTATTTTTTATCAGGAAGCGCAAAGACTGGTAAATGTCACTCGGACAACCAGTCACTTGGACAACCAAAACCGTTGTGCGTGTGAAATTTTGGTTGCCCATGGGACAATTAACGATATAATCAGCATAAAGCAATACTTTTTCTTTCAATAATTAGTCACTAAAGAGCCTCTTACAAAGACTAGAGCATTTAATATAAATTAGATTGATATTTTGACCAATTTCAACTTTTTACTTCTTTACGTGTGGAACACCGAGTAGATGAACGATCCGATGATCTCTGGTGTCAGAGTTTTCAAACCACGTACTACTAGCAGTACTTAGGCCTCTGTCTGACATGATTGTGTAACGACTGCCATCTAATTAATCAATAACTAGAGTCATGTGGATTTCAGAGTCAAATTTACTATTTTATTTCCATAAATCGTGCTGCTCAATGTGGATTCTTAAAATATAAATAATTATCTAAAGAAAAAATGTTAAAATATAAAAAAAACAATTAAAATTAAAAAACTAAAATTTATCATTGATGTACACTTAAAAGTTGATTGACCCATATCTATCATTGAATACAATGCAAAGTAATTCTACTGCCGGTTAGGTACGTGTATCTATCATTGAATACAATGCAAAGTAATTCTACTGCCGGTTAGGTACCTATATCTATCATTTAATACAATGCAAAGTGATTCTACTGCCGGTTAAGTAACTATATCTATCATTGAATATAATGCAAAGTGATTCTACTGCCGGTTAGGTACCTATATCTATCATTGAATACCATGCAAAGTGATTCTACTGCCGTTTAAGTAACTATATCTATCATTGAATATAATGCAAAGTGATTCTACTGCCGGTTAGGTACCTATATCTATCATTGCATACAATGCAAAGTGATTCTACTGCCAGTTAGGTACCTATATCTATCATTGAATACAAAGTAAAGTGATTCTACTGCCGGTTAGGTACCTATATCTATCATTGAATACAAAGTAAAGTGATTCTACTGCCGGTTCGGTACCTATATTCATCATTGAATACAAAGCAAGTGATTCTACTGCCAGTGCGGAGCCTACTCGTACATCTACCGAAGACACCGGCAAGAAACACAGTAGATTATTTACAGTAACAGCATCTAACTTATTGCTATGTGTAGCTCACTTTAGACAGAGTCATATAGTTTTGTTTTGTAAGTATTTATATTCGAGAGGCAAGCTGGAGCAGACCAGTCCTCAATGGTGGCACCTGTTCACAAGCATGACGTATGTGCCAGCCATCGCTTCACTCAACCATATTGAAGGGAATGTAACGACCCGCCACATAACATATATGTATGGAAGAATGAAGCCCATGTTCAGCAATGAAAGAAAGAAAGAAAACACCACTTTTATTGACAAAGAACACATTAAACTACAAAAATTGACATATACACTTCATGTGTTTATACTAAGTGTTCCAAACAAGTTAGTTTTAGAAGATGCTTAGTCTAACTAAAGTAGTGAATATTCTAGTTTAAATTGCTCGATTTGTAAATCAGTAATAAATAGGTGCTAAGTTCATCTTTCAATTAAAGCTAAAATTGTATATTATGTTATAATATTTTTATTGTTTATTTTTAATTGTAGAAAATAATATTACACATCACTATATACAAGAAAAAAAACATACATAAAAAAAATATTTAAAAAAAGACAATACCTATATACAAAATATTTACAAAAGATAGTCCGCTCCAGTGTTTAGGGTGCCCAGAATGATAGCAACATTTCCTCTTTGAATGGCCAGACTTAAACGTTGGCCGAAGTATTTACCAGCATACAGGTCACCAGAAACCTCTACGAGGCGAGCGAACAATTCTTTGAATAAAGTTCGGGCCTCTGTTATATATTTATGAATTTTCATATGTTTATCATGTCATGATTCGTTGAATATAATTTCAAAAATAAGAACTCAATGTTGCACGGCTGTACCCACTTCTTGCCATCTACTATTTCCTCTACCAAAAAGTTGTGGTCCTAACTAAATACCGCCTAAATTGTACTATAATTAATCTGAAAAACCTATTTCTGTAAAGTTTTGTACAATAAAGTATATCTATCTATTAAAATATTTGTCTGCCATCTTTGGATTAACTTCGCCAGGAGAGCAACACCATCTCTTGGCGAATAGCGTAATTAATTTTACATAAGAAATTCGCATTCGCCCTTTATGAAACGGAATTCTGATTTAATTATTTTCTTGTACACATACTTGTTACAATTTTATTTGCATTGTATTATAATATTACGTTAAGTGACAGAATTTTATTTAAAAGATGAATATTATGTATGTTATATCATGTCACTAAAAGAAAGTTTCTTTCTTTCAATACTTTTTTGTATCAAAACAAACGAAATTTGAAAGATTAAAGAAGTATTCACGCATTATTAATTCCCTTAGTCAGGGATTGTCGAGTATCAGCCGGCAGTGCGTTCCAAAGCCGGGTTGTACAGTTAAACAGGCCCAGCCATACGCAACGCGACTAAATTTTATCGCGCTCTTAACAAACGTCAAAATCAATTGAAGTCAGTGCGTCAGCTGCTGATTGGCTGAAAATACGAGTGCGGTGTACTATTAGCCAATCAATAGTATCGAAACTTTTGTCGTCTCATGCGATAAAATTGACATATTGCGTATGCTAGGCCTGCTAGACTTAGAAACGCCGAAGAGACCGTCATGATATTCACTAAGCCATTTATTTGGCCGAACATTTTCTCGACTCTTAGGATACCTAGCTAAACCAACGTCATCTGCATATAGTTACGAAAAAAAACATCTTATTTTGCCCCCTTCCGTTTACTAATTGCGGAACCTGATCCCGAGCCCAGCATTCCTCGAAGCCTGCGTGCAGCCATTGCGTGACATGCCCAATTACCTGCCTGGTTTCAATCTTTTGTTTTATTTGTTCTTCCTCGTCCGATCTTATTTTCATTTTGTTTGAATGTGAGAGGGATGTGTGGTTTACGTAATTAACATCTTAGGTACTTTAGGTTCAACTCAAACTCAAACATTTCTTTATTCAAGTAGGTTACATGTAACACTTTTGAATCGTCATTGAATACAATGCTAAATGTCTACACACGCCGGTTCGGAACCTCTATCTACCGAGAAGACCGGTTAGAAACTTAGCAGATTAGTTACAGGGGCAGTATCTAACTGATAGCTGTGTAGAACACTTTGGACCAAGTCATATAGTTTTATTTTGATGAGTGAAAAAAGCAGTAAGTATTATTTTATTTTAAGTGGTAAGCTGGAGCAGACCAGTCCCCAAAGGTGGCACCTGTTCACAAACTCTAGTATGGCCAATAGCACGTCAAGGATTTCTTTTAAACCCCGGCGCAAAAACGACGTTGTGTTATAAGTTTGACGTGTCTCTGTGTGTATGTATCTATGGCATCGCAGCTCCCGAACAAATGAACCGATTTTGATTTTTTTTTTGAAAGATGAATAAGTCGGGAGTGTTCTTAGGTATGTTTGATAAAAATCTATCCAAGATGGCCGCCTCACAACTACCTCATTATGAGTATCAATTAAAGGGCTTCTTTCACACTTTTTATGTCGGGGTTTTTTAAATTTCCAATTTAAATTTTATTAGTATCAACATTGCAACTTTGCGAAACCGTAGTTATGAACACTAAGCTTACTAAAAAGGAAGACAGTTATATCGTATGGATGTAGTTTGAGAGGTAGGGCATAGCGATTTATCGCTTGAACTGGAGCAGCCCGACTGGTGTAATACCTCTGCCTTTCAGAAGACCGCAGCCAAAAAACAACCACTTCGGTGTTGTTGTGTTCCTGCGTGTGAGTAAAGTTTCCAGAGCTCCTGGGAGGTGATAGATTTAGTAGCAGGGGTCAAGCCTTCAAGATAAGGGCGACAAGTCTAGTAACAGTTTTACTATGCTATACTTTTCGCCCATAAGCTAGGACCTCATTACCACTTAACATCAGGTGGGATGAGGTCAATCTTGGAGTGCAATATACAAAAAAATTACATATCATATTAAACAATTTAGTATAATTAGCTTGTATATCTTTCCAAAAGGGCCCGAAATTCTTGTGTGTCCAAGGGTCTCAAATCTTGTGTGCACTGGGGCCCCAAATTCTTGTGTTTCCTAGGGCCCCAAATTCTAGTTTGCACAGGGGTCTCAGGCTTGTTTAAGACGGCTTTGAAGGTAGGGGTGACAAGTCCAGAAACAGCTTTATTATGCTGTACTTTTCACCCATAAGCTAGGACATCATTGCCACTTAACATCAAGTAGGATGAGGTCAATCTAGAAGTGCAATATAAAATAAAACGTACGCAATTCTTTACCTACACAAATCTCTCCAGAAAAAAAAGGGATTTGTATCCCTACATCCGATAAATCCATCTACGTGAGTTATGTGCACGTTCGCGGGTTCGATTCCCGTAATCATCCCCTCGGGACTGAAATTAGACGCAATTAAAGAGGATTTTGTAGAAATCCTCTGTCCATTTGTTCGTCCAAATTGAGGTTAGCGATTCCGTTTTTGTTTTAATCTTATATCTGTCAGGTATGGCTGATGTATGCGTAATCTATTTTGGAGTAGAATATTATATAAAAGATACAATCGCTGACCGAGTCACTCACTGATTAATCAAAATATTTCTAAAATTATATTACCTACAGATATAACATACGAACTTAAATTTTGGCAAGTAGATTCCTTATACCTAAACCTATGCTTTTTATACAGTTTTTCTGTAAAAATATGAAACTGTGACGTAAATTATATGACTAGAGATTTTTCTTATTACCACAACGGTGTATGTAGTTATTGTTTATAAATATCTACTTACCTTTTAAAGATTATTTGCGAAAAATAAATATGGCCTACGTCAGTTCAAGTCCTCTTTTACGCCATTGATATCTTAGAATAATTTTGAATGGTGTCAACATTCCAATTGGCTACTTGACAGTGTTAAAAATAAATATCCAAATATGTTAGCTCATTTAACATTATTATCTTTTAATTATAAGCATATTTAGTATGTTATTTATGCAAATTAAATTTTACTTTTTTATCTGCGTAACAAAGGAACCGAAACGGAAACCAACATTTGTGTGACGTCACTAAATTACAGTTCGCCAATGACAACTGTCGGCGAATTATATTTATTTTAAGTGGCGAAACGATGATGATTTTACCGATTAAATTGAATTATTGTGTCGCATACCATATTAAGGATTTAATTTAACATTTTACGTTTATTTAAAAAAATCGATATTTTCATAAAATGAAGTCGTTCCGACCCGTATCGGTTTGGTGTATAGAACGTTGACGTCATAATTTCAACAGTCACGTGACTTGGCGTTTCTGCGCGCGTTTTAAAAGACAAAATCTTATTTTTCTCTAATAATTTAAATTTTTCCAGATAAATCGAATTGCTTAGGACATAAAATGAACGGGCGTACATTGTACAATACTTTTTCTAAAACTGCCAAGTAGCCAATTGTAGTAACGCCGTGAAAGTGAGTAACGGAACTATTCTATACAAAACTAACTTAACTCACTATACAAAACTGTCATTACGTAAAATACGATTTCCGTGTGCGATGTGCTAAGTGTAGGTATTAGTCTTCGTTTCAATTTGTATGAAAACCTTGGAAATTTTCATTTTAAATAAAACAATTTCCAGCGAAAAGCGACGATCGATACAAATAAAAAATACTTGGATTTTTAAATTCGTCTAAAAACGGCGGCATCATAAAATATTTATAGACAAAAAGCTTGGCTCCTGCGCTCCGACTCATATTTCCCTCGGCTGAATTACCTAAGTACCGATTGCAAAAAAGTAAGTAAATGTATACTAATATTATAAAGAGGAAAGATTTTGACCTATTTTTGTATGTTTGTATGTTTGTAATGAATAGGCTCAAAAAGTACTGGGCCGATTTAAAAAAATCTTTCACCAATAGAATGCTACACTCCTCCAATTTGACATAGGCTACAAAATTAGGGATCCTTGGTAAAATTTGGAAAATTTCAACAGAAAAGTGGGAATTTCTCTAAGGCGAAACGAAGTTCGCCGGGACAGCTAGTAAAAATTAAAGAGGTTTTCTTATTCACTATCTGTTTTTAGATATATCGTCGCTGCACATGCTAAAACGAACTGTTCGTAAATACCACGTATCGGCTTTTGTACGATTCTGATTGGGAGGTTAAAAAAATCTAGATATCTATTCGTTTGACTATATGATAGGGACCGAGCTGTGTAGAAACTTTTTTGAGGCTTATTTTATAAGTAAGTAAAGCTGTAACTCGTTTAGAGAGTGCATATTTAAATTTTGGGCCTTTTGCAGTTTCGCGGTTTGAATATACTGCATTATATGTATATAACTGTGCCCGCAACTTTGTTCGCGTGGACTGCATGTTTTCAAAACAAAAAGCAGCCTATGTCCGTTCTAGAGGTTCAACGTATACCTATACCAAATTTCATCAAAATCGGTTGAGAGGAATAAGCGGGAAAGCGTAACAGACAGAGTTACTTTCGCATTTATAATATTAGTAGAGATTATGTTGTTTGGAAGGTTGACCACTTTGGCGAAACTTAGTTTTTCGTAAGAATAGGGTAGTTGACTAAACATTTATGTTTTGTTTATCAGATTAGATTCAGCTTATATTACCAAAAATTGGTTATACGCACAACTTTCTTTTTGTAATTAAATCTGCAGAGTTTCTCACCGGTATCTTCTCTGGTTATAGTTTCTGAACCATAGGTAACGTCGTTTGTTATATATAGACGATTCGTAAGTATAACTACACAATGTATTTTACATGCATTGAGAATGAGCAGTCCATTATCAATCTCACCAAAAAATATAAGCCACTTTTTTTTACCGTCTAAAGAAAAAAATATAAAATAGGTACATATCATTTCTTTTTACTAAGTTTCTGTTTTTCTATTGTTTAGCAAGGATACATGTTTAGCGCAACTGTTTTACTATCCCGTGAGAAAATGGTAAATGATTAAAAATTCTGTTTGGTCAGTTAAATCATTGACACATTTTTTTTTCTTATGTATCTGCAATTTAATGCGTGTCTCTTGATATAAATAAAAGTATTATCTATTTTTTTTTAATGCAATTGATTTTACATTCACTAACTTATTAATAAAAATTTAATACTATAAAATGATTAAATAGAAATTGTACGCAATATTTACAAAAGGTTGTCCGCTCCGGTATCTATCTACCAATTGGCTACTTGACAGTGTTAACAATAAAATATGAAAAGTGTTAGATATGTTAGCTTATTAGTAAAGTAATAATTTTACATTTTTATTTTATAATTAAAAGCATAGTTAGTATTTTAATTTTGCAAAATAAATTTTACTTTTTTTATCTGTGGAACAAAAGAACCGAAACGGAAACCACCATTGCAATTCGGAAATGACAGCTGTCGGCGAAAATAATTCATTTTAATGTGGCGAAACAATGATTATTTTACCGATTGAATTGAATTATTGTGTCTTTAATCGTATTAAGAATTTATTGAAACATTTTCCGTTTATCTAAATGAAGTCGTTCCTATGCGTATCGGTTCGTTGTCTACAACGTTGACGTCATAATTTCAACAGTGACATGACTTGGCGTTTTTGCGCGCTTTTTAAATGTGTTACACAAAATCTTATTTTTCTCTGGTTATTTACATTTTTTCCAGATAAATCGAATTGCTTGGGATATAAAATGAACGGGCGCACATTTTGCAATACTTTTTCAAAAACTGTCAAGTAGCCAATTTCAGTAGTTTTGGTACAACAATGTCCAACGAATATTACAAATGTTTTCAAAAATGGATTAACTTAAGACTTTTTTGCACACCATACCACACCTACTTGGCCTGCTGTAACTAATAATTTGTATGATTTTTCCTGGCCTAGGTAATAAATAGGTACGCGAAGGGGCCGAAACGGTCAAGCGTGAGTCGGCCCTCATTATAATTATTGAAGGAAACAAAAAATTAGTTCGAAGGTAGCTTTCGGTAGCAGGTTGCAATATTAAAACTTTGATAGGTATGCCGGAAGATTAAAGAAACCTTGACTTGATTTTGTTTAGTTTACAAACAGGCCTAGCATACGCAATATGTCAAATTTATCGCATGAGACGACGAAAGTTTCGATACTGTTGATTAGCTAATAGCACATCGCACTCGTATTTTCAGCCAATCAACAGCTGACGCACTGACTTCAATCGATTTTGACGTTTGTTAAGAGCGCGATAAAATTAAGCGTAACCCCACACTAGCGTTCTTTGAGCGTCGACGCCCACGCAACTCTGACGCGACGCCGACGCAACGTCGACGCGACGCCGACGCAACGCTTGCGCAGCGGCGCGGTCGCAATGACGAACGCCAGGACTGCGCTCCACAGGCGCCGCGCCGGCCCGACGCCTGCCGCAGCGTTTATTTTGTCAACAGTACAATGATCAACTCAATTGTTTCGGCCCGCCCGTGTTTTAGAACCAGTAGGTAGAAGACTTTTTAGCTGATAGCAAATATGGATGTAGCTTAAAATACTAACTCATATTGCCGAAGAAACCCATTTTCAATTAAGTACTTTTAGTTTTCGAGAAAATAAATGCTAAAGTTGCCTATTCAGGCCATGTGTCAAATAGGTAAAATATATATTTTTTCCTTTACAAGTTGAAAGCATTAATTTATCACTGCAATATAAAACATTATATTGTGCGTTATTCAAATCTTACATTTCCATTTTCAAAACAACTGTACATGACGTCAGCGCGGCGCGACGCTCGAACGCGATGTGCGGAGGACGCCCAGCGCAAGCGCCGCTCAAACGCCGCGCCGACGTTGTGCGGGCCCAACCAACGCTAGTATGGGGAGGTCGCGGGCAAGACGCTGACGCTCGAAAGACGCTAGTGTGGGGTCCCTCTAAGTCGCGTTGCGTATGCTAGGCCTGAAAGACATTTAGATTTTATCGTATTAAATAGCATTTGCTTGTATGTGTTCTTTGCAATAACTTATGTCCGGTTCTGATGTTTGCAAAACGATCCGTTTAGTTACGTATAGTAATAAATTGTACGAGGCGTAAGCTAAAACCGTTCCAGACTCGTAGCCAGTTGGAGAAAACCGGATTGTCATTTTTGAAACATTGCAAATCGTAAAATATTGGATCCGAGCATTAACTTATTTGACGACCTCCGTAGCCGAGAGGTGAGCGTGCCAGACTTTGGTGTCGCGCCATCTCTGAGGTTCCGGGTTCGATCCCCGGTAGGGTCAATATGGGAAACTAACTTTTCTGTATTGTCTCGGGTCTGGGTGTTGTGGTACCGTCGTTGTTTCTGATTTCTGTAACACAAGTGCTTAAGCTACTTACCACAGAATCAGAGCAATGTATGTGATGTTGTCCAATATTTATTATATTTATTTATACTATCCATACTTCCATACTAATATTATAAATGCGAAAGTAACTCTGTCTGTCTGTCTATCTGTCTGTCTATCTGTCTGTTACTCTTTCACGCCTAAACGGCTGAACGGATTTTGATGAAATTTGGTATAGGTATACGTTGAATCTCAAGAACGGACAAAGGCTACTTTTTATTAGAAAATAAGGGGGGGTGAGGGTAATACCACCTTTGAAAGTTTATATGGAAAAATGTTTATTTTTGAAGTTAGAGATATGAAATTTGGCACAAATATAGCTCGAAACTTGGATTAAAATATAGACTACTTTTTGTTTCAAATATTAGGGGAGAAAGGGGTAAAACCGACCATGAAAGGATGTAGTCCACGTGAACGAAGTCGCGGGCACAGCTAGTTGTGTTATAAAAACTACTGTACCAAAACACCTAGACCCGAGACAATTTAGAAAAACCCTTTTTCCATGTAGATCCAACCAGGAATTGAACCTGGGACCTCAGAGATGACGCGACGCCAAGTCCAGCCCGCTCTCATCTACGGAGGTCGTCACAATTAAAAAAAAAATAATAAAATCTTTATTTCTCCAATATCTTCGTTACAATGTTTTGCAGAGTCTTCCCGGTAAGTAGTCTTAATGACACTTGTATTGGGAATGGCTCGCAACTTCCCTTACAGATAGCCACAGATATTGTAGGTATATTGTAGGTGACAATTAAACAATCAGAACTAAATATAATTATCAGACACTGCATAAACGTTCTTCACACAAAGAGATTGAACTCACGACCCGAGCCACTAACCATTGCTCCATTGGACCATTTTAAAGGAGAAACTAATAAAAAAAACATTGATAAAAGGTTATAAAAGGGCTGCGTCCATCATACCGGTATTGCAACTGTGAATTTAGGGCCATTCATCAAGGGCAATGTTCCATAATTGGTCGGATTTTTGCGAATCTAAAACAAAATTCAGCTTTGATTGCCGCGCTCATGTATCCTAAGTTGTGGTGACCACACTTGCAGGCCTAGCATACGCTACACGAGTAAATTCTATCGCGCTCTTAAGAAATGTCAAACTCAATATGTCAACTGTTGATTGGCTGAAAATACAAGTGCGGCGTGCTATCACCCAATCAAAATCAATCAAACCCAAATGACGTATGACGTTTTGCGTATGGTAGGCCTTTTGGTAGCTTTGAATCTGCAACGCGAATAAACAACATCCGAAAGGTGTAGTGATTTCTGCCGCTGACTATGTCCCGTCTATAATTCGCTGCTAGACCTAGGAACGCCTTCTTACTTACGTAAGTATGTCTCCAATTTTCGGGCTCAGCTTAATTGGCTTCCTATTCGTCGTCGACGTGACCTCCATCTTTTATCTCTTCCATATAATATTTTATTTAATCCTCTATCCATTCCATATCTGAAAGAACAATTCCATTTCTTGCAACCCATCAAAGAGTGTGGTATGTGATCTTCCCGTAAATTTCTCCTTACTTTTTCTACTCATGCCATTGAATACTAGGTACTCACAATCTTTCACTGTCCAGTCCATACGCTTATGGAATTCCCTTCATTTACCTATTAGGGAATCTGAGTCCCTTCCCATTTTCAAATCAAGAGTAAAATCTTTTTTTATTTCTTTCTCTTAACTAAACGCAAACATATTATTTAATATCTAATCTGATTTCATATATTTATTCTAGGTATATGTTTGTTTTTATGTATGTATTTATTTATTTATTATTGTTATTTCTTTTTATGTATTTGTTTGTGTATTAATATTTTCTCAAAAAAACTTTTGTTCGGCCACACCCGTTTCTCGATATCTACTATTTCCTCTACCTAAAGGTTGTCTGGAAGGGATTGCTTTCTAGCAATAAGACCGCCTAAATTGTACTTGATTATGTCTGTAAAACCAATTTCTGTATTTTTTTCTGTGCAATAAAGTGTATCTATCTATCTTTCTAACCGCAAGTTATCGTAGGCGATGAATTTTTCTGCTGTATCAACTCGTAAGCCTCCGGTAAGTGCCCTCTGCCCAATATGTTTAGAACTACATACTTATCGCTCTGCGGTATAATCGTTGCTCAGTTGTAAGAGCAGCACGCGTGAAGGTCGTGGGTTCGAATTCCGAACCGGGGTGATGATTTTTTTCTGTTTCTTTAAAATATTCAAAGTTTCTTAGTGTGACGTAAAGCATTAATAAAAATAGAACACTATACCGTCTTCGTCGGCGAAGACGCGCGAAGCAAACGAAGATTTTATCGATTTTGACATTTGTACAGAGCGCGATAAAATTTATTCGCGTGGCAGATCCTAAGTGGTCAAGCCAAGGCTCTTTTCGAACGGTCAGTGTTCAGGCACTCAGCTTTATATGAAACTAGCTGTGCCCGCGACTTCGTTCGCGTGGACTACATCCTTTCATGGTCGGTTTTACCCCTTTCTCCCCTAATATTCGAAACAAAAAGTAGTCTATATTTTAATCCAAGTTTCGAGCTATATTTGTGCCAAATTTCATATCTCTAACTTCAAAAATAAACATTTCCATATAAACTTTCAAAGGTGGTATTACCCCCATCCCCCCCTTATTTTCTAATAAAAAGTAGCCTATGTCCGTTCTTGAGATTCAACGTATACATATACCAAATTTCATCAAAATCCGTTCAGCCGTTTAGGCGTGAAAGAGTAACAGACGGACAGACAGACAGACAGACAGGCAGAGTTACTTTCGCATTTATAATATTAGTATAGATTTGTGTCTTTACCTATAGTTTGCAGTGCCCGGTCTAGGCTCTAACTGCCGCACTGGTTCTAGGCCTGTTGCATTGTAACAGTTCTTCGGTCCATTTACGCGAGTAGCCAACTCTGAGTGTTTTAAACCTGGTTCGTTCATCCAGTATTTTTTCAACTCATCTTTTAGTAGCTGCATAGCCTAGTTCTTTGAAATACCGCAGAATGGCTCTGGGGCAATCTACTTGCGTGGCCCCGGCTTCAACCATGCACCCTATTTCTGTTTCTGTTAATCTGTCCACCAAAACTCACCCCATAACTAGGGCACCCTATTCTCCTGCGTGGGAACGCAACAGCGCCCTCTATAATCAGCCAATCGCTGTGCACAATTACAGACGGACGGACACCAGGTTATGTGTTACTGACGCTGTGTAATTAAACAGATGTGTATATGTATATATATGGGGCCGCAACGCGCTTACCCTTACGGTGTTGTAACGAGGCCTGTGAGCTACGGTAGACTATAGGCTTGTGTATAATCAGTCAAAGTCAAAGTCAATATTTTATTCATGTAGATTACATTTGTACTACTTATGAATCGTCTCTATACAATGCAAATGAAGCTACCTCCGGTTCGGAACCTATAACTACCGAGAAGATACCGGCAAGAAACTCAGTAGTTTTTTTTACAAATAAAAAGCTAAACTTATTACTAATTTTGCACCAAGACATACAGTTAGTTTGTCGGTAGGCCGTATTTCACTTATTAGAGGCCTAGGGCACATAATAATAATTAAATTATAATATTTAAGTGCTTCAAATGACCAAGAGGTTGATACAACAGAAAAATTCAGATTCTGATGAAGAGCACGCGATACGCGAAGGTCCTGGGTTCGAATCTAACATGTATAGTCAAAGTCAAAGTCAATATTTTATTCATGTAGATTACATGAGTAATACTTATGAATAGTCTCTATAAACAAGACAAGTAGATAAATAAAGTATATTAAATCATCTGATTGCAGAATTTCTTGCCAGTTTATTTTAAGTAGTTATAGGTTTTGAACCGGAGGTAGCTTAATTTGGCTTCGCACAGGTGCAAGTAAATACAATTGAAGTTTTCAGCTTTTCTGTGCGTTCATATCAATGGATTATATATATGAACCTTCCTCATACATCCCTCTATCTATAAAAAAAAATCGCATAAAAATCCTTTGCGTAGTTTAGAGATCTAAGCATACATAGGGAAATATAGAAAAAGCTAATTGGTTTTGTACTATGTAGTGATTAATAATAAATTACTGATGTTATTTACACAATTTAAGAGATTTCTGATTTTCTGATCGAACCTAACTGACATCTATCATTTACACAAAGAAGAAGATGCCTTTAAAAGTAACATTAATCCTACTACTACTATAAAGGCGAAAGTTTGTAAGTATGGATGTATGGATGTTTGTTACTCTTTCACGCAAAAACTACAGAACGGATTTGGATACAATTTGGTAGGAAGACAGATGACATACTAGATTAACATATAGGATACTTTTTATCCCGAAATAACGCGGGCGAAGTCGCGGGCAACAGCTAGTAGGTACATATACATTAATGCTCGGGTCCAATATTTGAAAAACGATCCAGGATAGTTGTAATTTACACGAGACGTAACTTCAAGCGACTGACGGACGACTGATGACAGCTGAAATGGAAAGTAAATTTGAAATTAGAATTAACGACTCGTAGAAAAACGGATAATCATTTTTGACACATTACGAATCGTAAAATATATAAAAGAACGTAACAGATATGAACATATCTACCAATCAAAATCACCACCCTTTTTTTCTTTACTGCTGTCGGGCAAACAAAAAAACTGGGCATTCGTATATTTAGCAAAACAAGAAGTATGTAGAAAAGTAACGAACAATAATAATGTAGGTATAACTTACAAGTATAACTCTTCAAATATATGGCTGGCACTCAGGTAAGGCTGAGTACAGATAGTCTGGACTTGATTTTAATTTATTTAGAGAGGTAGCGATTTATCGCTCGTACTGGAGCAGCCCGACTGGTGGAGGTACCACCTTACAGAAGACTCCAGCCAAATAACAATCACTTCTGTGTTGTTGTGTTCCTGTGTGTGAGTAAGGTTTCCAGAGCTCCTGGGGGGTGCTACATTAATAGCAGGGGTCAAGCCTTCAAGGTAAGGGCGACAAGTCCAGTAATATATTTATTATGCTGTACTTGTTGCCCTTAAGCTAGGACCTCATTACCACTTAACATCAGTAGGATGAGGTCAATCTTGAAGTGCAATATAAAAAAAAATAACAATAAGGATTACATAGGTACCTATATAACTGAATTTTTCCACATATTTTTGTAATTGAATAACTGGAAAAGTGCGAGTCGGACTCGCCCATAAAGTGTTCTGTAACTGCAGGTAACATTATATTTTAATTCATATTGGGGTTGATAGAATTAGAGACGGACAGACAGACAAATAGAGAGACAGACATACGTGACGAATCCATGTTTCGTCATTTGGCTACGGAACCGTAAAAAACAGTCTTGTACAGTGTTATAAACCTTTTTCATAAGACATGTTTTTCATTGGCAAGTCAACAAAATTTGACGGGAATTTATTCACTATTTTAATACTGATCTTTATGAAGGAACTAGCGGCCGCCCGCGACTTCGTCCGCGTGGATTTCGGTTTCCATACAAACTTTCATCCCCCTTTTCAACCCCGCACGCAACAGAAGTCCTCAAGGATTAATATTTTCCCCGTTTTTTTCACATTTTCCATTATTTCTTCGCTTCTAATGGTTGCAGCGTGATGTTATATAGCCTAAAGCCTTCCTCGATAAATGGTCTATTCAACACAAAAATAATTTTTCAATTCGAACCAGTCGTTCCTAAGATTAGCGCGTTCAAACAAACAAACAAACAAACTCTTCAGCTTTATAATATTAGTATAGAAAAGTATAAATTACTACTTTTATGAAATCTGAGTATCGGTACAGCTCTGTCTATTTCAAACCGGCACGATCAGCCATCCCATGGACCGCGACATGTATAGCTTAACTTTCAGTATCCTATCTGAACCGTTAAAATATACTAGAATTAAATATTATTTTAACTTTTACAGTGCACACCCATCCTTACCCCGCTCGCTGCGCGTACGCACGTCGCAAATATCATATGACAGAGCGAACCAATGGCGGGCCAGCGCCGGCGGCCGATCACGACTTCGGATAACCAACTGTTCCTTTTTTGAAATCTGACAGCCTATGTATGGTAGGGCATGCCTTACAAATCTTTATACCTAATATACATATACTCTGGTTTTTAAATAGGTGTATTAAACTGACATTTAGAAGTGATACAATTTGGACACCACACTGTATGTCTTAGTGCAAAACTAGTTATAAATTCACCATTATTTGTAATGTGAACGACAGAGTTTCTTGCCGGTGGGATGAGGTCAATCTTAAAATGCGATAAAAAATAAAAAAAGTAATATTTCCGAGCTGCCTGTACCTAGAGAATCACTTGGTATTGTATTCAACACATTGTATTCAATGACTATTCAAAATTGTTACATGTAACTGAGTGTATAAATAAATAATTGATTGAAAAAAATGGTAAAACCGAGTCTGAAATGTAACATAACTGAACGTTCCATGTAAGTTAGCAACCAATAATTTAAATCCGTTTCCAGTGAACAAAAGAAAGTGAAATAAAATAGATGTCGCCATCTTGAAATTTTAAACAGAAAATGACGACTAACTACCTAACAAAGAACTGCCGATTAATTATTGAAACCCCATTGTTCGCTCGAGGTGGAACCTCTATTTTGATCTCTATAACCAGGGGGTAAGTGTCACAACAAATGTCAATCAGCTAAGGTAGCTTTTAAGTCAGTTCTTAGATATTACATAATAAGTAGGTGGTATCGGACATGTCACTTACAATATGATTTTGCAATTATAAATTCTAGGGGAGCTTGCAGTAATAGGTATATTGAGAAATATTGGCGACGATTCAGAGGGTCTAATTCCAAAAACGAAATAAGTTCTGATCCGACAACGGATAGCAATTTTTAATTCTCATAGTCGCAACCAATTCACTTCCGACTGGTGAAATACAGAAGACCGCAGCCAAATAACAATCACTTCTGTGTTGTTGTGTTCCTGCGTGTGAGTAAGGTTTCCAGAGCTCCTGGGGGGTGCTACATTAGTAGCAGGGGTCAAGCCTTCAAGGTAAGGCGACAAGTCCAGTAATAGATTCAGTATGCTGTACATGTCACCGTTAAGCTAGGACCTCTTTACCACTCTTTACCTCTTTACGCTGGGTTCCGCATCTTGTCGCGATGGGGGGGCTCAGTAGCCCTGTGGTCCGGGACGTTGAGGCTGGCCTTGTCACCAAGCCTCCAATACCGCACAGGGTGAAGCCAAGACGGATCCCGAGCTGGGCCGCGGAGAGAAGGTGGCTCTCGCCGGCAAGCCCCCAAGGGCAGAGGTGGATCGTGGAGGAAGAGGAGGACCTCAGTGTTTCGTTGCCGGCCTCCCTGTCCTCCGCGACCCAAATCGCGTCGTGGTGGGGTCGCGGAGGAAGAGGAGGATACGGTATTACGTTTGCCTCCGCGGCCGGTGGGTCTCGGGACTTCATCTGGCTCTCGGAGGGAGAGCTGGATTGAGGGTCTCGGGTGTCCGTAGAGGCGGTAGGCAGCGGAGCACAACAGATCCGCTGCTGGGACCGGAGATGCCAGGCGTGGGGTAAGCCTGGCGTCCGTTACCTCGGTCCCGAGGGGGTGGGGCGAGTCAGGTGGCCTGACACGCTCCAGCTGCGTATTTGCGTGGCGAGATGGGCCGCTTGGCGGTAGGCGCTGTGGGGGAGCCTGTGTAGAATCGCAAGGAATCCCGACTCCCCCACAATTGCGCAGCGTTGGCGACCGAGGGGGTTTTAGTCGGTGCGAGCCCGACACACCACTCTCTGTTCCCCGCTGAGAGTGACGGTGCGGTAGGCATTTCCCCCTCGACAAAAAAAAAACCTCGTTACCACTTAACATCAGGTGAAATGAGGTCAATCTTGAAGTGCAATATAAAAAAGAAAAAAAAACTTCGAATGCGAATTAAGCGATTTCAGAAAACATATCTAATATTGTTAATGCAAATCAAAAAGCACGTTTTAAGTCCCGAACTTTTGATAAATCTTCAAAAACGAAAGCTTTTAATAGCTAATTAACGAATTAAAGACTTCGGAGTAAGTGTCAATGTATTGTTGTTTATCTAAAACTATATATAAAACTGGTGGTATCAAGTAGATATATACCCGGTTACAATATTTAAAAACGATCAGTTCTACCGTAACTACGCATAGTAATAAATTATACGAGGCGTAAGCTAAAAACGACCGACGGACGACTGATGACAGCTGATATGGAAAGTAAATTTGAATTGAGTATAACGAATCGTAGAAACCTGACTACGCGTCTGAAACGGTTTCAGCTTACTCCTCATATAATTTATTACTATCCGTTACCAAAACGGTTTGTTTTTCAAATATTTTTTTTTTATAATGCTCTTCAAGATTGACCTCATCCCACCTGATGTTAAGTGGTAATGAGGTCCTAGCTTAAGGGTGACAAGTACAGCATAATAAATCTGTTACCTGGACTTGTCGCTCTTACCTTGAAGGCTTGACCCCTGCTACTAATGTAGCAGCCCCCAGGAGCTCTGGAAACCTTACTCACACGCAGGAACACAACAACACAGAAGTGATTGTTATTTGGCTGCGGTCTCCTGTAAAGTGGAGGTATTTCACCAGTCGGGCTGCTCCAGTTCGATTACTATTGGCGCACCCATCAAACTATCTGCAACATCCAAGGGTTGACTGGTAGAGAATGCCCCTAGCATTAAGTCCACCTGTTGTACTTATTTGTGCAATAAAGTTTTAGAATAAATAAATAAATATTGGAATAGGGAATTAGTAGATGTAGATCTCGTTCAAATCATTTTTCGGTGGAAGTATGCATGGCATACATACAATCCTACTACTATTATAAAGGCGAAAGTTTGTAAGTATGGATGTATGGATGTTTGTTACTCTTTCACGCAAAAACTACAGAACGGATTTGGATACAATTTGGTAGGAAGACAGATGACATACTAGATTAACATATAGGATACTTTTTATCCCGAAATAACGCGGGCGAAGTCGCGGGCAACAGCTAGTCATATATATTTTTTAGTTCGGAGTAATCGGTTGAAGGAAAACAAATAGTCATTTTTAACACATTACGAATCGTAAATTATTGCAACCGGGCATTTAAAATGCCTTACGTATAACCACCTAGACACAAGATCAAACATATGTTCACAAAACGAATGCTATTTCGAAATAAACAAAAAATAACTAGAAAACAAAATGGCCGTAGAATCAGTGAAGAATTCCGATCGCCATAAAAATAGAAGACCTTTGATTGATGCCTGGACAAGCACCGAACCGACTACCCTGGGGTAACGTCCGCCGTAATCACTGGCCAGTTCGAGATTGATTTAATGTCTTACCACTATGCGATGACTCATAGTGAACTCTAAACCGTTTGGAATAAAGGTGCGTTGAATCCAGCGATCGACGCAGCCTATAAAATGTATTTTAGCTTAGAAATGGGTTAAAAACTAAATGTTTTGATTGATTGAATGTTTCTTCGGTTTGTGCTGAGTATAAATCAAATTTTTTTTCGTTTATTAAAGCTGAAGACTATTTATCATTTGTAATAGAACGTTCTGAAATGTTTTGGGAAAATTGTGTTTTTTGTTCAAGGGCAGACAAATTGTTGCTTACATTTTTGTACCAATTTTGATAAGACACATTTTTTCTTTTAAAACTTTTGGTTTTTAATGGATTTGACGGTTGTTAAAAAATATTTAACGGTTAAAAGATACGTTTTTATCAATAATTGGTTGTATGTGTGTTACCTACTCATTATTTAACACCAAACCTACTGAAAACATTTGGATAAATATAAAATGAAATACCACTTACTGTTATTTGAATGATAAGGACGTGTGGATCACTACCTAGTCTGCTCGCCTGTACTTGCGTGTTTTATATTATTTTAAAAATATAATGACACATTTTCTCAATCAATGTCAGTATGGGGCCACGATGACGCATGTAAGTCCTGCAGTTAATTTCATTTATTTTACAAATAGATACTTTTGTTTTATATATTTTTTTTCAATAATTGATTTTTAATTTTTATTTTACAATTGACAAACTAACTGTGTGTCTTAGTGCAAAATTAGTAATAAGTTTAGCTTCCATTTGTACAAAAAAACTACTGAGTTTCTTGCCGGTATCTTCTCTTTAGTTATAGGTTCCGAACCGGAGGAAGCTTCATTTGCTTTATATAGAGACTATTCATAAGTATTACTAATGTAATCTATGTGAATAAAAAATATTGACTTTGACTTTGACTGACTGATTATTTTTTTAAAAGAAACAGATAAATTTTATCTTCCTTAACTTAACTAAACATAACTTTCGGTTAGCTCAGTTGGAAGAGCAGCACGCGCGATACGTGAAGGTCGCGGGTTCGAGCCCCACACCGCAAGGGGAGATGATTTTTTTCTGTTTCTTAAAAAAACATCTAAAAGTTCGAGAATGCGGCGTGTTGCATTATAAAAATTGTAAAAAACTATTGATTGATTAAAAATTAAAAATGATATAAATTACGTCAGTTATATTTATGTAATATCCATACCATACTAATATTATAAATGCGAAAGTAACTCTGTATGTCTGTCTGTCCGTCTGTTACTCTTTCACGCCTAAACGGCTGAACGGATTTTGATGAAATTTGATACAGGTATACGTTGAATTTCAAGAACGGACATAGGCTACTTTTTATTAGTAAATAAGGGGGGGATGGGGGTAATACCACCTTTGAAAGTTTATATGGAAAATTTTTTATTATTGAAGTTAGAGATATGAAATTTGGCACAAATATAGCTCGAAGCTTGGATAAAAGTATGGTCTACTTTTTGTTTCGAATATTAGGGGAGAAAGGGGTAAAACCGACCATGAAAGGATGTAGTCCACGCGAACGAAGTCGCGGGCACAGCTAGTCTATACATATAATGCAAATGACGCTACCTCCGGTTCGCAACCTACAACTTACAGAGCAAGAAACTTTGTAGTTCACACTAAAAATAAAGATGAACTTAGGTTTAACTAATTTTGCACCAAGACACACGAGACATAATTTTTACAATTTACACACCACACACAGATTATAGAGATTTTGAGAGAGGTAGGGCATAGCGATTTATCGCTCGAACTGGGGCAGCCCGACTAATGAAATACCTCCAACTTACTTAGAAGACCGCAGCCAAATAACAATCACTTGTGTGTTGTTGTGTTCCTGCGTGTGAGTAAGGTTTCTAGAGTTCCTGGGGGTGCTACGTTATTAGAAGGGGTCAAGCCTTCAAGGCAAGGGCGACAAGTCCAGTAACAGCTTTATTATGCTGTACTTGTCACCCTTAAGCTAGGACCTCAATCTTAATATAAATAAATAAAAAACAATCAATTCAGTCAAACTTGTATATTTCTATATAAAATACAGACACAAACATTGTATAGTATATTGGACACAAAATAAGTATATCCTTACATCTAATATGCGTCATTCGCAAATCAGCTTTATGCGTGATAACATAAGGTATTTTTTGAGGCACGTCTAAATGTATCTTTTGGCACACGTGTTGTTTTGGGTATCAGTTAAAAATTAATAAGTTTAAGCTTTAGTAAAAGGAATTGGGCACAGCGATTTTACGCTAGAACTGGAGCAGCCTAACTGGGGATATACCTCAACCTTACAGAAGACCGCAGCCAAATAACAATCACTTCTGTGTTGACAAGGAATAAAAGCAAGCACAACTCCCTTTGTGACACGTTGTACAAACAGTCCCAGAAATTCTTTCTATATGTTTGAAGCAACTGCTGAGGAGGTTGAAAGAATCATATTAACCCTGAAATCTGACTGTTCGGTAGGCTGGGATGGGATAACAACAAAAGTTTTAAAGTGTGTTGGTCATTTAGTTCTTCCAACTCTTACAGACTTGCTAAACCGCTGCATACTGAATGGCGTATTTCCAGAAGCGATGAAAAAATCAATAGTCATTCCAATACATAAGGCTGGAGATAAAAAATCTATCGACAACTACCGTCCAATTTCGCTTCTCCCTGTGCTGTCTAAAGTACTAGAGAAAATAATAAATAAAAGACTGATGCACTATCTCGAGGAAAAGAAATTACTATCGCAATCACAATACGGCTTTAGACCAGGCAGATCCACAGATGAAGCTGTTCACGATTTTACAGAATTTGTAGTGGACAAATTGGACAAACAACATAAATGCCTAACGGTGTTCTTAGATTTAGCAAAGGCGTTTGACACGGTTTCTTTTTCAAAGCTCCTGGAAAAGCTAGAATTCGGTTTTGGACTCAGGGGAAGGCAGGTGGAGTTAATTGAGAATTACCTTAACAATCGTAAGCAAAGTGTCAGAATAAATGGTTTGCTGAGTTCTGAATTGACAATTACCTGCGGCGTACCACAAGGTAGTATTCTTGGACCCACCCTATTTCTCTGCTATATTAACGATTTATGTAATCTGGAAATCCCAAACTGCAAAATAATCTCATATGCAGACGACACCACCCTTACCTTTTATGGTCAGTCCTGGACAGAAGTTTTTGAATTGGCTCAAAAAGGTTTCGATATTGTTACTCACTGGTTAGCTTCAAACTATTTAACACTTAATGCTAGTAAAACAAAATATATTTGTTTTTCAATGAAAAAGACTTACATTTCTTCAAACGATCTGAAATTAAAGGCTCATTCTTGCTCGTATCCACCTAGCTCATCCTGTAACTGTCCCCATTTAAACAGAACCAATAATATACGTTATCTGGGAGTAATCATCGATGAAAGACTGACGTTCAAAGAGCATATAAACAGACTCGCTCAAAGAGTTCGAAAATTGACATTTATTTTTAGAAGATTAAGGAATGTTATTGATGGGGACCTCATGAGAGTTATTTATTTATCACTTTGCCATTCGATAATATCATACTGCATAACTTCGTGGGGGGGAGCCGCTAAGTCACACCTGATAGTATTAGAAAGGGCTCAAAGGTTGATACTAAAGGTTGGTTGGAAAAAACCGCGACTTTATCCCACAACAGAGCTATACAGGGATTGCAAAATTCTAACAGTAAGACAAATGTATCTGTTTGCAGTTATTATGAAAAAACACTCTCTCATGCCGTTCTGCAAGACTCACCCACTCTCTAATTCTAGACGCTGTCATGAGGTCTCTACAATGCGATATGGAAGAACAAAATTATTTAATAGATTCTTTATATACCAAGGGGGTAGACTTTATAACATTGCTAACAAAATTTTAAAAATCTACTCGCAGACAAAACATAATTGTAAAATGAAACTTTCAAACTGGCTACAAACTATGGATTACTATGATACAGAGAAATTATTTTCTAACTAAGTTAAATATGTACTACAAACATCCAAATAGCACACACCCACACACAAAACTCACACACATAAAACTCACACATACAAAACTCACACAGCCATAAACATACACACGTAAACAATACATCACAAATAGAATATGTTCAAGGTATTATAACACTTTATTGTAATTCTGATCATAATATAATTGTTTTTGTGCCGTAGCGGCAGGGATGAGACCTGGCGACCTAAGACACAGGGTTTACCTAGTTTAGGCACCAGTCTCCCGATCACTTTGTGTCTAATGACTAGAATTGTGATAGTGTGTATCTTGTACAAGGGAGAAAAATAAAGATTTTATTATTTATATTTATTTATTATTTATAAAATAATGTATAAAGTGGAGCGAATTCAAACGCACATAGAGTTTCAAGTGATTTTTCCACGTTTATAACTGGCTTTAGACTTTGCCTTGAAATCAGCTTAAACAAGATCATTGGTATCCACAGGATGAAATTACGTCAATTTTTGCGAAATTGGCAAAATTAGTCTCTCTCTATTAAGAAGTCTTATTACCATTTATGCCATGTTCCAATATTTAACGATTGGTATTGAGTCAAAAATGACAATTCGTTTTTCTACGGTTCGTTAATTCTAATTTCAAATTTACTTTCCATATCAGCTGTCATCCGTCGTGCTTTCGTTTTTAGCTTACGCCTCGTTTAATTTATTACTATCCGTAACTAGGATGATTCGTTTCTCAAATATTGGAACCGGGAATCAGCATATAAACTGACCAATAACCGCTTTTGTTACATCATCTGACATTTCCTATAAATACAATATATTTGTTTAACGTTGTCGTAATTTAAAGCACTTAATTCAATATTTCAATATTGTGACTAAAATCACTTCTTAACAGGATTCGAAACTCTGAATTTGTTGATATTTATTTTTAACCAGTTAAATTTAAACTTCAGTTTGTATGTTACAAGCCACTGTAAGGTTATAAACATCGTTAGATTACAATCTATCTCGTGAAAGATTGTGAACCGTGACATATGATTGCAATTTAACTAATTGTTCTATCGATGGGGATTGGTCAAATTTCCCAATGGATTGTGGACTTTATATTATCCATACTAATATTATAAATGCGAAAGTAACTCTGTCTGTCTGTCTGTCTGTCTGTCTGTCTGTCTGTCTGTCCGTCCGTCTGTTACTCTTTCACGCCTAAACGGCTCAACGGATTTTGATGAAATTTGGTATAGGTATACGTTGAATCTCAAGAACGGACATAGGCTACTTTTTATTAAAAAATAAGGGGGGGATGGGGGTAATACCACCTTTGAAAGTTTATATGGAAAAATGTAGTCCACGCGAACGAAGTCGCGGGCACAGCTAGTTAAAAATAAAATCGATAATGAAGTGGTAAGTTTCATAGAATTAGGGAAATCGTGTACCTATTTTTAAATGTCTAAAATACCGAACAATCGTTTTTTAATATTTTATCATTATACAATATAATTTATGTTGTTATTTTCATCAATAACGTGGAAATACCATCTTGGGATTGACAGTAAGTGGTGCATACAATATAGGTACCATCAGGCCTAGCATACGCAACGCGACTAAATTTTATCGCGCTCTTAACAAACGTCAAAATTGATAAAATGAGTGCGTCAGGTTGATTGGCTAAAAATACGAGTGCGGTGTGCTATTAGCCAATCAACAGCATCGAAACTTTGGTCGACTCATGCGATTAATTTGACATATTGCGTATGCTAGGCCTGTATAACAGGGTAAAAGATAAAAAAAAGAAAATAAAATATAAAATAAAAAAAAAATAACTGCCTTTAAAGCAACAACCATTAATAATTAATATGTCAAATAGATTTATATTCTCATAAAACTTATTCATAATTTATATGTAGGTATATAGTAAAAAAACACCAAGATTTTTTATGATTGAGTACAAATGACATAAAAACATATACTTTACTTTAAATTTGTCATGTATTGGATATAAGTTAGCGTTAAGTATAATGTGGCAGGTGGCTTAGTACTTTAAAACTGCAATAATGATGAATGTCCAAAATATTATAATCTTTTTATTTTTTAAAGTACTTTACACCGTACTAGTGAACTTTAAATATTAGAAACAGGAAAAATTTATCTCCCCTTGCGGTGCGGGAATCGAACCCACAACCTTCACGTATCGCGCGTGCTGCTCTTCCAACTGAGCTAACCGCAAGTTGTCGTAGGCGATGAAATTTTTCTGCTGTATCAACTGTTAGCCTCCGGTAAGTGCCCGAATATGTTTAGAACTACATACTTATCGGCCCGTGGTACATTCGTTGCAGAAATGTTTGAAAACCACGGAATCGAAGACACCTTGGCATCTTAATCGATTTTTTATTTTTATAATCGTGCGTTCGCAAGTTATCGTAGGCGATGAAATTTTTCTGCTGTATCAACTGTTAGCCTCCGGTAAGTGCCCGAATATGTTTAGAACTACATACTTATCGGCCCGTGGTACATTCGTTGCAGAAATGTTTGAAAACCACGGAATCGAAGACACCTTGGCATCTTAATCGATTTTTTATTTTTATAATCGTGCGTTCAAACTCAAACTCAAATATTTCTTTATTCAAGTAGGTTACATATAACACTATTGAATCGTCATTGAATACAATGCAAAGTGATTCTACTTCCGGTTCGGAACCTATATCTACCGAGGAGACACCGGTAAGAAACTCAGCAGATCATTTACAGTATCAGTATCTAACTTATTGCTATGTGTAGCTCACTTTGGACCAAGAGTACTCAAGTAAGTTTTTACTTTCGAGAGGTAAGCTGGAGCAGACCAGTCCCCAAAGGTGGCACCTGTTCACAAGCATGACGTATGTGCCAGCCATCGCTTCACTCAACCATATTGTAGGGAATGTAACGACCCGTTTCGATCGATTCCCACACCGCAAGGGGAGATAAAAAATGTTCTGTTTCTAATATTTCTATTCGACTCATTACGTCACGACACATATTATTAGGATGTCTTCGCGGACCACTTGGAATGCCAGGGACCACCGGTTAAGAACCACTGGTCTAAATCATGGCAGACTACTCACTTTCGACTTTGTAACGTCCTTATGACGTAGACATAAGATCTAAAATAGAACTTAACAGTTTACCTTGACGTGCGTACCATAATTACCAATTTATGCTTAACACTCTATTTATTTGTAACACTACACATTAAATATCAACATGACAAAGAATATCGTAGTAAATACATTTATCAGAATTTTAAATATTGTAACTTGTTTAGAATTTTTTTTTATATGAGTAAATGCAATCTTAATAGTATGTATAATCAAAAACATGTCAAACTATACATTTTGGACTTTGCACCGCCCTTATTATGTACGCATAAGAACCAATATTGAACGGCAAGCGTGTTCTTGTTCGTACAAAAATATTTTGATACACTGGTACATTTTTCATACAATTATTTCATAATAACAATCACTGAAAGTCTGACATTAAATCAAAATTTAAAAAACACAATTGATTTGATTTCAAAATTGTTGGAAAAGAATATGCCGACAGGCAGGAAAAAAACAGTTTATAAACTTCAAATATTATTACGTACAGTTTCAAGTTATAGCAAAACTTTAAAAATGTGTTCCAATTTTATTCTAATAGAAATAAATATTATTACGTGAATTTTTTATTCCAATTTAATGAAATATATCAAGTTGATTAACAAGTTCAATATGGCTTACACAATATTTGAACATAAAAATTAAAATTTATCGAATATTTGAAATTAAATATATAAATTATACCTTTTTTAAGAGAACACATAATATTTTGCAAACTAAAACTTATTATTGAGTATTCAGCATAATTTCATTCTTAATACAACGTATTGAATTTAAGATAAAAAAATAAAATAAAGAAAGCTATTTAATATTAACACTGGAAGACGATTCAGTCTATGGTCACAATAGTGACCGATGGATGAAAAATATGGCAGCGACGTATTCTTAACTTTTCTCAACGTCTTTTGTAGTTTATGGATGAAATTAATAAGTAAGCTACATTATAATGTGGCAATAGCCAAATTGAGTATACAAATACTTTGGAATATATCTCTTATACCTAAAAGAATAATACTAAATTTAGCCTGGCAGTACAAATGAGTATATTTAAATACAGATCTCTAATATTCAAAAAACATTATAAAATATGACACAATATTTCGATCAATTTATCATAAATCCAATTATATTTATGTATTATGCAAATATATTTTATTTTACATCAAAAGCGTCTATGAAAATATATCTATATATTTATTACGCTTTACATGTACATTTACATAAATAAATGCTGCCTATATTTTCCCATATATGTAAAAAAAAATAGGAATAAAATCTCATCAAAATCGTAAAAGTGATACATTGTAATCGATGACAATAATAATACAAGTAAAAAATGCAGTTTGTATTAAATTATAGCAAAATAAAATACAGTAATACCTCTCTTTACGCGACACACTTATGCACGGTTTTACTATAACGGGCATTTTAAATTTCACGTTTACATACGCGCATTACGCAAAATTTTATCGCTCGAACTGGAGCAGCCCGACTAGTGAAATACCTCCACCTTACAGAAGACCGCAGCCAAATAACAATCACTTTGTGTTGTTGTGTTCCTGCGTGTGAGTAAGGTTTCCAGAGCTCCTGGGGGGTGCTACATTAGTAGCAGGGGTCAAGCCTTCAAGGTAAGGGCGACAAGTCCAGTAACAGATTTATTTTGCTGTACTTGTCGCACTTAGGCTAGGACCTCATTACCACTCAACATCAGGTGGGATGAGGTCAATCTTGAAATGCAATAGATATATAAAAAAACGACTCTTTCCTGGAACGTATCTCTCGCGTAAAGCGAGGTATTACTGTATTTTATTGCTACACAACACTAGCGAGGAGTCTTAGAAATTACATTTAAAGTCTTAGAGCATTCAATTTCAAAACAAAACCACGTTTCATAAAAGTCATAGGAATATTTTAAGGGCGAATTTTTCAATATACAATTTTAATACACGATATACATTTTGTATTCTTATAGGTAGTAATCTCTGGATCTACTGAACCGATTTACGAAATAGGGAAACGGAATAAAAATTGGTTTCAGTTCGTCTGTTAGTGCTTTCGAAAATGGTCCCAAATTCTTGTGTGTCAAGTGCCCCACGCTGGTTTAAGATGGCCTTGGTCTCTAGAAAAGAGTCTACACATTTTTAAAAATACAATTATCCAGTTTAATCAGTTAAAAAATCAGCCCTCAAAGTTTTATTAAAATCTGTTATAAAATCGTACCTTTGTACCATTCAGTTCACGCAAGACAAATCAGCTGTTTACCTTCATCCATCTGGAACTGGACCTTGTCAGAATTGGCAGCTCTATCAGCTGTTTTTGACAGCGCACTCGCTAGAAAGATCAGAGTCACGCCTGTCGCTGTCACGAACATTGCCCACCCTGGAACAAAAATAGAGAGGTAAAAATAAGAGACGTAGGGCATAGCGATTTATCGCTCGAACTGGAGCAGCCCGACTGGTGAAATACCTCCACCTTACAGAAGACCACAGCCAAATAACAATCACTTCTGTGTTGTTGTGTTCCTGCGTGTGAGTAAGGTTTCCAGAGCTCTTGGGGAGTGCTACATTAGTAGCAGGGGTCAAGCCTTCAAGGTAAGGGTGACAAGGTAGTCTTACCAATAGAGCATTCTCCAGGGATATAAGGCTCGGAGTATTCTCCGCATAGTCTCTTCACGCGGTCCGCCCCCCACCCCCAGGGATAGAGAAGGAGGCCAAGCACGCCGAAAAGACCTGGAAGATATAAATTGATAAGACTTAGTACTTTATTTTAAATCCACAATCAAATTATCAAAATTGGTTAATCAGTTTGGTAGCTACTAAGCCACGGACACATATACACACATACAGACAGACACGTCAAAAATGATACGACCGCATCGTTTTTGCGTCGGGGCACATAAAACAGAAATAAATAAAAAAATAAAAATAAAACATCAATTTATTTTCACTCCACAAATGACATGTTATTCATACAGATCTATGATTTTTATCTAGGTAATGATATGTCATTCGTGTCAGGACTGGGTGGCCCATGTAGATTCAAGGACCTGTACAGGTCACCAGGCCCCCCTATGATTACATGGCAAGGCACATAAAAGTACATCCAGTTTAGATGAACTTGATTAACATTGAAAAGACAAGACCAAATTTGTGGTGAGTGTGATAGGAAAGTTTTTTGTTTAGTGTAGATGTGTTGTTTAATGTGTGTGTGTTTGTGTGTGAGTGCGCGCGCGCGCGTGTGTGTGTGTGAGTGTGTGTGTGTGTGTGTGTGTGAGTGTGAGTGTGTGTGTGGGTGTGGGTGTGTGTGAGTGCGTGTGTAAATATGCAACACTCATGAGTTTCCGTGTGTGATTTTTATAAAATATAGTTTGTATCATATGTTTAAATTAAGTAGCTGTTCATCTGCTTACGATAGGCTCTGTAGATATTATTTTATTGTATTTTAACATGTCCATTTATTATTGTTGTTTATATTAAGCTTTTGATGTAATTTATTGTACAGATATGGGTCCAAAGAAATTGCCCTAATTAAATTTGCTATCCAGGAATTGGAATCAAAGGTAATAACTGTTGGGCATTGCCTGAAAATTATTGGCCCTTATAAGTTTTAAACTAACTTTTTAATCGAAAGAACTTTTGTTTATTTATAACTAGCTGTGCCCGCGACTTCGTTCGCGTGGACTACATCCTTTTATGGTCGGTTTTATCCCTTTCTCCTCTAATATTCGAAACAAAAAGTAGTCTATATTTTAATCCAAGTTTCGAGCTATATTTGTGCCAAATTTCATATCTCTAACTTCAAAAATAAACATTTTCCCATATAAACTTCCAAAGGTGGTATTACCCCCATCCCCCCCCCCCCTTATGACGGTGATACGTGAAGGTCGTGGGTTCAATTCCCGCACCGCAAGGGGAGATAAAATTTTTCTGTTTCTAATATTTAAAGTTCGCTAGTACGGCGTATAGTACTATAAAAATAATAAAATCGATTAAGATGCCAGGTGTCTTCGATTCTGTGGTTTTCAAACATTTCTGCAACGAATGTACCACGGGCCGACAAGTATGTAGATATAAATATATTCGGCAGAGGGCACTTACCGAAAGGCTAACGGTTGATACAGCAGAAAAATTTCATCGCCTACAATAACTTGCGGTTAGCTCAGTTGGTAAGAGCAGCACGCGCGATACGTGAAGGTCGTGGGTTCAATTCCCGCACCGCAAGGGGAGATAAAAATTTTTTGTTTCTAATATTTAAAGTTCGCTAGTACGGCGTATAGTACTATAAAAATAATAAAATCGATTGAGACAGAGTTACTTTCGCATTTATAATATTAGTAGGGATGAGAATAATTTTGTTTTTTTTTTGTTTATTCATTTTGTTAATAGCCGGTCATGATAAGTGGGTTTTATTCCTTAATTGTACTGAGTGGTTACGAAAGCCAGATATGAAAGTGGACAAATATATTTTAATTAATAACCAGTTTTGAAAATGGAAAAAAAAAAGTCTCCTTTCGTAGCTGTTTATGAAAAAAACAATTTATTTCTGTGTTCATAGCTAGTTACGAAAGATCAGTTACGAAACGACCAAAAGAAAAAAACTGCAAACGTTTTAGCAAACGACGTTTTGCAGGGCACCGATTTAACTACTAAGTTGTTTAGGCGTCGTTTATTTTGAACCTCCGACGCAAAAACGACGGGGTGTTATAAGTTTGACGTGTCTGTGTGTGTGTGTCTGTCTATGGCATCGTAGCTCCCAAAGAAATGAACCGATTTTGATTTAGTTTTTTTTAGTTCCTATTGTAATAGAATTATATGAAGCACAAACAATTTTACTATTGGCGACTCGTGAACCCGGAGCAAAGTTCTCACCTCCAAGTGCCTGTGTAGCACCAGCTAGCGATATGACGCTTTTCTTAAAGACAGATTGAACACAGCAAGCCATCACACCGCTTAGCACTGTAGCGAACTGAACAGCAGCACCTGGAACATTAACAAATAAAATGTAAAAAAGTCAGCGAGGCAAGGCATAGCGATTTATCGCTTGGACTGTAGCAGCCTGACTGGTTAAATACCTCCACCTTGCAGGTGCAGCCAAATAACAATCACTTCGGTGTTGTTGTGTTCTTGCGTGTGAGTAAGGTTTCCAAAGCTCCTGGGGGTGCATTAATAGCAGAGGTCACAAGGTAAGGGCAACAAGTCCAGTAACAGCTTTATTATGCTGTACTTGTCGCCCTTAAGCTAGGACCTGATTGCCACTTAACATCAGGTGGGATCAATATAAAAAAATATATAAAAAAATCATCAAATTTTACAGGAAAAACATCAAAATCCTCAAGCATTCACGCATCTGCATCTATGTCATCCTAATTGACTCATTCTTCTCAATAATTACTTTGTAGCAATAAATTGTATTTTCTAAATCCGGACCCAATGATTCATAGTCATGAGATAGGTCAATACCCTCACGGTAAGTGTTAAAAGTAACTTTATGATCATCTTTACTAATATTATAAGCTATTGGGTTTATTTGTTTGAACGAACTAATATCACCTACTGATTTGAATTGTATTTTTTTTTGTGTTTGATAGTCCGTTTATCGAAAAAATACCTTACAGAAGACCGCAACCAAATAACAATCACTTCTGTGTTGTTGTGTTACTGCGTGTGAGTAGTGTTTCTAGGGCTCCTGGGGGGTGCAACATTAGCCTTCAAGGTAAGGACGATAAGTCCACTAACAGATTTATTATCCTGTACTTGTCGCCCTTAAGCTAGCCTTCTAATAACCACTTAACATTAGGTGGGATGAGGTCAATCTTGAAGTGTAATATAAAAAAAAAATGCTTGCTATAATAAAATGTTGAAAATTAAATCACTCACACAAAGACAAAAAGAACATAGCAGCTTTCCATGGCTTAGGGTACACAGAATCTTCTGTAGCAAGACCATAGAAGGAGAATGAGGCGCAATTGTTGATATCATCCTTCATACGCAAGCATCTGTAAATGAAAATTTGATACCTTTTTAAGGAAGTTCATTTAATAAGGTATTCTTTAAAAAATTTAGATGTTCTCAAAATTAATGGTAAGAATAAACATAGTCATCTACACTAATATTATAAACGTATTTCAAATCACTAACCACAATACTAAATATTTTAATTGCAAAGTTTTTTTTTAAATACAATATTGTTATTTTAGCATGTAAACATAAGTAAATATAAAAAACCCGCGCTCTTTAATGTTCCCAAATCTGCACAATAGTAAAATTTAATAATAATTTTAGTTCATTCACAATGAATAGAATTTATTCCAAAAGAACATCAGGCAGGGAAATTTTTAAAGATCCCTATCTGAATAAACTTGAATAAACAACAATAAACCTTACCTATTGTATATCCCGACGCTAGGAATATAGAAGTACGTAACATTATTCTCGTTTAGCACCACTGGCTGGCCCAACAGCCACTTAGGGGTCATGATTCCGGACAAAATTAACATAAACGCAACAACACTCAATAGCAACCACGCTAAACTCCTCCCCGTTATAATTACGTAGCACATTTTTATTGCTTTTACTTCGAGAATTATTGAAGCTGAGATATGGTCAGTTAAATCGAGTACAATCTAGTCGTATGAATCGGCGTAAATTAATAAATTACAGCAACAAAAAATATAAACAATAAACTTGGCGACTCGCCTCGCCTCGCCTCAAGGTTTTGACATTCGGTTTGATTAATTTGATTTGACAGATTAGTAGCTGTCAATTAAACGCCTTAATTTTTTTTGATTTAGCCATTTTTTGCAAGGATATTCATAACAAACATACAAGTAATGTTCGATTATAAACAATTTATTTTTGGACGATTAAATATTTTTAGCTTCATAAACTAGGATTGAAGGGAATTTTGAAAATGTACTATTTACCATGAGGTGTACAATTACAGGTACAAAATCAATCAACTCACTATCATCAAAGGAAAGGAATTTTATAAAATAATATATTTATTTAATCCTTGAATTAGGAAAAATGTTAAATCGGTTGAAATCATAACACCCTTGTTTTATTTTCAGCCTATCAGCAGTTAACAAATTAATCACGAGGCGCATCCTAAGCGGGCTTATCTCTTATACATTCATTTAAATTCCTTGCAAGTAAAGAAAGCAAAGATTCCTTCAAGGAAATTTGAATTTCTAAATACACGATGACTTGTTTTTTTTTATAATTGCAATAATTTACTTATATCTAATGGTTGCCTGAAAAAGACCGCTTTCTAGCAGTAAGAGTGCATAACTGTACTATAATTTTTATGTTAAATTTGTAACTACTTTGTGCATGAAAGTCTATATTTATTTCAGTAAGGTGAAAAAGTGCTGACTGCCATTGAAATACAATCACGCTTATATAAATTGATCTCGTCTTCACTTGAAATACATATAAATCATAAGACTTATATTTTATGACAATACTATGTTACATTAAATGTTAAATCTAAGGCGTCTAACATGATTTAATTCTACAAAAAAAAAATAGATATTTTGAAACCAAAATATCATAAGTTTATATTGGCTATATTATATTAACTAGACTACAGGAATAAACACATAATTTACAAAAAAAAGAAATAATAAAAATTGAATAAAAATTAATAATCTATCGATTATGTTCAACCAGTAGTCGAACAATAACAAACGCATTCTTGTGCAACGCCAGTCGCCACATAACGTAAAAAAAGAAACAGTCGTCGGTCGTTCTCTCTTCCTTGTTTCTCTTTTGATTCGTCGATTCAATTTCGATTGTGCTGAGAATGGTTGATCGAAATAGAGCCAATTTGAACTTGTTTTTTCAATACTAAAATATTATTAATATCGTTGTATTTAGCAGTGAACAAATCGTGTTAACGTTGTTTTGTGTTGTGCATGACTAGAAATAAAATGTGGTTGATGACAGCGTGAAAACGGGTGCTACGTAAGTATGATGCGACCAAATTAAATTTCTAACAACTCGGAACTTTAATACTACATTGTGCATCGCTAACGTCTACCTTTATTTTGTCGCATTTTAAATTCTAGCTGTCAGTAATTGACAGGTACATTGGTACGTACAAGCAAGCAGATTTCAGTCGTAATTTCTTTACATTTTTTAACGTAGGAAATCGTTGTTGTGTTGTTTATTTTACTCTAAACAAAAGTGCCATGAGAAGTGTTAGTGAAATTATAGAGGTGTGTACCGTAATCCTTTTCAGTACGGAATGTTTGACAAAAAAAAAGTATCATGTTTTCGTTTGCCCTTGTTTGGTTGCAAAATCACAATTCCTTTGTCAGATGGACTGCACTTTTACTTTTTTCCAGCTAATAGTGGCATGGATAGATTTCCCGCTATTTCGAATGATATTTTTTTTGCGGGTAGAAAGTTGCAAACTGGTCAAAATAGAATATTTTTTTCATACTATTTACGTCGAAGACATTATGCTAATATAACACAGTTTCTGCTTGAGTAGGTGTTACTGTTCTGTACATTTTTTGTTGAAAAATGTAGTAAGACTTGTTTCAGACAGTATGGTAATGTGTTTTCATGTGATTGAATGCATAGAAGTTTGTTATATCATGCTATGTACTGTGCAATAACAGGTTTTGGTAAGGACAGAAGACCTAGTCTTGGTTGAACTTTCCAATGTAACAGTCCCTATTAAACAGTAGGTATTTAACTGTAGAATTGTTTTGCCCTAAAATCATTGATTTTATTACTGAAATGGTTGTTGCTTTCCATTTTAGATAAAGACAAATGGTATGATAAACATAAAAAGGTACCTACTATCATATGAAAGGTACAAGGGAAAATCAAGCAATGTCACATAAAACTCAAAAATCAGATTATGACACCAAATGTTAAATTAACTTAGAAAAAATATGAAACTAGTGACAATTATTTGTTTTTTAAACTTTTAAAAATCATGGGCTGTCATGCCACAGGGAAATGCATTTGTGTAACAGAGCAGTCTGTATTTCCAAATGCGCATTTCTTGATTTTTTTTAATTTGTGACATCATTTGTTTTATCCCTGTACCCTTTATAAAAATTTGCAAATAAATTTAAACATGTTACATGAATAGCTCTTGCCTGTGACATAGTTTGCATTATTTTGAGATAAAACATATTCTATTTGTTAATTCACTGTCTCATTTCTTTTTATATCAAATTTATTTTAAATCCATTGAGTAGTTTTCACAATCTGACATCCAGACCCCTCCTTACTTGCCTTCTTCCAAACTTTCATTTTTATAATATTAGTATGCTTGTGAACAGGTGCCACCTTTGGGGACTGGTCTGCTCCAGCTTACCTCTTAAAATAAAATAATACTTCATGTGTTTTTCACTCATCAAAATAAAACTATATGACTTAGTCCAAAGTGTTCTACACATAGCTATAAGTTAGATACTGCTACTGTAACTTATCTGCTGAGTTTCTTACCGGTGTTTTCTCGGTAGATATAGGTTCCGAACCGGAAGTAGAATCACTTTGCATTGTATTCAATGACGATTCAAAAGTGTTACATGTAACCTACTTGAATAAAGAAATATTTGAGTTTGAGTAGAATCTTAAAAGAATTTGTTTATACTTTTATTGATAAACTAGTGATCACTGGCAACTACGTATATGTGGAGTCCATCTTTTCTAGCAATAAATAAAGCTTTATTTATTGCTATTATATAACATAGCTATGTTTCTCTAGATAAATTACATTTTCCAATGGCAAAATAATTTTAAAAATTGGCACATTCGTTTTTGAGTTTATTTATTACAAATGAACACATTAAAACATAAATGAAGAGAAAACTCTTCATAATATTAGTGTAGATTAATGCTTTTACAATTTTGGTTTTCCTGACAGTAAATTTTAGTAAATAAGATTAACATTTACTCAAGATTTTGAATCAAAAAGTGATCTTTTATCTAGTGGACCTGATTGATTTTATTTTATTAATTATGTTATTGCTCGGGTCTGGGAATTGTGGTACCATAGTTACTGATATCTGTAACACAAGTGCTTAAACTAAGTATTTAATACAAAACCAGAACAAATGTGATGTTGTCTTTTTTTTTTAATATATTTTAAAAAAGTTTCATCCAAAACAAAAATGGCCATTCCAATAATTAATGAGATAAATAATTAAGAGCAGTTATAAAACCACATGGATCTGAAAAGAGACCGAATGATTTCACTTTTAAGTGCTCATTAAAGCAGGTTTTCAGTTTTTACTTGCCTTTTTGTGCGTTCATTGATATAATGAGTGTTTGAATAAATTTAAATTCAGAATTGATATAGCATGCACATCTGTACACAGCATTAAGAATGCTGTTGCTTTGGACGTGTTTGAAAATCAGAGTAAGGTTACTTTACTACCTATATAAAAAAGGTTAAGGTAAGGGATTAACTCCCCCACAACTGCGCTGCGTTGGCCACCAAGGGAGTTTTAGTCGGGCTCTCACTGACCAAAACCTCCCTCTGTTCCCAGCCGAGAGTGACGGAGCGGTAGGCATTTCCCCCTCGACAAAAAAAAACAAAAAAAAAGGCATTACTTAAATCCAGTAAATTTATATTTTTTATCTAATTTTAATACCTCACAGATTCAAATTGAGTGGTCTAGCTCTTATCACCACATAAAGAGGAATTTTAATGAATGCTGTTTTAGTGTGTATTTCAAGCAGGATAATAAAATAATTAAATAAATTACTTGAGTCCAAAGTTAGTAGCTAAAGCGGTTATGTTGTAAAAACTATAACCAAACATTGGCAGTGCAATAAATATATTTTTTAAGATCAGAAGTATATAATTTACATTTTTTTTTTATTTGAATGCATTTATGAACATTCATATTCGAAAACAAAATCAAATGAGTTTAGTCCTGATGGTGTTTTACGTATTTTATATCTAGCTTGTGATGTCATGAGAAAACTATAGTTTAAACAATGAATACAGTTAGGTAGTATCATGTCATGATATCATTATTCTAGTAATTAACTATCAGTTTGCTGAGTACTTGGGCTTAAAATTTTTAAATAAGAGAACGAGTCAATCCTGTACCATATTTTTAGTAGAAAATACAAACTACTTACTGTCCGATGTTTCGGTTAGGTTGCACTAACTATAGCCATGATTGGTTATTTTAAATTCTTAAAAAGGAACGCAAAAATCACAATTTCTCTACTCTAAGACTATTCTTTTAGTGTGATTAGTTTAATGAATGTTTTTTCTTTTTTTTTTCCAGAAATAACAAGCGCAGAGGAATCAACTGGCGCCGACAAGACGATAGCATTATATTAAACAAAAAAAAAAAAATTATGTTACTGTAAATATTCAAAGTAGTAAAACATAATACCACTGTGATCTCTTACGCGTGACTAGTATAATATTTTTTTATATACATACTCACATGAATCGTGTTTGGTTTTAGTGCAATTCGATATATATATATATATATATTTTTTTTGTTTGTTTAACGATTTTCGTTGTATTTATGAGAGAGAGTAACTGATCGAGATGAGTTCGGTTAGTAGTACGAACAATGTGAAGCCACAGATGCCGTTGCGGCAGAAGGATTTTGATCAGGTAAGTTTTTTATTTTGTTATTTTATCCCCCTACTTTTAACCCCTTTAAGGGGTTTTTAATAGGGGTTGTAATTTTGATGGTGCGTCCACACATGCCGGCGGCTTTCAGACTACCTTGCCGGTGACTTGCCGCCGGCTTTTCTACTACGTGTCGAAGCCGCATGCCGCCGGTATTTGAAAAGCCGCTCGTGCCGTTGGGGAGCGTTCAAGTAATACGTAAAGCAATTGTTGAAGATTTTTGACTATTTGGGATGGGTAATCAAAGGAGTTGACAATTTGGGAGTATCATTTTTTAATTGTTTATTGTAACGCATCGTTACAAATCAACCCCCCCCCCCCCCCCCCCAATTACCTTACTAATAATACTTGAACGCTCCCTTGGCTTCCCTTGTGTGGATGCGCCGTGACGTATCTTTTTATGGCATCGTTTCTCCCGAACGGATGATTTTTTTGTTTGAAAGGTGAATTATGTTTGACGACCTCCATAACCTAGAGGCAAGCGGATCTGAGGACACGGGCTCGTTTTCCGATCGGGTCAATATGGAAAACGAACTATTCCATATTGTCTCGGGTCTGGTTGTAGTGGTATCGGTCGTTGTTTCTGATTTCTTTAACACAAGTGCTTAAGTTACTTACCACAGAATCAGAGCAATGTATGTGATGTTGTCCAATGTGAAATGATTCGGAAACACTGGTATAGAGTGATTACGAGGAAAGTTTATGTTATAAGCCGAAAACTTCATTTTCTTTAACACCGAGAAGAGCGAGAAGCCGAGGCGGGTAGCTTGTTAAATATATTTAGTTAAAATAAAATAAATAATTAAAGGGCCCATACAATAAAAGAGGTTTTCGCCATTCATTTGCTAATAATAATTAAAGCGAATGCAGGTAGAAACTAGCAATATTCACATATCCTTGCAAGATTAGATGACAGATAATGGTACGGAACTCTTCGTGCTCGAATGCAACTCGCATTTGGCCGGTTTATTTTGTAATTTACAGATTTGGTCTAGATAAACCTACGAGGCCAAAATCAAAAGTAGTGGTGTGCATCTTCGGGGATTTAACTAACTATACCAGTCGGAAAGTAGCACGAAAACTTTTTAACCTAGATTTATATATCTAGTATATTGTATATTACCACTGAAGCGGTGTGGTGACCTTTTTTTATATTGCACTTCAAAATTGACCTCATCCCACCTTATGTTAAGTGGTAATGAGGTCCTAGCTTAAGGGCGAAAAGTACAGCATAATAAATATGTTACTGGACTTGTCGCCCTTACCTTGAAGGCTTGACCCATGCTACTAATGTAGCACCCCCCAGGAGCTCTGGAAACCTTACTCACACGCAGGAACACAACAACACAGAAGTGATTGTTATTTGGCTGCGGTCTTCTGTAAGGTGGAGGTATTTCACCAGTCGGGCTGCTCCAGTTCGAGCGATAAATCGCTATGCCCTACCTCTCTTAAATTACCATCTTAATGTGAACGTTTTGTTTGTTGTTGCTTGTTCGTTACCATAGTAACTACGAGAAACAACAAACGATCAAATAAAAACCGGCCAAGTGCGAGTCGGACTCGCCCATAAAGAGTACCGTACCATTATCTATTCAATATTAGACACAATATTGTAACCCTTATATTCTGTGAATATTTAAAGCGTTTATCTGTTGCTGTTATTGAACATGGAGCAAAAAACAGCAAAAATCAGGTTAGTTGTATGGGAGCCCCCCTTTAATATTTATTTTATTTTAATTTGATCATTTTTTTTTTCAAGTAAATATTCTGTGAATATTTCAAGCGTCTAGGTGTTGCTGTTCTGTAACATCAAGCATTAAACGGGTAAAAAGGAGCTTAAATAATTACTTTATTTTGTTTTTAGGATTTGTTGATACAGCAGCATCAGAAATATATAATCTGTAGAAATTTAAACTCTCTAGCTATCACGGTTCTTGAGATACGGTCTGGTGACAGACAGACGGACGGACAGACAGAATTAGTATGACGGGAATAAAATAATAAATAAATAAATGCGCCAGACAATCACACCAATCACCTGGTCTCAAACTAAGGTTTTCACTTGTACTATGAGTACCAGACGACGGATACTAACTGGGGGCGTCATCCCAGCAAACCCAGACCCAAGTCAATTTTGAAAAGTTCGTTTTCCAAATTGACCCGACCGGGAATCGACCCCGGGACCTTTCCCGCTTTGGCCGCCTACCTTAGCCACTGCGCTACCTAGGTCGTCAATATAGGGAATGCTTCCATGTTTTTTTTCTTCTTAATGGAATCGCTACTAATAATTTCATTAGATGTTTAGATTAGAATGTCATAATTCAGATATTGATACTACGTGAGATAATGACGTATTCGCGTTTATTTCAAAACATGTTTTGATACAAGTTTATTTGTTTTTTAAATACCAGACTTTGAAAGGTCACGTCTTTCACGCATCACAACGGATGTAATGTCACATCAGCAATATGGCGGACGGGTAACTGTCAAAAATGGCGCCAAAATTATGGTTCAGTGCTTTTTTAAGGAACACGGTCCCTCTGCTCGTCTGTCTGTCGAGACCATTTATTATCGGGAATGCGAACTTTAGTTGTTAAAAGGCACCGTATCTTTTAACAACTAAAGTTCGCATTCCCGACTTTTTTTTGTTCTTTTAAATGTAAACTTACTAAGATAAATTGCGTTAAAATTTAACGCAACGTCACTTGCGGGCCTAGCATTGCGCAATACGCAGTATGTCGCGTCTCGCATGAGACGACAAAAGTTTCCATACTCGTAATTTCAGCCAATCAGCAGTTGACGCATCGCTTTTGACATTTCATAAGCGCGATAAAATTTACTCGCGTTGCTTTATGAGACCAACAGGCCTGTTAGTCTCATAGTTGTTACGAAATAGTGACGTGAACTATATGCGCTCTATCATTGTCTGTTTTTATTTATTTCTTGAAACAAAACGTACGTTTTCATTGTATTTTATAAATCTAACTACGAATCTAATAATAATAATTGTTTTTAGGGTACCTACGTAGCCAAATGGCGAATAACGGTACCCTTATGGATTCGTCATGTCTGTCTGTCTGTCTCTGTCCGTCCGTATGTCACAGCCACTTGTTTCCGAAACTATTGGGCCTAGCATGCGCAATTTTAGTAAAATTGAACCAAATTTTGGAACATTTTTTTTTCTTCAAACCAATACGTGTGTGGTATCTATGGATAGGGTATTCAAAAATGATATTGTGGTTTCTAATATATTTTTTTCTATTTAAATAGTTTGCGCAAGACACACTTTTAAAATGGCATTGCTTGTTGTAACGAGACTTAAAATTAAAAAGACAATATTAGAATGACAGTAAATTCGCATCCCATGTTATACCAATGTCGAAACACCTGTGTTTAGTTAATGATGCCATTGTCAAGAAACTGGGTCGTACCACAATAGGCTAATATCGCTTGCTTTGCGATTCGGCGCGAATGCCTTAATTTGTTGTGATAAGGTTCGGATTGCTGTGGCAACTAATGGTTGTAAGTGGTTTGTTATGCATTTTGTTTTACTGTAATGCAGAAATCTGGGGGCGTTTGTGTTGTCAAGGCGAGATCGCTTAAGACTGATCCGAATCGCTTTGGTACAACTAAGTAATAGGGTATTTCGTATACACCTCTGTACCTTGTCATACCAAATATCCGCTTAACTAAGCAAGTCAGATAGACAGTGACTTAATGTGACAAGGTACAGAGTTGTTCACGAACTAAGGCTACTGATTGTATTATCTGGGCTCGCGACTTTTGCACGTTTCCACATTTAAAATTTTCGAAAAGAGTAACTATCTAATTTCCTGTCAGTTCTTTTTTTTATTTTTTATTTTGCACTTCAAGATTGACCTCATCCCACCTGATGTCAAGTAGTAATGAGGTGCTAGCTTAACGGCGACAAGTACAGCACAATAAAGCTATTACTGTACTTGTCGCCCTTACCTTGAAGGCTTGATCCCTGCTACTAATGTAGCACCTACCAGGAGCTCTGGGAACCTTGCTCACACACAGGAACACAACAACACTGAAGTGATTGTTATTTGGCTGCGGTCTTCTGTAAGGTGGAGGTATTTCACCAGTCGGGCTGCTCCAGTTCGAGCGATAAATCGCCATGCCCTACCTCTCTTCCCGATAGACGAACATGGCGGTAGTTTAAGTTTAACAGAGTCTGACCATTTTTTGAATGTTTACATGAATAAATACATTTTCTATTCTATTCTAGTTTACTCCCAAATCTATAGTACAATTTTCGCGTAAATTATTCAGCCGGTAAACGAAGTTCAATGGTTATCATAGTATCAATATAATACGCATAGCGATCTAAAAATATAACGTAATAACGGGGTCGATATGAATCGTTTTTAATTCCGCCATTTCGCTGGACGCGTGCCAGATGATGCATTCGAAATAATTTCACTAATTTTGATTCTGATAAACGAGTCGCGGTAGGAATTTAAAAAGAAATAGTTTCGCGTTTTCCCTATACGCGGATTTAGAGATTCCATATTCGGGGATCTTGTAAGTTTCGAGTAGAATAAATGGGCTAATCTCAAAGTTCTTTCGAAAATTATCTTGAATAAAAATAATAGTTTAAAAAACGCGCTTTTAGCACGCATTAAAAACTACAAATAATTCAGACATTGCAGAAAGAAAGCGTGGAGTATATATGTAACCTTTACTCTTTTTGGACCAATTTGGTAATTTTTAGTGCGTGCTAAAAGCGTGTTTTTAGGGTTCCGTAGTCAACTAGGAACCCTTATAGTTTCGCCATGTCTGTCTGTCTGTCCGTCCGAGGATAATCTCAGAAACCGTTTGCACTAGAAAGCTGAAATTTGGTACAAATATGTATATTAATCACGTCAACAAAGTGCAAACATAAACAATAAAAAAAATGATTTTTTAGGGTCCCCCCCCCTACAAGTAAATTGGGGAGTGATTTTATTTTTAATTTCAATCCCAACATGTGATATATCGTTGGATAGGTATTTAGAAATGAACAGGGGTTTACTAAGATTATTTTTTGATAATTTTAATATTTTGGGAAATAATTGCTCCAAAAGAAAATAAAATTGTGTCCCCCCCCTCTAACTTTTGAACCATAAGTTCAAAAAGTATGAAAAAATCTAGAATATAGAACTGCATAAAGGCTTTCTAGGAAAATTATTTTGAACATGATGGGTTTAATAGTTTTTGAAATTTTTGAAAAAATATTTTTTTAACTAAAGTTGTAATTTAAGCGTATATGCTAGCTTTTTTTTTTACTTTACATTTAAGTATTGTGATGCACTGAAAACTACGGAACCCTACACTTAGCGTGGCCCGACACGCTTTTGGCCGGTTTTTTTAGTTTTTTAAACTATTATTTTTATTTTATACTTTTTAGTTTTCTCATGTCTCAATTATTATATAATTATTGTGCGTATCCCATTCAGCAAACCCTTTCATTTAATACCCATATCATAAGGGTGCATTTCAAATAGCCTGCCCGCCATTTTAGACGTCCGCCATGTTGGATTTTAGTCACGTGACTATTTTTTTCGTATTCCTGACAGCAAACCCTTTTATTTGATACCTATATCATGGAGGTGTATTTCAGATAGCCTGTCCGCCATCTTGGACGCCCGCCATATTGAATTTGAGTCACGTGACTATTTTTTTCGTATTCCTGACAGCAAACCCTTTCATTTGATACCCATATCATGGAAGTGCATTTCAAACAGCCAGTTCGCCATCTTGGGGAAGCCGCCATATTGGATTTGTAATGACATTTCTTAGCTAGTCATGTATTGTCATCAGAACTCAGAGCGTGTGCAAAATTTCATCCTAATCGAAGACCGGGAAGTGGGTCAAATTAAGATTCCAAGATTTTCTTACATAGTTACAAGTGAAGCTAATACAAGCGTGTTAAAAACCCGGCCAAGTGCAAGTCGGACCCGCGCACGAAGGTTTCCATACCATTATCTATTCAACATTTACACAATTATTTATTCTTAAAGTACATACTAATATTATAAATGCGAAAGTAACTCTGTCTGTCTGTCTGTCTGTCTGTCTGTCTGTTACTCTTTCACGCCCAAACGGCTGAACGGATTTTGATGAAATTTGGTATAGGTATACGTTGAATCTCAAGAACGGACATAGGCTACTTTTTATTAGAAAATAAGGGGGGGGGGGGTAGGGGTAATACCACCTTTAAAGGTTTATATGGAAAAATGTTTATTTTTGAAGTTAGAGATATGAAATTTGGCACTAATATAGCTCGAAACTTGGATTAAAATATAGACTACTTTTTGTTTCAAATATTAGGGGAGAAAGGGGTAAAACCGACCATGAAAGGATGTAGTCCACGCGAACGAAGTCGCGGGCACAGCTAGTACAACATAAACTAATTTTTATTCATTTCCAATTAAATTACATGAATTACAACTAAACGTAATTTACAAAAAAAAGAAATAATTTAAACTAAATAAAAACTACATTATATGTACAAATATACACAATTCAATAAAATAAAATAAAACAAGCATCAAAAACTTACAAAATATACACGTCGTCTAGCTCACCGTCTCGCGGCATTGTGCCCAGTACGCTGGCGGCGTTGCCCCTCTGTACAATAATATAAAGTTTTTGGGCAAAATAGCCGCCGGCCCTGGGGTCACCCGAGGCGAGGATCAAGCGTGAAGACAAATCCTTCACGAAGGTCTTCATATCACACGACCATGGTCCCATGGTCTCCACCGCAAGCGCCGCAAATTCATAGTGCGTCACAAGAGCACTATATTTGCGACCCTTGAGCATTTGTGCCTGTTCAGCCGCCGCTCCAGCCTTAACAGCAGTACCGTGAACATGAGACGGTGCCAGGGTATCAACACATGTAGCGTCCCAGATCAAGGACCGCCCTAAGTTCCACGGCACTAGAGTGGCGCCATCAGGACGCTTGTAAACAACATAATATTTCAAGCGTCTACCTGTTTCTGTTATTTAACATCGAGCAAAAAACTGCTAAAAATCACGTTTGTTGTACGAGGGCCCCCCTAAAAATTTGATTTGATTTGATTTTGTTTTTAGTATTTGTTATTATTAATATCACTGAGGTCCCGGGTTCAATCCCCGCCCGTTCAATATAGGAAACGAACTTTTCTACATTGTCTCGGGTCGGGGTTTTGTGGTACCGTCGCTGTTTCTGATTTCTGTAACACAAGTGCTTAAGCTACTTACCGCAGAATCAGTGCAGTGTATGCGATGTTGTTAATTATTTATTTATTTATTTATTATAGTGGCAACAAAAATGAACGATCTGTAAAAATTTCTACTCTCTAGCTATCATGGTTCTTGAGGTTACAGCCTGGCGACAGGCGGACGGATGGATGGACAGACAGCAATATCTTAGAAATAGGATCCCGTTTTTTACCCTTGTGCTAAAAAGTACTGTGTACCCGCGACTTCGTTTGCTTGAATTTGGGATAAAAAGCCCACAGACAGCCATATTTTGTATAGTTAAAAACCAGTTTTTTGGTTTAGTTTTTGGTACACATATCAGGGACATGTATAGGTAGAACATACTCAAATTTTAATGAAATCGGAAACATCTACTTTTTTACTTGTCCGCTTCGCGTGAAATGCCCCATAATTAGATTTTGGAGATTAAACGAAAGTTGTTTCATTGTAAAAAAAGGCTTGCCGCAGCGAGGTACTAGGACCACATAACGCGCCAGGAGCTCTTATCATAGCCGCTTCTCAACAAACGTATTTCCAATAAAATCGGTGGTTATTTTGCGTGAGCAAGTCCAATAGTAGACTTGCAGCGTCTACAGACAAACGTTATCTGTACCAGAAACGGAAGTAGATGTAATTAATGGCGAAATAAAAGTGTTTGGTGCTATTTTCAATTTGTAAATTTTCTGCGCGTTTCACGTTATTCTTGGCATACGCCCTAAAACGTTCCACATTTCGCGGTTCATTAAACCAAACGCACGTGTTCAGTGAGGGCAATGAATTCTGATGGCTTTTCAATTGTTATACTTTTAAATATATGCCAAAACGTGATTACTTCGTGGATTTTTAATAGAGATGTGCCGACTAGTCGCCGACTAGTCGGTTTGCTTAACCGACTAGTCGGCGACTAGTAGGCCGCTTTTGTAGTCGGCGAGTAGTCGGCGGCTAGTCGGCAAAAAACGCCGACTAGTCGGCTTTTTACTTTGTATGTATTTCTCATTAATATGTAATATATCAGGGGAACTGAAATAAAATAAAACCTTAATTGTTCATTATTATTTGGATTTTATAATCAATCTTACACTTTTCGACAAGTAAAGCAGACCAGTCTTTTCTTCAGTAATAATTTTCTAAAAAATACTGGCTTAAAAAGAAGACATACATATCTATTACAAGAACAAAACTAAATTGGTACCTTCTTAAAATTGGTATTAATTAACAAACAAAATTATGTCTTCTTAACTTAAATAAACATTTATTAATTCTTAATCAAATAAAAAAGTACATATTTTTTTAGTACCAACAAATAATAAAAAAGCATTTCTATATTTTAAACACGATCTGTTTCAAGAAAATAAGGAAGAAACATAGGAACTATTATAACTTATATAATACTAGAGACCCGCCCGGCTTCGCACGGATGTAATGTAAATACTTAGAAATATTGGCTTTTCTATTCTTTATTACACATTAAAACCTTCCTCTGGAATCACTCTATCTATCAAAAAAAACCGCATCAAAATCCGTTGCGTAGTTTTAAAGATTTAACCGTACATAGGGATATAGGGACAGAGAAAGCGCCTTTGTTTTATACTATGTAGTGATGATTAACTGGACACAACCCAAATGAACATGTCATATTTTAAAATAAAAAATAGCAAAATCTCTTTACTTATAGTTTTTAATTAATTATGTAAGAGATTATGATCTAGCCGACTAGTCGGCTAGTCGGTCAAAGTGGTAGTCGGCACATCTCTAATTTTTAACCGACTTGGAGAAAAAAAAGTTTTTTTTTATTACGCACTTCAAGATTGATCTCATCCCACCTCATGTTAAGTGGTAATGAGGCCCTAGCTTAAGAGTGACAAGTACAGCACAATAAATCTGCTACTGGACTTGTCGCCCTTACCATGAAGGCTTGATTGACCCCTGCTACTAATGTAGCATCCCTCAAGAGCTCTGGAAATCTTACTCACACGCAGGAACACAGCAACACCGAAGTGGTTGTTATTTGGCTGCGGTCTTCTGTAAGGTGGAGGTTTTTCACCAGTCGGGCTGCTCCAGTTCGAGCGATAAATCGCTATGTCCTACCTCTCTTACACTTACTACTTAAGTATATATATTTTTTTGTTTGTTTTATTTATGAAGTTATTTTAATTTTCAGATATGGGGCGACTTGCAGGAAGGCATCGAACAAGTCTACAAGAGGCAATACATGGTGAAGCAGAGATACATACACTTGTATACGTATCCTTTTTAATAAAAATATCTTAAATTGATAAAAGGAGAGACTGCCTGACAGACTGACTGACTGACTGATTGACTGACATATCAGCGAACAGCCTAAACGGCTAAATGTAGGCACTTGAAATTTAGAAGGAATATAACTTAGGTACCGTAGGTGTACCTCTACGAAAGGAATTCCCGAAATTCCCACGGGAAAGGGAATTAGCCGGAAAATCCTTTTGTATGAAATATTTAAACCGCTTAAGTTAGACGCTTGAAATTTATCATGCAGGTACCTTAGTAAACTTAAAGCTTAGTTGCAACAGAATATTGCAAAATTCCCACGGGAACGGGAGTTAGCGGGAAAAACTGGAAAAGCCCTGTAGTACACGCGGACAAAGTCAGCACAGCTGGTGTGTCAATAATTTACTATGTTAATATTTGACGAACTCCGTAGCCGAGAGGCGAGCGGGCCGTACTTAGGCGTCGCGCCATCTCTGAGGTCCCGGGTTCGATCCCCGGTCGGGTCTATATGGGAAACGACCTTTTCTATATTGTCTCGGGTCTAGGCGTTGTGGTGCCGTCGTTGTTTCTGATTTCTGTAACACAAGCTACTTATTACAGAATTAGAGCAATGTATGTGATGTTGTCCAATATTTATTTATTTATTTTCTTAATTTATATTTTGCAGGGCTGTACCCGTTTCTCGATATGTACTAAGTCTTTCATCTACCTAAAGGTTGTCTGAAAGAGATTGCTTTCTACCAATAAGACCGCCTAAATTGTGCTTAATTATGTCTGTAAAACCAATTTCTGTATTTTTTCTGTGCAATAATAATAATAATTATTAGGGTACTTGGGGCTGTGTAGTTCTAGTAAACTGTGGTCACTGCGACCTGTCACATCTATTGTGACCCGCCCGTTTAAAGTAACTCCTTCAGCCGGGTCGATTCTAGGAAGTCTAGTAAAATACTTCTGTGCAATAAAGTGTATCTATCTATCAACTAGTCGTATGGTTCCTCTGTTCACAAGCATGATGTGTGTGCCAAACGATATTCGTTCCTTAACTCATGACACCAGTCACGTATACAACTACTGTACGTCCGTGAACCATCAGAGCTCCAGTTCCACCTCGGTCGGTAGGAACAGCTCCAGCAATGGAAGCAGGATCTGCTACGCGGGGGGGAAGAAACAGGTGAGTTTTTATTCTGTGAACCTGTGAACTACATACTAGTTGGCCGCGCAATATTTATTTTTTTATTTATTAGAATATCCTACAGCAATACCATAAATTTAAATAAAAGACCAAACATCCCTACTAATATTATAAATGCGAAAGTAACTCTGTCTGTCTGTCTGTCTGTCTGTTACGCTTTCCCGCTTAAACCTCTCAACCGATTTTGATGAAATTTGGCATACGTATACGTTGAACCTCAAGAACGGACATAGGCTACTTTTTGTTAGAAAGTAAGGGGGGGGGGGGGTAATGCCACCTTTGAAAGTTTATATGGGAAAATGATTATTTTTTAAGTTAGAGATATGAAAGTTGGCACAAATATATATCTATCAAAATATAGACTACTTTTTGTTTCGAATATTAGGGGAGATAGGGGTAAAACCGACAATGAAAGGATGTAGTCCACGCGAACGAAGTCGCGGGCACAGCTAGTGTTTTATTTTTTCTTCTTTTATATGTCTTATTAAATGATCATGATCTCTTTCATAGAGCGGTCAGGTGCAAGGTGGCGCCCAATTGGTTGGTCTCGAGCTCTACAAGCGACTACGCGAGTTCCTGAGGATCTATCTCATCAACTTGCTGCAGGTAAATCCCATTAAAAAACTTCATTCCGAGTAAAATGTTTCACTGGACTGTTATGGTGGCTTTTTAATAAAACTTGCCGCGGCGAAGTACTGGGCACGCATGACGCGTTAGGAGGTCTCTTCAGGGCAGTTTTCAAATGAACACCTGTATTATGAAGGGGGTGTTAAAATTACTGTTGGGTTTTGGAGGTCAGGTGGCAGTCGCTCTATTATAATAATAGTCCATTGAAAAGTTACATTTGGGGTTGCGTTTTTTAGAGGACTTTTTAGATTTACACTGCCTCTATACATCAAAAAATAAAATTGCGTCCTCTAAAAAACGCAAGGTAAGGCCTAAAAAATGTAACATTTCAATGGACTATAATAAGGACCAGTTCCTTATGAAACCGGTGTTAACTGTTGGGGTGCGGGGTGAAACGGCAGTCACTGTATTGTATAACCAAACTTGCTGCGGCTAGGTACTAGGGCCGCATAACGCGTTAGGAGGTCTAACATGAACAGCTTGTTAACGAACACCTTCCTTATGAAACCAGTGGTAGGTATCATGGCCGTTGGGTTGTGAAGGACAGACGACAGTCACTGTATTGTAACAACCAGGCTTGCCGCGGCGAGGTACTAGGGCCAAATAACGCGCTAGGAGGTCTAACATGAACAGCTTGTTATCGAACACCTTCCATAAGGAACCAGTGGTATCATGACCGTTGGGTTGTGAAGGTCAGACGGCAGTCGCTGTATTGTAACAACCAGGCTTGCCGCGGCGAGGTACTAGGGCCGCATAACGCGCTAGGAGGTCTAACATGAACAGCTTGTTATCGAATACCTTCCTTATGAAACCAGTGGTATCATGACCGTTGGGTTGTGAAGGTCAGACGACAGTCACTGTATTGTAACAACCAGGCTTGCCGCGGCGAGGTACTAGGGCCGCATAACGCGTTAGGAGGTGTTACATGAAGAGCTTGTCATCGAAAACATTCCGCATGAAACGAGTATGACCATGACTTTATTCCGGTTCTTCCCGATAGCAGCATCAACATTCCGAACACGGCGGTAGTTTAAATTAATCTAACTCTTCGTAAATGCTTTTGTAAAAGTTTACATGAATGAAGATATTTTCTATTACAGAAAAGTAAAAAAACAGCTCACGTAATTTATGGACGCCCCCTAACCAGACTTGCCGCGAGTTACTAGGGCCGCATAACATGCTAGGAGCTATTATAAAGCACAACAATTATATAACCGTACATCTATTTGCAGAATGGCGCAGATCTGATGGGCGAGGATGTCCTAGCCTTCTACACGAAGCAGTGGGAGGAGTACCAGTTCTCTTCGCGCGTGCTGAATGGAGTGTGTGCTTACCTCAACCGGCACTGGGTCAAGCGCGAATGCGAGGAAGGGAGAAAGGTCGGTTTAGTTCCCCTTAGACCGCATCCTACTTTAGATTGGCAATAGTTTTAGGTATCAATGCCGTAAAAAGTCCGCCATATTGATTTTTGCAATATCTTTAAAATGCTCTGGAACTATATAATAGACAGTGTATTGATAAGTAAAATTGTGACTTCTCCGTGTGAAAAAAAGGTTTTTTTATGAAGATAGCTTCATAAAAAATCCTGTTTTTTTTGAACAAGCAGTAGAGTCACTTTGAGTAGTTTTGAATGACGATTTAAAAGTATTAATGTAACTTCTTGAATAAAGATGATGAAATCTGATCGACCTGCCTGTTCTTTTTGATCTGGTAAATCTGATTAATCTGTTTGACTTATTTGACATGTTTGACCTCTTTGACCAGTTTGACCTTTTTGACCTGTTTGACATTCTTGGCCTATTTGACATATTTGACGCGTTTGATCTGTTTGACCGCATCGATTTAATTATTTATTTGCAGGGCATCTACGAAATCTACCAGCTCGCCCTTGTGACATGGCGCGACAATCTCTTCCAGCGGCTGAACAAGCAGGTCACCAACGCCGTTCTCAAGCTGATTGAGAGGGAACGGAACGGGGAGACTATTAATACAAGGCTCGTCTCTGGAGTGAGTATGAACTAGCTACCCGCCCTGGCTTCGCACGGGTGCAAGTAAATACGAATTAAGTTGCCGGCTTTTCTTTACATTATGTATGAAATATACATATTAATAAATATATAAATTATGTATTACGACCTCCGTAGCCGAGAGGCGAGCGTGCCGGTCTGTGGCGTCGCGCCATCTCTTGAGGTTCCGGGTTCGATCCCCGGTCGGGTCAATATGGGAAACGAACTTTTCTGTATTGTCTCGGATCTGGATGTTCTGCCGCATCACCGTAAGGGGAGATGAAATTTTTTGTTTCTAATTTTAACATCTGTATATATTTTCAGGTGATCGACTGCTATGTAGCCCTCGGTCTCAACGAGGAGGATCCTAGCGCCCGCGGCCAGAACTTGGCCGTCTACAAGGAGACGTTCGAGGCTGTGTTCCTAGAGGACACCGAGAGGTTCTACACCAGAGAGAGCACCGACTTCCTCAGGAATAATCCCGTCACCGAATACATGATCAAGGTATGGCGATTTATAAGAATAACAATATGAAATTATTTATAAGCACACACAATCAATATACAATACCTTTTTTTTTTGCGGGGGGAAATGCATTGACGCACCGTACCGTCACCTGAGGGAGGTGACGGCGTGTGTGGGACTCACTGCCCCTATACGGGCAAGAATACCCACTAAAACCCCCCGGTGGACCTCATCGCCTTTATGGTGATGCCATGGGAACAGAAGACCTACCACAGCATCACCGGCAACACAGCCATTCAAGTGACACGAACAAAAGATAAAGTAAAGTGAATTAATAATAAAAAATAATCAGAAAACATTATGTTTTGACGACCTCTGTAGCCGAGAGGCGAGCGTTACGAACTTTGGCGTCGCGCCATCTCTGAGGTTCCGGGTTCGATCCCCGATTGGGTCAATAAAGGAAACGAACTTTTCTGTGTTGCCTCGTGTCTGGGTGTTGTGGTGCCGTCGTTGTTTCTGATTTCTGTAACACAAGTGCTTAAGCTACTTATCACAGGATCAGAGCAATGGTGGTGTTATCCAATATTTATTTATTTAAATATTTTAAAGAAACAATGTAATTTCATCTCCCCTTGCGGTGTGCAGAGGGCACTTACCGAGGGCTAAGTGGTCAATACAACAGAAAAATTCATCGCCTACGATAACTAGCGATTAGCTCAGTTGGAAGAGTACGTATACGTATTTTAAGAGAGGTAGGGCATAGCGATTTATCGCTCGAACTGGAGCAGCCCGACTGGTGAAATACCTCCACCTTACAGAAGACCGCAGTCAAATAACAATCAGTTCTGTGTTGTTGTGTTCCTGCGTGTGAGTAAGGTTTCCAGAGCTCCTGGGGGTGCTACATTAGTTGCAGGGGTCAAGCCTTCAAGGTAAGGGCGACAAGTCTAGTAACAGTTTTACTATGCTAAACTTTTCGTCCTCAAGCTAGGACCTCATTACCACTTAACATCAGGTGGGATGAGGTCAATCTTCAAGTGCGTTATAAAAAAAACGTGAATGTCGTGGGTTCAGTCTCTACCGCTAGAGGAGATGCAATTTTTCAGTTTCTTTATAATATTTAAAGTTCCCTAGTGCGGAATAAAAGCACTATCTATACTAATATTATAAAGCTGAGGAGTTCGTTTCTTCCTGAGATTAGCGCGTTCAAACAAACGCGCTAATCTCAGGAAGGACTGGTTCGAATTGAAAAGTTATTTTTGTGTTGAATAGACAATTTATCGAGGAAGGCTTTAGGCTATATAACATAACGCTGCAACTATTAGAAGCGAAGAAGTAATTGAAAATGTGAAAAAAACGGGGAAAATTATTCATCCTTGAGGGCTTCCGTTGCGTGCGCTGCGAAAACGGTTCAAGATACCAAAAATATATGTGTGAAAGAATTATTCCTATCTAAAAAAATGCCCACGTCGGTATATAATTATCTGTCTGTCTGTCTGTCCGGCTTTCACGCCGAAACTACTGAGCCGATTTAAATGAAATTAGGTACACATATATTATAGAGCCTGAGAAAGGACATAGGCTAAGGCTAGCCCAAAAGAGTGTTGTTAGGGGTTGAAAAAAGGGGTGAAAGTTTGTATGGAAACCGAAATCCACGCGGACGAAGTCACGGGCGGCCGCTAGTAATAAATATAATGATTAAAAAATATATATTTTAAGAGAGGTAGGGCATAGCGATTTGCCGCTCGAACTGGAGTAGCCCGACTGGTGAAATACCTCCACCTTACAGAAGACCGCAGCCAAATAACAACCACTTCTGTGTTGTTGTGTTCCTGCGTGTGAGTAAGGTTTCCAGAGCTCCTGGGGGGTGCTACATTAGTAGCAGGGGTCAAGCCTTCAAGGTAAAGGCGACAAGTCCAGTAACAGATTTATTATGCTGTACTTGTCACCCTTAAGCTAGGACCTCATTACCACTTAACATCAGGTGGGATGAGGTCAATCTTGAAGTGCAATAAAAAAATATATATTTACTTTGTTTTTGTAAATATATATAAACGTGTGTTCTTTTTTCTTAGGCCGAGCAGCGTTTGCAAGAGGAGCAGAGACGAGTGCAAGTGTACCTGCACGAGACTACAATGGAGCGTCTGGCCAAGACGTGCGACCGCGTGCTGATTGAGAAGCACCTTGAGATATTCCACGCGGAGTTCCAGGTGTGTACTTAAATTTATATTGGACAACATCACATACATTGCTGATTCTGTGGTAAGTAGCTTAAGCACTTGTGTTACAGAAATCAGTAACAATGATGGTACCACAACACCCAGACCCGTGACAATATAGAAAAGATCGTTTCCCATATTGACCCGACCGGGGATCGAATGGGACCTCAGAGATGGTGTTCGCCAAAGTCAGGCCCGCTTGCTTCTCGGCTACGGAGGTCGTCACTACTTACTTAGCCACTAAACATATTCATATTCGACGACCTCGGTGGCGCAGTGGCTAAGGTAGGCGGCCAAAGCGTGAAAGGTCCCGGGTTCGATTCCCGGTTAGGTCAATTCGGAAAATGAACTTTTCTAGATTGATTTGGGTCTGGGTGTGCTGGGATGACGCACCCAGTTAGTATCCGTCGTCTGTTACTCATAGTACAAGGGAAAGCCTTAGTTTGAGACCAGCTGATTGGTGTGATTGTCAGGCGCATTTTTTTATTTATTTATTATTTATTATATTCATATTATTTATTGCACTCCATAAGAAAGTAATGATGTTACATGTAGTTTCTTAAAAACTAAAAGTACAAGTTATGGACCCTGGTGGGCGGCAGAGATAAGAGAGGGGAGGATTGAGTTTTATGTTAGAGAGCAATTTGGGAAAAATTAAATAAATTAAAAATATTTTTAATAATTAGTAATTTTGCTGGCACATATATGATAATTATATAATTATAACCTGTCCTGCAGGTAGTCTTTAGCTGTAATAATGTTTCCCACTAAACATCTACACGAATATTATAAAGAGGAAAGATTTGTTTGTTTGTAATGAAACCGAAAACTACTGGACCGATTTAAAAAAATATTTCACCGTGGGGAAGCTACACTATGCTCGGGTGACATAGGCTATATTCATTTAAAAAAAAATTGGGATCCTTACTAAAACTCCAATAATGTTAGGTGTAAAAAAATTACCTGAAAAATTCCTTACATCGCGTGCGCTGCGAAAAAAATTGATGATAGAACAAAATCACGTACTACGATTTTGCAGAACTCGTCATTATCTACAAATAGTGTCGCGACAGCATATGTCTTAATATTATAGTTATGTCACAGTAAGCGGTTTTTTATTCTAAATATTTTATTAATATGCCGGCGCTTGAAAAGGCTCTTTATTTGTACCTTGGTATTAATCCTTATTGAAATAAATTGCTTTATATTCATGACGGCTTCAATATCTTTATATTTCTTTTTGAATTATTCAATTCGGACATTTCATTCGGATGATATCATGAGTTTAAAAATGCAAGTACACATTATAAAAAAAAGTCGCGTGGTTGCCGCTCACCGCGCTCAGCTAGCCAGCATGCGATGTAGGCTCCATGTAAGCGTCACTGGGGTACGGGGGGAGTCAATGTAATAAAATAAATTGCAAGTTTTATATGTATAATACGAGTCGAAAAGTGCACCGAATAAGTGTATGAGCTACAGGTTATAACATATCATTCCACTTCTTACGTGTCTTAAAAAAACAACAGTACCATTTTTTTTTAAAAACACCCAACGCCATCTATCGCGTACCTCAGAAACTAAATAGCGTAAGCTATCATTCCACTTCTTACGTATTTCAAAAAGTACATCGTTACCATCATCTAGCGCTATCTATCGCAAACCTCATCTCCAATCCATCCATCAAGCAAACTATATTTTTGTTTTCATCAATTTTTTCCGAGAGAAAAAGTACCCTATTATTTAATCCGGACTTCTAACTTTACGTCTGCAAAATTTCAAAGCAATCGGTTCAGTAGTTACGGCGTGAAAGCGGTACAAACAAACACACTTTCCGATTTATAATATTAGTAAGGATTTTATTGTTTATGTGTGTTAGCAGATAATTCCGTGATTTATGAACCGAAATTAAATTATTTTTCTTTCACATTCTAGAAACTCCTAGACGGCGACAAGAACGTGGACTTAGGCCGTATGTACAACCTCGTCGCCCGCATACCGGACGGCCTCTGCGAGCTGCGCCGGCTGCTGGAGCAGCACATACACGCGCAGGGCCTGCAGGCCGTCGACAAGTGCGGCGAGAGCGCGCACACGGTGAGTGAACATGACGTCAAACCGTCAATCTGAACGTCAATCATTACGTCAATCCGTCAATCATTACGTCAATCCGTCAATCATTACGTCAATCCGTCAAAGTCAAAATCAATCTTTTTTATTCGTATTCGCGGGGTGCGAAGTACTAGGTGGGAGTAACATAATCTATCGCAGCGCTCATGGTGGTCAAAAGTAGAAACAATGTAAGCTCTGTCATCAGACGTATCTGTCAATGGCAAAGCGATTCTACATAATACATTTTAATATCATTAATTAATCGCAATTTATTGGTCCAAATATCGTTATTTGTTATTTTGTTCCTTTCGACATTTTTTCACAAATATACAACCTAAATGTCAATGTAACAGAGCCCACAAAGTTGTGGACGCTGAAATTTTTATGTAATATTAATAGGACGCCTTTGGCCATTTTGATTCCTCACTCGTTTGCCAATTTAATTAGCACCTTATTCCTAGGACCCGAAGGTGTACGTTTCTACTATACTGGAGGTGCACAAGAAGTACAATGCATTGGTGTTGGTTGCATTCAACAACGACTCTGGATTCGTCGCTGCACTCGACAAGGCCTGCGGGAGATTCATTAACAGTGAGTATTTGATTTTATGAATTTAAATCGTAAACACTAACAGTTATGGTTTAATTTTGTGCGAAATTTAAGTTGCAGATAATTTATTATTGCTGTAGGGAGGTCTCAAATATTTTTATCATTGTAAATATTAGAAACAGAAATAAAATATCTCCCCTTGCGGTGCGGAAATCGAATCCGCGACCTTCACAAATCGCGCTTGCTGCTCTTCCAACTGAGCTAACCGCAAGTTATCGTAGGCGATGAAATTTTTCTGCTGTATCAACCGTTAGCCTCCGGTATTTTTTTCATTATGTTTTTAGTACCTATATATTTTTAATTCATTTTTTTATATCACATTCGTAATAGTAAATGAAAAATGTATTGAGAAGTTAAATCTATGAGTGATTCAAAATAAATACATAGAATACGTCTCGTTCTAAGGCAACGCGGTGACCAAGGCGGCCAACTCGTCTTCCAAGAGCCCTGAGCTGCTCGCGAAGTACTGCGACCTGCTGCTGAAGAAGTCCAGCAAGAACCCCGAGGAGGCGGAGCTCGAAGACACGCTCAACCAAGTCGTGAGTATATACAATGCTAGTGTTATTAATAGGGAAGATTTGGATTTGTGTGTTTGAGTGCATTCGTGCTTGCTTGCGTTCGTCCCCCCAAGGTAGGTTACCCTCTCCCAACAACGGCCTGAGCCGATGTTCGAACCCCGCTATGGGGTGCCCCCGGCAGTTGTTAAAATATTTGCTCCCCCAAAAGTGTCTGCGGCCATCATCAGTTAGTCAGTTAGGAAGAAAAAGAAAAAGAATGAGAAATATGCAGAAAAACAAGATGCCTGCGTTCGTGCTTGCGTGAGAGTGTGTTTGTGTGCTTGTCCTTCTCTGTGTGTGTGTGTGTGTGTCTGTCTCTCTCGCTCTCTTTTTCTTTATCTCTCTTTTTCTCTCTGTGTGCGCGCACGTTCGTGTGTGTATGCGTGTGAATGAATGGATACACTTGAAAACATTTAAAAAAACGTGACTGTCAGCCTTCAACATCCACAATATTCTCTCGAATAACATCTCACGAGGTCAGGTATAAGCATGTGCCGACCTACGACATTACCTACAAGTCGACACAAATACAGCGTCAGCAGAATTGGCGTAGTAGACAACGCTCCATACGTAATGTATGACATCGATCCTACGTCGCGATATCAGAGTTTTCGTCGCCACTAAGTATATATACAACAAACCAAGATTGGTAGTAGGACCTTGGTCTCCGAGCACATAATACCTAGCTCGGCGGAAGTACTTCCACTTTGAGTAAAGAACATACGTTCCTTACAAGCTTAAACCCAGCGCTGCCCGGGATCCATTCTCCAGACAGCATTAGCTGAGCTTTTTTCCTTTTGTCTCATAAACAATCCATTTATGTTTGGAACATCTGATATTTGACTACACGTCTAGAACGCTCAATGTCCAGGCATTTACGGGAATAGGGTGTTTTGTACAACGTTTATTAACTTGAAACCCGAATATTTCTAAAACACAGTATGGCGATGCTGACGGATAGGATATTACTGTATCAAATCCGTTGTCATCGCGATGTGGGTTCCTCTCTTGCTTACCATGCTGGGAAGAGACAATATACTGTGCTTCTATAATAAAAAAAAACAAAGCATATTCATCATTATTGCATTGTACTCTTTATACACGATTCATATATACATTTTCTACGATGATAGCAATTTGTGACGTCACAATATAACTTTTTTTTGAGAAAATCTTTATAATAATGAACACGTTTCGTTCCAGATGGTTGTGTTCAAATACATAGAAGACAAAGACGTTTTCCAGAAGTTCTACAGCAAGATGCTAGCGAAGAGACTTGTGCAGCACATGTCGGCCAGTGACGACGCAGAGGTAAACAGACGTTTTTATATATCTATTATGTAGAATATATATCTACACTAATATTATAAAGAGCAAAGATTTGTACCTATTTTTTTATATTTGTATGTTTGTAATGAATAGGCTCAAAAAGTACTGGTCCGATTCAAAAAATTATTTCACCAATAGAATGCTACATTCTTCCAATTTGACATAGGCTACAAAATTAGGGATCCTTGGTAAAATTTGAACAATGTAACCGAAGGTGTAGAAAAATGAATCTTAAAATGTCTTTCAAATGCGCGGGAAAATCCTCTAACGCGAAACGAAGTTCGCCGGGACCACTAGTATTATATATAATGAAATCTAAGAGAGGTAGGTCATATCACCATGCCCTACTTAACTGGAGCAGCCCGACTGGTGAAATACCTCCACCTTACAGAAGACCGCAGCCAAATAACAACCACTTCTGTGTTGTTGTGATCCTGCGTGTGAGTAAGGTTTCCAGAGCTCCTGGGGGGTGGTACATTAGTAGCAGGGGTCAAGCCTTCAAGGTAAGGGCGACAAGTCCAGTAACAGCTTTATTATGCTGTACTTGTCGCCCTTAAGATAGGACCTCATTACCACTTAACATCAGGTGGGATGAGGTCAATCTTGAAGTGCAATATAAAAAAAAGAAAGCCTTGTGAAAACTTAAATAAAATATTGTTAGAGGTAGCTGACAGAGTTTTAGAAATGACAGATGTTGAGGGTAAACAAAATAGAAAAAAAAGTATGAACTTTAATATGATAAAATTACTAGCCAGTATTGTGATTACACAAAAATAATTATTTTATTTACATATAAATTGGAGTGTCTGAATACTGAAATAACCGCTTTTTACAATATACATATGAAAATATATATGGTACATACACTTAAATATCATTTTTTGTCTGTGTATTTGTTACGGCTAGTCTCTGAAATGGCTGGACCGATTTCGACGAGAATTTTATTCGCAGATGGCTGGTGTAATAAGGAGTACTCTGGGTACTTTTATCTCATACTCAGTTTTGAAATTTCATTTAAAATACGAAGTAACTGTTTCCCCAACCTATTTGTACGATTTCGTACTATGTTAGTGGATTTTGATTTTTCTGACGCAAATACTTAAGGTTGAATATTATTTTTCCAGGCTTCAATGATCTCAAAGTTAAAACAAGCGTGCGGTTTCGAATACACAAGCAAACTCCAAAGGATGTTCCAGGTAAGATATTGAATAAGATACGATGAGATTAAATAACATACCAATGATTCCTTTGTGCGTCAAGGAACAAAGTTTAAAATACTACAAAAAAAAAATAGAAAAGAAACAGATTCATTTGGTACAAAAAATACAACAAGATAAATAAAACCGGCCAAAAGCGTGTCGGGCCACGCTCAGTGTAGGGTTCCGTAGTTTTCAGTGCATCACAATACTTAAGTATCCCCACTTGAAGTTACAATAATGGGCTATGTTCTTCTTTTATTTGAAAGCAGATACATTGAGAATACAAAAAATATGTAAAGTAAGAAAAAAAAAATGCTAGCAAATACGCTTAAATTACAACCTTAGTTAAAATAATATTTTTTCAAAAACTTCAAAATCTATTAAACCCATCAGGTTCAAAATAATTTTCCTAGAAAGCCTTTATGCAGTTCTATATTCTAGATTTTTTCATGCTTTTTGAACTTATGGTTCAAAAGTAAGGGGGGGGGGGGACACAATTTGATTTTCTTTTGGAGCGATTATTTCCCAAAATATTAAAATTATCAAAAAATGATCTTAGTAAACCCCTGTTCATTTTTAAATACCTATCCAACGATATTAAAAAAAACACTCCCCAATGTACGTGTAAACAAAACAAAAAAACGTGTGGGGGTAAACATTTTTTTTTATTTTTTATTTTTTTATTTTTTCACTTTGTTGACGTGGTTAATATACATATTTGTACCAAATTTAAGCTTTCTAGTGCAAACGGTTTCTGAGATTATCTTCGGACGGACAGACAGACAAACAGACATGACGAAACTATAAGTCATAGTCATAGTCTTTATTGTATTCATGAAGGTGAAGGTGGTGTAAATAAAGTAATAGTAATAGTAAATAAGGGTTCCTAGTTGACTACGGAACCCTAAAAAAGGCTAAAAATGACTCTGGTTGTGGCGTTTTGTGGCGCCAGTTACCCCTTCAAAATGGTTCTGTGAAGTGAGCGAGTAATCTTTCCGTGTGATTGATAGATACACTTAGTTTTACAGACATATTCAAGTGCAATTTATGCGGTCCTATTGCTAGAAATCAATCTCTTCCAGACAACCTTTAGGTAGAGGAAATAGTAGATATCGAGGTACGGATACGGCCGACCGTGTGCCCATAGTAAATAAATAATATTCGATCAATATCATTTAATACAATTTTGTAAAATATTATTTTGTAATACAAGTCACGGCTTAATGTTTTTTAATATAATTGACCAGTTGATCAACGAGTTTCTAACCGTTGACCAATGAGTTTCTTACCCTTGACCAGTTGACCAGTGAGTTTCTTATCGTTATCGTCTCAATAGATATTGGTTCCGGACTGGCAGTAGAAGCATATTGTATTGTATTCAACGCCGATTCAAATATGTAACCTACTTGAATGAAGAAATGTTTGCTCTTTTTTATAAGGATATCGGCGTATCAAAGGACCTCAACGAGAACTTCAGGAAGCACATGGCTGACAGCTCCGAGCAGCCCCTGCACATCGACTTCAGCATCCAGGTCCTCTCGTCTGGGTCTTGGCCGTTCCAGCAGTCTTCTTCCTTCCAGCTGCCCACAGAGGTGAGTGACGACAGAGTTACGTTAATAAGCATCATTAGTTTGTATTATAGTCAAGCCATTGAGTAATTGCCCATTTGACATATGTCAAATCGGGTATAGTAATGCCAAAGTACCTAACTAGGTTACTCCGCTGAGTTAGTATATAGGTAACTAGCGACCCGCTCCGGCTTCGCTCGGATGTAATGCAATTTAGAAATGTTGGCTTTTCTATTCTTTATTGCAAATAAAAACCTTCCTCTTGAATCACTATCTATTAAAAAAACCGCATCAAAATCCGTTGCGTAGATTTAAAGATTTAAGCGTACAAAGGGATATAGGGACAGAAAAAGCGACTTTGTTTTATACTATGTAGTGATTACTCAACGACATGACTAGTGACGAGAGCTTATGAAGCCCATAGTTGACAGCTCCGAGTAGCTTCTGCACTTCGACTTCAGTATCTGGATTTTGACAGTCCCATCAGTCTTCATCGTTCCAGCTGCCCATAGAGGTGAGTGACGTCAGAGCTACGTTAATTAGCATCATTATTTTGTATAGCCAAGCCGTTGAGTAATTACCATATTATTAATTGAGATTGTCAAATCAGTTATGGTAATGTCAAAGTACTAGGTTACCGAGCATGTCAACGGCTACACTCGGGAGGTAAAGAGGAGGAGGTATGGAAAAGATCGTTTCCCATATTGACCCGACCGGGGATCGAACCCGGGACCTCAGAGATGGCGCTCGAAAAAGTCCTGCCCGCTCGCCTCTCGGCTGCGGAGGTCGTCAAAACAAAATTACCTACAAGTCGACACTATAGTATACTTTATGGTTGTCAAATACAGTGTTGATGAACATATTCCTACATTTCCTCAGTGGCGTAGTGGCTAAGGTTGGCGGCCAAAGCGCGAAAGGTCCCGGGTTCGATTCCCGGTCGGGTCAATTTGGAAAACGAACATTTCTAAATTGACTTGGGTCTGGGCGTGCTGGGATGACGCCCCCAGTTAGTATCCGTCCTCTGGTGCTCATAGTACAAGGGAAACCTTCGTTTGAGACCAGGTGATTGGTGTGATTGTCTGGCGCATTTAATTTAATTTCTATTGTTTTGTTCCAGTTGGAGCGGTCGGTGCACAGATTCACGTCGTTCTATTCGGCGCAGCACTCCGGCCGCAAACTGAACTGGCTCTACAACATGAGCAAGGGAGAGCTGGTCACTAATTGCTTCAAGAACAGGTCAGATATACTATAACTAGCTTTTGCCTGCGACTTCGTCCGCGTGGCGTGTTATAACAGAAAGATATTTGTGTGTGTGGGAGAAACTTTATATTTACTAAGGTATGCTAGATTGAAAACATCTATCTTACGCGGTTTAGATTTTTTCATACAAAAGTTTTTTTCCGCTAACTCCCGTTCCCGTGGGAATTTTGCAATATCCTGTTGCAACTAAGCTTTAAGTTTACTAAGGTACCTGCATGCCGAATTTCAAGCGTCTAACTTAAGCGATTTAGATTTTTTCATACAAAATGATTTTCCTGCTAATTGACTACTTGACAGTGTTAACAATAAAATATGAAAAGTGTTAAATATGTTAGCTTATTAGTTAAGTAATAATTTTACATAAAATGTTTTAATTAAAAGCATAGTTAGTATTTTATTTTTGCAACAAAAGAACCGAAACGGAAACCACCATTGCAAATCAGAAATGACAGCTGTCGGCGAAAATTATTTATTTTAATGTGGCGAAACAATGATTATTTTACCGATTAAATTGTATTAAGTGTTTATTGAAACACTTTCCGGTTATCTAAATTAAGTCGTTCCTATGCGTATCGGTTCGATGTCTTCTAGGACGTTGACGTCATAATTGCAACAGTGACGTGACTTGGCGTTTTCGCGCGTTTTTTAAATGTGTTACACAAAATCTTTTTTTTCTCTGGTTATTTACATTTTTTCCAGATAAATCGAATTGCTTGGGATATAAAATGAACGGGCGCACATTTTACAATACTTTTTCAAAAACTGTCAAGTAGCCAATTGGGAACGGGAACTGTGGGAATTGCGGGAATCCCTTTCTTAGTGCACCTCTACGGTACCTGAGCTACTTCCTTTCCATTTCAAGTGCCCACGTTTAGCCGTATAGGCTGTGCGTTGATATGTCAGTCAGTCAGTTTCTCCTTTTATATATTGAGATGTATATTACAGATACACGCTGCAAGCAAGCACCTTCCAAATGGCGGTGCTGCTCCAGTACAACGAGAACATGGCGTGGACGGTGCGGCAGCTTGAGCAGCACACCGGGATCAAGGGGGACTTCCTTCTGCAGGTAAATGTAGATCATATTACGCCTTTATCATCATCGTCATACATACATATTATAACCAGCATCGTCACACACACATAAATTCAAATTCAATATTCTTTTATTCAAGTAAATTACACAAGTAATATTTATGAAACGTCTATATAATGCAAATGACGCAACCTCCGGTTCGGAACCTATAACTTACAGAGAAGATCCCGGCAAGAAACTCTGTCGTTCATATTACAAATAAGGCTGAACTTATAACTAGTTTTGCACCATACCATACACCACACACACACACACACACACACACACACACACACACACACACACACACACACACACACACACACACACACACACAAACGTCACAGTCACGCTTCACTCCCAAACAGGTAGGCAGAGGTAACATTCTGCAGGTTATATCATCGTCATACATAGACAGAGAACACATGAACCGATATTTATTTTGTTTGAAAGGTGAATAAGTTGGGAGTGTTATGCCTCCACAAAATGTCGGGTTATATATTTTTGTACCTCATTAGGTATCAATTAAAAAGGATTTCGTTGTATTAGACATTACGATAAAATTCATATTCATGATGCGCTAATTTATTCAATATTCTGACGGGTGTTTTATTATTTTTTTCATTGATAAGTGTAGCTTATAATAATTATTTCATTTCCAGGTACTTCAAATCCTGTTGAAGGCGAAACTGTTGGTGTGTCAAGATGACGAGTCTGAGCTAACGGAGTCGTCGGTTGTCGAACTATACGTAGGATATAAGAAGTGAGTACTGTACACTGAATTGGGATGATGTATAAAAATGTTTTGGTCCAACCTTTGATCAAATATTTGATAGATGCACGGTTGCGACTGGCGATGAAAGAGACTTAGTCTTTTTTGGTCTATTAAAACGACTAGCCGTCATCTTACAGGACTCGACTCTACGATGAACACTAAAGGTTCGAATTTTTATTAATAAGACTTAGTTGTTGTATTTGAAGACTAAGCAACTAAAACGACTATATTTGTTTTTAAAAGGACTCACATCTGAGTATTACATGAACATGACTCATACCCTACATTGAATGTTTCATTAATTTGAAAAAAAAAACGTAAATCTTGTTGTTTCCGATTTTATTTTACTCATGAATTATCAAAACGTTCGATTTCGTATATGACACGCCAGCCCAAGGCGATAAGGCGTTTTTAGTCCTTTTAGTCTTTTTAGGCTTTTAAGCCTTTTACGTTGTAAGGTTAAAGACTACGACTAAAATAAGTCGTCAGTTTGCAGTCTTATGACTAAAGACTAAAGGGTTACAAGACTAATATAGTCGCAAGGCTTTACAAACTAGTCTTGTCTTTAAAAAACTAAGTCTCTTTCATCCCTAGTTGCGACCTAAAAACGGTACTGGCAAAATAAAGATTCACACAGTAAGTCCTCTTTCACTCTCCTTCGCTTTGTGGCCTTGTGTAATATATTTATTTCCGAGTCAAATCTCATCTAATATTACGTTGGAGAGAGGGGGGTCTCGGTGAAAATAACGCAATTTTTTTCTGATTGAAACAAAAAATGCTATTGTAAGGAATGTATGTTCTTTACTAAAAGTGGAAGTACTTTAGCCGAGCTAGGTGTTATCTGCTCGGGGACCAAGGCCCAACTACCAATCTTGGTTTGTTGTATATATACATATATTAGTGGCGACGATAACTCTGACATCGCGATGTAGGATCGATGTCATGCATTACGTATGGAGCGTTGTCTACTATGCCAATTCTGCTGACGCTGTATTTGTGTCGACTTGTAGGTAATGTCGTAGGTCGGCACACTATTTGGTCTATTTTATCCAGATAGAACATTGCTTACGTCTTAAAAACCAAATGTGGATGGCACTTTTTATTTGACACGTGAGTGTATCCGAACGATGAAAAATTAAAGAAAATTATTATTGAAGTTTAACCACATTTTTATTTTTATTATGAGCGCTAATATAGAACTGTCGGACTTTTTTAATTTTTCAAATGTTTTATTAACATGTGTTGTTTGTTTTAGCAAAAAGCTGCGCGTGAACATAAATATCCCGCTGAAGACGGAGCTCAAAGTGGAGCAGGAGGCCACGCATAAACACATCGAGGAGGACCGCAAGATGCTCATACAGGTATTATACGACTAGCTTTTGGCCGCGACTTTCATCGCGTTACGGGATAAAAAATGATTTATCTATAATCTAGGAAGTCATCTATATTTCAACCAAATTTCATCCATATCGATTCAGTACTTTTTTTTTTATATCACACTTCAAGATTGACCTCATCCCACCTGATGTTAAATGGTAATGACGTCCTAGCTTAAGAGCGACAAGTACAGCATAATAAATCTGCTACTGGACTTGTCGCCCTTACCTTGAAGGCTTGACCCCTGCTACTAATGTAGCACCCCCCAAGAGCTCTGGATACCTTACTCACACGCAGGAACGCAACAACATCGGAGAGATTGTTATTTGGCTGTAAGGTGGAGGTATTTTCTGTAAGGTGGAGGTATTTCACCAGTCGGGCTGCACCAGTTCGAGCGATCAATCGCTGTGCCCGCGACTTCGTTCGCGTGGACTACATCCTTTCATGGTCGGTTTTACCCCTATCTCCCCTAATATTCGAAACAAAAAGTAGTCTTTATTTTAATAGAGCTATATTTGGTGGGTTCAAAGGTGGCATTACCCCTCCCCCCCCCCTCCCCTCACTTTCTAACAAAAAGTAGCCTATGTCCGTTCTTGAGGTTTTCAACGTATACCTATGCCAAATTTCATCAAAATCGGTTGAGAGGTTTAAGCGGGAAAGCGTAACAGACAGACAGACAGACAGAGTTACTTTCGCATTTATAATATTAGTAGGGATTCCTTGTTTTCCTGTACTCTTCATATATATTTCATTAATTCCAGGCCGCTATAGTGAGGATAATGAAGACCCGTAAGACGTTGAAGCATCAGCACCTAGTGGTGGAAGTTCTCAACCAGCTCTCGTCGCGGTTCAAGCCGCGCGTGCCCGTCATCAAGGTGAGCCGTTGCGCGTAGTGTTATTAAACTTTCGATAGTTTTGGTATCGATACATTTACTATAGATAGTTTTGGTATCGATACATTTACTATAGATAGTTTTGGTATCGATACTTTTACTATAGATAGTTTTGGCATCGATAATTTTACTATCGCTCGTTTTCATAGAAATAGGACTATTCAGTAGTATCGAATGCTACGAAGTAGAAAATACTCCATCAATACTGTCGATAATATTGTTTGTCTAGAAGAATAAACTATCGGCAGTGCAAATAGTCCCAATACGAAGTAATACAGCATGAAAGCAATAAGGGTGTTTGCGTACGAAATATCCACTAGATGGCGACAGGTAGGCGTGGGGTCCAACTGCTATGTGATTGGTTATAACTCAAACTCAAATATTTTCTTATTCAAGTAGGTTACATATAACACTATTGAATCGTCATTGAATACAATGCAAAGTGATTCTACTTCCGGTTCGGAACCTATATCTACCGAGAAGACACCGGTAAGAAACTCAGCAGATCATTTACAGTATCAGTATCTAACTTATTGCTATGTGTAGCTCACTTTGGACCAAGTCATATAGTTTTGGTTTTGATGAGTGATGAAACAAATAAGTACTCAAGTAAGTTGTTACTTTCGAGAGGTAAGCTGGAGCAGATATGGTTTACATGACATTGGCAGACATGTCACAATGACATTTAAATCACCAATCAAATAATAGTTGGACGTCACATAGTATCGCCATCTAGTGGATATTTTATGCGGGAACACCCTTATTCTATCGATACCGTCGACAGAATTGTGTGTTAAATAATGATAAATTATCGATACTATCGTTTTATTGTGTGTCAAGAAGGATAAACTGTCGATGAAATATATTCTCCCATATCAACCGGTTAGCCTGCGGTAAGTGCCCTCTGCTGAACATGTTTAGAACTACATACTTATTGACCTTAAATTTCATCGCCTACGATAACTTGCGGTTAGCTCAGATGGAAGAGCAGCACGCGCGATACGTGAAGGTCGTGGGTTCGATTTGCGTACCGCAACGGGAGAGACAATTTTTCTGTTTCTTTTAAATACTAATGGGTTTGTTTGTTTGTCCCCAGAAATGTATCGATATACTGATCGAGAAGGAATACTTGGAGCGCACGGAGGGAGAGAAGGACACCTACAGCTATCTGGCATGATCGCGCCGCCTAACAATATAACTGCCCTGTAATGGAGATGTGTGTTTTATTTTGAAACCACCCTTAATACATCCCTGTATTGACTTTTGCAATTTTAATAGTGCTTCCGCACTTGCGAACTTTTTTCAAGATTGACCTCATACCATTTGATGTTAACTGGTAATGAGGTCCTAGCTAAGGGCGACAAGTGCAGCATAGTAAATCTGTTACTGGACTTGTCGCCCTCACCTTGAAGACTTGATCCCTGCTACTAATGTAGCACCCCCCAGGAGGTCTACTCGCAAAACCGATATTCGATATATCGTGTGAATTGTCGTATCGAAACTTACTCTCAGTTACATCGTTTTTAATATCGTATCGACGAATGAACGAACGATACTATTTTCGACAGTATCGTCGGCGACCCTACTCTAAGGCACAAATGTCACGAACGATTATTTGAATTTGACAACGACCAAAACCTACCTTTTACGATAATCTCAACGAGACCTCTTAGGATGTCGTCGGAATTATCGTTTTTATTATTTTTTGTGTTGGTTTGTGGCTTTTTAGTGTTTGAAGTATTTAGTTACGTTTCACAGTGCAAGTTTTACCCTGTATAACAGTTATTGTTAAGGTAAGTAATTACAATGTTAAAATTAAGTCGCATTTATATTTGTTTACGTGCTTACCTATATCTAAACATAATTCTTTCATGTAAAATTTCAGTCGCAAAATGTCACGATTTCTTCTTTTTTTGGAAGCCGTTAAAGAAGATAAAGTTGCGCGTAGAAGACGGAGACAGGAAATGCGGGAAAATTTTAATATCATTACCATTCCTGATGAAGAATTTACTAAAAATTATCGCTTAAATAAATCCCTTTTTGAAGAAATATGTGCAGAAATAGCACCATTATTACCACGAAAAAAAAATAAAATTGGAATCGATCCAAGGATTAAGGTATTATTAATTAAATAATTTTACTAGGATAATTATTTTTATATGATTATTTTTGAACTGTTTTGTATTATTTTTCGCTTGTTTTGTAGGTTTTGACTGCTTTAAATTATTTCGCACGTGGTTGCTATCAAGGGTCTGTTGGTAATAACAGTGATGCTCCTATGGCGCAGCAGACTGTGTCGAGGTGCATCAGAGAAGTTGCGGCAGCCTTGAATCAGCCACATATTATAAATAAATATATTAAATTCCCTCAGACCCGTGAAGAAAGAACACTAATTAAATCAAGGTATAACTTTACATTAATCTTTAGCATTTATTAAAACTGAAACAAATTAATTCTTTCATCGCATACAGTTTAAGCATACAAAACTGTTATTTTCACAGATTTTTCAATAAATATGGTTTTCCGGGAGTTTTGGGTTGCATAGATTGTACTCATATAGCCATAATTAGGCCTAAAGATAATGAGGAAAGATTCTTCAACAGGAAATCTTATCATTCGCTAAATGTACAAATGGTGAGTTATTTTATACTAGTTTTTAGAGCTTTCTTTGATTCTATAAACTGGAACTAATATCATTAAGAAACCCATTTTTTGTTACAGATCTGTGATGCGGACACAATTATATTTTAAATGTAGATGCGTCTTACGGAGGTGCAACCCATGATTCCTTCATATGGAACGAATCTGAAATTAAAACACATCTGGAAAATATTGTAGAGCAAGGAGAAACTGCGTTTTTACTAGGTAAGAAACAAAATTTTCAAGAACAAATAACAAGATTAAAAAAATATGTTCAACTTGATACAACAGCATTTTATTTTTCAAATTAGAAATTTCATATCTATTTTGGCTGTCGAAATAAAAAAGTACTACCTCATAAAACTTATACATTACGTTTGAGGAAAATGCAATACAATTTTTGTTTCAGGAGATTCTGGGTATGCATTGAGGGAGTATTTAATAACACCGGTTGGCGATGTGGCCGACGATACTCCCGAAGGGCGTTTCAATAAACTCCAAAAAAAACAAGGACTACAATCGAACGTACCTTCGGGATTTTGAAAGGCCGTTTCCGCTGTTTATTGTCAGCTCGGGAAATGCATTATTGTCCAGAAACAGCAGGAAAAATTACTATTGCCTGCTGTGTTCTTCACAATATTTCTATCAGGGATGGGGTAGAGTTTCCTGAGCTGACCGAAGCAGAAAGATATCAAGAGCAACAACAGCAGCCAACAGTTTCCGTACCAGGCGGCCCAAATGCTAGTGCTACACAGGCACTTCGAAGAGGGCAAGCTGTGAGGGCAAACTTAGTTAATCAGTTAATATTGCATTAATTGGTTAACTAAGTTTTATGATTATAGATTTAGATTATTATAATATTCTAACACATAATTAAGACACAAGATTTGTCATAACTTATTTTATTTTTTTAAATTACATAATGCTTATTGTTTTTTTTTACATGAATTAAGATAATATATTATATAAGAAATTTATTTTTAATAAAGAACATTCTTAATGTTAAATACTTTATTTACTACTCAAACTAGAAATTAACACGCATTAAATTAATACGCAATTAATGTTGTAAAAAAAATTTTACACAATACCTAATTATATCTATTAATCTAATCTATTAACATACTATGTAAACAGGTGAAATATACAAATTTAAGAAAAAAGTCTTTGCATTGAATCAAATACAAAAATCATACGTCCTTTAATTCATTTAAACCGTCAAAAATACTAAATAAAAAAAAAATAAGTATTTATTAAGAAACTTATTCAAAATTTTAAAGAGTTAAATGTTACAGCGCTATCTATCAACCAATGTGGCATTGGGTTAAATCCCAGCATATTACAAACATTATTCTAGTAATTTATTTATTTTAAAAATACAAGTATGCCTATACCTGAAATTAAAACAGTACTTGGGTCGGGACAGCGTAGCGTATGTCTATAATATCCTAAAATGAAACAAAATTGTAATTGAGTAAATATAAGTCTAAAAAGGAACTCACAAAAATTATAAATTATTATTTTTTAATTCTACTAATTCTATAATTGCTTTCTCGATGCCATTTATGCTGGTAAAGATATTTTTTAATATATTAATTTTTTCTCTTTCCATTTGCACCAAGCGATCACTGAGATTGGTTCGACGCCGAAGTGAACCTAAACAAAAAAAAAAGCATTAAGTAGAATTCACTATCAACCACTTTGCTCATTTTTAACCGATAATTTCTTTGTCGATTTTGAATTTTTTACTTTGTATTTCAAGTATTGAAACAAGAGTTTTGTAAATTCTCTAAATGTTACCCACTTGACTCTTTGGGCCGAATCGATAAATAACCTTTTTTATGACTTGTTCGACGAGAAGGGCCATAAGAAGTTGAACTATATTTACACAACAGAATAACAAAAAAAATACTTACGGTTAAAGGTACGCGATGATGTACTTTGGGTGGCATGAGTTGTCGACCGATTTTCTAGTTGTGACTGATACGATGGTTCATCACTGGTACCCAGTCCCGATAATGGCACCTCTATTGGTAAATCACCACTCAAAATTTCTTCGGAAGCTATAGTAGAGTCACCAATATTGCCTGATGTACTAGCAATAGGACCAACAGGTACGATTTCTTCAGTCGTATTCTGTGAAAGGAATTTAAAAATTATTAAATATTTTATAAATATAGAAAAAATAGAAGCAAATTATTTTACAAAAAACTAAACTAGAAAATAGCTATTTGTTGAAGTCGTATATAAGCCGTATGTTTTCTATATTTTTATAGTGAGTTTACAAAAAACTTGTTTCAATGTTATTTATTTCAAAACTTTACTTCTTAAAAAAAAAGTACAACAGGGGGATTAAATACTTGAAACATTCTCTACCAGCCAACTTTTGGGGTAATATCAGAGGAAAAAATTACGTACCACTGTGGGAAAAGCTGGCACACGAGCTGTGGTTTGTGGTCCACCAAAACCTTCACCCATAATGTCCAGGATGCGCAATTCCCATTGGGATAGGGCAGCAGATGACGAGGGCCCACCGCCGGTACCCGACTGTGCTCTTCGTAATGCTGCAGCATTTTTTTTGGGTACATGTTTCCAATCTGTCCATACCTGAAATTTAACATACATAATATTGAATTATTAACATTATATTTACTGCTGAAAAATCATATACAATCTGATAATAACATATTTGATTATACTATAATGTTATAGTGTAGTAGGTAATAATTCAAATACAAAACATACTACCTAATATGTAGGTATACCTATTAATTTTAACTCAGGAAAACAAGTCAGAAAATAAATATGATATTATGGAGACTTCAATTAGTTTTGGTCGTCAGACACATTATTTTTAACAAATATAATCAAAGGTCTTCCACCTACCTTTTGCCATTGTTGGACGGTTTTTATACTACCACCCAAAGAGTTCACCGTCTGGGCAATTTCTTCCCACAACCTTTTTGCTCGGGCTCTGCCATCAGCTGACCTCAGTAAACCCCTTGCTAAATCTCTATGCTCACTCAAAAAATCTAGCAAGGCATTTATTTGTTCAGTGCTGCAGGACTGAGACATAGCCTTAAAATAAATAAAACCCGTTAAATACTACAAACTACAGCTTCACACAAAATAAAGTTTAGGAAAAATACTTACTGCTCTATTTCTAAAACTTCTATGGGAAACACACACACCGTCTTAACACAGGCACTTTGTTCACAATAGTTTTATTCATCAAGTTGCTCTCATGAACTTTAAAATATCGCGCTTTGTCAGCAAGTTTTGGCATTTGTGTCAGCGCGGCCATAGACTGCCTTTAATATTTTTACAAGCCGGCCCTTATCATTCACTCCCATTCACTCCGAACATTGTCACGACGAACGTCTATGGTAACGATGAACGCTGTGTCGTACGAACATTTTTATGAGTAGGGTATGCCCGATACATTCGGTTGGGTATCGTATCGTTTCGAATATATCGTTGTCGATTTTGCGAGTAGACCTCCAGGAGCTCTGGAAACCTTACTCACACGCAAGAACAACAACACAGAAGTGATTGTTATTTGGCTGCGGTCTTCTGTAAGGTGGAGGTATTTCACCAGTCGGGCTGCTCCAGTTCGAGCGATAAATCGCTATGCCCTACCTCTTGTGTGGGATTCGTACCCACGACCTTCAAGGATTGCGCGTGCTGCTCTTCCAACTGAACTTAATTTTCTCATTTTGAAGAGAACATGCGTAATACCGCTGGGGTAACAAAACTCAAGCTGCCTTTTAGTTTCTTCAATTACTCAGAAAGTTTAGTGGGCACACATTTTATTTTTGGACATATTTATAGGAAGTAGGGTTTTAATTTTTCTTATAATTTTATATTTTCATTGCAATAATCATAGCTGTGCATTAACTCGTTAATCCGTTAATCGTTAATTAACGAAGTTAACGAAGTTTTGAGAAACGGATTAACTTTTAAGTTAACTTTAAAAACTGTTAACGGACTCAATAACTTCCGTTAATAATCCAGAAGTCCGTTAATCGTTAATCCAATGCCTAATTTTCACCGCATGGCATCAAGTCAAGTTAGTTCATTTATTTATGTAGGTTACAAGTAAGACTTATGCATCTTCAAAACCAAAATTAAAGCTACAGCCGGTTCGGAAACTAATCCTAATTAGGATTAGGTTCCGAACCGACTGTAGAATCCGGCAAGAAACTCAGTAGTTATCATAATCTTAACAATATTTAGGACTAGAGAACTTGGTGTGTGCGAGCGAGCATACAATCATATCCATGTTTATCGTTGAAATATTCATCAAGTTTGTAGTAACCTTTTTTCTTTAAACACGATTTAATATAGAGCTTAAATCGTTGCACGGGTAAGTCAATAATACATTGTGGTAACTTTTTGAATACTTTTATACTTAATCCAAAGAAGGTTCTACTGGTTTTACGAAGCCTATTTTTTGTAAGCGAGCTTTTGTTTATTTCTTGTGTTATAAGTATGTAGGTACATCGGACTTCTTGCTTCGGATGCGAGTCAACATGCCGCCTGGGTAAGGTACAACGAATGAGCCTTTGTTACAGGTTACAGGTTACAGTGTGACTCATTGTTAGACCGACCTACTACAGTGTTACAGTGTGACTGATTGGGAATCATTTTACAAAGTTCTCCCAATGAGTCACAGTGTTACAGGTTACAGTGTGACTCGTTGGGAACAAAGGCGAATGAGTGATGTGAAAACAACAGTATTAAGTAGGTAATAGAGAAATAAAACAAAACAAAATATGATATACTTACATTTTAATGCCATACCTACCCACGTACGTATATTAAATGTACAGATAATGTAGTTGCTATCTTAGATCATAAAAGAGAAATAAAAACACAATGTTTTATAATATAGTTTGGCATTGAGAGATTATTGGAGCAGGAATATAATATATCTATGAGGCAAACTGACCAAATACTTCTGAACAGTTTCAAATGTCAATTAGTTCCACACACTGAAGCTCGTATTTTTTTTTCTTGTTATATCTCATTGTCGCAACCAATTCACTTCGAATGCGAATTAAGCGTTTTAAAAAAACAAAATATTACTCGTGCAAATCAAAAACCGCGTTTCCAACTCCCAAACTTTTGATTAATCATTAAAAACGAAACGTTTCGTTTGTTCTTTTCGTTTTTGGGAGAAGACCTGTGACAGAATTATACTTCGAGTGTTTTACTTGGTGTCGTTCACCGTACCTATGACTCCATAGGTTTTCATCCGTAAATTCCTACTAAAATACTAAAATTGGTAAGTACAAAATTTTTATTATAATTTACTATTTTGGCTTTTGACCATCTGCCTGAGAACTTTCCTTAATATTTTTCCACTTGGGTTCCTCGGTATCGCATCGACGAAGCGAACGCCGCCGCGTAGTTGTTTTGGGTTTGAGAGCTGAAACATAAAACATGTTTATGCTTTTTTGGTAATTTGTCAAGATAGGTAGGGCATAGCGATTTGTCGCTCGAACTGGAGCAGCTCAAAAGGTGAAATACCTCCACCTTACAGAAGACCGCAGCCAAATAACAATCACTTCGGTGTTATTGGGTATTATTGTGTTCCTGCGTGTGAGTAAGATTTTCAGAGTTCCTGGGGGGTGCTACATAAGTAGCAGGGGTCAAGGCTTAAAGGTAAGGGCGACAAGTCCAGTAACAGCTTTTACTATGCTGTACTCGTCGCCCTTAAGCTAGGAACTCATTACAACTGGTGGGATCAATCTTGAAGCAGGTACAATAATATTTTAAAGAAAAACTGACCTTCTTAGCCACATAGTCTTTTATCTCCTTCTCTGCCACATTCTTTCCCGGCTGCTTTACCACGAAGGCCAAGGGCACCTCCCCAGCTGTTGCGTCTGGAACCCCTATCACTCCAGCGTCTCGTATCGCTTCATGTTTTATTAGTAGGGCTTCTAATTCGGCTGGGGCTACCTGTAAATTTTAGGGAATAAATTCACCGTCCCCGAAAGTTCAAAGGTCTTAAGACTTTGCAGCTAGTGGCCGTTCAAATATAACGTAAGCGGATTTATTACAATTATTTACCACCCCTTCATTCATTGTATTTTCATAGACATATTTTGGACAAGTGAATAGCGCACGGTAATTCCCCTAATCGGTTCTAAAGCGAGCGTTCATTTCCAGTTGCCACCACATGAATTGCCACCGTTAGCAAATGGGAATGAAAAATCCCATTTGCCACATAGACGAAAGCGAGTGCCTAAACGTAGGTATGCATTATTTGCGGGATTTCCCAAAAAAGCGTTGCGTTTTCAATGTCACGGTTTCCATTACTTTGTAAAAGTAAAGAACTACCAATGACGTAATCATCATCTAGACTCTCCTAACCCCTATGTCATCCAAAATAAGCAAAACAAAGACCTCCCGACCCCTTTTCTTGATATTAGGAACTAATAAATAAAGTAGGAACAAATAAATCAGGGGGGTGTTTCCTACCAGACTATTTATGATGGCTGCGAAGCCGTATCACCTTCACCGTGCTTTCAGGGGAATGCAGATGGCTCTCTCACCCCTACGTATTTAAGCAACAACCGAAGAACGACCCCTAACGGGGCTCGAACCTCGGGTACGCTACAGGGACTTTGTACATATAACGCACTTAAATAAAAACGGGGCAATCCGGCTTTTATATTTCGCATAGAACTAAACTACGAAATATGATCGAAGTTTGAGGTAAACCTTTGTATCTTACCTGATAACCTTTGTACTTAATCAGCTCCTTCAACCTATCAACTATGTAGAAACATCCGTCCTGGTCGTAGTACCCCACGTCGCCTGTTTTGTAGAAACCTTCGTCATCGAAGTCTTCTGTTCTGCTCTTGCCTACGTAGCCCTTCATCACCGCTACTCCCTTCACGCAAAGCTCGCCATGTTGGTTCGGGCCTAAGGGTCTTCGCGTTTCAAGGTCCACTACCTGTGGGAAAATGAGGGTAGGCAAAGATTTCTTGTTTTTAGACCCCGACGCATTAACGATGGAGTTTTTTAAAGTCGTAAGACAAAGCCAACCAGGCTCAATAGAATTCGTTCTTATGAGGTTAAGGGACGAGTCTCACTGTCTGTCAGTGTGTGTATCTGTGGCATTGCAGCTTCCAAACGGCTGACCCGATTTTGATATTTGTTTATTTGAAAGGTACCTACCTAAATGAGTCGATAGTGCTTTAAGCCATGTTTGATGGAAATCTGCTTAAGATGGCATATAGAAGCAAAATGTCCGATTATAGATTTTGACACAACTCCCTCAAGTACAGTCGCCGTCAGATATATCGGAGCAGACAAAGTGACCAAATACTTCTGAACAGTTAAATGTCAAAAAGTTCCATACACCACAAGTTACCATTTATATCTGAACATTGATTACTTCAGTAATATCTGAGCAGATGCCAATAATATCCGAACACTCATAACGTCAATACGTTTCACGCACGTCATGTGTCTCATTTAGCTACCTGTGTAGATGAGTGTTCAGATATTATTGGTTAGTTGTGTGTATAGAAATTATTGACTAGCATCTGCTCAGATATTACTGAAGTAATGAATGTTCAGACATTAATGGTTTGTGGTGTATAGAACTGTTCGACATTTTTAACTGTTCAGAAGTATTCGGTCACTTTGTCTGCTCCGATATATCTCTACGGCGACTGTACCTAAGTATATAGGTATCAAATTGGTTAGATGGATACACACACATTCATGTCAAATTTCCTGCCATCACAAATGGGTGAAATTACTCAGTATAGATATTATTTATGCACAAGTAGGTATTATTTATGCACAAGTAGGTATAATTTATGCACAAGTAGGTAATATTTATGCACAAGTAGATATTATTTATGCACAAGTAGGTATTATTTATGCACAAGTAGGTATTATTTACTCACAAGTAGGTATTATTTATGCAAAATAGAAAGCACTTTGATTCCCGAACTTCCGAATAATCTTTAAAATTCTACTTTTCGTTTGATCGTTTCTTTTTGGTAATAGATCTACTGAGGTTGTCAAACGTCAAATTATTTCACCGTATCTTTAATTTACTTAAACATACTTTAATGACATTCCCTGGAACAGCCTTCCCGACGCTTCCCACTTTTTTAACTCCAATTGTGGACTGTTCGTGAAGGAAAAACTTCGTAACTGCCAGTCCCACTTCAGTCATACCATAGCCTTGGAAAACCCCTTTCACATTAGGGAATCTGAAATAAGTAACTTTATGGTCATTTTCAAGACCCAAAAGGAAATCAGTATGGTAAATTTTGGTCGAGGTGAGGTAGTTCGGCATAAAATGCTGGGATAATATCCTTCAGTGAAGGCGTAAATTATAAAAATGCTTAAAGTATTACTTAGATTTGACGAGATCCAAAGATTCCTTAGGGAACGGCGCTCCTCCAGACATAATCGACTCCACAGAACTCAGGTCATATTCTGAAGACGTCTTAGACAAGGCCAATATGACAGCAGGCACTAGAATGGTTTGGCCAATCTGCAATAAAAACAACTTTCACTCATTACCATTATCTTTTTTCCAGCTTGTAATTCTATTTTTTATTCATTACCAGTGGTAATGGATGGTGGTAATTTCCCACCGCCCTATAGGCCTACTACCAGAAACGAAATGAATAAACGATTAATTTTTTAAGAGTCTTAAAATAAACGGGAGTTAAAACGGATCACACGCATGTCGTCAGATACGCAAGTGGTCAAATACGCATTTAGTCAAAATACGCAAATGGACATAGTCGCGAATCGTTAGATTCGCAATTTGCCAGATTCGCAGCTAGTCAGATTTGCAACTTGTCAAATACGCAGCACGGCAGGTACGCAATTAGACAAAGACGCATCTCGACATATGCGTAACTGGAAAGATTTCTACGATAGGCTTAATTACCTTTTCTTGATTTGGTTAAACTAGTCTCTGTTAGAAGACACGTTAGGTCTTTCTTCTCGGCTGTTGGCATATGATGGCACACACGTTTTAATATTTCATAAATCATAATTTTATAAATTTTAACATGATTATTATTCTTTATTTCATTTGTCAAGTTACTTTCAACATTTTCAAGTACAATTTAATATCATTTTTCTAGAGTATTAATACTGGTAACGCCATCTATCTACGTAGTCAAGAACTAAATATTAAAGTTTTAATTCACAATCTTTCGATTAATCATAAAAACGAAACCTTTCATTTATTTGTTTCGTTATTGGGAGTAGACCCCAGTTACGTTAAGTGTCTAACGAACCCCCCCGCTGGGTTCCGCATCTTGTCGCGATGGGGGGGCTCAGTAACCCTGTGGTCCGGGACGTTGAGGCTGGCCTTGTCACCCAGCCTCCAATACCGCACAGGGTGAAGCCAAGACGGATCCCGAGCTGGGCTGCGGAGAGAAGGTGGCTCTCTGCGGCAAGCCCGCAAGGGCAGAGGTGGATCGCGGAGGAAGAGGAGGACCTCGGTGTTTCGTTGCCGGCCTCCCTGTCCTCCGCGACCCGGCAGTGGCGCGCTGCCGCGCGACGCGCGAATCGCGTCGTGGTGGGGTCGCGGAGGAAGAGGAGGATACGGTATTACATTTGCCGGTCTCCCTATCCTCCGCGACCGGTGGGTCTCGGGACTTCATCTGGCTCTCGGAGGGAGAGCTGGATTGAGAGTCTCGGTGTCCACAGAGGCGGTAGGCAGCGGAGCCGCACAGCAGATCCGCTGCTGGGACCGGAGATGCCAGGCGTGGGGTAAGCCTGGCGTCCGTTACCTCGGTCCCGAGGGGGTGGGGCGTGTCAGGTGGCCTGACACGCTCCAGCTGCGTATTTGCGCGGCGAGATGGGCCGCTTGGCGGTAGGCGCTGTGGGGGAGCCTGTGTAGAATCGCAAGGAATCCCGACTCCCCCACACCTGCGCAGCGTTGGCCACCGAGGGGGTTTTAGTCGGTGCGAGCCCGACACACCACTCTCTGTTCCCCACTGAGAGTGACGGTGCGGTAGGCATTTCCCCCTCGACTAAAAAAAAAAAAAAAAGTGTCTAACGAAATGCGTATATCTGTCAAGTTGTTTGTCTGTCGAACTACGTCAAACAGCGCATCTGTCCAACTGCATACCTATCTGACTAGATGAGTTTCTGTTTTGTAGTCTGACGAAATCCGTATATGACCACTTCCGTATCTGACGACATGCGTGTGATCCGTTAAAACGTCGATATTGATTTGTGAAAATAGTGTTTTGTATTTTTATTCACCTTCGAAGTTAGTTGGTTATAATTATGTATGATATTATAGTAACAATTTAGACGATCTTATTGCTGACAGATAATTATACTTCTGCACAAAACATTTAGATTATACTCTACTAGCTGTGCCCGCGACTTCGTTCGCGTGGACTACATCCTTTTATGGTCGGTTTTACCCCTTTCTCCCCTAATATTCGAAACAAAAAGTAGTCTATATTTTAATCCATTTTTTCATATAAACTTCCAAAGGTGGTATTACCCCCCTCCCCCCCTTATTTTCTAATAAAAAGTAGCCTATGTCCGTTCTTGAGATTCAACGTATATCTATACCAAATTTCATCAAAATCGGTTGAGAGGTTTAAGCAGGAAAGCGTAACAGACACGCAGACAGACAGACAGACAGACATACAGACAGACAGACATACAGACAGACAGACAGAGTTACTTTCGCATTTATAATATTAGTAGGGATGGCATTACAGACAAATTATTCTACCATTGACGCGATCTTATCGCTAGAAAGCCACCTCCATCAGACAACCTTTAAGTAGCGGAAATAGGAGATGACGAACGACATATTGGTACGATCGTACAGTGATATACATTATGATTTTGTCATGGTATACTAAACTATAATAACCAAGCACTAAAACTGACAATTTTATGAAAAAAAAACAAATTTTATTCTAAACGCATGCGAATCTACTCCTTCAAGAACTAAACGCATACCTACTAATAGTTCGATTTAAAATACATTCGTGCGAAACGCCTACCAGAAAAATGTTTTTATTGAAAGGGGACGATTCGCACGTTCGGGCGAATTTGTTTCGTGCCAATCGACTACAACCCAATTTTAATCCTATTAAAATTATAATGATGGTTTCTTTGAACACCAACCTTATATCTCTCAATGGTTCTCAAAAACAAGTTCATCTCAAATTTGCTCAAGTACACGAAGTGTCTGCATTGGACCATAGCAACCAGCGTGCTGACCAGGCCCATCACGTGGAACCAGGGGGTTATGATCAGCGTCAGGGGTTCCACAGGGTAGAAAATAGGCCTGAAAAAAAAAGATGACCTCCGTAGTCGAGAGGCTAGCGGGCCGGACTTTGGGGTCGCGCCATCTCTAAGGTCCGGGGTCTCAAAGGTCAAGTTTGGCAGTAAATACGTGGTGTAATTTGAACAAATAGATAATATTTTGTTTTTTGAAGACCCTTAATTCGAACTGAATTGGGCACGAATATAAGAATAAAAATGGCTTTTCATTACTTTTTGGGAGTAGGCCTCAAGGGTTTGATTTCCTGCCGGGTCAATATGGCTAACGAACTTTTCCATATTGTCTAGGGTCTGGGTGTTGTGGCACCAGCGTTTTTCCTGATTTCTGTAACAGAAGTGCTTAAGATACAAGATTTAATTAAAACAATGTATGACATTGGTCAGAAAATATAATATAAGTACATTGATTGCTTTTCAATGAAGATACCAATCTATGACATCACAATTTTAATTATCAACACTGGGTATTAAATGTTTCGTAACTTTTTAAATCACACTTTGAAGATCATTTGCATAAAATAAACGCTGTCTAACTTACTGATGGACTAAATAGAAACATTTTTTTATCAATTCATCATCCCTATTCGTGCAGAATGGTCACCCATCCTATTTCGGACAAGCATGGGTTGCTTAACCTTGGACTGTTTCGCTACTGCGCTACAACACCAAAACTGGCATAGATACAGTCAAAAGCGTGTGAATTTACTTACAAAAAGCAGTGAGCCAATATGTTTAAATGCGTCAGCATGACGCCTTTCGGCAAACCCGTTGTTCCTGAAGAATACAATATAAACAGCGTATCTGTTTGTCCATCTACATCAACGACAGCGAACTCCTCATATTTAACGTTTCTCGCTAAACGGTTATTGACAATAACGTTGCCGTTACCGTTTTCAGCTTTCACTAAATCGTTGTAAAGAATAACGTCATCGGTCCTCTGGTCTCCAAAGAGGATAATTCCTTTAACTTGGGGTTGAGATCTGAAGAATTTTCCATGTTGTTTGTAGCAGTTTGGAGATAGGACGACGTATACTGGTTTAGATATGTTAATAACGTGTTTTAACTCCTCTGTAAAGAGATTAATAAATATAATAAGTTTTCAAGAGAGGTAGGGCATAGCGATTTATCGCTCGAATGGAGCAGCCCGACTGGTGAAATACCTCCACCTTACAGAAGACCGCAGCCAAATAACAATCACTTCTGTGTTGTTGTGTTCCTGCGTGTTAGTAAGGTTTCCAGAGCTCCTGGGGGGTGCTACATTAGTAGCAGGGATCAAGCCTTCAAGGTAAGGGCGACAAGTCCAGTAACATATTTATTATGCTGTACTAAAAACAAAAAAAAATATTTCGTGAAACTTGGCTTATACATAGTGTTAGTATTTAGGATAGAACTTTTAAAAACCGAGTGTTAGAAAGTAAGTAATTAATTATTATGAAGATAAATTATACGAAAGATAATTGTTTAGATTACCCTTCGCATCATACAGGTCCGGATAGGTGATGTGTTTCTGTCAGCCACAGTTTCCAGGATGCTGTTGCGGCTGGCACGCACTCTGCTTATCAGAGATGTAGTTTTTTTTGCGAATGACCGCGTAGAAACCATCGGTTTGTCGCTGTGAACATCGTTGACGAGCTGCAGAAGCGCGGCAGCCCCAACAACATTCTAAAAATATTGTTATAGAGGACGCGAAGAACATCCCGCGTTTTCTTATCGTAAGCCACCCACAGACTTCCCGTGTAAAAGCTTCGGCAGTATTTTTAAAGGGTGTTAATTTTACATCTTCATTACACCAGGAAAATCGTCGAGCCAAGCATATTACCTCGAATAACCAGGGCTCTTCGCTCTCTCTCAATATCGACATCGTCTTTAAGATCGTCAAAATGAAAGTGTCCTAAATATTTGAACTGTGCTATGTTTCCTAGTGTTTAGTGCTTGCCGTGGCAGTTTGTAACTAAGAAAACACTATAATTTATTGTTAAATCATTGTGAATGTTAATGTGTTTTGTGTGTGACTTGTAAACTGTCCTTAAATAAATAAATAAAAATAAAATAAAACTGGTCAACGCGTTTTATGTTAATGCCGTTAAGGGTAATGTGGTAATGATTTTCAGGATATTTGCCAGTGACCTTAACCCATTGACCTCCATTGACGCTTTAAAGCGTCATCAAGAATTTTGATCCAGACGCCGACGACGCCTTTAAGCGTCATTATTTGCCTTATGTTTGACGTTGAAATAAAAAGTAATGAACACCATCTCGTATACATATTTATACACACCGCGCACCAGGATACGATAGATTATTATTATTGATGTCTAAAAACGTCCTACAGCATAGAATTGAGTTAAAAAGTGATAAAAATCAACAACTAAAATTATTAACGTAAAATCACACTGCACGACGCCGTGGACGTCTTAAAGCGTTAGGTAGTGATGTGACTAAGTGGACATTTTTAAAACATTTTTTATTTTTATTTAATATGTAGGTATTAGATGATAACAATAAAATGTGATTATTTTTTTATTGTTCTACTGCTAGTGTATTAAAAGTGTATTAGTAAATAACTATTATCATTATCTCTGCCTATACACATACTTGATAGATGGATAGATGATGCTCACTCGTCATATGGTTAACGTACGAATTTTTTGTCTGTTTATATTTTACCTAATTATTAATGTTCAAAAAAAAAATCAAAAATTTCTTTATTTTCTTAAAGACATCCATATAACAAATAATGAGGGACTTCCCTTTTAAGTAACAGTACTTGTGTTAGGGGAGTCCCGCTCTCTATAAGGAAACGTAGACAATTATAAAACAAAGAAATTGACACGTTTAGCATAAAGGGTTTACATCTTATTTGTTATGTTTTTAATGAGTGTGTGAACGATTATGTGAGTATCGTATGTGTTAGTAAGTGTCTATGTGTGATTATTATTATTTTTTTTTATACATACTGTTCATATTATATGATGTTTTTATGTTAAACACATATTGGTTTTCACAGTCAATTGAGAAAAAGTTTGTAATAATAAACAGATGACATGCCATTGTGAATTAATTTTATGACGAATGTTTTTACTATTTATTATTGAATTTAATCTGCTTAAAATATACCTTAATTTTTTTCATAAAATTTTATGTTATCGATATACCCACCTAACTCCACTATGTCGTGTTCACTTTAATGTACTGCCAACGCCAACGACGCTTTAAGTCGTCCGCCTGTGACGTCATAAGCGCGTATGCTGCTATTGATAGTGTTGGGAGTTGAAGATAGATAAAATATATTTTTTTCAATTACCCTACAAAAGCTAAATGCTACTGAAGTATTGTCCGTGTTTCTATATTGTAGACTTTTTGAGTAAAAACCCACAAATACATTATTTACGAAAATAGTTTAAATAATAATGGGTTGTGTTGAACTTTTACATATTCTGGAAGTAGTTGATGATGATGATATTTTTAATAAATCTTCGCCTGATAGTGAAGTAGGAGAAGTGTTTCTTTTCGAGGTACTTATTTATTTGAATCAAACTAAATTAATGAGCATGACAACCGGATCAACAAATTCTAATTATTTCGTGAGTTATTCCATAAAGATTATAATACCCATATTTATTGTTTACTCAATCAACTGAAAAAAACTATGTATGATAAAGCTCATAAAAATTCGAAGTTCACTATGTCGCTGCTAGTTTTAAAATGTATCTAGATGTGACGTCATACGACATTTCAACGAAACACTGCACCGTGATTTTTTGATTTATTAAATAAAAAAATATGAATGTTTATCGTTAAGTGTATATGCACCGTAAACCGTAAACGGGTACCCATCACACCGGGAAACATGATTTTGGTGTAAATTTGTAAAACGCCCCTTCGTATTACATATTTTGGTTTTTGTCGATAGAAAAAAATATACAATGTTTTGTTGCTCTTCTTATACAAAAAATTAAATCATAATAAGTTCAAAAGGTGTACTTATTATAATTTCATCACCGACATTAATTCATATTATTTTTTTTTTAACCAACACAGTGGCGTTTTTCCAATTACATCGATAAAGTCCTTAACAACACTATAAGAGTAGGTAAAATTTGTCAAACATTTAAGTTGTGATCGCCGATGACGCTTTAAGGCGTCGACTAGTTGCGCCAAAATTCCTTGCATACTTTAAAAAATCTTGTGATAATTTTCTGATTACTAAGACATATAAAATTACTATTGATCTATTATTTCTTATTACGTTCAGTATGTATGAGCATTTATTTCTTTATCCTTAGTAATAGGTAATAAGGTTCCGAAACAAACGTTTATTCTTATCGCTTAGTGCAGCATGTCACATCACTATCGTATTGGGCGAAAATTCTAGCTAATAATACGCATGGCGTCGGGAGCAATATTTTCTATTTGAAGTCCGGCGGTCAATGGGTTAAATACCGTGTATTCGCTATTGCTTTACATTCAGAGTCTGTGTGTAGCTGCGTAATTTTCAGATTCTCAGCAGTTTGTCAATTGATCTTGCTGTCGGGCCAAGCAACACCATATCATCAGCGTAGCTGATGTTGTTTATTGTAACACCATCAACCGAAAATCCGCCACGCGCGCTTCTCAACTTGACTATGAGGTCGTTTACGTATAAATTGAAAAGCTTTGGAGACGTAAGCCCTCCTTGTCTCACTCTGCATTCCAATCTATACGCATCTGAGTACACATTAGCCCACCTGAAAATATTTATTTGGTTAGAGTAGCAAAACTTAAAAATACTCAATACATCTGCCGGCAAGTTCAAATAATGACATTGAAATGCTTTTGTATGTTTAGTAGGTACATTTGATAATTACACGGTATAATTAAAAACCGGCCAAAAGCGTGTCGGGCCACGCTCAGTGTAGGGTTCCGTAGTTTTCAGTGCATCACAATACTTAAGTATCCCCACTTAAAGTTACAAAAATGGGCTATATTATTTTTTTATTTGAAAGCAGATACATTGAGAATACAAAAAATATGTAAAGTAAGAAAAAAAATGCTAGCAAATAAATTACAACTTTAGTTAAAAAAATATTTTTGGGATTGAAATAAAAAAAAACACTCCCCAATTTACGTGTAAACAAAACAAAAAAACGTATGGGGGTAAACCAAAAAAACACATTATTTTTTATATTTGCACTTTGTTGACGTGTTTAATATACATATTTGTACCAAATTTAAGCTTTCTAGTGCAAACGGACAGACAGACAGACAGACATGGCGAAACTATAAGGGTTCCTAGTTGACTACGGAACCCTAAAAAATTGTTTCAAAATATGAATCCCTTCGAGAACACTCCATTCTTCACTTTTATTTAAAATGTACCTACCTACAATAATGTAGATACAATTCGATGACGAGTTGTGTGACTTCCCTATTGCCACTACATAAGGTTTGCAATACCTCGATTCCTAGGTCGAGCAAATCAACAAGAAAACCGAAATAGAGCTTTTGAATTTGGCGGTTATTGTAGGTACTACAGGTAGTATTGATAGTTTTTATGATGTATTATTAAAAAAACGATTGTATCCATACTACTTGCTTCCAATTTACTCAAAAATGTATATGTTAAATTGGAATATTGATACCAACGAAAATATCTATCTATCGATATAGCGTCCTTTACAACAATACTAGCTGTGCCCGCGACTTCGTTCGCGTGGACTACATCCTTTCATGGTCGGTTTTACCCCTTTCTCCCCTAATGTTCGAAACAAAAAGTAGTCTATATTTCAATCCATTTTTTCATATAAACTTCCAAAGGTGGTATTACCCCCCTCCCCCCCTTATTTTCTAATAAAAAGTAGCCTATGTCCGTTCTTGAGATTCAACGTATACCTATACCAAATTTCATCAAAATCGGTTGAGAGGTTTAAGCAGGAAAGCGTAACAGACACACAGACAGACAGACAGAGTTACTTTCGCATTTATAATATTAGTAGGGATTTTTAGAATGTTGTTGGGGCTGCCGCGCTTCTGCAGCGCGTCAGAGATGTTCACACAGCGACAACCCGATGGTTTCTACGCGGTCATTCCCACAAAAACTACATCTCTGATAAGCAGAGTGCGTGCCAGCCGCAACAGCATGCTGAAGACTGTGGCTGACAGAAACACATCACCTATCCGGACCTGGAGGGGTACTCTCGAAAACGAAACAAACAAACGAAAGGTTAAGTTTTTGAAGATTATTCAAAAGTTTGGGAATGAAGACGTGGTTTTTGATTTGCATAAATAATATTTTGTTTTTTGAAAACGCTTAATTTGCATCCGAAGTGATTTCTTTATGGTTATGAGGATTAAAAATTGCCATCCGTTGTCGGATCCGACATATTTCGTTTATGAGAGTAGACCCCCTGTATGATGCGAAGGGTAATCTAAACAGTTATCATTCGTATACTTTATCTTTTTAATAATTTATTACTTACTTTCTAACACTATTTTTTATAAGTTCTATCCTAAATAGCCAAGTTGGACGAAATAAACTATTTTTATTTATTTTTTATATAAAAATCTGTATCAACCCGTTAGCCTACGTTAGCTTAAATTTTTCTGTTTCTTTAAAATATTTAAAGTTTACTTGTGCGGCGTAAAGCAATATTGATATGATTTTAAATGAAATCGAATTGCACTTACCTTCCAAATATCCTGAGTTGATGGTGGAAAGTACAGCTCCAGCTGATGCCACTCCTAAGACTACACTCCAAAACTCCATTCTGTTCTCAGTACAAATTGCAACAGTCTGTCCCTTTTTCAGGCCTAGATGAGTGAGGGAGACGGCGAAGTTCATGGCTTCTTGTACTATTTGGCCATAGGTCAACGACTCATGTGTGGCGGCATTTGTCTGAAAATGTAGATACATCAATTGTACGGTCCACAGGTAGGGCATAGCGATTTATCGCTCAAACTGGAGCAGCCCGACTGGTGAAATACCTCCACCCTACAGAAGACCGCAGCCAAATAACAGTCACTTCTGTGTTGTTGTGTTCCTGCGTGTGAGCAAGGTTTCCAGAGCTCTTGGGGTGCTACTTTAGTAGCAGGGGTCAAGTTTTCAAGGTTGGGCTACAAGTCCAGTAATAGCTTCATTATGCTGTACTTGTCGCCCTTAAGCTAGGACCTCATTACCACTTAACATCAAGTAGGGACACGGTATCGAAAAGAAAGTATCGATACTGTACTCATGAGTAGTATCGAGAGGAAAGTATCGATATATCAAGTACTTTTCTTAAAAGTTAATCACGACTATCGATAGTTGAAGTCATATTTATAGTATCGGTAGCCTATCGATTGGTTTTTATTCTTGACAAGTATATCATTTCGATTTGCTGTTTTGCAACAGTATTGGCTGGTTCTGAGCAATCGATAGTATGGAATTGTCGATATTATCGACAGGACTGTCTTTTTCAGACGAACACCAGTTCAGATGGAAATGAAGAAAGAACTGAACTATAAAAGAAATTAAAATTCCGAATTTGAAAATGTTTTTACAAATACAAATACTTTTGTTTTTTTTTATTTAAAAAATTGATTTTTAATTTTTATTTTATAATTGAAAAACTAACTGTGTGTCTTAGTGCAAAATTAGTAATAAGTTTAGCTTCCATTTGTAAAAAAAAAAACTACTGAGTTTCTTGCTGGTATCTTCTCTTTAGTTATAGGTTCCGAACCGGAGGTAGCTTCATTTGCTTTATATAGAGACTATTCATAAGTATTACTAATGTAATCTATGTGAATAAAAAAGATTGACTTTGACTTTGACTTTTGATTTTAGAGTTTGGAATTATCGAACAAGCATAAGGTCAATAAAATTTAAATGCGTAACAACTGAGATTTATTCGATACGATACCTGTTGAATAGTACTCATTGAGTAACAGTATCGAATGCAAAATATTGAGTATAAAAGTATCGGTATCGAAAGGTAAAGTACTCGATACAAAAAAGTATCGATACTTTTTTCGTGTCCCTAACATCAAGTGGGATTAAGTCGACCTTTATAATACTGATTGTTTTTTCATTACACATGTTTTGTTTCAATTACCTTGTCAGCCATAAAATATACCATGCATGTATCATAAAACAGTACTTAAAATGTTTTTAATTACTTACTTTTATATTAGGTCCAAAGGTCTACAGATATCATACCTAGCCTACCTACCTGATACCTATTTTCTTTAGTTCTGTATTCAACAAAGTATATACAATGAATAGCACATCTACTCGTAGGTAAACACTTGTAGTTTAATTATAGTTCTTATGCTAGCGATATAAAGTCGATACAAAGCCCAAAGTGTGGAATGACGTGGTGTTGGACTGTTTCACGGCACACTGATGTACGGTTGGCAGTATATCATGGTATACATTCGCAGCTCGGTATTAATTCTTTTGCCAACGCAGGTAGGCACAGCGATGTACCACTTGAACTGGAGCAGCCCGACTGGTGAAATACCTCCACCTTACAGAAGACCGCAGCCGAATAACAATCACTTCGGTGTTGTTGTGCTCCTGCGTGTGAGTAAGGTTTCCAGAGCTCCTGGGGGGTGCTACATCAGTAGCAAGGGACAAGCCTTAAAAGTAAGGGCGACAAGTCCAGTAACAGATTTAATATGCTGTCCTACTTGTCGTCCTAAAGCTGGGCCCTCATCGCCACTTAACAGCAGGTGGGATGAGGTCAATTTTGAAGTGCAATATGAACAAAAAAGTTGGTTGATTGCCCATACGGAACCGAAAAACATTTTCCAATTTATTTTCCGGAATAGTATATCAAAGAGAGAAAATAGTATGGAAATTGTGGCAGCGCTGCAGCGGTGAGTTGTAGAACTAATGAAACCGCCATACAAAACTGTTACTACCTACGTTAAAACCCGACAGCTAGTTCGCCTAGGGACTCTGCCTTAACATATCACAGTAAAAAAAAACTTCTGACAACAGACTTTTTGTGTTGTATATTGTAAGAAACATGTTTTCCCCCAAAGAGCTGAAGCTATTTTGAAACGAGATAAGATAATATCTTTCATCGCTTAATAGCGTATATTATGTAATGATTATTTGCATATAATTTGCCTGATAGCGTGTAGTTTATGTTCTGATAACAATTCAGCTGTTTTTGATAAAGCAAATATAACACATGCGTCAATCATACTGGATACATAAGAGAGCGATGATTTTGTGATGAAAAAGCAATTATTCTATTTATGAATCTTAAAAGGCCGTCGGTTAATTTTCAAAATAAAATTAAAACGATTATTTACTTCAGTAAATAAATTAAAATTGATGATGATATTGTTACGCGCCACGATTAACGTTCTCAGTAACCAGCGCCATCTAGTGTGGAAAGGCGGGACTACAGAGAGTCGAGACGCGTACGCCAGAATTTACTAGAACAATGACCTTGACCGAGCGTACGGCCGTTCAAGGCCGCACTGCGCGCGAATGTTCCGGATGTTTCTGCGTTGGAAGGTTCGGGAACGGCCGCGGCAATATAAAAGGCCGGGATTCACCGCGACCGGGACAGTATTGAATTAGCGATACAAGTGATTACTTCGAAAGCGATTTTGAAGTGCGACTTGGGAGCGATTGTTATTTTAATTAGTGCGTTTTAAGGTTGTAATTAGTGGCGTTCAATTAAAGTGTGACTTTTGGTAATTTTTATCGGCTGTTTTTATTGTCACGAACCCGAAGCTCGTAACAATTGGTGTCAGAAGTGGGATTTAAATTATGCCGATTTTACCTAAAGACGACACGGAGGGTATCCGTACCCGGAGTCAACGCCAACTGGAGACGGACCAGAGACGTTTTGGTGGAGCCTTGCCGCAGGAGTCGCAGAGTCAGTTATTAACCACGGAGGCTGGCCCGTCCACAGCAACACCAGCAGCATCAGCAGCACCAGACCTTGCTGCCCTGATGATGATGCTGCAGGAGCAGTCTCGCCGACAGGAGGAACAGGCTCGCCGACAGGAGGAACAGGCTCGCCGACAGGAGGAACAGGCTCGTCGGCTGGAAGAACAGCTTAAGCGGGACAAGGAGGAACAGGCTCGCCGCCAGGAGGAACAGGCTCGCCGCCAGGAGGAACAGGCTCGTCGATTGGAAGAGCAGCTTCAGCGGGACAAGGAGGAACAGGCTCGACGCCAGGAGGAACAGGCTCGCGGCCAGGAGGAACAGGCTCGCCGCCAAGAAGAGCAGATGCTTCTTTTGAAGGACCTTCACGCTACCTTCGGGAAAGACATAAAGGAGGTGAAGGATAAGGTTGCTCAACATGACAACCGCCTGCTAGAAGCTGAAATCCGGATTGACCAAGTCAATAATCGGGTTGACTACGTAGTGGCTGATGTGAAGAAGACCGTGATGGCAGACGTTAAGAAAACGCTGGATTGTCTTAAACTTGGAGAAGCAATCGCAGCTCCCGTAGCTACAACACCTTCGCTACGTGGATTTAAAGTGCCACCGTTTGACGGAACTTCTTCCTGGTCGGCCTACAAAATCCAGTTTGAGGCAGTCATGAAAGCGAACGGCTGGGATAAAAATCAGGCCATGACTGCCCTCACCCTAGGCCTTCGTGACCAGGCCTTATCAGTTTTGGAAGCTCTCGGTAAGGAAGTGACTTACGAGCAGCTCCTTGAGGCACTGGAGGCTCGATATGGCGACGCTCACCTGGAACACGTGTTTCGAGCGCAGCTCAAAGATCGTGTGCAACGCAATAACGAAAACTTGCAGCAATGGGCCCTTGAAGTGGAGAAGCTGGTGCGTAAAGCATACCAGTCCGTACCAGCGCTTATTGATGGGAACCTTGTGCAGGCGTTCATCGATGGCATCCGCGACATTGAAGTTAGAGCTGCTGTCAGACTCGGGCACCACGGGACGCTTAAAGATGCCTTGGCCCATGCACTGGAGGTGGAAGCTGTGCGGCAGGATCATCGTTCCCATCGCATTAGGGAGGTTGCCGCGGCTTCAGTTCGCGACCGCAATAAAAGTTACAGCCCTAGGTGCTACGGCTGCGGGGAAAGGGGCCACCTTCGATCCAGTTGCCCTAAGCGAACTGCAGAAGGAGAAGACGGCAGTGCAGCTAAGAGCACCGCTCAGCGTCAGCAGCAGGGAAACGAATAATAGCCAGGACTGCGGGGCGGGTGCTGGCTGAGGTTCAAAGAGCCCCAAGGGTTTCGATCAAACAAACCCAAGACGGGAACAGCCTAGTCATCCAGGGCGAGGTAAACGGAACGCCGTGTAAGCTGACTATAGACACTGGAGCCTCTCGCACGGTTGTCAGTTCCCAAATTATGAGACGGTCCCTTGGGGACTCTGCATACAACCGAGAACACATTAATTTGGTAACAGCCACCGGTCAGCGCATACCCGTCCATGGAGAGAAGAAGATGGGACTGAAGCTAGGCAACATAATCTACCTGCATAATGTCATTGTGGCGGATATAATGGACGATTGCATATTGGGCCTTGACTTTATGAGGAAGAATAGTTGCGAAATTGACGTCAAGCAAGGTGTCCTGAAATGTGGACAAGAGGAACTTTTCGTGGAAGGCGCGTTACCAGGGAATGTATACAGCCTTAAAAAGATTGTTCTTCCACCGAGATCTGAAACGATTGTGCCGGTTAGTCTTCCTCGGAATCCTGGGCAAACTCAACGTTGTGTACTTGTGGAAAGGGTAGAAAATGACCTTCCATGGAAAGTGGCACGCACTTTGGTTAGAGCCACCGACATCTCAGGGGTACGTGTGCTGAACCTTTGTGACCAGGAACAGGTTATAGAAAAAGGCACACTAGTTGGTACTTGCGAGGAAGTGGATTGGTTGCGTCGATGCCAACATCAATCGACCGGGACCGTCAGCAAAGATACACAAACGAGAGTGACCACACTTTTAGAAGACTGCCGCAGCGCTCTGTCCCAAAATGAAATGGTCAAGGCGAAACAAATGTTGCTCAAGTATGCCAACGTTTTTTCGTCAAACGATGCTGACATCGGAAGGACTGGCTTAGTTCAACACAAAATTAACACAGGAGAAGAATTGCCTATCCGTCAGCGGCCAAGGAGATTGCCCGTAGCACGTGAAAAGGACGTGGAAACCATGATTGAGGGAATGGTGAAGGATGGTGTTATTGAACCTTCATCTAGTCCATGGTGTTCACCTGTAGTGCTGGTAAGAAAGAAAGACGGTAGCATGAGGTTTTGTGTTGACTATCGTCGTCTGAACGACGTTACAAAGAAAGACAGCTATCCTTTGCCAAGAATTGATGACACGCTGGACATGCTTACTGGAGTAAAGTGGTTTAGCACGTTAGATTTAAAAAGTGGTTACTGGCAAGTTGAAATTGATCCTAAAGACAAGGAGAAGACTGCATTCTCGACAGGAAAGGGTCTGTGGCAATTCAAAGTCATGCCGTTTGGATTGTGCAACGCTCCGGCAACGTTTGAAAGGTTGATGGAACTTGTACTTACCGGTCTGATTGGCGATGCCTGTCTAGTCTACTTGGATGACATAATCATCGTAGGCCGTACGTTTGAAGAACATCTTCTAAATCTGGAACGCGTGCTCATGAAGATCCAGAGTGCCAACCTCAAGTTAAGCCCGAAGAAGTGTTCACTATTCAAACGGCAAGTTAGCTTTTTGGGATATGTAGTGTCTGAAGAAGGTATCAGCACGGATCCAGAGAAAATCGCTGCTGTAAAGGATTGGCCAATCCCAAAAGACAAGACGCAGGTCAGAGCATTCCTTGGTTTGTGTTCCTACTATCGGCGTTTTGTTAAGAACTTTGCAGATATAGCAAAACCCCTGCATAAGCTAACGGAGGAGAAGCGACATTTCTGCTGGGATGGAAGTTGTGACATCGCATTCCAGGAGCTAAAGGACCGTCTGTGCAAAACACCTATTTTGGGATACCCTGATGTGAGTAAGGAATTCATAGTTGACACAGACGCAAGTGACATAGGACTTGGCGGTGTATTATCCCAGCGGAATGGCGATCAAGAAATTGTGATAGCTTACTTCAGCAAGTCTTTGTCGAAACCTGAAAGGAACTATTGTGTTACGAGACGAGAACTGCTTGCTGTGGTAAAGTCGTTGCAGCACTTTAGCAAATATCTTCTGGGGCGGAAATTCCATATACGAACTGACCATGCTGCACTGAAATGGCTTTTGCAGTTCAAGAATCCGGAAGGACAAGTTGCGAGATGGATTGAATTACTGCAGGAATACGACTTTGTGGTGGAACATCGCAGCGGAAAATCTCATGGTAACGCAGATGCATTGTCAAGAAGACCTTGTCCTGAAGACTGCAAGCATTGTACCAGGCAAGAAAGTAAAGAAGTTGTTCCTGTGAGGATGCTCAAGACAGACCTTAGCAACGAGTGGAAGGAAAGCCTACAACGTGCACAGCAGGAGGATGCGGACATCAAGCCGATTCTGGAGTGGATGAAGGCCGGAGTTCCTAAGCCTAGGTGGAGCGACGTCTCAGCGATGAGTTCGATCACAAAGAGCTATTGGGCCCAATGGGACAGCTTGGTGATTCAGGATGGAGTTCTGTGCCGTAGATGGGAAAATGCTCGTGGAGACAGCTGTCATCTGCAAATGGTTGTCCCCAAAGATCAAGTACCGGATGTTCTACAGCTGTACCATAATGGTTGTTCAGGAGGTCATCTGGGAGTAAAACGGACACTACTGAAGATACGAGAACGGTTCTACTGGGTCTACTGTCGGGACGATGTCGAGGACTGGTGTCGCAAATGTACAAGTTGTGCGGCTGTAAAGGGACCTCAGACTCGTAGTAGAGGTGCATTGAAGCTGTACAATGTGGGCGCACCATGGGAGAGGATAGCCCTTGACGTTGCGGGGCCGTTCCCGGAAAGTGAAAGTGGTAACAAATATTTCATGGTTGTGATGGATTACTTCACTAAGTGGCCGGAAGTCTTCGCCATTCCAAATCAAGAAGCCTCGACAGTTGCTGATAAGTTAGTTTATGAAGTCTTCTGTCGTTTTGGAGTTCCCTTGGAAATCCACAGTGATCAAGGAAGGAATTTTGAGTCCCAAATATTCCAGGAAACTTGTCGAGTTATGGGAACTCATAAAACAAGAACAACTTCTTACCACCCACAGTCGGATGGAATGGTGGAAAGATTTAATCAGACACTAGAGAGGTACTTGGCAAAAGTTGTGGAAAATCGGCAACGAGATTGGGACAAGCACATACAACCATTTTTGTTGTCATATCGTAGCGCTGTTCACGAAAGTACATCGGTAACACCAGCGTTCGCAAACTTTGGAAGAGAACTACGACTGCCTGCAGACTTGATCACCGGAATACCACCTGATTCCCCATGCCGTATAACAGATTATGCAAATAACTTGCGGAACAAAATGAATGACATTTGTGAGCACGTGAGACAATCGGGCCAGCAAATGTCTGAAAGAATGAAAACCCGCTATGACCGCAAAATGAACAGTAAAGAGTTTGACGAAGGTTCACTAGTGTGGTTGCACAATCCAATCCGCAGCAAGGGGAAATCTCCTAAGCTTCAGGCGAAATGGGAAGGGCCGTATCGAATTGTGACTAAGATCAATGACGTAACCTACCGGATACAAAAAGGTGCGAGGGGTACTCCTAAGATCGTCCATGTGGATCGATTGGCGCGTTATTATGGAGCCGAAAATGCTCGGGACGAGCATGTCTTAGGAGGGGGCAGTGTTACGCGCCACGATTAACGTTCTCAGTAACCAGCGCCATCTAGTGTGGAAAGGCGGGACTACAGAGAGTCGAGACGCGTACGCCAGAATTTACTAGAACAATGACCTTGACCGAGCGTACGGCCGTTCAAGGCCGCACTGCGCGCGAATGTTCCGGATGTTTCTGCGTTGGAAGGTTCGGGAACGGCCGCGGCAATATAAAAGGCCGGGATTCACCGCGACCGGGACAGTATTGAATTAGCGATACAAGTGATTACTTCGAAAGCGATTTTGAAGTGCGACTTGGGAGCGATTGTTATTTTAATTAGTGCGTTTTAAGGTTGTAATTAGTGGCGTTCAATTAAAGTGTGACTTTTGGTAATTTTTATCGGCTGTTTTTATTGTCACGAACCCGAAGCTCGTAACAATATTAGAGCGGCAGCGTATAAAAATTCAGTGAGTGTGTTTACTATTTCGTAAAATCTGGAGGCCTATCTCCGAAGTCCCCAGTTCGAACCCTGGTCGGGTCAATATAGGAAACGAAATTTTCTATAATGTCTCGGGTGTGGTTATAGTGGTACTGTCCTTGTCAGGCCCACCGCTAGCTGTTTTCGCGCCCGCGTGCAATACCGATTATGCCGCCCTACGACTACTTACTCTACGTTTTACCAAAAAAATATGATTAATTTTTTCTCATTGTGGTGGGGCAAAATAAAAACAACTTAACGAAGATAAAATTCGTGTTCAATTGAAACTGTAGCAAAAATAACTTAGTCTCTGTTGGAGCATTGTTGATCATAAATAGTTATTGATAATTTTTTATTTTGAAAAGGATCTTTCACTAGACTAGTGACTGAAACTGGTAATGTAAATAATATTCTTAGCGCTATTGCTGTGTTCGGAAATTTTGAAATTACATAAGTCAATGGTAAAAATATATTGGAATAGGGGTTGTGGATCATTGGACTGGTTTTACCCCAGGGGTAGGTATTATGACAACTACTTCAATTAGATACGTGATGAGTCGCTCAATTTGCCGCCCCCTGAGCGTGCCGCCCGTGTGCGGTGCACGCTTTGCACGCCCGCTTACGGCGGCCCTGGTCCTTGTTTCTGATTTCTGTAACACAAGTACTTTTATTTATTTTATGTGTGACAATAAATATTTTTTCTTTAAAAAATACCAATTTTAATTTAATCTTAAAAACGAAATGTTTCGTTTTTGATACTGTACGGAGAAATGACGTAGATCTGAATTTTGATACAATGTACTTGTATCTAAGATTTTTTTGTTTACGTGAAAAATTAAAAAAATACATGTCTTACCTATATGTTTTGGTAATTTAACTGTTCGCCCAAATTAAATTTTTTCGTCATCTAAAATATTTCAGTAGTTCCTCTAGTGATGCTTGTGGCGCTTCGTATTATTCAATACCTACTATTTTTATACCACTTAATACTATATGATTATCGTTTTTCGAGTGATACAGTATTACATCACTGTCATCTCTTTGTAATTTGATTTTTATAATATGTACCAAGATATCAATTAGCTGTACTTACAAATGCAATTTTTTCCTTTGCTTCATACATTTTCTGTAGCATGTATTCGCCGAAATTCAATCTCGCTGGAACCTGTGTGCAAAATCCATATTTATATTATAAATGCGAAAGTAACTCTGTCTGTTTGTCTGTCCGGTTTTTATGCCTAAACCACTGAACTGATTTGATGAAAGTCTGTATAAGTAAATGTTGAACCTCTAGAACGGACATAGATTATTTTGTTTTGAAAATAAGAAGAGATGAGGATACAAAAAATACTGCCTTTGAAAGTTTATTTGGGATAAATAATATTTTTTAAGTCAGAGATATAAAATTTGGCACAAATATGGCTCGAAATTTAGATTAAAATATGGATTACTTTACACCCCGAAAATTAGGGGAGATAAGTTTAAAACCGACCATAAAATTATATACTTAGTCCAAGTGCTACTCAAAGCGACCAGTGACATACAAAATTAAAATATTTTCGTCACGGGCGGCCATCTTGGATCGATTTTTATTAAACATATCTTAGAACAAAAAAACACTCCCGACTTAATCATCTTTCGAACAAAAAAAAATCAAAATCGTTTCATTTGTTCGGTAGCTGCGATAGCATAGATACACACACACAGACACGTCAAACTTATAACACCCCGTCGTTTTTGCGTCGGGTGTTAAAGGCTGATGATGAAAGAAATTACCAGTTCAAAATTTGTTACCCGCTTACTACGATGGATGACAGAAAATAAGAAAGTCAGATAACAACCTCCCTCATTGCTCCTCTGAGGTTATCTTATTTAATTTAAAAATAGTTGCATTTTGCGTGCACTATTTTTAAACCTCAATGCAAAAACAACGGATTGTTACGACTTTTTCTTAATGTATGTCTGTCTATTGCTTCGTAGCTCGTGAACTGTAAAACTGATATTGGATTTAGTTTTTCTTTTTTTTACTGAGCTATCAACGTAGCTCAAAGTAGCGTAGCTGCGTAGGGCCAGAACTATAAGAGTTAGAAAATTTGATTTTTGCACAGGGTTGTTTCCATATAAAGTGAAGAGGAACAATGCGAAACGTCTTTTTTGTTAATTCACACCCTAAGGGGGTAAATAGGGGTTCAAATTTAGTATGAACGTTGCCGGTTTTGAAGTTATTTTAATAAAATTCAGTATGAAAGTTCTTCATCGTAAGTCATGAAACAATGTCAAATATGTTTTTGGAAATCATCCCCTATGCAAGTAAAACGGGTTTAAAGTTTGTGATAGTCCTTTGTATTTGAAGTAAGAGACATTTAATATATAAAAAGTATACTCTACTCATATTAATATATATATGGTTTTATTTATTCTATCATTAAGTATTAAGCTTTTTCTAATCTAACAATAAAAGCTACCTAAATACCTATTGAAAGAAACCTTCATATACACTATATAAGTATAACTAACTTATCGATCACGAAAACGCAGCCACTAGTTCGTATGTTTGTGAACTTTGTATTGCATACGAAATACCTGCAAATCCCGTGGACCGTAAACGTAATGATGATTCCGCAACATTTTACTGCTTGCACTAATTAATTCACTTTTGCAAGAAGCAATACGTAAGTCTATTTCCCGATACTGTCTTGTACTGATACTAATGAAAACATAACGCGCACGTTATTTGAGCGAGTAATTAGTTGTTTATCTTTATTGATAATATTAATTGCCAAGTGCGAATTTTTATCGCGTTATGAGAAAGCGTGGGTTGTCGCTGTGGGGGCCTCTTCGATTGTTTAGCTTTTAATCGCGACTTTTTTCGAATTATTTCGGGATAAAAAGTATCCCACATATTACTTTCGTATCTGATCTGTATTTAATTCGTATCATATTTAATTCAAATTCTTTCATTAGATAGTGTTTTGTGTGAAGAGGTAACAAATAACTAGGTTTCATTGAAAAACAATCTGTTCTAGTTAAGGATAGTAAAAAATTATACGAGGCGTAAGCTATAAACGACCGATTAACGACTGATGGCAGCTGATATGGGAAGTAAATTTGAAATTAGAATTAACGACTCGTAGAAAAACGGATTGTCATTTTTGACACATGACATATCGTAAAGAATAAGAATAAGAAGTTATTTATTAGCACACACAATCAATATATACAGTACACGGATATTAATTTTTCTAAGCGTGTTTCGTTTCTAGTCTTTATAAGGGGTTAAAGCGACACGAACAAAAGATAAAGTAAAATAACAAAAAATATATATATATATGTATATTAATAAACAGAAAATATTAAGATTGCGCGGCTAATTAGGTCCCAGCCTCAGCATGAGCTGCCACGACATTGGATCCAATGCCGCAGCTGCGCTGGTATTCTGGCGGAACCTTACGAGAGTGGCGCGGTAATAAAAATAAATAAACAGAAACAACGGAAGAGAGTAGTATAAGAATGACACAATAAAGAGGAAAAAGGAGAAAGAGAAACATTAGGTTATATTATACATTCGACTTATCGAAACAAATTATAACAGTTCACAGATATTAAATAGATCGTGGACTCAATATAATAATATTATTTACTATACTAAGTCCATGCCACAGACAGACAACATTGACATTAAAATGTGAGGAGATCGTGATACGACTAAACTATAATCCGATCCAGTGAGCGGATGTTCACTACAATGGGTCACAGTTTTCCGAGTCGAAATAGGCATAGACAAAAAAAAATCAAGTAAAAAACAAACAAAGTGGCATTCAATGACAGCCGGCTGGAAATATTTGTGGCAATTTTGTGGTAAAAATCTTAGTAAAAATACATAGGTCAAATGAAAAAGATTACAAGTAAAACAGAGAGAGCAGTCCACAGCAGGCATACCAGCAACAAAAAGTAAAGTATTGGAACCGTGAATAAATGGAAAAGGTGTTTTTTTATCATTTGGTTCTTAAAGTAAAAGTATTGTGGGATACCATACGTTTTAATATAAGTAGGATAATTTTTTGTAATTGAGAAAAGAGTTACGCTCATTTTTTCATATAGGTAGTCTCGATATTTTTAAGTTACATTATTGACAGTTGAATAACTGCTAATAGTATCGTTTACTAATTAAAGCGAATTAATTTAGCAAGATATATTCAACTAATATACACTTACACGATACGCTTTAGGTTTAAAATATTTTTTATAAATGTATTTTATAATAGGTATACTAGCGACCCGCCCCGTCTTCGTACGCATGTAAATACTTAGAAATTGGCATTACTATTCTTTATTGTAGATAAAAACCTTCCTCTTGAATCTATTAAAACAGTAGGTATCAAAATCCGTTGCTTAGTTTTAAAGATTTAAGCGTGCAAGGATATAGGGACAGAGGAAGTGACTATGTAGTGACTAACGCGGGAATAGGCCACTGCTAAGCACGATTCCTATTCCTGTTTTTTCTATATTTTACACTGATACTTCGCTCTTGTAGTAAGTAGTTCTTAAGATAAGCGTCCAAACAAACAAAACTCTTTATCTTTATTAATGTACAGGTTTAATAGCTTGTAACTGATTATTGGTGATCATCAAATTGAAGGGACATGTCTCAGATACCTAATATAAAAGATTTATACCATTAATCTACTATTTCCTACCTTTGCTGAAATTTTTGCTACCTAAATAAATACATAATATTTTAACAAAATAGTTGGTCCCTCCATTATGATATCAAGATGGAGGGATCAAGCTGATAGACCACTCTTTGGAATATTCTATCAACTTAGTGTTGTAATACCTTAATTCTACCTCAATAATAATAATTTAAATCGATCTTTTTTTAATATATTGCACTTCAAGATTGACCTCATCCCACCTAACGTTAAGTGGTAATGAGGTCCTAGCTTAAACTCAAACTCAAACTCAAATATTTATTTATTCAAGTAGGTTACATGTAACACTTTTGAATCGTCATTGAATACAATGCAAAGTAATTCTACTTCCGGTTCGGAACCTATAGCTACCGAGAAGACACCGGTAAGAAATTCAGCAGATAAGTTACAGTAGCAGTATCTAAATTATAGCTATGTGTAGAACACTTTGGACCAAGTCATATAGCTTTATTTTGATGAGTGAGGCTTAAGGGTGACAAGTACGGCATAATAAATCTGTTACTGGACTTGTCGCCTTTACCTTGAAGGCTTGACCCCTGCTGCTAACGTAGCACCCCCGAGGAGCTCTGGAAACTTTACTCACACGCAGGAACACAACAACACAGACGTGATTGTTATTTGGCTGCGGTCTTCTGTAAGGTGGGTATCGTTTTAAAGATATTGATTAAACAAGTTGGTACCTCCAAATTGACGATTCAATATTTGAATACCTGAGGCTGATGAGCGGTTTCTTTTAGATCTTTAAATGATAAATGTTTAATACCTATTTTCTTCCTCATCTGGTCTATCAGCTCGGTCCCTCCATCTTGATATCATAATGGAGGGACCAACTACTCGTATTTCGTTAAAATATTATGTAACTTATTTAGGTAGCTAAAATTTCAGCAAAGGTAGGAAACAGTAGATTAATGGTTTGAATCCCTACTTCCCTACTAATATTATAAATGCGAAAGTAACTCTGTCTGTCTGTCTGTCTGTTACGCTTTCCTGCTTAAACCTCTCAACCGATTTTGATGAAATTTGGTGTAGGTATACGTTGAATCTCAAGAACGGACATAGGCTACTTTTTATTAGAAAATAAGGGGGGGAGGGGGGTACCTTTGAAAGTTTATATGGAAAAATGATTATTTTTGAAGTTAGAGATATGAAATTTGGCACAAATATAGCTCGAAACTTGGATGAAAATAAAGACTACTTTTTGTTTCGAATATTTGGGGAAAAAGGGGTAAAACCGACCATGAAAGGATGTAGTCCACGCGAACGAAGTCGCGGGCACAGCTAGTCTTTTATATATGTATGACAGATATCTGAGACTTGGTCCCATCATTTTGACGATCACGATTATTCGAAGGCAATAATATTGCGTTTCATTATATGAGCGATTGATAGTACTTGCTACCTGTAGTATCGATACTATCAGAGCTAATACGATTTAAATGTGTTAATATAATCAAGCAAAATTTGATTGAGTGGTTCAATGGACCTAAGAAAGAGGAAATAAAAACATTGTTTTTATTGGAAAATTTATTTACAAATTGTTTTTTATAAATATTTATAATGCATCAAGGGGAGATGATTTTTTTCTGTTTATATAAAATATTTATTAACAGATATCCTATATACACATTTATATATTTTCACTCCTATTAGTTGCAGTCTGATGTTATATAACCTGAAAGCTTTTCACCATATATTTACTATCCAAATCAAAACTTTTTTATTAATTCGAACCAATAGTTCCGGATATTAGCGCGTTTAAACATACAAACACAACATCTTTTTCTAATATTTAAAGTTCGCTAGTACACGTACGGCGTAAAGTACTATAAAAAAAAATCGATCCGGTTCTAGTTACAGAATGTAATAAATTAACCGAGGCGTAAGCTAAAAACGACCGACGACTGACAGCTGATATGGAAAGTGAATTTGAAAGAAGATGTACACAACGTTACTTAGAACATTAATGTATTTAAAATCCGTTATTAGCTATAAGTTTAGTATTTAAATTTTTGTTTTGTAATTTAATTATGAGCTGTGGATTTTGTGAAAATTAAAAAATAAAAATAAATAAATAAATAAACGCACCTCTTTTAGTTTTATTTGTCAATGAATTACTTATTTGTTTTTTTTTATGATTTGTCTAAGGTTCTTTTGTATATTTTGTTATTAAGTTGCTTTCTTTATTATAATTCTTTTACACTACCAGTTCCATCATTATTATTTATCCTTTATACCAGCAAATATACAGTCCACCATTCGTAGTAGAATTAACGAATTGTAGTCGATTGGGGAAAAACGGAGAGTCATTTTTGACACGTAACAAATAGTTAAATATTGGAACATAGGTATTATATATTATAATTTGCTCTTCTTAGATTTAGCCATCTTCCTTAGTTCCTTCCTGAGTATCTTGCCGCTGGGGTTCTTTGGAATAGCTTCGATGAATCGGACACCACCTCGTAAGTGCTTAGGTTTGGACAACTGAAAAAAAAACAAATATATGACAAAACATTTCCATACTAAATGTATTATTAAACCCATAAAAACGACATGGTGTAAGTTTGACGTATCGTATCTGCATGTATATCAGGTTAAAGTAACGTAGCTTCCAAACAGATGAAACAATTCTGTTTTTGTTTAAAATTTGAATTAGTTGTGTTTAACTATGTTTGATGAAATTCCAAGATGGCCGCTGCTACAAAATGTCGGATGAAATATTTTGACAAAACTCCCTCAATATATGTAGGCATCAAATATTGCAATGAGGGTGTTCTCGCATGAAAAATCCACTAGATGGCGATACGTAGACGTGAGGTCCAACTGTTGATTGATTGGTGATTTAAATGTCATGGTGACGTGTCTGTCAATGTCATGTACACCATGACCAATCACAAAACAGTAGGACCTCACGCCTACGTATCGCCATCTGGTGGATTTTTCGTACGCGAACACCCTCATTGCAAGATGCTCTTAAATCGAACTGTCGGGTTTTATTAATTTTTTTATAGTGTTTGAACTTAGATTTTTAATTTGATGAGTGAAGAAAACATTAAGTTTTCATATGAGCGGTAAGCTGGAGCAGACCAAAGGTGGCGCCTGTTCACAAGCATGACGTTATTCCAGCCATACGCCCCTCCCCCTTACTTTCTAACAAAAAGTAGCCTATGTCCGTTCTTGAGGTTCAACGTATACCTATGCAGATGCTATATTTGTGCCAACTTTCATATCTCTAACTTCAAAAATAAAAAAAATCCCATATAAATTTCAAAGGTGGCATTACCCCCCCCCCCCCTTACTTTCTAACAAAAAGTAGCCAATGTCCGTTCTTGAGGTTCAACGTATACCTATGCCAAATTTCATCAAAATAGGTTGAGAGGTTTAAGCGGGAAAGCGTAACAGACAGACAGACAGACAGACAGAGTTACTTTCGCATTTATAATATTAGTAGGGAAGTAGGGATATACGACAATTCTATCAGAATGGTCACCCATCCAAAATCACCCCATCACTTACGTAGCTTAACTTTCGTTGTACGAACGTTAACATTCCTTAACGCCACCATTACATTCCCTTAAAAATGGTTCACTGAACTGTGTTTTATGTGATGCTACTGGTAACTAACCCTATCAGCAACGAACTGCTGTATCTCCTTCTCCGTCACGGCCTTCCCAGGCTGCAGAGCCACGAAGGCGAGAGGAACTTCTCCGGCGGAACTATCTGGTACTCCTATCACTCCGGCGTCTCTTACGGCCTCATGTTGGAGTAGGAGAGCTTCTATCTCAGCTGGCGCTACCTGAGGAGACGAAGTTATCAGCTCAAAGCTGGCAGTGTTGCCGAATAATCGACTATCGAATAATCGATTGTGTCTTCATCCAATAATCTAAAAATGGTATTGGACTATCAATGATATCGAGCAGATCGATTTCGATTTTAAATGAAGGGCAATATATCGATTAATAATAAAAGATTGACCTACGCTTAAATTGATACTTTTTTTAAATATTGGACAACACCACATACATTTTTCTGATTCTGTGGTAAGGTTAAGCACTTATGTTAAACAAATCAGAAACAACGACGGTACCACAACACTCAGACCCGAGACTATAAAGAAAAGTTTGTTTCCCATAATGACCCGACCGGGAATCGAACCCGTAACCTCAGAGATGTCAAAGAATCAAGTCAACTTACCTGAAAACCTTTATACTTGATAAGCTCCTTCAACCGGTCTACAATAAAGAAGGACCCTTCTTCATCATAATACCCTATGTCTCCAGTCTTGAAGAACCCCTCATCGTCGAAGTCGGCACTCTTGTCCTTTCCGACGTAGCCCTTCATCATACTGATTCCTTTAGCACATATCTCCCCTGGCTGCCCAGGGCCTAACACCTTCCGTGTTTCGACATCTACAACCTGAAGCAAAGTGAAGTATCAGCCTCTTATTATCTCAATGCTTGGTAAATGCTTAACATTGAAATGAAGTCACCGTTACAGCAATTGGCTACTTGACAGTGTAAACAATAAAATATGAAAAGTGTTAGATATGTTAGCTTATTAGTAAAGTAATAATTATACATTTTTACTTTTTAATTAAACGCATAGTAAGTATTTTATTTTTGCAAAATAAATTTTAGTTTTTTTATCTGTGTAACAAAAGATCCGAAACGGAAACCACCATTGCAATTCGGAAATGACAGCTGTCGGCGAAAATTATTTATTTTAATGTGGCGAATCAATGATTATTTTACCGATTAAATTGAATTATTGTGTCTCTAATCGTATAAAGAATTTATTGAAACATTTTCCGTTTATCGTAATTAAGTCGTTCCTAAGCGTATCGGTTCGTTGTCTAGGACGTTGACGTCATAATTGCAACAGTGACGCGACTAGGCGTTTTCGCGTGCTTTTTAAATGTGTTACAATCTTATTTTTCTCTGGTTATTTACATTTTTTCCAGATAAATCGAATTGCTTGGGATATAAAATGAACGGGCGCACATTTTACAATACTTTTTCAAAAACTGTCAAGTAGCCAATTGATACTGGGAAATCTTCGTTTGCAGCGTGGGACTCGAACCCACGATCTTCACATATTGCGCGTGCTGCTCTCATTGGGTAGGTGCCAAATGTCGGTGCAATCTGTTAAATGAGTTTAGATACTGTTGTAGTATGTACAGTCGCCGTCAGATATATCGGAGCAGACAAAGTGACCAAATACTTCTGAACAGTTAAAATGTCAAAAAGTTCCATACACCACAAGTTACCATTATTAACTGAACATTCATTATTTCAATAATAGCCACGCGACTAATTTTTATCGCGCTCTTTACAAACGTCAAAATTGATTGAAGTCAGTGTGTCAGCTGCTGATGGCTGAAAATACGAGTGCGGCATGCTATTAGCCAATCAACAGCATCAAAACTTTCGTCGTCTCATGCGAAAAATTTGACGTGTGCTAAAGAGCTCTTTCTATTTCTATTATAATTTTTCAGTTTTGATACTCATTATTTACAACATCAACTAGGTACTATATTTCGAGTGAGCATCCAAAATGGCGACTGACTGGCGACTGAGTGAGCGAGGTTCAGTTTACCATGTACATTATCTTCCCAATGAGGCAGAGCTCTTATAGTTCGCTTTGTTTGAACACGTTTAACATTCCTCTGCATGTTTAAAGGAATACCAACCTTGATGACAACCCCACGTGCTGGTTTCCCGACACTCCCTGGCTTGTCTATGGGTATCGTGCTCTCATCTGTTACACTCAGAGTAAGTGCCATGGTAGCTTCCGTCATCCCATATCCTTGGAACACTCCTATAGCGTATGGGAACCTGATGATTAAAGCAATTTCATGATTAATGGATATCTTCTTCAGTTGTATTAGTCTAAACGAACATACAGCCATCTCATACAAAATGGAAGCTGCCTCTGCTTTTGAGTGGTCCAAGCATTTAGCTCTTTAGTCTGAAGATCGTGAATTCGAATCCCGTGGAAGGAACTTTTACTCCTGCTTCCAACTCCCCCTCTTTCCTAATATGAGGGGTAGAATTTTGCATCAAGCATTCTGCAATATTCACCTTGAATAAAAGAAAAAGATTAATTGAAAAAGAAAGTAAAAAAATGGTATGCGGATTAATAATAGGATAGAAGCGAAGAATCAGAAGAAATGTGAACTTTCGCGTCGCACTATCTCTGAGGTTCCCGGTTCGATTTCCGATCGGGTTAATGGGAAACGAACTATTCTGTATTGTTTCGAGTCTGCATATTGTGGTACCGTAGTGGTTTCTGATTTCTGTAAGACAAGTGCTTAAACTACTTACCATAGAATCAGAGCAATGTATATGTAGGCCGATATTTATATTTAGGTATAGTATTTTTATTCTTTGCACTTCAAGATTGACCTCATCAGCCTTCCACCACCGACTCTGATATTAAGTGGTAATGAGGTCCTAGCCTAAGTGCGACATGTACAACAAAATAAAGCTGTTACTGAACTTGTTGCTCTTACCTTGAAGGTTTGACCCCTGCTACTAATGTAGTACCCCCCTGGAGCTGTGGAAACCTTACTCACACGCAGGAACACAACAACACAGAAGTGATTGTTCTTTGGCTGCGGTCTTCTGTAAGGTGGAGGTATTTCACCAGTCGGGCTGCTCCAGTTCGAGCGATAAATCGCTATGCACTACCTCTCTTGAAAAGTACGCGTGGGAAGCTACGGCTGGTCGCTAGAAGACGATAAACTGAACGTGTCTCTTAAAACTTTCTTACTTAGCTTTCACCAGGGTTTCAGTATCCTTGTGAAGTGGAGCAGCTCCAGAGAACACCAGCTGAACTGAGCTGAGGTCGTATTCCTTCTGGACCTTACTGATGGCCACTATGATCGGTGGCACCAGAGATACGGCTAGTAACTGCGGATAATAAATATATAGATATATTTTTTGTACAAAAACTTAACAGAAATTTATTTAACAGACAAATATGATGACCTCGGTGGCGCAGTGGCTAAGATAGGCGGTCAAAGCGCGAAAGGTCCCGGGTTCAATTCCCGTTCGGGTTAATTTGGAAAACTAACTTTTCTAAATTGACTTGTGTCTGGGTGTGCTGGGATGACGCGACCAGTTAATATCCGTCGTCTGGTTGTCTGGCGCATTAACTCGTATTATTATTATTATTAAATTTCTATACAATTTATCGCTAGGAAGCTTTCTTCCTCAAAGTAGAGGAAATGCGATACGAAGCCACAAACAGACACACACACACACAGATAGACAGACACGTCAAACTGTCGTTTTTGCGTTAAAGGTTAAAAATATTAATATGATAAACATTTGTGATTTTTGTGTCTGGGTGTTTATAGATGTGTTTATGTCAAATTTGAGGTTTCACCTTTGGTTCTGGTTTCCTCAATACATGTGCTGATTTTTTTTAATTTGGAGCATGTCTATGTAATGTGATGTCTGATATTTACAAAAGAAAACCTTGTATTTCTCTATGGCTGCTAGGAAAATATGAACGTCAAACTTTGGCAGGAAGATCATTGTTCTTCCTTTGGCGAAGCAGGTCAGTGTGGTGACCATACCCATGGAGTGGAACCAGGGGGTGATGGAGACAACCTGCTTGACTATCACTTCGGCTTCGCTTGTGCTGGAAAAGAATAATGCCTCTAGTAAGAGCATATGTGACAGAGGCGAGCGGGCTCGACTTTAGTTTCGCGCCATCTCCGAGGTTCCGGGTTCGATACCCGGTCGGGTCAATATGGAAAACGAAGTCAAAACGTTGCACCAACCGTGCTCACGAGCTGGCTCTGAAACGTCGGGTAGTAAGTAGTTCGTATTAACTACTAAATAAAAATGGTGTCGCGTTTTGACACGTTACATTATTTTAAATGTATTTGGTCACTTTGTCTGCTCCAATATATCTGACGGCGACTGTACTTGAGTAAAGATATATTTGTTTTGATTGTTGAAGAAAATTACCTACACTGTCGTTGGCGATATTATTATAGAGATAAGACTGACTGTACGATGTTTGTTTTTTCTTAAATAAATACTTATCTAAATGCATTAAGTACAATTAGATAAGACAAATACCTTAGTACAACGTGTTCATCTACAAACCAATGAGGAACATTTTATGTAAACAATAAATTTAAAAAATTGCGGACTTATTCCAAAAATGTGACTTCAAAAATATTAATGGACTTATGTCAATAATTAGTAATCATTTATTATTACTGAGCTTAGACTTTTGTTGAATAAGGAAAGAGATAGGTCGGTAAAAATATAGGATTTAGTCTTTTTATCATTTAAACTTAATTTACTACTTACTAATTTAAAATATTAATAGGTATTTAAATATATTTATTATTTCTTATAATCCTGACGGCAAAACCTTTTCATATCATGGGGAGGATTTCAAACAGCCAGTCCACCATCTTGGGGAGGTAGCCATATTGGATTTGTAATGACGTTTCTTAACTTGTCATTTATTGTCATCAGAACTCAGAGCGTGTGCAAAATTCCATCCTAATCGAAGACCGGGAAGTGTGTCAAATTAAGATTCCAAGATTTTCTTACATACATACAAGTGAAGCTAATAAAAGCTTGTTAAAAAAACATACGAGACATTTTTCATCCCGATTAATGTCAAATCACGTGCTGCAGCTAGAAAACCATAAAAAAGAGATACTCACGGCACACATTGCGATAACACATTTAAATGTGTCAGCATAACTCCTTTTGGTAGTCCCGATGTACCAGACGAATATAAAATGAACGCCACATCTGTCTGTCCCATCACATCAGCTACTCTAAACTCTTCAAAATTAACGTTTCTCGCTAAACTGTTATTTACGACAACGTTGCCGCTACCGTTACTGGATACTGCTAAATCGCTGAACATTACAACGTTATTGGCTTTTTTATCTCCGAGCAGAATAACGATTAAGTTTTGTGATGTTAGAAACTTTCCGTGGACCTTATAAGTCGTTGGTGATACGACGATGATTTTCGGTTTCGATATCCTCAAGACGTGTTTCAGTTCTCCTGAAACAATCAGTTTGGTTGTTAATTAAACCCAATATCTGTTTCTAACTGCTACGAAAAAAACATTTAACCTTGATCAAATTTACACTTCCAACAGATGCATTTTGTTAAAAAAAGAACGCAACGAATACGTAGGTATTCGTTGCGTTCTTTTTTGCTACTACACTATGCTATTATTAGTCTAGCATGGTGCGTATGACATAACATACATGACATAATTCTGCTCGTAGAAAAGTTAAACGAAAACGTTAAAAAACAAATTACTGTAAAGTGTAATTTTATTTTAAATGTCGCTTTAAATTATTAATTGTTTTAAACAATACATTTGGGTACATTTCTCAACGATTTTAGCGTTCAGATTTTTTTGTAAATACTCCAAAATTAGCTCATTACTTTTCGACAAAATTATTAAGTTTCTATGTGACTGCAAATACAACGCTAATAAAAAAATGCTTCGGCTTTTTAAACGTCAAACGCACTTTTGTATAATGTAATCACGCAACGATTTCATTTTATTTTTTTTTTAATTAAGATTTAAAAGCTAAATTTAAACCGTTTTTTTATTATTTAATTTTCATAACTGCTATAAAAATAACTAGTTTAAAGTAACGAGTGCCGTTCGCGATAAAAAAAATTATCGTCACGCTTTTTTCCTAGTCGTGTGGTTCTGAAGGCCGTTACCCGCACCATGCTTTAATAAAAGGACATAAATCCATTTTGATTTGAACATAAAACAAAAACATTATCTACGATGTAAAAATAAGTTATCATTTATTACTTCGAAGGTTTGTGAACAGGTGCCACCTTTGGAGACTGGTCTGCTCCAGCTTACCTCTTAAAATAAAATAATACTTAATGCTTTTTTCACTCATCAAAATAAAACTATATGACTTGGTCCAAAGTATTCTACACATAGCTCTAAGCTGGATACTGCTACTGTAATTTATCTGCTGAGTTTCTTACCGGTGTCTTCTCGGTAGATATAGGTCCCGAACCGAAAGTAGAATCAATTTGAATTGTATTCAATGACGATTCAAAAGTGTTACATGCAACCTACTTGAATAAATAAATATTAAAGTTTGAGTTGAGTTTGAGTTTGAAAACTAATTACGGTAAAAAGACCATATTGTTTGAGGGAGCACAGTTAATAAATAACAGCTTACCAGATTTTATCTCTTAGAAATGTGAAAATTGGCATAGAAGCGTTTATGAGCAAGGTTATGGTGCACATAACAGCGAGACAATTTTATTAAGTTACTAGCGGTCCCCGCGAACTTCGTTTCGCCTTAGAGGATTTTCCCGCTTTTCTGTTGAAAGCAAGGCCGTCTTAAACTAGCCTGGGGCCCCGGGGCACATAATAACTTGGGGCCCTTGGGCACACCAGAATTTGGAGATCTTGGGCACACAAGAATGAAGAAAATAAAATATGCGAATTATACCACACTTTATGAAATAATATATCATGTCATCTATGATATTAGAATGCTGAGGTTTCTTTAGTTAGAGAAGGTCGGTCCTTCGGGGCTACCAGATAATGGGGGCCCTGGGCACGGGCCCCGTGTGCCCTTATGGTGAAGACGGTACTGGTTGAAAGTTTTCCTGAATTTTCTTTGCTTTAAACATCACGGAGACGGCCTTTCCAACGAATGCAAAACCGTGGAAATATAACGTTCCGCAAAAACTAACTTCGGCAGAGAATTTCACTCCTTAGCCATTTGTATTTTGAAATAAGAGGCAAATGGCTTTGTGCGTAATCGAGAAATGTTTACAAGTCGTTTGGTGATGAAAAACCTCCGCGCACAAACAAAAATTTAACCTATCGTGGCAACTCTCCAACGTCATTTGTAGATATTTTATATTTTTTTCTATCGGATTGAAAAGAAGATCCTGCCATTTCTGACCTATTGTTATTGACATATATGTGATGTTATCTTTAAGTGTGATGGGGCTCTAAACAGTGCAAGTGCGATGGAGAAAATGATATACGCTGTCTCTTTTTCACCTATTTTTGCTCTGACTGTTTTTTTAAAGAAAAAGCTTACAATAAGGAATCCATACTTAGTAATATTATAAATAGGAAAGTAACTCTGTCTGTCTCTCTGTTTGTCTGTCCGGATTTAACGCCTAAACCACTGAACCGATTTTAATGAAATTTGGTACAGGAATATGTTGGAACTCTAGAACGGACATAGGCTACTTTTTGTTTTGAAAATAAGGAGGGATGGGGGTAATACCGCTCTTGAAAGTTTATGTGGGAAAAAAGTTTACTTTTTAAGTGAGAGATATTAAATTTGGCTCAAACATAGCTCGAAACTTGGATTTAAATATGGATTACTTTTTGTTTCGAATATTAGGGAAGATAGGGGTAAATCTGACCATCAAAGTACGGAGTCCACGCGAACGAAGTCGCGGGCACAGCTAGTAACAGAATGAAACATTTTCTACCTTCAGTGTATTCAGGATTAATAGTAGTCGTGGTGGCCCCCGTGCACATTATCCCCACCACGGCTCCCCAGAAGTCAGGCCGGTTCTCTGAACATATACCCACTATGTCTCCTCTCTTCACTCCAAGGAGGGATAGGGAGACAGCGAAGTTCATGGCCTGCTGTAGTATGGTACTGTAGCCAGTAGCTTCTCCTGTTTCGCCATTGATCTGAAACGTCAGATATTTATTTTGAGAAAGGGGAAAGTGTTATCATATCTCGAACCAGGACAAGAACAGGATCTTCTACTGAGTTTTTTTTTGGTACTGAGTTGGTGTACTGGGATGACGCCCCAAGTTAGTATTCGTCGTCTGGTACTCATAGTACAAGGAGAAACCTTAGTTTGAGACCAGGTGATTGGTGTGGTTATCTGGCGCATTTATTTATTATTATAATTATTATTTATTTATTGTTTAGAATAGAATAGAATAGAAAATGTTTTTGTTCGTGTAAACTTTACAAAAGCATTTATGAATCGACAGTTTATACTACCACCGTGTTCGGAATGTTGCTTCTATCGAGAAGAACCGGCAAGAAACTCGATAGTTACTCTAAAATTAACCTCATCCCATCCTATTACACTTTAACCTCATCCCATCAGATTTTAAGTGGTAATGAGGTCCTAGCTCAAGAAGGGCGACAAGTACATACAGCATAATGAAGCTGTTACTGGACTTGTCGCCCTTACCTTGAAGACTTGACCCCTGCTGCTAATGTAGCACCCTCCAGGAGCTCTGGAAACCTAACTCACGCACAGCAACATGACACCGAAGTGATTGTTATTTAGCTGCGGTCTTCTATTTCACCAGACGGGCTGCTCCAGTTCGAGCGATAAATCGCTATGCCCTATATGTATGGAGCCCTATGCACCAATCAGAGCAACAAATGTGATGTTGTCCAATATTATATTTTACTAGCGGCCGCCCGCGGCTTCGTCCGCGTGGACATTTTTTTAGATCATTTCAATAGAAATAATTATTTCATACATATATTTTTGGTATCTTGAACCGTTTTCGCAGCGCACGCAACGGAAGCCCTCAAGGATGAATAATTTTCCCCGTTTTTTTCACATTTTCTATTATTTTTTCGCTCCTAATAGTTGCAGCGTGATGTTATATAGCCTAAAGCCATTCTCTTAAAAATATTTTTTCAATTCGAACCAGTCGTTCCTGAGATTAGCGCGTTCAAACAATCAAACAAACAAACAAACAAACTCTTCAGCTTTATAATATTAGTATAGATTAAACTAGCTGTGCCCGCGACTTCGTTCGCGTGGACTACATCCTTTCATGGTCGGTTTTACCCCTTTCTCCCCTAATGTTCGAAACAAAAAGTAGTCTATATTTTAATCCAAGTTTCGAGCTATATTTGTGCCAAATTTCATATCTCTAACTTCAAAAATAAACATTTTTCCATAAAAACTTTCAAAGGTGTTATTACCCCCCTCCCCCCCTTATTTTCTAATAAAAAGTAGCCTATGTCCGTTCTTGAGATTCAACGTATACCTATACCAAATTTCATCAAAATCGGTTGAAAGGTTTAAGCAGGAAAGCGTAACAGACGGACAGACAGACAGAGTTACTTTCGCATTTATAAAATTAGTAGGGATAATGCATCACTGATAAGTACTTACAAATGCGTCTTGAGATTGTTCCAGCCGCAACTTCTCTATTATATATTCACCCAAATTCACTCTAGCCGGTATATTTATGTTACATAGTCCATACTGATAAAGCGGGTGTTTCAGCATTTTTACTAAATAACTTAGAACGTTTAACAAGCAGTTATTCACGTTTTAATTGCTTCCGTAATAATTAACTGTCGACTTGACTCGCCCGGCCAGAGTTCAGTTTGATACTGAACACGCTCGTATCTTTTGCATCGTCGTAATTACTAAGTACTAGAAGTTCACCTTCAAGTAAACAGGCCAGAATTGGCGATTTAATTTCTTTCAAAGTCAAAGTCAAAGTCTATATTTGTATTATTAAAGTATTACATTAGTAATACTTATGAATAGTCTCTATGTAAAACAAATGAAGCTACCTCCGGTTCGAAACCTATAACTACCGAAAAGATACCGGCAAGAAAATCAGTAGATAGTTTGTTTTACAAGGAAATAAGCTAAACTTATAACTAATTTCGCACCAAAATATACAATTAGTTTGTCATTAATAAAAAAATATATATTCAATCAACTGGGGGTGCTACATTAGTAGCAAGGGTCAAGCCTTCAAGGTAAGGGCGACAAGTCCAGTAACTGCTTTATTATGCTGTACTTGTCACCCTTAAGCTAGGAACTCATTACCACTTAACATCAGGTGGGATGAGGTCAATCTTGAAGTGAAATATAATATATAAAAAAAGTTATGGGGGGAAGTCCCGCACACGCCGCTACTTTCCACTAGGGTTGTACGTGCCAATGCATTTCCCCCTTTGAAAAGTCAAAATCGAAAATTTTACAATAAATTATGTTGCCAACATGATTGTTTTTCTATGATTTCAAATTTCCGTTCCTCTAGCGACAAAAAGTAATTAAAGCATTAAATTTCTAGTTTTTTAAGGTATTTCACAATGAAACAATGTTTTTAAGACAAGGAAAACACATGATTATTCATATCTACTTAGATCAGAGTCCGTGTTGTCTTAAAATCAAGGCCAGTCAATTAGCATGAGTAGATGTATGACAAGCTACGCGTTGAGAATTTTAGAGTGGATTCAATATTTGTATCATTAATTGTATAATAGGATACTTTTGACTTACTTACTTAGTCAAAAGTATCCTATTATACAATACCGAATATACTTTGACTTTATTTTTAAAGTATAAGTCAAAAGTATTCTTCGCCTAAACTCAAACTCAAATATATTTAGACCCCTTTAATTTTAAGTAACGACTCCTTTAATTTTAAGTAACTCACCTCTTTAATTTTAGGTAACTCACCCCTTTAATTTTAAGTAACTCACCCCTTTAATTTTAAGTAACCCTTTAATTTTAAGTAAACCTTTAATTTTTAGTAACTAATCCCTTTAATTTTAAGTAACTTTTTAATTTTAAGTAACTCATCCCTTTAATTTTAAGTAACCCTTTAATTTTAAGTAACCCTTTAATTTTAAGTAACCCTTTAATTTTAAGTAACCCTTTAATTTTAAGTAACTCATCCCTTTAATTTTAAGTAACAATTTATCGAGGCTTTAGGCTATATAACATCACGTTACGACTAATATGTGCGAAGAATCAGAGGGTAATGTGAAAAAAACGGGGTTAGCAGGCGTGTTAACCCGAGTCGGCCGCTAGTCATTAAATAACGGGTCTTCGGATAGTGCCACTAAGTCACTAAGTATATGCTTTAAAAATTAGAGAGGTATGTTTGAAGTAATAAATAAAATATTGTATAAAAATAAATTTACTGGCGAAAGAAATACTCGTGTTACAACGAGCTTTCAACTTTATTATTATTATTATTAGGGGTACTTGGGGCTATGCAGTTCAGTGAACTGTGGTCCCTGCGACCTGTTAGATCTATTGTGACCCGCCACCAGTTAGAGTAACTCCTTTAGCCGGGTCGATTCTAGGAAGTCTAGTATTTTCCTAGCTTTCAGGTTTTTAATTCATCCGGTTAGGCTATATGTCGTCCCAGGTGGATGCTTCGTTTGTGGATCAGAGACTCACAGTCGCACAGGAGGTGAAGAGGTGAGTCCTTTTCCTCCTTACAGAATCTGCATTCATCAGAGTCACTCAGCTTCATATGAAACTGGTGTCTTTTTAGTTTGCAGTGTCCAGTCAAGGCTCTAACTAGCGCACTGGCCCTAGGCCTGCTAAGTTGTAGCAGTTATTCGGTCCATTTGCGTGAGTAGCCAACTATGAGTGTTTTTGAGTGTTCTAAGCCTGGTTGATTTATCCAGTATTTTTCCGACTCGACTTTTAGTTTTTCTTTTAGTAGTTGCATAGCCTGGTTCTTTGAAGTGCCACAGAATGTTTCTGGTCTAATCTGTCGGCTTTGCGCCCCAGCTTTAGCAAGTTCATCGGCTTCCTCGTTTCCGATGATTCCTGAATGTCCTGGTACCCATTTCAGAAGCACTTTGTTCTGTTGTCCCGGCTCATTTTTCTCCACCATGTGACGCAGGCATACGTTACCATCGGCCTGACTATGGCAGTGTACATCCATAGGGCTATGCTAGGTTTCAGACCCCATTTCGTGCCTGCTAGACGAGAGCATATTCCTAAGGCAATTTTGGCCTTTTGGATTGTATTGTCTATATGTGAGTTCCGTTAGCTTTTGGTCGATTGTGACTCCCAAATACTTGGTTTCTGTGGAAAACGGTATTGTAGAGCCCTTTATAGTGGGCGCTATAAGTTTATCCAACTTACGTTTCCTGGTGAGCTTTCAACTTAATTATAACGCGTCTCTCTAAACACTTGACATTGGCGGAATAATCGCGTTATCCAGAGACGCGAGAGAGAGCCCATAACAAAAAAAAAAGTTCACGTACATATTTGTTTACCTTATGAGGTCAACAACATTTTACAATAGAAGTTTAAATTTACACACAAGTAATGACAAGTAATGTCGTCTTATCAATGCCCAGATAACATTATACCAGATTATTTTGCTCATTTGAACACCACTCGTAGGCGAAAACTGTTTCTATGTCGTATCACTTTATACGTATGTTCAAATACATTTATCATTGTAAAGATAACGATTGTAAGGCCGAAGTCTCACTAATTGACATGATTATAGAACCGGTGCAAAGTCTTTGGTAATAGAGTATATGACTAACAAGAAACAGTTAGATTACAAAAAAAAGGTATGTCGCCACAGTTGAGTTTTGCTGAATTAAATTTATGATTTGAGCTTTTAAATTTTAAATAATTATTTTTACTAACCATAAATTGTATTGAAGTCGGATTCAACAGTATTTAATAGTAATGATTGCTAAATAAAACAAAATAGATCACTGGCAACTTCCTGTTTCATAAAATCACTACAATCGTTTCATTAACGTTTTTCTCAGTACAGTTTACTTCATAATTATGATTCTTAAATTGTTTAAGAATTATCTAAGCCTCTAACGAAATGATTATTTTAATATTTCATTTTTGGTTGATAAATAATTGCAGTTTTGATTGATTTCTTTCTTCCTTGAAAATAGTTTTACAATAATATTCTCGCATAGAATTACAGTTAACTAAAATGTTATTCTAAAATCGTTAGGTAAATTAGGATTTAAACAACTTTTATTTCATGAATTATTATCTTACTCAACAATTTGCGTTTTTCTCACAACTATTTCCTGCGAAATATGTTCACAACAATATTTTTTTTCTTACATATAATTTGGTTTACAATTTTTATTCGAAAAATTGTAAAACATTATTTAAGAAGTGACGTAAATTTATTGCGTTGATATTTAATGAATAATCTATACTAATATTATAAAAAGGAAAGATTTGTTACTTTGTTTGTAATGAATAGGCTCCGAAAATTTGTCACCAAAATGACGAAAAAAAGGACGGTTCGAAAATGTACTCTTTTATATTTTAAATGCTTTTAAAGCTAGTTTCAATCAAAAAAATTAAGGAAAAGTTAAATATTTATGAAATTACTAGCTTTCCGCCCGCGGCTTCGCCCGCATGGAATTATTTATAGCCTATGACTATTTCTAGGATATCATCTATCACCATACCAAATTTCATCAAAATCCGTTCAGCCGTTTAGGCGTGAAAGAGTAACAGACAGACAGACAGAGTAACTTTCGCATTTATAATATTAGTATGGATTTTAGACATTGCTTAATATTTATATACTATTGAATTGTTGTAAAAACTAAAGCGATTGCTTCGCCATCCGACCGGAAACGAAATAAAGTATGATTGATGGGAGGGATGGCGGAGCAAGTACTGAAATAAATTGTCCGGAGCTCATTCTGTTTGGAGACTTCGGACTGAACATTAGTAAGTAGAAACTCTGTACGTTTTTATGTAGAAATTCCTAGTGCAATAAAATCAATCTTGTGTAATAAAAATTATAATTCTTAATTCTGGTTTCTTTATAACTTATTTTCTTGTACAACTAGATAATTGCTACCGTAGAACACACGCAAAGTCATTGTTAGATTTTTGGTTGGTAAATAACGTGCTTCGCTTCTGAATCGGTGACTACAACCAAAACCAGTGGTTCTGCTTCTTAAATATATAAACATAAGAAAAGATTTAAGATAGATTAAGGTATTTCTTCGACAGATATGTATTTTACTTTGGTATATCTAAGATACATTGGGACGTGACGTAAACAAACATCACCGCTGAATTTTAATGCGTTGTATCAAGTTTATTTCTTTGTTGATTAAAATAATGGGCTACTTAAAAGTTTTTGAAAAAGTATTGTAAAATGTGCGACCGTTTATTTCATATCGCAAGCAATTCGATTTATCCGGAAAAAATGTAAAAAACCAGAGAAAAATAAGATTTTGTGTAACACATTTAAAAAGCGCGCGAAAACGCCAAGTCACGTCACTGTTGCAATTATGACGTCAATGTTATAGACTTCGAACCGATACGCATAGGAACGACTTAATTTAGATAAACGGAAAATGTTTAAATAAATTCTTAATACGGTTAGAGACACAATAATTCAATTTAATGGGTAAAATAATCATTGTTTCGTCACAATAAAATAAACAATTTCGCCGATAGCTGTCATTTCCGAATTGCAATGGTGCTTTCCGTTTCGGTTCTTTGATCCACAGATAAAAAAAGTAAAATTTGTTTTGCAAAAATAAAATACTAACTATGCTTTTAATTAAAAAATAAACATGTAAAAATTATTACTTAACTAATTAGCTAACAAATCTAACACTTTTAATATTTTATGGTTAACACTGTCAAGTAGCCAATTGGACTGACGGGCTCAATATACCTAATCATTGTTTTTTACTCAAGTATCATCCCCATTTGCCGGTTTGTTTTACTCCGGGACAAAAAGTACTCTATAAGGAATTCTAATATCTACTCTTAATAGTTAGTACCTACATTCTAATTCATTAATACCCGGTTCCAATATTTGAAAAATTTTATTGGTCCCAGCATGATGTTATCTAGCCTAAAGCCTTCCTCGATAAATGGACTATCCAACATAAGAACACATTTTTAATTCCAACTATTACTTCCTGAGAAAAACACATTCAAGCAAACAAAGACACAAAATCTGAAGCTTTCCAAAATAAGTATTGATAAGAAAACAGCGGTATTTAAGCGTTATGCGTATACATTTAAAACCACGTCAGATTACATTTTGGACTGCACTCCGCCCCTATGTAGTGGGCATAAGATTAAATATCGAACTTCTACTGTTTACCTTTAATATAATATAACGGGTCGAAACGCGACACCATTTTTAACACGCTTTTTTTTTTTTTTATTTATTTATTTTTTTTTTTTATTTATTTATTATTAGTTCGGGTTGTATGTACGCTGAGTTCTGATGACAATACATGACTAGCTAAGAAACGTCATTACAAATCCAATATGGCGGCCTCCCCAAGATGGCGAACTGACTGTTTGAAATGCACTTCCATGATATGGGTATCAAAAGAAAGGGTTTGCTGTCAGGAATACGAAAAAAATAGTCACGTGATTCAAATCCAATATGGCGGGCGTCCAAGATAACGGACAGGCTATTTGAAATGCACCCCTATGATATGGGTATTAAATGAAAGGGTTTGCTGAATGGGATACGAAAAAGAATTATATAATTATTGATACATGAGAAAACTAAAAAGTAGAAAATAAAAATAATAGTTTAAAAAACTAAAAAACACGCTTTTAGCTCGCACTAAAAATTACAAAATAATTCAGACATTTAAGAAAGAAAGCGTGGAGCGTTTTGTCCAAAAAGAGTAAAGATAACATAAACGCTCCACGCTTTCTTTCTTAAATGTCTGAATTATTTTGTAATTTTTAGTGCGAGCTAAAAGCGTGTTTTTTAGTTTTTTAAACTATTATTTTTATTTAGTAGTACGAACTACTTACTGCCCAACGTTTCGGTTAGGTTGCACCAACCGTGCTCACGAGCTGACATGAATTACTAGGTAAATAAAAATGGTGTCGCGTTTTGACCCGTTAAATTATTTTAAATGTTTAAAATGGAACGCGAAAGTCTAAAAGTTAGAATAAACTTTACCTTGATGTACTGTCGTACGTACGTTTTTATCGATTTTTTAAATTATTTTACTTTTTTTTTATCTCTTCCTCGTGTTTTGTTTGCTGTTATCTGCCGTGAGTGTAAACTAGGCTTGACATTGATTGGGTATCAAAAAAACAATTTATATCAGTTTGAACACGAACTCCAAATCTTTTAATAGAGTAATACATTACCATATTAGTTTTATTTGTCACTCGGCATTTATTGAGCGTTTTCATTGATTTACCTTTTTAATTATGTTTGAATATATTTACGCAAGGTTTTAGTTTCAAATATACACAAATTTGTCAAGTTAGCTGTCGATCGCCAACTTTATATGTAACCAAATAATTGATTTACCTTTTGAATTATGTTTTAATGTATTTACGGACGGAATCAAGTCAAAAATATACACAAAATTTGTCAACTTCAGTGTCGATTACCGACTTTATTTGTAACAGAATAAAGTCCATTTTGGGTGATAAATTTTGATTGGTCGCTGCTATCGTGCGTATAATAACTAGTTTTTAATGTCGACTATATCATATCTTAGTTTGGACGTGTGCTCCAATTCATTAACAACATTGTAAGAGTGTGTTTGTTATACAGTTACATAATGTTGAAGAATAATAAATATCTTTACGGGCCTAAAGATACAACGGTGCCTAGTCATCTGAATTTTGGTGAATTCATGTTGAAAAGGTTTTGGGAGAACGAAGACAAAATTGCATTGGTAAGTGTCTCAAAAATTTCTGTGTTAGTACTAGTACCTAGTCGATTGGCACTAAACGCATACGACTAGTTCTTGAAGGTGTCGATTCGCACGCGTTTAAAATACATTCGTGCGAAACGCCTACCAAAAAATATTTTTATTGAAAGGGGACGATTCGCACGTTCCGGCGAATTAATTTCGTGCCAATCTACTAGTAACCCAAATTTCTTTGTAAAAGGCTTTTATAAAATAGAAATAGAGGGGTGCTACATTAGTAGCAGGGGTCAAGGCTTCAAGGTAAGGAGGACAAGTCCAGTAACAGATTTAATACGCTGTACTTGTTGTCGCCCTTACGCTAGGACCTCATTACCCGGGCGTGAAGAGTCGCCGTCGTGCCATGCCTGTGGCGCGGCGGCAGACACAGCTGACCACACCTTAGCTGTGTGCCCAGCCTGGGCGACGGAGCGGGCCGAGTTGGCCGCCATTGCTGGGGAAAATTTCTCGCTCCCAAGCATGGTTACAGCCATGCTTGGGAGCGAGGAGATCTGGATGGCAGTTGCTACCTTCTGTGAGAGAACCATCTCGCAGAAGGAGACAGCAGAGAGGGAGCGAGAGGACGACCCCCTCGCCCCACCTCTTCGTAGGCGGCGAAGGCTGCGCGCGAGGCGTCGTTTTGACGCCCTCGCGCTTGTTAGCGGGGACCAGCCGGCCGCGGGTGTGGGGACACCCCGGCTGGCCTTGCACGGTCCTCCGCAGATGCGCGGGGACGGCTTAGCACCTTCGGCCGTTCCCGCCAGTCCCCCGACCATCCTGGGGGGACTTGGAGACGCCGTCCTATAGGGGCAGCAATCTCGCCGACGGCGCTGTGGCAGTTATGGGTCGCCCGATATCCCATAGCGCCGTCAATAGGCGATGTGAAGGTGGGGAGGTTTTTTAGTTCGGGTAGTCCCCGCCCTTTGGAGCGGGGGAGTCCCACACACGTCGTTGTCGTCCCCACGACAGCGATATGGTGCGAAAAAGCATTTTCCCTCCCTAAAAAAAAAAAAAAAAAAAAAAAAGGACCTCATTACCCCTTAACATCAGGGGGGATGAGGCCAATCTTGAAGTGTAAAACAAAAAAATAATATAAACATTACGTCTCGCCGCGGCGGCTTCGTACGCGTACTATCCCCGTTTTTAGGGTTCCGTAGCCAAATGGCGATAAAAGTGATAAAAGAACCCATATGGAATGGATCTGTTCCCAGGAGCTCTGGAAACCTTATCCACACGCAGGAACACAACAACACAGAAGTGATTGTTATTTGGCTGCGGTCTTCTGTAAGGTGGAGGTATTTCACCAGTCTGGCTGCTCCAGTTCGAGCAATAAATCGCTATGCCCTACCTCTCTTCTTAAATTAAATTAAATGTCACAAGGAGTTGACATTCCAGTACAGTTGTCAGTTAAGGAAGATGGTCTCCATCTACACCATTGGGTACACGGCATTCTTTGAGTACCGTTTGTATGAATGTTGGTTTAGACAAAATCACGTCAGACAATACATTTTGACGAACTCCGTAGCCGAGAGGTTAGCGTGCCGGACTTAGGCGTCGCGCCATCTCTGAGGTCCTGGGTTCGATCTCCAGTCGGGTCAATATAGGAAACGAACTTTTCTATATTGTCTCGGGTCTGGGTGTTGTGGTACCGTTGTTGTTTCTGATTTCTGTTACACAAGTGCTTAAGCTACTGACCACAGAATCAGAACAATGTATGTGATGTTGTCCAATATTTATTGATATACTTTGGACTTAGGCTGTTATGTCGTTGGCATAAGAATTATTATACAACTGCACATATTGATAAGCCTGATGATTGTTTACAGATCAATGGTGCTACAGATGAAGTAACCAAGTATGGTGAGCTAGCGCAAGAGACGACAAATCTCGCCGTCTCGCTCACTCGCCTGGGCGTTAGAAAAGGAGAGGTAGTGGCCATCATGTCGGAGAACAGGAAAGAGTATTTTAACATTTTTGTCGGAGTGGCCTGCGTGGGTGCTGTGGTCACCACCATTAATCCGCTGTATACTGAAGGTAACAATACAGTTCCTACTACTTCAGCAATAACTAACAATTATACTCGGTTACTTGCCGGTATTCGTTAAGAAAGTCCGTTTTCTATATTGACACGACCGGGAATCAAACCCGGGAGCTCAGAGAACACCAAAGTCCGATCCGCTGGCATATTTATTTATTCAAATAGGCTACAACACTTTTGAATCGTCATTGAATACAATGCAAAGTGATTATACTGCCTGTACCTATACCTGCCGAGAAGAGACTGGTAAGAAACTCAGTAGGATAGTTACAATAGCAGTATCTAACTTATTTACATGTAGCTCACTTTGAACCAAGTCATCTAGTTTAGTTTTGATGAGTAATGTAACAATTTAGTACTCAAGTAAGTTTACTTTCGAGAGGTAAGCTGGAGCAGACAGCCCACAGCTGGATCATGTCATATAACTTAATTTTATGTAAGACTAGCTGTGCCCGCGACTTCGTTCGCGTGGACTACATCCTTTCATGGTCGGTTTTACCCCTTTCTCCCCTAATATTCGAAACAAAAAGTGGTCTATATTTTAATCCAAGTTTCGAGCTATATTTGTGCCAAATTTCATATCTCTAACTTCAAAAATAAACATTTTTCCATATAAACTTCCAAAGGTTGTATTACCCCCCTCCCCCCCTTATTTTCTAATAAAAAGTAGCCTATGTCCGTTCTTGAGATTCAACGTATACCTACCTATATCAAATTTCCTCAAAATCGCCACCGTTTAGGCGTGAAAGAGTAACAGACGGACAGACAGACAGACAGACAGACAGAGTTACTTTCGCATTTATAATATTAGTATGGATATCAAGAAAATGTTAAATTTTAAGACTTTCGCGTTCCATTTTAAACATTTAAAATGTTAAATTACTTAATTACTTTTTCTGTTTGTGCTAATGCAACAGTTTTTTAGTCCTATTAATATTTTAAGCGAGAATGCTTCTAAGAATGTAGGTATAGTTGTTACTTTCGGTAAAAGTAGATAGCAATAAATGATTCTAATTTAACATACAGGACTATTTTTATCCTATAATAACGCGGGAAAAGTCTTAGGCAAGAGCTGTTCAATGAATTTTTTTGTCCTTTTAATATCTACTTCCGCAGTTTGATGAAACGCCTATAAATGTTTTAACGGCAAAGTTTAACTACAAGGCAATAGGAAACAAAATTAGTATGTGATGTGTATTGTAATTAAATGCCTCGTGGTGTGTTTTAAGCATCAGATTGCGATTTCTGTATACTAAGTTCAATTCTCGGTTCAAGCCAAATAAGTTACGGATTTTTTCCATTTAAGTTAAGACCTCAGATGACAACAGTTGAGCCCTGTTGTGGTAACGTCGTTTTTTTTTCTGATTTCTGTAACACAAATGCTTTAGCTACTTACCACAGAATCCAACAATGTATGTGATGTTGTACATTAATTATGAATTTTCAGCTTGGGTTTGTAACACATTTGCATAATTATAAGGACAATGGTACATTGAAAATCCGCTAGATGGCAATGCGTGGGCGTGGACCACTTACTTGATTGGTTATTTTTGACATGACATTAACTTATGTCACCATGACGTGTAAATCACCAATTACCTACGTAGTATTCACGTAGTAGTACCGGAGGCTAACGGTTTAAACAGCAGAAAAATTTCATCGCCTACGATAACTTGCGGGTAGCTCAGTTGGAAGAGCAGCACACACGATACGTGAAGGTCGTGAGTTCGATTCCCGCACCGCAAGGGGAGATAAAAATTATCTGTTTCTAATATTTAAAGTTCACTAGTACGACGTAAAGTACTATAAAAATAGAAAATTTATTAGTATTCACGTATTGCCACCTAGCGGATTATTCATGTACGAATATCTTCAGGTAAATATGGTGATTAAGTCAGTACTTACCTGCAGTTGTTACGATGACTTGCTTGACTTGAAGCATTGCTTGGAAATCTAATAAATGTCTGACCCTCCTGAGAGTAAAATCATTGTCTTTACCTTACAATCAGATGATTTACCTAATGCCTCTTCTACACGTAGGCAGATTCGTCTGCAGATGGCATCGGCGGACGCGTCCGCCGACTTGTAGAGGGTGTGATTTGCTCGTCTGTGATAGTTATTTAATATCGGCAGGCGATCATATCACCTCCAATAAACGTCGGCAGACGCGTCCGCCGACGTGCAGAGCGCGCGGCAGACTTGATTGGCGATGCCATCTGCAGACGAATCTGTCTACGTGTAGAGGAGGCATTAGCGTGAAGTCAAAACACGTTTGGCAATGAGTATAGGTACATATACTTAGAACTAGGTACCGTCCTTATGCAATGGGCATAAGGGCTAATATCGCATTGTTTCCGTAATGTCGTGTTGTTGATCATACGTACGTCTGCTCATCAAGTCACTTGCTATTCAATATTGGTTCTTATGTATATGACATAAGTACAGTGCAAAGTCCAACGTGTATAGCCTGACGTGTTCTTGACTGTACAATAAAATCTCTTTTAAGTTAAAAGTAGGTTTTAGCCTAATTAAAAAAAATGTTTATTGCTTTCAGGTGAACTTACACACATCCTATCCATTTCAAAGCCAAAATACCTATTTTGTTCAAGCACTGCATATAAAAGTCAAGAAAAGATAATAAAATCATACAAACAGTTCAAGAAAATAATTATAATTGATGACGTAAAAATGAACAACACACTTAATTATCAAGACTTGGCAACCGCTGGTGATAGCAGTTTATCTACTACAGAAAGCAGTTTATCTAGTACTGATAGCAGTCGAACGAGTAGCGACAGCAGTTCCGCAATTAAAGGAAGCAATTCGGTCGTAGTCGAAAAATTGAAGAGGAATTTTAAATTTGAAGATATCGAAAGCGTTAATGTGGATGGGAAGACAGAAACATTGGTCATTTTGTATTCATCTGGAACAACTGGGCTCCCAAAAGGTGTTATGTTGACCCATCTTAATATTATCATTATGAGTGACAGTGAGTAAGTATCTACTTCAGTTTAAATCAGTACGCCAGACAATTACACGAATTAACTGGTTATCAATGAACGTTTTCCCTTTTAGTATAAGTACAAAATGATGATTATTTGGACAGTACACCCAGATTCAGTAGACAAACTACCAAAAACGAAGTATATGTTATCTGATGACGATAGCAATTTTTATAATCGCTACCAACTCACGTAGAATACGAATACAATTTTTTTTAAAAACACAATATTATTAAACAAATTAAAAACCACGTTTTAAATAAAATTAATTAATTTAATTTATTTCAGATAGTAAAATCCATTCAGCATCCATAAAAAAAATTCAGCAGTAGCAACAAATGTAGACGGCGTCGCGCCATCTCTGAGGTTCTGGGTTTGATCCCCGGTCGGGTCAATATGGGAAACGATTTTTTTTGTATTGTCTCGGGTCTGGGTGTTGTGGTACCGTCGTTATTTCTGATTTCTGTAACACAAGTGCTTTAGCTACTTACCGCAGAATCAGAGCAATGTATGTGATGTTGTCCAATATTTAATAAAACATACAATAATATTACATAAACATTAAATCCAAATTCAAATCAATACTAAAATCAGAATCAAACATAATATCATTTAAAATCCAGAAAACATGTCAATACCTAAGTAAAAAAACAGTAAATAATAATAATAATATTTCTTTGACGACCTCGGTGGCGCAGTGGCTAAGGTAGACGGCCAAAGTGCGAAAGGTCCCGGGTTCGATTCCCGGTCAGGTCAATTTAGAAAAAAAACTAACTTTTCTAAATTGACTTGGGTCTGGGTGTGCTGGGATGACGCCCCCAGTTAGTATTCGTCATCTGGACTCATACTACAAGAGAAAACCTTAGTTTGAGACCAGGTGATTGGTGTGATTGTCTGGCGCATTTATTTATTATTTAAATAGCACTTAATAACAAAAATAATATAATATAAGTAATCTAAATTAAGATTTCAAATAATAAACCCCTAATGCACGTATTCAACGAGAAATCGTTTGGACTGAGATTTGAATTTACATTCCCTACAATATGGTTGAGTGAAGCGATGGTTGGCACATACGTCATGCTTGTGAACAGGTGCCACCTTTGGGGACTGGTCTGCTCCAGCTTACCTCTCGAAAGTAAAAACTTACTTGAATACTTATTTGTTTCATCACTCATCAAAACCAAAACTATATGACTTGGTCCAAAGTGAGCTAGTCCTAAGCTACACATAGCAATAAGTTAGATACTGATACTGTAAATGATCTGCTGAGTTTCTGACCGGTGTCTTCTCGGTAGATATAGGTTCCGAACCGGCAGTAGAATCACTTTGCATTGTATTCAATGACGATTCAAAAGTGTTATATGTAACCTACTTGAATAAAGAAATATTTGAGTTTGGACCAAGTCATATAGTTTTATTTTGATGAGTGAAAAAAAGCATTAATTATTATGTTATTTTAAGAGGTAAACTGGAGCAGACCAGTCCCCAAAGCTAGCACCTGTTCACAAGAACCGTTCCGATACTTCAGAAGAACCGTTTTAACGAACTACTAACAAGGTAAGCTTTCATTTAACTTTCTGGCTTTGTGTTCCAGGCCTCTCGACCTTGGAGATGGGACCATCATGACTGTAGGACCCTGGTTCCACGCTATGGGTCTGGTCGGGGGATTTACTATTTTCGCGAGAGGAAAGACTCTTGCCTTTCTGCCTAAGTTCGATTTGGCTAGCATGCTGAAGGCTGTGGAAAGACATAGGGTAAAGTGTTTTACGTTGATTATACTAAAATTATATAAACGATCTCGGTGGCGCAGTGGCTAAGGTAGGCGGCCAAAGCGCAAAAGGTCCCGGGTTCGATTCCCGGTCAGGTCAATTTGGAAAACTTTACGATACGAACAGTGAACATGCAACTTAAAATTAACATACTAATTAATAATTATGACATACGTAAACTCAAGCAAATACACATATTAACTTAGTACCAGTACGTTTTTAAATTATTGTTCTGCTAAATAGAGTTCAAGTTGTTTTTTTTAAACTCTTAATGCCCGATTCCTATATATATATTTTTTTATATTGCCGTTCAAGATTGACTTCATCCCACCTGATGTTAAGTGGTAATGAGGTCCTAGCTTAAGGGCGACAGGTACAGCATAATAAACCTGATACTGGACTTGTCGCCCTTACCTTGAAGGCTTGACCCCTGCTGCTAATGTAGCACCCCCCAGGAGCTCTAAAAACCTTACTCACACGCAGGAACACATCAACACAGAAGTGATTGTTATTTGGCTGCGGTCTTCTGTAAGGTGGAGGTATTTCACCAGTCGGGCTGCTCCAGTTCGAGCGATAAATCGCTATGCCCTACCTCTCTTAATTTCTCTTAATTTAAGGGTTGTATTCTCCACAAAAGTGGTTGAATCATTTTGATCATTTCAGTATTTGCCGTTCTGTTTCAGGTAGAAATGGTGATAGTGGTCCCAGCCGTAGCAGTTGCCATTGTAAAGTCTACAGCCCAATTTGACTTCAGTTCCGTCCGAAGAATAGTCACTGGAGCAGCTCCTATGCACAAAGATACAGTACAAGAGATTGCACAGAAGTAAGAGAATGAGAATAATAAAAAATAACTAGCGGTCCAAACGAACTTCGTTTCGCCTTAAGAGGATTTTCCAGCTTTTCTGTTGAATTTGAATTTTCTTTGCTAAAAACCTCAAGAAGCCCGAGACCTTTCCAACAAATGTTCGTGCGTTCTGGAGTTATAGCGTCAGGAAGGAAAACCCGACTTATTTTTTTTTTAACACGCTTTTATTAGCTTGGGTTGTATGTATCTATGTATGTAACGGAATCTTTGAATCTTAATTTGACCCACTTCCCGGTCTTTGATTAAGATGAAATTTTGCACACGCTCTGAGTTCTGATGACAATACATGACTAGCTAAGAAACGTCATTACAAATCCAATATGGCGGCCTCCCCAAGATGGCGAACTGACTGTTTGAAATGCACTTCCATGATATGGGTATCAAAAGAAAGGGTTTAGATAGATAGATACACTTTATTGCACAGAAAAATTTACAGAAATTGGCTTTACAGACATAATTAAGTACAATTTAGGCGGTCTTATTGCTAGAAAGCAATCTCTTCCAGACAACCTTTAGGTAGAGGAAAAAGTAGATATCGAGAAACGGGTGCGCCCGTGCAAAATATTTATTGAGGAAAACAAAAATAAATAAATAAATAATAGGGTTTGCTGTCAGAAATACGAAAAAAATAGTCACGTGATTCAAATCCAATATGGCGGGCGTCCAAGATAACGGACAGGCTATTTGAAATGCACCCCTATGATATGGGTATTAAATGAAAGGGTTTGCTGAATGGGATACGAAAAAGAATTATATAATTATTGATACATGAGAAAACTAAAAAGTAGAAAATAAAAATAATAGTTTAAAAAACTAAAAAACACGCTTTTAGCTCGCACTAAAAATTACAAAATAATTCAGACATTTAAGAAAGAAAGCGTGGAGCGTTTTGTCCAAAAAGAGTAAAGATAACATAAACGCTCCACGCTTTCTTTCTTAAATGTCTGAATTTTTTTGTAATTTTTAGTGCGAGCTATTATTTAGTCACTACATAGTATAAAACAAAGTCGCTTTTTCTGTCCCTATATCCTTATGTACGCTTAAATCTTTAAAACTACGCAACGGATTTTGATGCGGTTTTTTTATAGATAGAGTGATTCCAGAGGAAGGTTTTTATGTGTAATAAAGAATAGAAAAGCCAATATTTCTAAGTATTTACATTACATCCGTGCGAAGCCGGGGCGGGTCGCTAGTACATTATAGAAACCTCATATACATTGCTCTGATTCTGTGGTAAGTAGCTTAAGCACTTGTGTTACAGACATCAGAAACAACGACGGTACCACAACACCCAGACCCGAGACAATACAGAAAAGTTCGTACTCAAATTGACTCTATCGGGGATCGAACCCGGGACCTCAGATAAGGCGCGACGTCAAAGTTCGGCCCGCTTGCTTTTCGGCTACAGACTGGTGGAATACCACCTTACAGAAGACCACAGCCAAATAACAATTACTTCTGTGTGGTTGTGTCCCTGCGTGTGAGTTTGCAGAACTCATGGGGGCTACATTAATAGCAGGGGTCCTGCTTCAAGGTAGGGGTGACAAATCCAGTAAGCTATTATTATGCGGTACTTGTCATCAGTACCACTTAGCCTCTGCTCGGTCCCTGTCAAAATGGCTGATTTAGCACATCTGTCAAATCCTATACGAGTGATTTATTACTTAGGTGGCGCGTGTCATTAAAATGGTAATATCTTACGAATTATGTATAAAAAGTATATAAAATAATATGTTGTTAGAATCGTGGTTAAGGAACCTAATATAATACGTATAAATATGTATGTTCCCCTTTTTGATATTAACTTAATTGGATGGGTAAAAGTGCTAGAATCGTTTTTTTTCCAGAAAGTTGAATAAAAAATGAACTATTAAAAAAATGAAGCATTTATTTCGGTAATTATTAATTTTATATACATGAAAATAACATACTTTACAATAATGAATAAAAAAAACACATCTCTTCAAACATTTTTTGTACACCCCAAGCTCGACAAGAATGAGGGCCACTTAAGACGACCCAAAACACTTACAAAAAATGGCACATTTTTTACTTCAATATCGACGACTCCCGAAGCACAAGTGGTTTTAAATCTTAACTTACTCTATAGTTTGGTATTTATTCTTATTATAAATAGTTTCAAATATTAAAATTATTAAGTAATTAAGATATAAAAGAAGGGTCACAAACACTTGAAAAAAATGACCTCAGAAACATGCCCTCAAACTTTTGCATTTGTAACGAACTATTTTGCAATTTATTTACATGTGAGTGTATATTCATAAATTTAATAACATTTTCTACATAAAAAAACAAAACAAAGAGAGTCCTTTCATACAAAATAATATTAGAAATTAACTACTAAAATATACAATTTCACCACAAAAAGTACCAAGAGTGACGTAGTACCAAGCTATGCTAGTATGGATATGCCCAGTGGCGACTTCTTTAATAATTGTAAATATTGTAATCATTGACATAAATAATGAAAATGAAATACAAATAAGTTGTTTTGTCTTTTTTTTTAATTAATACAATCTATTTTTTTAATACAATGTTATTATTTAAAAATATATCGACATTTAAAAAATAAGGAATTTTCATTTTAATAATTTAATAAAGTGGTCTTAGCCTATATCCTGCGTGCGAGACTGATAATAATGACAATAAACAAAGTACGCGTTAGCTTGTAACTGGATGGGTGACCATTACGAATTTTGAGGCTTTTCCAACTTATGCACCGCAACGAGCTAAGGCTTATTGCTTAGCAATAAAAAGTACTACGTAAAAAGCAATCTCTTTCAGACAAAATTATCTATACTAATATTATAAAGCTGAAGAGTTTGTTTGTTTGTTTGTTTGAATGCGCTAATCTCAGGAACGACTGGTTCGAATGGAAAAAATATTTTTGTGTTGAATAGACCATTTATCGAGAAAGGTTTTAGGCTATATAACATCAAGCTGCAACTATTAGAAGCAAAGAAATAATGGAAAATACTAATATTATAAAGCTGAAGAGTTTGTTTGTTTGTTTGAATGCGCTAATCTTAGGAACGACTGGTTCGAATTGAAAAAATATTTTTGTGTTGAATAGACCATTTATCGAGGAAGGCTTTAGGCTATATAACACCACGCTGCAACTATTAGGAGCGAAGAAATCATGGAAAACCTACCATACCAAATTTCATCAAAATCGGTTCAGAGGTTTAAGCGGGAAAGCGTAACAGACAGACAGTCTCGCATTTATAATATTAGTAGGGATTAGTCCCTACTGATAGAGTTTCGCATTTTAATCACTATATTTTAGTGCCAAGTACGGAGCAATTGCTTATTTATTTACTATAGTAACCAAGTTCGCAGAAATTAACGAAAAATAAGGCGGAAATATTGCAACCTGGTATTTTATTTTACTGGCCCGGTACAGGGTCGCGACCCGGCATATGGGAAACACTGAACTAACTAATATGTTTGTTTGTTTGTTTGTAATGAATAGGCTCCGAAACTGCTAGACAGATTTCAAAAATTCTTTCACCATTCTTTTTTCACGTGCAATAAAATAATAATATCATGCACACACAATAAAAATAAATCAAATCAAATGAAAAAAAAAACAAATAATAATCCACACCAAACATTTTCATAAAAATTATGCACACTGGCATTCCCAAAACCGTATCCATACTATTTTAGCCTGTGCACCAAAATGGCGGATTCCGTGGCAATGACCTCACGACCCGTGACTGTCCCGCGACCGACATTTGTTTCTTTTAGATTTACGGAATATTCAATCAAAATCGCACAAATATAATGAATGTTACGTTTGTAGAAAAGTATGTTAATGATATTAAAACAATTTTCACCATTCACAAAGTACTTTGCATTCAAAACAATTGAAATGAAAATGAACATGGTATCAACATGGCGATCGAAATGGCAAGCAATGTTTGATAAAATGTATCAATTTATGTACAAATCCTAATCTAATGTGTTGTATGTTAATAGAAAAGTATTTATTACTTACCCAGTCATGTTTATTTTCAATATTTCCTTCCAAAACCACTTTAAACACTTTAAACTTCGCGCGTAAATACGGCACACCGCGTCACTGACCGAACAATTCAACGGACTAAATGTATTATTATTTTACAGCGTCTATGGTTCTTTTAAGACGCGAGCGTGACATTATTTGCTATCTTTGTTTAATTATCTGCACGTTGTACGATTTAGAGAGAGATGAATATACATTTGCTACGTCTTTTTCGATCCTAAAGTTTATAAGTCGACAGCGACCACCTCGTGGCTGTGGACAGATGGGCATTTTTTGACCGCGACCACGACGTGGCTTTGGACAGACGAGAGGTCATCAGGTGGGAAAAGGTCAATCATTAAATGTAATATACACTGTAAGTTATAGGTCATTTGCATTATGTAGACATTTTATAAATATTACTGATGTAATGTACATGAATAAAAGAACATTGAATATTCTATTGTAGCCCAATAGTCTTATAGAATCATTAATTCCAGGTTTCCGAACGTGCAAGGAATAGTTCAAGGCTACGGGATGACTGAGTGCTGCCTAGCTATTGCTAAGAACCGCATCAACAGTAAGGCACAGGCCTTGGGCAGCGTTGGGAAGGTCATGGACCATCTCGTTCTGAAGGTAAGTCTGCGTAAACCAAAAGTGCGAGGCTATTTATTTTATTCATCTTCAGATTTGAAGCTACCACACAGATTCGCAACGTATTATATTAATCACTAGGGAATAGCCCCAGATCTATGTATGGGGGGTAAGTGGAGGCACGTTTTTATATACGATCTTTCGCCGGGGAATGGAAACGACTTAGCATCTTTGGCTGTTCTCGCCAGTCTCCTAACAAGCCTGAGGGAAATAGACGGAGCCGCTCTGTTGAGGCAGCTATTCCACTAACGATGCTGTGGCTGATATTAATAAGATATTCCCATGGCGCTGATGAAAGATCCTAGGGGGTTATAGTGGGTAGTTCCCAATTTTTTAGAGCGGGGGAGTCCCACACACACCGTTGCTTTTTGACGCAGGGGTAAGGTGTGCCAATGCTTATTAACCTCTAAAAAAATTGGGTGCCTAGGTGACAAATTTACCAATATAGGTACTGTCCTCGTACTCATAAAGTACGCTTGCTAGCCACTGACAATGAAGGTAGGCTATAGATGTAGAACCTATAAAAGGATATGGCTAGGATGCTGTTATTAGGTTCTGGTGTCATTATAATAGTACCACAATACTGCTGGGACATATGCTGACCAACCAAAAAAATCATCACAATGGATTCGGAAATGACGATAACAAACACACACATACATACTCATTGAAACTGTCGAATTGTGATACCGCCTCTTCTTTTTGAAGTCGGGTATTTTTAAGCACTACTGACAAATGACTTAACGATCCCCGCATAACACCTAACAATCAAGCGACCCTCAATTTATAAAAATAACTCTTTCCCCAGATAGTTGACATCGAAACACGGGAACCTTTAGGTCCTAACAAATCAGGCGAGTTATGTGTGAAGGGCGACATACTGATGAAGGGGTACGTAGGCAAGAACCCCAGGGAGTATCTGGACAGCGAGGGGTTCCTCCCCACGGGGGATGTGGGGTACTACGACGATGAGGGGTACTTGTACGTCGTGGATCGGCTGAAGGAGCTGATCAAGTATAAGGGTAATCAGGTGAGAGCCATTTTCAGGTAATTTTTACTTTTTAAGTAAAGTAGTAGTCAATTAAGTATTACTAGGCTTTTAAAAGCATTGCAAGTATTGCATTGATTTGAAGCGTCAAAAATATTAAATGCTGGAATTTTTTTAAGGAAAACTAAAATGGGGGACATAGTATATTGGCTTCCTTTTCACTATTTTTGTAAAGACAAAAATTTCACAGGCGCCGTTTTATTCAGGCTACAGAAATACTGACTGAGCCACAAGTCGCCCAATCGCAAATCGCTCACTTTTTAAATTTGTGCCCAATTATTATTTAGTATTTAGTATTTTTTTACCATTAAGTTTGGAAAAATGGAACCCATTTTTAAATATATAAGTATGAACAAGTGTTTCTCAACGCCCATTGATTTAAATACTTAATGCTGAGAAAAATTGTAAGGAAGATTTTGACGACCTCCGTAGCCGAGAGGCAAGCAGGCCGGACTTTAGCGTCACGCTATATCTATATATACATATGTAGAGCTCCTGGGGGGTGCTACATTAGTAGCAAGGGTCAAACCTTCAAGGTAAAGGCTACAAGTCCGGTAATAGCTTTATTGTGCTGTACTTGTCGCCCTTAAGCTAGGACCTCATTACCACTTAACACCAGGTGGGATGAGGTTAATCTTGAAGTGCAATATAAAAAAAATCTGAGGTCCCGGTTCCGATCCCCAGTCAGGTCAATATGAGTTTTCGCGAAACGCACTTGTCTCGGGTCTGGGTGTTGTGGTACCGTTGTTGTTCCTGATTTCTGTAACACAAGTGCATAAGCTTACTTACCACGTAATCGGAACGTATGTGATGTTGCCCAATATTTGTAACTAAGAAAAAAAGATTGAAATGGTAGATTTTCTTTTCTGTCTTTTTGCTAACTTTTTCTCTCATTCACTTTTCAGGTAGCTCCAGCTGAATTAGAGGCATTACTGCTGAGGCATGAAGCTATCAGAGAGGCGGGAGTGGTGGGACTTTTGGATGAGACTGCCGGAGAATTACCACTGGCATACGTCGCTTTGCAGCCAGGGAAGACTGCTACCGAGAAAGAAATAAAGGAATTTGTTGCTGAAAAGGTGAGCAAGAATTATCTGAACGCTAGAAAGAGAGGTAGGGCATAGCGATTTATAGCGAACAAATATTGTGATGACGGCCTGCTGACTATATTTAATCAAGAGTTAGGGCATAGCGATTTACCGCTCGAACTGGAGCAGCCCGACTGGTGAAATACCTCCACCTTACAAAAGACCGCAGCCAAATAACAGTCACATCGGTGTTGTTGTGTTCCTGCGTGTGAGTAAGGTTTCCAGAGCTCCTGGGGGTGCTACATTAGTAGCAGGGGTCAAGCCTTCAAGGTAAGAACGACATGTCCAGTAACAGCTTTATTATGCTGCACTTGTCGCCCTTAAGGTAGGACCTCTTTACCACTTAACATCAGGTGGGATGAGGTAAACGTCCAGAAATACATTGGAGGTAACTATTATGATTGAAAGACTTTTAGACTAAGATCCTAGAGCGATCAGACATAACTTATTTAAACACGAATGTAACCTTGAATACCTTCGCACTTGTGAAAACTTGCCAAGTGACACCTGGGCAGGTACCAGGTGAGAAAGGTAGCTGAAACTAAACTTTAAAATATGGTCGAAGAGATCGCTTTCTAGCGATAAGACCGCCTAAATTGTACTATAATTTTTCTGTAAAACCTATTTCTGTAAAGATTTTGTGCAATAAAGTATATCTATCTATCTATCTATCGATACAAATTATTTTTGTCTGTTCAGGTATCGAATCCGAAACGGCTGCGTGGTGGAGTCCGCTTCCTCGACGAGATACCTAAAAATGCTACTGGCAAGATACAAAGACAGGTCCTAAGGCAAATGGCAAATAATAAGAAAAGCAAACTGTGATTTTAGGAATGAATTATGTAAATAAATGTTAAAGCATGTCAGTTGTTTGTTTTTAAACCAAATTTAGAATAAGAGAGAAAAGAAAAAACTAATTTTATAAACTTTAAGACTTTCGCGTTCCATTTTAAACATTTAAATTTAACGGGTCAAAACGCGCCACACCATTTTTATTTAGTCAGCTCGTGACCACGGTTGGTGCAACCTAACCGAAACGTCGGGCAGTAAGTAGTTCGTATTAACTACTAAATAAAAATGGTGTCGCGTTTTGACCCGTTTAATTATTTTAAATGTTTTAAAACGAATTTTGTTAAGCATGTTATTAACTAATGCGGATGTTAACAAACACTACATGTTGATGTACTATTGTTTTTGTTCCAAATAAATACTTATTATTATTATTATTATGTTTGTTTTTTTCCAATATCTCGGGACTACAAAGTCCCGGACTTTTGGGAGGCGTGCATGGGGCCGAAGCCAACATGTAGAGCCCTTTAAAAAACAAGTATAATCTAAATGTAATGTGACACCGACCGACGATTATCCCTGTATACACTATAAAATGCTGCCAAGGACAACCCCCGGTCAGTGCAGGGCTATGGAATGGAGTGGATAAAAAGGAATCTGGGCTATTGGGTTGAGGTGCTAGTGGACTGGGTAACTGGGACTATGAAAGGACTATGGCACCTGCCCGATCAATGTTTAAAAACACGATTAAAATGGGCAGGTGGTGACTCGCCATCTCACTGTCATGGGCCCCCCATTGGTCGCCCACTCAAGGCCCGAAGCAGGAGCGACGGGGAGCAACATTATGTGAGCGGCTCAGGGTGTGGAGAGGTGTGCACCGCTTTCTACCCAGTGGCTTACGCCACTGTGCCAACTCGCGACTTAGGCATCTTTCACTTCCACCCTGCGAGCATATAGCTCTGACGCCCCACTCTGGACGGCCGGCTAAGGCAAGCCAGAGGTGAGAGTCCTGCGGCCCCTGTGGGGTCCACTCCCACCGGCCAACTAAGGCAAGCGGAGGAAGGGGCCTGGTCGACTCTCAGGGGCACGGGTCCCAAGGGGTGTCAATCCCATTCAGCCCGCCACAAGCTGCCCTGGGGAGACTGACTGCACTGATAGAGAGTTGTCGCTCTTCATGGTGCGAAGATCGCCAACTCTCACCAGCGGGCGATGGGGTCGTCACTTCCCTACGCCATTATTATTATTATTATTAAGTGAAAATGCTTTAACAAGATTTAAATATTATGTAATACACGAATATTTTAAAAGGCCTCCTACCAAAAACGAAATATGTCTGAACAGATGACAGATAGCAATTTTTGATTCTCATAAACGTAAAGAAGTCACTTTACGCATATGAGAAAATCATAATCAACTTATTTACGTAGGTTACAAGTAGGACTGATGCATTCGTCAAAATGAATATACTAAAGAAAAATTGGAACTACATAAATAGGTCTCCCCCAAAATTTCTACAATTAAATAAGTTAGTTTGATTAATAAGTTGAATAATTAAATGATTTTATTCATTGGGCTAATGCTTTTATTTCATTTACTAGCTGTGCCCGCGACTTCGTTCGCGTGGACTACATCCTTTCATGGTCGGTTTTACCCCTTTCTCCCTTAATATTCGAAACAAAAAGTAATCTATATTTTAATCCAAGTTTCGAGCTATATTTGTGCCAAATTTCATATCTCTAACATCTAAAATAAACATTTTTCCATATAAACTTTCAAAGGTGGTATTACCCCCATCCCCCCCCCCCTTATTTTGTAATAAAAAGTAGCCTATGTCCGTTCTTGAGATTCAACGTGTACCTATACCAAATTTAATCAAAATCCGTTCAGCCGTTCAGGCGTGAAAGAGTAACAGACGGACAGACAGACAGACAGACATACAGACAGAGTTACTTTCGCATTTATAATATTAGTATGGAGTATGAATTATGCGTAGCTCGTCGTGGACATTTTTCCTAATGATTGTATCTTTAAATATTACTTTTTAAAAGTAGCCAACAGTTATCAAAACGAGTCTATAAATGCTCGGTTTCAATATTTAAAAAACGAACGTTCTAGTTACGGAGAATAAAAAAATATACGACGCGTAAGCTAAAAACGACTGACGGACGACTGATGACAGCTGGTATGGAAAGTAAATTATGGAACGGTATTAACGACTCGTAGTCGGATGAAGAAAAACGGATAGTAATTTTTAACACATTACGAATCGTAAAATATTGGAACCGAGTATTAATAGTCTAATGCTTTTATTTCATTTAGGATTTCCTATTTTTTTTTTATTTCCTATTATGCGTAGGTATGGTAGTCGTAGACATTTGTGTTATGTAATGATTCTATTTTAACATCTTTAAATGGCTACTTTTAGCCAACATTTACCAAAATGAGTGTATTTAACAGATATGTAGCACCATTCGTGCCGAGGAAAAAGCTATTCACCGTTATAACGTTGGCACCCTAGCGCTAACAATTCCTTACATAACGTAGAAATGGTAACAAAGAAACGTAAATTGTACACAATCTATTGACTTTGAACTTTCGACAGACTGGCCTGAAAGTCGAAACCGGACATAGCCGATTGGACGAATGTCAAAGATTACGTAAACCATTTCTCTCGATAAGACACTTCCAAATTCTTGCAGTAGTCTGGCTGCATTGTAGCAGCACAGACCAATATAATTTTAACAATTAAAAAAAAACATTTCGTGATCTCATCCTATTGTAAGTGCAAAATTTAAAAAAAACCAAACCCAGCATAAGAAAATTAAAAAATTAAAAATTGCGCGCGCGACAAGTGACAGTTTACCTTTTTACGTGTGTTGCAATTCAAGGCATAGGAAATGAAAAAATAAGTGTGAATTTTGAATTTTTTTAGTCACATAATTGAACAATAAATTGTTGGTAATTTTTAAGAGTTTTTTCGGTATTAAAACAGTAGAACTATGACGAACAAACTAATCTTATCAACGAAGGTGATAATTTTGTTGCATTTAATAAAGAAAATTGGAGTGAAATGTGATATTTCAGTAAATGTTCCTACTGTCAATTTCGATTTAAGTACACAAAGTGATTTATATAATACGGGAAACCAGTACGAAGATATAACGATATTAGACGATGATGGACAAATGAAGAGTGTTAAAATGAAATCAGTTATAGACAGACTTAATGTGCTAAGTAACAGTGACAGTAGTGATTTAGTGACGAACCAGTTGGAACAGCCTGTGACAAGGAGCAGTATAAAAGAACAGAGGAAGAGGGATGGATTCAAGTCGAAATTCTTCGATGAGATCGGATGTAAGTTTTAATATAAATGTTTTAATGTTCCTGCTGTTAGTTTTATGTCATAGGCATAGGACCAATGTTGGACTGCGGGCGATTTACCTTGATATTCTGTTGATGCGTATTTTTGTCATATCTAGATCTATAAATCCTCTATAATATTCTTTTATGCCCGGTTCCAATATTTGAAAACAATCCGTTCTTTTTACGGATAGTAATAAATTATACCAGGCGTAAGCTAAAAACGACTGATGACAGCTGATATGGAAAGTAAATTTGAAATTAGAATTAACGACTCGTAGAAAAACAGATAGTCATTTATGACACATTACGAATAGTAAAAGGTTTGAGCCGGGCATAAGAGAGAGGTAGGGCATTACATTTTACCGCTCGCACTGGAGCAGCCCGACTGATGAAATACCTCCACCTTACAGAAGACCGCAGCCAAATAACAATCACTTCGTTGTGTTCCTGCGTGTGAGTAAGATTTCCAGAGCTCCTGGGGGGTGCTAGATTAATGGCAGGGGTCAAGCCTTCAAGGTAAGAGCGACAAGTCCAGTAATAGATGTATTATGCTGTACTTTTCGCCCTTAAACTAGGACCTCATTACCACTTAACATCAGTGGGATGAGGTCAATCTTGAAGTGCAATATAAAAAAAATATCAGTTCGGTGGACTGCGCGCCAAGTTATATACTTGCAGATCGATATTATAAAATAAAATAAATAAAAGCGCCAGACAATCACACCAATCACCTGGTCTCAAACTAAGGTTTTCCCTTGTACTATGAGTACCAGACGACGGATACCAACTGGGGGCGTCATCCCAGTACACCCAGACCCAAGTCAATTGAGAAAAGTTCGTTTTCCAAATTGACCTGACCGGGAATCGAACCCGGGACCTTACGCGCGTTGGGCGCCTACCTTAGCCACTGCGCCACCGAGGTCGTCAAAAATATTATATATTTAATAATTTATTAAATATTGGTTCATTTGAACTTTAGTTTAGTTTTTTTTTTAATTTGGCTGTAAAAGTGAGCTTTTCATAAATAAATAAATAAATAATAAAATAAATATTGGACAACATCACATACATTGCTCTGATTCTGTGGTAAGTAGCTTAAGCACTTGTGTTACAGAAATCAGAAACAACGACGGTACCACAACACATATTTATAAAGTGAGCTTTTTATATTTATAAAAAGCTCACTTTTACAGCCTTTTTGTTGCCATATATGAAAGAAAAAGAAAGAAAGAAAAAACATTTATTGGCGCACATAGACACACAACTTTTGTGCATATAGTAAGTACTTAGATAAGGTACATTTATGTGCCAAAAGGTATGCGCATATGATTCTTCCTAAAGTTTTTAATCTGGCGTGCTATCACTCGTAGCTACTTATGACCGGCCCTATGCGTGTGTACGTAACTACTTGAGTTTTTGAGATATGCATGTAATATTCATGTAAGCTTTCTCATTGTCTATTTTAGTCTTATTCGGAGTTTTTTGGAATACGCCTGTGTCATCTGGTCTCCTTGTTATACCATTCATTCTGACAGTCTTGAGTCCATTCAGAAAAAGAGTCTCAAAATTCTGAACTACAGGTGTGGTCTTGGACGCACATTACCTAATTACATCGACAAATTAATGAAATATAATGTTGCTTCTTTGTTTGATCGTCGAAGGCAGCAGGACATACTACACTTACATGAGTTACTTCATGGCTACTTGGATTCTCCTTACATGTTGGAATCCATAAATATCAACTTTAAATACAATCCCCGAAGATACCACAAAACATTTTACTTGCAAATATATAAGAACAATACTTCCTACTATAATCCATTAGCAAGAATGTGTCGTCACTTTAACGAGTTAGTAAGTCAACACTCACATTTGGATATATTCGATCCCCGACTACATATGTTCAAAAAGTCTGTCATGCGTCTCTATTAAAATATGAAATTTTTGTATCTAAGTACTCACTTTGCTTTTGTTTTTTAACTTAATTCTCAAAAGTTCATAATGATGTGTTAACAATATTAGGATTATAATCTAGATGTAAATCTATTTGTCCTTGTATCTAACATTTGTTTTGATTGTAATCTGTTTTGTTTTCCAAATAAATAAATAAATAAATAAATAAATAAAATATTGTCTAATACAAAGCCGATTTTTAACTAGACGCTTTAACGTTATTACTATAAAGAATATACAGAAATTATGTCAATCACACGAGACGACAAAGTTCTCGTTCTCAGTGATACCACACTGCATTCGTATTAAGAACACAACAACACCGAAGTGATTGTTATTTAGATGCGGTCTTCTGCAAGGTGGAGGTATTTCACCAGTCGGACTGCTTCAGTTCGAGCGATAAATCGCTATGCCCTACCTCTTTTAAACATTTAATTTGTTAATGATATTGTATTATCTGTGGCCATACTAACCGTAAGCCGCGCGCCGCTTGTATGGTGACACAGCACCTTAATTTAAACACTTATAACAATTGACGACCTCGGTGGCGCAGTGGCTAAGGTAAGCAGCCGAAGCGTAAAAGGTACCGGGTTCGATTCCCAGTCAGGTCAATTTGGAAAACATTTCTAAATTGACTTGGGTCTGAGTGTGCTGGCCCCCAGTTAGTATCCGTCGTCTGGTACTCATAGTACAGGGAAAACCTTAGTTTGAGACCAGGTGATTGGTGTGGTTGTCTGGCGTATTTATTTATTTATTATATACTTATTTATTATAAAATGCAAATTAAGCTACCTCCGGCTCGGAACCTACAACTACTACTAGTAGTTTCTGAGATAAAAGCTTTCAATACTTTCAAACTCTTCTAATTGGTTTAATATTACTCTTTACGCACGTTCAAATGAAGTGTATGGACCTTGGCGTCTACTCTTGAAAACGAAATATGTCGGATCCGATGACGTTTAGTATTTTTTATTGCTCATTATCGCAACTAACACACTTCGAATGCGAATAAAGCGTTATTAAAAAACAAAATATTATTTATACAAATCAAAAATCACGTTTTAATTCCCTAACTTTTAATCAATCTTAAAAAACGAAACCTTTCGTTTGATCGTTTCGTTTTCAAGAGTAGACGCCCTAAATCATGTAAGAATACTCGTAACGGATCCAAAACATTAATTTGGATGAGTGAATGTTATTAAACACGTTACGTTGGCGCCAATAAGGTTACGCCACAGAGAAAGTAAAGTCCGGGTTAGTGCTCAATATTTGTTAGTCATTGTTTTTAGGCCGCGTTCACAATAAGGACTTCTTGGTAGGTTGACAGTACGTCAAAGTAAACGTGCCGATCTGCGACATAATCTCGAAGTCGACGCAAATACGGCGTCAGCATATTAAACAACGCTCCATACGTAATGCACTATTAGCCGATCAATTCATCGATCCTTCATCGCGATGACAGAAAAATCAAGGCCTAGCGCAATACGTAAAATTTCTCCCATGACACGACAAAAGTTATGATATGACCGGTCCTTGACGCACGGGAGGAGACGTGCGGGAGGCGGGCATGACGTCAGGTACTGTTGATTGGCTAATAGCAAACCGCACTTGTATTTCCAGCCAATCACCAGCTGACGTCCGACTTCAATCGATTTTGACGTTTGTTAAAAGCGCGATCGCATGCTAGGCCTGATCGTTGCCACTAGCTATTTATGCAACAAACCAAGATTAGTTGTTGGACCTTGGTCCCCGAGCAGACACCTAGCTCAGCGGAAGTACTTCCATTTTTAGTAGAGATACGTTCCTCACAGCAAACAATTGTAGTTCAGATTATTATGCTCAGGACATAAATGCGGTTCGAAGGCCAAAGATTTCCTAAGAATACCAGGGTCGTGGTGTGCAAAGCCTGATCACGACACATGCTGAGCTTTTAGGTACGGTTTTATGCATGGTTTCAAATTTTAAAAAACGATCTATTCTAATTACGGATTTATATATTTATAAATTACTAGCTGTGCCCGCGACTTCGTTCGCGTGGACTACATCCTTTTATGGTCGGTTTTACCCCTTTCTCCCCTAATATTCGAAACAAAAAGTAGTCTATATTTTTGTCAGAAACGTATGTTCTTTACTAAAGTGGAAGTACTTCCGCCGAGCTAGGTGTTATCTGCTCGGGGACCAAGGCCCAACTACCAATCTTGGTTTGTTGTATATATACTTAGTGGCGACGAAAACTCTGGTATCGCGATGTAGGATATCGATGTCACGTATTACGTATGGAGCGTTGTCTACTATGCCAATTCTGCTGACGCTGTATTTGTGTCGACTTGTAGGTCATGTCGTAGGTCGGCACATTTTAATCCAAGTTTCGAGCTATATTTGTGCCAAATTTCATATCTCTGACTTCAAAAATAAACATTTTTCCATATAAACTTTCAAAGGTGGTATTACCCCCATCCCCCCCTTATTTTCTAATAAAAAGTAGCCTATGTCCGTTCTTGAGATTCAACGTATACCTATACCAAATTTCATCAAAATCGGTTGAGAGGTTTAAGCAGGAAAGCGTAACAGACACACAGACAGACAGACAGAGTTACTTTCGCATTTATAATATTAGTAGGGATTCGAGGCGTAAGCTAAAAACGACTGACTGACGACTGATGACAACTGTAAGAAAGGTGTTATATAACGACTCGTAGTCACATCTCGACGATTTGACGATATGAAGCTACAAATTGGACACATACTCCTGACTAAGTTGAAGGGAAACTTACCTCGAATTTAAAGCAAACGAATTTTAGAGAGGTAGTCCATAGCGATCTATCGCTCGAACTGGAGCAGCCCGACTGGTGAAACACCTTCACCTTTCAAAAGACCGCAGCCAAATAACAATTATTTTGGTGGTGTTGTGTTCCTGCGTGTGAGTAAAGTTTCCAGAGCTCCTGGTGGGTGCTACATTAGTAGCACGGGTCAAGCCTTCAAGGTAAGGGCGACAAGTCCAGTTACAGATTTATTATGTTGTACTTGTCGCCCTTAAGCTAGGACCTCATTAACACTGAACATCAATCTTGAAGTGTAATATATATAAAAAAATAAGTCGCTGGGTAGTGTTTTTATAAGTCCACTCCGCCATGAACGCGGCCTAACTCAGATCCAAAAGTACGAACACGGTCACTTTCTCCGTACAACCTTCAACTTGTGACGTAATTGTATCGTAACTACGCACGCAGCTCCTAATTTTATCTTGCTAGCCATTTTCCGTGACTTCGTTCGCATAATTACGGGAAGAGAGGTAGGGCAAGGCGATTTATTGCTCGAACTAGAGCAGCCCGACTGGTGAAATACCTCTGCCTTACAGAAGACCGCAGCAAAATAATAATCACTTCTGTGTTGTTGTTTTCCTGCGAGTGAGTAAGGTTTCCAGAGCTCCTGGGGGCGTGCTACTTTTGTAGCAGGATTCGGGACTTCAAGGTAAGGGCGAGAAGTCCAGTAACAACTTTATTATGCTGTACTTGTCGCCCTTAAGCTATGACTTTAACATCAGGTGGGATGAGGTCAATTGTAAAGTATTCTCGACAGTTTGTAAGAATAAAGTCTTTAAAATTCACCGGCATAAATAGCGCGCAAACTCACTGGCCGCTTGTACGCAAAGTAATAAAGGAAAGCTTTGATACGGAACAGAAAAACCGCTATGACGTTAAGACCACAGATAACTAAGTTAACACACTGGCCGTATACAAAGTTGCTAAATTGAAATGCAAATGCCGGCCTAATCTACAAATCTAGATGCAGCCTGCCCGCCATGTTCTAAATATAAAAATTAAAAAGTAAGAACTGCCGCTTTCCCGCCAACGCTCTCGCGTCTGGCCACCTCTCTCTGGCGCCGGTGGGGAGTGCAACCTTTTTAAATCATAATAGGTAGTGAAAATATTTAAGGTTTTGAGTCTAGAATCTAAAATAGGGAAAACAAAAAATATTAGTACATTAACTAAACTTAACATTTATTTTAATTTGTTTGTTGGCATGTTTTCATTTTAAGAAGCACGATGGAATATGTTGCGAGCCAGTATGGCGATGCTAACAGATAGGATATTACGGAATCAAATCCGCTGTCATCGCGATGTGGGTTCCTCTCTTCCTTACCATCAGGCTGGGAAGATTTTTCACTACTACGAAAAATATCTTTAAGTCAAAAATACTATTTCTTAATTATATTAGCTTCATTATAGCTTCATATATACCTATACGGCTTCATTTGCATTGTATAGAGAAGATTCATAAGTATTACAAATGTAATCTACATGAATAAAAAAAAATGTCTTTGAAAAATGTTTCTATGTTATAGCAAATGAAAGGAAGAAAAGACATTTTTTTTAAATCAATCCAAAAATAAATACAAAAAATAAAAAAGGGTAGAAACAGTTACATAAGAGGACAAAGTTAAAATGAAATAAAAAAGTACAGAGTGGTCAATAGGTGCCTGCCTCAGCATAAGCTACGATGGTATTACATATACATATAAAATATGAAAACACACGTGAATGAGGCCAAATACGATTAGGATTCAACAGCCTTAAGTTGGCATGACCAAATATGAATGAAACGAATCGAGTTAAACCAGTCAGAAGTACCTAGTCAGTAATTAGTCGTAGGTATATCTTAAAAATACGACTATAAATAAGTGTGCAATTAACTTGCATGATATTGTGACAGTTAAAATCAAATTAAATAGTAAAGAAGTAGATTGCACATGAATATATTTAAATTCATATTATTTCTGTTACCACTCCCTTAAATTAAAAATTGGCATGGCTGATAAAAATGCTCCTAGCGTTAATTCCTCCTTTTGCACTTTTTTGTGCAGTATAGTATGTATATAAATAATTAAATAAATAAATCCAGTCTTGCCTATCTCACAAATCCACTTGACCAAGAAACTACTAAATAAACCTCAAATAAAAATGGGACCTTCTTATTGCGTAACATTGCGATGCTTAATTAACGTCTCATGCGAAAATTCGACAAATTACCATCTAAATGTTCGTGAAACCGAACGAAAGTGGAATGTTTGTCACCCCACGCTGAGCGATCTCAGCGCGTCGCACCAACCAGTACCGCGGATATGCTAAAATAAAAAGCACGCGTAAAAAAAACACACGCAATTAAAAACTGTAACGTCAAAAAATGGCGCGGTATTCGAACCGAATCGGAAAATGACGTTTGAAGTGGCAGTAGGATTTTTTTCCGTTTTCTTTTTTATGGCTTGTGGCGGTAAGTTTAGGAAACTTTTTGGTGCCATTCGTAATGTTACAGGCAGTTAAATTAATCGTTGCGTCTGTTTAATAGTAACTAATATGAAATTAATATGCAAAAGAGTACGACTAAATTAAAAAATATTTAAATAATAATAAATATGTGAACAAAATTAGCACTAAGCGCAGAATACTTAGATGATAAATTTAAAACAAATCGATTAAAAATATGCGTCAGTTTGTTAATATGAAAACAAATATATAATAAACAAATATTAATTGAGGTAAAATTTAGGGTGACCTCACTTTTTCGCACAATTTTTTACGAATTAGTGACGTCAACACACCCCTCCACTGAATTTTTTATACGGTGTATTATAGTCAATGTGTATTTATTTGTTAGGTAAATGAAAAAATGAACTTTTCTTTATTTTTTTTATATTGCACTTCAAGATTGACCTCATCCCACCTGATGTTAAGTGGTAATGAGGTCCTAGCTTAAGGGTGACAAGTAGGTACCTCCATGATCTCTGTAAACCTTACTCACACGCAGGAACACAACAACACAGAAGTGAATGTTATTTGGCTGCGGTCTTCTGGATACAAACTCTTTAGCTTTATGATTGTTAACAGAATTCTAGTTGAAGAATACTGGATTTCACGTATGTTGTTGAAGTTTAATTTAAAACTTCAACTTCTGCCATTAGACCTCGGTGGCGCAGTCGCTAATGTAGGCGCCCAAAGCGCGTAAGGTCCCGGGTTCGATTCCCGGTCGGGTCAATTTGGAAAACGAACTTTTCTAAATTGACTTGAGTCTGGATGTGCTGTGATGACGCCCCCAGTTAGTATCCGTCGTCTGGTACTAATAGTACAAGGGAAAACCTTAGTTTGAGACCAGGTGATTGGTGTGATTGTCTGGCGCATTTATTTGTTTATTTATTTATTTAACCAATTTTTATCAAATCCGTTTTGTAGTTTTAGCACGAAGGAAACAAACACACACCCAATCAATACATTCTTAAAAACTTCTGCGTTATAATATTCGTAACCATAGCTGGGCATTAACTCGTTAATCCGTTAATCGTTGATTATCGAAGTTAATTTTGAGTAACGGATAAACATTAAATACCGTTATCTGACTCATTAACTTCCGTTAATAATCCAGAAGTCCGTTAATCGTTAATCCCATGCTACTATTCACTGCATAGCCCCGTGAGTGCGAGTGAGAAAGCTGCGAATAGATTCATTTTGTTCATTTGATTTCAACAAGTTAATAATTACTTAAAGCCGGTGTTTAGTTAGAATGACAAGTGCTGTGTTTGTTTTTAAAGAAGGGAGTGGATCGGGAAGGGATCTCCGGAAACCGTTGGGAAACCAAAAGGTTTCCAAATGGGAGTTTCATATCTTATGTTTTTATTAGACCGCATCGTAACGTTTTACATAGACTAATTATATAGAATAATTACTTTTTAAATTAGAGATATAAAATTTGGCACAAAACTCAAAATTAAAAAAAACAAAGCTCAAAACTTGGATTAAAATATGGACTAATTTGGTTTTGAATATTAGGGGAGATGGCAAAAGGTTACAGCGACCATGAAAATAAATATACATGTAGCGGGTCGGGATGCAATGAGAGCAATTGTATAGTTATATCAAAATATATTTACAAAGTCACTTCATTAAACCAATTATAAAATACACCATCGTCTTTCACGTCGTACGTCGTCTAGCAAAATGCACCGTCTTCTGTTTATCATCTTACTCTTTCACTCATCATTCTCTATCACTCACACCGTTCGGATATTCGTACACACATTCAACACGCTCGGATACGTCCATATCCCACATACATATATGGAAAAATCCTCGTTACAGCTAAGTATAAGGTAAATTGAAAAAAAAATACTGTGCAGTGCAGTAATCAAAACCCATGGACTCGGATAATCAAAGACATGGAATTTTAACGGATTAACGATTAACGTTAACTTGCGTTAATTCTTCAGAAATGTAACGCTTAAACGTTTAATGAAGCTCACTTTTTAGTAACGGATTAACGATTAACTAAGTTAACTGTTTGATTAACAGTTCCTAGCTATGTTCGTAACATGAATTCTATGTTATTCTAGTATCTTATCTTTCTTCGTACCTAATTTCATCCAAATCTATTCAGTAGTTTTTGCTTAAAAAAATAACAAACATACATCCAGACATTCTTATAGTATTTCACATTTATAACAATACCAGCTCTCCACCCCGGCTTCGCACAGGTGTAAGTAAATACAAATGATATTTTTTGCTTTTCTGTACAATCATACATTTTATGCATTATACATAATATGAACCTTCCTTATACATCATCCTTTCTATCAAAAAAAAACGCATCAAAATCCGTTGCTTAGTTTCAAAAATCTAAGCATACATAGGGGCATATAGAACAAGCGACTTTGTTTTATACTATGTAGTGATAAGTTGGGCTGACGCCCAAAAGACCTCAACGCATCACCGTATTGTATGAAACCATTTGTTTAAACACGAATTTGTCATAAGCCATTAAAAAGACCAAGGAATTGATGTTCAAGAAAGGTAGGGCATACCATCGCACGAACTGGAGCAGCCCAACTGGTGAAATACCTCCACCTTACAGAAGACCGCTGCCAAATAACAATCACTTCAGTGTTGTTGTGTTCCTGCGTGTGAGTAAGGTTTCCAGAGCTCCTGGGCTTGACCCCTGCTACATTAGTAGCAGGGGTCAAGCCTTTGAGCTAAGGGCGACAAGTCCAGTGACAGATTTATTATGCTGTACTTGTCGCCCTTAAGCTAGGACCTCATTACCACTTAACATCAGGTGGGATGAGGTCAATCTTGAAGAGCAATATAAAAAGTAACTAAATTATACCGAACTGCATTTTTTTACCTTTACGTGCTCACCGTATTCTCTAGCCAAAACTCATAACGTAAGAGGCATCCCCCATTTAACGAATTAAGGCCGGCCATTTTGGATCAAAAGGTTGCGTTTGGTTGTCACGAAGACAAAACAGAGCGTGAAGACGCGTAACCCGTTTCTGGCGCAACCATAGACAATGAAATGGATTATTGTTCTAGAATACCGGATGTGGTGAAGTCTTTATTTCGAAATGTTGCCGCGAAGTTGATGAGATGAAAGGATCAGTTCTGACGGTGGAAATGGCAAAAAAAAATAACAATAAATAAATAATAGATATATACTGGACAACATCACATACATTGCTTTTATTCTGCGGTAAGAAGCTTAAGCAATAGTGTTGTAGAAATCAGAAACAACGACGGCACCACAACACCCAGACCAGAGACAATATAGAAAAGTTCGTTTCCTTTATTGACCCGACCGGGGGTCGAACCTGGGACCTCAGAGATGGCACGACCTCAAAGTCCAGCCTGCAGCGACCGTAAATTCCCACAACATTTTGAACCTCCGTAGCTGAAAGGCGAGTGGGCTGGACTTTACCGTCCGCGCCATCTCTGAATTCCCGGGTTCGATCCCCAGTCGGTTCAATATGGAAAACTACCTTTTCTATGTTGTCGGGTCTGGGTGTTATGGTACCGTCGTTGTTCCTGATTTCTGTAACACATGTGCTTTAACTACTTACCGCAGAATCAATGTATGCGGTGTTGTCCAATATTTAAGAGTGGTAGGACATAGCGATTTACGGCTCTACCTGGAGCAGCCCGACTGGTGAAATACCTCCACCTTACAGAAGTGTGAGTAAGTTTTCTGGAGCTCCTAGGGCGTGCTACATTAAGCAGAGGTCTAGCCTTCAAGGTAAGGGCGAAAAGTCCAGTAACAGATCTATTATGCTGTACTTTTCGCCCTTAAACTAGGACCGCATTACCACTTAATCAATGGTGAGATGAGGTCAATTTTGAAAAGTAATATAAAAAAACTGCAAGTATTTAGCTTGACGTACTATTTATTGCACGTACGTAGAATGGAGACACGCTTATCATGTCAGCAAATTGCCTTCCTCATTTCACAATGACAAGCAAATCGTCTAAGTGACTGCTCACTAATGTAAGGATTACATTACGTAATGTCTTTTCTTTCACACATCATCATTAGAGAGAGGCCATTTTGTTATTTAGTCATTATGTCATACAGGCATGCGCCACGCGAGTTCTTTTTTTTATATTGCAACTAGCTGTGCCCGCGACTTCGTTCGCGTGGACTACATCCTTTCATGGTCGGTTTTACCCCTTTTTCCCCTAATATTCGAAACAAAAAGTAGTCTATTTTTAATCCAAGTTTCGAGCTAAATTTGTGCCAAATTTCATATCTCTAACTTCAAAAATAAACATTTTTCCATATAAACTTTCAAAGGTGGTATTACCCCCACCCCCCCCTTATTTTCTTATAAAAAGTAGCCTATGTCCGTTCTTGAGATTCAACGTATGCTTATACCAAATTTCATCAAAATCCGTTCAGCCGTTTAGGGGTGAAAGTGTAACAGACGGACGGACAGACGGACAGACAGACAGACAGACAGACAGACAGACAGACAGACAGATAGACAGACAGACAGACAGACATACAGACAGACAGACAGACAGACAGACAGACAGACAGACAGACAGACAGAGTTACTTTCGCATTTATAATATTAGTATGGATTCAAGATTGACCTTATCCCACCTGATGTTAAGCGGTAATGAGGTCCTAGCTTAAGGGTGACAATTACAGCATAATAAATCTATTACTGGACTTGTCGCCCTTATATATTTTATCGCGCTCTTATGAAAAATCAATGCGTCAACTGCTGATTGGCTGAAAATCAACTCAAAATTGACGTTCTTGAATTATGAAATTACAACAAAAAGTGGTATTTTTTGTTGTACCAATTTAGGACAGAATCGAAAGAGAATTAATTCGCAAGTATATAATTCTAAAGGAATTCAACCTTTATTTCTTAATTATTAAATAATCTGTAATAGGTAATTTAGGCAGCCAAAGCGCGAAAAGACCCGGGTTCGATTCCCGGTCAGGTCAATTTGGAAAACGAACTTTTCTAAATTGACTTGGGTCTGGGTGTGCTGGGATGACGCCCTCAGTTAGTATCCGTCGTTTGGTGCTCATAGTACAAGGGAAAACCTTAGTTTAAAACCGGGCGATTGTTGTGATGGTCTTCATGACACGGACGGCTTTCATGCCTAAACCACTGAATCGATTTTAGATGAAATTTGGTATAGGTATACATTGAACGTCTAAAACTGACTTAGGCTACTTTTTATTTTACAAATAAGGGAGTATGCAGGTTATACTGCCCTTGAAAGTTTATGTGGAAAAATGTTTATATTTTAAGTTAGGGATATGAAATTGGGCAACAATACATCACGAAATTTAGATTAAAATATGGACTACTTTTTGAAAGTAGTACCCCTTGGTAAAACCGACCATGAAAGTATGTACACTACCTACCTACTCCACGCGACCGAAGTGGTGGGCACCTAGTGGCCTTTTATTATAATTTTGTATTTTACTGATTCCGAAATAACGTTTCCAGAGTTCGACTTTAAATAGGGTTGTACAGTAACTCTATTAAAATATTAAGGTCAAAATGGTTAAAAACGAATAAAACTCATTATCCGGTAAAGTACAGACACGACTCGTCGTAAACAGACCATGAAAGTCGAAGATTGTATGGGGAAGTACTTGGAATTGTGACTCAATGGAAATGAGTGTTTGTATGTTAGGACAGTCGAAAGCCCGTCAGACTAAGAGAGGTAGGGCATAGCAATTCGTTACATTCCCTTCAATATGGTTGAGTTAAGCGATGTCTGTCACATACGTCATGCTTGTGAACAGGTGCCACCGCCGGGGACTGGTCTGTTACAACTTACCTCTCGAAAGTAAAAACTTACTTGAGTCCTTAATTGTTTCATCACTCATAAAAAAAAACTATATGACTTGGTGAAAAGTGAGCTGCGCATAGCAAGTTAGATACTGCTACTGTAACTGATCTGCAGAGTTTTTTACCGGTGTCTTCTCGGTAGATATAGGTTCCGAACCGGAAGCAGAAGTTGAAACCTACTTCAATAAAGAAATATTTGAATTTGAGTTTAGATTTATCACTCGAACTGGAGCAGCCCGACTGGTGGAATACCTCCACCTTACAGAAGACCGCAGCCAAATAACAATCACTTCTGTGTAGTTATGTTCCTGCGGGTGAGTAAGGTTTCCAGAGCTCCTGGGGGGTGCTACATTAGTAGCAGGGGTCAAGCCTTCAAGGTAAGAGCGAGAAATCCAGTAACAGCTTTATAATGCTGTACTTTTCGTCCTTAAGCTAGGACCTCATTACCGCTTAACATCAGGTGGGATGAGGTCAATTTTTAAATGCAATATAAAAAAATTCAGACGAATCACCCAAAATACTGTTTCTGAATCTTCGAGGCGAATGGCACAATTTTCTTATGAAATGGGTTATTCTCATACTCGACACGAAAAACCTACCCTTCAACACATACTTTCATGCTATTTCTGCTCTCCTGGTACATTGAAAATTTTTAGTTGTTATTAAATTAATTTAGCTTAGTAGTCCCGCAAAAGCACCTATTGCAACTTAATTTATGCTTCCCTGGCACTTTAGATATCAGAAACTAATTGAATGAATCCAAATCAAACCAAAAAAAGGAGTGTGAAGTAACATCTTACAGACCAGTATGGCGATGCTAACGGACAGGATGTTACGGTATCAAATCCGTTGTCATCGCGATGTGGGTTCCTCTCTTGCTTACCATCAAGCTGGGAGGAGCCAATATACTGCGCTACTATAAAAAAATATATTATAAGGTAACTGTAGTTTTTATACAAATTTTGAATATGACCAGTTGGCGAAATAATCGATCGTTAAATTTTAAGATTCACCAATGTTATTCACTCCGGTCCGAATCCACTAATTCGTAAATATATTGGCCCCTTCGCCCCGCGGTCCGAATTGTTCGTGGGGGGCGAAAGACATGCGAAGACGTGGTGGATCGCTAGTATATTCATATAAATTATATATTGGTAATTGTTATTTAAACGAAATCAAAATCTGTTCATTCGTTTAAGAGCTACATTGCCATGGTAAGATAGATGCGTCAAATTTTAATCAAAATAAAACTATATGACTTGGTCCAAAGTGGTCTACACATAGCAATAAGTTAGATACTGCTACTGTAGCTAATCTGCTAAGTTTCTCAACGGTGCCTTCTCGGCAAATATAGGTTCCGGACCGGGCAGTAGAATCACTTTGCATTGTATTATATGACGATTCAAAAGTGTTACATGAAGCTTACTTGAACAAAAAATATTTTTTATATTTCGTCGTTTTTCACCCGCGACGCAAAAACGACGGGGTGTTATAAGTTAGATGTGTCTGTGTGTGTATCTGTCTATGGCATCGCAGCTCCCGAACAAATGAACCGATTTTGATTTAGATTTTTTTGTTTGAAATATGAATAAGTGTTCTTAGCTTGAAGTGTTCTTGAAAAAAATCGATACAAGATTGCCGCCGCCAAATTATAGATTGCATGTTTAAACACAACTCCCACAATATGGGTATCATATAAAAGGAATATACTCCTAGAGACAAATTTCACTTAATTTAAATCCAAGATGGCCACCACCAGGAAATTACGGATTTCCTCAATTTTTTGTTACAACTCCCTTAATAGCTAACAAATAAAAAGGCTTTTTTCACACTTTTAGGTGTCAGGGTTTTTTTTTTTATTTTTTAATTTAATTAATTGCGTCGGCGGTTTACAAAATCACGTCTATCGACTTAATTCTCCCAGGCAGGACGTAATAAAGTGTCTATTAAAGTATTCAAGTATCAAGGTGTGATGGTCACACTCCGCGCGGCGGCAACCGGCAACTTTCGCTACGCCCATAGCTTTCCAAACGTAACTTAGCGAACCGAAAAGGTCTTAAGTGGTTCGCGAGCCAATTTCATTCTTACTAAACACTAACAAAGCTCAATTCTATGCACCGTCTTCGCACATCTCTTTAGGCGACACGTGATAGTGAAATGTAAGAGTGAATATAGGTTTTAAAGGTTAAAGCTAAGGTTGGTTTTTGGACGGCAAACGTCAGAGTTAAGGATACGTAATTTCGTATAATAGGCAGGTCTGCTTTCTTCCCTAACGATGTTGGACTCGGTTCATTGCGTAAACTGTTGCTAATTCGATTTTGATAGGAGTCGACTATTCGATTTGGGGAAATTTTCTCACGATTATTTGTAAGTTGGAATATTCGATGAAAATTGTTTCGCTCGGATTTAGTTACTATTTAAAAAAAAACAATTAAATGCGCCCGACAACCACCAATGACCTGGCCTTAAACTAAGGCTTCCCCTTGTACTATGAGCACCGGACGATGGATAATAACTGGGGGCGTCATCCCAGCACACTCAGACTCGAGTCAATTTAGGAAAGTTCGTTTGCCAAATTAGAGAAAAAAGCATGGTCGGTCAGATGTATTGGATTCATTTGTGATTTTGTAAGTTTTAATGTATAAGTTTGGAGATTTGAATATCAATAGTGACTGATAAATGTAAAATTCGTTTAAAAATCTAAAAAACACGCATTTAACAGTAAAACTAACAAACAATTCAGACATTTAGTTTGATGACTGAAGAGTTTACCCTTTGTTCAAAAGCGAATCCGGCATCTTGGATGTCCGCCATGTTGGATTTAAGTCACGTGACTATTATTTCGTATTTCTGACAGCAAACCCTTTCATTTGATACCCAACATAGTGGTGGATTACAAACAGACAGCCCGCCATATTAGTGACGCCGCCATATTGGATCTGGAATGATTTTTCTTAGCTAGTCATGTATTGTCATCAGAACTCAGACCGTGTGCGAAATGTTTTCCTAATCGAAGACCGGGAAGTAGGTCAAATTAAGATTCCAAGTGTTAAAAATTGGGTATCCTGAACAGAGAGCGTTTTTAACGCCGGACCACCTTTGTTTTTTATACAAGACTCAAGTGATGAAGCTAATACCCGGTTACAATATTTGAAAAACGATCCGTTCTATTAACTGCTAGTTATAAATTATACGAGGCGTAAGCTAAAAACGACAAACGACTGATGACAGCTGATATAGGCCTAGCATGCGCAATACGTAAAATTTCTAGCATGAGACGACAAAAGTTTCGATACTGTTGATTGGCTAATAGCACACCGCACTCGTACTTTCAGCCAATCAGCAGCTGACGCACTGACTTCAATTGATTTTGACGTTTGTTAAGAGCGCGATAAAATTTAGTCACGTTGCTTATGCTAGGCCTGATGAAAAGTAAAGAAGACCGCAGCCAAATAACTATCACTTCTGTGTTGTTGTGTTCCTGCGTGTGAGTAAGGTTTCCAGAGCTCTTGGGGGGGTGCTACACTAGTAGCAGGGGTTAAGGGCGACAAGTCCAGTAACAGCTTTATTATGCTGTATTTATCGCCCTTAAGCTAGGGCCTCATTACCACTTAACATCAGGTGGGATGAGGTCAATCTTGAAGTGCAATATAAAAAAAAAGTAAATTTTCAATTAGAATTCAATTATAAAATCGGATTGTCATTTTTGGCACATTACGAACCGTATAATATTGGAATAGCGCATTAGCTAATCAAAATACCTAAATTGTAAGGCTACATAATGACTGCTATTCTTAGAATCCGCTTTAGTCACGGAACACTTAGAATTAGAAACTGGAGTTTCTATTAAATCATTAGTGCGCGATTTAAGTCACTAATTTGTAGATTGCGTAACGCCATTTTAGTATTCACAAATGACTTTAACAGATCGTTAAAGATGAGGTAATTTATTGTCAATCACTATGAATTTATTTTAGACGACCTCGGTGGCGCAGTGTAGTAGGCGACCAAATCGTGAAAGGTCCCGGGTTCGATTCCCGGTCGGGTCAATTTGGAAAACGAACTTTTCTAAATTGACTTGAGTCTGGGTGTGCTGGGATGACGCCCCCAGTTAGTATCCGTCGTCTGGTACTCATAGTACAAGGGAAAACCTTAGTTTGAGACCAGGTGATTGGTGTGATTGTCTGGCGCATTTATTTATTTATTTATTTTATAATGTCCACTACCAATTTCAGTGGATTTGAGGCCTCGTGGCTCCAAAGGAGTGGAAGCCCCTATCTATACATATAATTAAAATTGGACTGTCTGTTTGAAGTATTAAAATAATCGCTTTTTACTACATGCACATGAATATATACTTGGAGCAGCACGCGCAATACGTGAAGGTCGTGGGTTCGATTCCCGCACCGCAAGGGGAGATAAAAAATTTCTGTTTCTAATATTTAAAGTTCGCTAGTACGGCGTATAGTACTATAAAAATAAAAAATCAAACAAAATATTATTTATACAAATTAAAAACCACTTTTCAATTCCAAACTTTTGATAAATCTTCAAAAACGAAACCTTTCGTTTCTTCGTTTCGTTTTTAAGAGTAATAAATAAATAAATAAATATTGGACAACATCACATACATTGCTCTGATTCTGTGGTAAGTAGTTAAAGCACTTGTGTTACAGAAATCAGAAACAACGACGACGACAACACCCAGACCCGAGACAATACAGGAAAGATCGTTTCTCATATTGACCCGACCGGGGATCGAACCCGGGACCTCAGAGATGGCGCAACACCAAATTCCGGCCCGCTCGCCTCTCGGCTACGGAGGTCGTCAAAGCGTAAACACCCTGGAACCGATTTTATAAGGTTAATAGTAAATTAGAAATTGCACCTAATCGGATTTTATATCGAAATTTTTTATTTAAGACACTGCGTCTTTTAAAATGTTTTTCTTTTCGTTTTAATATTATTGCACATTTTAGTTACCTACAAATTTTCAAGGCGATACATTATACCTAGAGTTCGTTGTGAGACTGACGTTTAGGTACTCCCAAATTAATTTGATAATAAATTAAAAACCATACTGAATATCCTGTTTATCTGCTTTAAATTACCTAATGAGATAATGCAAAATTGTTAATGAAAAGTAATAAAATATGTAGCTAATTCGTGAGGCAGGGTAGAACCTCATTGCTCATCGATTAACATCCTTTTTAAGACTTTCGCGTTCCATTTTAAACATTTAAAATAATTTAACGGGTCAAAACGCGACACCATTTTTATTTAGTAGTTAATACGAACTACTTACTGCCCGACGTTTCGGTTAGGTTGCACCAACCGTGGTGAGTCAGCTCGTGACCACGGTGGGTGCAAAATTATTTTAAACTAGCTGTGCCCGCGACTTCGTTCGCGTGGACTACATCCTTTTATGGTCGGTTTTACCCCTTTCTCCCCTAATATTCGAAACAAAAAGTAGTATATATTTTAATCCAAGTTTCGAGCTATATTTGTGCCAAATTTCATATCTCTAACTTCAAAAATTAAATTTTTTCCATATAAACTTCCAAAGGTGGTATTACCCCCCCCCCCCTTATTTTCTAATAAAAAGTAGCCTATGTCCGTTCTTGAGATTCAACGTATACCTATACCAAATTTCATCAAAATCGGTTGAGAGGTTTAAGCAGGAAAGCGTAACAGACACACAGACAGACAGACAGACAGAGTTACTTTCGCATTTATAATATTAGTAGGGATGATTACAATCTTTACACTAAAATGATGATGAATCCGATAATAAAGAAAACGTCAAGTTTTTGGGTTAGGACTCGTTACGTCACTGGTAAATGTACTTACTAATGACGTCACTCTGCAATTCAACTCAGTGTATGGCCGTTGTTTTTTAATTAGGTGAAAACGCAAATATACGTCTCCCATATTTTTTGATAATCAAACAGACACACTAAAGACTAATTTTTTAACCGACTTCAAAAAAAAGGAGGAGGTTCTCAATTCGACCGTATATATATATATATATACATATTTATTCGCATAGTAACTCTTAACACTCTACCCTATATTCGTACCTTCGGTAGAACATCGGCACAATTACAGTTTTTGCAATTTTACAGGAAAGCCATTTAAAGATATTTTCTGCTTTAGTGTGGTCTAGCTCTGTTATCATTACTCTAAAGTAGTCCTCCTTTGCAAGACATAAACCATTATACTACGAGTATATTCTTTTTAGACATGAGCTTTACAAGAATTAAGAACTTTCAGCATTTTTATTAGTGTTGGTTTTTAAGACAGTTGACAATTGTGCCCTTGCTACCGAAGGTGCGATATAATAAAAAAAAAGTTTAGTTTCAAAGATACCTTACGTGTTTTGTTCGCAGAAAACAACGCTTAATTCCAAATTGCACACACAAAGTGTGACGACAGTTATCTAATTAGAAAAATTAACTGACAGACGCCTTCAGAAACATAATTATTAGTGAACATCACGCATGCCGTCAATCTAACAAGCCATTGTGTTTTTAATAAGATATTAGAGAAAATTTAAATTAAACTAGCAACACAATCGTCGGAATTAAAAACCTTAGAGATAAGAGTTAAGAAACTCTTTTGATAAGTGAAGATAAAAAAAAAGTGTCAGGGAGAGGAAGGAGTTCAAATTATCGAAAAGTTCTTTTGCGATGTCTACCTAAGCCAGTGTCACGTGAGATGAAAATTTATACACAATTAGCGGTCCCGGCGAACTTCGTTTCGCCTTAGAGGATTTTCCCGCGCATTCGACGAAAGACATTTTAAGACTCATTTTTCTACACCTTCGGTTACATTGTTCAAATTTTACCAAGGATCCCTAATTTTGTAGCCTATGTCAAATTGGAAGCATGTAGCATTCTATTGGTGAAAGAATTTTTTAAATCGGCCCAGTACTTTTTGAGCCTATTCATTACAAACATACAAACATACAAAAATAGTTACAAATCTTTCCTCTTTATAATATTAGTGTAGATAACACGGTCGTTCCGTGAACTTCAGCTTTCTGAAGATTTTATGGAAACCAATATCTAATTTAAGCTTGTTTCAATACACAATTGGGCCTGTTGCAAGCTGTTAATGTGGACAATTGCTCATTTACTCATCGGCATCAATTCACTATTGAAATTTTACTCTTCAAATCAACGCCAAATCCATACATTAAAACTCATTAAATAATAAATAAAAAACAATAATTGAAACCAACAATACTTTTCCACTATTACTCTCCTAATCATATCGAAGAATTCAAGTGTGTTTCAAAAATTAAAAAGAAAACTGCCGCGCTGACGCAACGGAAACTTTTTGGCGCGACGCGGGAAAATTACTTAAAAGTAAACGTCAATATCAAAGTTACAGATTAGTAATTACAAAGCTTTTATTGTGAAGCGAACGGAACAGCCGACTGTAGAAAGTGAAAAGGAATGGTTCTGAGCTAAGCGGTGTTTACTTCCGACTCAACACCGTTCGCGGGCAGACGTGCGGGAGGCGACGGTGAAAAAAAAACAATCACTTCTTAAAAATGAGTGAAACTGTTTGAGAGTTCTACAAAAAAAAAACTGCGCCAACAACGCATTCGAAATCCGAATCGGTCGTCTTTTATTTTTTTTACAATTTTCAAGGCAACGATGAGTTTAAAAAAGTGACATGTGCGCGGAAAGGAACGTGTTAAATGGAATTAAAAATTTCAAAATTCGAAGAAGAGCGCGGGAAAGTGGCAAGATGGCCGCCGGCTTTGGTACTCTAGTGTTGTGTTTCGCGGCGTTTTTGAGTTGTGTTTTGTGTTCGGAGGTTGAGAATGACGTTTTAACTTTGCAAGACGATTTGGATGTGAAGGATGACCCGGCTTCGGATAGGCGGAGACCTGCCAACGAACAAGAGAAGGATATACTCCTCTTGGATGCGTTGGGGAGGAGAAAAGGGAGTTACCACCATAACTCTTATTCATCTACACAAGAGGATGACTCTATCATGGATTTACTGGGAAAGAGTAAGTATTTAAGAAGTCAAAAGTTTACGATTATTTTTATAGGTATTGCAAATATTGACTCTTTGGAGGCACAGTAGTCAATAGTCAAATATTTTTATTAATATAGATTACATCAGTAACACTTATGAATAGTCTTTATATAAATCAAATGAAGCTACCTCCGTTCGGAACCTATAACTACTTACAGAGAAGATACCGGCAAGAAACATAATAGTTTTTTATACAAAAAAAAAGCCAAATTTATTACTAATTTTGCCATACCGTTAGTTGGTCATTAAGTAAAAAAAACAGGCCTAATACGTAAAGGCCCTTTCTGAATTAATCCCTACTAATATTATAAATGCGAAAGTAACTCTGTCTGTCTGTCTGTTACGCTTTCCTGCTTAAACCTCTCAACCGATTTTGATGAAATTTGGTATAGGTATACATTGAACCTCAAGAACGGATATAGGCTACTTTTTATTAGAAAATAAGGGGGGGATGGGGGTAATACCACCTTTGAAAGTTTATATGGAAAAATGTTTATTTTTGAAGTTAGAGATATGAAATTTAGCACAAATATAGCTCGAAACTTGGATTAAAATATAGACTACTTTTTGTTTCGAATATTAGGGGAGAAAGGGGTAAAACCGACCATCAAAGGATGTAGTCCACGCGAACGAAGTCGCAGGCACAGCTAGTATAAAATAAATCTTACTTTAAAGTACATCAATATGAATACACCATTTTCATACTTTATTTATCCCCTTTTTAAAGAGGTTTGTCAATTTGTCCATATATCTTTTCGCATAATGCATATACATATAGATACTTATATACACATATTCATATAAATTTTGCACACACATATTCATTAAAATACATTCGTGCGAAACGCCTACCAAAAGTATGACGACTACCAAAAAGAAGACGATTCCCCTTTTAATCAAAATATATTTTTGGTTCGGGCGAACCCTCAGCTCATTGCCACGGTTGGTGCAACCTAACCGACACGTTGGGCAGTAATTAGTTCGTATGAACACTTAATATGCGTGATAAATAAACAATTATTCTATTATATTCTACTGAAAATGTTGTCGTTTAACCCATTAACTTATTTTGAATAATTAAATTAAAATCAATAATCAACAAATATTGGACAACATCACATACATTGCTCTGATTCTGTTGTAAGTAGCTAAAGCACTTGTGTTACAGAAATCAGAAACAACGGTACCACAACACCCAAACCCGAGACAATACAGAAAAGTTCGTTTCCTATATTGACCCGACCGGGGATCGAACCCGGAACCTCAGATATGACGCGACGCCAAAGCCCGACAAATTATATTGTTAAATACATTAATCGACAAACCTACACTGTTTAAGTAAAAACGTATAATCAGTATTATGAAATATTACACTAGCATACTAAACGATAAATTATAGCAAGCTATAGATCTTCTCGGTGATAGTAAAAGCGTGATCTACGCAAGCGCAACAGAGAAAATTATTGATAGTTCGTTCACCGCAATGATCTATAGATCAATAATCTATACGCTGCAGGTAGAATGAAAAATCAGTCTTTTTAAGAAACGTTGGAAAGATTGTAAAATAATTATGGCTCATTGTGTTTAATTATACATTGGACCTGCTTTTTTATTTCTAAAAGAAAAAAGGATAGGATGAAATTATCATTAAAACTATTTAAACATAAATAGGAAAATAATGAAAAAATCTTATAGAAATACACAATATTTTAAAGCTGAAGTGTATGTTTGTTTGAAGTGTTGGATAGCCCATTTATCGAGGCAGGTTTTAGGCTATAAAACATCAGACTGCGACTGACAGGGACAATAAATTAGTGGAAAATGTGGGAAAAAACGGAGAAAGAACGCGTGCAAAGTCAATAAATAATATAATATAGAACACTCGCACAGATATTAGTTCGAGAAATGTATATGTACTATGTTCAGACATAAATAAATAAATAAATATAAATATTGGACAACATCACATACATTGCTCTGATCCTATGGTAAGTCGCTGAAGCACTTGTGTTACAGAAATCAGAAACAACGACGGTACCACAATCCCCAGACCCGAGACAATACAGAAAAGTTCGTTTCCCATATTGACCCGACCGGGGATCGAACCCGGGACCTCAGAGATGGCGCTCACCAAAGTCAGGCCTGCTCACCTCTCGGCTACGGTACCTCCGTATACTATTACTTTAAAAAATGTATACTATCCTACTGCTATTATAAAGGCGAAAGTTTGTAAGTATGGATGTATGGATGTTTATTACTCTTTCACGCAAAAACTACAGAACGGATTTGGATACAATTTGGTAGGAAGACAGATGACATACTAGATTAACATATAGGATACTTTTTATCCCGAAATAACGCGGGCGAAGTCGCGGGCAACAGCTAGTGTTTAAATATATAGGTACGGTCAGTAGGACGTCAATGTAAGCATTTGCAGTTCGATATTAGTTCTTATGCGCACGACATACGGACGATGCGAAGTACAAAGTGGATAGTCTGATGTGCTATTGTCTGTACATACGCAAACTTATTTTCTTTTTTATAAAGTAATATTAAGAGACATTTGAATTTTGTGTCGGCCTTATTTTATTTTTTTATTTTACACTTCAAGATTGACCTCATCCCACCTGATGTTAAGTGGTAATGAGGTCCTAGCTTAAGGGCGACAAGTACAGCATAATAAATCTGTTACTGGACTTGTCGCCCTTACCTTGAAGGCTTGACCCCTGCTACTAATGTAGCACCCCCCAGGAGCTTTGTAAACCTTACTCACACGCAGGAACACAACAACACCGAAGTGATTGTTATTTGGCTGCGGTCATTAATTGTGGCCATTAATTAGAATTTTAACAACATGTAAAAAATATTTTTGAAATATTTGGCAAGTTTTCCTTTCTTTCTTTCTTAAGTAAGATCCATAAAAGTATAGTTTCTAAATGTTACTGTCGCATCTTTAATTATAAATTGCGTGCTCAAAGAGTCTGTGTATTTTTTTATAGATTAAATAGTATGTGTATATCCATGTAAAGTTCGCAGGTTCGATTCCAATCTATACATAATAGTGGATGGTAACATAAATAAACTTATTAAATGATGTATATATATCAAATTATATGTAACGCCCATATATATAAACTTCGAAGTAAATAATATTTTTTGTATACAATTTACATGTTTTATTTTTGATGGGCACCGTTATCGAAAGCTAAGCGGGCTGTAAGGTTGCGCAACCCCGACTCTGAGGGCCCGGGTTCGGCCCCCGGTCGGATCAATATGGGAAACGAACAAAAACCAATAAAAATTGATCGACTGAATCGACATATAAAATATTGTATGAATAATAAACCGGCCAAGTGCAAGTCGGACTCGCGCCGGAGAATTCCGTACAATTATCAATTCAGCGTTAGACACAACAATTAATTTTTGAATTTAATATTCTGTGATTATTCAAGTGTCTTCCTGTTGCCGTTATGACCAAAAAAAGGCTAAACAATCACATTTGTTGCATGGAAATATTTACTTAATTTTAATTCAATGATTTGTTTTCGAAGTAAATAAACAACTATCAAAAAACTCTTAAACTAACTTATTAATAAAATTATTATAATAAAAATAATCAAAAGAAAATGTACAGAATATTTACAAAGGGTTGTCCGCTGCGGTATCAAGGGTGCCCAGGATGCTGGCAAAAACAACTTAATATGTAGAACAATATTTAATTACAAAAAATTGATTTATACAAAAAATATCATAATTGGTTCCTTGATGACAAAGTGATCAGCATACAAATACTGATCGAATTGATAACCTCCTTTTTTTAGTCGGTTAATAAAATGGATGTTCATATTCTTTCTCTTTCTTGAACTGACTATTCATGCAACAACGATTGCCAAAGTGCGTGTCATTCAATCGTTAAATTGAGTTTCGCAGTAATTAGGCAAATGCAATTACGATACAAATGGTTGACGTAGACGTGACGTCACTGCAATTTTTGACTCGTTGAATCGGCAACCTTATTTCCACGTGTTAATGTCTAATTTATGACGTAATCGTTTTTAATTTAACAGTAATGAGAGCCTACCCTAATGATCGTTATGAACTTCGATACCGTTTCGACAAGTTTATAAAGTTTGGCATTGACATATCAATGGGGGCTACCGCGCGTGAAAAATTCGCTAGATACTACGGGGGCGTGAGGGCCAACTGCTTCGTGATTGGTGATTAACATGTCATGGTGACACATCTGTCAATGTCATGTCAAAAGTAACCAATCGTGTAGCAGTTGGACCTCACACACACGTAGTGACATCTAGCGGATTTTTCACGCGCGGTAGTCCCAATTAGAAACGTCACGTGAGTTTGAAATGTCAATCCAATACTTTTTAAAGTTTCTTTTTTTTTTCGGGGGGAAATGCTTAATGCACCCTACCGCCCACCCCGAGGGAGGGTGACGGCGTGGGACTCCCACCTGCCTACCTTCCTCGGACTACCCACTAAAACCCCCCGGTTGGACTCTCATCGCCTAAGTGGCGGCGCTGTGGGAAATCGGCTCAGCCTTTACTTCCACAGCGCCAATACTTTTTAAAGTTGTGTAAACTATAACCAAGGCTTTTAACCGCCTGATTTTGTGACTTAAAGAAACTAATGAAAGCGGCCGCACTGATGGTTTTTTAACGCGACTGATTTTAAAACCGTTTTGTTACAGAATATTTAGCGGAAAAACCGCGCAAAAATTTGTAGTTCATAAAACTTATATTGGCGTCGCGGTTTTTAACCGTAGTGCGTGCGTTTTGGGCGCGGTTTCACGATTTACCGCTGGCGGGAAAAACCATAGTGCGGCCTTAGCCTAAGTTTGATACCACCACTGATACATTGATTGCCAGTTGGCTGGGCTCACACACAAAAATGAGAGAGTAAATGGTTTGTTTTAAATCCAAAGTGCTACCAATTTAATTAAAATATTATTGAGCTCATTCAATTGGCTACTTGACAGTTTTTGAAAAAGTATTGTAAAATGTGCGCCCGTTCATTTTATATCCCAAGCAATTCGATTTATCTGGTAATAATCTAAACAACCAGAGAAAAATAAGATTTTGTGTAACACATTTAAAAAGCGCGCGAAAACGCCTAGTCGCGTCACTGTTGCAATATGACGTCAACGTTCTAGACAACGAACCGATACGCATAGGAACGACTTAATTAAGATAAACGGAAAATGTTTCAATAAATTTTTTATACGATTAAAGAAACAATAATTCAATTTAATCGGTAAAATAATCATTGTTTCGCCACATTAAAATAAGTAATTTTCGCCGACAGCTGTCATTTCCGAATTGCAATGGTGGTTTCCGTTTTGGTTCTTTTGTTCCACAGATAAAAAAACTAAAATTTATTTTGCAAAAATAAAATACTAACTATGCTTTTAATTAAACAGTAAAAATGTAAAATGATTACTTAACTAATAAGCTAACATATCTAATACTTTTCATATTTTATTGTTAACACTGTCAAGTAGCCAATTATTAAATATTCCGTTGATATGTTCGAAGACGGTGCCAAGCCAGCTAAGCCAGCAAATTGATGATTGAGAAAATATTTAATAATTTAAATTTTAACGTAAATTTAAAGTTTTACATTTCATTATGTTTAATTGTGATTCAGATTTGTCACCACTCAAAAAATGATGCCTTTTCCCAAAACCTTTTCATACGGTCATGACAACCTCCGTAGCAGAGAGACGAACGGGCCGAATTTTGGCAACGCGCCATCTCTGAGGTCCCGGGTTCGATCCCCGGTCGGGTCAATACGGGAAACGAACTTTTCTATATTGTCTCGGGTCTGGGTGTATTGGTGCCGTCGTTGCTACTGATTTCTGTAGCACAAGTGCTTAAAATACCTGTGTAAGCTTAAATTACTTGTGGATAGGATACTACGGCATTAAATCCGTTGTCATCGCGTTGTGGGTTCCTCTCTTGCTTACCATCAGGCTGGGAGGAGCCAATATACTGCGCTACTGTAAAAAAAATGTCATTCTATTCTAATTTTATCGATAACCTCGCTGACGTAGTGGTTAAGGTAAGCGGCTAAGCCGCGAAAGGTCCCGGATGCGATAGGAACTTGGTCAAGTCATTATGGTAGACTGCGACTTCGTACGCGCGGTATAGTAATTTTTACCCGACTTCAAAAAAAGGAGGAGGGTATCACTTCGTCTTCATTTGAAAAATTGTTTTTTGTTATTATGTATTTAATTTTTTTTTGTATTGCACTTCAAGATTGACCTCATCCCACCTGATGTTAAGTGGTAATGAGGTCCTAGCTTAAGGGTGACAAGTACTGCATAATAAATCTGTTACTGGACTTGTCGCCCTTACCTTGAAGGCTTGACCCCTGCTACTAATGTAGCACCCCCCAGGAGCTCTGGAAACCTTACTCACACGCAGGAACGCAACAACACAGGATTGTTATTTGGCTGCGGTCTTCTGTAAGGTGGAGGTATTTCACCAGTCGGGCTGCTCCAGTTCGAGCGATAAATCGCTATGCCCTACCTCTCTACCTCTCTTATAGTGCTCTACTCCGGATTAGCGATCTATAAATAATAAATAATAATAATAAAAACGCCAGACAATCATACCAATCACCTGGTCTCAAACTATAGTTTTCCCTTGTACTGTGAGCACCAGCCGACGGATACTAACTGGGGGCGTCATCCCAGCACACCCAGACCCAAGTCAAATTAGAAAAGTTCGTTTTCCAAATTGACCTGACCGGGAATTGAATCGCGCTTTGGCCGCCTACCTTAGCCACTGCGCCACCGAGGTCGTCAATAAACTACTTTTAAAGACACAGAAAAGAATCATCTACCCTTGCGGTGCGGTATTTGAACCCACGACCTTCACGTATCGCGCGCGCTGCTCTTACAACTGAGCAAACCGCAAGTTCTTATCTTCTTCGTATCTTAGGCGATGAATTTTTGCTTTTGCTTGTACCTTTTTTGTGTACTACAGAATTTTTTTTTTTATAATGCACTCCAAGATTGACCTCATCCCACCTGATGTCAAGTGGTAATGAGTTCCTAGCTTAAGGGCGAAAATTATAGCATAGTAAAACTGTTACTAGACTTGTCGCCCTTACCTTGAAGGCTTGACCCCTGCTATTAATATAACACCCCCAAGAGCTCTGGAAACCTTACTCACATGCAGGAACACAACAACACAGAAGTGATTGTTATTTGGCAGCGGTCTTCTGTAAGGTGGGGGTATTTCACCAGTCGGGCTGCTCCAGTTCGAGCGATAAATCGCTTTGCCCTGCCTCTCTTAAATATAACTAAAATACCGCTTACCTCCTTTCCAGTGATACCGCAAACCTGCCGCTACCGTGGAGCCAGGTACCCATGCGGCCTCAGCATATCCTGTGTACTGGGAGGAGGAAAACCTTTGGACCTCTGCTCTGGCGGCATGATCTGGGCTTGCTGCGTAGACCGAGATACTACTGAGAGGCCAAGCGAAGTAGCCCCAGTGGTACATAATGCAAGTAAGTTTAATACCTCCAATAGAGAAACCGACCGAGTTAAAAATACCAGATATGGCCAGAAGATAGATAGATAATATACGTTATAGCACATAAACAGATTTTTGACCTCATCCCACCTGATGTTAAGCGGCAATGAGGTCCTAGCTTAAGGGCGACAAGTACAGCATAATAAAGCTGGACTTGTTACCTTGAAGGCTACTAATGTAGCACCCCAGGAGCTCTGGAAACCTTACTCACACCCAGGAACACAACAACACAGAAGTGACAGTTATTTGGCTGCGTTTTGGTGGTGGAGGTATTTCACCAGCCGGGCTGCTCAAGACCGACAAATCCCTATGCCATACTCTCTTAAAAAAATGTTTTTTTTAGATTCAATGTAGTTCAATTTAGAAAGTCTTATTGCTAAGGAGTGATATTTTCCAGACCCTCTTAAGGTTGTCCTCCATCTTAATAGAGGAAACAGTATGGCGATGGATATTACGGTATCAAATCCGTTGTCTTCGCGATGGGAAGTCCTCTCTTGCTTACCATCGGGCTGGGAGGAGTCAAAATAGTGCTACATCCCTATACCAAGTTTCATCGATATCGATTCAGTGGTTAAGGCATGAAAGCCGGACAATCAAATAGACAGACAGACAGACAGAGTTACTTTTATGCTTAGACACGCGATTAGGAATTACTACAACTATTACCAAGGTTCCTTCAAGAGTTAGATTATCTAAATCTTCAGGTTTTAGTCACAATAACAGTTGTCAAAACATGAACTGGTTACTATTAAACACTTTCACACTACACACAGCTCATTACAAACGCAATTTACATACATTAATTACCATTACTGTATTTTACGTAATCATTTAGTGTTAACTATGTAACTAACAATGACGTCATGATTTATCATGACTGTGATTAACAATTACTGACAACTTTATTAATGACAGATAAAACATTTGCCTTGTTTAACTTTCACTTATTGATAAATGAGTCGGTGTATGTGACTACATATTTGGTCAATGGTTTAACGGATATAATTAAGAGTGTATTAAAAATGATGATTCCATGCTTTCGAAGAAATTGGTATTGGTATTGGGTACAAATTAAGAGGTTCAATATTTATTTATTTATTTGGAAGATTAACAGTTTAATTGATGCTATAACTAAGTTTACATAAAGATCTATACCAATTACAAATTACCGCAAATATCAGAATCTTTCAGAAACATACACATTAAGTACAAAATATAAGTAGTAGTTCTTTATTTTGATATTCAAAATACTCACCTCAAGTAATAACTAGACATACTCCAATAGGATACTAGGTCCGCATAACGCTCAAAGAGGTATCATCTAAGAGTATTCCCTGGTAATACATTCGTCCAACGCCAGTCGCTCCATTGTAATTACCAGACTTGCCGTGGCGAGGTACTAGGATCACATAAAGCGTTAGAAGGTCCCCCTTAAAAAGACCTTCCGTATTAAGCTGCAGTTTCATAATATGATGACCAGCTAGACAAGACAATACTCTTAATAGTTTTCTATTTCAATGGCGCTAATGTTACCCGTCATTGTGGCCTCAGCATTACACGATAATCATCGCATTGAAACAAGACCGCAGATAAAAAAACCGCATAAATTAACGAGTTAGCGGCGTGCTTGTGAAAGTGTGAAGATATAATAACATATTACAAAACACCCGTAAGACGGTACAGCCCCGGAAACGCGCGGCCCACAATTATTGTGCGAAGACGAACAATCAGCGCGTGAACTTGCGGGGATGGGTGTGCAAGCAAGCGAAAAGCGAATCGCGTTTTGGTGATGTTACTACAGATCAATGTTTTGGGTAGAGGCCTAGCAAAGCAGCCCCGTATGGGTTTGATGTATAGAACGTTGACGTCACATTTTTTTATATTGCACTTCAAGATTGACCTCAGCCCATCTGATGTTAAGTGGTAATGAGGTCTTAACTTAAGGGCGACAAGTACAGCATAGCTGTTACTGGACTTGTCGCCCTTACCTTGAGGCTTGACCCCTGCTACTAATGTAGCACCCCCCAGGAGCTCTGGAAACCTTACTCACACGCAGGAACACAACAACACAGAAGTGATTGTTATTTGGCTGCGGTTTTCTGTAAGGTGGAGGTATTTCACCAGTCGGGCTGCTCCTACAGAGTTACTTTTTTATGTATAATAGTAGTATGGATTAAGAATCCACGAATTCTGTGAAGATATATATGGAATCCGTGTATCCTTGGATTTAAACTATATAATCCAAATACCGATTTTCTATCCGGTATGTCAATTCTCATGGGATATCGCTAAAAAGCTTAGTTATGCCATTTAACTGCATTTAACATAAAAAACCGCCCAAGTGCGAGTTGGGCTCGCCCATGAAAGGTTCCGTAGCAGCAAGTTACATAATATAAAAGTTTATATTTGAGTTGATTGAATTAAAGGTACTAAACTCGTTCCAAGCAATTTTCGCCGGCAGAAATGTACATCATAATAATATATTTTTTTTAGTTTTCTCATTCTCTTATTTTAAAAGTTAGAGAGGGGGGGGGAGGCAACATTTTTCCACTTTGGAAGCATTTCACGTGCAAACTATTCAGTTTAGAAAAATAACATATTAGAAACCTCAATATCATTATTGAAGACCTATCCATATACACCCTACACGTATGAGTTTGATGAAAAAAAATTTGAGTTTCGGTTCTAAGTACGGAGAAAACCAAAAATTTATTCTATTTTTGTATGAAAATCTTAATGCGGTTCACCGAATTCATCTACTTACCAAGTTTCCACAGTATATCTTTTAAAGTTACGGAAAAAAGTGACTGTGGCAACCGGACGGACAGACGGACAGACATGACGAATCCATAAGGGGTCCGTTTTTTGCGATTCGGCTACGGAACCCTACAAAGCAAAAGTAAACTGCTCGCTAGCGCTCATGAACCGCACCAACTAGAGAGAGTGTACTCCAGCCACACTTATGCTGTCAGGTGTCGTAACACGACGTCGTATGAATAATGAATTCCTCACTTTTTGCCACAATGGAGGGCCGACGCATCCCAATGACCCAGTTTCACTTCGATACCATTACAGAGCCATAACTGCTTAGTAGAAAGTAAACTTTGATTCTTTGGGGGGAAATGGAAGGAAAATCTTGGTTAATCGATTAATGCTAGGTTCCAATATTTACGATTCGTAATGGTGTCAAAAATATCTATCCGTTTTTTTCTAGTCGTTAATACCGCTCCATAATTTACTTTCCATATCAGCTGTCATCAGTCGTCCGTCAGTCGTTTTTAGCTTACGCGTCGTATACTTTATTACCTTTCGTAACTACAACGGATTCTTTTTCAAATATTGGAACCGGGCATTACTGGTTTTTATCTATGACTAGCGGGGTCTCAGTCAGTATTTCTGTCGCACAAATTAATAAAAAGGTGGCTGTTAAATTATTTCTCATATCAAACTGAAGGGTTTGTTTTCTTAAATTAAAGTAATTAATTTTTATATATTTTTATAGTGCTTTGCGCCGCACTAAAAGAGCAGCACGCGCGATACGTGATAGTCGTGGGTTCGAGCCTGGATGCAATATTGGCTTATTATTATGTCTTAGTGCAAAACTAGTTATAAGTTCAGCTATATTTGTAATATGAACGACAGAGTTTCTTGCCGGGATCTTCTCTGTAAGTTATAGGTTCCGAACCGGAGGTAGCGTCATTTGCATTATATATTTTATTTTATTTTGCTTTATTAGGACAACCAACAAGAAAAACGCTGACAATACATATTAAGGAACAACATAAACTTAAAGCTAAGCGTCTTCTTAATTAGAGGTTGCCACGGCATGCAATGTGGACTTACATTTTTATTTTATAAACAAAGGTAAAATAGGGCTTAAAAACATAATATTTGAAGTATTTATAAACAGAATTGGATATGAAACAGTCAGTCTCTATTTTGGCGCCATATCAAAAGACCGAAGTATCTGACGCCTAAATTTCTGGGGCTTATCTGAAAAGATGTCAAGGTCACATGCTTTGCAAAGTTCATTATATTGCCGCTGTAGTCTGTTCATGGTGGCGTGGTGACCCAAATTGGTCTTGCTGCCCCTAATATTAAAAGGCACATATCTTTTGGTCCGCGCTAACTTATAAGGTACATTAAGGCGTATCAAGCTTAACAGAAAGGGGCAATCCACAATTCCGTTGACAATTTTATGCAATAGCATTAAATCCAACAAAACCCTGCGATCTCGCAAGCTATTTAATTTGAAATGAGCTAGTCGCTCCTCATAAGAGGGAAACTTTTTTGCCGTAAGGGTTTGAAATGAAAGATGCCACAGGAAACGTTTCTGAATACGCTCTATCCGCTTGATGTGGACGTCGTATTGGGGAGACCAGACCTGACTACAGTATTCGAGATTAGGGCATACTAAAGATTTATACAGTAGAATTTTTGTGGATGTTTTTTTAAATTCTTTGCTATTACGTAACACAAAACCAAGCATTTGGAAGCTTTTCGTGACGATTTGGTCTATATGTTTATGAAAACGTAATTTTTTGTCTAGAAGTACACCCAAATCGCAAATGGAATCAACTTCTTCCAATGCATGACCATCGATTTTATACGTTGGAGGCAGAACGTTCGCACACCTTGAGAATCTTATAAATTTACACTTGTCGAGATTCATAAATAAGTGGTTTTTATTGCACCATGCCGCTAGTCTATCGAGATCCTCTTGCAATAAGGCCGTGTCGTTTATATCACGTATTTGCATCGACAATTTCATGTCGTCCGCGTACAAAAAGCAATTAGCATAACGGAAAATATATACGATATCGTTTATGAAGATATTAAAAAGGATCGGGCCCATATGCGAGCCTTGCGGAACGCCGGAAGTGCATAAGAAGGGTTTAGAGGAGAAGCCGTTAACCACTACTCTCGAGTTTCTCTGTTGTAGGTATGACGAAAACCATGCAAGTAGATGTCCTGTAATACCGAAGGTAGAAAGCTTGTGCACTAGAATGCTGTGATCAACGGTATCAAAGGCCTTACTAATATCCGTATAAATTGTATCCACTGACAGTCGTTTGTCCAGAGATTCAGAGACTTGGGCTAAAAATGAAACGAGGTTTGTGTTTGTAGAACGCGATTTTTGGAAACCAAATTGTTGAGGCGAAATGATTTGATTAATATGCCAAGTCAGCACAGGACACACTAAGGACTCAAAGACTTTGCTGAACACACATAAAATCGATATTGGCCTATAATTTTTGACGGATCTGACATCACCTGACTTGAAAATCGGGACAATACGAGCCTCCTTCCACACAGAAGGGAAAGTGCCCGATTTCAAAGACGTATTTAAAATTATAGATAAAGGCTTGGACAGAGCTTCACAACATTTTACCACAAATAAGGGTGGTATACCGTCAGGTCCGGCTCCCTTGTTGCGATCTAATCGAGAGATGGTTTTTTGAACATCTTCCGGCGAAAATCGGAGATCGGCTAAGTAATTGGATGCAAGAATACATTCATTTTGACACTGGGGAAGTATGGAGTTCTTCTTAAAAACTGATGCAAAGAACGAGGCGAAGAGATCACAGACCCCGTTGCCACAATCTGCCTCGCAGTTATTAAGAGTCATGGATGACGGATAGGCGTTACTATTTCTTTTTTTATTTTTGACGAATGTCCAGAATAATTTTATATAGACGTTTCATAAATATTACTGGTGTAATTTACATGAATAAAAGAATATTGAATTTGAATTTGAATTATTACAGAATATTAGCAGCGATAAATCTGTTATTCGTAAATCATCTACGTAACTAGGCATGCAATGCTTGAAACTGCAGCATCTATTCTAGATAGCAACCTGTCAGCATTAATCGTTTGTAAACAATTCTCTCACAAAGATACGACTTGCGGCCTTTTGAAAATTATCTTAGCTGAAAGAAATTAAATAGTAGATTATTTGACGACCTCGGTGGCGCAGTGGCTCAGGTAGGCGGCTAAAGCGCGAAAGGTTCCGGGTTTGATTCCTGGTCAGGTCAATTTGGAAAACGAACTTTTCTAAATTGACTTGGGTCTGGGTGTGCTGGGATGACGCCCTCAGTAAAGAAAAATCCGTCATCTGGTGCTCGTGGTACAAGGGAAAACCTTAGTTTGAGACCAACTGTGTGGTTGTCGGACGCATTTATTTTATTTTATTTCTGCAGAACATCCAGTGTTTTATGTGAAACCGTCATCTAGGTACTTACTAGGGTCATTTAATTATGAACAAAGTAAATCATTTCTTTAGGTTTCAAATTATCATGATTATGCGATGCAAGCGGGGAATATGATAGGCTAGTATAGAAAGAAAGAAATAAATTTACTGACCGAGCCAAAATATGTAAACTAGTTATAAGACATAATGTTTTATGGTCAATTGGGTTCCATCTCAGCAAATGCTGTAACGGCATTATTTCTAACACCGCTGGTATTCTGGTGCAACCTATGATCACGTTAATAAAATTGGAGTGTCTGTTTGTAAAATTGAAAAAAAAACGCTTTTAAAAATGTATATATGGTATATATACCACTTTTTTTTTAATTTATGTCTGTCTGTTTGTTTGTTCTGACTAATCTCTGAAATAGCCGGGCCGATTTTGACGGGACTTATCTTGGCAGGTAGCTGATGTAATAAAGAGTAACTTAGACTGCTTTTATTTTAGAAAAAATTGTTTATTTCAGAAAAAATAAATTGAAAGTCCTGTAGTCCACGCGAACGAAGTCGCGGACTCATTTAGTGATGAATAAAAGTAACTTAATGTTGTATGTTATCGGCTATTAAACGCAGCGTCACCCCATCTTTTGTTTTTATGCATCAACAAACACAATACCCACTTCATTATAAGGCACACGACAAATTACAGTTCCGATCTCGACTAATCGCAGTGCGCAACGCTGTGGCGTCCCAGCCTTTGTATTCACGCTCGAATGGGCGTGATATAATGTTCACTTTCTCTGAGAATTTCACTTACATCTCGTTTCGGTTGTAAATGATCAAAATGTGTTCAAGTACGCACCTAACCGCTCAATTGCGGAAGGAATGTACGTAATTTAGGTACGTATTTGTGTTACGCAATGTACGTAACTCCGAAAAGAGAAGTCTTTCTGTTAAGTCCTATTGCAAAACGAAAACTGGCCAAATGCGAGTCGGAAACGTGACCGAATGTTTTCGTATTTTTGACTGGAATATTGAGCAAAAAATGCATTTCTTATATGGGAGGCCCCCTCAAATCTTTTTTTTAATATCTATTGTTCTAGTGGCTACAGAAATATGTCATACGTGAACATTTTAATTTATAGGTTGGCGGCAAAGCGCGATTTGAATAGCTATTTTTTAATTTTCTAATAATCGTAACCAACTCACTTCGAATACGAATCAAGCGATTGCAAAATTAGAATATAATTTACGCGAATCAATAACCACGTTTTGTTTCCCGAACTTTCAATCAATCTTCAATGACCTTTCATTCGTTCGTTTCTATTTTAGTAGTGTCGACGGCTTAATACATATGCCCCTTCAACGGAATCATCATTCATCTCGAACCATATCTATATTAAATCGAAATTATGCTGTACTTGTCGCCCTTAAGCTAAGACCTCATTACCATCCGCGTAAGCGGCCATTCCGCCGGCGCTGTTGTGGTAGGTAAGGCTTAGCCGATTTCCCACAACACTGCCACTAAGGCGATGAGGTCCAACCGGGGAGTTTTAGTGGGTAGCCCTAGTAGGGGGTAGGCAGGAGATACCCACACACGCCGTCACTCTCCCTCTGGTGGCGGTACGGAGCGTCACGCATTTCTCCCCGTCAAAAAAAATAATAATAAAGGACCTCATTACCACTAACATCAGGTGGGGTGAGGTCAATCTTGAATTGCAAAATAAAAAAAATACATATCCGTAAAATCTCTGTAACAATCAACGCTACTTGTCGGTGAATACTCGCAGTTTGATATCTTGGAGTTTAGAGCTTCTGGGGGCTGCACATTAGTAGCAGGTCAAGCCTTCAAGGTAAGATCGACAAGTCCAGTAACAGATTTATTATGCTGTACTTGTTGCCCTTAGGCCAGGACCTCTTTTTTTTTATAGTATCGCAGTATATTGGCTCCTCCCAGCCTGATGGTAAGCAAGAGAGGAACCCACATCGCGATGACAACGGATTTGATATCAAAATATCCTATCCGTTAGCATCGCCATACTGGCCCGCAAGATGTTTTTTCACGCTCCTTTTGAAGAAATCCATGTCAAAGGAAGGAGGAAACACATGAGCCTCATTACCACTTTACATCAGGTGGGATGAGGTTAATCTTGAAGTGTAATATAAAAAAATAAAAATATTCGTTCTTATGCCCCCGACTGCCCCCGACATAAAGGTGATACAAGATCAACGACGACCTCGGTGGCGCAGTGGCTAAGGTAGGCGCCCAAAGCGCGTAAGGTCCCGGGTTCGATTCCCGGTCAGGTCAATTTGGGAAACGAACTTTTCTCAATTGACTTGGGTCTGGGTGTGCTGGGATGACGCCCCCAGTTAGTATCCGTCGTCTCGTACTGATAGTACAAGGGAAAACCTTAGTTTGAGACCAGGTGATTGGTGTGATTGTCGGGCGCATTTATTTATTTATTTATTTATCAAGTCACAGTCTGCCAAATAACTCTTCTCGAATACATTATTCAAACACTTCGTTGTTCCGTTCTCTTGCGTGTTGGAGTAACGTCGTAATCGTTATACAATGAAGCAACTCGGATATTATGCATTTGATATTAATAATGCAACGATACCAATAACGGTAACAACAGCTGTTCTTTAGAACCTACCTTTATTATTTTTAATTAGCTATGCCCGCGTATTTATGTATTTTATCTAAAATAAAAGATTTTTTCTAGAAAAAAGTAAGCTAAGTTATTACATCAGTTAACTCCCAATGAAAGTCCCGTCAAAATACGTCCAGCCATTTCAGAGATTAGCCAAAACAAGCAGACAGAAAGACAAAAAATTTAAAAAATGACGTTTTGGTGAATGTACCGTATTTATGTGCATGTAGTTATTATTTGATATTACAAAGAACAATTAAAGATGGGAGAGTTTTAAAGAGTTGTTACTCTGTACTGCCAACTTTGGAAAGCCGACGGCGTCTAGGGTTTCACAAGGGCAGATTATACCCCAGCTCTGCCTTTAAAAGGACGGGGACTACCCTTTAAAAGCCCCCGGTGGACCTCATTACCTTTGGTGGTAATGTCATGGGTATCCGGGGTCAGCCTTGAACTACCACAACATCACAGCGGAGTGGCTGAAAATTCATAATGGAAGATACTTCGGGAACATTTAAGGTGAAATGGAAAAGGGACTGGAATAGGATTGTGAGTTTATTAAAAAGAAAAAAAGTCAAACAAATCAAAAATAGGTAGCAGAAAAGTTAGACAGAAAAATAAAGAGATAGCTTTTTAAGGAATATTATAAGAATTACCTATAAAAAGGCCTCTAATAAGAAATTGATTCTACATTAAGTACTCTTTAATACCGTTACATAAAAAGGAAGTTAACTAACATTCTTTAATTTGATGGCGCAAATTGCTAACGAATTTGCACGGTCAAAATGTATTGACAAGAAAAATTTACTTATGCAACAAAAACAAACAAAATGTAGGTGTGTAGCAAACGGTCCTCAAAAGCAAAACTTAGATTTTAATTAACAAGAAACCACTCTATGCTATACACACACGAAATTTTATCATCACCAATTTCAAGCTGTAGGTTAGGTTAGGTTACAAACGAGTGAAGTAATATTATCTGTAATGAAATCATACTTTACTATTACTATCGTTGCCGATTCATCGGTGTTTTCCTCTGATACAGGGGAAATACTCGATGTTTTAGTATCGATTTCGATGGTATTGTTTCTCGAGAAGAATAAACTATTGACACCATTGATTATTCGGCTACTATCTGCGACACTAATTACCAAATACTCCACCCACCCATCAACACATGAAACTTCACGCACACAAACTTGACAATTGTATATTTAACACAGGTGACCTAATAGAACTGATCGGCACATTCCCACACGACAACTACGATTACCAAAACACGAACCAATTCGAGGAGCCAGTGATCATCTACACAGACAGCAGACCGAAACCACACAAACCACAAGACATAGAGAAACCGGAATGGGAATACCAGAACCATTATTTTCACGTGAAACCATCTTACCACGAGACAACGACAGAGTACCAGGTTGCTTCGGACGGTGATGATTACGTTCCTGTTCATGTAAATGGTCACAAACCACGACCGAGTTACCCTGGTGAGATGTTTTTGAGATCGGGAGATGGGCAGGCCGAGTGCTGACTTCTTAGAGCTGTAGTTTTAACATCCGCTGACGTTGAACAAAAGATGAGGGTGAAGGAATCCGGACTTATTATTGAACTTTCGGTTTCCGTTTTAAATACTTGAGAAGTAACGGGTCTAAAATGCGTTTAACTATTCTTTAGCAGGGCTTGGGAAGCTATAACCCCGGGTGGTACAAGAAAGGGGACAGCAGCAACGACCTTAAACATAGACCAAGTAAAGCGATAGCTCCAAAAATTGGCGTTCGAAAAGAACCTATAGTACCTTCTTAGATTATTCTATTGAGATTGAGCTACCAAAATTTCCCTAGGCAATCCTACAGGAACCGCTTCACTCGCTCTTACCCAAGATCCAATAGATTGCATCTTTGGATTTCGTTGACTTTTCACTACTTCAAGGGATCGTATACCTAAGTATTTGATATTGAGATTTAATTGATAAAGCCATGCATTCTTGAAGAAGGGACTGTTTCAGTCATGTAGCTTCATTCATGTGCGACAACGCCCATTGCCAGTTAGCTTGTGCTCTTTTAGTTTCTGACTGACTGACTGACTGACTGACTATAGCTTATGGCCGCAAATGGTCTTTTCTTCTTCACCGAGCTTGCGGGAGAGCGGTGGGCTCCCACCCCTAAGATTGAGCTCACGGTTGATATGGCTTATAAGAAACTTCAGGTAATAAGTATATATTGTAATGTTAGATACTTTTCAACGCGTTTAGACCCGTTATTCTTTTAGTATCAGTGTTCGGACATGTTTATTTTCTTGTGAAGTGTTTATCACCAATATCTATTTTGGCAACGTCAGAGGATGTTTAATGTTGTTCATATTGATTTAAAAGATTATTGTATTAATCTTTTAACCCATTTGTGCTAAGCTTACTTTTTTATGTTTTCTTCTTCTTGGCACATTTCATGTTATTTTATTATGTTAAGTTTTTGTCGTATTTATAATGCTTTTAAGTTTTACAATCCAGCTTATTTATAAGAGCAATACCAGTCATGTCGATTTTTCAATTGTCATCAAAAACTTTTCTATCTGAATGAACTTTGTAGAAGGTAATATTGCTTAAATATATTTTATAGGATAGTCAAGACATTTGTATTTGAAGGGTTCAGGCAAAAAAGAAAACAATAGTGAAGTATGCTAAAAATTCAACGCTTTTGTTTGCAGTAAGAATTTTCAACACTTTGTTTGTTAAAAATATACGTCTGCAGACACACAATTTCTAAAAAATCCTAATACAATAGACAATGATAGGACATATCACAGAATACAATACAAAAGACCGTCACAGTTTTCATGAAATCTTTGTTGATACTGGAGCATTTTACCACATTCGCGAAGTTCCTCGTACAAAGTGGTTTCTCTTGCTCATAGCTACTTGCGCTGGTTTAGAATACCGCTTGTTCCTTATGGTTGAAGTATTTTATTTATAACCGACCCTGTATCATTAACTATTTTATTAAATTCCTTGTTCATCATCATTTATTCTCATTCGTCATTTTAACTGTTTGTAAGATCTGGAACTAGTTTCCCTCGATCCCTAAGATCTGGTGCAGAGGTCTAACTAGCTTCGTTAAATGAGGATCCGTAGCCAATCCTAGGCTTAGTAATTGATAGAAAACCTGAAGAAAGAAGACCTTTTTGCTTGAACCCAATTTTTTATGACAATTGAAATATAGACTCTATCTGGGAGAAGTCAGCAACTCGAGACCTTCCCAAACACTGAACTGTCTTTCTGCTTCATCAGCACAGCAATTTCGTAATCATCACTCGCCGATGCACTTTGCACGCTTTTCACTATTTATCATTTGAGAGCATTGCCCATTTTCCAAGCTTTGTGTTAGAAAGAGGCAAATCTCGCGACAAGCTTTTATAAAATTTCAGTGTAATACTCGTAGATATTTATTTATTTATTTGGAAAACAAAACAGATTACAATCAAAACAAATGTTAGATACAAGGACAAGTAGATTTTACATCTAGATTATAATCCTAATATTGTTAACACATCATTATGAACTTTTGAGAATTAAGTTAAAAAACAAAAGCAAAGTGAGTACTTAGATACAAAATTTTCATATTTTAATAGAGACGCATGACAGACTTTTTGAACATATGTAGTCGGGGATCGAATATATCCAAATGTGAGTGTTGACTTACTAACTCGTTAAAGTGACGACACATTCTTGCTAATGGATTATAGTAGGAAGTATTATTCTTATATATTTGCAAGTAAAATGTTTTGTGGTGGTGGTCTTCGGGGATTGTATTTAAATATTAAGACCATTCGTCGGTCACCAGGCTGTAAGAATAGTGATAACTAGACAGCTGACGATTAAAAATTGTGTTATAGGTTTCTTTTTTCTTTAAACAAAACAAAATACATAAAGGCAAACATTTTAAAAGCAAACATAGTAAGCAAGTACTCTGAATAAATAATTATTTAAATATTTGATAAGCTCAAATTTTTAATTGTCTTATAAGAAATAAATGTCGAATAATGTACAATACGACTAATTACAAACGTCATATGGCATTCCGTAACAGAATTAATTAATGATATTCTTATTTCAAACAGCTTATAGGTACTTTATCAGCTTGTTAATTTTTATTTAACGATTAAAAAATTCGCCTTAATACACATACATCTTTCAAACATAACTTGTTTAGAAAATTTATTGCGAACTTTTTTCCCATTTTTTCTATTCGGGATAAAAAAGTACCCTATATTATGTAAATCTAGTAAATTTTCTATCTACAAAATTTCACTCAAATATGATCAGTAGTTTTTACGTATAAGGGTAACAAAAAGTCTTGAATACTCGGTTCCAATATTTTACGATTCGTAATGGGTCAAAAATGACTATTCGTTTTTCTCCAACCGACTACGAGTCGTTAATACCGTTCCATAATTTACTTTCATTACCAGCTGTTATGAGAAGTCCGTCAGACGCTTTTAGCTCACGCCAGTGGCGTAACTATACCGTTCGGAGCCCGTGGCAAATTCACCAACCCATCAACCCCCCCCCCCCCCCCCCTCTAAGAAAGAATAATGTGTAATACTTGTTTACCAAATACCAGAAATGCAGTGCACACTTTAGTAATGTTTGATGTAAAAATTATTCTTGGGAATTGGGATTCTCGTCTTACCTGGGGCCTCCTCTGGCTGGGGGCCTGTAGCATTTTGCCGAGTTGCCACCCGCCACGCCACCGGCTCACGCCTTGTATAATTTATTACATTCCGTAACTGGAACGGATAGTTTTTCAAATATTGGAACCGTGCATCAGGCATACGTAATTTCATACAAACTTTCGCCTTTATAATTTTAATAGCTTTGCACGTAGTCTTGTACTCAACGCCCTTTACATTTTATATGGTCAATACTTTCATGCATGTTACAGTACAAATACAATCACAATTTTACATTATAATCGGAAAAAAATATGATTTATGCCTCATTACACAATCGTAATTCAATTCGATTATATTTGGTCGGCAACTTCTGTCACGGTTATTTTTTCTAATGCACGATACATGTTTTATTAATCGTAACGATTGATAATGGATTTGTTTGCACTTTGTCAATATTGCACTGGTTTTATGTATGGTGAAAGGAAAATTACGGCAAATACGGTCGACAACACGTCACGTTAAACAGTTGGAGCTCGATATTCGTTCTTACGGGCACAGCATAAAGGCGAAACGATATTTTAGTTCAATAACTGCCACTTGACTACAGGCCTAGCATACGCAACGCGACTAAATTTTATCGCGCTCTGAACAAACGTCAAAATCGATTGAAGTCTGCGTCAGCTGCTGATCGGCTGAAAATACGAGTGCGGTGTGCTATTAACAGTATCGAAATTGTCGTCTCGTGCGAGAAATTTGACGTATTGCGCACGCTAGGCCTATAGGACTCCTGAATTGACAGAAGAACTCCTTCAAAACCACATACCATAATTTACATTTAAACATAATAATATCATTGCTCCGCTACATTAAAATAATGATTTTACTGAGTTTCAATGAAAAATACCGAATTATAGCATTATGCTTTCTTGGTAAAATTTTCGGTAACGTATAATTTTTTTGATATCTTTATTATTCTAACTAAGCAAACATTTGTAAAATTACTTGTGTACCTTTGTATTAATATATATGTATGCACCTTTCTCATTTACTTAGGTTATTATTATCTTAAAAGCTTACTACACTACACCTTCGAATATTTTTTTAGCTTTTTATCACACATTTCGTTGTTATATTAGTCTAGTTTAGTTAAGCTGTTGATTAGAAGCTAACATTTAGCAACTTTTAGCTGTTTTGTATTGATATCTGCAGCACTTTTCCTGTTAATTAGCTAATATGTTTATTTTGATTTTTAGTCTTCATCTTCACCCTCTTTGTCAAATAAATAAATTGACTGATTCTCTTCAAATCTTTTACCTATCATACTTTTCTTTACAGTCTTCTTCTTTAGCATTTTTCATAGGAAGCCTTATACTACCTTCAAATAGAATCTTCTTTCATTATAAAGTCTTATTCTTTCTTCAATAATTCCTTCTGACTTCTCAGACTCTTTTGTATCTCCAGTTTTTGATGAAATTTTCATTTCTATCAATTCAGACTAGCACTTTACTATTTAAGCAAGTAATTTGTCATTTTTCTTTCTAACATCATCTTTACACTGACCTGGCATTAACAAATAGACACGATTTTAAATAAAATTTTATTAAAAATAATTCAAACTGATTCGAGTTCATATACGAACATTTTGTCAATCTTTCGGACATCTTCCTGAACAAAAGGTTCAAAATCAGTAATATATTTTTTTAACACAACGCCCAATGATATCACATACTGAATTCGTACTTCAAAAGACAAATTGGTATAGTTTTCCTTTTTGAGGGATGTGGACTTCAGATAAGAATAGTTTTAATGTATTCGATAAAAGTAGGATCATAAAAATCATGGTCTTTTGTTGTCTTCAACAGTCGGGAGCAAACCGGCATATATTGGTATTCATATTTGTATTAATTTTATTAATTGCACTCCGTAAATAAATAATAGTATGTAGTTTCTTAAAAACTTAAACAACTAGGTAAGGACTCTGGGCACGACAAAGATAAGACAGTGGATGATATTTAAAAAACATCTCTTTCTTTGTTAGTGAGCAACATACGCTAGGAAAAAAGAAGGAATCGCTATGGTTTATGTGATGCAATTTGCTTTTATTTAAAACTAGCTGTGCCCGCGACTTCGTTCGCGTGGACTACATCATGGTCAGTTTTACCCCTTTCTCCCCTAATATTCGAAACAAAAAGTAGTCTATATTTTAATCCAAGTTTCGAGCTATGTTTGTGCCCAAATTTCATATCTCTAACTTCAAAAATAAACATTTTTCCATATAAACTTTCAAAGGTGGTATTACCCCCATCCCCCCCTTATTTTCTAATAAAAAGAAGCCTATGTCCGTTCTTGAGATTCAACGTATACAAATACCAAATTTCATCAAAATCGGTTGAGAGGTTTAAGCAGGAAAGCGTAACAGATAGACAGACAGACAGACAGACAGACAGACAGAGTTACTTTCGCATTTATAATATTAGTAGGGATAATTTGCTTTTATTTAAAATTGAGTAGTAGGTTTTACATAATCATAATACACCGCTGTCACTTCTTTAACGTTATCTGTGTCTCTATTTGTTAATGCCAAGGCGACACTGCACTCTTTTGATTCATCGTGTTTGGTATCTTCATCAAATGTATCACGTCAACCCTCATTTCAGGCTGCGGCGAGCATTTCACCAGATCCAATCGTATTGTTGGGGGCCACAGTACTGGTTTCGGGTCCCATCCTTGGCAAGCGGCGCTGATAAAGTCAGGGTTTCTCAGCAAGAAGCTGGCGTGTGGTGGGGCGTTGATATCTGATAGATGGGTCATCACTGCCGCTCATTGTGTTGCTACGTAAGTATGGAGATTTGTTGTTCTTAAAAATTAATAAATTTTTTGGTATTTAAAAATTATAAGATTAACTATGCATATCATCATTCGTGACTGGCCTGATGGTTTGTTTAGCACTACTTTCTGTAAAACCAAAGGTTGTGGCCAATACCACAAATGCCACAATGTTTGTATTGGGTGTAGATCAATATGTGCACCCAATACAAACATTAGTGTTATGAATATTTGGGCACAGTAGAACTAAAGTTACCGACATGGCTCCAATAATTGCAATTCTAAAGTAGAAATGTGACCACCACATATCTTGTATCATCATTGGCAGATGGGGTACAAAACTTCTAGAAAGGCAACCATGAACCAGAACATGTGAAAACGGATGCCCCCCTCCCCCCACACGTACACAAGATAGTCAGGCGACCTTGTTACGATAGTAAGGGGACAATTGGTATAAAGGCAAGAGTCATAGCAATCTTCGACGGAGGCCTATGTTCAGTAGTGTTAGTGTTTTCACTAAAATTATGTTGGTGATGACTGTATACCTACTTGTGTTATCATAATACATGTGACCTCTGCAATCTAGCAGTAATAATTAAGGCTCGTGATCTAAAGGTCGTGGGTTAGATTCCCGCAGGGCAACAGTATGTGTGTAGTTTCCAGCTTGGTAAGGACATTTTCAGACTGATCACCTAAAATGTCCGATATTTAAAATGTTTTTTTGCTGTGGGGTGGGCATGTCATGTGAGGAGGGATAGAGAATGCACTTATGTGTTGCACAAACGTTCGGACACTATAAACCAAGACCAGCGGAATTAATCAGTCTCCATGAGATGACCACCTTGGCCAGAATCCTTCTGCATTATCATTATCCACATATGCTATTTCCAGGACCCCAAACTCCCAGCTACGCGTACGCCTTGGCGAGTGGGATGTCAGAGATGCCGGTGAAAGGTATTCTCACGAAGAGTTCGCAGTCCAGAGGAAGGAAGTCCATCCGGCGTATGAACCTGCAGACTTCAGGAATGACGTGGCGTTAGTCCAACTCGATAGGGGAGTGGTGTTCAAACAGCATATACTACCGGTGAGCATTTGATCAACTGTCTTTTTAGATATGAGTTGGTAGGAGAGGACATGGCTCGACTCCACAGCGAAATCTCTAAGTATGAAAGATCGACGGGGTAAAATTTGGGTTTATCTTATTTTGTTTTTTTTTTTTATATTGCACTTCAAGATTGACCTCATCCCACCTGATGTTAAGTGGTAATGAGGTTCTAGCTTAAGGGTGACAAGTACTACATAATAAATCTGTTACTGGACTTGTCGCCCTTACCTTGAAGTCTTGACCCCTGCAACTAATGTAGCACCTTTATTTTTATTTATTTGTTTGCTGTTATTTATAAGACAAAAATAATTATCTGCTATCTGGCAGACCTCCATTTAAAGTATACTCTAAAACAACTTGTGTTTTGTTCAATTTCAGGTGTGTCTACCCCAGAAGCAGATGAAGCTGGCTGGCAAGATGGCCACTGTGGCTGGCTGGGGACGGACGAGACACGGCCAAAGCACTGTGCCTTCTGTACTTCAGGTAAGGAAGCAAATAGCCTAAACTATTGACAACCAATTTCCTTACTTGACAAATGATTTGAAGACCTCCGCGAGGAGGAGGAGAAGCAGCCAAACTTCAACGTCTATGAAAGAACGTAATTAATTCTAACTCAATTCTTCTTCTTCTCGTGCCTTCTAGTTCTTTAGTAAAAAAGTTTTATTTTTATATATATAACACTTCAATTCAAAATCGTCCTCATCCCACCTGATGTTAAGTGGTAATGAGGTCCTAGCTTAAGGGCGACAAGTACAGCATAATAAATATTTTACTGGACTTGTTGCCCTTACCTTGAAGGCTTGATCCATGCTACTAATGAAGCACCCCCCAGGAGCTCTGGACCTTACTCACACGCAGGATCACAAGAACACCGAAGTAATTGTTATTTGGCTGCGGTCTTCTGTAAGGTGGAGGTATTTCACCAGTCGGGCTGCTCGAGTTCGAGCAATAAATCGCCCTACATCTCTTAAAAGATCTTACGATTTACGGCGACGGCTGCACTAAGCATACTGCTTTAATCGCAGTAGTCAGGCTAGGTTTACCCATTAAAAGTTGCAATATGGCGACACTGATTGAGGTGCTTAATAACTGAATTAATGATCCAGTTGTTCTTTCTAGGAAGTAGATGTCGAGGTTATCCCGAACGAGCGCTGTCAGAGATGGTTTAGAGCAGCAGGCAGAAGGGAGACCATTCATGATGTGTTCCTTTGCGCTGGATACAAAGAAGTGAGTACTTGTCAAATACAAATGCCCTGTCCCAATATTTGAAAAAAAAAAATCTTTTCTAGTTACGGATAGTTAACTATGATACGAGGCGTAAGCTAAAAACGACCGACGGACGACTGATGACAGCTGATATGGAAAGTAAATTTGAAATTAGAATTAACGACTCGTAGAAAAACAGATAGTCATTTTTGACACATTACGAATCGTAAAATATTGAAACCGGGCAGGAGGGAGTTTTTAATACTTAATATAGGGTTTTACTCTTTATAGTAGTGGACATTTTTGTATCGTGAGTGAATATGGTCCAAATTTTGTTTTTAATGTATATTTGGCTGCGGTCTTCTGTAAGGTGGGATTTCAGCAGTCGGGCTGCTCCAGTTCGAGCGATAAATCGCTATGCTCTATTTCTTTCAAACAACAGTGAATTTTTATGGTCAAATATGCTCAAACGAACTTTCGGAGTCTTAGTAATAAAAAGCACCTGTCTATCTCTTCTTCCAGGGAGGCAGAGACTCCTGCCAGGGCGACTCCGGTGGCCCCCTCACCATGAAATTGGAGGGGCGCAGCACCCTCATCGGTCTGGTGTCCTGGGGCATCGGCTGCGGGCGGGAGCACCTGCCTGGCGTCTACACCAACATACAGAAGTTCGTGCCTTGGATAGACAAGCTCGTTAACCCGCAATAGAAGATTAACGAAAACTATGAGATTTGTAGCTTTTCGTAATGCAAACTTTTATTATGACGACTGAATAATTTTATTTGGTCAATGACAAAAGCGTTACCATCAATGATGATAACTAAACAAGGACTCATCAACCTATAATAGGAGATGTTACGAAATCAATAAGAATTGTAGCAATTTCTACTGCAAACTTTGATTATGATGACTATAATTATACACACTTTGATTTGTCAAAGACGAAAGTGTTAACATCAATGATGATAACTAATCAAGGAATCATCAACTCATAATCAGTGATGTAACGAACACAATAAGAATTGTAGCATTTCGTACTGAAAACCTGGATTATGATGACAATACACACACATTGAATTGGTCAACGACGAAAGCGTTAATATTAATGACGAAAACTAATCATGGCCTCATCAACCCGTAATAGGAGATATAATTTGAGCATTAAAAATTGTAGCATTTGCTACTGAAAACTTTGATTATGACGACTAAATACCTTGATGTCCAATGACATAAGTATTAATATTATCCAAAATAACACGTTTATTCGGTCAATGGCAAAAGCGTTAATATTAGTGATGAAAGTCAATCAAGGCCTTACCAACCCACAACAGGAGATGTAAAGAAACAAATAAAAATTGTAGCATTTCGTACTACAAACCTTGATTATGATGACTACAGACTTCGAATTGGTGAACAACAAAAGCGTTAACATCAATGGTGATAACTATCATGGCTTCATTAACCCAAACAAGGAGATGTGAAGAGACCAATATGAATTGTAGCATTTTGTTCTGCAAACTCTGATTATGAGGACTACACACTTTGAATTGGTCAATGACAAAAGGGTTGATATGAATGATGAGAACTAATCAAAGCCTCGTTAACACATTATAGGAAATATAATAAAGACATGCGTAAACCTCACGGATGATACAAGAAAAAATACTGCCTTACTTTCCTTTATTACAATAGTGTGAGTAACAAGGTAACAAAGAAAATTACTCTACAAGAAATTGTATACAGACACAAAATTAGTATGTTAATCAAAAAACATTATTTCCTACCAAATCTAAAATGAAGAACACACAATAAAAAAGTTTCCTTACCATTTAACACGACCCATTCATCTTCAATGCACTCACAATGTAATTTAGATAAATCATCGTTCATTTCATTTATCTTAGTTCATTGCCATCTTTGGCTAAAATTCGGGCATAAAAAAATACTGCCATTATTGTTTCATATCTTTTGATCCCATTCTTGTTATCACCGTTCATTGGAATTTAGTCAATCTTTTTTTCATTCATTTCTTTATTTATGATCATTGGAATTAATAGCTAATAGTTTTATTTCATTCATTTCAAATTGTTTCCGTTTCCAAATCGTCACGGAACATCTATATCATTGCATTTTCATCATTGTTATTCATTCACATTGCCATCTCATTATCATCAATACTCATTTGCTTTCTCACATTTTATTCATCAACGTTATATACTGTTTAATCAACACCTTACCATCTTGTTATATGTCATCAGCTAGCAAAATTGAGAACTAATGCGTCAAATTTCATAATGTATAAACAACAAGAGACTATGTGCGTTGGATTTATCTTTATGCAAATTTCGGGAAATATTTTTTTAGCGGTTGCCATAATATCAACCTGTGTGCCAAATTTCAGCGTTAGCTGTTCAAAATGGTTTAGCTGTATGGATAGGTCATGGTCAGTCAGCAACAGTTGCATTTTATTTTTTCCATTCGCTTCATCTTTACTGCAATTATTAAGCATAATATCAACGCATTTCAATTAGTCATTGCATCATGACTATGTACATTATTCTAATGTATCACTGTTATGCTACATTTGTCACTACCACAAAAATCACATTCAATATCATGAACAACCATACCATTAAATTACCACTCATCATCATCAGTATTTCAATCCTTCTACGAATTAGGTGTAGGTTTCCTTCTAACTTCTCCATTTCCTTCCATCTTAGGCTTTTTTAATCCAATTATGGCCAAAATAATACAGCTAATACAAGAATCATTATCACTTCATAAACCATCACAATTCATACAACATTAATCGTCTCATCATTTCAATTACCTTTTTCAATATCATGATTGGTGTTTAGGTAATGGAAATAATTTTATTTTTACTGTTGTCAGCTACGATTATAATTATTATTATCATCGTCTCACAATCTTTCCCTAGGATCTCCTTTAATGAGTTGCACCCTGTCAGCTTGACCTGTCAAGCATCTATATTGAGTCTTCTACAGATCTTCATCCAAGTCAATGGACGTCTTCACTTAAGAACTCATTAATCTCAACAGTAGTAGGTGTATCTTGAGACATGACCATTCCAATTACGCTTCAATTTGCTATTTCATAATCAACTTTATTATATTTCAAATTGAGATCAGTTACGTAATTTTTATCATTTGATTTTGTTCATATACCTACTTCAATAAGGAGTACTTTACTATGAATATGCTAGCATATTACTTATACAATTTATACATTGAAAGTGAGATAGAGGTAGGCGATTTTGGACAATAACATAACACACGAGGTAACTAATTTATGGATGGTGTACTTTACATCTCTCAAGAAAATTTTGATCATTGTCTGTAATCGTTTACGGTTTTAATTAGAGATTTGAAGTATATACATTCATAGTACATTTACCCACTGGTTCGTTAAATACTACCTGAAATAAAATCCTAAATTAGGATGAAAATGGACTAAGTGGTCCGAATATTTTTGATAGATATATTTTAGCGCTAATGTTATTTATTTGTAAAATTAACTTTTTTTGTGTTTTAGTATTTAAATGACATTTTGTTTTTTTTTTCTATTTTTATAAAAATAAATTGTTTTTGAAATGTAAATACTATGTTTTGCTTTTTGAGTTCCGTACCCAAACGGGACCCTATTACTAACACTTCGCTGTCTGTCTGTCCGTCTGTCTGTCACCAGGCTGTATCTCAAGAACGGTATGGCTAAAAATTTAAATTTTCACAGGTTGTGTATTTATGTTTCTGTTATAATAACAAATACTAAAAATACATTTAAAGGGGGCTCCCATACAACAAACTTGACCTTTTTTGCTTGATTTTAATAAAACCTGTATGTACATTTTAAGACTTTCGCGTTCCATTTTAAACATTTAAAATAATAACCAGTAAGCTCGTGAGCACGGTTGGTGCAACCTAACCGAAACGTCGGGCAGTAAGTAGTTCGTATTAACTAGGTACTAAATAAAAATGGTGTCGCGTTTTGACCCGTTAAATGATTTTAAATGGTTAAAACCTGTACGGTCAGTATCATTTGTTTGTTTGTACATCTCATTACCTTGTCACATTAAACCACCGCGTGACTGAGGAAGTAAAATAGACAGTAAGCTTAACGTAAATAAATAAACGTGCACAACATCACATACATTGCTCTGATTCTGTGGTAAGTAGCAAAAGTACTTGTGTTACAGAAATCAGAATCAACGACGGTATCGTAACGCCCAGACCCGAGAAAGTGTTGAAAAGTTCGTTTTTCACTTTAACTTAAGCAGAAATCGTACCTGGAACCTCAGATAACGCGGCGCCAAAGCCTGACCCGCTCGCCCCTTGGCTAGAGAAGTAAAATGTGATAAAGTACTGAGTGGTTTATCAATTAAAGATGCTGAAACGTCATGAGAAATAATAAGAGAGGTAGCGCGAACTGGAGCAGCCCGACTGGTGAAATACCTCCACCTTACAGAAGACCGCAAAAAATCATACTCCGACTTGCAATTTAGTCTTTGCATTGCTCTTTTAAAATTGGTAATTAACTAACAGCATCACAAAGTGAGCACCTTCAAATCCAAACAATTTATGCAAAGAAGTTAGATTTTCTACACGAGATACATTCAATTAAATTAAGAATTCCCAATGTTTTTGATACTCAAATAACTATTCCAACAGGGAAAAAAATTCAAATCGGATTAGGAGTCTTTAAATTCAATAAACAAATATTTTTTACAAGTGATTTTAACATATTAAGTTCATGGGTTTTAATGACATAATATTAATCGTAACCAATTTAAAATTTCTTTAAATAAATGAGCTAGGTTTGTTTCTTTTACAAGCGCCATCTATATTTTTAAACCTGTACTAACATTTACTAAAGCTTGGACATGAACTTCTTCTTTTGATGAAAGCACGCTTATTTTAGTTCTAAAAGTAATCGAGAGAGGGCAGCAACAATATAAACAGCTGAAAAATACGCGCATATGAAAACTCAGAAAAATATATTATTCGTTTAGTGTTTTATAAATAAAAATGAATCCCTAGTATAGTATGTATGTGTATATTGTCAGAAATACTGAATCAAATTGTATATAGTCTTTATTATATTCTTGATTGTCAAGACCAGGTTTGTAATAATTAAAGTTTATATTGGGATATTACGCGCGCGAAGCTAAAGCGGTCCGTTACTTACTATAAAAAAAATAAGTTTTACTTATGTTGTAACGCAAAAATAAAATTTAATTATGTATGTGCATAAACTTTTAAACATTTATATATCGTCCTGTTATAAAGCAACATAGTCTTTCACGATATGTTGCCTTCAAAAATAGTCTAACATTTGGTAATGTTAAATTAAGTTATTATAATATATATTCATATTTTTTTTTCTTTTCCTAACTGACTATAGATGATGGCCGCAGATGGCCTTTTCATCTTCACCGGGCTTGCGGGGGAGCGGAAGGCTCTCACCCCTAAAAATTTAAACAACTGCCGGAGGGCGCCCCATAGCGGGGCTCGGACCTCGGCTCGGGCCGTTGTTGGGAGAGGGTAATCGAACATATGTTTGGGGAGAAAATCGCCCCGGCACGTGCCGGTATCTTGAAAAGGAGCCTACCAGTGGGGATCGCGGCGTGCGTCCTCGCCGGCGAGGACGGAAAAGCGGTCGGTTTGATGTGTGCTGTGTCGCGAGCTGTTTTGCGTCGGCCATGGCGACCGTTATGGCGTCGTCGGGATCTAAAAGCACATTCCTAGGCCTACGTTTACGTGGGCGGACTACGGAAGGGACGTAGTCAGCGGCCGAGACCACTAGACTATTTGGATGATGGGGAGCAGAGTCAAAGTAGCGGGAAGAGCATTGCTTAAGGTACTGCGCGATAGTCGGCAGTCCTAAGTCAATGTGGAGGTTTTCGTTACGGAGATACCAGGGGGCGCCTGTAGCCTTACGCATGAACTTATTTTGAAGGGTTTGAAGCCTTCGGACTGTGGAGCGGGCAGCGTGTGCGAACACAACACTGGCGTAAGTCATAATCGGACGAATGCAAGTGACGTAAAGTCTCACCTTATTTCTAAGGGACATTTTACTTCGTTTATTGATTAGGCAATGAAGCCTGCCAAGGGCGAACGCGGCGCGATCCCTAACTGTCTTAACGTGACTGTGAAAGGTCAGTCCGACATCGAGTGTTACCCCTAAGTAACGAACCTTCCGTTCCCAAGGGATCGGTCGGCCGAACAGGGTGATCGGGGGGTGTCTGGGGGGGAAGGGCGCGTTCCGCTTAAAGAGAACGGCCGCGCTCTTTTCTGGGTTCACTTCGATACGCCATTTCCTGAACCACTCACCGAGTATGTCGGCGGAGCGTTGGAGCGTTCGGAGAATGGGACCGGGAGTGCGGGAGGAGCAATAGATGGCGGTGTCGTCCGCGAACAGAGCGACATGTGCCACCAATGGTTTCGGGATTTCGAATGTAGGAAAATCGCTGGTGTACAGCACAAATAGAATGGGGGAGAGCACAGAGCCTTGGGGGACTCCGGCTGTGATGGGGTGGGGGGGGGGATAGCGCCCCCTCCACTCTGTAGCGAAACTCGCGATTCGATAGGAAGTCTCGTATGAATATATTCATAAGCACGTAACCGACTTCTTATGTTTTTCACGGAACACAACGCTTGCGCGATGTAACTACGTTTAACGACATCTATTGACAGCATTTGGAACAAATTTTAATGCAAGAAAATCTAAGTTTAAGGTATGAAAGGAAAGGTTCACTTATTTCGGTTTCAATATTTAACGATTCGTAATGTGTAAAAAATGACTATTCGTTTTTCTACGAGTCGTTAATTCTAATTCCAAATTTACTTTCTATACAGCTGTCATCAGTCGTCCGTCAGTCGTTTGTACCTTACGCCTCGTATCATTTATTACTATCCGTAACTAGACCAGATCGTTTTTCATATATTGGAACTGGACTTTAACTAATATATAATATGTATAACATATATATATATATATATATATATATATATATATTTTATATTACACTTCAAGATTGACCTCATCCCACCTGATGGTAAGTGGTAATGAGCTCCTAGCTTAAGGGTGACAAGTACAGCATAATAAATCTGTTACTGGACTTGTCGCCCTTACCTTGCAGGCTTACCCCTGCTACTAATGTAGCACCTCCCAGGAGCTCTGGAAACCTTACTGACACGCAGGAACACAACAACACCGAAGTGATTGTTATTTGGCTGGAGTCTTCTGTAAGGTGGAGGTGTTTCACCAGTCGGGCTGCTCCAGTTCGTGCGATAAATCGCTATGCCCTACCTCTCTTAAAACATAGTTCAATTGTTACAATTCGACCACTTTATTGATGATGAAACTTAAACATTTTTAGTATAAGCGACAAATTATATGTGATGTTGTCTAATATTAATTTATTACTAGCTGTGTCCGCGACTTCGTTCACGTGGAGTACATCCTTTCATGGTCGGTTTTACCCCTACCTCCCTTATTATTTGAAACGAAAACCCTTTACCCCTTTTTCCCCTAATATTCGAAACAAAAAGTAGTCTATATTTTAATCCAAGTTTCGAGCTATATTTGTGCTAAATTTCATATCTCTAAATTAAAAAACATTTTCCCATATAAACTTAAAATCCTTATTTTCTAACAAAAAGTAGCCTATGCCCGTTCTTGAGGTTCAACGTATACCTATACGAAATTTCATCAAAATCGGTTGAGAGGTTAAAGCGGGAAAGCGTAACAGACAGACAGAGTTATTTTCGCATATAATATTAGTAGGAATTATTAATTTATAACACCTCGTTTTTGTGTCCAGGATTTAAAAAGTATTTTTATTTTTTTTACTAGCGGCCGCCCGCGACTTCGTCCGCGTGGATTTCGGTTTCCATACAAACTTTCATTTCACATTTTCCATTATTTCTTCGCTCCTAATAGTTGCAGCGTGATGTTATATAGCCTAAAGCCTTCCTCGATAAATGGTCTATTCAACACAAAAATAATTTTTCAATTCGAACCAGTCGTTCCTGAGATTAGCGCGTTCAAACAAACAAACAAACAAACTCTTCAGCTTTATAATATTAGTATAGATAGTAGCGCAGTATATTGGCTCCTCCCAGCCTGATGGTAAGCAAGAGAGGAACCCACATCGCGATGACAACGGATTTGATATCGAAATATCCTATCCGTTAGCATCGCCATACTGGCCCGCAAGATGTTGCTTGTATCTATCATCTCATGTGTTTTAGACCGCACGTATAATGTTCAGCAACTTCCATTGACAATCGGCTACTTGACAGTTTTTAGAAAAGTATTATAAAATGTACGCCTGTTCATTTTATATCCCAAGCTGTTCGATTTATCTGAAAAAATATAAATTACCACAGAGTACAATAAGTATTTGTGTACACATTTAAAAAGCGTAAACGCTAAGTCACGTGACTGTTGAAGTTATGACGTCAACGTTCTATACATCAAACCAATACAGGTCGGAACGACTTAATTTTATGAAAATATCGTTATTTTAAATAAATGGAAAATGTTTCAATAAATCCTTGATACGGTTAGGGACACAATAATTCAATTTAATCGGTAAAATAATCATCGTTTCGCCACATTAAAATAAATAAAATACGCCGACAGCTGTTATTTGCGAATTCAGTTTTTAGTGACGTCACACAAATGGTGGTTTCCGCTGCGGTTCTTTTATTCCTTAAATAAATAAAGTTAAATATTATTTTGCAAAAATAAAATACTAACCATGCTTTTAATAAAAAAATAAAAATTATTTAGCCTATAAGTTTACATATCCTACACTTTTCATATTTTATTGTTAACACTATCAAGTAGCCAATTATTGTCTCCGCTATAGTCTGCGCGTGCGCAGGGATCAAAAGACTTCAACGCGCCAAGTTTAATGACATCAACAAACATTTTTTTGTTTTTTTTACAAAAATTTAGTACTTAATATTTGTTTGTGTATTTAAGTACAGGTTTTAAATTGAAGATTTTGTAAATGCACCTAAAAATGGCACAACAAAATAGCAGTAAGTCAGATACTGCTGCTGTAACTGATCTGCTGAGTTTCTTACCGGTGTCTTCTCGGTAGTCGGTACATATAGGTTCCGAACCGAAAGTAGACTCACTTTGCTGTATTCAAAGATTATTCACAAGTGTTTTAAGTAACCCACTTGAATGAAGAAATACTTGATTTGATACGAAACAACTTTTGACATTTCTTGCTTTTTATCTTGAAGTTATTACTCTTAATAGTTTTACGTATAAAATTGTAATAATTTTCGTTACTCTTGAAATGTATAATAGAATTCGTATCCAAGAATAGCAACAATTTAGATAAATTGTATTGGATTGAATTGTATTGACTAGACTGAGAATCGAATTAGGACCTTCCAAGCCTCTGGCTTTATCGACTGCACTACAGAGATCATCGATTCGCATTTTTTGATTTAAAAATAAATTTAAAAGACATTTCAAAGATTGTGATCTCACAAAACACACATCCTTCAGTAATTTCAAACATTTATTATCATATATTCTAGTGGCATCAATTAAAAACGAGTTTTACGTACTTATTAAAACGATTCACTTTCCATTAACATGGAAACGCGGGAGAAAAATTGCACACGGGAATTTTCGTGCCAGTAAAAAGTTGGTTTTATTTCTTGAAGTTTAAAGTTTGGTATTTGTATAATTTGCCGATTTATAAGCTTGAGGACGAAAGGTCAGTAGCAAAACTCGATCGTGGAGTCCTTTTTCAATCAAATATTTTTTAGCGGTTGCCATAATATCAACCTGTGTGCCAAATTTCAGCGTTAGCTGTTCAAAATGGTTTAGCTGTATGGATAGGTCATGGTCAGTCAGCAACAGTTGCATTTTATTTTTTCCATTCGTTTCATCTACACTGCAATTATTAAGCATAATATCAACGCATTTCAATTAGTCATTTCATCATTACTTTGTCCATTATTCTCATGTATCACTGTTATGCTACATTTGTCACTACCACAAAAATCACGTTCAATATCATGAACAACCATACCATTAAATTATCACTCATCATCATCAGTATTTCAATCCTTCTACGAATTAGGTGTAGGTTTCCTTCCAACTTTTTGAATCCAATTGTGGCCAAAATAGTACAGCTAATACAAGAATCATTTTCACTTATATAAACCATCACCATTCATACAATATTAATTGTCTCATCATTTCATTTAACTTTTTCATTAACATGATTGGTGCGTGCGGTTAGGTAATAGAAATCATTATATTTTTACTGTTGTCAGCCACGATTATAATTATTATTGTCATCGTCTTATACTCTCTCCCTAGGACCAAAGTTCAAAGTTCTTTATTGCATTCATGAATGTAAATCAGTTGGTAATACAATTTAGCCAGTACATCATGTTACCCTTTTGGGCATAGCCTATGAACGTGTAACGGAACACTATATTTCAATTGTACTAAAATTAAATGTAATTTTTAATTGTCTGTGAAAAATTCATTAATACTATAAAAACACTTTGTAGTTAGGAATTGTGTTAGATTTCTTTTAAAAATATTTGTTTGTCTCTAGCCTTAGTGTGTTTGGTAAATGGTTATATATTTTAATTGCGCTACAATATGGGCTGGAACTGAACATTGCCATGCGGCTGTTTGGGAGTTTAAATTTATTTTGATTATTCGTACGAGGTGGATATAGCCTATTACATAATGAGTGGTCGAAAATGTCAGGATGATTTCTTAAAAACATACACATTTCCATTATGTATAGTGAAGTTAATGTCATGATCTCTAGTTCTCTAAAATATGGTTTACACGTATCCATATTTCCTATATTCGTTATAATTCTTATGCATTTCTTTTGTAACACAAATAGATCACTGGCATTTGTACTATTCCCCCAGAGGATAATACCGTAACTCAACCATGAGTGTGCGTAGGCAAAGTAAGCTGTTATTGCCGTCTCCTTTGATGAGTTGCACTCTGTATGCAGCTTGAACTGTCAAGCATCTATTTATTGAGTCTTCTACAGATCTTCATCCAAGTCAATGGACGTCTTCACTTAAGAACTCATTAATCTCAACAGTAGTAGGTGTATCTTGAGACATGACCATTCCAATTACACTTCAATTTGCTATTTCATAATCAACTTTATCATATTTCAAATTGAGATCAGTTCCGTAAAATTTATCATTTGATTTTGTTCATATACCTACTTCAATAAGGAGTACTTTACTATGAATATGTTATATGCTAGCATATTACTTATACAATTTTTACCTTGAAAGTGAGATAGAGGTAAGCGATTTTGGACAATAACATAACAGACGAGGTATCTTATTAATGGTGGTGTACTTGAAGATCTCTAAAGAAAATTTTGTTCGTTGTCTTTAGGTAATCGTTTACGGTTTTAATTAGAGATTTGAAGTATATACATTCATAGTATATTTACCCACTGGTTCGTTAAATACTACCTGAAATAAAATCCTAAATTAGGATGAAAATGGACTAAGTGGTCCGAATATTTTTGATAGATATATTTTAGCGCTAATGTTATTTATTTGTAAACTTAACTTTTTTTGTGTTTTAGTATTTAAATGACATTTTGTTTTTTTTTTCTATTTTTATAAAAATAAATTGTTTTTGAAACGTAAATTATTATGTTTTTGTTTTTTGGGTTCCGTACCCAAACGGGACCCTATTACTAACACTTCGCTGTCTGTCTGTCCGTCTGTCTGTCACCAGGAGGCCTACTCCCGAAAACGAAACGAACGTTGCGGACGACGGATCCGCAACGTTCGGCGACTTTTGCTACTCTTCAAAGCTTTCGAATCCGGCGTATTCGATTCCCTCCGAACTATTGGTGTTTTTGACACTTATCCGTTCGAATGAGCTACTCCCGAGTGCAATTTGACGTCTAAGTTTTCGTCGTCCGTTCTGATCTAAACGTCAAATCTTACGACAACATTTTCTTATCGTTTGGAGTCCGGTGAGGATAATAAATTAAAATTAGTGTATCACCATGGCTCGATATTAATTATACGAGGACGTCTTACGTGTAGAAAAAGCCGAGCGAAGTCGGAAACGTCGCCAACTGCGGAAAATATTATTCACCAAAAGAATTCCAGACGGTGAATTCATTCGAAGTTATCGGCTAAATCACAGTGTTTTCGAAGAGTTGTGTGAAGAACTAAACCCGTTTCTCCCTAAAAAAAACAGCTTCTGGAATAGATCCCGTGACCAAGGTAAGTCCAGTTATACAATTACCTACAATTTTCATGACTAGAATATTTTCTGTAGACTGTGTGACTTGGTAGAAGTTACTTGACGATAAAAAATATCATATTTGTTGCTATAATATACCTACTTACTTATCATCAAATGATTATAACATATATGTATTGTTTTACAATGTGAGGAAAATTATAGCTTTAAATGTTTGATTTTGATTCTTTGTAAATGTATTTTTCTATTGTTTCAGGCAACAAGAGTGATTGTTTCAAAACATAAATAAAAAAGAATGTACTATTTAAATTATTTTATTTATTTCTGTTAGTGTTCGATTAAGATGTTGTAATTAACCTAATGTTACACTCAAGGTGTTGTGTTTTTCCCTCTCCATGTTTAATATTTGCTTTCGTTCATAATTATGTAGCACCATGGGATGAGTGTATTGTCGCAGTATTGGCCTCGAAACTGTAAAATAAAAAAAATAATTAAATAAATTCCTCGAGTTTGCAATTCTTTCTTTCTTTCTTCCTTTCAATACATACTGCAAGTCAAGTCAAATATTTCTTTATTCAAGGGTTACATAACATAATACTTTTGAATTGTCACTGAATACAATGCAATGTGGTTCAGAACTTCTACCGAGAAGATACCAGTAAGAAACTCAATAGATTTGTTACGGTAGCAGTGTCTAACATATTGATGTGTATCCACTTTAGTCTAAGTCAAATAGTTTTTTTTGATGAGTGAAGAAACATTAAGTACACTACACACTTAGTGCAATGTAATTTTGAAAACACACACATTAAGTCTAATCGCCTAAAAGAACGTGTTACCTTTTTCCATTGCTGGACTGTTTTAATGGCACCCCCATACTATTTAGCTGCATCGAAATATCCTCCCATAGTCGCTTAGAGCGTGCCCGACCCTCCACGCTGTGGAGATATGCACGGGCCAACTCCTTATGAGATGTTAAAAAATGTAGTAACGCCTTTACTTGGCATACTGTCGCAGTCATTGAATACTGAAACATAAAATCACAAGAATCTAAGTTGCGTATAACTTTGTTGACAAATCCAAGAAACATTGCACCTATTAACACTGTGAAAAATCTAGAACTCAGAAGTAATTCATCAATTATTAAACAGTAAGTAAATATTATTATTTTAACAATTCATACTTGCCAAAAATTTACAAGGAAGAAAAAGCAAAAAATGATTTGATTCAAAGTTTACTCAACAGCGAAAACTTTCAAATCTGTCACTTGTCAGAAAAAATCTTGGTGTTGCCAAAAATAATTAAAAAATTTGTCACTACACATGAACACAGTTTTTATAAATCAGATTACATATGTAGAAATATTAATCACGAATGCAGGAAAAGAATTTCAATCACGAATGTAGGAAAAGGTCCTAATTGTAAATGTGTAAACCGATTTTTTTTTTCGTTTAACACTTCAACAGTGTGCGATTCGCTGACATAGAGGCCTAGCATGCGCCGCGAGAGTAAATTTTATCGCGATTTTATGAAGTGTCAAAATAAATAACGTCAACTGCTGATTGGCTGAAATTAGTACGGTGGATTATCACCTAATCAACGGTATATAATTTTTTATCGTCTCACGCGATAAATATGACGTATTGCGCATGCTAGACCTGATGAACACGTCACTTAATTTCAATAAAGAACATCGACTGAGGTACGGACAGGCGTACGAGTGGGCCACGAGACCGGGCCTCACATCCCGGTGATAATGTAGCGGGGCACCGTCTTGTTGTAACCACATTCTCACCCAGCGGAATTTCGTCTATCATTTCTGAAACCATACATGAGGACAGTACACAGTCCAATGTGTACATAAATTTTATTTTTGTACCATATTTGAACAGAGTTGTAACATGTTGGCAACTTTATTTGGGATCACTTTTCGATAGCCATAGAGTAAATTTTAATATGTTTTATGAATAAAATAATAACCACGATTTAGTCAATACTAGGCATTCAAAAAATATTGGTACTTAATGTAGTGTTAATTAAACAAAAAAGGGATAAATCCTTAATTTTAGAGCGTTTTCTACTGCTTTAAAACAAAATCATTCTGTATTACCGATTTTTCGGAGTTTACCGTTCGGAATGCATCACTAAATATCCCTCCACGGCACGTCCGATGGTTTGTCTATGGATCCGCAAGAATGAGGATCTACTTGTTCGTATACGACAAGCGTGGGGAGTAGGTCTTAAATCCGAAGATCGTTGATTCTTCGTTTCGATCCGAAAGTTCTTTTTCGTTTTCGGGAGTAGGCCTCCAGGCTGTATCTCTAGAACGTGATGGCTAAAAAATTTAAATTTTCACAGGTTGTGTATTTATGTTTCTGTTATAACAACAAATACTAAAAATACAATAAAATAATATTAAAGGGGGCTCCCATACAACAAACTTGACCTTTTTTGCTTGATTTTAATAAAACCTGTATGTAAATTTTAAGACTTTCGCGTTCCATTTTAAACATTTAAAATAATAACCAGTCAGCTCGTGAGCACGGTTGGCGCAACCTAACCGAAACGTCGGGCAGTAAGTAGTTCGTATTAACTAGGTACTAAATAAAAATGGTGTCGCGTTTTGACCCGTTTAATGATTTTAAATGGTTAAAACCTGTACGGTCAGTATCATTTGTTTGTTTGTACATCTCATTACCTTGTCACATTAAACCACCGCGTGACTGAGGAAGTAAAATAGACAGTAAGCTTAACGTAAATAAATAAACTTGCACAACATCACATACATTGCTCTGATTCTGTGGTAAGTAGCAAAAGTACTTGTGTTACAGAAATCAGAATCAACGACGGTATCATAACGCCCAGACCCGAGAAAGTGTAGAAAAGTTCGTTTTTCACTTTAACTTAAGCAGAAATCGATCCTGGAGGCCTACTCCCGAAAACGAAAAAGAACTTTCGGATCGAAACGAAGAATCAACGAACTTCGGATTTAAGACCTACTCCCCACGCTTGTCGTATACGAACAAGTAGATCCTCATTCTTGCGGATCCATAGACAAACCATCGGACGTGCCGTGGAGGGATATTTAGTGATGCATTCCGAACGGTAAACTTCGAAAAATCGGTAATACAGAATGATTTTGTTTTAAAGCAGTAGAAAAAGCTCTAAAATTAAGGATTTATCCCTTTTTTGTTTAATTAACACTACATTAAGTACCAATAATTTTTAATGCCTAGTATTGACTAAATCGTGGTAATTATTTTATTCATAAAACATATTAAAATTTACTCTATGGCTATCGAAAAGTGATCCCAAATAAAGTTGCCAACATGTTACAACTCTGTTCAAATATGGTACAAAAATAAAATTTATGTACACATTGGACTGTGTACTGTCCTCATGTATGGTTTCAGAAATGATAGACGAAATTCCGCTGGGTGAGAATGTGGTTCCAACAAGACGGTGCCCCGCTACATTATCACCGGGATGTGAGGCCCGGTCTCGTGGCCCACTCGTACGCCTGTCCGTACCTCAGTCGATGTTCTTTATTGAAATTAAGTGACGTGTTTATCAGGCCTAGCATGCGCAATACGTCATATTTATCGCGTGAGACGATAAAAAATTCTATACCGTTGATTGGGTGATAATCCACCGTACTAATTTCAGCCAATCAGCAGTTGACGTTATTTTTTTTGACACTTCATAAAATCGCGATAAAATTTACTCTCGCGGCGCATGCCTCTATGTCAGCGAATCGAACACTGTTGAAGTGTTAAACGAAAAAAAAAATCGGTTTACACATTTACAATTAGGACCTTTTCCTACATTCGTGATTGAAATTCTTTTCCTGCATTCGTGATTAATATTTCTACATAAGTAATCTGTAAAATTGATTATCCAGATTTGTTTAAAATTAAAGTCATTGATTTATAAAAACTGTGTTCATGTGTAGTGACAAAATTTTTAATTATTTTTGGCAACACCAAGATTTTTTCTGACAAGTGACAGATTTGAAAGTTTTCGCTGTTCAGTAAACTTTGAATCAAATAATTTTTTGCTTTTTCTTCCTTGTAAATTTTTGGCAAGTATGAATTGTTAAAATAATAATATTTACTTACTGTTTAATAATTGATGAATTACTTCTGAGTTCTAGATTTTTCACAGTGTTAATAGGTGCAATTTTTCTTGGATTTGTCCAACAAAGTTAGCTGGTTGGAGTACGCAACTTAGATTCTTGTGATTTTATGTTTCAGTATTCAATGACTGCGACAGTATGCTAAGTAAAGGCGTTACTAGATTTTTTAACATCTCATAAGGAGTTGGCCCGTGGATATCTCACAGCGTGGAGGGTCGGGCACGCTCTAAGCGACTATGGGAGGATATTTCGATGCAGCTGAATAGTATGGGGGTGCCATTAAAACAGTCCAGCAAAGGAAAAAGGTAACACGTTCTTTTAGGCGATTAGACTTAATGTGTGTGTTTTCAAAATTACATTGCACTAAGTGTGTAGTGTACTTATTGTTTCTTCACTCATCAAAAAAAACTATTTGACTTAGTCTAAAGTGGATACACATCAATATGTTAGACACTGCTACCGTAACAAATCTATTGAGTTTCTTACTGGTATCTTCTCGGTAGATATAAGTTCTGAACCACATTGCATTGTATTCAGTGACAATTCAAAAGTATTATGTTATGTAACCCTTGAATAAAGAAATATTTGACTTGACTTGCAGTATGTATTGAAAGGAAGAAAGAAAGAAAGAATTGCAAACTCGAGGAATTTATTTTATTATTTTTTTTATTTTACAGTTTCGAGGCCAATACTGCGACAATACACTCATCCCATGGTGCTACATAATGATGAATGAAAGCAAATATTAAACATGGAGAGGGAAAAACACAACACCTTGAGTGTAACATTAGGTTAATTACAACATCTTAATCGAACACTAACAGAAATAAATAAAATAATTTAAAAAGTACATTCTTTTTTATTTATGTTTTGAAACAATCACTCTTGTTGCCTGAAACAATAGAAAAATACATTTACTAAGAATCAAACATTTAAAGCTATAATTTTCCTCACATTGTAAAACAATATATATGTATATGTTATAATCATTTGATGAAAAGCATCCTTACAATCTATGAAGATTGTCATGACATTTTAGATTGATATAATTTAACACTCGGAGGTGAACATTGATTCATAGTAAACACAAGCATAATTATGTACTTGTAGGAAAAAGAAAGTTAATAGCCAATTTCAGTGAATACACTTCCTACTCACCTTTCCTTCAATTTCCTAACTATTTTATTACTATGTAAACTAATTTGATTACTGGTTTTGTTCGTGATAAGGACACAGACAAGTGAAACATTATTTAAGTATATGTTTTATTGCGCAAATTAACACTGAACTTACCTAATAACATAGCATCAGTCTCATCTGTATTGTTGGTAAGGTTTTCTAAATACTCTAATGTTTTCTATTAAAAAACCTTTCTTCCTGATGCATAGGCTTTACTATAGAGATATGGGTGCACTCAATGCATCCACAGATACCAGGTAGGTCATACATTGCATAGAACCTGAAATATTATGTTAAGCCATGATTAAAAACCATTGGCTAAGTACAAAAACACCCTTTACCACATTAAAGTACAACAAAGTGTAGAGATAAACAGGTTCATTTATTCATTAGCTTAATTAAATGAACCAAGTTATGTACTAAATAATCACTTCTCTTTTATGATTGGATATAATTATAGTTATTTGTATATGTATCTGTAAGTATGAATATTTGTTACTCTTTCTTTTCACTTTAAAAATAGATAATACCTATGTTTGATTGAAATTTTGTAGCTAGATTATAAGTAAGTAGGTATATTATAGCAACAAATATGATATTTTTTATCGTCAAGTAGGTAACTTCTACCAAGTCGCGGGCTACAGAAAATATTCTAGTCATGAAAATTGTAGGTATAACTGGACTTACCTTGGTCACGGGATCTATTCCAGAAGCTGGTTTTTTAGGGACAAACGGGTTTAGTTCTTTACACAACTCTTCGAAAACACTGTGATTTAGCCGATAACTTCGAATGAATTCACCGTCTGGAATTCTTTTGGTGAAGAATATTTGCCGCAGTTGGCGACGTTTCCGACTTCGCTCGGCTTTTTCTACACGTAAGACGTCCTCGTATAATTAATATCGAGCCATGGTGATACACTAATCTTAATTTATTATCCTCACCGGACTCCAAACGATAAGAAAATGTTGTCGTAAGATTTGACGTTTAGATCAGAACGGACGACGAAAACTTAGACGTCAAATTGCACTCGGGAGTAGCTCATTCGAACGGATAAGTGTCAAAAACACCAATAGTTCGGAGGGAATCGAATACGCCGGATTCGAAAGCTTTGAAGAGTAGCAAAAGTCGCCGAACGTTGCGGATCCGTCGTCCGCAACGTTCGTTTCGTTTTCGGGAGTAGGCCTCCTGGAACCTCAGATAACGCGGCGCCAAAGCCTGACCCGCTCACCTCTCGGCTAGAGAAGTAAAATGTGATAAAGTACTGAGTGGTTTATCAATTAAAGATGCTGAAACGTCATAAGAGAAATAATAAGAGAGGTAGCGCGAACTGGAGCAGCCCGACTGGTGAAATACCTCCACCTTACAGAAGACCGCAAAAAATCATACTCCGACTTGCAATTTAGTCTTTGCATTGCTCTTTTAAAATTGGTAATTAACTAACAGCATCACAAAGTGAGCACCTTCAAATCCAAACAATTTATGCAAAGAAGTTAGATTTTCTACACGAGTTACATTCAATGAAATTAAGAATTCCCAATGTTTTTGATACTCAAATTACTATTCCAACAGGGAAAAAAATTCAAATCGGATTAGGAGTCTTTAAATTCAATAAACAAATATTTTTTACAAGTGATTTTAACATATTAGGTTCATGGGTTTTAATGACATAATCGTAACCAATTTAAAATTTCTTTAAATAAATGAGCTAGGTTTGTTTCTTTTACAAGCGCCATCTATATTTTTAAACCTGTACTAACATTTACTTAAGCTTGGACATGATACTTTTGATGAAAGCACGCTTATTTTAGTTCTAAAAGTAATCGAGAGAGGGCGGCAAAAACAATATAAACAGCTGAAAAATACGCGCATATGAAAACTCAGAAAAATATATTATTCGTTTAGTGTTTTATAAATAAAAATGAATCCCTAGTATAGTATGTATGTGTATATTGTCAGAAATACTGAATCAAATTGTATATAGTCTTTATTATATTCTTGATTGTCAAGACAAGGTTTGTAATAATAATTAAAGTTTATATTGGGATATTACGCGCGCGAAGCTAAAGCGGTCCGTTACTTACTATAAAAAAATAAGTTTTACTTATGTTGTAACGCAAAAATAAAATTTAATTATGTATGTGCATAAACTTTTAAACATTTATATATCGTCCTGTTATAAAGCAACATAGTCTTTCACGATATGTTGCCTACAAAAATAGTCTAACATTTGGTAATGTTAAATTAAGTTATTATAATATATATTCATAAGCACGTAACCGACTTCTTATGTTTTTCACGGAACACAACGCTTGCGCGATGTAACTACGTTTAACGACATCTATTGACAGCATTTGGAACAAATTTTAATGCAAGAAAATCTGAAAGGTTCACTTATTTCGGTTTCAATATTTAACGATTCGTAATGTGTATAAAATGACTAATCGTTTTTCTACGAGTCGTTAATTCTAATTCCAAATTTACTTTCTATACAGCTGTCATCAGTCGTCCGTCAGTCGTTTGTACCTTACGCCTCGTATCATTTATTACTATCCGTAACTAGACCAGATCGTTTTTCATATATTGGAACTGGACATGAACTAATATATAATATGTATAACATACATATATATTTTTTATATTACACTTCAAGATTGACCTCATCCCACCTGATGGTAAGTGGTAATGAGCTCCTTTTTTTTTTTTTTTTTTTTTTTTTTTTTTTTTTTTTTTTTTTTTTTTTTAACGGGAAGAAATGCGTGACGCACCGTACCGCCACCCGAGGGAGAGTGGCGGCGTGTGTGGGACTCTCCCGCCCTCAGAAGGGCAGGCCTACCCACTAAAACTCCCCGGTGGACCTCTTCGCCCTTAACGGCGGCGCTATGGGAAGCAGTAAAACCATTACCACCACAGCACCGCCAGGCGGAATGGCCGCTTACGCGGCCCCGTCTCCTCCCCCCTGGATGGTCGGAGGGGTAAGCGGGGAAAGCCGATCCACTGAACTATCCCCGCCTCGCACTGGAGACCGTAGGTGCAATGCCGACTGGGGTGCCCTCACACCACCAGCCGGCCGGTCTCCATGCGGTAGCATGGCGCGGTCATACTGGCGCCGCGCTCGTAGCCGCCGTCTTCTACGGTAGGCGGGGGCGGACGGGTTGTCCTCCCGCTCTCTTTCGGCTGCTTCCTTCCGCGACATTACGTCTTCGCAGAAGGAAGCAACCGCGCGCCATGCCGACTCGCTCCTGAGCATTGAATTGATTACGCTCGGGAGCGTGAGGTCCGGTCCTATTGCCGAAACTAAGGTTTCCCGCTGATCCGACCACGCCACACATGTACTCAGCGTGTGGGCTGCATTGTCCTCCGGCGCACAACAACTCGCGCACGCCGGAGACCCTTCTCTACCAATCCGGTGCAGGTACCTACCGAAACATCCATGGTCAGACAGTACCTGCACCATTCGATAAGCTAAGCTCTGGAAACCTTAGACACGCAGGAACACAACAACACCGAAGTGATTGTTATTTGGCTGCGGTCTTCTGTAAGGTGGAGGTGTTTCACCAGTCGGGCTGCTCCAGTTCGAGCGGTAAATCGCTATGCCCTACGTCTCTTAAAACATAGTTCAATTGGCTACTTGACAGTTTTTGAAAAAGTATTGTAAAATGTGCGCCCGTTCATTTTATATCCCAAGCAATTCGATTTATCTGGAAATAATCTAAATAACCAGAGAAAATTAAGATTTTGTGTAACACATTTAAAAAGCGCGCGAAAACGCCGAGTATGGTCACTGTTGCAATTATGACGTCAACGTCCTAGACAACGAACCGATACGCATAGGAACGACTTAATTAAGATAAACGGAAAATGTTTCAATAAATTCTTTATACGATTAGAGACACAATAATTCAATTGAATCGGTAAAATAATAATTGTTTCGCCACATTAAAATAAATAATTTTCGCCGACAGCTGTCATTTCCGAATTGCAATGGTGGTTTCCGTTTCGGTTCTTTTGTTCCACAGATAAAAAAACTAAAATTTATTTTGCAAAAATAAAATACTAACTATGCTTTTAATTAAAAAGTAAAAATGTAAAATGACTACTTAACTAATAAGCTAACATATCTAACACTTTTCATATTTTATTGTTAACACTGTCAAGTAGCCAATTGTTACAATTCGACCACTTTATTGATGATGAAACAAAAAATTTTTTAGTATAAGTGACAAATTCTATGTGATGTTGTCTAATATTTATTTATTACTAGCTGTACTTGCGACTTCGTTCGCGTGGAGTACATCCTTTCATGGTCGGTTTCAAACTCAAACTCAAATATTTCTTTATTCAAGTAGGTTACATATAACACTTTTGAATCGTCATTGAATACAATGCAAAGTGATTCTACTTCCGGTTCGGAACCTATATCTACCGAGAAGACACCGGTAAGAAACTCAGCAGATCATTTACAGTATCAGTATCTAACTTATTGCTATGTGTAGCTCACTTTGGACCAAGTCATATAGTTTTGGTTTTGATAAGTGATGAAACAAATAAGTACTCAAGTAAGTTTTTACTTTCGAGAGGTAAGCTGGAGCAGACCAGTCCCCAAAGGTGGCACCTGTTCACAAGCATGACGTATGTGCCAGCCATCGCTTCACTCAACCATATTGTAGGGAATGTAACGACCCGCCACATAGCGCCACCACCCCAGTGACATTTTAGTGAGCATGACTACTCCATCTCCCCATAATTTTTAAATATTTATTATCTAAATTAAATTCATCAAACAACTATAGGACCTGGTGCACGAAGTAGTAACTTACATTTTGATTTAGATTTAAAAAAAAAAGAAATAAATCTATTATACCCAGTTCATAATTATACATAATTCACAAATATACATTTTATGTCCATAATAGATATTTTTAACAATATCAATGTCATTATGTAGAATAAAAGATTGCATTATCATGATGTCAACGAAATTAAATTTTAGAAAAGAAAAATAAATACATATTTAATAACATGTGCAGGCAAGTTAAATAGTGTTAGGCCATATATCTTTATCGTTAAGGAAATCATCTACTTTATAATAGCCCTTCTTTATAAGTAAATTTTTTATCTGTAACTTAAACTTGTGTATAGGTAAGTCAACAAGAATTTGCGGCAATTTATTAAACAATTTTATGCTTAATCCAATAAATGAATTACCAGTTTTGTGGAGTCTACGATTTGGAACAGCAAGCTTATGTTTATTCCTGGTATTAAAGCTATGTACATCAGATTTTTTAGGAAGGATGTTCAAATTTTTGTGAACATGCATTACACAGTCGAGAATATATTGTGATGCGACTGTTAAGATGTTTATCTCCTTAAATCGCATTCGCAGCGAGTCACGTGGTCCAAGCCTGTAGATAGATCTTATAGCCCTCTTCTGTAGGACAAAAATAGTCTCAATATCGGCTGCAGACCCCCATAGGAGCAGACCATAAGACATTACGCTGTGAAAATAGCTAAAATAAACCAATCTAGCTGTTTCCACATCAGTCAAATCCCTTATTTTCCTCACTGCATACGCGGCTGAGCTAAGTCTTGCCGCCAGAGTAACTATGTGAGGATACCATTGTAGCTTAGAGTCCAAAGTGATGCCAAGGAATACTGTCGAGTTGATAACCTCTATAGGCTCATCACTCATTTTAATCACAGCATTAACTTGTCTCACATTGGGCATTGAGAACTTTACACATTTGGTTTTCTTGGCATTAAGTGATAGATTGTTTGTTCCAAACCATTGTGTAACTTTAGAGAGGGCATTATTAACATCATCAAAATTTTGTTGCTGTCGATTAATTTTAAAAATTAACGATGTATCATCCGCAAATAAAACTGTATCACACAAGTTTTTCGTAAAAAAAGGGAGATCATTTACGTATATCAAAAAAAGCAAAGGTCCTAATATGGAGCCTTGGGGAACTCCCATGCTTAAGGGGGTACCGGATGAATTGACTCCATTTACATTGACTTTCTGTGTTCTGTCCGATAGATATGACAGAATCAAACTTAATGAATTTTTCGAAACACCATAATGCTGTAGCTTCATTATCAGCGTTTGATGATCAACGCAATCAAACGCCTTTGATAAATCGCAGAAAACCCCAACCGCATCTCGTCTGCTCTCCCACGCATCAAACACATGCTTAATGAGTGCTACTCCTGCATCAGTTGTGGATTTGCCTTTTGAAAATCCATATTGATTTTTATGCATTAAGTTGTTAATTGAAAAATGGGACAACAGCTGCTGGAACATAATTTTTTCAAAAATTTTACTGAATGCAGGTAAAATTGATATTGGTCTAAAATTTGATGGATTACTTTTATCGCCCGATTTGAATAATGGTATAATTTTGCTAAATTTCATTAAGTTTGGAAAAATACCATCATCAATGCATTTATTAAATATTAAGACTAAGTGTGGGGCAGTACAGTTTATTATATGTTTTAGTATATCTGTCGAGAGTCCCCACAAATCTTCAGTCTTTTTCATATTTAACTCCTTAAAAGCCTTGATAACATCCTGAAAGTTAATATACTCAAAGCGAAATGGAATTTTACACTCATCCACATGAGTTCTAAGGAGGGTATTTGCAAGATATGGGTTTGAGGGTAATCCACATGTTGTCGCAATCGGTACATTCGAAAAGAATGTTTCAAATGCCATTGCCACTTCCGTATCAGAATTAAGAGTGACGTCATTGACTTTAAGAGAAAACTTGTGATCTTGTGTTTTATTATTACAAGTCTCTTTATTAATTATTTGCCATGTAGCTTTGCTTTTATTTGTGGCTCTCAGTATTTTTGTCTTTAAAAAGTTGGACTTTGCAATAGCGCATATCTTTTTGAATAACTTTGAATAATTTCTAACATAATCTATAATTAATGGGTTATTAGAATGCGCTTTTATTTCGTACAGTTCGAAAAGTCTGCGTCTACTTTTCAGTATGCCTAGTGTGGCCCAATCACTGAATTTAGTTTTGGATGTGTTGATTTTTATGTTTTTTTTAGTAAAAACATCGTTGAATTCATTATTAACTACATAAAACAACTTTTCATATAAACAATCAACACTACTTGCAGAATCAAATTTAATTAGAGGTACTTTATTGGAAATGTTCATTTTAAACCTTTCGACACGTCTCGTGGTAATAGGTCTACAAACAACAAGTGAAGGTTTTGATACATTATGGTGTTCGAATGCAGCTATCTGACCACTATGATCCGAGTTAATAAAATGTATGATGGATTTTTCCATTGCACTACAGTTACTAAAAATATTGTCAATGCATGAGGCCGATGTGGGGGTAACTCGTGTAGGTTCATTAAAAAGATTATATAAATTAAATGATTGAAAAAGATTCTGAAACCTACTAGAGTTTTGGGAGGTGTCTAATATATTAATGTTAAAATCTCCACATACAACAACTTTTTTACTCGAATCGCAAATTTTTCTCAAGGCTTCTTCCATTATAGACTCAAATAAAACGTAATTACTAGATGGAGGCCTATAAACACTTAATATTATGTACTGTTCCAGCTCTGCACATGCAAGTTCAATAGTACGTTCCAATGAGAGTGACACAATGTCTTTGCGTTCTTTGAATTTAATTGATTTATTTATTAAGATTAGTGAGCCACCTCTAATAGCAAGCTTTCTTGAAAAGGAACTACTAACTTTAAAATTTTCAATATTCAAAATCATTTCATGGTGTTTCAACCAATGTTCAGTGATACATAGCACATGGATATTTTTTTCATTTAAAAATAACTCTAATTCTAGTTCTTTGCCGGAAAGACCCTGAATATTTTGATGTACAATGTTAAGATAATAGGGCTTATCCTTTGTTAATTTATTGCAAGAGTTGTCCTCTATTGTCTGAGATTGGAATTTAAATTATTTGGAATAAGTTCCAAAGTCTTTGTAAAAAAAATATTAACATTATATGCTAACAATGTAGCTAGTTCCCTTTTTATTTTATAAGGCAAAGAAAAAGTTTTGCCAGTCAAAATTAACTTATTATTAATAAATTTATTTGTGTCAAAAAAGACACACTTGTCGCTATGACTATATGTTAAATTATAAATTAAAGTATTCAATAAATGAATACTATTATTTTGGTCAGTTGTATAGTATTCAGAATATGGTAATGCACATAAAATAATTTTTTTCAAATCTAATCCTATCAGTATGGAAAAGTTTTTAAGAATGTCTTTTTTACAAATATTCAGCCCATTTCCTAACATTAGGATAACAACTGAATTCTCATTATGGTCACTATTAACAACTTTTTGACATATTTGATCAAGTGAACAATCTGGCATGCAGTGATTTAATAATTTACAATTTAATTTTTTGTTTAAAAGTGGCCCGTAACCAACTCCTATTTTATCTGAGTACAGCAGCACATTATTATTACAGTTAGGTAATAATGTGCATGGTTTTGTCATTTCTGGGATGGTGGAAACCAAGGACTGATCTGAAGAACCAGCAACTGAGTTACTGCTGCATTGGTGAACAAGACAGCTGGTAGCTACAGTATGTTCACTGATTTGTACCTGGGCAGCCTTATATTTGCCTGTCATACTATCAAGTGACTTATGCAGTTGCAAAATGTCAGCCTGCAATGCTTTTATGTCTGTTTCGTACTTCAGCCTACTTTGATCAAGTTTTTTACTATACAATTCAATGCTATCAAATAAATCAAGACGTTGCTTTCTCAATTTAATATTTAGATATTGACATTTTTGACGCTTAATTAATTTTTGAGTTTTCTTAATATACTTATTAATTTTTATATATTTACGGATTTTCTTTCTACTATTTGTATTAATTACACTATTCTCACAATATGAATTTTGACTAGCAGTGATGCTATGCCCAGCAGGTGACCGAACCAACTCTTCGTAGAGGCTTTGAGTTTGTAAGAATTCTTCGCACCTTTTGCTATCTTCAAAATCTTGGATGGTCCTGTTGGCCTCACGCAAAGCCATCTCAAGCTCATGGATACGCTCCAGAGTCCGCTCGTAGGTTTCTGAGCACTGATCGAAGTTTCTGACTGTTTCAAGAAGTTGGTCTCGTTGATTTAGTGTGTTTCCCAAATGGGCATGAAGCTCCACCAGTTCACTTTTGAGTTGAGTGTTATGGGTTATAATTGCCAGAGATTCTTTTTCATTTTCTTCACGTTCGTAGAGGAGCTGGTCGTTATCCTTCTTCAATTCTTGTATTTCCTCTAGAGCCCGTCTTAGCTTAAGTTCCAAGTCACGTGCAGTTGCTTTTCTAGTCATGATTTTTGAGTATGAGGTAGTACTCATATCTGAAATGATTTACAAGATTTTTTGAATGATTTACAAGGTTTTACCCCTACCTCCCTTATTATTTGAAACAAAAAGTAGTATATTTTTAATCCAAGTTTCGAGCTATATTTGTGCTAAATTTCATATCTCTAAATTAAAAAACAAACATTTTCCCATATAAACTTAAAAACCTTATTTTCTAACATAAAGTAGCCTATGCCCGTTCTTGAGGTTCAACGTATACCTATAAGAAATTTCACCAAAATCGGTTGAGAGGTTAAAGCGGGAAAGCGTAACAGACAGACAGAGTTATTTTCGCATGTAATATTAGTAGGAATTATTAATTTATAACACCTCGTTTTTGTGTCCAGGATTTGAAAAGTATTTTTATTTTTTTTATAGCACCCACATCGCGATGACAACGGATTTGATATCGAAATATCCTATCCGTTAGCATCGCCATACTGGCCCGCAAGATGTTGCTTGTATCTATCATCTCATGTGTTTTAGACCGCACGTATAATGTTCAGCAACGTCCATTGACAATCGGCTACTTGACAGTTTGTAGAAAAGTATTATTAAATATACGCCTGTTCATTTTATATCCCAAGCTGTTCGATTTATCTGAAAAAATATAAACTACCACAGAGTAAATAAGTATTTGTGTACACATTTAAAAAGCGTAAACGCTAAGTCACGTGACTGTTGAAGTTATGACGTCAACGTTCTATACATCAAACCAATACAGGTCGGAACGACTTAATTTTATGAAAATATCGTTATTTTAAATAAATGGAAAATGTTTCAATAAATCCTTGATACTGTTAGGGACACAATAATTCAATTTAATCGGTAAAATAATCATCGTTTCGCCACATTAAAATAAATAAAATACGCCGACAGCTGTTATTTGCGAATTCAGTGTTTAGTGACGTCACACAAATGGTGGTTTCCGCTGCGGTTCTTTTATTCCTTAAATAAATAAAGTTAAATATTATTTTGCTAAATTAAAATACTAACTATGCTTTTAATAAAAAAATAAAAATATAAAATGATTATTTAGCTTATAAGTTTACATATCCTACACTTTTCATATTTTATTGTTAACACTATCAAGTAGCCAATTATTGTCTCCGCTATAGTCTGCGCGTGCGCAGGGAGCAAAAGACTTCAACGCGCCAAGTTCATTGACATCAACAAACATTTTTTTGTTTTTTTTACAAAAATTTAGTACTTAATATTTGTTTGTGTATTTAAGTAGAGGTTTTAAATTGAAGATTTTGTAATTGCACCTAAAAATGGCACAACAAAATAGCAGTAAGTCAGATACTGCTGCTGTAACTGATCTGCTGAGTTTCTTACCGGTGTCTTCTCGGTAGTCGGTACATATAGGTTCCGAACCGAAAGTAGACTCACTTTGCTGTATTCAAAGATTATTCACAAGTGTTTTAAGTAACCTACTTGAATGAAGAAATACTTGATTTGATACGAAACAACTTTTGACTTTTCTTGCTTTTTATCTTGAAGTTATTACTCTTAATAGTTTTACGTATAAAATTGTAATAATTTTCGTTACTCTTGAAATGTATAACAGAATTGGTATCCAAGAATAGCAACAATTTATCTATTTCAAAAGTCCAATAAAACCTAAATTGACTAGACTGAGAATCGAATTAGGACCTTCCAAGCCTCTGGCTTTATCGACTGCACTACAGAGATCATCGATTCGCATTTTTTGATTTAAAAATAAATTAAAAAGACATTTCAAAGATTGTGATCTCACCAAACACACATCCTTCAGTAATTTCAAACATTTATTATCATATATTCCAGTGGCATCAATTAAAAACGAATTAAAACGATTCACTTTCCATTAACATGGAAACGCGGGAGAAAAATTGCACACGGGAATTTTCGTGCCAGTAAAAAGTTGGTTTTATTTCTTGAAGTTTAAAGTTGATATTTGTATAATTTGCCGATTTATAAGCTTGAGGACGAAAGGTCAGTAGCAAAACTCGATCGTGGAGTCCTTTTTCAATCAAATTTTTTTTAGCGGTTGCCATAATATCAACCTATGTGCCAAATTTCAGCGTTAGCTGTTCAAAATGGTTTAGTTTCATCTACACTGCAATTCTTAAGCGTCAACGCATTTCAATTAGTCATTTCATCATTACTTTGTGCATTATTCTCATGTATCACTGTTATACTACATTTGTCACTACCACAAAAATCACGTTCAATATCATGAACAACCATACCATTAAATTATCACTCATCATCATCAGTATTTCAATCCTTCTACGAATTAGGTGAAGGTTCCCTTCTAACTTTTTGAATCCAATTGGCTACTTGACAGTGTTAACAATAAAATATGAAAAGTGTTAGATATGTTAGCTTATTAGTTATGTAATCATTTTACATTTATACTTTTTAATTAAAAGCATAATTAGTATTTTATTATTGCAAAATAAATTTTAGTTTTTTTATCTGTGGAACAAAAGAACCGAAACGGAAACCACTATTGCAATTCGGAAATGACAGCTGTCGGCGAAAATTATTTATTTTAATGTGGCGAAACAATGATTATTTTACCGATTAAATTGAATTATTGTGTCTCTAATCGTATTAATAATTTATTGAAACATTTTCCGTTTATCTAAATTAAGTCGTTCATATGCGTATCGGTTCGTTGTCTAGGACGTTGACGTCATTATTGCAACAGTGACGTGACTTGGCGTTTTCGCGCGCTTTTTAAATGTGTTACACAAAATCTTATTTTTCTCTGGTTATTTAGATTATTTCCAGATAAATCGAATTGCTTGGGATATAAAATGAACGGGCGCACATTTTACAATACTTTTTCAAAAACTGTCAAGTAGCCAATTGTGGCCAAAATAATACAGCTAATACAAGAATCATTATCACTTATATAAACCATCACCATTCATTCAATATTAATTGTCTCATCATTTCATTTAACTTTTTCATTAACATGATTGGTGCGTAGGTATTAGAAATCATTATATTTTAACTGTTGTCAGCCACGATTATAATTATAATTGTTATCGTCTTATACTCTCTCCCTAGGATCTCCTTTAATGAGTTGCACCCTGTCAGCTTGACCTGTCAAGCATCTATCTTGAGTCTTCTACAGATCTTCATCCAAGTCAATGGACGTCTTCACTTAAGAACTCATTAATCTCAGCAGTAGTAGGTGTATCTTGAGACATGACCATTCCAATTACACTTCAATTTGCTATTTCATAATCAACTTTATCATATTTCAAATTGAGATCAGTTACGTAATTTTTATCATTTGATTTTGTTCATATACCTACTTCAATAAGGAGTACTTTACTATGAATATGCTTTTACATGCATGCATTACTTATACAATTTATACCTTGAAAGTGAGATAGAGGTAGGCGATTTTGGACAATAACATAACAGACGAGGTATCTTATTAATGGTGATGTACTTAAAAATCTCTAAAGAAAATTTTGTTCGTTGTCTTTAGGTAATCGTTTACGATTTTAATTAGAGATTTGAAGTTTATACATTCATAGTATATTTACCCACTGGTTCGTTAAATACTACCTGAAATAAAATCCTAAATTAGGATGAAAATGGACTAAGTGGTCCGAATATTTTTGATAGATACATTTTAGCGCTAATGTTATTTATTTGTAAACTTAACTTTTTTTGTGTTTTAGTATTTAAATTACATTTTGTTTTTTTTTCTATTTTTATAAAAATAAATTGTTTTTGAAACGTAAATACTATGTTTTGCTATTTGGGTTCCGTACCTACCCAAACGGGACCCTATTACTAACACTTCGCTCTCTGTCTGTCCGTCTGTCTGTCACCAGGCTGTATCTCAAGAACGTGATGGCTAAAAAATTTAAATTTTCACAGGTTGTGTATTTATGTTACTGTTATAACAACAAATACTAAAAATACAATAAAATAATATTAAAGGGGGCTCCCATACATCAAACTTGACCTTTTTTGCTTGATTTTAATAAAACCTGTATGTACATTTTAATACTTTCGCGTTCCATTTTAAGCATTTAAAATAATAACCAGTCAGCTCGTGACCACGGTTGGTGCTACCTAACCGAAACGTCGGGCAGTAAGTAGTTCGTATTAACTAGGTACTAAATAAAAATGGTGTCGCGTTTTGACCCGTTAAATGATTCCAAATGGTTAAAACCTGTACGGTCAGTATCATTTGTTTGTTTGTACATCTCATTACCTTGTCACATTAAACCACCGCGTGACTGAGGAAGTAAAATAGACAGTAAGCTTAACGTAAATAAATAAACTTGCACAACATCACATACATTGCTCTGATTCTGTGGTAAGTAGCAAAAGTACTTGTGTTACAGAAATCAGAATTAACGACGGTATCATAACGCCCAGACCCGAAAAAATGTAGATGTGTTTTTCACTTTGACTTAACCAGAAATCGAACCTGGAACCTCAGATAACGCGGCGCCAAAGCCTGACCCGCTCGCCCCTTGGCTAGAGAAGTAAAATGTGATAAAGTACTGAGTGGTTTATCAATTAAAGATGCTGAAACGTCATAAGAGAAATAATAAGAGAGGTAGCGCGAACTGGAGCAGCCCGACTGGTGAAATACCTCCACCTTACAGAAGACCGCAAAAAATCATACTCCGACTTGCAATTTAGTCTTTGCATTGCTCTTTTAAAATTGGTAATTAACTAACAGCATCACAAAGTGAGCACCTTCAAATCCAAACAATTTATGCAAAGAAGTTAGATTTTCTACACGAGATACATTCAATTAAATTAAGAATTCCCAATGTTTTTGATACTCAAATTACTATTCCAACAGGGAAAAAAATTCAAATCGGATTAGGAATCTTTAAATTCAATAAACAAATATTTTTTACAAGTGATTTTAACATAATATTAAGTTCATGGGTGTTAATGACAGAATCGTAACCAATTTAAAATTTCTTTAAATAAATGAGCTAGGTTTGTTTCTTTTACAAGCGCCATCTATATTTTTAAACCTGTACTAACATTTACTTAAGCTTGGACATGATACTTTTGATGAAAGCACGCTTATTTTAGTTCTAAAAGCAATCGAGAGAGGGCAGCAAAAACAATATAAACAGCGGAAAAATACGCGCTTAGGAAAACATTTTCTACATAATATGATAGATTATTCGTTTAGTGTTTTATAAATAAAAATGAATCCCTAGTATAGTATGTATGTGTATATTGTCAGAAATACTGAATCAAATTGTATATAGTCTTTATTATATTCTTGATTGTCAAGACAAGGTTTGTAATAATTAAAGTTTATATTGGGATATAACGCGCGCGAAGCTAAAGCGGTCCGTTACTTACTATAAAAAAAATAAGTTTTACTTATGTTGTAACGCAAAAATAAAATTTAATTATGTATGTGCATAAACTTTTAAACATTTATATATCGTCCTGTTATAAAGCAACATAGTCTTTCACGATATGTTGCCTGCAAAAATAGTTCCAAATAGTAATGATTATTTGTACTGTTAAGCACGTAACCGACTTCTTATGTTTTTCACGGAACACAACGCTTGCGCGATGTAACTACGTTTAACGACATCTATTGACAGCATTTGGAACAAATTTTAATGCAAGAAAATCTAAGTTTAAGGTATGAAAGGAAAGGTTCACTTATTTCGGTTTCAATATTTAACGATTCGTAATGTGTAAAAAATGACTATTCGTTTTTCTACGAGTCGTTAATTCTAATTCCAAATTTACTTTCTATACAGCTGTCATCAGTCGTCCGTCAGTCGTTTGTACCTTACGCCTTGTATCATTTATTACTATCCGTAACTAGACCAGATCGTTTTTCATATATTGGAACTGGACATTAACTAATATATAATATGTATAACATATTTATATATATATTATATTACACTTCAAGATTGACCTCATCCCACCTGATGGTAAGTGGTAATGAGCTCCTAGCTTAAGGGTGACAAGTACAGCATAATAAATCTGTTACTGGACTTGTCGCCCTTACCTTGAAGGCTTACCCCTGCTACTAATGTAGCACCTCCCAAGAGCTCTGGAAACCTTACTCACACGCAGGAACACAACAACACCGAAGTGATTGTTATTTGGCTGCGGTCTTCTGTAAGGTGGAGGTGTTTCACCAGTCGGGCTGCTCCAGTTCGAGCGATAAATCGCTATGCCCTACCTCTCTTAAAACATAGTTCAATTGTTACAATTCAACCACTTTATTGATGATGAAACATAAAATTTTTTAGTATAAGTGACAAATTCTATGTGATGTTGTCTATTATTTATTTATTACTAGCTGTACTTGCGACTTCGTTCGCGTGGAGTACATCCTTTCATGGTCGGTTTTACCCCTACTTCCCCTAATATTTGAAACAAAAAGTAGTATATTTTTAATCCAAGTTGCGAGCTATATTTGTGCCAAATTTCATATCTCTAAATTAAAAAACAAACATTTTCCCATATAAACTTAAAATCCTTATTTTCTAACAAAAAGTTCAACGTATACCTATACGAAATTTCATCGAAATCGGTTGAGAGGTTAAAGCGGGAAAGCGTAACAGACAGACAGAGTTATTTTCGCATATAATATTAGTAGGAATTATTAATTTATAACACCTCGTTTTTGTGTCCAGGATTTAAAAAGTATTTTTATTTTTTTTATAGTAGCGCAGTATATTGGCTCCTCCCAGCCTGATGGTAAGCAAGAGAGGAACCCACATCGCGATGACAACGGATTTGATATCGAAATATCCTATCCGTTAGCATCGCCATACTGGCCCGCAAGATGTTGCTTGTATCTATCATCTCATGTGTTTTAGACCGCACGTATAATGTTCAGCAACTTCCATCAACAATTGGATACTTGACAGTTTGTAGAAAAGTATTATAAAATGTACGCCTGTTTATTTTATATCCCAAGCTGTTCGATTTATCTAAAAAAATATAAATTACCACAGAGTAAAATAAGTATTTGTGTACACATTTAAAAAGCGTAAACGCTAAGTCACGTGACTGTTGAAGTTATGACGTCAACGTTCTATACATCAAACCAATACAGGTCGGAACGACTTAATTTTATGAAAATATCGTTATTTTAAATAAATGGAAAATGTTTCAATAAATCCTTAATACGGTTAGGGACACAAAAATTCAATTTAATCGGTAAAATTAATCGTTTCGCGACATTAAAATAAATGAAATACGCCGACAGCTGTTATTTGCGAATTCAGTGTTTAGTGACGTCACACAAATGGTGGTTTCCGCTGCGGTTCTTTTATTCCTTAAATAAATAAAGTTAAATATTATTTTGCAAAATTAAAATACTAACTATGCTTTTAATAAAAAAATAAAAATATAAAATGATTATTTAGCTTATAAGTTTACATATCCTACACTTTTCATATTTTATTGTTAACACTATCAAGTAGCCAATTATTGTCTCCGCTAGGTATCTGTCTGCGCGTGCGCAGGGATCAAAAGACTTCAACGCGCCAAGTTCAATGACATCAACAAACATTTTTTGTTTTTTTTTACAAAAAATTAGTACTTAATATTTGTTTGTGTATTTAAGTAGAGGTTTTAAATTGAAGATTTTGTAAATGCACCTAAAAATGGCACAACAAAATAGCAGTAAGTCAGATACTGCTGCTGTAACTGATCTGCTGAGTTTCTTACCGGTGTCTTCTCGGTAGTCGGTACATATAGGTTCCGAACCGAAAGTAGACTTACTTTGCTGTATTCAAAGATTATTCACAAGTGTTTTAAGTAACCTACTTGAATGAAGAAATACTTGATTTGATACGAAACAACTTTTGACTTTTCTTGCTTTTTATCTTGAAGTTATTACTCTTAATAGTTTTACGTATAAAATTGTAATAATTTTCGTTACTCTTGAAATGTATAACAGAATTGGTATCCAAGAATAGCAACAATTTATCTATTTCAAAAGTCCAATAAAACCTAAATTGACTAGACTGAGAATCGAATTAGGACCTTCCAAGCCTCTGGCTTTATCGACTGCACTACAGAGATCATCGATTCGCATTTTTTGATTTAAAAATAAATTTAAAAGACATTTCAAAGATTGTGATCTCACCAAACACACATCCTTCAGTAATTTCAAACATTTATTATCATATATTCCAGTGGCATCAATTAAAAACGAATTAAAACGATTCACTTTCCATTAACATGGAAACGCGGGAGAAAAATTGCACACGGGAATTTTCGTGCCAGTAAAAAGTTGGTTTTATTTCTTGAAGTTTAAAGTTGATATTTGTATAATTTGCCGATTTATAAGCTTGAGGACGAAAGGTCAGTAGCAAAACTCGATCGTGGAGTCCTTTTTCAATCAAATTTTTTTTAGCGGTTGCCATAATATCAACCTATGTGCCAAATTTCAGCGTTAGCTGTTCAAAATGGTTTAGTTTCATCTACACTGCAATTCTTAAGCATCAACGCATTTCAATTAGTCATTTCATCATTACTTTGTGCATTATTCTCATGTATCACTGTTATACTACATTTGTCACTACCACAAAAATCACGTTCAATATCATGAACAACCATACCATTAAATTATCACTCATCATCTTCAGTATTTCAATCCTTCTACGAATTAGGTGTAGGTTTCCTTCCAACTTTTTGAATCCAATTGGCTACTTGACAGTGTTAACAATAATATATGAAAAGTGTTAGATATGTTAGCTTATTAGTTATGTAATCATTTTACATTTATACTTTTTAATTAAAAGCATAATTCGTATTTTATTATTGCAAAATAAATTTTAGTTTTTTTATCTGTGGAACAAAAGAACCGAAACGGAAACCACCATTGCAATTCGGAAATGACAGCTGTCGGCAAAAATTATTTATTTTAATGTGGCGAAACAATGATTATTTTACCGATTAAATTGAATTATTGTGTCTCTAATCGTATTAAGAATTTATTGAAACATTTTCCGTTTATCTAAATTAAGTCGTTCCTATGCATATCGGTTCGTTGTCTAGGACGTTGACGTCATAATTGCAACAGTGACGTGACTTGGCGTTTTCGCGCGCTTTTTAAATGTGTTACACAAAATCTTATTTTTCTCTGGTTATTTAGATTATTTCCAGATAAATCGAATTGCTTGGGATATAAAATGAACGGTCGCCCATTTTACAATACTTTTTCAAAAACTGTCAAGTAGCCAATTGTGGCCAAAATAATACAGCTAATACAAGAATCATTATCACTTATATAAACCACCACCATTCATACAATATTAATTGTCTCATCATTTCATTTAACTTTTTCATTAACATGATTGGTGCGTAGGTAATAGAAATCATTATATTTTTACTGTTGTCAGCCACGATTATAATTATAATTGTTATCGTCTTATACTCTCTCCCTAGGATCTCCTTTAATGAGTTGCACCCTGTCAGCTTGACCTGTCAAGCATCTATCTTGAGTCTTCTACAGATCTTCATCCAAGTCAATGGACGTCTTCACTTAAGAACTCATTAATCTCAGCAGTAGTAGGTGTATCTTGAGACATGACCATTCCAATTACACTTCAATTTGCTATTTCATAATTAGCTTTATCATATTTCAAATTGAGATCAGTTACGTAATTTTTATCATTTGATTTTGTTCATATACCTAATTCAATAAGGAGTACTTTACTATGAATATGCTAGCATATTACTTATACAATTTATACATTGAAAGTGAGATAGAAGTAGGCGATTTTGGACAATAACATAACAGACGAGGTATCTTATTAATGGTGATGTACTTAAAAATCTCTAAAGAAAATTTTGTTCGTTGTCTTTAGGTAATCGTTTACGATTTTAATTAGAGATTTGAAGTATATACATTCATAGTATATTTACCCACTGGTTCGTTAAATACTACCTGAAATAAAATCCTAAATTAGGATGAAAATGGACTAAGTGGTCCGAATATTTTTGATAGATATATTTTAGCGCTAATGTTATTTATTTGTAAACTTAACTTTTTTTGTGTTTTAGTATTTAAATGACATTTTGTTTTTTTTTTCTATTTTTATAAAAATAAATTGTTTTTGAAATGTAAATACTATGTTTTGCTTTTTGGGTTCCGTACCCAAACGGGACCCTATTACTAACATTTCGCTGTCTGTCTGTCCGTCTGTCTGTCACCAGGCTGTATCTCAAGAACGTGATGGCTAAAAAATTTAAATTTTCACAAGTTGTGTATTTATGTTTCTGTTATAACAACAAATACTGAAAATACAATAAAATAATATTAAAGGGGGCTCCCATACAACAAACTTGACCTTGTTTGCTTCATTTTAATAAAACCTGTATGTAAACTTTAAGACTTTCGCGTTCCATTTTAAGCATTTAAAATAATAACCAATAAGGTCGTGACCACGGTTGGCGCAACCTAACCGAAACGTCGGGCAGTAAGTAGTTCGTATTAACTAGGTACTAAATAAAAATGGTGTCGCGTTTTGACCCGTTTAATGATTTTAAATGGTTAAAACCTGTACGGTCAGTATCATTTGTTTGTTTGTACATCTCATTACCTTGTCACATTAAACCACCGCGTGACTGAGGAAGTAAAATAGTCAGTAAGCTTAACGTAAATAAATAAACGTGCACAACATCACATACATTGCTCTGATTCTGTGGTAAGTAGCAAAAGTACTTGTGTTACTGAAATCAGAATCAACGACGGTATCGTAACGCCCAGACCCGAGAAAGTGTAGAAAAGTTCGTTTTTCACTTTGACTTAAGCAGAAATCGATCCTGGAACCTCAGATAACGCGGCGCCAAAGCCTGACCCGCTCACCTCTCGGCTAGAGAAGTAAAATGTGATAAAGTACTGAGTGGTTTATCAATTAAAGATGCTGAAACATCATAAGAGAAATAATAAGAGAGGTAGCGCGAACTGGAGCAGCCCGACTAATGAAATACCTCCACCTTACAGAAGACCGCAAAAAATCATACTCCGACTTGCAATTTAGTCTTTGCATTGCTCTTTTAAAATTGGTAATTAACTAACAGCATCACAAAGTGAGCACCTTCAAATCCAAACAATTTATGCAAAGAAGTTAGATTTTCTACACGAGATACATTCAATTAAATTAAGAATTCCCAATGTTTTTGATACTCAAATTACTATTCCAACAGGGAAAAAAATTCAAATCGGATTAGGAGTCTTTAAATTCAATAAACAAATATTTTTTACAAGTGATTTTAACATATTAAGTTCATGGGTTTTAATGACATAATCCTAGGTTTGTTTCTTATACAAGCGCCATCTATATTTTTAAACCTGTACTAACATTTACTTAAGCTTGGACATGATACTTTTGATGAAAGCACGCTTATTTTAGTTCTAAAAGTAATCGAGAGAGGGCAGCAAAAACAATATAAACAGCTGAAGAATACGCGCATATGAAAACTCAGAAAAATATATTATTCGTTTAGTGTTTTATAAATAAAAATGAATCCCTAGTATAGTATGTATGTGTATATTGTCAGAAATACTGAATCAAATTGTATATAGTCTTTATTATATTCTTGATTGTCAAGACCAGGTTTGTAATAATTAAAGTTTATATTGGGATATTACGCGCGCGAAGCTAAAGCGGTCCGTTACTTACTATAAAAAAAATAAGTTTTACTTATGTTGTAACGCAAAAATAAAATTTAATTATGTATGTGCATAAACTTTTAAACATTTATACGTCCTGTTATAAAGCAACATAGTCTTTCACGATATGTTGCCTACAAAAATAGTCTAACATTTGGTAATGTTAAATTAAGCTATTATAATATATATTCATAAGCACGTAACCGACTTCTTATGTTTTTCACGGAACACAACGCTTGCGCGATGTAACTACGTTTAACGACATCTATTGACAGCATTTGGAACAAATTTTAATGCAAGAAAATCTAAGTTTAAGGTATGAAAGGAAAGGTTCACTTATTTCGGTTTCAATATTTAACGATTAGTAATGTGTAAAAAATGACTAATCGTTTTTCTACGAGTCGTTAATTCTAATTCCAAATTTACTTTACATATCAGCAGTCATCAGTCGTCCGTCAGTCGTTTGTACCTTACGCCTCGTATCATTTATTGCTATCCGTAACTAGACCAGATCGTTTTTCATATATTGGAACTGGACATTAACTAATATATAATATGTATAACATATATATATATATTTTATATTACACTTCAAGATTGACCTCATCCCACCTGATGGTAAGTGGTAATGAGCTCCTAGCTTAAGGGTGACAAGTACAGCATAATAAATCTGTTACTGGACTTGTCGCCCTTACCTTGCAGGCTTACCCCTGCTACTAATGTAGCACCTCCCAGGAGCTCTGGAAACCTTACTGACACGCAGGAACACAACAACACCGAAGTGATTGTTATTTGGCTGGAGTCTTCTGTAAGATGGAGGTGTTTCACCAGTCGGGCTGCTCCAGTTCGAGCGATAAATCGCTATGCCCTACCTCTCTTAAAACATAGTTCAATTGTTACAATTCGACCACTTTATTGATGATGAAACTTAAACATTTTTAGTATAAGCGACAAATTATATGTGATGTTGTCTAATATTTATTTATTACTAGCTGTACTTGCGACTTCGTTCGCGTTGAGCACATCCTTTCATGGTCGGTTTTACCCCTACCTCCCTTATTATTTGAAACAAAAATAAGTCTATATTTTAATCCAAGTTTCGAGCTATATTTGTGCCAATTTTCATATCTCTAAATTAAAAAACAAAAATTAAAAACCTTATTTTCTAACAAAAAGTAGCCTATGCCCGTTCTTTAGGTTCAACGTATACCTATACGAAATTTCATCAAAATCGGTTGAGAGTTTAAAGCGGGAAAGCGTAACAGACAGAGTTATTTTCGCATATAATATAAGTAGGTATTATTTATTTTATAACACCCATATTCTCGTTTTTGTGTACAGGATTTAAAAAGTTTTTTTTTTATAGTGCGCAGTATATTGGCTCCTCCCAGCCTGATGGTAAGCAAGAGAGGAACCCACATCGCTATGACAACGGATTTGATATCGAAATATCCTATCCGTTAGCATCGCCATACTGGCCCGCAAGATGTTGCTTGTATCTATCATCTCATGTGTTTTAGACCGCACATATAATGTTCAGCAACTTCCATCGACAATTGACTACTTGACAGTGTTAACAATAAAATATGAAAAGTGTAGATATGTTAGCTAATTAGTAAAGTAATAATTTTACATTGTTATTTTTTAATTAAAAGCATAGTTAGTGTTTTATTATTGCAAAATAAATTTTACTTTTTTTATCTGTGGAACAAAAGAACCGAAACGGAAACCACCATTGCAAATCGGAAATGACAGCTGTCGGCGAAAATTATTTATTTTATTGTGGCGAAACAATGATTATTTTACCGATTAAATTGTATTATTGTGTCTCTAACCGTATTAAGTGTTTATTAAAACACTTTCCGTTTGTCTAAATTAAGTCGTTTCTATGCGTATCGGTTCGATGTCTAGGACGTTGACGTCATAATTGCAACAGTGACGTGACTTGGCGTTTTCGCGCGCTTTTTAAATGTGTTACACAAAATCTTATTTTTCTCTGGTTATTTAGATTATTTCCAGATAAATCAAATTGCTTGGGATATAAAATGAACGGGCGCACATTTTACAATACTTTTTCAAAAACTGTCACGTAGCCAATTGTGGCCAAAATAATACAGCTAATACAAGAATCATTATCACTTATATGTATAAACCATCACCATTCATACAATATTAATTGTCTCATCATTTCATTTAACTTTTTCATTAACATGATTGGTGCGTAGGAAATAGAAATCATTATATTTTTACTGTTGTCAGCCACGATTATAATTATAATTGTTATCGTCTTATACTCTCTCCCTAGTGAAGTATATATTGAGATATAAGAGTGACAGGGATGACAGCTTGTCATAAATGTTTCATAAATACTACAATCCTCTCCTCTAAATAGAAAGGCACTCCTTAATTAACACAAACTATTACAGTAAATTAAAAAAAATAACACAACTAAACTAGGTACTGAAATAAAAACTCAAAATTTATACTGAGGTGGGTTGTCCAACCTGCACTTGCGTAGTGGTCTGGCCTGGGGCGGCGACCTGGTAGCAAGTGCTGCGGCCACGGGTACGGGTGGTAAGTTACCAGGAGAAACTGAGTTTGGGTTTTGGATGGCTATACTGGAAGGAACGTTTTGAGTGGGAACAGAACTGGACTGTCCGCTACTGCACGGCATCGGAGCTGACGCTTCGGGTTGAGCCACTCCCGAAGACCCTTCCCTAGACGGTGGCGGCACAGCTAAGGCATTACGTGGTACCGCTACCATATTACTTGAATACCTTCGTCTTAACTGGTCAACATGTCTGTGTGCCTCTCTACCCATCGTGTCTAACGTCTTATAATCCGTGATCCCTAATCTTTCCACTACTTTACCCGGGACCCACTTACAATTTCCCTGATATTGCCGTATCCACACCTCCTCTCCTACTTGGAAAGCTCTACCTGAACCATATTGAATAGCCTGCGCTGGTCTACTACCATTCCTACTACGATCAGGTCTTAAAAGATCAAGTTTCGTCCTTAACTTCCTTCCCAGCATGAGAGTGGCCGGACTTTCGCCAGTCGTGCTATGTTCAGTGTTCCGATAATGTAATAAGAATTTATTCAAGAACACTGAAATATCCTCCTTATTTCGAATTGCTTTTCGGATTACTCTTTTAATAGTTCGAACAGCATTTTCCGCGGCCCCATTAGACGCTGGGTGGTACGGAGCCGAAAATAAGTGTTCGATACCATGAGTTTTGATGAATTTCAAAAATTCTGCGCTCGTAAAGGGTGGCCCATTATCTGTCACTAATTGACGTGGTAAACCCCATCTAGCAAAGATTTCTTCTAGTATACTTAGTGAAAAACGAGCGGCCGTACTAGGTACAGGGTAAACTTCTATCCACTTTGATTTAGCATCTACCAAAACTAAATAAATTTTATTATGTAATGGACCCAGAAAATCTAAATGTACTCTGGACCATGGTTTTGACGGGCACGGCCACGGCACGGCGGCGTGTCGCGGCGGCGCGTCGGCCTCCGCGGCGCACAGGGCGCAGCTTCGGCTAGAGCGCCTCTACTGCTTCGTCGACACCGGGCCACCAATCATAACTCCTAGCTATGGCTTTTGTTTTAGTTATTCCCATGTGGGCCTCGTGAATGTGGTCTAGTACCCGAGTCCTACATTGCTGAGGAATCACCACTCTGTGACCCCACATTACGCAATCCACTTCTTCGTAGAGCTCTTTTTTCCTATTAAAATATGGTTGCAATTCTCTAATGTCATTAGTCTCAGGCCAGCCTTCCCTGATGTATGATAATATTTTACTTAATAATGGATCGCGAGCTGTCTCTAAACTTATATTATTAGCATCCAGTAATAAATCTTCTTGCATTACATGTAGATAAGTTTGTTCTGGGGGGTCAACAGAAATGTTCTTGCCGGATGAGTTTGGAATAGGCAACCGTGACAGACCATCTGCGCCGTTCTGTTTGGTACTTATATACTCAATATCGTATGTGTAGGCAGACAAAATGACTGCCCAACGTTGCATACGGCTTGCAGCCATTGCCGGAATACTATGCTTTGGCCCAAAAATACTGACTAAAGGCTTATGATCAGTCCTAAGAGTAAAATGTCTACCATACAAATATTGATGCAACTTTTGCAAACAAAACACGATTGCAAGTGCCTCCCGATCTATCTGTGAGTAGTGCTTTTCCGCCTCAGTGAGCGCACGGGACACATACACGATCGGCCGCTCCGCGCACCCCTGCCCCGAGCACTGAGTCAGCACTCCTCCTACTCCTTTAGCACTAGCGTCACAGGTCAAAGTTAGCGGTCCATCTGGATCATAGTGGGCTAACACTTCTACACTCGTTAAAATTTCCTTGATCCTAACAAAAGCCTTCTCGCAATCTCTAGACCACTTCTAGTGTATACTTTTCTTCAACAGTTCATATAGGGGAGACAATATGCTACTAATGTTTTTGACAAACTTAGCATAAAAGTTGACTAAACCTAAAAATGATCTTAATTGGCTCACGTCCTCTGGACGTGGAATTTCCACGATAGCTGCTATCTTATCCTGATCTACTTTAACTCCCTCCTTCGAAATAATATAGCCTAAATATTTTACATCTTCCACAAGAAATGAACATTTACTTTAGTTTCATACCGTGACCTAGTAACCTATCAAAGACTTTTTCCAGGGTCACCAAATGCTCCAACCGATCCCCTTTTGTCCCGATAATTACGTCATCTAAGAATACTTCTACACCAGGAATACCGTTTAAAAGATTCGACATAATGCGTTGGAAAATTCCCGGACTAGAAGATAGACCAAATACTAACCGATTATATTTGAATAAACCTCTATGCGTATTAATAACTGTAAACTCTTTAGAGTCATCAAGTTCCACTTGATTGTACGCTTGAGAAAGATCGATTTTTGAAAATAGACGAGCTCCGTTCAGATTTACTAATAAATCTTCTATCCTAGGTAAAGGGTACCTATCGACCAGTAAGACGGGATTCAACGTAACCTTGTAGTCGGCACAAATCCGTAATCCGCCATCCGCTTTACGTACCGGCACCAACGGAGTAGCCCAATCTGAAGCGTCCACAGGCTCAATGATACCGTCCCGCAGCATGCAGTCCAGCTCCGCGTCCACCTGGGCCTTGAGCGCGTACGGCAGCGGCCGCGCGCGGTGGAACACCGGCACCGCGCCCTCGCGCACCCGCAGCCGCGCCTTGCCGCCTGTGAACCGTCCCTGTCCGCCGAACAATTCTTTATACCTGTCAATTAACATTTTCAAATCGTCGTTAGTAGTTTTAAGCCGAGCTTCCATATTTTCCATCCGAACTTTACAAACATCATTGTGGTTGAAAGATGGAATTTTCACACCTAATTCTGACAGCCAGTGCCTACCCAATAAAGACGTAGTTCCTCCATCAAGAATAAATAATTCTAACTCTTTGGAGCTATTTCCCAGCCTAACTATTGGTTTGATAATGCCTATTGGTTTGACACAACTTCCGTCATAAAATTTGAAAATAAGGCCACTCTTTTCAATTTGTCTTGAACGGAAATACTTGTCGTAGGTATGCTTACTTATACACGACATTGCAGACCCTGTATCAATTTCCATATGTACTGGTACACCATCTATTTCCAACTTTAAGCTTACCGGCTTGTACTTGCTCAAACTGAGTTTATGTAACTCCTCCGCCTCAAAGGAACAGAAATCCTCCTCAGAGTCCTCACTTGTATCTTCCACGTGATTTACTCTCTTTCCCGACTTGAAATTTTCCTTCGGGTTTGGACATACACGTCGTAAATGGCCAACTTTCTTACATTTACGACACATAAATTTCTTGTATCGACAATCTTCTTCTGCATGACCGTCAATTCCACATGCAGCGCAGTTACTTCCGGTTCCGGGTCGCCCAATAACTCGCTCCGGCCGCGCGCGCCTCTGCCGCTCGCGCTTCCCGGCCACTGCGTTGGTGTGCACGGCTGCCGAGGTAGCCGGCCCTGGCATGACAGCCACCGACTTCTCCACCTCCGCCGCATCACGCTCCGCCGCTTCTAATGAGCATGCCAACCTTACCGCATCATTGTAACTCAAATCATTTTCCGCAAACAACCGTTGCCTTATGATATCACTCTCAATCCCACACACTAATTGATCCCGCAGGTTATCTTCTAAATAATTTCCAAATTCGCAAAATTTTGACAGCCTCTTCAATTCCCGTATATAGAGCGCAATCGACTCACCAATCTGTTGTCGCCTTCGGCGAAAACGATAACGTTCCGCCATCACGGACGGCCGCGGTTGCAAGTGTTCCCTCAAGGCAGCTACTGCTTTGTCGTAAGACAGCTCCGCTGGTTTTACGGGACTCACCAAACTGCTTAAAATTTCGTACGTTTCATCGCCCATAGCAGCGATAAGCGTCGGAAGCCAAAGTTCGCTTGGCACTTTATTTACCTTGAAATACATCTCAATTCGCTCTACATAAAGAGACCAGTTTCCAGTATTAACCTGGAATTCGTTAATTTTGCCGAAAGACATCGTTATTTAGTAATTTGTAATTATTTTATCCTCGTCGCCAATGAAGTATATATTGAGATATAAGAGTGACAGGGATGACAGCTTGTCATAAATGTTTCATAAATACTACACCTAGGATCTCCTTTAATGAGTTGCACCCTGTCAGCTTGACCTGTCAAGCATCTATCTTGAGTCTTCTACAGATCTTCATCCAAGTCAATGGACGTCTTTACTTAAGAACTCATTAATCTCAGCAGTAGTAGGTTTATCTTGAGACATGACCATTCCAATTCCAAAGGGGGGGGGGGGGAGGGGTACCTGATTAAAATTATTTTATTTTTGTGCTCCTCTCTTTCCCTCTCTCTTATTATTATTAGTATTTTTTCTTTTTCTCTTTATTATTCAGTTCTTTCTTTTTATCAGTTCTTTCCTTTTGTTTATCACTGCGCCACTCAGCTTAAGGTTCCGCCAGAATACCAGCGCTACTGTGGCATCCAATGTCGTGGCAGCTTATGCTGAGGCTGGGACCTTGTTAGCTGCGCAATCACTATGTTTTTTTTCTTTTATTTTTATGTTAGTTTACTTCTACTGTACCTATTAATTGTTTGTGTCACTTTTATGTCTATGTACTGTGTATTGATTGTGTGCTAATAAATAAATTATTATTCTTATTCTTATTCAATTACACTTCAATTTGCTATTTCATAATCAACTTTATTATATTTCAAATTGAGATCAGTTACGTAATTTTTATCATTTGATTTTGTTCATATACCTACTTCAATAAGGAGTACTTTACTATGAATATGCTAGCATATCTATACATCTATACAAATATTATAAAGAGGAAAGGTTTGATTTTTTGTTTGTTTGTTTGTTTGTTTGTATGAATTGAATAGGCTCCGAAACTACTTGGCAGATTTGAAAAATTCTTTCACCGGTGGGAAGCTACACTATCTACGGGTGACATAGGCTATATTATATTTTCAAAAAAATTAGGGATCCTTACTAAAACTTCAATAATGTAATTAAAGGTGACCTGAAAAATTCCTTACATCGCGTGCGCTGCGAAAATTATTGATGATAGAACAAAGTCATGCACTACGACTTTGCAGAACTCATCATTATCTACAAAAAGTGTCGGGATAGCATATGACTAAATATTATAGTTATGTCACAATAAGCGGTTTTTTAATCTACAAAATGTATTAATATGCCGCCTCTTTTAAAGGCTCTTTATTTGTACCTTGGTATTAATCCTTATCAAAATAAATTACTTTATATTCAAGATAACTTCAATACCTTTATATAACTTTTTGAATTATTCAATTCGGACATTTAATTCGAAAGATATCATGAGTTTAATAATGCAAGTATTAGAAAAAAGTCGCTTGGTTGCCGCTCACCGCGCTCAGCTAGCCAGCATGCGATGTAGGCTCCAAGCGTCACTGGGGTAAGGGAGGAGTCAATGTAATAAAATAAATTGCAATATTTATATATATAATACGTACATATTTTAGTACCTATTGCACCCGTGCGAAGCCGGGGCGGGTCGCTAGTTACTTATACAATTTATACCTTGAAAGTGAGATAGAGGTAGGCGATTTTGGACAATAACATAACAGACGAGGTATCTTATTAATGGTGGTGTACCTACTTGAAAATCTCTAAAGAAAATTTTGTTCGTTGTCTTTAGGTAATCGTTTACGGTTTTAATTAGAGATTTGAAGTATATACATTCATAGTATATTTACCCACTGGTTCGTTAAATACTACCTGAAATAAAATCCTAAATTAGGATGAAAATGGACTAAGTGGTCCGACTATTTTTTAAAGATATATTTTAGCGCTAATGTTATTTATTTGTAAACTTAACTTTTTTTGTGTTTTAGTATTTAAATTACATTTTGTTTTTTTTTCTATTTTTATAAAAATAAATTGTTTTTGAAACGTAAATACTATGTTTTGCTTTTTGGGTTCCGTACCCAAACGGGACCCTATTACTAACACTTCGCTGTCTGTCTGTCCGTCTGTCTGTCACCAGGCTGTATCTCAAGAACGTGATGGCTAAAAAGTTTAAATTTTCACAGGTTGTGTATAAATTTATGTTCCTGTTATACTAAAAATACAATAAAATAATATTAAAGGGGGCTCCCATACATCAAACTTGACCTTTTTTGCTTGATTTTAATAAAACCTGTATGTACATTTTAATACTTTCGCGTTCCATTTTAAGCATTTAAAATAATAACCAGTCAGCTCGTGACCACGGTTGGTGCTACCCATGGACCTAATATAATAAACAGGACTGATAACTCTGAAAATTTTCATTATGAAAAATGAACACTATTGCAATGCAATAAAGTATTAATTCCTGTGCGCTTTACACAGATGCAAATCCGAGCCGACAGAGATAGCCAGGACGGATGCGTGTGTCTCGTTCTTTGATCTTTCTTAGATCTTGCCAGCATAAAAAAATATTTCTGATCTAAATTTTGCCTGATCAAAAACTCAGTTTATGCACTTGTATTTAATTGTTATTTCAACAATTGTAAAATAATAAATTATATTTTAATTTATTTCTTTGATTTTATACATAAACTATAAAGAAAACGTAAAATAGTATTTGCTTATTTCTAATTTCCTAGTGGTAACCCTCTAAAGCATCATCATGAACTGTCATGGTGTCAGTAAGTCAAACTGTCATTGAGTGAGTTTATCAAAATAAACAATTCTTAGGCACCTTTTAAGATAAAATGGTGAAAAAATGTTGCGTTTATTCTTGTTCAAGTGAATCATATAGTGATTGCCATATATCGTTCCACAGGTAAGCTTAAAATAATCTTATTGTAAATCTTACCACTAGGGTACCCATAATTCTCGTAATATTTCAATTGTGTGCTCGAGTTAGTTCTTCACTGTTGTACATTTATTTACAGTTACCTACCTTAAAAATGAAGTAATGCGACAAAAATAGCTCAGCAATACACGTAAAGCAAAAAATCACTAAAAATTCTGTCGTATGCAGCCGGGACTTGCTATACCTACGATTTCTCATGTGGTATCATTAGCAGAGATCGGAATAGGTAGAGCTATTTTTGGTACTTGTGATATGTTGTAATAATGTGGACATGCTCGAAGTCCCGGATTTTAAAAATTGATCCCGGGATTTTATTTGAGTTGGAAATTACTTTATAAACAGCTGCTTAATTCTTAGGAAGTTAAGCCACACACCGCGCAAGGTTGATAATGAGATATAAAGATGAAAACACAATTTGTCGCGCGACCTCACTGAAACAATCAATTAGTGGAATTCGTTGTATTATCCTATGAAACGAATTCGACCGGGCGATTCTTTCGACAAAGTCTGAGCGCTCAACGGGCTACCAATGTGTTTTAATAACTTAAAGATTCACGGGTTTGGGATTAGTGAAATAAAAAGAAATTGTGTTCTTAAAAAAACATTTTTATTTTTCTATAACAATAATGTTGTACTTACATACGAGAAACAAACATCAGGCTAACGAACTTATTCATAAAAACTAACACAATTACAAACTTTAAAAATTAAACACATATATTATGAAAAAAAAACATTAATAAACCTTTTTGAGGCTCGTCTTTCAGCCAAGCCGCAGACGTATAACAACTATGAGTATTTCGTGGAGATTTTTGAATGAAAAATTTAATAAATAAATCCCGGAAATAAAAAATATTATAATTTATTTTTCATATACTTACTCGCGTACCCGTACGCGTACAACTTACGGAAACTAACTAGGAACTGGCTGGTGTGAACTACAAGTTTATTCATTTGTCGATTCCTCGTTTTCATCTTCGGCTTCACTGAAAGTTTGACCATGGCCCGAGTAATTGAAATAAATAACAATATTTTTTTCTATGTTTTCTAATTTTAATCTATTTCTTTTGACATCTAATATCCACTTATAAGTAGAAAATGAGCGTTCAACATCTGTGGAGGCTAACGGCGCTAATTCGTAAGGCAAAAATTCGTTATTTATTTCATTACTCGATAATTTTTCACTATATTCTCTAATTGTATCAAGATCCGGATTTCTTTTCATGACATTTTCAATTTTGTCTTTTATTTTATTCGAATTACACTCATTTATTACAGCTCTGACTTGGTCAAAAGCTAATAGCGATTCAGTAATTGTTATATTTTGTTTTTGCAATTCTTTTACTGAAAATGGAATGACCATAAAATATTCTTCTATGTATTTTAACTGCTCTTGTATATGGTCTTTTTCTAATATAATTTTCGCGTTTCGGATTGCCATTGAATCAGAGCTGCGTAAATGAGACAAAACATCTTTAATTTTATGAAAATACTTTGAGTAGTACGATGCCGCCTCCAGCCAAGTGCCCCACCTAGTTATGACTGGTTGTGGAGGCAGAGGTAAATTGGGATACAATGCTTTCAAAATTTTAACTCGGCTTGGGGCTTTTAAAAATATTTTCTTTACATTTGCTATCAACATGTCTATTTCATGGTACTCTGCCCGTATTTGCTCAGATACGCGATGAAGAGCGTGTGCCAAACAGGTCACATGTTTTAATTGCGGTAAATAATTCTTCAATTTACGACCCGCAGCTAACATATATGCTACACTGTCAGTACATAACACCAAGACATTGTCAACTTTTATTTCGAACGAGTTTTGCCATAGATTTTCCAAACACGCGATAGCAAAATTTGCTATAGTATTTCCGTTCACTACCTCAAGCATTTTACATGCAATCAAATAGGGCCGACCTGAAAAGTTCCCATTTAAGGGTTTTACTAAAAAATAAACAATGTAACGACCTAAAAAGTCTGTTGTCTCATCCAGCGATATCCACAATTTCTCGTCTTTGACGGTTTGATAAATTGATGTAATCTTATTTTTATAAAACTTGTCCAAATAAATTTTTCGTAATAGTGATTCGTCAGGCATTTTCTTATTAGTGCACTTGCAACAAGAATCACAGCACATATATTTTTGGAAAAAGTCCTTGAACGCAGGATTTTTCATTTGTGACCATGGAATGTTGCATATAATTAAAAACTGTATGAGGTCAAAGTAAAAATCCTCTTGAGGCAGTTTATAGGTTCTTTGATGTACTGCGCCTTCAATATGCCTTTTTACATTTGATTTCTTGGTTGATATGTGGCTTTCACACTTGCTGCAGTATATTGTACAGCTAGCGGGGTCGTAAATCAGCTCAGGATAATTGCATATCCACTTTTGAACTGTTTCAGCCTTGATTGAACTCATATCTGAGTAGTATACCTAAAAAAATATAGACAGTGGTTTAAACACATTGAATATTTAGGAAAAATACAAGTAGAAAATTATTGTTCACAAGGATGAAATAGCATTATTTAGTAGAACAATTCTTTAGATGTTCCTAAAAAAATAAGAATACATTTAAATTCGCGTTGGAAAAATCTAGTTTTGACCAATTTAACTCAAAATTGAAATCTATAAATATATCCAAAAGATCTCCTGACAAAATAACTTTAAACATGCAATCGTCAAAGCTAAGAATGCCAACTCAGAGTTCGTTAAGGCGAAGGTAATGCAGACCTAGCGCCACCAATTGATTTCTTGTATAACTTCTAAATCAAATCAATTTTCAACAATTCAAAGCGTAAGGTGCTAGAAAAACACCTTTAATATTTATTGAATCGCTGTACACCACTTTATGCTCTGTAATTTGCTCACAAAATGGTTTTCTGTCCAAAGTGACTACTTTAGGCGTGAACCTGTTTTGTGGGCAAACTACAAAATGAAAAATGGTATATAGAGATTTGATAAATATTAGATGCCCTTGGACTTTCAATTATTGAAAATTGATCTGATTTAGAAGTTACAAAAAGAAATAAATTGGTGGCGCTAGTTCTGCTTACCCTTCACCTTAATGAAAGCTATTACAAAGATATACGTCCTATTAAAGTATTGTATTTATTAAAAATTTAGTAATTTACTCAATTAAAGACCAACGCTACTGGAACGTGAATGTATCAAAAGAAAAAAGCTCTTAAGCAAAACAATACTATCTTATATAATATGAATACATTTGCATTGAGGAAATCTAGTTTTAAAAACAATTTAACTCAAAATCAAAATCTATCAACATACCCAAAAAGATTGCCAGAAAAAATAGCTTCAAATATCCAATCGTCCGAGCCAAGAATGCCAAATCGGAGTCGGTTAATGCAATATGTTAAAGAAAGATACTTCCTATTATAAACGTTTCTTCATTCCTTAAGTAGCAATTGAGACATTTTAATATACATGCTATAAACGCTTATGCCAGAAGTACAAGAACGCTCTTTAGTAGAACAATACAGGTTTTCATATCAATCACATGAACACATTAATGATTAAATTTAAAGCTAAAAAAGAAAACCAATAAAAGATTTCCAGAAAAAATAACTTTAAAAATTCAATCGTTAACCATATAGTCCATTAATGTAATTTAAAAAATGCGTCCCATTTAAAAAGTATGCTTCTTCAGTAGCATTTGAAATCATTACTACTTTATTGTGATTGTATCAAAAACCCTCTTTAGTAAGACAAAACATATTTTCATAACAAACGAGAAAACATTCTACACTGAGAAAATCTAGATTTAATGGAAATTTAATTAATGAACTTACCAAATAGATCACCAACTTCAAATATCCAATCATCCAATACAATAAGGCCAAATCAAAGTCCGTAAATGCACGCCGAAATAGTCGTATTAAGTAGGTTCCAGAATCCAATAAACAAGCCAGGGTCAAACAGGATTCACCACACAAAACACAACAGGAAGCAAGCGAGCGCACTCTACGAACCGAAGTAAGTGAGTGAGTTACCGATTTATTGCTAATAGAAAATTTGAATGCGGTAAAAAGAGACAAAATCTCGTTAAGCGGGAGCGCCTCGCATTCCCGCTGTTGTTTTCTTTTGTTCTCACATGCTGTGTTGTGCGTACTACAAATGTGGCAACGTCGCGCGTGTGCGATTAGAATTTTGCAACTTCGGAGATTCGATGCGTTAATGTAAGTTTGACAACGTCGCGCGTGCAGCGGTTTACATAAGAAGAGCTACTTTTTGTTATCTTCATTTATTTATTTTTGGATTTTATATAAATTCCGGGATTGTAGTCAAATCCCGGGACATGTCCATATTAACATCTATGTTTGCGGTCAATGAACCAAAATAGCTCTACCTATTCCGATCTCTGATCATTAGTAATTGTTTATCATGGTTCAACGCAACAACATACAACAAGATTTAATTTTAGGAATCTTAGTCTAAACACCTAATCAAGTATTTTAAAAAACACTATTTGTATATACACTATACATAGTTTTTTAGGTTCCATACTCAAGGGGTAAAATGGAACCCTATTACTAAGACTTCGCTTTCCGTCTAACTGCCATCAGGCTGTATCTTGTGAACAGTGATAGTTAGTTATAATTTTAATTTTTTGATGCCTTTATAACAACATCAAATACTTAATACTAAAAAACAAGATAATATACGTATGTAAAGGGCTCCCATACAACATACGTGATTTTATAGCTTGCCGGATATTGATAGCTATTACAGTTAGACACTTAAAATATTGACGGAATACACTTTATTTAAAGACAAATAATTAAATTGAAATAAAATAAATATTTAAGAAGGATTCGTTTTACAGTCAAATATAGTAAACCTTTACGACTTATGTACTTGGCCCGGTTTATTTGTACTTAATTCTTTACATGAGTATTATTTTGTAGGTCATAAACTGGATGTAATATGTTGCACTAAGTTAACTGTATTGTTTATTTTACAGAAAAAATAAGTTCTCAGTAATACATTGAGCCACCGACCACTACCAGACTCTGACGAAGAAATCCTACATCCTGCCACCTCTTAAATATATTATCATGTTTAAAAAGTAGTTTCTCAGTCGTTTAATCGATCAAAATGTTCAAATGATGTTTTTTGGTTAATATTAATATTGGCACTGAAAACAATCTGTTGCCCACCGTGATCAGAAGTAAGGTAAAAAATCGTAGACATAGACTGGCGTACAATTATTACAAAAGCCATTCATTAAACATGTAGCCGAAGCGGCTGTAATTGTACTTACTAGCAATTATTTTAAGCATTGTTTCAACTATATTTTCTTGTCATCTGTATCAACCAAAGCATGTAAATGGCTAAATATAATAATAATAATAAATAAATTTAGGGTTATTCTCGTTGTCCCTACCAGGTGCGTGTCCAGCAGTGGAAAATTCAATAAATGATTCAAATTTATTGCCATTGTCCCCATTGGAGTAAAAGGGAGTATAATTATACATAAATTATATTGAAATAATTCAAGGTAATTTTTTCAAACCTATAAACATAAAAGTAATGCTGTCGCGGTTGTTTTCAACAGTCAAATCTGTCCAGACGATAACTTTGGAACATGACGACCTCCGTGGCCAGATGCGAACGGGCCGGACTTTGTTGTTGTACCATCTCTGAGGTCCCGGGTTCGAACCCGGTCAGGTCAATAAGGGAAATGATCTTTTCTGTATTGTCTCGGGTCTGGATGTTGTGGTACCGTCGTTGTTTATGATTTATGTAACACAAGTGCTTTAGCTACTTACCACAGAATCTGAGCAATGTATGTGATGTTGTCCAATATTTATTTATTTATTTTACTAGATGTAGTGGGGACAACGGGCTAAATTTTAATTATTTAATCAAATGTCCGTTATCAAAATAAATCTTGTTGTCACCCTATTAGAAAGGGACACGCGCCTCTGTGGTAGCTATCTCGCTCGGCTCGTTTTTTGGCTGCGAGTGCTCGGTCCTGTTTATTATACTAAGTCCATGGTGCTACCTAACCGAAACGTCGGGCAGTAAGTAGTTCGTATTAACTAGGTACTAAATAAAAATGGTGTCGCGTTTTGACCCGTTTAATGATTTTAAATGGTTAAAACCTGTACGGTCAGTATCATTTGTTTGTTTGTACATCTCATTACCTTGTCACATTAAACCACCGCGTGACTGAGGAAGTAAAATAGACAGTAAGCTTAACGTAAATAAATAAACTTGCACAACATCACATACATTGCTCTGATTCTGTGGTAAGTAGCAAAAGTACTTGTGTTACATAAATCAGAATCAACGACGGTATCGTAACGCCCAGACCCGAGAAAGTGTAGAAAAGTTCGTTTTTCACTTTAACTTAAGCAGAAATCGATCCTGGAACCTCAGATAACGCGGCGCCAAAGCCTGACCCGCTCACCTCTCGGCTAGAGAAGTAAAATGTGATAAAGTACTGAGTGGTTTATCAATTAAAGATGCTGAAACGTCATAAGAGAAATAATAAGAGAGGTAGCGCGAACTGGAGCAGCCCGACTGGTGAAATACCTCTGTACGATTTGAGCTTAGTTGACCACGCACACCGTACAGGAAGTTGTATGATGTTGATGTTGTCCGGCACGTAGTTGACGGTGCCAGATAGTAGTTAAAGTGTAGGTTTGGAGAACGGAAAGAGTCACTTCACGAGATGTAGTTTATTGAAGTTACTAGATATACAGTTAGTTGATAGATAGGTCTTTTTCCGATCGTGGTGGTTTTCGAACTCAGTTGTTTAGTAAAGTATAGTTAGTTAAGTGTAAAGTGCTGACGCGCGTGACCTAATTTAGCCGCGGCGCGTCCGGCGAACAAAATGTGCGGTGTAGACCGTACATGCTCCCGACCGCAAAGATAAACTAACATTGAAAAAGATCCCATCATGTCAAAATTCATAAGTAGTAAAAAGTACAAAAGTAAAAATGTTAAAACTACAATACAAAGTAAAAATTCATTCAAAATTAAATGAGACATTTTCATGACACTGTTTCACTGAGCCTGTCGGTGGCCGGATTTCTTGCATCTCTATGTCCTCTGATGTTATATTATTGTCGGTCGTTCCTTGGTGCTGCATGACGTCTGACGCGGCGGCAACGCTTCCTCGCCACCCACACGATTGCGCCGATTAGAGCAGAGCCTAGCAAAATGTAGCAGATTGAGTATTGATGTATATCATGTGTTGAAACAGCCAGGCCGCGGCGTTCTTCTTCCCTTTGTACAGTGAGCTTCTGATCAATCTTCTTCATTGATGATTCATCAGATTCGTATGTCAAGTTAGGCATGTTTCGAAAAGTTAATTCTACGACTTTGTTTATAGAGGAGTTTATGTTTGGAATGTGCACCTCAGAATCCATCTTCACATCACTGTTGAACTGGTTGTGAGCATAGATTGTCATCTCTTCAGCTTGTAACATGCATCCTTGAGCTATTGTTAATATGCTAGAGGCTGTTATACTGTGCACTGTTACGTCATTATCGCATATCATCCGTATGACACATTTATCGCAACATATAATCAACCATGTGTTTGTGGTATGCAACTTGATCCAGGAATCCCGGCATTGACCGTTTCTGATTTCACAGGGCAAGGTAACTACCTTGATCCAAAAGTTTTGCTTCGCAAGGCGCTTTATTGTTACGTAAATTGTATATGGGCAGCTTCGCATTACAGATATAATTATCTACGCTTCTCTGAGTGCAGCGTTTTATGTCTTCTTGAGATAATGTAACGTAAGTATTTTTTCTTAAGTTGACTGCGATGAAATCTGATGTTACTCGAACCCATCTTGTCATCTCATCGTTTAGATAAATAGGTAATGGGATCGCTTGATAGAAAGTAAAGTCTTCATCACATATTAGCGGGATATGCACTTCGAATAGAAAAAAGTTGTTAGTTATTCTGCCTCTGACGTACAGTAGATGATATATGTCTCTGATCTGCTCTCTAATGCTGTCGATAGGTAGAAACAATGTCTTAGGCAGGAGCGCCGATATTTCAGTTGGTTGTTTTATTAAGTTGACTGGCGTGAGTAAATGTATGTCAATGTGACCTTGGTAGATATCCGTCAGCGTATTGAAAAACATCTCCTGCATTCTTCTTAAATTAGCCAAAAGTAGTGAGGCTGTAATAGACGATGAACTAAAATAATTTATGGCCATCAGGGCTTCCATGCCAGTTTCCATCTTGACAAAGCTCATGTTCGCTTCAAGCAAAAACTTGTTGATGGTTTCAAACTGTAGCTTGATGTTGGCCTCGTTTTTCTTTAACACGTTATTCTCTAATTGTACAATCGATGTTTGATTTTTAACTAGTGCGAGTAGGTACCTTTCATTGTTTTGAATGGCCTTGATATCTTGGTGGTATTTCTCAGCAAAACGTTCGTCAAGGATTCCAAAAAGGCTGTTGGCAACGTAACCAACTCCGTCGATCAGTCCACGTCTTTTTCTTGTTGACAGATGCTGTTGAGGTGCTAGTAACATCGTGTTGTAGTAGTTCAGTAGGTTCATTTCGTGGTATAATTGGTCGACCGTATTTCTGCAGTATCTGGGTTCCATTTTCTCACAGGCTTTATTTAAATGATCAAGATAAATCAGCATACTCTGAGTTCCTTCCCAATAAGTTGTTAGATTATAGTACATCAATAGGATCCATTCATCGTGTATAAGTTGTATTTTGCCATTTAAATCGTAATAAATCGGTCTATTTTGTAGGCTTGTAATTTGAGTGACAGTCTCCGACGCGCTGACATGCGACCCCGTTGTTATTGTAAATAATGTAAGCAACGTCGCAAATGTTGCCCAATAACTTCGTTTACATGATTTTATAATTTTACGTCTGGGTGTTCTGATTTTGAGACTGGGTGTATAAAGATTTTTTTTTTTGGTTCTTTTTGGACATATGTTAATTGCTGATGTAGTACATTCTTGTTTTCACTATCATTTATGGGTAGTGGTGACAGTTTTGTGATAGGCCGTTTTATTAATCCAATTTTCGTTTTGATGGTAGTTACTCTGACAAGGCCATCACTGCCCGGATGAAGCTCCTTTACTCGTCCAAGTGCCCACTTTCCAGGGGGTTGGTTGTTTTCCTTTATAAGTACAACATCGTCTATTTTGATGTTTGGCGTGGTTGTTTGCCATTTGCTCCTTATTTGCAGTTGTTGCAAGTAATCGTTTGACCATGTTTTCCAAAAACGTTGCAACATATGACATGTAAGCTGCCAGCGTTTTCTGAAGTCTATGTTTCTGATGTCACTGCTGTCTGACTGCGGCAGGGACATAATGGGACTTCCAATAAGAAAGTGCCCCGGCGTTAGGCAGTTATAGAACTCTTCCGGATCTTCCGTAAGAGGACAGAGGGGCCTAGAATTAAGACATCCCTCAATTTCAGTTAATATGGTAATCAACTCTTCGTATGTTAGTTTTTGATCTCCGAGCGTGCGCTTCAAGTGGTGTTTCATCGCCTTGACAGCCGCTTCCCAGAGACCACCAGCACTGGGCCAAGCCGGCGCGTTAAAATGCCATTGGATTTCAAGTTTGTTGATCTCGTCAAAGAACTGCGGAGGTAATAGCAGCTGGAAGCTTTCAAAATCTTCTTTTAGGAGCTTGGACGTGCCCACGAAATTAGTTCCATTGTCGGAATAGACGTGTTTTGGTGTTCCTCGTCTTGCGCACATCCTCTTGAATGCAGCGACGAACGTTTCGGTACTTAGGTCCGTTGCAAGTTCTATGTTTTGTTGTTTATTTCCGATCCATCTGTTAATTTTAATCTCTTTGATATAAGTTAGTTCTTTTCTTAGTTTCAGCCATTTTTCGCCAATTTCTTCAGGTAAAATGTCGTCCCATCCAATTTTCTTTGTCCAAACATTTTGAAATAATAATTTTGCTGATACGGTGATTGGTGCGAGCCATCCGAGAGGGTCGAAGAGTGTCGAAATTTCTGATAATAACTGTCTCTTGGTTTGTCGTTTTTCAGAATTGTTGATTTTCCAATCAAACATGAATGTATCTGTTCTCGGATTCCAAGCCAATCCTAGAGTTTTTTGTGACGTTTCATCCTTGAAATCAAATGTTGAGATGTGTGCAATTTGATCAAGTGATAAGTTTTCTAATAGTTCTTGTTTGTTGCTCGACCATTTGCGTAGATTCATTCCTGCCCCTTTCAATAAGCTAATCAAGGCTTGTTGTATCTCCTTTGCTTTTTCTAACGAATGATGACCGGCGATGACGTCATCAACGTAAGTTTCGTTTTGTAAGATTTTTGCTGCCTCCGGGTTCTTGTGGCCGTCATCAAGAGCAAGTTGTTTCAGGGTTCTCATAGCCAACCAAGGGGCAGCCTTCGTTCCATAAGTAACTGTGCATAGTTCCATTTCTTGTAATAGTTTGTTAGGGTTGTCACGCCATAATATTTTTTGCAAACGCTGTTGTTCTGGGTCCAGCATAATGCATCGATACATCTTTTCGATGTCTGCTGTAAATACGTATTCATAACTTCTCCATTTTAGTATCAGAGTTTGCAAGTCTTTTTGCAGGTTTGGACCCTTCTCCATAAGATCGTTCAAGCTGTAGCCAGAGCTCGTTTTCTGGGATGCATTGAACACCACGCGAAGCTTTGTAGTGGAAGAGCCTTCGCGCAGCACTCCATGGTGAGGTAGGAAGCACTGGACCTCTTCTTGTGAGTTAGATTTTTTCATATGACCCAGTTCGATGTATTCGTTGATAAAGTCTGTGTACATCGTTTTAAGCGGAGAGTTACGCTGTAATCGTTTCTCTAACTGTAGGTATTGAGAAGTTGCGATATTTTTTGACTTCCCCAGTTTTTCTTCAAAATTATCACAGAGTGGCATCTTCACTACGTATTTTCCATTACAATCTCGTTTTGTCGTTTCTTGATAATATAGTTCACAGTAGTCATCTGTAGGTATATCATTGTTAGTTTGTACAATATCCTCAGTTTCCCAAAATTTTGTCAGTTCGTTTAAGTCAGTTAGTGTTACGCAACAGTTGAGGGTCCTTATACTGCCACAGAGGATCCAGCCAAGGTGAGTTTGTTGAGCAGTAGGAGAATGAAAATCGGGCTTTAGTAGACCTTCCATTATAATGTTCGAATAGATGTCGGCGCCCAGGAGTAAATCCACACGACGTGACATGTTAAATTCTGGGTCAGCAAGTTTTAAGTTTTTAATGTGAGCCCAGTTAGGTACTTGGAATGATTGGTTAGGCAGATTCTTAATAAGTTTCTTCATAATTAACGACTTCGCCTGAAACGCATAGTCCGAGTGGATGGACCTGCATTCCAAGTTGACGTATCCTGTGCAATCACCCGATACCGTGCCAACTCCTGATATCGATGCGTTCATTCTTTTCCTAGGCAAGTTAAGAAGTTGAGCGGCGTTTTCGCTAATTAAATTTACTTGCGAGCCCTGATCCAGTAGTGCTCGCAAAACTACGTAGGTCCCATCCAGAGCCTTAACCTTGAGTTGGGCGGTCGTGAGAAGTATCTCCGTGTCCTCATTCGATAAATGATTGGTTTGTCGGGTGGAAGTTGAGGGTCGTGGTTCAGAGTTATTTTTTCCAAAAATAATAGGTTTCTTCATGTTGTTATTGTGCAATAATGTGTGGTGCGGTAAATTGCATTCCTTACAAGTTTTAGCTGACTTGCAACGTTCTTGGCCATGACTGTAAAGGCAGTTTCTGCATACATGCAATTTTGTTACTGTGGCGTTTTTCTGTTCGACATTCATGTCATTGAACTTCGGACATTGCATCAACACATGTATTTCATTACATAGCGGGCATTTGATAGTACTCGTATTTGTAGTATAATAAGTTTTAGGTAGTTCTCGTTTGAATGGAAAATTAGGCTTCTTCACAGGTTGGTAAATCTTGTTGGTAGGCTTCTGTATGCCGGAAGTCTCCTTATTTTGATTTCGCATAGTTTCGAATGCCATAAATTTGTTTTCTAGGAATGCAGTGAATTCGTTCAAGTTAGGAATTTCTCGTGGTTCGCTCAAATCCTTTGTATATTCGTTGAAAGTTATTGCGTCAAGTTTTTGCGACATAATGTGTACGATAATCGGACCCCAGGTTAGTGTATTGACCTCCATGTTGGCGAGTCCGTTCAGGCTTTCAATTATGATGTCATGCATTTTCTTTAGATTATATGCGTTTGGCTGCTGTATAGTAGGTAAATTAAAGAGCGTGTTCATGAATGACGTAAACAGCAAGCGGCGGTTGTCGTACCGTTGATTAAGGATCTCCCAACATGATTCATAATTTTCAACGCTTATGTGTAGGTGTTGTACAAGCCTTTCGGGTTCTCCTTTCAATTTTGATTTTAGATGTTGCATCTTCTGAGCGTTGGATATAGTTGGGTTTTTGTGTACGGTTTCCAAAAAAAGATCTTTAAACGAAATCCACTGGCTGTAATTACCAGTAAATTCGGGTATGTTTATTTTGGGTGTTGCTTGATGATAATGTGAGTTGGACCAAATCTTGGCGTTCAAATTCTTCCTGAGCTGATCATAACGATATTCTACTTCCGTAAACACTTGGTTGTAATTTACCTCTGATGTTTGCTGCAATGTTTCGAGTTCCCAATGAAGTTTATCGATCGCCTCCCACTTCGATTTCAGGATGCTGAGGTGATCTTCAATTTCCCACTTGTTACTTATCTCTTCCAGATTTGTTTTAGACATCGCCCGTTTTATAGCTTTAAAGTTGCATTCTTGTCGCTGCAGAAGTTGTTTAGTTTGGTCAGAGATCTTCGACTCCTGTTCCGGTGAAGGAAGCAAACTTGGGACTTCAGTTTCTCCTGGACTGGCAGTGGTTGCCAGCATAAGTTGCAAAATGTTTGTTTTCGTTGACTCGTACATTTCTTTAGTTTTCTCGTAAACGTTTTCGACAAAATAATGTATGTTTTTGTGTTCCAGGGTTTCAAGATGCTGATGGCGTTTCTCAAAATCTTCCCATTGGCTTTCCAGCGAGACAAGTCGCTTCGTTAGGTAGCCCGGCGTCTTTCTCGTCGGACTATCCTTTTTGTAGTTCGTGCATAAAGTCTTAATGTTTTCAAAGACGGTTTGCTGTAGCGTAAGTTCAGACATGATGATAGTTAGTTAGTTCTCCTTCTGTTAGTAAGTTAGCTCGATTGCCTGACACGTAGTTGACGGTGGCAGGGGAAGAGCGTGGCGTTGGTTTCACTCAGTGACCTCACACCCTCGATTACGCTATATGCGCCTTCTCAATTTAACCGGTGAGACCCGCTTGTGGGAAGCCGGCTAAACCGATTCGCTAACGTAAGTAAGGGATATAAGACTCACCAAGTTTTGCTCGAAGGACCAAAATGTACGATTTGCGCTTAGTTGACCACGCACACCGTACAGGAAGTTGTATGATGTTGATGTTGTCCGGCACGTAGTTGACGGTGCCAGATAGTAGTTAAAGTGTAGGTTTGGAGAACGGAAAGAGTCACTTCACGAGATGTAGTTTATTGAAGTTACTAGATATACAGTTAGTTGATAGATAGGTCTTTTTCCGATCGTGGTGGTTTTCGAACTCAGTTGTTTAGTAAAGTATAGTTAGTTAAGTGTAAAGTGCTGACGCGCGCATGACCTAATTTAGCCGCGGCGCGTCCGGCGAACAAAATGTGCGGTGTAGACCGTACAACCTCCACCTTACAGAAGACCGCAAAAAATCATACTCCGACTTGCAATTTAGTCTTTGCATTGCTCTTTTAAAATTGGTAATTAACTAACAGCATCACAAAGTGAGCACCTTCAAATCCAAACAATTTATGCAAAGAAGTTAGATTTTCTACACGAGATACATTCAATTAAATTAAGAATTCCCAATGTTTTTGATACTCAAATTACTATTCCAACAGGGAAAAAATTTCAAATCGAATTAGGAGTCTTTAAATTCAATAAACAAATATTTTTTACAAGTTATTTTAACATATTAAGTTCATGGGTTTTAATGACATAATCGTAACCAATTTAAAATTTCTTTAAATAAATGAGCTAGGTTTGTTTCTTTTACAAGCGCCATCTATATTTTGAAACCTGTACTAACATTTACTTAAGCTTGGACATGATACTTTTGATGAAAGCACGCTTATTTTAGTTTTAAAAGCAATCGAGAGAGGGCAGCAAAAACAATATAAACAGCGGAAAAATACGCGCTTAGGAAAACATTTTCTACATATGATAGATTATTATTCGTTTAGTGTTTTATAAATAAAAATGAATCCCTAGTATAGTATGTATGTGTATATTGTCAGAAATACTGAATCAAATTGTATAAAGTCTTTATTATATTCTTGATTGTCAAGACAAGGTTTGTAATAATAATTAAAGTTTATATTGGGATATTACGCGCGCGAAGCTAAAGCGGTCCGTTACTTACTATAAAAAAAAATAAGTTTTACTTATGTTGTAACGCAAACATAAAATTTAATTATGTATGTGCATAAACTTTTAAACATTTATTCATCGTCCTGTTATAAAGCAACATAGTCTTTCACGATATGTCGCCTACAAAAATTATTTCAATTCAGTATGTTTATTTTAGTTATAATATATTAATAAGCACGTAACCGACTTCTTATGTTTTTCACGGAACACAACGCTTGCGCGATGTAACTACGTTTAACGACATCTATTGACAGCATTTGGAACAAATTATAATGCAAGAAAATCTAAGTTTAAGGTATGAAAGGAAAGGTTCACTTATTTCGGTTTCAATATGTAACGATTCGTAATGTGTAAAAAATGACTATTCGTTTTTCTACGAGTCGTTAATTCTAATTCCAAATTTACTTTCTATACAGCTGTCATCAGTCGTCCGTCAGTCGTTTGTACCTTACGCCTTGTATCATTTATTACTATCCGTAACTAGACCAGATCGTTTTTCATATATTGGAACTGGACATTAACTAATATATAATATGTATAACATATATATATATATATATATATATATATAGATATATATATATATATATATATATATATATATATATATATTTCATATTACACTTCAAGATTGACCTCATCCCACCTGATGGTAAGTGGTAATGAGCTCCTAGCTTAAGGGTGAAAAGTACAAAATAAATCTGTTACTGGACTTGTCGCCCTTACCTTGAAGGCTTGCCCCTGCTACTAATGTAGCACCCCCCAAGAGCTCTGGAAACCTTACTGACACGCAGGAACACAACAACACCGAAGTGATTGTTATTTGGCTGCGGTCTTCTGTAAGGTGGAGGTGTTTCACCAGTCGGGCTGCTCCAGTTCGTGCGATAAATCGCTATGCCCTACCTCTCTTAAAACATAGTTCAATTGTTACAATTCGACCACTTTATTGATGATGAAACATAAATTTTTTTAGTATAAGTGACAAATTCTATGTGATGTTTTCTAATATTTATTTATTACTAGCTGTACTTGCGACTTCGTTCGCGTGGAGTACATCCTTTCATGGTCGGTTTTACCCCTACCTCCCTTATTATTTGAAATAAAAATAAATAAAATAAATAAATATTGGACAACATCACATACATTGCTCTGATCCTGTGGTAAGTAGCTTAAGCACTTGTGTTACAGAAATCAGAAACAACGAAGGTACTATAACACCCAGACCCGAGACAATATAGAAAAGTTCGTTTTCCTTATTGACCCGACCGGGGATCGAACCCGGAACCTCAGAGATAGCGCGACGCCCATGTCCGGCCCGCTCGCCTCTCGGCTACGGAGGTCGTCAAACAAAAAGTAGTCTTTATTTTAATCCAAGTTTCGAGCTATATTTGTGCCAATTTTCATATCTCTAAATTAAAAAACAAAAATTTTCCCATATAAACTTAAAAACCTTATTTTCTAACAAAAAGTAGCCTATGCCCGTTCTTGAGGTTCAACGTATACCTATACGAAATTTCATCAAAATCGCTTGAGAGGTTAAAGCAGGAAAGCGTAACAGACAGACAGAGTTATTTTCGCATATAATATTAGTAGGAATTATTAATTTATAACACCTCGTTTTTGTGTCCAGGATTTAAAAAGTATTTTTATTTTTTTTATAGTAGCGCAGTATATTGGCTCCTCCTAGCCTGATGGTAAGCAAGAGAGGAACCCACATCGCGATGACAACGGATTTGATATCGAAATAGCCTGTCCATTAGCATCGCCATACTGGCCCGCAAGATGTTGCTTGTATCTATCATCTCATGTGTTTTAGACCGCACGTATAATGTTCAGCAACTTCCATTGACAATCGGCTACTTGACAGTTTTTAGAAAAGTATTATAAAATGTACGCCTGTTCATTTTATATCCCAAGCTGTTCGATTTATCTGAAAAAATATAAATTACCACAGAGTAAAATAAGTATTTGTGTACACATTTAAAAAGCGTAAACGCTAAGTCACGTGACTGTTGAAGTTATGACGTCAACGTTCTATACATCAAACCAATACAGGTCGGAACGACTTAATTTTATGAAAATATCGTTATTTTAAATAAATGGAAAATGTTTCAATAAATCCTTAATACGGTTAGGGACACAATAATTCAATTTAATCGGTAAAATAATCATCGTTTCGCCACATTAAAATAAATAAAATACGCCGACAGCTGTTATTTGCGAATTCAGTGTTTAGTGACGTCACACAAATGGTGGATTCCGCTGCGGTTCTTTTATTCCTTAAATAAATAAAGTTAAATATTATTTTGCAAAATTAAAATACTAACTATGCTTTTAATAAAAAAATAAAAATATCAAATGATTATTTAGCTTATAAGTTTACATATCCTACACTTTTCATATTTCATAGTTAAGCGTCTTGCCGCGCCGACGTTGTTTGGGCGTTGCGTCGACGCGGCGCCCGCTCAGCGTCGACGCGGCGCCCGCACAGAACCGACGCGGCGTTTGACCGGCGCTTGCGCTGGGCGTCCTCTGCACATCGCGTTCGAGCGTCGCGCCGCGCTGACGTCATGTACAGTTATTTCGAAAATGGAAATGTAAGATTTGAATAACGCACAATATAATGTTTTATATTGCAGTGATAAATTAATGCTTTCAACTTGTAAAGGAAAAAATATATTTTACCTATTTGACACATGGCACGAAAAGGCAACTTTAGCATTTATTTTCTCGAAAACTAAAAGTACTTAATTGAAAATGGGTTTCTTCGGCAATATGAGCTAGTATTTTAAGCTACATCCATATTTGCTATCAGCTAAAAAGTCTTCTACCTACTGATTCTAAAACACGGGCGGGCCGAAACAATTGAGTTGATCATTGTACTGTTGTCAAAATAAACGCTGCGGCAGGCGTCGGGCCGGCGCGGCGCCTGTGGAGCGCACTGGGCGTTCATCATTTCGACCGCACCGCTGCGCAAGCGTTGCGTCGGCGCCGCGTCGACGTTGCGTCGACGTCGCGTCGGCGTTGCGTCGACGAAGCGACGGCGTTGCGTCGACGTCGCGTCGACGTCGCGTCGGCGTTGCGTCGACGTCGCGTTGGCGTTGCGTGGGCGTCGACTCTCAAAGAACGCTAGTGTGGGGTTACGCTAACACTATCAAGTAGCCAATTATTGTCTCCGCTAGGTATCTGTCTGCGCGTGCGCAGGGAACAAAAGACTTCAACGCGCCAAGTTCAATGACATCAACAAACATTTTTTTGTTTTAAGTTTTTTTTACAAAAATTTAAAACTTAATATTTGTTTGTGTATTTAAGTAGAGGTTTTAAATTGAAGATTTTGTAAATGCAACTAAAAATGCCACAACAAAATAGCAGTAAGTCAGATACTGCAACTGTAACTGATCTGCTGAGTTTCTTACCGGTGTCTTCTCGGTAGATATAGGTTCCGAACCGAAAGTAGACTCACTTTGCTCATCATCGATTCGCATTTTTTGATTTAAAAATAAATTTAAAAGACATTTCAAAGATTGTGATCTCACCAAACACACATCATTCAGTAATTTCAAACATTTATTATCATAAATTCCAGTGGCATCAATTAAAAACGAATTAAAACGATTCACTTTCCATTAACATGGAAACGCGGGAGAAAAATTGCACACGGGAATTTTCGTGCCAGTAAAAAGTTGGTTTTATTTCTTGAAGTTTAAAGTTGATATTTGTATAATTTGCCGATTTATAAGCTTGAAGACGAAAGGTCAGTAGCAAAACTCGATCGTGGAGTCCTTTTTCAATCAAATATTTTTTAGCGGTTGCCATAATATCAACCTGTGTGCCAAATTTCAGCGTTACCTGTTCAAAATGGTTTAGTTTCAACTACTCTGCAATTCTTAAGCATCAACGCATTTCAATTAGTCATTTCATCATTACTTTGTGCATTATTCTCATGTATCACTGTTATACTACATTTGTCACTACCACCAAAATCACGAACAACCATACCATTAAATTATCACTCATCATCATCAGTATTTCAATCCTTCTACGAATTAGGTGTAGGTTTCCTTCCAACTTTTTGAATCCAATTGTGGCCAAAATAGTACAGCTAATACAAGAATCATTATCACTTATATAAACCATCACCATTCATACAATATTAATCGTCTCATCATTTCATTTAACTTTTTCATTAACATGAATGGTGTGTAGGTAAAAGAAATCATTATATTTTTACTGTTGTCAGCCACGATTATAATAACTATTGTCATCGTCTCATAATCTTTGCCTAGGATCTCCTTTAATGAGTTGCACCCTGTCTGCAGCTTGACCTGTCAAGCATCTATATTGAGTCTTCTACAGATCTTCGTCCAAGTCAATGGACGTCTTCACTTAAGAACTCATTAATCTCAGCAGTAATAGGTGTATCTTGAGACATGATCATTCCAATCACACTTCAATTTGCTATTTCATAATCAACTTTATCATATTTCAAATTGAGATCAGTTACGTAATTTTTATCATTTGATTTTGTTCATATACCTACTTCAATAAGGAGTACTTTACTATGAATATGCTAGCATATTACTTATACAATTTATACATTGAAAGTGAGATAGAGGTAAGCGATTTTGGACAATAACATAACAGACGAGGTAACTAATTTATGGATGGTGTACTTTATATCTGTAAAGAAAATTTTGATCATTGTGTGTAATCGTTTACGGTTTTAATTAGAGATTTGAAGTATATACATTCATAGTATATTTACCAACTGGTTCGTTAAATACTACCTGAAATAAAATCCTAAATTAGGATGAAAATGGACTAAGTGGTCCGAATATTTTTGATAGATATATTTTAGCGCTAATGTTATTTATTTGTAAACTTAACTTTTTTTGTGTTTTAGTATTTAAATGACATTTTGTTTTTTTTTTCTATTTTTATAAAAATAAATTGTTTTTGAAACGTAAATTATTATGTTTTTGTTTTTTGGGTTCCTTACCCAAACGGGACCCTATTACTAACACTTCGCTGTCTGTCTGTCCGTCTGTCTGTCACCAGGCTGTATCTCAAGAACGTGATGGCTAAAAAATTTAAATTTTCACAGGTTGTGTATTTATGTTTCTGTTATAACAACAAATACTAAAAATACAATAAAATAATATTAAAGGGGGCTCCCATACAACAAACTTGACCATTTTTGCTTGATTTTAATAAAACCTGTATGTAAATTTTAAGACTTTCGCGTTCCATTTTAAACATTTAAAATAATAACCAATAAGGTCGTGACCACGGTTGGTGCAACCTAACCGAAACGTCGGGCAGTAAGTAGTTCGTATTAACTAGGTACTAAATAAAAATGGTGTCGCGTTTTGACCCGTTAAATGATTCTAAATGGTTAAAACCTGTACGGTCAGTATCATTTGTTTGTTTGTACATCTCATTACCTTGTCACATTAAACCACCGCGTGACTGAGGAAGTAAAATAGTCAGTTGGCTTAACGTAAATAAATAAACGTGCACAACATCACATACATTGCTCTGATTCTGTGGTAAGTAGCAAAAGTACTTGTGTTACATAAATCGGAATCAATGACGGTATCATAACGCCCAGACCCGAGAAAGTGTAGAAAAGTTCGTTTTTCACTTTGACTTAAGCAGAAATCGATCCTGGAACCTCAGATAACGCGGCGCCAAAGCCTGACCCGCTCACCTCTCGGCTAGAGAAGTAAAATGTAATAAAGTACTGAGCGGTTTATCAATTAAAGATGCTGAAACGTCATAAGAGAAATAATAAGAGAGGTAGCGCGAACTGGAGCAGCCCGACTGGTGAAATACCTCCACCTTAAAGAAGACCGCAAAAAATCATACTCCGACTTGCAATTTAGTCTTTGCATTGCTCTTTTAAAATTGGTTTTTAAAGTGAGCACCTTCAAATCCAAACAATTTATGCAAAGAAGTTAGATTTTCTACACGAGATACTTACATTCAATTAAATTAAGAATTCCCAATGTTTTTGATACTCAAATTACTATTCCAACAGGGAAAAAATTTCAAATCGGATTAGGAGTCTTTAAATTCAATAAACAAATATTTTTTACAAGTGATTTTGACATATTAGGTTCATGGGTGTTAATGACATAATCGTAACCAATTTAAAATTTCTTTAAATAAATGAGCTGGGTTTGTTTCTTTTACAAGCGCCATCTATATTTTTAAACCTGTACTAACATTTACTTAAGCTTGGACATGAACTTCTTCTTTTGATGAATGCACGCTTATTTTAGTTCTAAAAGTAATCGAGAGAGGGCAGCAAAAACAATATAAACAGCTGAAAAATACGCGCATATGAAAACTCAGAAAAATATATTATTCGTTTAGTGTTTTATAAATAAAAATGAATCCCTAGTATAGTATGTATGTGTATATTGTCAGAAATACTGAATCAAATTGTATATAGTCTTTATTATATTCTTGATTGTCAAGACAAGGTTTGTAATAATTAAAGTTTATATTGGGATATAACGCGCGCGAAGCTAAAGCGGTCCGTTACTTACTATAAAAAAAATAAGTTTTACTTATGTTGTAACGCAAAACTTAAATTTAATTATGTATGTGCATATACAATTAAACATTTAAATATCGTCCTGTTATAAAGCAACATAGTCTTTCACGATATGTTGCCTACAAAAATAGTCTAACATGGTAATGTTAAATTAAGTTATTATAATATATATTAATAAGCACGTAACCGACTTCTTATGTTTTTCACGGAACACAACGCTTGCGCGATGTAACTACGTTTAACGACATCTATTGACAGCATTTGGAACAAATTTTAATGCAAGAAAATCTAACTTTAAGGTATGAAAGGAAAGGTTCACTTATTTCGGTTTCAATATTTAACGATTCGTAATGTGTAAAAAATGACTTCGTTTTTCTACGAGTCGTTAATTCTAATTCCAAATTTACTTTCTATACAGCTGTCATCAGTCGTCCGTCAGTCGTTTGTACCTTACGCCTCGTATCATTTATTGCTATCCATAACTAGACCGGATCGTTTTTCATATATTGGAACTGGACATTAACTAATATATAATATGTATAACATATATATATATATTTTATATTACACTTCAAGATTGACCTCATCCCACCTGATGGTAAGTGGTAATGAGCTCCTAGCTTAAGGGTGACAAGTACAGCATAATAAATCTGTTACTGGACTTGCCGCCCTTACCTTGAAGGCTTGCCCCTGCTACTAATGTAGCACCTCCCAAGAGCTCTGGAAACCTTACTCACACGCAGGAACACAACAACACAGAAGTGATTGTTATTTGGCTGCGGTCTTCTGTAAGGTGGAGGTGTTTCACCAGTTGGGCTGCTCCAGTTCGAGCGATAAATCGCTATGCCCTACCTCTCTTAAAACATAGTTCAATTGTTACAATTCGACCACTTTATTGATGATGAAACATACAATTTTTTAGTATAAGTGACAAATTCTATGTGATGTTGTCTAATATTTATTTATTACTAGCTGTACTTGCGACTTCGTTCGCGTGGAGTACATCCTTTCATGGTCGGTTTTACCCCTACCTCCCCTAATATTTGAAACAAAAAGTAGTATATTTTTAATCCAAGTTGCGAGCTATATTTGTGCCAAATTTCATATCTCTAAATTAAAAAACAAACATTTTCCCATATAAACTTAAAATCCTTATTTTCTAACAAAAAGTAGCCTATGTCCATTCTTGAGGTTCAACGTATACCTATACGAAATTTCACCAAAATCGGTTGAGAGGTTAAAGCGGGAAAGCGTAACAGACAGACAGAGTTATTTTCGCATATAATATTAGTAGGAATTATTAATTTATAATGTGCCGACCTACGACATGACCTACAAGTCGACACAAATACAGCGTCACCAGAATTGGCGTAGTAAACAACGCTCCATACATAATGCGTGACATCGATATCCTACATCGCGATATCAGAGTTTTCGTCGCCACTAAGTATATATACGACAAACCAAGATTGGTAGTAGGGCCTTGGTCCCCGAGCAGATAACACCTAGCTCGGCGGAAGTACTTCCACTTTTAGTAAAAGAACATACGTTCCTTACATTGGTGACCCCGACTGAGCTGAACACCAGCAGCCTTTGAAGAACGGAGCCTTCGCATCAGGCCATGTCTCCATACCCTCAACAGCCAGCTTAGCCACGACAAGAGCACCGGACCACCGCAGCTGACGAAGCCACCTGGTTCCGGGCCTGTGTAATGAAGCAGGCCATCGCAGCCCTACGACCGAGTCATTGGTCCACACCGGCGTAGCAGCAGCTGCCTCCCTGCAACTACACGCATCGGGCACGTGCTTGGACTCCAAAGGGGGGGAGTACTGTGCCGACCTACGACATGACCTACAAGTCGACACAAATACAGCGTCAGCAGAATTGGCGTAGTAAACAACGCTCCATACATAATGCGTGACATCGATATCCTACATCGCGATATCAGAGTTTTCGTCGCCACTAAGTATATATGTTACTGTAAAAGCTCGAACTACGGTAAATCTTAAGATTTAAGTGTAAGTCTTAGGATTTACCGACATGAGTTGGTAAATGTAAGTATTTCTGAAGATACGACGATGTTTTCGAGCTTTTACCATTCGAATTCAGTATATGCTAGGTTTTACCACTGTCAGCTGGTAGATGTTGGTTTTAGGAATAAAACAATGATTAATTCTGAATTATTTACTTTGAACTATTAGACAAAACGGGTACATAGTATTTTAAAGGTATCATAATGATAGTAATAAGTACAAACTAATACTAACTTATTTAAATTATTCTGAAAAAACACATAACGTATATCTCTGAATATCTCAATCTCTATCATATCTAACTGAATCAGTACTTCTCTATTTGGAATTTAACAACGACATACAATCATAATGCTTACAAAAGCTAGTCAAACTTAATTATTATTTTTTTTATTATTTGGTTTAAAAGTAAAAAAAGACAATCAAATGTGATTGATTAATAGGTAAGGTACCTAAACAAACATTTCACTTGTTACAACAAGGATTGCTGCTGTGGCATTTAGAATTACAAAGTAATCCTGATGATCTGCAGGTGCATTTTTTCGTCGAGCATTTTTTTTGACAATTACATTTTTTGAATCCTTGTCCTCCAGTTAACGACAATTTTCCGACAACTTCTCGAAGACTCACTTCTTTATCCGTAACAATTTCTTCTATCTTTATAAAATCTTCAGAGCATGCGGCGAACTGATTCTTGGTGTAAAGCTGTTTTAGTATTCCCATTTTGGTACCTAGTTGGTAAAACTCATTGTCCTTTACGTCTATCACAACTGCAATAATGCTTTTTGGGTCAGTTTTAGCTCTGTCAATTTCAGGTACTTTCAGTCTTACATTTTGGCCCACTTCCACATTTGAATATTTATCAGCTGACATGGTTTTCATTTTTTCAGCTTGGTTTTCCAAATTAACTTTTGCTTTTGTTCTTATTGTTTGAATAGATTCTATCTTCTTTGGTATTGGATCTTGTTCAGCTTGAATAGCGCTTTCTGTCTCTGAATCGGTTTGTATTTGAAAAGTTAGATTGGTTTCATCACTATCATCGGTTATTTGTTTTTCTGTGGTCTGTTCCAGTGCAATAATTTCTTTTTCTTGTGTTTTGTTGTTCACATTTTTACTGTTTCCTTTTTTTATTCCTTCTGACTCATTACCAACCACGTTGTTTTCCTTGTCCTGTTCTATCATATTTTCAACATTTTTTCGGGAATGCAACACATTTTCCAAATCTTCTTCAGATTTTAATAGTTCAATCATATCTTTAGGAATAGCTGATGTCGCAATGCCCATTTTCATTGGACTACCAAACATTGCTTCGTAAGGAGAGCATTTGATTCCCTCATGATATGCTCGATTTTTCATGGCCTGGATAAATTTTAAGCCTTCTGACCACTTTGTAATCTGATTGGTTTCCATCCACGTACTGAGCATATTTTCTATGTCTTGATTTGCACGCTCTACCGATCCTTGACTTTGGCTATGCCTTGGCTTTCCGTGTACGATTGTAACGTCTGGCCACATAGAGCATAAATTTTCAATTATTTGATTACTAAATTCCCGACCATTATCGGAATGAAGGATGCTCGGCGCTCCAAAAGTGGTAAAAATATCCAATAGATGATATGCGACTTCAGTTGCGCGTTTAGTTTGAAGTGCACGAAGGATCACGAATTTAGTCAGATGGTCTTGATAAACTAATATAAATTTATAATTCCCGTCAGGATTAGTTTGTAGATCTATGAGATCTACTTGACAACGTGAGTTCATTTCACTATGAAGTATAGGCTTAATGACAATACCCTTTTTCAAAGTCTTCTGTTTCTTTTGACAAGGTTGGCATAATTTCAAATATGTCATGATAGCCTCAACTGTAATATTATTATACTTGCGGTTACATTCTTTGAGCATCCTTGTTCTTCCACCGTGTCCAACAGCAAAATGCGTTTCTTTGAGAATGTTAAATAAATCGTCGTAACAAACATAATATTTGATTTCTCCATTATCTTCCTTCATCGGGGCAATTAGCTTTTCTTCGCCGCCTATAGTCAAAATATCATAGCGTTTTATACGCCTGTAATGAACAGCTTCCTTCTTTTTAATGTTCTTTGCAGTTTTTACTTCCTCTAAACACTTAGCGTATTTGTCCTTATCGAGATAAAAGTTATTATCTTTCTTGTTTGCCACAAGCTCGTCCATTATTTCATAAAATCTTTGCTTCATACTCATTTTTATTCACAAATAACTTTTAAACACCAAAAATACAATTAGAAATCAATTTATCGTGCGAGTTCAAACGTGTTAAACGAGCGACTGAGGCGAGCGGAGTGGCGGAGACGGTGCGCGGGTAGCGGGGGCGGCAAGCTACAATTCGATGCGCTGAGCACGTTATGACATGTTTTGTTTTTCAACATTTACCGTGCCGTTAATGTAAATCCTAAGATTTACCAACGGAATGGTAGTAAAAGTTCGAATCGCAAATCTTTTGGGACATTTACCATTAGGAATTGGTAAATCTTAGGTTTTACTGGAATATCTTAGGATTTACTGCAGTTCGAGCTTTTACAGTAACATATATACGACAAACCAAGATTGGTAGTAGGGCGGCCGTCATTTTCAGCCGACACGCGCCCTTCCCACCCCCTCATCCCCCGATCACCATGTTCGAACGACCGATCCCTTGGAAACGGAAAGTTCGCTATCTCGGGGTAACATTAGATAAGGGTTTGACATTTCAGTGTCACATCAAAACAGTCAGGGACCGAGCGGCGTTCGCTCTAGGCAGACTACACTGCCTCTTAAACAAGAAAAGTAAATTGTCCCTTAGAAATAAGGTGAGAATTTACGTAACTTGTATCCGCCCGATTATGTCGTACGCTAGCGTCGTGTTCGCGCACGCGGCTCGTACGCACATAAAGCGATTGCAAACAGTACAGAATAAGTTTATTCGCAAAGCCACAGGTGCCCCGTGGTACCTGCGGAACGTTTATTTACACATTGACTTGGGACTGCCAACTATAGCGCAGTACTTCAAGCAATGTAGCACGCGTTATTCGACTCTGCTACGCATCACCCGAATCCTCTTGTGGTTTCGGCTAGCAATTACTTCCCTTTCGTAGTCCCCCGTAGGAAACGTCGACCTAGGCATGTACCCCTAGACCCCGACGACCCAATCACTGTCGCCATGACAACGGCCGAACAACTCGCGTCACAAGCAAACACAACACGCCGTCCGCTTTTCCGCCCCCGCCGGCGGGGGCCAGCGTCGCGCCCTCCCTTAGCAGTAGGGTCCTTCTCACGCTACCGGCACGTGCCGGGTCGTTTTTCTCCCCAAACGTACATTAGGGTACAAAGTCCCAGTAACAGCCCGAGCCGAGGTTCGAGCCCCGCTAGGGGGCGCCCTCCGGTCGTAACTTAAATTAAAGGGGTGAGAGCCATCTGCGCTCCCCCGACAGCTCGGTAAAGATGATAAGGCTTCGCAGCCATCATCGAAAGTCAGGTAGGAAAAAAAAAAAAAATGGTAGTAGGGCCTTGGTCCCCGAGCAGATAACACCTAGCTCGGCGGAAGTACTTCCACTTTTAGTAAAAGAACATACGTTCCTTACAATAACACCTCGTTTTTGTGTCCAGGATTTAAAAAGTATTTTTATTTTTTTTATAGTAGCGCAGTATATTGCCTACTCCCAGCCTGATGGTAAGCTAGAGAGGAACCCACATCGCGATGACAACGGATTTGATAACGAAATATCCTATCCGTTAGCATCGCCATACTGGCCCGCCAGATGTTGCTTGTATCTATCATCTCATGTGTTTTAGACCGCACGTATAATGTTCAGCAACTTCCATTGACAATCGGCTACTTGACAGTTTTTAGAAAAGTATTATAAAATGTACGCCTGTTCATTTTATATTCCAAGCTGTTCGATTTATCTGAAAAAAATATAAATTACCACAGAGTAAAATAAGTATTTGTGTACACATTTAAAAAGCGTAAACGCTAAGTCACGTGACTGTTGAAGTTATGACGTCAACGTTCTATACATCAAACCAATTCAGGTCGGAACGACTTAATTTTATGAAAATATCGTTATTTTAAATAAATGGAAAATGTTTCAATAAATCCTTGATACGGTTAGGGACACAATAATTCAATTTAATCGGTAAAATGATCATCGTTTCGCCACATTGAAATAAATAAAATTCGCCGACAGCTGTTATTTGCGAATTCAGTGTTTAGTGACGTCACACAAATGGTGGTTTCCGCTGCGGTTCTTTTATTCCTTAAATAAATAAAGTTAAATATTATTTTGCAAAAATAAAATACTAACTATGCTTTTAATAAAAAAATAAAAATATAAAATGATTATTTAGCTTATAAGTTTACATATCCTACACTTTTCATATTTATGACACGCTTTTATTAGCTTGGGTTGTATGTATGTAACGGAATCTTTGAATCTTAATTTGACCCACTTCCCGGTCTTTGATAAGCCTCTGGCTTTATCGACTGCACTACAGAGATCATCGATTCGCATTTTTTTATTTAAAAATAAATTTAAAAGACATTTTAAAGATTGTGATCTCACCAAACACACATCCTTCAGTAATTTCAAACATTTATTATCACATATTCCAGTGGCATCAATTAAAAACGAGTTTTACGTACTTATTAAAACGATTCACTTTCCATTAACATGGAAACGCGGGAGAAAAATTGCACACGGGAATTTTCGTGCCAGTAAAAAGTTGGTTTTATTTCTTGAAGTTTAAAGTTGATATTTGTATAATTTGCCGATTTATAAGCTTGAGGACGAAAGGTCAGTAGCAAAACTCAATCGTGGAGTCCTTTTTCAATCAAATATTTTTTAGCGGTTGCCATAATATCAACCTGTGAGCCAAATTTCAGCGTTACCTGTTCAAAATGGTTTAGTTTCAACTACTCTGCAATTCTTAAGCATCAACGCATTTCAATTAGTCATTTCATCATTACTTTGTCCATTATTCTCATGTATCACTGTTATGCTACATTTGTCACTACCACCAAAATCACATTCAATATCATGAACAACCATACCATTAAATTATCACTCATCATCATCAGTATTTCAATCCTTCTACGAATTAGGTGTAGGTTTCCTTCCAACTTTTTGAATCCAATTGGCTACTTGACAGTGTTAACAATAAAATATGAAAAGTGTTAGATATGTTAGCTTATTAGTTATGTAATCATTTTACATTTATACTTTTTAATTAAAAGCATAATTAGTATTTTATTTTTGCAAAATAAATTTTAGTTTTTTTATCTGTGGAACAAAAGAACCGAAACGGAAACCACCATTGCAATTCGGAAATGACAGCTGTCGGCGAAAATTATTTATTTTAATGTGGCGAAACAATTATTATTTTACCGATTAAATTGAATTATTGTGTCTCTAATCGTATTAAGAATTTATTGAAACATTTTCCGTTTATCTAAATTAAGTCGTTCCTATGCGTATCGGTTCGTTGCCTAGGACGTTGACGTCATAATTGCCAATTCAAAATCAAAGTAGCCAATTGTGGCCAAAATAATACAGCTAATACAAGAATCATTATCACTTATATAAACCATCACCATTCATACAATATTAATTGTCTCATCATTTCATTTAATTTTTTCATTAACATTATTGGTGCGTAGGTAATAGAAATCATTATATTTTTACTGTTGTCAGCCACGATTATAATTATAATTGTTATCGTCTTATACTCTCTCCCTAGGATCTCCTTTAATGAGTTGCACCCTGTCAGCTTGACCTGTCAAGCATATATATTGAGTCTTCTACAGGTCTTCATCCAAGTCAATGGACGTCTTCACTTAAGAACTCATTAATCTCAGCAGTAGTAGGTTTATCTTGAGACATGACCATTCCAATTACACTTCAATTTGCTATTTCATAATCAACTTTATTATATTTCAAATTGAGATCAGTTACGTAATTTTTATCATTTGATTTTGTTCATATACCTACTTCAATAAGGAGTACTTTATTATAAATATGCTAGCATATTACTTACACAATTTTTACCTTGAAAGTGAGATAGAGGTAAGCGATTTTGGACAATAACATAACAGACGAGGTATCTTACTTGAATATCTCTAAAGAAAATGTTGATCGTTGTCTTTAGGCAATCGTTTACGGTTTTAATTAGAGATTTGAAGTATATACATTCATAGTATATTTACCAACTGGTTCGTTAAATACTACCTGAAATAAAATCCTAAATTAGGATGAAAATGGACTAAGTGGTCCGAATATTTTTGATAGATATATTTTAGCGCTAATGTTATTTATTTGTAAACTTAACTTTTTTTGTGTTTTAGTATTTAAATGACATTTTTTTTTTTTTCTATTTTTATAAAAATAAATTGTTTTTGAAATGTAAATACTATGTTTTGCTTTTTGGGTTCCGTACCCAAAAGGACCCTATTACTAACACTTCGCTGTCTGACCGTCCGTCTGTCTGTCACCAGGCTGTATCTATATCTATATGAAGTAAAATAGACAGTAAGCTTAACGTAAATAAATAAACTTGCACAACATCACATACATTGCTCTGATTCTGTGGTAAGTAGCAAAAGTACTTGTGTTACAGAAATCAGAATCAACGACGGTATCATAACGCCCAGACCCGAAAAAATGTAGATGTGTTTTTCACTTTGACTTAACCAGAAATCGAACCTGGAACCTCAGATAACGCGGCGCCAAAGCCTGACCCGCTCGCCCCTTGGCTAGAGAAGTAAAATGTGATAAAGTACTGAGCGGTTTATCAATTAAAGATGCTGAAACGTCATAAGAGAAATAATAAGAGAGGTAGCGCGAACTGGAGCAGCCCGACTGGTGAAATACCTCCACCTTACAGAGGACCGCAAAAAATCACACCCCGACTTGCAATTTAGTCTTTGCATTGCTCTTTTAAAATTGGTAATTAACTAACAGCATCACAAAGTGAGCACCTTCAAATCCAAACAATTTATGCAAAGAAGTTAGATTTTCTACACGAGATACATTCAATTAAATTAAGAATTCCCAATGTTTTTGATACTCAAATTACTATTCCAACAGGGAAAAAAATTCAAATCGGATTAGAATTATTTAAATTCAATAAACAAATATTTTTTACAAGTGATTTTAACATATTAGGTTCATGGGTTTTAATGACATAATCGTAACCAATTTAAAATTTCTTTAAATAAATGAGCTAGGTTTGTTTCTGCGCCATCTATATTTTTAAACCTGTACTAACATTTACTTAAGCTTGGACATGATACTTTTGATGAAAGCACGCTTATTTTAGTTTTAAAAGCAATCGAGAGAGGGCAGCAAAAACAATATAAACAGCGGAAAAATACGCGCTATGAAAACTCAGAAAAATATATTATTCGTTTAGTGTTTTATAAATAAAAATGAATCCCTAGTATAGTATGTATGTGTTTATTGTCAGAAATACTGAATCAAATTGTATATAGTCTTTATTATATTCTTGATTGTCAAGACAAGGTTTGTAATAATTAAAGTTTATATTGGGATATAACGCGCGCGAAGCTAAAGCGGTCCGTTACTTACTATAAAAAAAAATAAGTTTTTCTTATGTTGTAACGCAAAAATAAAATTTAATTATGCATGTGCATAAACTTTAAAACATTTATATATCGTCCTGTTATAAAGCAACATAGTCTTTCATGATATGTCGCCTACAAAAATAGTTTCAATTCATTATTGTTTATTTTAGTTATAATATATATTCATAGGCACGTAACCGACTTCTTATGTTTTTCACGGAACACAACGCTTGCGCGATGTAACTACGTTTAACGACATCTATTGACAGCATTTGGAACAAATTTTAGTGCACGAAAATCTAAGTTTAAGGTATGAAAGGAAAGGTTCACTTATTTCGGTTTCAATATGTAACGATTCGTAATGTGTAAAAAATGACTATTCGTTTTTCTACGAGTCGTTAATTCTAATTCCAAATTTACTTTCTATACAGCTGTCATCAGTCGTCCGTCAGTCGTTTGTACCTTACGGCTCGTATCATTTATAGCTATCCGTAACTAGACCGGATCGTTTTTCATATATTGGAACTGGACATTAACTAATATATAATATGTATAACATATATATATATTTTTTATATTACATTTCAAGATTGACCTCATCCCACCTGATGGTAAGTGGTAATGAGCTCCTAGCTTAAGCGTGACAAGTACAGCATAATAAATCTGTTACTGGACTTGTCGCCCTTACCTTGAAGGCTTGCCCCTGCTACTAATGTAGCACCCCCCAGGAGCTCTGGAAACCTTACTCACACGCAGGAACACAACAACACAGAAGTGATTGTTATTTGGCTGCGGTCTTCTGTAAGGTGGAGGTGTTTCACCAGTTGGGCTGCTCCAGTTCGAGCGATAAATCGCTATGCCCTACCTCTCTTAAAACATAGTTCAATTGTTACAATTCGACCACTTTATTGATGATGAAACATACAATTTTTTAGTATAAGTGACAAATTCTATGTGATGTTGTCTAATATTTATTTATTACTAGCTGTACTTGCGACTTCGTTCGCGTGGAGTACATCCTTTCATGGTCGGTTTTACCCCTACCTCCCCTAATATTTGAAACAAAAAGTAGTATATTTTTAATCCAAGTTGCGAGCTATATTTGTGCCAAATTTCATATCTCTAAATTAAAAAACAAACATTTTCCCATATAAACTTAAAATCCTTATTTTCTAACAAAAAGTAGCCTATGTCCATTCTTGAGGTTCAACGTATACCTATACGAAATTTCACCAAAATCGGTTGAGAGGTTAAAGCGGGAAAGCGTAACAGACAGACAGAGTTATTTTCGCATATAATATTAGTAGGAATTATTAATTTATAACACCTCGTTTTTGTGTCCAGGATTTAAAAAGTATTTTTTTTTTTTATAGTAGCGCAGTATATTGCCTACTCCCAGCCTGATGGTAAGCTAGAGAGGAACCCACATCGCGATGACAACGGATTTGATATCGAAATATCCTATCCGTTAGCATCGCCATACTGGCCCGCCAGATGTTGCTTGTATCTATCATCTCATGTGTTTTAGACCGCACGTATAATGTTCAGCAACTTCCATCGACAATTGGATACCTGACAGTTTATGGAAAAGTATTTTAAAATGTGCGCCCGTTCATTTTATATCCTAAGCAATTCGATTTATTTGGAAAAAATGTAAATAACCATAGAAAAATAAGATTTTGTGTAACACATTTAAAAAGCGTAAACGCCAAGTCACGTGACTGTTGAAGTTATGACGTCAACGTTCTATACATCAAACCAATACAGGTCGGAACGACGACTTAATTTTATGAAAATATCGTAATTTTAAATAAATGGAAAATGCTCCAATAAATCCTTAATACAGTTAGGGACACAATAAATTAATTTAATCGGTACAATAATCATCGTTTCACCACATTAAAATAAATAAAATACGCCGACAGCTGTTATCTATAGCCGTATTTGCGAATTCAGTGTTTAGTGACGTCACAAAAATGGTGGTTTCCGTTTCGGCTCTTTTATTCCATGTATAAATATTATTTTGCAAAAATAAAATACTAACTATGCTTTTAATTTACACACACACACACACACGCACACTTATAGTCACCTATCTACTGTATAGTTATAATGTAATTTCTTACTTACCAACTTATGAAAATTGTTAAATAACTATGTAAAATTAAAATTGACTTTAACCCAAATAGAATAAGGAAGAGCGTGGTCTCCAAACACAGGCCTTTCAGCTTAAATGGAGACTCCATCCCCTTACTAATTAAGTTAAACTCTGTTAACTTAATTAGTAAGGGGATGGAGACTTTATTTTTTTTATTTCATTTAATAATAAAAATATAAAACGATTGCTTAACTAGTTATATTATATTATTATTATATTATATTATTGGACAACATCACATACATTGCTCTGATCCTGTGGTAAGTAGCAAAAGCACTTGTGTTATAGATATCAGCAACAACGACGGTACCACAACACCCAGACCCGAGACAATATAAAAAACTTCGTTTCCCATATTGACCCGACCGGGGATCGAACCCGGAACCTCAGAGATGGCGCGACGCCAAAGTTCGGCACGCTTGCCTCTCGGCTACGCGGAGGTCGTCTTATGAGGTAACATATCCAACACTTTTCATAGTTAACACTCTCAAGTAGCCAATTATTGTCTCTGCTAGGTATCTGTCTGCGCGTGCGCAGGGAACAAAAGCCTTCAACGCGCCAAGTTCAATGACATCAACAAACATTTTTTTGTTTTAAGTTTTTTACAAAAAAGTCAGTACTTAATATATTGTGTTTGTGTATTCTAAATTAAAGATTTTGTAGATGCACCTAAAAATGGCACAACAAAAAAAAAATATATACGGTCGAATTGCGTAACTCCTCCTTTTTTTTGAAGTCGGTTAAAAATAGCTATAAGTCAGATACTGCTACTGTAACTTATCTGCTGAGTTTCTTACCGGTGTCTTCTCGGTAGATATAGGTTCCGAACCGGCAGTAGAATCACTTTGCTGAGTTCATAGATTATTCACAAGTGTTTTAAGTAACCTACTTGAATGAAGAAATACTTGATTTGATATGAAACAACTTTTGACCTTTCTTGCTTTTTATCTTGAAGTTATTATTCTTAATAGTTTTACGTATAAAATTGTAATAATTTTCGTTACTCTTGAAATGTATAACAATTCGTATCCAAGAATAGCAAAATTTTTTTCTATTTTGACGACCTCCGTAGCCGAGAGGCAAGCGAGCCTGACTTTGGCGAGCGCCATCTCTGAGGTTCCGGGTTCGATCCCCGGTCGGGTCAATATGGGAAACGAACTTTTCCATATTGTGTCGGGTCTAGGTGTTGTGGTACCGTCGTTATTTCTGATTTCTGTAACACAAGTGCTTAAGCTACTTACCACAGAATCAGTGCAATGTATGTGATGTTGTCCAATATTTATTTATTTATTTAAAAAGGCCACTAAAACCCAAATTGACTAGACTGAGAATCGAATTAGAACCTTCCTGGCCTCGGGCTTTATCGACTGCACTACAGAGATCAACGATTCGCATCATTAGGTTTAAAAAATAATATTAAAAGACATTTCAAAGATTGTGATCTCACCAAACACACATCCCTCAGTAATTTCAAACAACTATTATCATATATTCCAGTGGCATCAATTAAAAGAGAGCTGTACATGCTTATTAAAACGATTCATTTTCCATTAACATGGAAACGCGGGAGAAAAATTGCACACGGGAATTTTCGTGCCAGTAAAAAGTTGGTTTTATTTCTTGAAGAGTAAAGTTGATATTTGTATAATTTGCCGATTTATAAGCTTGAGGACGAAAGGTCAGTAGCAAAACTTGATCGTGGAATCCTTTTTCGTTTTGCAAAATATTTGTAAGTGTTGTTATTTAAATTTTCAACTCTTATTGATTGTTTTAAAGTAGAGTATAGATTGGAATTAATCGGTTGGGATATTTTACTTTTATTACTGTCCAGTTAGCTATAATTTTATTGTTTTTATTTCAAAGGGGTGAGAGCCATCTGCGCTCCCCCGAAAGCTCGGTGAAGATGATAAGGCTTCGCAGCCATCATCGATAGTCAGGTAGGAAAAAAAAACAGTTTTTATTTACTTTTTTTATAATTTTTAATGAATAAACCACTATAGATTTTAGAATCGATTATCGAAAATTTAAGAATCGATTATATACTATTTTCATTACACAATTTAATTATATTTTTATGAAAGAATTTGATTTTTAAAATCTTACAAAGTCAGTCCCCTGTTTTTTTAAAATAATTGTCTTATTGTTTGAAATTAATAATTTCATAAGCAATAACTAAAAATGTATTGAAGCAAACTATGACTTTTTTATATTTCGTAAACGCGTAGGTGGGCTCTTAAATAAAAAATAACATTGAAATAGGAGAACATAATTTTGTGTACCCAGAACTGAGTTGCATAATATCAATTCCCATTACAATTTCTTGGTAACAGCCATCTCGTCCACCGATTCCCGTTACGGCACCAAGGCACTAAAACTGACATCATCTTCATCATATATTCAATATTAATAAAGACCAAAATCGCTCGGTACTTACAAAAAAAAACAAACAACACAACTGTAACTCAACGCAATAAGATTTAAATTTGGTTGTGCTTTTCAAGCCTAAGTTACGACCTTCTGCGTTGCATAGCACCTGCGCTAGCGCAAGCAGTGTTGAACCGGACCGGGCGCAAAGCGGACGCCATGCGAAAAAAAACGACAAATATAACCAACGAAAACGAACCTCTACTAAACTAAACCTCTTTCCTAAATTCGAAAATACAGTGCCGTAAAAAAGTTTGTTGAAACATAAAAAAAAAGTCACCTGTCATTTCTGAGCATATGGCCAGTCCAAGGATGTGAACTTTTTTTCTCAATTCGAGCTCAAAGGAATGTGGTTTTAGTGTCGATGCAAGAGAGGCGAGTGTTGTGTGCGTTTTGTTTCTTTTTTCTTATTGTTTTAATGGTGTTGAGTGCCAGTACTGCCAGTGGATTTTAAAATAAGTTCTCAAAAAGGTAAGGTGGCGCGAGAAATCCTTTAAAACTCTACTATCGGTGACAGATCATGGTCTGTGCGTAATTATTTTTTTTACTAAATTTAAAAATATTACTAAACATTAAGTTCTTTTTTGTAACAACATACGAAACAAATAACATTTAACTAAAAATTTAATTTTAATTATGAGTAGGTGTAAGTTTTTGCAGACTTTGTTCTCTGAGCGACCTTGAAGGACCAGTGGTTGCGTGTTTAAAACGTGTAGGATTGCAGATTCACTCTTAATAGATGTAAATCAAGCACTTCAACGATTAGGTTATGAAATCTCGCCCGAGATATCGATTTCAGTATTTTTTTATTATTGTAAGAGGGCAAAGAAATGATGCATTAAAAAAACTTGTAAAATTCGGGAGAGCGATCGAGGGGATCTACTCTCAAAAACGAAATAGGTATGTAGGTATATCAGATCCGACAACGGTTAGCCATTTTTAAATCTAATTATCGTAACAAACACACTTCAAATGCGAATAAAACATTAAAAAAATAATTGTATTTACGCAAATCAAAAACCACGTTTTAATTCGCAATCTTTAGATTAATTCTTCAAAAACAAAACATTTCGTTTGTTCGTTTCGTTTTTGGAAGTAGATCCCAGACTATGGCATTTTTACGGCTAAATTTTAGAAAGAGTAAAAAAAAAACTTACTTTTTTTCACCCGACCATTGCGATCGGCGGCTATGCTATGCCTTTTTTTTCAAGGGCAAATGCATTTACCGTCAATTTTGCCGTAGTAACGGCATCTGTGGGACTTCTTGCACTGATATGGGCAGGAACACCTACTAAAACCTCTAGGTCAACCTCATCGCCTTAATAATGATGGCATGAACAGAATACCTTTTTTTTTTGTCTACCGCACCGTCACTCTCTGTGTCGGGGGACAGAGAGTGGTGTGTCGGGTTAAAATTAAATTATAAAAATAATGATTTCTCTAAAATAAAAGTAGCCTAAGTTACTACTTATTAAATCAGCTACCTACAAATAAAAATCCCATCAGAATCAGTCCAGCCATTTCAGAGATTATCCGGAACAGACAGAAAGACAGACAAAAAATGAAATTTTGGTATATGTATATATTCATATGCATGTAAAAAGCGGTTATGTTAATATCAAAAACAGACACTCCATTTTTATTTACAAATATGTATAGATAAGTAAAAGTTTGTGTCTGTCCGTTGCGCAAGGTTAATCTGACTGGTCGTATGGGGTCGGGAAACCATAATATCATTATTATCTGTGCCACAACCCGTAACTGACTACTAAACTGGTTCCAAACGAGATCGGTAACCATAAGCCCACATAATTCGATGACGTAATATGTACAAGTTTATTAAACACTAGCTTTTGATTTGAGTGGACTTTTTTGTGGTTATATGATAAAGTAAGTAAGTAAATTTAAGAGATGTAGGGCATAGCGATTTATCGCTCGAACTGGAGCAGCTCGACTGGTGACCTCCACCTTACAGAAGACCGTAGCCAAATAACAATCACTTCTATGTTGTTGTGTTCCTGCGTGTGAGTAAGGTTTCCAGAGCTACTGGGGGGTGCTACATTAGAAGCAGGGGTCAAGCGTTCAAGGTAAGGGCGATAAGGCCAGTAACAGCTTTATTATGCTGTACCTGTCACCCTTAAGCTAGAATCTCATTACCACTAACATCAGGTGGGATGAGACAATCTGGAAGGTGGAATGAGGCAATATATAAAAAAAACTACTGAATATATTTGAAGGAAATTTGACAGCTCGACAGATAACATGTTTGAATAACATATCTGATGATTTTTATCTCGATACTAAGCGGTCCCGGCAAACTGCGTTTCGCCTTAAAGGATTTTCCCGTTTTTTTTGTTGAAATTTTTCCTGAATTTTCTTTGCTATAAACCTCACGGAGCCCGAACCTTTCCAACGAATGCAAAACCGTGGAAATCGGTTGTTGCGTTCTGGAGTTATAGCGTCAGGAAGGAAAACCCGACTTATTTTTATTTAGTAGATAAAATGAACGAAGTGATGGGCAAAAGCTCAAAAAACGATTAAAAACAGATCTCAACGAATTGAGAACCTCCATTTTGGCAAGACGGTTTAAAATATTAAAACCATAAACAACGAAATTACCGCGAGCATGCTTAATAAAAACCTAGTTATATCTATTCCTTCTACCTTTATTCTGTCTGGAAGAGATCGCTTCCTAGCGATAAGACCGCCTAAATTGTACTATCATTAATCTGTAAAACCTATTTCTGTAAAGTTTTTGTGCAATAAAGTATATCTATATAACTATTAATACGCTCGAATTGAAAAACTACCTCTTTTTGAATCGAAGTCAGTAATAATACAAGAAATTGACTGAAAATCATGTTCTTTAAAGGTTAAAACCAAGCAATTTAATGAAGGTAATCACTTATTATCATCCGCAGTAGGTAGCCACGCAATTGGCTACTTGACAGTTTTTGAAAAAGTATTGTAAAATGTGCGCCCGTTCATTTTATATCCCAAGCAATTCGATTTATCTGGAAATAATCTAAATAACCAGAGAAAAATAAGATTTTGTGTAACACATTTAAAAAGCGCGCGAAAACGCCTAGTCGCGTCGCTGTTGCAATTATGACGTCAACGTCGTTGACAACGAACCGATACGCATAGGAACGACTTAATTAAGATAAACGGAAAATGTTTCAATAAATTCTTTATACGATTAGAGACACAATAATTCAATTTAATCGGTAAAATAATAATTGTTTCACCACATTAAAATAAATAATTTTCGCCGACAGCTGTCATTTCCGTATTGCAATGGTGGTTTCCGTTTCGGTTCTTTTGTTCCACAGATAAAAAAACTAAAATTTATTTTGCAAAAATAAAATACTACCTATGCTTTTAATTAAAAAGTTAAAATGTAAAATGATTACTTAACTAATAAGCTAACATATCTAACACTTTTCATATTTTATTGTTAACACTGTCAAGTAGCCAATTGTGATCTACCACGATTTCTTTGGCAATTGAATTATCTGAATGGTTCGAGAGTTTTTTGTTCGAGTTCGACACGCAAAAACATTCGTTTGTAAGCCATTACGTTTGACTTTAACTATCAAAGAGAGGATATATTCGTTTACACGAATTTGTCTATTGATTGAGATTCTGATTCATAATCTTTTTATTAGTAGAAATAACATTAGTAAAACTTATGAATTATGTCATACTTCCTTCTTTACAGATAGTCTATTTTTTTATTTATTATGTTGTTTTTAGATTTATTTTTTACTATTACCGCACCCATTTTTTTTTTTGGTTACGGGGGGAAATTCTTTGATGCACCGTACCGTCACCCCGAGGGAGGGTGACGGCGTGTGTAGGACTCCCTGCCCTGGAAAGGGTAGGACTACCCACTTAAACCCACCGGTTGGACCTTCGCCTTAGTTGCGGTATTGTGGGAATTCGGCTCAGCCTTAATTATTACCGTACCCATAAACTAACTCTCTGCATCACCCAGTAATGGTAGAGAATGCCCCTAGCGTCCACCTGTTGTACTTTTTTGTGCAACAATGTTTTGAAATAAATAAATAAGTAGCAAGACTTTTAACAAACAAACCAACAGTCAGATGCAGTGAGACAAGTCAAGGTTGCACCCACGGGTGCGCCTACGCGTGACGTCAGCCGGAACAGAGAGCCGTGATGTCATAGTGTAGTGTAGGTATGCGTTAGTAATTACACTACTGATCTAACTTCCTACAGAGATTTCGCTACACAGTTAATTTATATACAAAAAATAGTATAGTGTTAACAAGCTAATGCCAGATCCTTGGCTGCCAGTGAATCCTTGGCAAAGCGTAGAACACAGGTTTTTTAGTTCGCTTTAAACGTGACTTTCGGAGCGTGACGAATCAGAAGGGTGACTGTCCTTAAAGGTACAACAGGTGCAAACGGAGGGGTTCGCTTATTCGTTTCTACTTCGAAAGCAGACTATTTCTGTCAATATCACGTGTGCCTTGATATAACAAACTATTCCTTCTATCTAAAGTTTGTCTGGAATAGATTGCTTTGTAGTAATAAGACTAAATTGTACTTGATTATTTCTGTAAATTTTCTGTGCAATTGACATTATATTAATCAAAAAGTTTAAAGTTGACGTTGTAGTATAAGCTGTTCATCTCATCTATATTCTTAAGCCATTGTTTTGGTTTTGTGAGTTGTCAAAGTTTGAAATGCTTCCCCTGAAAAACTACATTTTTGCATAAGTGACAGTGTCGCACTGGGCATGCGATATATATAAAGTGTATTCTATATATAAAATCACGATAGAATGTGTGTTTGATTACCAAGGATTCCATGGAGACCAATGATCCAGTATAGTTTTCTTTTAAGGCATGCGTTAACGTTAGATCGCAGTATTTTTATACTGAGGGAGAAAATACAGTCTCAAAAACGTGACGTAAATAACATGACTGCTGTGGCCCTAGTAACAAAACTGTCTGGTCATCATTTCCGTCCACCAAAACTCTAACAACATTCAAAGCGGTTTAACTTATCAAAAGAGCATCTTGAAACCGCAGCTGCGGATTTAAAATGCATTTTCATACTCTTTTATCTGTAATTGGTTATCTATTCACCTTAAGGTCATTGACCCGATACTCGTGTTAAAAATGGTGAGTAGATTTTTTTGTCTAAACTGTGCGCGCAAACGTCAAAGTCGACTCCTAAACGGAAATTGTATGTTTTGTCTCTGTCCAATCGCTTAGGGAAGGAAGAGACGACGTAGAGAACCTCTACCTTACAGAAGACCGCAGCCAAATAACCATCACTTCGGTGTTGTGTTTCTGCGTGTGAGTAAGGTTTCCAGAGCTCCTGGGGGGTGCTACATTAGTAGCAGGGGTCAAGCCTTCAAGGTAAGGGCGACAATTCCAGTAACAGCTTTATGCTGCACTTGTCGCCTTTAAGACAGGACCTCATTACCACTTAACATCAGGTGAGATGAGGTCAATCCTGAAGTACAATTTAAAAAAAAGTTGCGAAAATCAACTGGTTTATTTATAAATTTGAACGTATTTTACCCTTCATCAAAACTTAATCAAGAAGGCACGCATTTGCGCAACTCTATCGTGTTCATCTGTTGTTTCAAAATGGTTGATGTATCGATATTGCATTCGGATAGTGTGTGAACACCGTGTCGACACGATTTAGCGAATAAAAATCGGATGCGTCTTAATTTATCGATTTAACTTGCTAAGAGTATTTAGGTGATTTGTTTATGTACAGTAATTTTATCGGCTCGTATGCTACGCAATATGACAAATTTATCGCATGAGACGATAAAAGTTTCGATACTGTTGATTGGCTAATAGCACACCGCACTCGTATTTTCAGCCAATCAGCAGCTGACGCACTGACTTCAATAGGTTTTGACGTTTGTTAAGAGCGCGATAAAATTTAGTCGCGTTGCGTATGCTAGACCCTTTAGAAGAGAAAAGATTTTGTCTGTGTGCATGATTATAACTGTGCCGATTCCCAATAAAAGAAACATTCACCCCGAGTAACATAGGTCATTTTTTTTATTAGAAGCACAGTATATTGTCTCCTCCCAGCCTGATGGTAAGCAAGAGAGGAACCCATACGTAACATCTTATCCGTTAGCATCGCCATACTGGCTCGCAAGATGTTTCTTCATGTTATGTTTATTACTAGAAAGGTTTACTTACTAAAACTTCAGATTTTTTATTTTCATAATGCTTTACGGCCCACTAGCGAACTTTAAGTATTTTAAAGAAACAGACATTTTTTTTTATCTCCCTTGGCAATCGAACCCACGACCTTCACGTATCGCGCGTGCTGGAAGGACACACACTCCGAATGGAGTTGGAAGAGCAGCACGCGCGATACGTGAAGGTCGTGGGTTCGATTCCCGCAACGCAAGGCGAGATAAAAATGTTCTGTTTCTTTAAAATACTTAAAACTTTCGAGTTTGATTTACGGTAGAGCTAATATGGGAAAATAATTGTCTCGGGTCTGGGCATTGTGATACCGCAGTTGTTACTGAAATCAGTAACACAAGTAGCTACTTACCACAGAATCAGAGCGATGTATGTGATGATGTCCAATATAATGACTCAATGAGTATATACGAAGACATCATTATTTTTGACGCACCAATACCATTTTGACATACAAAAACCATTAAATGTGCTATTATTATGGATCATTAAGATGACATAATGAGTACGACAAAAAGAGTTGTTGTATCCTCAATTATAAATGATATGTGTCCCGTATAATTGTATTACAGCCTTCGTTTTTTGCTCTCTTCGGCAACTGTTGGGCAACGCAGATAATCTTAAGCGCTCATTTGGTTCGGTTGAGCAAAACTCGTCTAGTACGGTTAGCAAGAAAACTTAAACCGAAAATGTTTTCAATATTTACTTTCATACATGACGCAAACAAAAAATCGTTCAATCCTACATGTTTTGGGGGTTTATTTTTGAGTATTTACTCAGATTAAGAAAGTGTTGATCTTTTTTTATTTTGGAAAATAATTTAAGTTTTAATATCCCCAGATTTTTCCAGATTAGAAGGCTAACCTTGTAATGATATGCGGGGTTATAATAGAAGAGACAATTATTTCCATCGTTTCGCCTAGATAGATAGCTAGATAGATAGATACACTTTATTGCACAGAAAATTTACAGAAATTGGTTTTACAGACATATTTAAGTACAATATAGGCGGTCTTATTGCTAGAGAGCAATCTCTTCCAGACAACCTTTAGGTAGAGGAAATAGTAGACATCGAGAAACGGGTACAGCCGTGCAAAATGCTTGAGAAAAATACTAACAGAAAATATTGAATAAATACCATAACAAGATAAAAATATAAAAAAATACGTAAAGATAAATAAAACTATAATAAACAAATAAATACCTATATAATAAATAAATATATAAATTTCCATAAAGTATTTATGATATAAACAAATAGAAATAAATATATGAAATTAAATTAATTACCAACAAAGCTTACCATTATTTAAATACTTTGATAAAGGATACAAGTTCGGATTTAGTTAAGAGAAAGAAAGTTTTTACTCTTGATTTGAAAATGGGAAGGGACTCAGATTCCCTGATAGGTAAAGGAAGGGAATTCCATAAGCGTATGGACTGGACAGTGAAAGATTGTGAGTAGTATTCAGAAGTATGAGTAGGAAAAGTGAGTAGAAGTTTACGGGAAGATCGCATACCATGCTCTTTGATGGTTTGCAAGAAATGGAATCGTTCTTTCAGATACGGAGGGGATACGCCTAGTGGGAGCGCCACAAATATGTTACGAGTAAAACATTGAAAAGCTAACAGAAGGATGTGATGTCTATCTACCCCTCGGGGCTAAAGGCATGACTGTATGTCAGTCCAACTGTTACCTGTTTCGTGTATTTCATCAGTTAACAACACGAGCTAATGACACCCAATTTTTTTTTTTAATTAGCCAATGTTTTGCCAATGACTCCATGTTGTTATTGGCGATTAACGTGTTTGGACTTCGCTATTTCACACCGTACATGTTTCTACTTATTACTACAGAAATCACATTAATTTATTTTATAGTCATAAGACCCTGGCAACCAGACATAATATAAAATCAATTGTGTTTGACTTTTAAGGTCTGATGAGGCTAAACTTGCTTGTAATTCATTAAAATAATATAACAAGCATAATATTATTAGATACAATTAATATAATTCCAATGCTTATTAATAAATAAATATTTTTAAATATGTTAAACTCCTCCCCTCTCCTACGTCGCCGTGCCCGACAGGGTCCATAAATTGTACTTTTAGTTCTAAGCAACTATAATATGTAATACCTACTTTACTTATGGAGTTCAATAAAGAATATGAATATGAATATGAATAAAAGTTTCTTGACTTTGGGCGTTTATTATTTTTGTTAGAGACCAAACCATCAACCAAAGATGTCAAAAGAGTAATTCGAAATTTCTTTTGGTCGTTTTTGCTGTCTCTGCCAGTTGGCGCTTAGCATGTGCCATACATTATTCATGAGTTCGTGTGGGCAGCGGCGGTCCGAGGTACTGGTACATGTCTGCTTTTTGGATGCATGGCCTTTCTGAAGACACCTGTCTTGAATCTTAAAGATGTTCATCTTTGCGAGGCTTATGCCTGAGATTTCAATCTTGAGACAAATTGAGACAGAATTTATTCAATCAATAGTATAATTTTCTATTTTCAGATAGGCTTTACGACGATAATTAGTATAATAAAATTATTTTGGGAACATTTTTCAACTTTGGATGCAAAATTTAAATTCAAAATCATTTATTTATAATTATTTAAAATTTATTGTTTTTTCCTGTTTTTGTATGAAAATCTTAATGCGGTTCACCGAATACATCTACTTACCGAGTTTGCACGGTATAGCACTTATAGGTACGGAATAAAGTGGCTGTGACACACGGACAGACAGACAGAACAGACATGACGAATCCATAAGGGTTCCGTTTTTCGCCATTCGGCCACGGAACCCTAAAAACAGTTTCATACAAAGTTCAACAAACGAAATGACGCAACAAGGCAAGTCAGACTACACATATACGAACAGAAAATTTTTATGCGTTAATTCCCGCACCGCAGGGGGAGATACAATTTTTCTGTTTCTAATATTTAAAGTTCGCTAGTACGGCGTATAGTACTATAAAAATAATAAAATCGATTACACATATAGGAATTTATACCACCCTTATTACAAGGGCGTAGATATAAAAATGGAACTCCAAGCTTTTACATTACCGTGCTGTCGACTGTACAGTTGAAAATACGGACGCAGGACTTTTCACCGCCTTTATTTCGAAGGAGTAAGAATTAAAATCGAACTGCAAATTTACCTTGACGAACTACTGTACGTACGTTATCGTAACTGGGCGATGCTACAACCATTACGCTTGTCTGTCTGTGACATACATTAAGTTTAAGTGTGGGCGCAAAGGATGAATAGTAACATTGTGTTATTTAAGTAAAGTCACAAGGTTGACCTTACTTTACAGCGATCAATACAAAGTAGGTGAAGTTTTTATTATTTTTTTTGTACTATACGCCGTACTAGCGAACTTTAAATATTAGAAACAGAAAATTTTTATCTCCCCTTGCGGTGCGGGAGTTGAACCCACGACATTCACGTATCGCGCGTGCTGCTCTTACCAACTGAGCTAACCGCAAGTTATCGTAGGCGATGAAATTTTTCTGTTGTATCAACCGTTAGCCTCCGGTAAGGCAAGGGGAGATAAAATTTTTCTGTTTCTAATATTTAAAGTAGGTGGAGGTTCTAAATTATTATTGGACAACATATATATCACTCTGATCTATACATATAGTTTATTTGACGACCTCCGTAGCCGACGAGTGGGCCGGACTTTGGGTTCGATCCCCGGCCTGGTCAATATGGAAAAGGAACTTTTCTATATTGTCTCGGGTCTGGATGTTGTGGTATCGTCGTTTTTTTTTTATTTCTTTAACACAAGTGCTTTAGCTCCTTACCATGGAATCAGAGCAATGTATGTGATGTTGTCCAATCTACATCTACACTAATATTATAAAGAGAAAAGATTTGTATTATTGTATGTTTGTAATGAATAGGCTCAAAAAGTACTGGGCCGATTTAAAAAAATCTTTCACCAATAGAATGCTACATTCTTCCAATTTGACATAGGCTACAAAATTAGGGATCCTTGGTAAAATTTAAAAAATTTCAACAGAGAAGCGGGAAAAATTATCTAAGGCGAAACGAAGTTCGCCGGGACCGCTCATAATCATAATCATAATCAATTCATTTATTCATGTTGGTTACAAGTAACACTTATGCATCGTCAAAATGAATACAAACCAAAATTGAAGCTACAGCCGGTTCGGAACCTAATCCTACCGAGAAGAACCCGGCAAGAAACTCAGTAGTTATCCTAATCTTTACAATATTTTGGGCTAGAGAACTTAAAAATATGGTGTGCTAGCGAGCAAATAATCATGTCCATACATGTTTATCATTAAAATATTCATCAAGTTTGTAGTACCCTTTTTTCATTAAACATGATTTAACATAGACCTTAAATTTATGCATGGGTAAGTCAATAATACCTTGCGGTAACTTGTTGAATATTTTTATACTTAATCCAACGAATGTTTTACTGGTTTTGCGGAGCCTATGGTTTGAAATGGCGAGCTTATGTTTATTTCTTGTGTTAAAACTATGTATATCAGATTTCTTATAGAATAAATTAAGATTTTTACGAGTATACATAATGCAGTCAAAGATGAATTGAGACGCTACAGTTAAAATATCAATTTCTTTAAATAATTCTTTGAGTGAATCACGCGATCTTAGGCCGTATATAGATCGAATAGCTCTCTTCTGCAATACAAAAATAGTTTGTATGTCAGAAGCAGAGCCCCACAACAGTAGACCGTATGACATTAAACTATGAAAATAGCTGAAATAAACCAGTCTCGCCGTTTCAACATCAGTAAGATGCTTAATTTTTCTGACTGCATATGCAGCCGAACTAAGTCTTTCTGCCAGAGCACCTATATGAGGACCCCATTGTAGTTTAGAATCTACAGTGATTCCTAAAAAATTTGTTGAATTAACGAGTTCAATATGTTCATTATTCATAATAATATCAGTATTAATTTGCCTTACATTAGGCATTGTAAATTTAATACATTTAGTCTTTTTTGCATTGAGGACTAGGTTATTAGTAGAAAACCAATGCAAAACTTGTGAGAGAGTATTATTTACAACGTCATATGATTGCTTATGCCTGTCAACTTTAAAAATCAAAGATGTATCATCTGCGAACAATACAATCTCACATAGATTTTCGGTAAAGTGAGGAAGATCATTTATATATATTAAGAACAGAAGAGGTCCTAATATAGAGCCCTGGGGCACGCCCATAACAAGTGGTGCGCCGGAAGAATTGGCTTCGTTAACATTAACTTTTTGTATTCTACCAGTTAAGTATGATTGCAATAAAGATATTGCAGGGCCTGAGACACCATAGTGTTCCAATTTTAAAAGCAAAGTTTCATGATTGACACAATCAAACGCCTTTGACAGATCACAAAAAATACCAATGGCATCTTGTTTTCTCTCCCACGCATCTAATATATGTTTGATAAGTGCCACTCCCGCATCAGTGGTGGATCTACCTTTGGTGAAGCCAAACTGTTTATTATGTAGCAAATCGTTTTCATGAAAATGTGTTATTAGTTGATCGAATATAATTTTTTCAAAGATCTTACTAAGCGTTGGCAGTATAGAAATAGGTCGAAAGTTAGATGGGTCACTTTTAACACCCGACTTAAACAGGGGTATTATTTTACTAAATTTCATTAGATTCGGAAATTGTCCCAGATCAATGCACTTATTAAATATGTAAGCTAAGTGAGGGGCAATGGTAGTAATAATAGTTTTTATTATCTCTAGAGAAATTCCCCATAAATCTTCAGTTTTTTTAATTTTCAAGTTTTTGAAAGTTTTTATAATTGTATTATAATCAACGTGTTTGAAACTAAAGGAGCTTAGACACTCACATACACTAGACCGGAGCAGAGATTGAGCAAGATGCGGGCAAGAATTTATACGACTAGTAGTAACTATAGGGATTTTGGAGAAATAGGTTTCAAATACATTGGCCACTTCATTGTCAGAATCAATAGTATTTTTGTTGATTTTAAGAGAGAACTTGTTTTCTCGAGTTTTATTTTTACAAGTCTCTTTGTTAATAATGTTCCATGTAGCCTTTATTTTATTTGAGGATTTCTTAATTTTTTCTTTCAAATAATTTGATTTAGCAAGAGCACAAACTTTTTTGAAAAGTTTAGAATAGTTTCTAATATATTCTATTATTTTAATATTGGTACTATTATGTTTAATTTCATACAATTCAAAAAGTCTTCTTCGACTTTTGTAAATACCCTTTGTGGCCCAATCACTAAATTTTATTTTAGGATTGTCTATTTTAATTCTTTTTTTAGGAAAATTAGAATTAAACTTGTCTATAATTGTATCAAACAGTGTTTTGTATAACTGGTCAATGTTATTGTTCAATACTGGCCTAAGGGAAATTTTTTCAGTAATTTGTTTCTTAAACTTGTCAATGCGACTGGTAGTGATTGGTCTGCAAGTGAAGCTTGAAAAAGTTGGACTGAGATGATGCTCAAGCACTGCTTTTTGCCCGCTGTGGTCCGAGCTTATAAAATTAATGATTGATTTTTCCAATACATTACAGTTACAAAATATATTATCTAAGCAGGTAGCTGACGTGGGTGTTACTCGAGTTGGTTCAGCAAAAAGGTGGTGTAGGTTAAAAGACTTGAATAAGTTAAGGAACCTAACCGAGTATTGAGAATTTTTGTCTAATATATTAATATTAAAATCCCCACATACAACTACTTTTTTATTGCTTTTACATATTTTCCTCAAGACCTCCTCCATGGTAGACTCAAACAAGGCATAATCACTGGAAGGAGGTCTGTATACACAGACTATGATATGTTGCTCAAGCTCAGTACACGAAAGTTCAATAGTGCGCTCAACAGAGAGTGAAGCTATATCTTTACGATTTTTCGATTTTAATGATTTATTTAACAGAATAAGTGACCCACCTCTAACAGCATTCACTCTAGTGAACGAGCTAATGACCTTAAAGTTATCAATATTAATTAATAGCTCATATTGTCTAAACCAGTGTTCAGTTATACACAAAACATGAATATTCATTTCATTTAAAAATAATTCTAGCTCCAGTTCCTTGCCAGCAAAGCCCTGAATATTTTGGTGAACAATATTTAGATAACTAGATTTACCCTTTGTCAAAAGTAATTTGCTAGAGTTATTCTCTATTGTCTCATGGTATAATTTAAATTATTTGGAACATCTTCCAAAGTCTTATTTAAAATGTCATGATTCTGCTCAATAGAAGCAGGTTGAGTAGCCAATTTTTTGGCTGAAATTTTAATATAATATGATAGCGACATTGCTATCTGTCTTTTATACAATTTTGAAAGATAAAAATTATCCCTTGTCAAATTAAAACTTGAATTAAATGTCAGTTTATTTGAAAAATTAAATGTCATATTATTTATATCTATCATATGAAACTTTTCAGAATAATTAGAATTACATGTCAAAGTGCTCATCAAAACATTAATTTTATATCTAAAATCATTTTCTGACTGTGACAAACACTTACTATATGGAAGTGTAAACAATACAATTTTATTTAAATTCAATGCATTGAGACACTCAAAACATTGAATAAATTCCTTTTTGTTTACATTTCCTCTATTGGCTATTAATAATATCAGAATAGTATTTTCTGAAAACTTATATTTACAAATTTTTTTCACAATTTCTTTATAAGGCAAATTTGGTAAACAATAATTTGATACAGGTTGTCCCAGGTAAGTACTCATCAATAGGCCCATATCTTTACCCAACTCATCACTAAACATAACAAATTTACCAGTACTTACTGTTTTTGATGACTGGGTGAGGGAACTGTTAGATTTACCTGTGTTGGATAAGGGTGTTAAGTCATTACATGTGCTTGACAGTGATGAGTCACATACTAACCGAGAGCCGTTTAAATTGTGTGAATTTTCATTGTTACTATCAGGTGTCAGGGATGTTTCCAGAAGGCTCTTCAAAGCAAGCATGTGTTCCTCACTCTCCTTCTTGGAACTTATATACCTACAAGTCATATTGTCCAAGGATACTTGTAACAATTGTATTTTATTTTCTAACTCTTGTAAATTATTCTCATATGTTTTAATGTTATTGTTAATTGTCAAAGAACACAAATCCAATTCATCACCTAAACGACGTCTTTCATTGATACATTTAGTATTATTACATAAACACTTTTGTTTTTTCATTAATTTTTTAGTTTTCTTAATATATCTACTAACTCTAATATATTTTTTTAACTTATTCCTGCTACATTTGACAATCCCCGCTGTAGGAATAGAACATAAGGTATCATCCTGTATCAGGTCAACAGATATAAGATTAGAGGGGTTTATGTCAGGTGTATCAGGAACACGACTGTGTGCACTACCTACAAGTTCGTCGAATAGACATAGGGTCTGGGATGCCGCAACCTCCTGCCTCTCATTTTGCAAGTCATTAATGCAGTGGTGAGCCTCTTGTAGTTCATGCTCCAGTAAAGTGACGCGTCTTAGGTTTTGTACGTACTCCTGGCTGCACTCACCAAACCCATCGACAATAGATTGAAGATTGTCCCGTTCCTCAATAACAGACATATGATTAGAATGTAATTCAGCCAAATTCTTTTTTAACACACGACTCTTTTCCAACACTTCCAACAGTTCCCTCTCATTGTCCTCTCTTTCCCTAACTAATTGTGTAACTTCCTCCTTGGTGGCCTTCAATTCCTTCAAAGCCAAGTCCAGTCTAGACTCTGCCTGACGAGCAGAGGTGAGTCCAGACCCTCCCTGGCGAGCTAAGGCCTTGCTACGGGTCAGCATTTTGAAATTTTTACGAGTAAATAACAAAATACGCGTAGATGTATTATGGTTCCAAGAAGTTGTTTACACAATTTGAAGTAACTTTAATGTCACTTTGGCGCGTAAGTAAGGATAATAATTACGATTTTCGATAAATTTACCTTCTAATTGTTACTTACTTTTTCAAAAATGTGTTTTAAAAATCCAAAGAGATAAACAATGATCGTACAAATTCGAATTATGAACTGTCATCCACTCACTGATTGTTGTTTCACAAACACTTAAAAAAACTTTGATTTAACCACAGAATTTTAGATTTATAGGTACAATGTATTTCAAGTAATTGTTTGATTAGTGACGATTAATCTGGCCTTATTGAGGTTATAGTAATAAAAACAAAATTTAAAAATCGGGACAAGCTGAATCAGATGTTATTCAAAGTGTTGCCACACTCAAAAAAAAAAAAAATAGCTAGTATATAATATAGCTTAGTTCCTAACTATCCCAACTTGTATTACAAATGCGAAAGTAACTCTGTCTGTCTGTTACGCTTTCCTAATGGGATGAGATCAATCTTGAAGTGTAATATAATAGTTGAAAAAACTAAAAAACGCGCTTTTAGCACGCACTAAAAATTACAAAATAATTCAGACATTTAAGAAATAATTTTTATTTTATACTTTTTTGTTTTCTCATGTATCAATTATTATATAATTATTTTTCGTATACCAATCAGCAAACGCTTCAATTTAATACCCATATCATAGGGGTGCATTTCAAATAGCCTGCCCGCCATTTTAGACATCCGCCATATTGGATTTAAGTCACGTGACTACATTTTTCGTATTCCTGACAGCAAACCCTTTCATTTGATACCCATATCATAGAAGTGCATTTCAAACAGCCAGTTCGCCATCTTGGGGAGGCCGCTATTTTGGATTTGTAATGACGTTGCTTAACTAGTCATGTATTGTCATCAGAACTCAGAGCGTGTGCAAAATTTCATCCTAATCATAGACCGGGAAGTGGGTCAAATTAAGATTCCAAGATTTTCTTACATAGTTACAAGTGAAGCTAATAAAAGCGTGTTAAAAAAACGCAACCAAGGTAAAAATCGAGTCTATCTAATATATTTTTTAATAACTATTCAACGAACTACCAAAAAACCTACCTACACCTACTTTTATGTTGTAAAAAAAACAACCAGATTATAACATTTCAACCACATTAATTTTTGTCTAACGCAACGGATATGCTTTTAGGAGTGTTAGGAAATAAGTTCCAAGTTTCTGATGTGACAAAACCAGTATTTCCATGCGTGGATCAAACACTAGACGAATTTACATTATTCATTGCTCGAGTGGGCTGACTCTGAGCTTGCTTTAAACTGCGAATTTCGCAAACAAGCCATCATCCATACTAATATTATAAATGCGAAAGTAACTCTGTCTGTCTGTCCGTCTGTTACTCTTTCACGCCTAAACGGCTGAACGTATTTTGATGAAATTTGGTATAGGTATACGTTGAATCTCAAGAACGGACATAGGCTACTTTTTATTAGAAAATAAGGGGGGATGGGGGTAATACCACCTTTGAAAGTTTATATGGAAAAAAAAATATTTTTGAAGTTAGAGATATGTAATTTGGCACAAATATAGCTCGAAACTTGGATTAAAATATAGACTACTTTTTGTTTCGAATATTAGGGGAGAGAGGGGTAAAACCGACCATGAAAGGATGTAGTCCACGCGAACGAAGTCGCGGGCACAGCTAGTGGAGTATAAGTGCAGTGAACTGTCTCAATGGCGTAACGGTTGAGCTCCTAACCCGTGAAAGAAAGAAAGAAAGAATTGTTTATTTTGTGACATGACATACATACAAAATTTCTCGCAAGGGACGACAAACGAAATTCCCACGGGAACGGGAATTAGCGGGAAAATCCTTTTGTATGAAAAATCTAAACCACTTAAGTTAGAAGCTTGAAATTTAGCATGCAGCTACCTTAGTAAACTTAAAGCTTAGTTGAAAAATTCCCATGGGAACGGGAGTTATCGGGAAAAAACTGGAAAAACCCTGTAATCCACGCGAATGAAGTCGCGGGCACAGCTAGTCTTTAACAAACGACACTCTCTTCACAGAATCGGTCCATACAAACATGCTTGCTTACAGATTGTTTCAAAACGTTTTCCTTTTAAGCGCATCACGTCAGCCTATGAAGGTCACGGAACTGAACCCGCTACGGGCGCAAGGACGGCTTGCGCAAGCGCAACGAGCCATGTGGATTATCTGCTATTGGTCGCGTTTGTTTTGGGTCACTGTACAGAGTTAAGTAAAGCAGACTACATACTTTTGCATTGCTCTTAGGGGTCATCCATAAAGAACGTCACATATAAAGAGGGGGGGAGAGGGTCAACAAAATAAATAAATAATAATAAATGCGCCAGACAACCACACCAATCACCTCAAACTAAGGTTTTCCCTTGTACTACGAGCACCAGACGACGGATACTAACTGGGGGCCTCATCCCAGCACACCAGGACCCAAGTCAATTTAGAAAAGTTCCTTTTTAAATTGACCCGACCGGGAATCGACCCGTTCGCGCTTTGGCCGCCTACCTTAGCCACTGCGCCACCGAGGTCGTCAAAAATGTGATATTGTGTGACAAGGAATGGGAGGGGTCCTTAGTTTTGTGACATGACATTTCAAAATTTAATATGTCTAGAGGTATTAAATACCTTTATTTGAAATATTAATGAATCTAAAAAATTAAACTTATTAATGTCCTTCTACAGAGCCTCTTTATAACGACTTTATAACGAATCGTTAAAATATAGAAAAGCCAAGTATTTACATTGCATCCGTGCGAAGCCGGGCCGGGTCACTAGTATTTGATATGGTGTTAATTTCATAAACAATACTTAATTGAAAGCAAAATAAAACTAATTTCAGAACTGTTTTAATTTAATAATTTTTTAATAAAATAATCTGACTGGTGAAATACATCCACTTTACAGAAGACCGCAGCCAAATAACAATCACTCCGGTGTTGATGTGTTCCTGCGTGTGAGCAAGGTTTCCAGAGCTCCTGGGGGATGCTACATTAGTAGCAGGAGTCAAGCCGTCAAGGTAAGGGCGACCAGTCCAGTAACAGATTTATAATGCTGTACTTATCAACCTTAAGCTAACACCTCATTACCACTTAACATCAGGTGGGATGAGGTCAATCTTGAAGTGCAATATACAGAAAAATACAGCTAGTTAAATAATATAACAGTGTATTTAGGGGTCTTACGTATAACTTATGCATACGTTATGCAGTATAACTATAAACCTATCCTAATTTCAAATGGTAGGTCCAAAAACGAACGCAGTTCCTTAAGTTTCCGAAAACGATTAAAATGAGACAATAACTAATCAGTTATAGTAATATGCAGATTAGAAATTATGTTAACGACTTACAACGACACTTCTTGGAAACCATTTTTAAAATTAAAAAAAAAACACCGTTATTTCGTAATTAAAAAACTTCTTAAAAAGGCTCCTGCATGAATATGGCAATCCGGACAGACATACAAATAGATTAAGAAACGTTTATAGGCTTATAAGGTAGAGCGTAGGCCACAGAGGCTAAAACCGCCTACAGGCTATTGGCTTTGCGAAAAAACCCACGTAAGCCAATAGAACATATGACCTCCACATATTTTGGAGTATCTACTTAAATATTACTGAGGAAATTGTCGCATCTCGGAGCCTTATAACAGTACTTGCTGCTGCCATCGTCTTTACCCGCGGTATTTCGGGATAAAAAGTATCCTAGATTTTAATTTAGTATTTTATCTCTCTTTTTAAATAATTTGAAGCAAATCTGTTCAGTAGTTTTTGCGTGAAAGAATAACAAAAATCCATAATTATTTTTTGCGTAAAAATATTAAGTAGGTAGAATAATTTCTACAGCGTTCTAGTTATTGACCGTCGTTTTGTTCACGTTATAGAATAAAATAAAAAAAAATTTTATTCATTTAAAAATTTACACACCTATTTATGAATCTTCAGTTTAAGTTTGCTACCGCCGTGTTCCGAATGTTGATTCTATCGAAAAGAACCGGCAAGAAACTCGATAGTTTTACTCTTTTCAAAAATTACAAATATGAAAGCATACAAAAAATATATAAGAACAATATAGCATATGTCTAGTGTGTGTAAATAATGCTATCAAGTTATAATATGTGTTTGCCATTTATGTAATTATTTTTATATTATACTTTTTCCTTAAAACTATTTTTGATCTGATACATAAATACCTATATGCATAGATAATGCAGTTTTTTCCCCCGGTAGTTTATTAAACATCTTCAGACTTAACCCCGCGAAAGAATCACTGATTTAATGATTGTTTTAAGATTAAAAGTATCTCATAGTACGATATTTTTGTACCTAATATTATACATTTTTATTTTATTTTATTCATTTTATAAAGCTGAAGAGAATGTTTGTTTAAACGCGCTAACTTCAGGAACTTACTGGTTCGCATTGCGTTTTTGTATTTATTTTAATTACTGTACAATAATGCTAATTTTTAATGAATTCTGTTTTATTTATTTAAAAACTTTATTGCACAAAATAAAAAGTACAAAAGGCGGACTTAATGCTAGAAGCATTCTCTACCAGTCAACCGTTGGGTCATGCAGATAGTTCGTTTATGGGTGCGGTAACAGTAAAAATGTGAGTATGGACTACAACAAAATTAATTATAATAAATAGCAATAAATTAATCACCAGAATAGAATATTCATACAAAGGTACAAGTTAAATTAATATAATAATAAAACAAAAAAAATAATATACTGTTAATAATATTAATATCATATTACATATATGCTATAGCTAATAATATCAACGACGAAGATCAACCTTCATATTATTATATTTAAAACTGAGATTGGGCGACATAATCGCATTGGCGATTAAGCCTTTCTTTAGAGAATAAAAAAAAACTGAGATTATTATATAATTTGAGTTTTAATAATCATGAAAACAAGAGAAATAGTGGGTACAACGGAACTTTTTTGGTATCAATATTCACCACTGCGGGACAGAGTAACTCATTTCTTCTCAGTGTCCACCAGAAGAGTCCAACGGGAACGTTTCACTATCGTTGTCCTCCACTGGTGGATATAACCAGTTTTTCCCCGTTGTCCACCGGTAAGCGTAACCCCACACTAGCGTTCTTTGAGCGTCGACGCCCACGCAACGCCGACGCGACGTCGACGCAACGCCGACGCGACGTCGACGCAACGCCGACGCGACGTCGACGCAACGTCGACGCGGCGCCGACGCAACGCTTGCGCAGCGGCGCGGTCGAAATGTCGAACGCCAGGACTGCGCTCCACAGGCGCCGCGCCGGCCCGACGCCTGCCGCAGCGTTTATTTTGACAACAGTACAATGATCAACTCAATTGTTTCGGCCCGCCCGTGTTTTAGAATCAGTAGGTAGAAGACTTTTTAGCTGATAGCAAATATGGATGTAGCTTAAAATACTAACTCATATTGCCGAAGAAACCCATTGTCAATTAAGTACTTTTAGTTTTCGAGAAAATAAATGCTAAAGTTGCCTTTTCGTGCCATGTGTCAAATAGGTAAAATATATTTTTTCCTTTACAAGTTGAAAGCATTAATTTATCACTGCAATATAAAACATTATATTGTGCGTTATTCAAATCTTACATTTCCATTTTTTAAATAACTGTACATGACGTCAGCGCGGCGCGACGCTCGAACGCGATGTGCAGAGGACGCCCAGCGCAAGCGCCGCTCAAACGCCGCGCCGACGCTGGGCGGGCGCCGCGTCGACGCTGAGCGGGCGCCGCGTCGACGCAACGCCCAAACAACGTCGGCGCGGCAAGACGCTGACGCTTGAAAGACGCTAGTGTGGGGTCCCTCTAATGGATAAATAGTGGGGGGCATCGGGAATAAACGAAAAAAAGAGCGTTCGTTAGTGTACTTGTGTGTTCCGCAAACGTTTCGATACTGTAAACTAAATCCTACGTAATCGATCGTTCCCGAGATTGGCCGCTTTGGCCAAAATCAGACTTCACGATATCATAATATTAGTAGAATTAATTACACCTAAAGTATTAACATAATGACCTTCTTAAAAACCGGATGCAAAAAGATCCCAACATTACGTCTATTACATAAATGCTAAACAACAATAGTGACAGATTAACATATGGAATATCTATGAGAAAAATCACTCCCTACAATCTTAAAGCGTTAATCTAATCTCAACCCATTTGCGCAGACAATAAAGTCTTAAACGGCTGAATAACATACCTACCTCGTAACAAAACACATTTTATCTTATAGCTTCAGAGGAAAATCGACTTTGTTTGGTAAGCAATAAAGTTATTGATTAATATTTATTGCGTTGTTATATGCGTGTGCGTGGGTTGCAGTATTGCCAGATAGGGTTATTTTACCCCAATATAAGGGGGACAGAATATCACCCCAAAAATGTCTTTACTTCTGCCGGTATGCGGACCTCCATTGAAAGGGACACTCGCTGCTTGTAGGTAATGAGGAGAGTAATTAATTTCTAAAACAAACAACAAATGTCAAATCAAAATGGCGGCGAAGTTTGAAAAATCAGCCCTAAGTTTACTGACTAGCTGTTTGTACTTATTAACGCAGAGGTTTAATGTTACAACGAGGTGTACAAACCAATGATACTGTATCTATCAGAATATTTATAAGAAAATGTTATCTCACTTGCTTCCTTTAATATTACCTTCGTTATTCAACATTTAGCATTTCATAAACATGACACTCGATTTGCTGTTCAAAAATCTTATTTTCATGTATATGTAGGGTAATCGCGATTACTCATTCAATATGGCAACACTGACAAGTGATGCGACCTCGCGGCGAGGTCGCATCAAGACTTGTGGCTTGAGCCACAATATAAACATTATTTCAGTCAGGAAATTCTATAATTAATATCCAGTCAATGCATAGTTAATTAAGGTACTTTGAATAATTGTCACAACACGATTTATTCATAGAATCTCTATGAAAATGCGAAACGTTCACGTAACGAAATTCACTAATCAAAACACTAACTATTAAATTGTTTTGTTTGATTTTAAAATCATTCTTTATGTCTCCTTTTACGGCATTAAAAATAAATGAGCCAGACAATCACACCAATCACCTGGTCTCAAACTAAGGTTTCTCTTTGTACAATGAGCGCTAGACGACGGGTACTAACTGGGGTGTCATCCCAGCACACCCAGACCCAACTCAATTTAGAAAAGTTAGTTTTCCAAATTTACCTGACTAGGAATCGAACCCGGGACCTTCGCGCTTTGGCCGCCTACTTTAGCCATTGCGCCACCGAGGTCGTCAAATAATAACGTAAAATAATGGCGTCATCAGATAGGAATAAAAGCCCTTTTTATATTTAAGACTGGGGAACTTCGTTTCACCTTAGAGAATTTTTCCCACTTTTCTGTTAAAGTTTTTCAAATTTTACCAAGGATCCCTTATTTTGTAGCCTATGTCAAATTGGAAGAATAAAGCATTCTATTGGTGAAAGAATTTTTTAAATCGGCCCAGTACTTTTTGAGCCTATTCATTACAAACATACAAAAATAGGTACAAATCTTTCCTCTTTATAATATTAGTATAGATTTTGCGAAGAAATAGACTGGCCTAACAAATTTTCGGGCCCGATTCAGATTGTCAATTGTTTAATAACTAACAACCAGTTAAAATCCAATACGACTTATTTTATATAATATAATATACCTTTTTGTACGGCCGTTATCATTTCTTCAAACCATTAATTCTACGGCTATATTAATAATAATAATAAATATTGGACAACATCACATACATTGCTCTGATTCTGTGGTAAGTAGCTGAAGCACTTGTGTTACAGAAATCAGAAACAACAACGGTACCACAACACCCAGACCCGAGACAATATGGAAAAGTTCGTTTCCCATATTGACCCGACCGATCGAACCCGGAACCTCAGAGATGGCGCTCGCCAAAGTCAGGCCCGCTCGCCTCTCGGCTACGGAGGTCGTCAAATTGAAAATGGCAGAAATGTGAATATTGCCCGATTCCAATATTAGAAAAACGTTTCGTTCTGGTTTCGGATACTAAAAAAATATACGAGACGTAAACTAAAAACGACTGGTAGACGACTGGTGACAGCTGATATGAAAAGTAAATTATGGAACGGTATTAACGACTCGTAGTCGGTTGGAGAAAAACAGATAGTCATTTTTGGCACATTACGAATAGTAAAACATTGGAACTGGGCATTTTAAACCATTTCTTCCTATAGAAATAGAAATCATCTTTATTCATGTAAACTTTACAAAAGCACTTATGAATAGTCAGTACAAATTAAGTATTCTACCGCCGTGTTCGGAATGTTGATCATGTCGAGAAGAACCGGCAAGAAACTCGACACTTACTCTTTTCAATGTAACAATGTTCCCTTATACTAGGTACTTTAATAAAATATACAAAGCTTATATAAAACATTTCCGAGAATGAAATAAATTACACGACTGTATTAAAATGTATTGTATTGGTGCTACCATTTGTTTTGCCACAACACTTCGCGTGTAGAAACATCAAGAGCTTGCAACGCGTTGGCAAATAGTTTTGAAACAAAAGCTGCATATGTAAGCCTGCAGATTTTCAATACGTTACCTTAGTTAAAATGAACCTTATATATTGTTATAATCTGGCAAAATTGGCTTTGTTATCTTGGTAAACCAGGACATTTAAAATACTTAAAATTTAATATTTTTAATGGTTTTGCTCACATTAAAAACATTTCCCTGTTATTATTCATATAAGTAACGTTTGTTAGAATAATGAAAGCTGTTCTGCCTTTTGAACCAAGGGTCGTGAATTCAATTCCCGACTTACATGTGTTTATTACTACCAGAAACGATCTACAAACAGTTTACCATCGAATTTTTTTTTATATATTGCACTTCAAGATTGACCTCATCCCACCTGATGTTAAGTGGTAATGAGGTCCTATTATTAGGGGTACTTGGGGCTATGCAGTTCAGCGAACTGTGGTCACTGCGACCTGTTAGATCTATTGTGACTCGCCACCAGTTAGAGTAACTCCTTTAGCCGGGTCGATTCTAGGAAGTCTAGTATTTTCCTAGCTTTCAGGGTTTTTAATTCATCCGGTTGGGCTATATGTCGTCCCAGGTGGATGCTTCGTTTGTGGATCAGAGATTCACAGTCGCATAGGAGGTGAAGAGGTGTTTCCTTTTCCTCCTTGCAGAATCTGCATTCATCAGAGTCACTCAGCTTCATATGAAACTGGTGTCTTTTTAGTTTACAGTGTCCAGTCAAGGCTCTAACTAGCGCACTGGCCCTAGGCCTGCTAAGTTGTAGCAGTTCTTCGGTCAATTTGCGCAAGTAGCCAACTATGAGTGTTTTTGAGTGTTCTAAGCCTGGTTGATTTATCCAGTATTTTTCCGACTCGACTTTTAGTTTTTCTTTTAGTAGTTGAATAGCCTGGTTCTTTGAAATGCCACAGAATGGTTCTGGTCCAATCTGTTGGCTTTGCGCCCCAGCTTTAGCAAGTTCATCAGCTTTCTCGTTCCCGATGATTCCTGAATGTCCTGGTACCCATTTCAGAAGCACTTTGTTCTGTTGTCCCAGCTCATTCAGTTTATCGACGCAGTCTTTCACCAACTTCGATTTTAGTGTAATCGAATTTATGGCATTCAGAGCTGCTTGGCTATCTGAATAGATGATTATGGTCTGATTTTTGTAGTTTCGTTGACGATTGGCTTCTGCGCATTCTATGATGGCGTATACCTCAGCCTGGAATATCGTGGCGTTTTTACCAAGATTCATACTGTGTTTGACTCTTGGACTCACACCATATATTTCACATCCTACATCTAGTCCCATTTTGGAGCCGTCCGTGTACCACACGAGGCTCCCTGCTTTTAGAGAGTTTTGGTTCGTTGCCCAGTTTTCTCTGCAGGGAAATTCCACAGTGTAATTTTTATTAAAATTATAGTGTGGAAGCATGGCATCAGATGTCATTGCTAAGGGTTTGAGTGTGAGCACTGCTACATGTGATGCTCTCAGTGCTTGAGAGTGCCATGTTACTTTTCCCGTGATGCTTGCTCTGTAGATACTCGCTTCAGCCTCCTTTGCTACAAAGAGGTGTAGTGGTGGCAGATTAAGAAGAGCATCAAGAGCGGCTTCTGGTGTAGTCGAAACAGCACCAGTTGCTATAAGGCATGCCACCCTTTGTAGGCTGGCAAGTTTTTTGATTATTGTCATTTGGGAGGTTTTTCTCCACCATGTGACGCAGGCGTACGTTACCATCGGCCTGACTATGGCAGTGTACATCCATAGGGCTATACTAGGTTTCAGACCCCATTTCGTGCCTGCTAGACGAGAGCATATTCCTAAGGCTATTTTGGCCTTTTGGAATGAGGTCCTAGCTTTAGGTCGACAAGTAGAGCATAATAAATATGTGTCTGGATGTGTCGTCCTTACCTTGAAGGCTTGATCCCTGCTACTAATGTAGCACCCTCCAGTTTCGAGCTATATTTGTGCCAAATTTCATATCTCTAACTTCAAAAATATTTTTTTTTCCATATAAACTTACAAAGGTGGTATTACCCCCCTCCCCCCTTATTTTCAAATAAAAAGTAGCCTATGTCCGTTCTTGAGATTCAACGTATACCTATACCAAATTTCATCAAAATCGGTTGAGAGGTTTAACCAGGAAAGCGTAACAGACACACATACAGACATAGTTACTTTTGCATTTATAATATTAGTAGGGATTAAGGCAACACTGTACACTTTAGTTGTAACTGAACGTGTTATGCGTATTTATTTGTGTATGTCTTGTTACCTGTCCTTAAATAAATAAATATTACATTTCAAGATTGACCTCATCCCACCTGATGTTAAGTGTTAATGAAGTCCTAGCTTAAGGGCGACAAGTACAGCATAATAAATCTGTAACTGGACTTGTCGCCCTTACCTTGAGGGTTTGACCCCTGCTACTAATGAAGCACCTCCCAGGAGCTCTGGAAACCTTACTCACACGCTTTTTTCTTCATTTCATGCTTCTTCGTCCCGAATAAATAAGACTTAAAACTATTTTGCATTACATAGTATATTGTTTTACAAGTATAAAAGTAACCGAACTTGGTTCTGTAGAAAGATAATACCACGCCCCCTTGCCTAGATAATACAGAGGGTGGAAATAATTATTAAATCGCACCGAATTCAATCACAAAATGTTGGTATTTTATACTTTGTCTTACGGGCCTACTTTCTAAAAATAAATACCACGCCCCCCTTGCCTCGATAATTAATTATACACAAGGTGTTCACTACCAAAAATGTTGGTAAATTAAACTTATTTCTGACGCGTCCATTTTCAAAATTTAAATAATTGCTCACTCCCGCTGGCCTGAAACTATACACTGGAAGTAAGCAGTGTATGAAATATCAGTGTGTAAACACAGGTAATATATAAATACGACCACGCCCCCCTTTCCAAGTCCCAGCGCCCCCCTTGGTAGGCGCACCCCCCACTTTGAAAACCGCTGCTTCAACAGACATTCACACAAACCATTATGGTTACATCATCAAAGATGATGTCAGTAGGTTAATCTAGCAGATGACTTAGACGGATTATAAAATAATAACTCCACTTAGAATGTAATTTTGTTTTGATTGGCGACTGTACACTTTAGATTTTTATTAACAGCCTTAAATGAGCAATTATATTAAAGTTTAAACAGGTTTTAAGCAACGTGTACACGTAATACATTGTTTAATCAGGTTTTGTATTAGATTTACTTAGTACTGCATCCTTTTTTTTTGTCGAGCGGGAAATGCCTACCGCACCGTCACACTCAGCGGGGAACAGAGAGTGGTGTGTCAGGCTGGCACCGACTAAAACCCCCTCGGTGGCCAACGCTGCGCAGTTGTGGGGGAGTCGGGATTCCTTGCGGATTCTACACAGGCTCCCCCACAGCGCCTACCGCCTAGGGGGCCACCTCGCCGCGCAATACGCAGTTGGAGCGTGTCAGGCCACCTGACACACCCAACGTCCTAAGGACCGAGGTAAAGGACGCCAGGTTTACCCCACGCCTGGCGTCTCCGGTCCTAGCAGTGGATCTACTGTGCGGCTCCGCTGCCTACCGCTACTGCGGACACCCGAGACTCTCACTCCAGCTCTCCCTTCGAGAGCCAGATAAAGTCCCATTAATGTAGTACTAGCTTACATGAATAAAGATGATTTCTATTCTATTATATTCTATAAATGTGACAGCATTAAAAGATGTTTAATACTCTTTCACGCAAAAACGACTGAATGGATTTCGATTTAATTTGGAAGCTAGACACAATATACAGGTTGGCCCGAAAGGTGGTACAAAAAATTTTTTTTGTATACCTGACATCTAGGCGTACCCGAAAATATCCTATGTCCGGTATGTATACTCCGCAATTTTATGTATTTTCAGTTAGATTTTTAATTTTCTGTGTAGAGTGCCATTATTTTTTAACCTGTTTTTATTCCTATTACTTGTGTTTTGAATGAAGCTTCTTGGCAGAAAGCTATCACTACCTTTTATTACACCTGCGATGATATTTTACCCAAATAGCGGAAGGATACACATTCAATATCTAATAACAAAAAACCATTCAACATAAACTGCTAACCGTTTGCTAATTTGATATTCATTCACCCACCTACAAGGAACAGAGCTCAAGGTTCCGTGACAAATGCTGGGAGACCTTCGTCATTCTTATCTGAACTTCGCGTGGGGGGTCAAACAAAAATGGCCGGAGCCACCAATTAAGATTGACCTTTCAATCCCGTGCTCACGCTTACACAAATAGCCAGTATGAAGATCTACTTAAACTGGTTGGTTATAACAAGTACTAAATATCGTTTTGACCTCGAATTCTAGTAAGGTCTTGCATGTGTCAATTGTTACCATCGGGTTATGTAATGTTTAGAGTTACTGAAGTGTTATGCTGTAAATAAGGCGTGTGCAAGCAAGTTGCATTCAGAAGGTTGTTTGAACAGTGTGTTAGGAAATCTAGGTTAGCGGAGAATTTGTCTCTGTATATTATCATTCAGAAAATTACTATCTAAATTAACACACAAATAAAATAGGTAAGCAATTGAAAAAAACGCCTATATAAAATAATACTTATAGTTTAAGGGGAATAACCCTTAAAAAGTTTAGAAATAAATATTTCTACATAATATTTTTCAGCAAAAATACTATCTAAATTAACATACTAATTATACATATAAGTAAGCAATTAAACGCCTAAATATACTACATTAGTAGCAGGGGTCAAGCCTTCAAGGTAAGGGTGACAAGTCTAGTAACAGATTTATTATGCTGTACTTGTCACCCTTAAGCTAGGACCTCATTACCACTTAACATCAGGTGGGATGAGGTCTATCTTGAAGTGTAATATAAAAAAATATAAAATAAAAAAAATTATAACTTAATTCATTTATAATAGATTTCATATCTGTTCACTTTTATTTTTTAAATTAAACTATGGTACTTACGCTTCTGATTATTATGTTTTTGCTTCATAAAAATATAATTAGAACTATTAATTATAAAACTGATACTTTTTACCGTGAATGATCACATAGGGCTTTGACCTTTTGATTCTAAAAGTACATAACTTCAAAATTTAAATGGCTGTCATAAAAACGTCGACGATTCTCGACAATCCGTTTAGTCACACCATTTAATTTCCCTCTCACAAGGCCACGCTAACAGCCGCGAAAACTAATTTTTCGCCAAACACCATTCATGGGGTCCAAACACCAACTTAAAAGATGAGACTAAAAACCGTTATCAACGTTAATCATTACCTTAAGACCTTTATTTTAAGAGTCAAATCGTTTTGTCACCGCGTAACGCAACTTAAAATTAAACTTTGCGAAGTGTTAACATTTTCTCATGGCATAAAGAGGGCCTTTGTTGTATGGGAAAATTTCGAAACGAATTCTTTTGTAATTCCGACCGAAATCTGTTTTAAGTCAGATAACATTTTATTATTAGTAGTTACGCGGGGTGATGTAATTTCCTCTATCAACATTATGACACTTAAAAACCTAGTTATAATTTAGAGTTTAGTGTGCGGGGACGCGTAAACGTGTTAAATACTCTGCCCTCGACGGCTGCTGTCGTTTCGCCAAATTTGGAGTGGAGACTTTGGGGCCGTGGGTCCAGAAGCCTGAATTTTGTATAAAGAATTGTCCGCTCGCCTTGTAGAGGTTTCTGGTGACCTGAATGCTGGCAAATACTTCGGCCAAAGAAAAAGTCTGGCCATTCAAGAGGCAATGTAGCCAGCATTCTGGGCACCCTAAACGCTGGGGCAGACTATCTTTTGTAAATATTTTGTTTATAAGTATTCTCTTTTTTTTATATTTTGATGTATAAATTTGTTCATGTACATAGTTCTGTTGTATTTATTGTATACTAGCTGTGCCCGCGACTTTGTTCGCGAGGACTACAGGGATTTTTTCGCAATAAAAGGTAGCCTATGTCTTTTCTCAGGGTCTAAAAGTTGTCTGTGCCAAATTTCATCAAAATCGGTTGAGAGGTTTCAGCGGGAAAGCGTAACAGACAGACAGAGTTACTTTCGGATTTATAATATTAGTTGGGATTTCTAATTTAATTTAATACTGTAATTAAGAGTTAAATATAATATAATGATTTAAAAAATATATAGTGTTAGTACTCAATCAAGCTAATATTATAAATGCGAAAGTAACTCTGTCTGTCTGCTTGTCTATCCGGCTTTCACGCCTAAACCACTGAACCGATTTTGGTAAAATTTGGTACGTATAAATAAAATGAACGGGCGCACATTTTAAAATACTTTTTGAAAACCTGTCAAGTAGCCAATTAGATTAAACTTTTTTGTAAAGAAACACATTTGCCTAAAAAAATGAAAGTTAATGTACATTTAGTTGCATATTCTTCATTGTAAATGCAGTTTTACTGGGCGCATCGTGAGTGACCTTACGAAGTAGTAACACTAGGACAAGTTATAACGTACAAGTTAGTATTAGGTGTACGTATGCAACTATGAGCTTGTAGGCAAAATGTATTCATAGTTTTACGACCTTGGTGCAGGCAATGCGTGCCATATAACGACTGCGGTAATGCAAAAAAAATGTGGTTCTGTTTTGTAGACGATTTTTGGATGGGACAGATAGATTAGTTCAGACGAAAGATGGCCTCTGTTTCACATCATCACTATATCACTAACTTTGTAGCCAAGAAGCAAGCCTAACGGACTTTGATTTCAAGTCATATGTAAGATCCTGGGTTCGATTCCCGGTCGGGTCAAAATGGATAATGAACATGTCTGTAACTTTTTTTAAATTAAACTTCATGACCTCAAGGGCGACAAGTACAGCATGAAAATAACTGTTACTGGACTTGTCGCCATTACCTTGACCCCTGCTACTAATGTAGCACCCTCCAGGAGTTCTGGAAGCCTTACTCACACGCAGGAACACGACAAAACCAAAGTGATTGTTATTTGGCTGCGGTCTTCTGTAAGGAGGAGGTATTTCACCAGTCGGGCTGCTCCAGTTCGAGCGATAAATTGCTATGACCTACCTTTTTTATAACCTATTGAGTATTTTCTTTTTCGTCTTTCTTTTCGGGTTATCACATTTATGTATCACAAGAACTTAAGAATCAAAGCAATGTGTGTATGTGATGTTATCATGTTATCCAATATAAATATTCATTGATGACATAGTTATCCGCAAACACTCATAAAAAATACACGTACCTATTTACCTACGGTCAAATTGAGAAATCCCTTTTTTTTTAAGTCGGTTGTAAATAGTAAATAAATTGCCGTGTTCAATGATCGTAAACTACGAACCGTCATTGATTGATTACGTTTCGTTGATCGCAGGCAATCATTGGAACGCGAACAGATTATAATATTTTACTCACTTCTGTTATTCAATGAATTATTCTGTTAAACGATTGCATAAAGTTTGGTTGACATTGGTTTCGGTGAATGAAAACAATTCGGCGTACGGTGTACGTGCACCAATATGTATGAATAGAATAGAAAATGTCTTTATTAAATTTTTACAAAAGCTTTTATGAATTGTCAAATTAAGTAAACTACCGCCGTGTTCGGAATGTTGATTCTATCGAGAAGAACCGGCAAGAAACTCGATAGTTACTCTTTTCATAACATACAAATATGGTAACATGCAAAAAAAAATTTTAACTATTTAGCTTATGTCTAATGTACATATTTAATGCTATCAAGTCCAAACATCTTTGTCATTAATATATGCAGACTCAATCTAAAATGGACCTTATTTTTATGTCATAAGAGCTCAAGCGTTTACATTTTATTACTCGTGACTGTTCGTTTTTAATATCTCTCTCTGCACCTGTGGTCTACTAAGCTTACTCTAGTTGATTTAATTCGGTGGGCAATCTTTGTGTTATTTCCAGTTTAAATAGGACTATTCCAAATTGATTTTTTATATTACACTTCAAAATTATTGTCCTTTCTTAAGGGCGTCAAGTACAGCATAATAGAGCTGTTACTGGACTTGTCGCCCTTACTTTGAAGGCTTGACCCCTACTACTAATGTAGCACCCCCAGGAAACACGCAGGAACACACAAAACCGAAGTGATTGTTATTTGGCTGCGGTCTTCTGTAAGGTGGAGGTATTTCACCAGTCGGGCTGCTCCAGTTCAAGCGAATAACCGCTATGCCCGACCTCTCTTCACTTAAATGTGTTGAAAATATGAAAACCACAGGTCGCTAATAATATAAATAAGACATGTGTTATTCTATTATCTTATTAATCTAAATTCTCAAAAAAAACCTGCTTCCAGGCTTCCACATAACCAGGAATTCGTACATAAATATGTTTGTAACATTCTTACAAAATTTCACGTAGGTATTTTAATTGTGGTTACAACTACACGACGAGCTAATAACATAGAATTTGCTCATTCCAAATGTGAGGTTGTTTTCCTCAATCTACCATTTTATTCTCATTGGATCTCGCCAATGTTTTTATAGCTAATTATGCTAATCTGCTGTTTTTGTTCGCCATTGGCCAACGTTGGCCTGCGATGGCCTTTGAAGACTGAAGGTGACTAATTTATTTACGCTCTTAAATTCTTAATTTTGTCTATTTGCTATACGTGTCTTTGACGACCTCCGTAGCCGAGAGGCGAGCGGGCCTGACTTTGGCGAGCGCCATCTCTGAGGTTCCGGGTTCGATCCCCGGTCGGGTCAATATGGGAAATGAACTTTTACTTATTGTCTTGGGTCTGGGTGTTGTGGTACCGTCGTTGTTTCTGATTTCCGTAACACAAGTGCTTAAGCTACTTACCACAGAATCAGAGCAATGTATGTGATGTTGTCCAATATTTATATTTATTTATAGAGGCAGTAGCTACCATAATTATTAATAGACAACATCACATACAGTGAGCTGCTTTCAACGTAAGTAGCCTAAGCACATGTATTATGAAAACCAAAACGTGGAAAAAACGTGTGAAAAGGGTCAAAGGGAGGGATAGAGGGGGGAGGGTCAATAGCCCTTTTCAAAGTAAGAAGTTTTAAGCTTGTCTCGGGTTCGAATGCCAAAGCGCAAGAAATGAAGTTTTTCTGTTTCTTTTAAATATTTTAAGTTCACTAGAACGGCTCGAAGCAATATAAAAATTTAATGAAAATCAATTCAATCAATTGCCTAGGCGTCTTCAATATTAGTGCAATTGACGACCTCAGTGGCGCAGTGGCTAAGGTAGGCGGCCAAAGCGCAAAGGTCCCGGGTTCGATTCCCGGCCAGGTAAATTTGAAAAACGAACTTTTCTAAATCGACTTGGGTCTGGGTGTACTGAGATGACGCCCCCAGTTAATATCCGTCGTCTGGTGCTCATAGTACCAACTAGGGGAAACCTTAGTTTGAGACCAGGTGATTGGTGTGGTAGTTTGGCACATTTAATTTATTTATTTTAATTTTTGATATCGGCCATAAATATACATACCGATTTCATCAAAGTGAAATGTATGTACTCAACTAGGTATACAACACAAAATACAATCCGAATTCCAATCCTGGTTTGCCAAAGAACTGTCGTAGGTATAAATCAGTGAGTCACTTACAAGCTTTACCTTTTAAAAACATGGTAAGGTCATTCACGTTACCAAATTCAACGATTTTGTCTTTGAAACGCCTTATTTGTTCACCATAAACAGCTTTGAGTCACATCTATAAACTGTTAAACATACTTCTTGTATGTCTATTGCCTCCTCTACACGTAGACAGATTCGTCTGCAGATGGCATCGCCAATCAAGTAATTTGCTCGTCTACTGATATCAAATACTTTCCACAGACAAGCAAATCACAGCCTCTACAAGTTGGCGTACCCGTCGGCCGATGCTATCTGCAGATGAGTCTGTCTACGTGTTTAGAGGAGGCATATGACTCGCGGCTACGCTCCCGTACCTATCCCCGTTTTGTCCACATTTACCACTGATTCTTCGCTCCTATTGGTTGCAGCGTGATGGTATATAGCCTAAAGCCTTCCTCGATAAATTAACTATCCAACACAAAAATAATTATTCAATTCGAACCAGGCGTTCCAGAGTTTAGCGCGTTCGAAAAATCAAAAACCACGTTTTAATTTACAAACTTTCGAGCAATTTTCCTAACGAAAGCTTTCGTTTGTTTCGTTTTTGGTTGTAGGTCCTAATTCAACGAAATTGTAACCCTTTTTTATATAACTTTTCAAGATTGACCTCATCACACCTGATGTTGAGTGGTAATGAGGTCCTAACTTAAGGGAGACAAGTATAGGATAATAAAGCTGTTACTGGACTTGTCGCCCTTACCTTGAAGGCTCGACCGCTGCTACTAATGTAGCACCAGAAGCTCTGGAAACCATACTTACACACAGGAACACAACGAACAACACAGAAGTGATTATTATTTAAATGCGGTCTTCTGTAAGGTGTTTCACCAGTCGCGCTGCTCCAGTTCGACCGATAAATCGCTATGCCCTACCTCTGTTAACCCTGTTTCCGCTTAATCACATACTACCTTTTTATCTTATTCTCGAGACAAATATCAGTAATATCGAAAGGCTGTTGGATAAAAGTACAAGCAAGCGGCCGAAAACGAGCGATGACGTAACGCAACCTTGTGCAACCCATACCGGTTGTACACTCAGACCCGGTATTGACATTTGTTTTATAATATTTATTCCTTTGTTACAGGTAATGTGGTATGAAGGAAAACCGGTTGTAAGCAGCTTAAGTCTGCTCTTTCATCTACAAAAGTAAAACTCATTAGATATTACAGAGCCATATCTAGAGAACTAATCACATCTTTTGTTTTCGTGGTGGATAACGGGTAAGCCAATTTAAATTCTCAGTAATGAATCTTTCGTTCTATTTTAAAAATTTAACGGACGGTCCTAATAAAATCGTCGCTTTTACCGAGTAATCATTTCTATAAGTACAAAAACTTGCAAGCACAGAAAATATAATCACACTTGTATATTTGATCAAGAGATCTGAAGAACTGAATCCCTACTAATATTATAAATGCGAAAGTAACTCTGTCTGTCTGTCTGTCTGTCTGTCTGTTACGCTTTCCTGCTTAAACCATACAACTGATTTTGATGAAATTTGATATAGGTATACGTTGAATCTCAAGAACGGACATAGGCTACTTTTCATTAGAAAATACGGGGTGGAGCGAGGTAATACCACCTTTGAAAGTTTATATGGAAAAATGTTTATTTTTGAAGTTAGAGATATAAAATTTGGCACAAATATAGCTCGAAACTTGGATTAAAATATAGACTACTTTTTGTTTCGAATATTAGGGGAGAAAGGGGTAAAACCGACCATGAAAGGAAGTAGTCCATGCGAACGAAGTCGTGGGAACAGCTAGTTATTAATAAAAATGAATCACTATTATTTATTTAAAAGGTTTTATTAGAAATTAATCACATACAATGCTGTATTCTGTGGTAAGAAGCTAAGACGCTTGTATTACTGAAGTTAGATACTATGACAGTTGGTACCACTGTATGTGTATGGAACGGCGGTAAATGTATCCTAATTTTAATCACAAATAATTATCAGTAGTTATTCTGGTTTATATGTATAATGAAGTGTTATTCAATTACATATTTGCTTACAAGTGTATATGGAATCACCCCAAAGAATCACTAGTGTGAAACATAACTACCGAGAAGATACAGGTACGAAACTCAGTAGATTTGTTACAGTAGCACATTTTGGATCAAGCCATATAGTTTTGTTCTATGAGTAAAGAAACAAAGTATGTATTTTGAGAAGTAAGCTAAAGCCAGGTCTCAAAGGTGGCACCTGTTCACAAGCATGACGTATGTGTTACAGTCATTAGTCATAGTCATATCTTTTTATTCATATAGATTTCATTCGTAACACTTATGACTAGTCTCTATATGATTCAAATGAAGGTTCGAAATATATTACTACCGAGAAGATACCGGCAAGAAATTCAGTAGTGTTATAGTTTGTCAACAGTATAGAAGTATCAATTAAATTGAAAATTTGAAAAACCCCCGACACAACACAGTATTGAGGGAGTTGTGACAAAAAAAAATAGGAAAGCCGTCATTTTCTTGCGGCGGCCATCTTGGATTTGAAATGTGTCCTTATAAAGATATTCTACTGGCCCACCCCTTTTATATGATACCCAACTTATTGATATTTCAAATAAAAAAATCAAAATCGGTTCATTTGTTCGGGAGCTGCGATGCCATAGACAGATCACACACACAGACACGTCAAACTTATAACACCACGTCGTTTTTGCGTTGGGTGTTAAAAACTAAAATTAATATAATAGTAATCCCTACTAATATTATAAATGCGAAAGTAACTCTGTCTGTCTGTCTGTCTGTCTGTCTGTCTGTCTGTGTGTCTGTTACGCTTTCCTGCTTAAACCTCTGAACCGATTTTGATTAAATTTGGTATAGGTATACGTTGAATCTCAAGAACGGACATAGGCTACTTTTTATTAGAAAATAAAGGGGGAGGGGGGTAATACCACCTTTGAAAGTTTATATGGAAAAATGTTTATTTTTGAAGTTAGAGATATGAAATTTGGCACAAATATAGCTCGAAACTTGGATTAAAATATGGACTACTTTTTGTTTCGAATATTAGGGGAGAAAGGGGTAGAACCGACCATAAAAGGATGTAGTCCATGTGAACGAAGTCGCGGGCACAGCTAGTTAAAAATAAAAGCAAGCTCTCGCTCCACTCTACCATAATAAACGGAGTAAAACAACGTTATTTGCGAACTTGTAGAGACAATTTCTCAGTACTTATTTCAAAATGGTAGAGCATTTCCCGAAGCCGACTGTCCCCAGTACCGGTCGCTGCGTGTACCGTTCTCTATTATTTACTAATAACGACGTGCTCTTGTTTGTCTGTGTCGCAAGCTCTAGCAGTCCACCAGGAACTCTATCACTCTATGGTCGCTTTTTAAACCGACTTAATAAATGAGGAGGTTCTCAATTAGGCCCTATATATAATATATATATATTATGTGTGTAAGCCGATAACAATAATATATCTTAGTACTAGTTATTTACGCACTTCTTCATTATTACCACACCTATATACAAACTATCTGCATGACCAAGGGTTGGCTGGTAGAGAATACCCCTAGCATTAGGTCCACCTGTTGCAATTATTTGTGCAATAAAGTTTTTAATAAATAAATAACTCCTTAATTTAAAGATTGAGATCAAACGTAACTTACCAATTGTATGATTAATGCGCGGTTTCAATATTTTACCTATCCGTTTTTCTTCGAGTCGTTAATTCTAATTTCAAATTTACTTTCCATATTCCCCCCTCAGGCGCACCGTCATGTGCCAACTCCGCCATGCCTCGCCTCTCACGAATCCTTAACCATCACAGCGGCCTGGTTAATGTTTTCCAGGACTCGGTTGCTAGGATGAAAAAAGTTGTCATTGGTAGTTACATTCTTTTGTTTGGTTGTTTTTCCCTTTTGTTTTTGTATTAGATTGTAAAAAACATTTTAATCGCATGTGGAGTCTATTTGTAACTTAATTATGTACTTAGCTAATAATTATATATTTAAGAGTTCATAAAAGATGTAATGCATAATTGTAAGTAGACCTAATAAATAAAATAAAACACCGCGATCTAAAAAGTATGAAACAAGAAAATATTCGGGTCAAAAATGGTTATGTGGGTACTTACTTACTTACAAACTATAATTTATCTTTCGTTAATTAAAACTAATGTTGCACGTAGATTTTTGGTGTGTTTAATACATCCAGAATTATCAGGAAAGCCGTGGTCGTATGCCACCTACTACTTACTCTATGAATAAAAAAATCATTACAACATGTCAATTAAACGAGCTTCAACTGCTTAGGGCACAGCATATGACCACGGCTTTCCTGAGAATTCTGGATGTATTAAAACACACCAAAAATCTACGTGCAAAATTAGTTTTAATTAACGAAAGATAAAGTATAGTTTGTAAGTAAGTAGGTACCTAACCATTTTTGACCAGAATATTTTCTTGTTTCATACTTTTTAGATCGCGGTGTTTTAGTAGTCGGGTTTTAGTTTTTAAACTTACTTTTTATTTAAGTTATTATGGAGTTAGGTAACTAGGGTGGTATCCTACTAATATTACAAATGCGAAAGTTTGTGAGTCCTACTAATATTACAAATGCGAAAGTTTGTGAGTGTGTGTGTGTGTGTGTGCGTGTGTGTGTATATATGTGTGTTTGTTACTTCTTTGAGCTCAAACCACTGGACCGATTGTGATAAAATTTGGTATGTAGGAAGCTGACACCCTAGATTAACATAAGCTCTAGACGCTTATAACGATACCACGTTTATCAAATTATGTTAAGGTTTAGAAGTTCTGGTGGATCATTTTTGAAATTGTGACTAATAATTTTTGGTAAATGTAAACAAAACTGCATGCAAACGCTAAAGTTATATATATTTTTGAAACCAGCTAATCAAGCCCTTTCATTTGATACCAAACACGATATCATTAAAAAATATATATTTTTGACGTCATGACTTTTAGCCCTCTAGAGGGCGCCACATTCAGTTAATCGTGACGTCACATATCCTATAACCAGCGGATGATTGAGACGCTTCTAATGATACCTCATTTGTCAATTTCTGTCCAGTGGTTTTGAAGCTACGATGGATCATCTCAACATACATACATACATACCGGTCAAAATCATAAACCTCCTTTTCGCTTCGCCGTAGTCGGGTATTAAAAATAAAATATCAGCTGTCATCCGTCAGTCGTTTTTAGCTTACGCCTCGTATAATTTATTACTATCCGTAACAAGAACATCTTGTTCTTCATATATTGGAACTGGGCATTAGTGATTTTAGATCCCAGATTCGATTCCCGGTCCAGACTAATTACGATTCGAATTATTCGAACATTGCTCAGGCTTATACTAGTCCTTGCTATAGTATCCGCATTGCGATATATCGTCACAAACACCCAGTTTCAGTCATCACAACTGAAAACGAAACATCTGTATTTCTGTCTGTTCACACGCCTCTATTATCCTTTGTTATGTAACAGACAGACGGAAGGTGTATGTTTGTAATTCATTGACACACTTTCGGATCACCACTCTCCTTTTAGCGTATGTCGGCTAAATACGTTTATTTGGAAGCTATTACCTTTTATGCGGTGTTTAGTAGATGAAAGTATTCCTCTTACATATACTGACTTTATAAATAAATAAATATTGGACAACATCATACATTGCTTTGATTCTGTGGTAAGTAGCTTATGCACTTGTGTTACAGAAATCAGATACAACGACGGTACCACGACACCCAGACCTGACACATCACAAAAAAGTTCGTTCCCCATATTGACCCGACCAGAAATCTAACCCGGGACCTCAGAGATGACGTCTAAGTCCAACTTTGTTTTTCAACAACTTTTTAGTTGAAAGAAAGAAAGAAAGAAAAATTTATGCTCGGTTCATATATTTGAAAAACTGTCCTCTCTAGTTAAGGATTGTAATAAATTATACGAGGCTTAAGCTATGAGCGACTGCCGGACGACTGATGACAGCTGGTATAGAAAGTAATTATAGAACGGTGGTAACCACTCAAAGTCGGTTAGAGGAAAACGGATAGTAATTTATTTCACACATTACCAATCGTATAATATTTAAACTGGCGCAGCCCGACTGGTGAAATACCTCCACCTTACAGAAGACCGCAGCCAAATAACAATCACTCCGGTGTTGCTGTGTTCCTGCGTGTGAGTAAGGTTTCTAGAGCTCCTGGGGGGGTGCTACATTAGTATCAGGGGTCAATCCTTCAAGGTAAGGGCGACAAGTCCAGTAACAGCTTTATTATGCTGTACTTGTTGGGTGCCGTATTATGTATGGGTGTTGTGGTAGGTACCGTTGATGTTTCTGATTTCTGTAACACAAGTGCTTTAGCTACTTACCACAGAATCAGAGCAATGTAAGCAATGTTGTCTTATCTTTATGAATGTACCTACTTTTTTTAAATGTACCTACTTGTCACCCTTAAGCTAGGACCTCATCACAACTTAACATCAGGTGGGATGAGGTCAATCTTGAAGAGCAATATAAAAAAACACACGACAGCAAAAAAACATCACCTCTCTTGGTTTCAGTTAAAACACCGACAGGACTTGTTCGTATATGTGAACGAAGCCGCGTGCACAGCTAGTCGAAGCAATTTGTTCCACTATACGACAGTAACACAAACCCTCCATCAAATGAGGCACACCAGTAATCTCCGGGCACCGAACCGGCTACCTCGTGTCACGCTCGACGAAGCCAAACACTTCCTCATGCGAACACGCGTGAACTTCAGACAAGCAAAAAATGTATTAAAAACTTTGTTTTTAGGATTCCGTAGCAAAATGGCGAAAAACGGAACCCTTATGGACTCGTCATGTCTGTCCGTCCGTTTGTCACAGCCACTTTTTTCCGTAAGTATAAGAGATATATACTGTGGAAACTTGGTAAGTAGATTTTTATACAAAAACTAGCGGTCCCGGCGAACTTCGTTTCGCCTTAGAGGATTTTCCCGCTTTTCTGTTAAATTTTTTTCTGAATTTTCTTTGCTATAAACCTCACGGAGCCCGAGACCTTTCCAACGAATGCAAAACCGTCGAAATCCGTTCGTGCGTTCTGGAGTTATAGCGTCAGGAAGGAAAACCCGACTTATTTTTATATAGTAGATAGAAAAAAAAAAACAATATCTACATTTTCGGGTTTCCTCATACTTAGAACTGAAAGTTTGAAACTCAAATTTTCGTATCATATATTTTTTTAGAAGACTAATAAAAATATAATGATACATTTACATGCAAAATACCTGCAAATTTTTTTTAGTACGTCATAAATCGTAAACCACAATTTACCTTTAAAATTAAAATATAAATAAATATAAACTTTTATAATAAGTAACTTGCTGCTACGGAACCCTTCATGGGCGATTCGCACTTGTCCGTTATTTTGTTGTCTAGAGTCATCTCCGGAAGGATTAACCCATATTATCATACTATAAACTTATCTCTAAAAGTATAATGAAGATAAAGATAATTAAATAACGTTTAATTCCCCTTGGTAATACCTGATGAGGTTTACTACTACCCCCCCCCACCCCCCTTACCCTATGTAACGTGTATAAACAAATAATCATTATATTTTTTCATTTTTCTTATAAAATACAGGTTTATGTACCATGTAATTGTATTGAAAAAATACTCTTGTTATGCCACCCTCATGATATTAATGGACGACCCATAAAGACTATGTTTTTGGTGGCCGGGAAAGTTTAAACAAAGTACCTATTGTCCACTTAGTCTCCGGTGTAAGCACTAAGCATTGTCTAAGTTACCTAAGCGACCATTAAGTAACGGCCCTGCTAAGTATGGCTTTCTCCACATTAAAAAGTGATAGGGTTGCCAATCTTTAAACACAAGTTTGATCTGGTATTCTTAAAACCCTATCAACCACATCTTTAATACTTGTACCACATCCACCATCCTTAATAAGTACCAACCACATCTTTAATAAGTACGAAACTCCGTTGGCGGGTAAGAGTTTTCTTCCGTGAAAAAATTAATTAAACTTCTAAAATAAAAGTAACTTTTTATTACATCAGCTATCTACCGGTGAAAGTCCTATCAATTATTGCTTTTTTATGGCACTTCAAAATTGTCCTCATCCAACCTGATGTTAAAGATCCTAGCTCAAGGGCGACAAGTACAACATAATAATAGCTGTTAGTGGACTTGTCGCCTGACCCTGAAGGCTGACACCTGCTACTAATGTAGCACCCCCCGGGAGGTCTGGGAACCATTCTCACACGCAGGAACACAACAACACCGAAGTGATTGTTATTTGGCTGCGGTCTTCTGTAAGGTGGAGGCTTTCTTCTCCGATATTTGTTTTACTTTTATTATTTTTATAACTGAACCATATTTAAGCAATAAATATTTGGCAACCCTATGCATGACCTTTGTAACCTGGCTCTAACTAACATTGCCTATTGTTAGATAACGAAGAGTAACAACCTATTATATCGCTTAGTTTGGTTGTAAAATTGTCTATCCTGACTTTGTTATCATCAGATTTAGTTTATTATTAGTTTTGCCTTCTTCCTTGCTGAGTAAATGATTCAAATTCAAACTCAAATATTTATTTATTCAAGTAGGTTACATATAACACTTTTGAATCGTCATTCAATATAATGCAAAGTGATTCTACTGCCAGTTCGGAACCTATATTTACCAAGAAGACACCGGTAAGAAACTCAACAGATTAGGTACCCATTGCTATGTGTAGCTCACTTTGCACCAAGTCACATAGTTTTGTTTTGATGAGTGATAAAACCATTAAGTACTCAAGTAAGTATTTACTTTCGAGAGGTAAGCTGGAGCAGTTCAAACCCCGGCGGTGGCACTTGTTCACTAGCATGACGTATGTTTTCACACACATACATACACGTACTATGACAGTAATGTATATGTCACAGTAAAATTGTAAAACTCGTTAGATTACAATCTATCTCGCGAGATTGTAAACTGTCGACAGATTGTGAACCGTAACATCTAGTAAGCAGATGGCATCGCCAATCAAGTCAATCACCCCTCTGGGGGTGACTTGCTTATCTGCCTATTTTAAATACCTACCACAGACGAGCAAAATCACACCCTCTATAAGTCGGCGGACGCGTCAAGTACGACTTATCGTACTTGACGCGTCCGCCGACTTATTATAGGTACAATCCTTAGATTGTACCTTAGTTTACTAGAACTGCACAGCCTCAAGTACTTTAATGGTGTGTTACTGAAGATAGACACTATAAATGTAAATAGGTTTATAGCATGAAGCTATCATAGATAACAATCGCAGAAACACTCTTATAATTGCGGGGATATAGCGCGTGACCACGACACCGCAGATTATATTTCGTATGATAGTTGTTAAAGATTAACCGATTGGTATGGAAGATGGAGGATACAATAAATAAATGCTGCAGACTATCACACCAATCAATAATAATAAACAAATACTAGATAACTTAATATGCATTGCTCTGATTCTGTAGTAAGAAGCTTATGCACTTCTGTTACAGAAGACAGAACTTATAATATTAGTTTTATAATCGTTTTATTTTTCCACAAAAACGGCACGGTACTTCGAAGACGCACGAACTAATGACGATATCAATACGACGGTTCGTTTTGCATAAACCGGAACTTGGAATCGAACCAGGGACTTCAGAGATGGCGTAACGCCGCTCATGGTTAGGGAGGTAATGAAAAATGCTATCAGTGATTACGCAATTTTGGCAGAAATTGAATTTGCTGGACTAAAAGCTAACATAAAAACAAGTGACCTCATCCCACCTGATGTTGAGTGGTAATGAAGTCCTAGCTTGACCCCCCTGCTACTAATGTAGCATCCCCAGAAGCTGTGGGGGCTTAGTCCTGCCCACGCCACCGAGGACGGTACGGTGCGGCAATACCTTCCCCCCCCCCCTTCCCCCAAAGGCCAACAGCTACAAGCCGTTGATGAATATAAAAAATAATATGTATTCATTACCACTCATAAAACAAACGGTAAGCCCGTTACAGTCTAAATGGGAAACGAAAGTGGAAGTCTCAGGGGGTTATAACATCTCAAGAGAGATACCGTACGGCAACAACGTTAGCGTTAAGTGTAGAATTGATAATGAACTATGTGCTGTATTTTATACGGTACTAAATATAACGTTGGTTATATAAATAATACAACAATGGCAAATTGAGCCTTATGCTGCTTGTTGCTAAGTCCTTGTTTCAAATATATGATGAAATAGTGACTACATCAGGGGTGGGAGCTTTCTACTTCTTCGGGGAACCCCCGAAATTCATAGCAGAACGAGTGGAACATGAAAAGTTTCAATCGTCAATACTGGGGACGAACGAAATTTTTTTTCTTACTCGCATCCAGTGGAGGCAAAATGATTCAAATTCAAATTCAATATTATTTTATTCATGTAAATTACACCAGTAATATTTATGAAACGTCTATATAATGCAAATGACACTACCTCCGGTTCGGAACCTATAACTTACAGAGAAGATCCCGGCAAGAAACTCTGTCGTTCATATTACAAATGGGGATTACATGGTGGGGACGAATGGGAATATAGGGCTTATTTGTATGTTAATTATAAGTTGAAACGAGAGAGCAATTAAAAATGCCACTTACTCATAATGCATATTTTTTGAGTTCCTGAACTTTCAGGACATTTAAAGGTTGCGGTCGTCTTAAATTTAAATTAACACAATTTTCCACACACAATTTATGTAACAAAAAATTTGAAGAAAAATAATAAACGATCATTTTTAAATTTTAACATTATCTTACCAAAAATGTAAAATTCAAAACTGCCCTCACAAAAAAAGTGTGAAAAAAGCCCTTTTTATATACCTAAATTGAGAGAATTGGGACAAAAATAATCAGGAAATCCGTCATTTTCTGACGGCGGCCATCTTGGGTTTGAAATTTGTCATTATGAATATATTCTGCTAGTCAAGCGTTTTATATGATACCCATATTGTGGGAGTTGTGTTAAAACATGCAATCCATAATTTTGCTAAATTGATCGGTTTTTATCAAACATAGCTAAGAACAATCCCGACTTAATCTTTCAAACAAAAAAAATCAAAATCAAAATCGGTTCATTTGTTCGGAAGCTGCGGTGTAATAGACAGATTACACCGATATGTCAAACTTATAAAACATTACAGATTTATATAAATTTTAAGACTTTCGCGTTCCATTTTAAACATTTAAAATAATTTATTTATTTAGTTAATACGAACTACTTACTTCGTATTAACTACTAAATAAAAATGGTGTCGCGTTTTGACCCGTTAAATTATTTTAAATGATTATTTTTAACAGATTTATGTTATTAAATCTGTGTAACACCCCATCGTTTTTGCGTGGGGGGTTAAAATAACAGATAGCAATTTCAGAGATTTTCATCTTAAAACTCACACTTTCTATTCCTACTCTAACGGGTAACTTCCCGTTGGTACTAAAGCTGTGGTAATTAGCAAATTATACAATAATTACTTTAGCCCACTTTCGCGAGCGCACTCTATGAATGTAAATTGGTATGAAGTTTATACTTTTTGGAAAGTATTCATAGCAAGATCATTCAAAAATATAAAACTAATTAAATGGTAAAAAAAATCAACTATTTTCTAAAGATTTTTCTTTCTAGCTCACGTGTTTTCATATATGTATAACTAGCTGTGCCCGCGACTTCGTTCGCATGGACTACATCCTTTCATGGTCGGTTTTACCCCTTTCTCCCCTAATATTTGAAACAAAAAGTAGTCTTTATTTAAATCTAAGTATCGAGCTATATTTGTGCCAAATTTCATATCTCTAACTTCAAAAATAAACATTTTTCCATATAAACTTTCAAAATTACCCCTATCCCCCCCTTATTTTCTAATTAAAAGTCTATGTCCGTTCTTGAGATTCAACGTATACCAAATTTCATTAAAATCGGTTGAGAGGTTTAAGCAGGAAACCGTAACAGACAGACAGACAGACAGACAGAAAGAGTTACTTTCACATTTATAATATTAGTAGGGAAGTAGGGATAATGAATCCCTATTTCCCTTGGTCACGACATAACGCGTGAACGGTTGGACCAATTGCACATTTTTTTGTTGTGTTTATTATTGTCAGGAGAAGGTTCTTATAAAAGAAAATAATTAACAAAAAATTAAATAGTCGTCGTTAAACCAGGACAACGTTTGTCGGTTCAGCAAGTGTACAATAAATAAAGTAAATTGAGGAGAGGTAGGGCATAGCGATTCATCGCTTGAACTGGAGCAGCCCGACTGGTGAAATACCTCCACCTTACAGAAGGCCGCAGCCAAATAACAATCACTTTTGTGTTGTTGTGTTCCTGCGTGTGAGTAAGGATTACAGAGCTTCCAGAGCTCCTGGGGGGTGTAAGCCTTCAAGGTAAGGGCGACAAGTCTAGTAACAGATGTATTATGCTGTACTTATCGCACTTAAGCTACGAACTCATTACCTCTTAACATCAGGTGGGATAAAGACAAACTTGAAGTGCAATATAAAAAAAAGAATCATTAAATGACCTCGGTGGCGCAGTGGCTAAGGTAGGCGACCAAAACGTGAAAGGTTCGATTCCCGATCGTATCAATTTGGAAAACGAACTTTTCTAAATTGACTTGGGTCTGGGTGCGCTGGGCTGACGCCCCCAGTTAGTATCCGTCGTCTGGTGCTCATAGTACAAGGGAAAAAACCTTAGTCTGAGACCAGGTGATTGTCTGGCGCATTTATTGAAGAAACAAATATTTATTATTATTTTATTTGTACATTCTCTGATGAAAGTTCGTATTTCAGTTCCTATTCGTACATGTATGTATGTACATACGTACATTGCACGAGTGTAATACTTAATAGTACGTAATACCGCACGCTTAAGACCACCTGTGGCCCAAATTGTACGAAACCAATCCGAATGAGTTAGTATGACAGCCTTCTGGGCCACTCGCAGATGGATCTGTTTACTAAGGTTACCATGAGTTATGTGTTCTTTAGGATAGTCCTCAATCGTTTTATTAAAAACTACATAACTAACTAGCAGCTCACGATTTCGTACACGTGGATGTAGTGTTTTCTAGAATTAAATATAGCCTACTAGCTGTGCCTGCGACTTCGTTCGAGTGGACTACATCCTTTCACGGTGGGTTTTACCCCTTTCTCCTCTAATATTCGAAACAAAAAGTAGTCTATATTTTAATCCAAGTTTCGAGCTATATTTGTGCCAAATTTCATATCTCTAACTTCAAAAATAAACATTTTTCCATATAAACTTTCAAAGGTGGTATTACCCCCATCCCCCCCTTATTTTCTAATAAAAAGTAGCCTATGTCCGTTCTTGAGATTCAACGTACACCTATACCAAATTTCATCGAAATCGGTTGAGAGGTTTAAGCAGGAAAGCGTAACAGACAGACAGACAGAGTTACTTTCGCATTTATAATATTAGTAGGGATTAGTAAGGATGTTACTCAGGGTGAATGTAGCTAAGTTGATAAATGAAAATAAGTTTTTTTACTAATTGAAAAATAAACAATACATTTGAGGGGCCATACTTGAAAGTGAAATTCAAAATGGAGAATAAAGTATAGGATATTTATGGATAGGTCTTCTAAATCATATTGAGGTTTTTAATGTTTTTTTCTAAATGGAATAGTTTGCGCGAGAGACGCTTTCAAAGTGGTAAAATGCGTGCCATTTACCTTTTATTCGATCAACTTTAATATAAACTTTTATGTTTTGTTACTTGGTGCTACGGTTTTTAATTCTTTGGTTACAAACAAAATAAATGTTTCGTCTTCATAAAATTTGTTCTGCTAACATAAACTTGTTCGATTTTCTATAGTATCTCAAATTTCGGGCTACGTGAAGTTAACTTCTTACAATTTCTGTTATAGGTTCAATAGTAGATATTTCATTCCCAAAAATAAAAACAAATGTTTCCACATTTCCAAAAAAACAAATTAAACATAACTGTAGAATTCAGGGCGGGGTTCGTTGAGGAGAACAATAAAACACTTGTGGATCCGAAGCACAAAATCTGTATTCGCTGTCAGTCTATTACACTACACTTATCACTAGAGTATTTGTCCAACTGTCCTAACTATTCTAACTAATTTCAACGTCTATTTCGTACACTGTGCCTACACAACAAAGGTTCACAAACTGGGCACAGCACTGCAATCCGATACTGACACTAACACTAAAACTGTTCACTAACACTAAAACTGTTCACTGACTCTAACTTTTACAAAGACTTTTCACTATACTGCACTGTTTTAACTTTACTAACACTTGACTGGAACTAGAAGTAACTGTTGACTGGAAGCGACTGTTGACTGGAAGCGACTGTAATGTGCCATACAAATGCACCTTCTAATATTGCACGATTTACTGTACAACTAGTCCCTAGTGGCGGGAGCAGACTAACAATACATGGTACAACTAGCGACTAGTGAGAAAAGAACCTTTTGGAGCTAAGTTAGACTATCCTAATTCACACATACATAGATAGCTACTTAACCTATACATAAACATTTTACAATACAATTTCTTAATTAGTAATTCTGCCGTCTACATTCCACCCCCTGGCTGAAGACTGCAGTCTGAAGCATCTTCGGCGCTGGTAGGCAGGATTACGATCTTCGTAGCCGGGCGTCGCAGCACTCCGTGGGCGGTCTTCACGTCGGCTATTCTTACTTGACCGTCGGAGCCGGGGTACACCTTTTCTACAATTCCCCGCGGCCACACATTTCTAGGCAGCGTCCCGTCGGCGATGATTACGACGTCACCTTCTTTTATTTTTGGTGCTGCCTCGGTCCACTTCTGACGTCGTTGTAATGTCGGCAGGTACTCTCGCAGCCATCTTGACCAAAACACATCAGCCAGGGCCTGGACCAACTTCCACTGTTTTCTCGTGTTGAGTCCGGCTTCTGATGTTCCTCCAAGGCGAGTGACATTTGATGCAGTCCCCAGAAGTAAATGATTTGGAGTTAAGGCGACTGGATCTCTGGGGTCTACCGGCACGTGCGTGAGAGGTCGACTGTTGATTACTGCTTCAACCTCCGTAAGCAACGTCTGTAGTGTTTCTTCTCTGGGTGCGCGCTCCTTCAATGTTGTCTTCAAGGCTGTCTTCGTAGAACGCACCAAACGCTCCCAGCATCCACCCATGTGAGGAGCAGCCGGTGAGTTGAAACGCCATTTGATTCCAACCGACGTTGCTTCCTCTTCCATTCTCTGCTGCTCGAAGTCCTTGAGAGCGGTCTGCAGCTCTCGATCAGCGCCCACAAAATTCGTTCCTCGGTCGCTATAAATCACTTCTGGCTGTCCTCGGCGCGCGATGAGACGGCGGAGAGCTAGAATGGCTGAGTCTGCACTTAATGATGCAGCCAATTCTAAGTGTATGGCTCTGGTTGTCATACACGTGAACACCACACCCCAACGTTTCTCTCATCGGCGTCCTATTGTGACCTCCATAGGCCCGAAGTAATCCACTCCACAGTGACTGAAGGCACGGCGATGATGAGCCATTCTTGCAGGTGGCAAATCTCCCATCTTTGGTGGCACCGGTTGAGCTCGGCGGACGCGGCACCACTGACATGTTCTGGCTACGCTCTTCACAGTTGGACGTAGCCTGACGACCCAAAACTTCTCTCGCAGCAGGTTCACCACGGTTTCGTTGTTTGCATGGTAGGCGCGCTGGTGATATTGTTGCACCAGGAGCTTCGTTATAGGGTCTTGACCGTCGAGGATGATCGGATGGCGCTCTTCAAATGCGAGATCGGCTGCCGCCAATCTTCCTCGTACTCGTAGGATTCCCTCTTCAGCAAGGATGGGATCCAAATTCTTCAGCTTGCTCTGGCAGGATATTGCTTCGCCCTTTTTCAATTTCTCTATTTCCGCTGCGAAGGCTTGCTTTTGAGAGATCTTGATCAGAGTCTTCTCCGCCTCGATGATCAGTTCTCCAGGTATGTTCGTGCCAGTCTTTCTCTGACGGATCCAACAAAGAACACGGGCTAAGGTTCGGACGGCCCGCATCCATGTTGAAAATCTACTGGCGTCGATTATTGGGTGAGACTCCGATGCTGTGTTCACCACGGCGGCTCGAAGTTCGGTGGCGGCTTCTGCGGTTGACCCGGAGACTTCTTCTTCTGGCCAGGCTTCTTTAGGATCTTGTAGAAATGAAGGTCCAGAGAACCAAATGGCATGTGATGCGGACCAATTAGTTCTCGTGGCCTCATCTGCAGGATTTTCTTCTGTCGGGACCCAGCGCCAATCTTCAATGTCTGAGTTCCGGTCGATTTCTGCTAGACGGTGCGCGACGAAGGGTTTAAAGTCGCGTGGATTCGACCTTATCCACTGCAGCGTCGTCTTGGAATCAGTCCACAGCGTTGTCTTCACTATGTTCAAACCGGCGTCTCTCTTCACGGTCTGTGCCAGTCTGCAGACCAACACTGCTGCTTGCAGTTCCAGCCTGGGTACTGATATTAGTTTGACGGGTGTTACCCTGGCCTTCCCTGCTACTAGTGCGACATTCCCCTGGCTGTCCACCAGGTATGCCACAGCTGCATACGCCTTCTCACTAGCGTCTCCAAATACATGTAGGTGCAGTTCGGCACCTTGAAGTCCGTAGAATCTGGGGATCTTCAATTCTCGCAATTGTTGTAGTTCTTGTAACCACTTCAACCAATCGTGGAAGCAATCTGCGTTCAGCTTCTCATCCCACTGAGTTCCTGCTCTCCATATCTTCTGCATTAGTATCTTTGAGCTGATGGTGAGCGGGCAGACGAGTCCTAACGGGTCAAAGACACTCATAATGAAGCGCAGAAACTCTCTTTTTGTCGGGATCTCTTCTCCTCTCGTGATTTCCTTTCTCAACTTCTTGAAGGACAGATCGAAGGACAACGTATCTTCATTTGTAGACCATATGAGTCCCAGTGTCCTCTCTGTCTCTCCACCGAGTTTCGACAAGCTAACATTTTCGGGTACGATCGCAGGTAGTTTCTCTCGCAATTCTGGGTCATTTGTTGTCCACCCCCTGATGTTGAAACTCCCGTGTCGATGAATCTTGGAGATTTCGGCTATAAGTTTCACTGCCTTGTCTACATCTTCCACGCTGTCGATGTAGTCGTCCATGTAGTGCCGTTGCTGTATCGCTTCAACTGCCTCTGGATGAATGTTTTTGAAGGCTTCGGCGTTCTTGTTTAACACGAAGATGGCAGACGTTGGTGATGACGAGGCACCGAAGATCATCGAATCCATCACGTAGGTGTCCGGCATCTGCTGTCTGTTCATGCCTCTCCACAAGAACAGCTGGGCTCCCTGGTCCGGTTCTGCAATCTTGACCCTCAGGAACATGTCTTCTATGTCAGCGGTTATTGCGACAGGTTTGGAGCGGAACTTGAATAGCACTCCAAGTAATGAGTTGAGAAAATCAGGACCACTAAGCAAGTTATCATTCAATGATGTGCCTTGGTAGGTGGCGGCAGCATCAAAGACTAATCTCAATTTTCCAGGTTTGTTTACGTTGGTCACCCCAAAGTGAGGAAGGTGCCAAGTAAGTTTCGATCGCAGAGGTCCGTTTATCTTCTTCGCGTATCCTTGCTCGACCAGTCTGTCAACCTGTGCGCAGTAAGAGGCGGCGAAAGCTGGATCACGGTCCATCTTCTTTTCAATATTACGTAGTCTCTTTTCTGCATCCCGGTGGTTGTCTGGCAGCTCGACGTCATCGTTCTTCCATAGAAGACCAACTTCCCATCCCTTCTCGGTTAGTTTGGCTGTCTTCTCCAATATATCTTTCGCTCGGCGATCTTCGTGGCTAATTCTTCTCTCTGACGTTATCCCAATCGAATCTAGCTCAAACTGCTTTTTCACTAGTTCGTGCAAGTCGGAGAGATGATTTATCGATTCGATTCCACCATTATTCCTCGTCTTCTTCATCGGACCATGCAGTACCCACCCCAATTGAGTAAGGGAGGCTACTGGCTGACCGGACTTCCCTCTTCTTATGTCGCCCCCAACAATCAGTTCCCAATTGTCTTGCCCAATCAGGAGGAGCGGCGTGGCGTCGGTCATCTCTGGCAGAAGGAGGTCTCGCAAGTGCTTGAATTTCTCGATAGTCTCTTGCGACACTGTTTGCGGCGGTAACTTAATCTTGTTGATTGTGCGCATGTTCAATGTGTGGCTTTTACTATTCGGCCCCATCAGCGATACTCTCACATTTCTTGAGTCGTGATCAGTGACTGTGTGACCACCGGCGCTGATGATATGAAGAGGTACGTTGGGCCCCTTCATGTTGGTTGCTACGGCGCTATCTATTAGAGACACAGTGGCACCATCATCCAACAAGGCGTACGTACTGTGCTCTATGTCCCCGTTTTTCACTACGACGGGCACTATCTTTAAGAATGACTGAGTAAGACACTCACCCAAGTTGGTTACTCTCTCTGTCTGCGGTGAGCTGCCTTCCACTTCTTCCGTTTTCTTTTCCGCGTGAAGAAGGGTGTGATGGTTGTAGTTGCACTTATTACACTTTTTTGCACTACACGACATCCTATTATGTTTCCGCACCAAACACTTGAAACATAGTTTGTTCACTTTGACGAAATTCCACTTTTCGTCAATCTCCATTTTCTTAAACTTCTCACAGTTAGGCAACCGATGTCCCTCTTTGCACAGTTCACACTCGTCTTGTTTTACTTCACACACTTCACTCACTTTCATCACTTTGTGAATCACTTTTCCCGGGCGCACAGCGGATGATGGTTTGTACGTAGCTGGCTTGTTGTGGTGTGAAACTGGTTTCATGTGGATGGTTTCCGTTATCATAAAAGCGGCGGTGTCGGCTAACTCTTCCAGAAAGTCCACTAATACTGGCAGAGTAGGCGAAACTCGAAGATCCACATTCGTTTGCGCGGAGACTTGGCGAGCGAACTTGCTGTACTCGAGGCGTTGAGTCGATGTTAACTTTTCTAGTATTTCTCTAACTAACTGTGGGTTGTTCAAATATCCGTCGGCCTTAATATTTCTTAACGTCGATACACAAGAGCGTACTGCTGCACTAAAACTTCGTAGAGCGTCGATATCGTTATCGCTCACTTTAGGCAAGTTTCTTATTTTGTTCATTGCACACTGAAGCAACACACGCGGATTTCCATATGTTCTGTCCAAAACTCGTATTAGCTCGCTCGGTTCGGTGCTAGTTCTCAACAAATCTTCAATGAGTTCCTTAGGCTTTCCATGAATCGACATCTGAATTCTTGCTAAATTCTCTAACGGCTTGAATTCAAACATAACCGACGATTCTTCGTATCTTCTCTTGAAGAAAAGCCAATCTGCGGGATCCCCATTAAAATGTGGCAACTCGTAGAGGGCGCGCGGAGTAGGTCGTGGCTTCGCCATACTCTGTATGGCCGATGCTAACTCTTCAATCGCCCTACTCGGCAAACGTCTCTCCTTCGATGCGTCGCGATGTCTCTCTGTAGACGTACGTAGCGGCGATCGTGGTCGTTGCTCTGTAGCATACCGATGCGGCGTCTCTGTTGGCATGAATGGTGATTTTGATACCCATTCTCCAACCAATTCACGGCGATCTTGAACTGATACATGTGGTGGTTGATCATTTTCCATTTCTTCTTCCGCTTCTAATTCAGCCAACTGCATCGCTTTCTTCTTGTCGGCCAAGCGTTGTTGCGACTTGAACAACTCCAACTCGGCTTCATACTCGATGCGAAGGCGCGTAGCTTCTCGCTGTGCTCTGCTAGTGCGTGACGTTACACTATTTTCTATACTACGTGCAGGCGCGGCGGTGACAGTCACTTCCATTTCCTCTTGTCCACGCACTGTACTTCTAGTCGGCGTACTTGCTAATCGGCTCGTAGATTGCGCGCTGAAATCGTGCACCCTTCCACCAACCAACGGAATGAGAGGTACATTTTCATCGGCGGCTCCCATTCTGTTCGATGCTGACGGCGACTGTACTGGGTGCGACGACACTATTCCCGAATCAGCCGCTAGTTGCGAGAGTCGACTCGGCGTAGCTTCCAGCATTCTTGCTTTACTGCGTGTTGAATAGACAGACATTTTGCACTTCAAATCTGTTTCTGCCTATCCGGCTCGAAGGACCAATCGATGTAGAATTCAGGGCGGGGTTCGTTGAGGAGAACAATAAAACACTTGTGGATCCGAAGCACAAAATCTGTATTCGCTGTCAGTCTATTACACTACACTTATCACTAGAGTATTTGTCCAACTGTCCTAACTATTCTAACTAATTTCAACGTCTATTTCGTACACTGTGCCTACACAACAAAGGTTCACAAACTGGGCACAGCACTGCAATCCGATACTGACACTAACACTAAAACTGTTCACTAACACTAAAACTGTTCACTGACTCTAACTTTTACAAAGACTTTTCACTATACTGCACTGTTTTAACTTTACTAACACTTGACTGGAACTAGAAGTAACTGTTGACTGGAAGCGACTGTTGACTGGAAGCGACTGTAATGTGCCATACAAATGCACCTTCTAATATTGCACGATTTACTGTACAACTAGTCCCTAGTGGCGGGAGCAGACTAACAATACATGGTACAACTAGCGACTAGTGAGAAAAGAACCTTTTGGAGCTAAGTTAGACTATCCTAATTCACACATACATAGATAGCTACTTAACCTATACATAAACATTTTACAATACAATTTCTTAATTAGTAATTCTGCCGTCTACAATAACATTTCTTAGCCTCCAAAAACTTGTTTTTAAATTTCCCACATACAAATGTTTCCTCTAAATAACATTTTTGTTTCTACAAATACTTGTTTTCAAATGTCCCAGATATCATACTCAAACATGGTCGCCGTAAGTCTGATCAAGCGTTGCATTACATCGACATAACCAGAACTGTGTACACAGTACCTAACAGCTATGTAAACACGTATCAACACTTGTACGACTATACATTTTGTACTTTGTAGCGTTTATGTCGCGGACATAAGAACTAAAATTGAATTGCAAGTGTTCTTTCTTGTACCCTCGTTTCAACACAGCATAACTGTGACAGGAAACACCTAGATTTTGTTGTTTCATAATCGTTTTAAATCGACCGCCACTTAAAAAGGAAGTTCTTAATTTGATTGTAATTTTTAAGCTCCGAAAACGACGTGGCGTTATAAGTTTAACGATTCCATCTGTCTATACATATATATATATATATATATATATATATATATATATATATATATATATATATATATATATATATATATATATATATATACACATTTGTTAAGAGCGCGATAAAATTTAGCAGTTAAACTGAGAGGACATCGAAGCTAATTATAATCATAATGTATTAATTTATTCATGTTAGTTACAAGTAACACTTATGCATCGTCAAAATGAATACAAACCATAATTGAAGCTACAGCGGGTTCGGAATCTAATCGTACTGTAAACCCGAGGAGATCCTTTCAAGGGCGACATTACCCCCTTCCCCCCTTAATTTCAAAACAAAAAGTAGCCTATGTACGTTCTAGAGGTTTAACGAATACCCGTTCCAAATTTCATCAACATCGATTCAGTGGTTTAGGCATCAAAGCCGGACACAATACTTAATAGTACGTTACAAATTTTTTTTTTCACATTTTCTTTGACATGGATTCCTTCAAAAGGAGCGTGAAGACACATCTTGCGGGCCAGTATGGCGATGCTAACGGATAGGATGTTACGGTATCAAATCCGTTGTCATCGCGATGTGGGTTCCTCTCTTGCTTACCATCAGGCTGGGAGGAGCCAATATACTGCGCTACAATAAAAAAAAACAGACAGGCAGAGTTACTTTCGCATTTATAATACTAGTATGGATTAAGTGATAAATCTGATAATGTCCTAAGTGTATTTAAGGGCATAGCGATTTATCGCTCGAACTGGAGTAGCCCGACTGGTGAAATACCTTCACCCTACAGAGGACCGCCGTCAAATAACAATTTTGTGTTGTTGTGTTCCTGCGTGTGAGTAAAGTTTTCAGAGCTCCTGCGGGGTGCTACATTAGTAGCAGGGATCAAGCCTTCAAGGTAAGGCCAGTAACATATTTATTATGCTGTACTTTTCACCCTTAAGCTAGGACTTCATTACCACTTAACATCAGGAGGGATGAGGTGCAATATAAAAAAAGAATATCAAACTGGGAACGGAACACAAAGATGTTGCCCCGCGGAAATCGTATCTACGACCCCTTGGGGTCTACTCCCAAAAACGAAACGAACAAACGAAAGGTTTCGTTTTTAAAGATTGATCAAAAGTTAGGGAATTAAAACGTGGTTTTTGATTTGTATAAATAATATTTTGTTTTTTGATAACGCTTTATTCGCATTCGAAGTGTGTTAGTTGCGATTATCTATTATATAAAAATGAATCGCAAAATGTGTTGGTAAGCGCATAACTCGACAACGCCTGGACCAATTTTCACAATTATTTTTTTTTAATGTTCGTACAAGTCCATAGATGTTTTTTACGGCGAGAAAAATTCGAATAATTGCCGGGAAAACTCTAAAGACAGTCTTTTTTTCAGTACAAACATTTTCTAACTAAAATTTAAGTCAAGCCACATACCAAATCTTTTTGACAGCACGAAGTCTGTCGGGTCCAGCTAGTGAGCAATAAAAATTGCTAAACGTCATCGGATCCGACATATTTCGTTTTCGGGAGTAGGCGCCCTTGATCGTGAGTTTAAGCACGTTACTCTACCTCAAAGCCGTATTTAATATCTTGACCGATATACATGCCCACTTTCAAATCGCACAAGTATAATTTCAGTCGACAATGCTAAACTTTGGCAAGGTTAGAGCGAATGTCACTTTGCGTTTATGGCTGTGGACTTAGATCAAATACTATTAGATAGTGCGTTACGTGACTGCATTTTGTAATTGCGTAGATTGATTTCAAAATATATACTTCTAGCAACCGACCCCGGCTTCGCTCGGGTGCAATGCTGATACTAAAAACACTACAGAAAAACTGTGAACGTAGGCACGCTCCCGCCGCCCCGTCCGGCCGGTACCACCGCAAACGCTACGTCCGGCAATTTTTAAATCTGTAATATCTTCGAAAATATTCATTTAAATAAATAAAAAATATTGGGGGATATCCATAAGAGATAAACATATGCCATCGCGGAGTTTTCTGTAGATCTTTTTAATGTGTACAATACTTAGTACATTATTTTGATAAATCTTGAAGGGTTCAGCCTGCGTTTGCAATGTATAAGCGGAAAAAACAAATAATTTACGACATCACACTAAAAACTTCAAAAATAACAGTATTTCTCCACTATTTAATGGACGTTATTAAACATATAAACCTTCTTCTTGAACTACTCTATCTATTAAAAAAACTGCATCAAAATCCGTTGCGTAGTTTTAAATATTTATGCGTATATGGATATAGGGACAGAGAAAGCGACTTTGTTTTATACTATGTAGTTATTACTGGGTACACCTCCACACCAACTATACAGCGAAAGTTTTGGAGAAATTAATATTTTTTTGTATTATATTTTCTTTCATATGTTGGATTCTTTTATCATATTGTATGTTTTTGATATTATATTATAATGATGCAGTGGTGTTGTAGGTATATAAGCAATACCACAGACTGTAGTTTATGTTGAGGCCATCACCTTTTAACCACTTTGAAGTTATATTAGGTCGTTTTAAGTTTTGTCTTCTAATGTATTGCTTTTAACCTTTTTTTGTTTTAATTTTTTATGGTGATGGTTAGTAAATGTCTTTTATTTCTTTCTCCAAACACGGATGGCGTTTGTCGACATCTTATATGGAGCCTACCTTCTGAATTTGAAGTTGGTAGGTGTTACATATAGTTTTTGAGATTTCGTGATTATCCAGTAAGTTAGTGAATGATATTTCATTCACAATCATTCGAACTATAGATTGGGCCGATTAAAAAAATTCGAAGTGTCACAGAATTTTTGTCAGTATTCTTCTAGAAAAAGCTGAAGATTTTTTTTGTTTGAAAGCGATTATTTCGAGAACAGCCGGTTTGAATAAAAAAAAAGTGTTAGATAGTCCATTTATCGAGAAAGGCTTTAGGCTATATAACATAACCCTGCCACCGATATGAGCAAAGGATCAGTGGAAAATGACGAAAAAAACGTAATGAATAAGGTTCCTTTTAAATGTGATTATATAAGTGTTACTGCACATGACTGTATGATAGATATAAAACAAATTTGCCGACGCGGCGTCTATACAATAAAACATCGTTGTCCAATTCGATTGTGATCAGTGAAAGGCCTAACCGGCCCTTGGGTGTTACTTGGCAAATGCAACAGAAAGTTTTGTAACTAGACACAGAATTGTTATACAATTATAACTACGAACAGTTACAAGGGGTCTACTCTCAAAAACGAAACGAACATACGCAAGGATTCGTTTTTGAAGATTTATCAAAAGTTCGGGAGTTAAAGCGTGGTTAATGATTTGCATTAATAATATTGTGTTTTTTTAAACGCTTTAGTCGCATTCGAAGGGATTTGGTTGCGACTATGATAATTAAAAATTGCTATCCGTTGTCGGATCCGACATATTTCGTTTTTCAGAGTAGACCGCCAGTTTACTTTACCTTATTTTTACATTGCACTTCAAGATTAACCTCATAACACCAGGTGAGGATGTTAAGTGTTAATGAGTTCCTAGCTTAAAGGAGACAAGTACAACAAACTAAATCTGTTACTGGACTTGACGCCCTTACCTTGAAGGCTTGACCCCTGCTACTAATGTAGCAGCCCCAGGGGCTCTGGAAACCTTACTCACACGCAGGAACACAACAACACCAAAGTGATTGTTATTTGGCTGCGGTCTTCTGTAAGGTGGAGGTATTTCACGAGCCGGGCTGCTTCAGTTCGAGCGATAAATCGCTATGCCCTACCTCTCTTTAATCTCTTCTTTAATTTTTAGATTTCATAACTTGATTGACACATAAATACTCGTATTTCATTTAATAGTCCAATCCACGAGGTTTAAACTAATGGTGTAACTAGCAGATATGGTTTGATACCCATCAACGGTACAGATAATATAATTAAAATTACCAACTATTTGTTAACGGTTATTAAAATGGTGTATCATCGTCTTTATAAATTTTTTGCATTTTAGGCGTAAAACCTATTCACAAAATGTCTGCTGGAAAAACGTCGACAAAAATTGTTAAAAATGTTATTTTGGTGTATTTGCCGTATATTATATTAATATGCATGTAGTAAAAAGGTTATTTCAATATTACTCACAGACTCCAATTTAATTTATATGTCTATATATATTTATCGTTATCTATGTAACGGAATTATTATTTAATATTTTTAAGGAGAACATTTCCGTCATATATGATTTCTGTGAAGCTTTAACCATTCATTCCAATATTTTACGATTCGTAATGTGTCAAACATGATTTGTTTTTCTACAACCGACTACCTACGAGTCGCTAAATAATACCGCTCCATACAGCTGTCATCAGTCGTCCATCCAGTGGCGTAACTACAGGGTGGCAAGTCGGCAAAATGCCACGGGCCCCCAGCCAGAAGGGGCCCCAGGTAAGAGGAGAATCCCAATTACCAAGAATAATTTTTACATCAAACTTTCCTAAAGTATGCACTACATTTCTGGTATTTCCAAACAAGTATTAGACATTATTCTTTCTTTGAGAAGGAGGGGGGGGGGGGGGGGGGGGTCGATGGATTGATGAATTTGCCACGGGCCCCGAATGGTATAGTTACGCCACTGCGTCCATCGTTCGGATTTAGCTTACGTCTCGTATAATTTATTACTATTCGTCACTGGAACGGAACGTTTTTTCAATATTAGAACCGGGCATGTCTGCATACGAGACGGAAGTTTAAAAATGGAGTAACTTTTCCCGTTTTCTCAACATTTCTCTTCAACTGCTCTGTTCCTTTAGATCGTAGAGTAATGAAAAGTATACTTTAACCTGCCTATAAGTATGAAAAATATTTGTACCAAGTTTTGCTAAAATCCGTCGAGTAGTTTTTGTTTCTATAACGAAGATACAGACAGACAACACAGACATACATTTCACTGATTTCATTTTTGGCATCAGTGTCGATCATTAATCACCCCCTGACAGTTATTTTGGGAATATATTTCATGTACAGAATTGATTTCTCTACAGAGTTAGTATACCAAAGTATAGATTTTATTAACACTTAATACCTCTTGTTCCAGACTGAACCATGTGGAGTATACTGCTCCTCGCGACGCTGGTCGCTACCGCCCGGTGCAAGCAGCTGCCCCAGACTAAAGGTACAATAATACTCATCGTACTATGATACTGCTCGGATGCTTCGTTTGTGTATCAAGGATTCACAGTCTCAAAGGAGGTGCAAAGGTATTTCTTTTTCCTCCTTGCAGTATCTGCAGACATCAGTGTAATTTGTTTTTGTACAAGCGTGGAATCGAGATTTTTATTGCGAATTCGTACGTTTTTGCGCCGAGTCATGGAATATAGAACCAAATCGAGCGTATGAGCTTCAAATCAAGCTTTTAAGCATTGCATCAAGTTTTTCTACAACACTAGATTCTTGCCACATGATAATAGTGGTAGTCATATTTCTCCAATAATGGAGTAAAAACTTTCTAGACCTCTTAAAAGAAAACAAAAAAGCAGCCATTTTTAAAAACGTATTCAAGTAAGTATGTCAAAACAAACGAACGAGCCAGACAAAGTAAGTACTAAGAAGGAACAAAGTAAGTAAGTAAGTGCTGGTCACTGAGTGACCGGCCGCGGTTACCGACCCGGCGCGACTCTTGCGCATCCTCGCTCAGACTAGGAGCTAAGCGCAATACATTATATTATACTTTTAATTTGTTTTTTCTTTTATTAAGGTAAACAAACAGTGACAAAATTAAATTAAACATTTTAAAAACCCCTGCCACTAAAAATTATGTAAAGGGCCTTTTTATTTCATACTTATATTGAGGGAGTTGTGACAAAAAAATAGGAAATCCGTCATTTTCTGGCGGCGGCCATCTTGAATTTGAAATTTGTCATAATGAATATATTCCGCTAGTCTATGATACCCATATAGTGGGAGTTTTGTTAAAACACGCAATCCATAATTTTGTTGTCCAAAATCTTGGATCGGTTTTTATCAAACATGGCTAAGATCACTCTTGACTTATTCATCTTTCAAACAAAATAATCTAAATTAAAATCGGTTTATTCGTTCGGGAGGTGCGATGCCATAGACATACACACACCGACACGTCAAACTTCAACACCTCGTCGTTTTTGCGCCGGGGTTTAAAAATAATAAGTTACGCTAGTATAAAGTACTCTGTGGTCTGAACAAACATTTGAGTTGGATAGGTGAGGCCGTTCTTGAGTTATAAAATTAAAACGAATAAGTGGCATTGATTATCCCAACTATAATATTATAAATGCGAATGTAGCTCAGTCTGTCTGTTACGCTTTCCCGCTTAAACCTTTCAACCGATTTTGATGAAATTTGGCATAGGTAAACGTTGAACCTCAAGAACGGACATAGGCTACTTTTTGTTAGAAAGTAAGGGGGGGGGGGGGGGGTGTTAATTCCACCTTTGAAAGTTTATATGGGAGAATGTTTATTTTTTAAGTTAGATATATGAAAGTTGGCACAAATATAGCTCTATTTAAATATAGACTACTTTTTGTTTCGAATATTAGGGGAGATAGGGGTAAAACCTACCATGAAAGGATGTAGTCCAAGCGAACGAAGTCGCGGGCACAGCTAGTTATTTATATATTGATCATATTATTGATGATACAATCAAAATACCACTCACTGACTCGCTGATTAATCACTAAAGCTCAGGAACTATATTACCTACATACTTGAAATTGAACAGTCAGGTTCGTTAAAAGGTGTAGACATCGGCTAAAAACGGATTTTACGAAACTCTTCCTCTAAGGAAACATAATTGGGGTTGGAAGTTGGTTTTTGCATTGAAAGGTTTGGCATTCATCTTGTACCTATGCTCTACAGATGAAATCGAGTAAATGTATTTTCTGACGAAGCATTGTGTAATTAGAATCATAGTTTCCACGCGATTAAAGCGGCGGACGTCTGCTAGTTACCAATGATACTTTATTTAGGCATCGACTTGATCTTTTTTTTTAACGTGGAAAAAAATACCACCACTTAAGGATGAGTGTGTACCACCCTTATGTGTCGTGCATAAGAATTAAAATTGAACTGCAAGTGCTAACCTTGATTTGCTGTTTACTTTCGTAGGACAAAACGTATATAATAAAATAAACTTTTATAAATCTTTACTTTTCAATTTGAAACCATTTCCTTGGCCACATTTTTTTATAACAAGTGATAATACAAAAATCGATCTCAGAAACCAGGTTTGCAAATATTGTACTAGCCCCTTGACTAAACATTCTTTCTCCAAAGCACAGCTTATTATGGTAAAAGCACTCGTATCGTTTATCAATAAGGCTCTTTTCTGTAGAAACGGTGTGAGGAACATTTAAAACAATAATTACTTCAATGTGTTTAGCTAAGTTTTATACCTCTGGGTATTCACTCTTGACATTTAAAACGCTCTTAACATCTAACAATAGGTAGGTACGTCGACTCCCAGAGTCCCAGTAGGCCTAGCATGCGTAATACGTCAAATTTCTCGCATGACACGACAAAAGTTTTGATACTGTTGATTGGCTAATAGCACACCGCACTCGTATTTTAGCCAATCAGCAGCTAACGCACTGACTTCAACCGATTTTGACGTATGTTAAGAGAGTTATAAAATTTAAGCGCGTGGCGCATGCTAGGCCAGTAGGTCAGATTTATATTTTTTGACAGCTGTCAAAGTGATGTCAATAGGGATGTTGATTGGCTAGTCAACTGAGATAGTTTTAAATAATTGTCAAACACCATTCTTCTAAAATTCTAGTGTTTAAGGAAATAGCAAAATGTGGCGGCACTATTTTACTTTTCTTTCGCTCGTTTTAATTTCATTTGAATTAAAATAAGTTTAAAAACCAATGAAAATGTATTTTACTGAATAAAGGGTTAAATATACCTATGTATTGCTTTCTTTTTACAGACTTACCAACTACAACAGAAGCCTTAGCGATAGAGGACACAACAGAATGGCCTGCGCTCGCGCCGCTTGACAAACTGTCAGTCGCGTGCGAGCGGGACAGCATGCATATCACCGTCTCACTCCCGCACACGTTTGACGAAAACAGGTATTGTGTGAAATACGTTTTTATTCCGTTTCCTTGCTGAAAATCGAACAAAGAATCTTCTTCCTATATTTGTGTCGAAATAGAATAGAATTAAAAAAAAATTGTAGGTGCCGTTACAAGACAAAAAAACCGTGCAAAATAAATACAAAAATAAAACCTGTAATAATTTAATATGAGCGCTTTCATTAACAACATATTATGTGCGCTCAAAGTCCAAACTGTTATACCTATCCTGTCATGCATTAAGAGGCCATCTTAGATTTGAAATGTATTATAATGTATAGTGTTAATTACTCAAGCCCTTTCATTTTCCCATATTGAGGAATTATAGTCAAAAGTCGTTAATTTTTCCAGCCTCGTATAAATATAAAAAAAAGGCTATCGAAACCTCTTTTTTTAAAGACTGTCAAAAATGGTATCCGCCTCACTTTCGTGGCCCACTGATTCGTAAAAAAGTTAACGAGATTTTAGCCCATAAAATTGACAAGTAGGTACCTACCTAATTACACAATTTTTTCTTGGCCTTGTAAGAGTATGTTGTCATGCATTACTTATAAGCACATCTGTGCTACTTTAAGTTATTTACAGCTCAAACAATTATGTAGTTTTAATGGGTATAATTACATGCTTGTTATTACGTGTAAAAGTGCCTTGAAATAATTTCAATTGAATAAAAAACGTATTTAAACACACATGTACTAATACCAGGGGGTCTATTCCCAAAAACAAAACGAACAAACGAAAGGTTTCGTTTTTAACCCTCGACGGAAAAATGACGGGGCGTTATAAGTTAGACGTGCCAGAGTGTGTGTATCTGTCTATGGCATCCGGAAGAAATGAACCTATTTTGATTTTTTTGTTTGAAAAATGAATAAGGCGGGAGTGTACTTAGCTATGTTTGATGATAATCGATCCTAGATGGCCGCCGTCACAAAACAATGGATGGCATGTTTTACCACTACTCCCACAATATGGGTATCGTATATTATGGTTAAACTAGCAAAATATATTCATAATGAATAATTTCAAATCCAAAATGGCTGCCACCAGAAAATGACGGTATCAAATAAAAGGGTTCTTTTCACACTTTTTTGTGTCGAGTGTTTTTTAAATTTTGAATTTAATTTTATGTTGATAATTAATTTTAAAGAACTTTGTTCGGGAGTTAAACGTGGATTTTGATTTGAATTAATAATATTAGGCTACCTACATTTTATTTTGAAAATAAGGGGGGATGGGGGTTATTACCCCCATAATAATACCGCCCTTGAAAGTTTATATGGGAAAATGCTTGTTAAGTTAGAAATATAAAATTTGGCACAAATATAGCTCGAAACTTGCATTAAAATATGAAATTATTATTGTTGTAACCAAATATTTCTAATATTAGGGGAAATAGGCGTGTAAACGACCATCTATTTTTATTGCTACAAGAGACGTACTAAGTCACGGCCGCTAGTACCTATAAAATAAAAGTTCGTGAATACTTCTTCTCTCGCTAATACATAAATCGTAGTCATAAATTCATCAATTGCTAAATTCATTTACTTTACTCATCTTCATAGTTTTTTTTTATAATATATGGCAGTCCAAATAAAATCTTTTATTTTACCGTGTCCACATCCTATTCCGTAACAAAAGTGGTAAATACTCATTTATTCTTTATTTTCCAGCGTCTACGATTCTTTCAACGGTATAGTGTACCCCGCTGGCCTGGGTAGTAATTCTTCATGTCTACGGGAGTACGAGGGGGCGAGGGGGGACCTGCAGTACAACCTGCCTCTTATGGGGTGCAACACCATGGCAACAGACAATGTAAGTAGACGCTATGAATATTCACTAACTGGACGTCGAATTAAGAATAAGAGTAATAGTATTAATCTTTATTTCTGAACCTTTGGTTACATTTGTACAATTAACAGGTGGTTTACAACAACTGCAAACCTCCACCTTACACCGCAGCCAAATAACAATCACTTCTGTTTTGTTGTGTTCCTGCGTGTGAGTAAGGTTTCCAGAGCTCCTGGGGGATGTTACATTAGTAACAAGGGTCAAGCCTTCGAGGTAAGGGCGACAAGTCTAGTAGCAGCCATTATTATATTATTATTATGCTGTACTTGTCACCCTTAAGCTAGCCCCTCATTACCATTGAGGATAAGGGATGAGGTAAATCTGTAGCACCCCTCAGATGCTCTGGAAACCTAACACGCAGGAACACAACAACACCCAAGAGACTGTTATTTGGGTGCGGTCTTCTGTAAGGTGGAGGTATTTCACCAGTCGGGCTGCTCCAGTTCGAGCGATAAATCTCTACGCCCTACCTCTCTTTTTCTTGTCTTTTTTATCTTTCATAGACCTCTATCGAATCTCTCCATATCTTCTCAGTATTCTATTTTAGTAACGTTCATGTCTAATTTGACTGAGCGCATGCGCGCCAGCATTCCTGCGCAGACGCACCATTGTTCTGTCATTTAACTGCTAACGTAGACGCCCACCGATGTCAGAGCGCTTACAGGACACTATGAACAGTCACGAACAATGAAATGTAAATACTTGAGCTCTTATGGCGTTACCATAAGATTCGCTTTAGAATAAAGTTCCATACATATTAGTGCACGTGAATGAATATAGTATTTTTTTTAAATACCATTCAAGATTGACCTCATCCCAACTGATGTTAAGTGGTAATGAGGTCCTAGGTTAAGGGCTACAAGTACAACATATTAAATCTGTTTTCATTCCGATAGGTACTGCCTCAGTTTCGCTGGCAATCGATAGATAGACACTACCGTTTATTTGAAAGTTTAGTGACGTCATTAGTGGGCACACTTTTTACCCACCACTGACGTAACAAGAGAAGTAAGTATTTATTAAATGAATTAGCAAATGAAAAAATAGGTGTCTAATCATTTTTTAATAACTATCTAACGGATTAAAACCAATCTGGTATCTTCGACTCCGCTTTCCATTTATTAAGCACTAGCTGTACCCGCGACTTCGTTCGCGTGGACTACATCCTTTCATGGTCGATTTTACCCCTTTCTCCCCTAATATTCGAAACAAAAAGTAGTCTATATTTTAATCCAAGTTTCGAGCTACATTTCTGCCAAATTTAATATCTCCAACTTCAAAAATAAACATTTTTCCATATAAACTTCCAAAGGTGGTATTACCCCCCTCCCCCCCTTATTTTCTAATAAAAAGTAGCCTATGTCCGTTCTTGAGATTCAACGTATACCTATACCAAATTTCATCAAAATCGGTTGAGAGGTTTAAGCAGGAAAGCGTAACAGACACACAGACAGACAGACAGACAGAGTTACTTTCGCATTTATAATATTAGTAGGGATACATTTGAAATTTCAAGTTTTGTACTTAAAAAATTCTATGAACAATTCCCAACCGAACATTCCAAATACATTTACCATTATATCTGAGACTAGCGAAACCATCATAAATCCTTACCAAAGCTATGTCAACCTGTGTGACAGACGAACAGACATTACGTAATCGAAGGCGAGACAACGCGTGACTTGAATGAACATACTTACACTGACACACAGTCTATTATTAGATATTTAGTTACATTGCACTCATCTACATATTAAATAAATATATAAATATTGGAGAACATCACATACATTGCTCGGATTCTGTGATAAGTAGCTTAAGCACTTGTGTTACAGAAATCAGAAACAACTACGGTACCACAACACCTCTGGGTGTTGTGACAATATGGAAAAGTTCGTTTCCCATATTTGACCCGACCGGGGATCGAACCCGGAATCTCAGAGATGGCGCTCGCCAAAGTCAGGCCCGCTCGCCTCTCGGCTACGGAGGTCAAATATTGAGTACAAAGTATTCAATCAATCTAATATTTATTTATTCAAGTAAATTACATGTAACACTTTTGAATCGTCATGCAAAGTGATTCTACTGCCGGTTCAGAACCTATATCTACCGAGAAGACACAGGTGAGATAATCAGCAGATCAGTTACAGTATCAGTATCTAACTTATTGCTATGTGTAGCTCACTTTGGACCAAGGCATATAGTTTTGTTTTGATAAGTGAATAAAACATTAAGTATTTATTTTTGTCTCCAAAAGTGGCGCCTGCTCACAAGCATGACGTATGTGCCAGCCATCGCTTCACTCAAATTATTGTATATCTGTGCTATTTGGATCACTTTATGTCGGAAAAAAGTAAACTGTATGTAATTTAGTATGTCATGTATAGGTACATAGCTGGGCATTAACTCGTTAATCCGTTAATCATTAATTAACGAAGTTAACATTTTGAGTAACGGATTAACTTTTAAGTTAACTTTAAAAACTGTTAACGGACTCATTAACTTCCGTTAATAATCCAGAAGTCCGTTAATCGTTAATCCAATGCCTAATTTTCACCGCATGACACCGCGAGTGCCATGCGAGAAAGCTGCGAATAGGATCAAGTCAAGTCAGTTCATTTATTTATGTAGGTTACAAGTAAGACTTATGCATCGTCAAAGCCAAAATTAAAGCTACAGCTGGTTCGGAACCTAATTATACCGAGAAAAATCCGACAAGAAACTCAGTAGTTATTCTAATCTTTACAGAATTTCGAGCTAGAGAATTTAAAACTATACTTAGCGAGCAGACAGCTCGCTTACACACCATATCATGTCCATATATGTTTATCGTTTAATTATAATTATTCATCACGTTTGTAGTATCCTTTTGGCATTAAACATGATTTAATATGGACCTTAAATCTATGCATGGGTAAGTTAATAATACATTGCGGTAACTTGTTGAATATTTTTAAACTTAATCTCAGGAATGTTCTACTGGTTTTACGAGGCCCATGGTTTGAAAAAGCGAGCTTATGTTTATTTCTTGTATTAAAACTATGTATATCGCATTTCTAATATAACAATTGAAGATTTTTACGTCCATACATAATGCGGTCAAAGTTGAATTGGCAGGCTACGGTTAAAATATTAATGTCTTTAAATAATGCTTTAAGTAAATCACGCGATCTAAGGCTGTATATAGATCGAATAGCTCTCTTCTGTAATACAAATATGGTTTGTATGTCAGAAGCTGAGCCCCACAGCAATAGACCGTATGGCATTACGTAAAGCTAATTTTTAAGATTTTTGATCCCCCCCCCCCCCCCCTATGTAATGCATCGCAACGTTTTCCTGTACTCCCCCTCCCCCTTTCTTTAAAAAAAGTTGACCACACTAATACAATCGAGGGATTCCCCGGAAACCGTAGGGAAACAAAACTTTTCCAAATGGGAGTTTCATATCTTAAAGTTTTATTAGACCGCATCGTAACGTTTTACATAGACTCCCCCCACCCCGCCAATATGCGTTACGTAATACTTGAACGCTCCCTAAATGACTGTCAGTGAACACTTGCGTGTGCATAAGGAAGTGTGTAGGTAATATTAGGTAAATTAAAAAAGTGTACTTTGCAGTGCAGTAATCAAGACCCTATCATGGAAGACATGGAATCGGTTTCCAGGTCCTTGTGAGAATCCATGACCATTTTGATTACCGATTAACGGATTAACGATTACGTTAACTTGCGTTAATTCTTCAGAAATGTAACGCTTTAACGTTTAACGAAGCTAACTTTTTTATTAGCGGATTAACGATTAACGAAGTTAACTGTTTGATTAACGGTGCCCAGCTATGCATGTATATCTGGCATAACAATTCCCCCAAATTAGTGTCCGACGGAAATTTGGTTTTCGGTTTCGGCCAGTTTCGGCTTTTTAGCCGAAACTTGATTTTTTAATCAAGTTTCGGTCCGAGTTTCGGCTCGGCCGAAACTTACAAATAATGTTTTTGTTTACTTTTTTTATAGGGTAGTTAAATTTTCAAACAGAACCTCTGTAACTGTGCTGAAATTTCATTGTGATAAATCTTTGAAAATAGAAACCTGTAATTATACGTCGGCGAGATATTAATTTTAGAAAAAAAACTGACTTTTTAGGGACTTTTTTTTTATAAAAGGTTCGGTTTCGGTTTCGGCAAAATAACATGTTTCGGTCGGTCTCTACTCCAAATCCATTCTGTAATATTTTTATTTTTACAACTAGCTGTCCTGTTGCCCTTAACGTCACTATGTTATCACTATACATCACTACTTAATTTAAAATAAAGTCGCTTTTTCAGTCCTTACTTCCCTTTGTACGCTTAAATCTTAAAAAGTACGCAACGGGTTTGATGCGGTTTTTTTAAATAGATAGAGTGATTTAAAAGGAAGGTTTTTATTTGCAATAAAGAATAGAAAAGCGAAAATTTTTAAGTATTTACATCACATTCGTGCTAGTATATTATAAATCAAAGTCTCTTCACGAAATCGTTATTTCTGTTTTTTTTTTAATTATGCAATCTCCTTATTTAGGGTTCCGTAGCCAAATAGCATAAAACAATACTTATGGATTCGTCATGTCTATCTGTCTGTCCGTATATCACAGCCATTTTTTTCAAGAACTATACTGTTAAAACTTGGTTAGTACATGCATTCTGTAAACCGCTTTAAGTTTTTCATACAAAAATAGAAAAAAAAAATTCTAGGAATCAACCAAACTGAATACCTACTTTGCTTGAAAGACCCTTCCAAAGTGTAAAATGTGTTCCTCCCTCCCCCCAGTCTCTCTTCAATAACAGAATTATAAAAAAAGGAAATCCCTACTAATAATTTAAATGCGAAAGTAACTCTGTCTGTCTGTCTGTCTGTTACGCTTTCCCGCTTAAACCTCTCAACAGATTTTGATGAAATTAGGCATAGGTATTCGTTGAACCTCAAGAACGAACATAGGCTACTTTTTTTTAGAAAGTAAGGGGGGGTGGAGGAATTGCCACCTTTGAAAGTTTATATGGGAAAATGTTTATTTTTTAAGTTAGAGATATGAAAGTTGGCACAAATATAGCTCTATTAAATTATAGACTACTTTTTGTTTCGAATATTAGGGGAGATAGGGGTAAATCCGACCATGAAAGGATGTAGTTCACGCGAACGAAGTCGCGGGCATAGCTAGTATTTATATAATGTAAACCTAACCATGCAAAATTCCATCGAAAAATGGTTTAAACGAGATCTAGTAAGTATTTTATTGAATACGTCATAAATCTTAAACCGCAATTTCGATCAAAGTTCCAAGGAACCACAAGTCTTTTATATTATGTTACTTGCTGCTACGGAACCCTTCATGGGCGTGACCGACTCGCACTTGGCCGCCTCTTTGCTTTTTAGTCTGTAAAAGACAAATGTTTTTTAAGGGTGGGGATGAAAAAAGATGAAAAAAAACAATTTTGGGATCGCCTCGTTATGCCACACATTGTTTCCAAACTAAAGGAAATCCTAAACAAATATTCGGTCAAGTTAAACATTGTGACAGACAGACAAAAGAACTGTTTGTATATTTGCTTAGTTTCGTAACACATTAACAAACACAGAACTGACGAATCGGTGGCGCAGTGGCCAAGGTAGGCGGTCAAAGCGCGAAAGGTCCCGGGTTCGATTCGCGGTCAGGTCAAATTGGAAAACGAACTTTTCTAAATTGACTTGGGTCTGGGTGTGCTGGGATGACGCCCCTAGTTAGTATCCGTCGTCTGGTGCTCATAGTACAAGGGAAAACCTTAGTTTGAGACCAGGTGATTGGTGTGATTGTCTGGCGCATTTAATTTTTATAAAAATAACAAGCTATATAATACATTTTGACTAATCCAATAGTTTTCTGCTTCTGTCTATTAAACGAAGGGCAGTGGGTTCGATTCCGGTACAGAAAAAAGAGTAGATGAACATTTCGCACACCTAGATCTCAAGGAAACTAGACAGATAGATACGAGTAGATACACTTTATTGCACAGAAAATTTTACAGAAATTGGTTTTACAGACATAATCTAGTACAATTTAGGCGGTTTTATTGCTAGAAAGCAATCTCTTCCAGACGACCTTTAGGTAGCGGATATAGTAGATATCGAGAAACGGGTGCGATCGTGCAAAAGTTTTATTGAGAAAGTATCACTAACTAACTTTATGAACTAACTCAAAAATAGCAATTATTGAGCGATACCTACCTACTCATCATTATTGAATTCCTTAACTTACTTATGCCCGGTTTCAATATTTTACGATTCGCAATGTGTCAAAAATGACAATCCGTTTTTCTCCATCCGACTACGAGTCGTTAAAACCGTTCCATAATTTACTTTCCATACCAGCTGTCATCAGTCTTCAGTCGGCCATTTAAAGCTTACGCATCGTATAATTAATTAATATCCGTAATAAAAATGGATCATTTTCAAATATTGGAACTTGCCATTAAACTACTGTGTCGATTTCAAAAAATCTTTCACCATTAGGTATTACGTTAGCACATCTAAATAATATCATTGAAAGTGGCTCTCAAGCTTGTTTGTAAAAAACTCTATAAAGTCTTCATTACAACGTAGGTGTTGTGAATAACAAGCAACTATTTTGCATAATATTATTAAACTTGATCTTTAAGAGCGCCTTATTCGAAATGTCAATTTTTATTACAAGATAAGTCTTTTGGATCGCTGTTATTGCCAAACGAATACTTACCTTATGATGACATGCTTTAGGTATAAAAAAAAGCTTAAAGGGTATATCAACAGCTTGGTTTAGAAGGCCTGCGTAAGGTAAAGTCTCAAGCAATACAACATAAACACATGAGACCTTATGACGTTGCCCGAAGGTTGTTTTTAGAATAGATTTATACAATGTGACTAATTTTAAGAGAGTAGGGCATGGCGATTTACCGCTCAAACTGGAGCAGCCCGACTGATGAAATACCTCCACCTTACAGAAGACCGCAGCCAAATAACAATCACTCCGGTGTTGTTGTGTTCCTGCGTGTGAGTAAGGTTCCCAGAGCTCCTGGGGGATGCTACATTAGTAGCAGGTATCAAACCTTCAAGGTAAGGGCGTCAAGTCCAGTAACAGCTTTATTGTGCTGTACTTGTCGCCCTTAAGCTAGGACCTCATTAACACTTAACATCAGGTGGGATGAGGTCAATCTTGAAGTGCAATATAAAAAAAGCTCTATAAACCAAATCCAGCGTAATTGGCTACTTGACAGTTTTTGAAAAAGTATTGTAAAATGTGCGCCCGTTCATTTTATATCCCAAGCAATTCGATTTATCTGGAAATAATCTAAATAACCAGAGAAAAATAAGATTTTGTGTAACACATTTAAAAAGCGTGCGAAAACGCCTAGTCGCGTCATTGTTGAAATTATGACGTCAACGTCCAAGACAACGAACCGATACGCTTAGGAACGACTTAATTAAGATAAACGGAAAATGTTTCAATAAATTCTATAAACGATTACAATATTATAATATTATGATAGAGACACAATAGTTCAATTGAATCGGTAAAATAATCATTGTTTCGCCACATTAAAATAAATAATTTTCGCCGACAGCTGTCATTTCCGAATTGAAATGGTGGTTTCCGTTTCGGTTCTTTTGTTCCACAGATGAAAAAAGTAAAGTTTATTTTGCAAAAATAAAATACTAACTATGCTTTTAATTAAAAAGTAAAAATGTAAAATGATTACTTAACTAATAAGCTAACATATCTAACACTTTATATATTTTATTGTTAACACTGTCAAGTAGCCAATTGGTCGATCTCAAAGAGATTCGTCTTTGACGAAATCGGTCGGGACGATATGATTAAAATGTCCCTTTATAACCATTATATCTCGTAGCTGCATCAAGGCCCGTACCAAGCAGTATGACGTAAGTGTCTGGATTTATTGGTAGTATCTGTCTCCCCAATCATGAAACACAATCCTACCGCGTAGCCCAGTGTGTAATAAGATGTAAGACGTGATTCAGATGACCCCCTTTTCATGGTTATGTAAATCTTAGGGTCGACATCTTTATGCCCTTTGGTCGTTTCAAGGCTTTCTTATACATAGTTAGTATACAAATTATTTACAATGTTATACTGATACTTTAATTGTTGTGATAATCAAGATATCCCTACTAATATTATAAATGCGAAAGTAACTCTGTCTGTCTGTCCGTCTGTTACTCTTTCACGCCTAAACGGCTGAACGGATTTTGAAGAAATTTGGTATAGGTATACGTTGAATCTCAAGAACGGACATAGGCTACTTTTTATTAGAAAATAAGGGGGGAGGGGGTAATACCAACTTTGAAAGTTTATATGGAAAAATGTTTATTTTTGAAGTTAGTGATATGAAATTTGGCACAAATATAGCTCGAAACTTGGATTAAAATATAGACTACTTTTTGTTTCGAATATTAGGGGAGAAAGAGGTAAAACCGACAATGAAAGGACGTAGTCCACGCGAACGAAGTCGCGGGCACAGCTAGTATGTATATATGTTTACTATATGTATATATGTTTACTTTTGCCTGATTCAAATATTTGAAAAACGCATTCTAGTTATGGATGGTTATAATTTTACGAGGCGTAAGCTAAAAACGACCGACTGACGACTGATGACAGCTGATATGGAAAGTGAATTCTCACTCACTCTCTCTCTCACATACACACACACACGAACACACACACACACACACACACACACACACACACACACAAACACACACACACACACACACACACGAACACACACGCGCACACACACGAACAAACACATAATTTTAAGGCATATTTGATCTGAGGGTGGGAGCCTGGTGATCCGTCACACAGGGATTCCCTAGTATGGACACCAGTCTCTCACATGGGTTGAATATTGTAACCATATTAGTGTAAGTAATCTTTGTACCCCTTGTGAAGAGATAATAAACGAAATTATTATTATTATTATTATAATTATGCAACCGTATTAACGACTCGTAGTTGTAGAAAAACGGATATTTGAACCGGGCTAATCAATACACGCTGAATGTGGTAATTGCCAAGTTTTTCTATTGCAAAAACCTGGGCAGACTATGACCTGGGTTACCTCGACTAGGTACTAGGACCGCATAGCGCGCTCGGAGGTCTCAGCTCGGCAGCTTTTCAATAACGCCCTGCCATGAAGCCAGTGCTATCATGACTGTTGTATAACGGAAGTCAAAAGGTTATATTAGTTACTGCAACCTTCTAAAGGCTTGGTAAAGTGAGTTACTGGGATAACATAACCCGCTAGGAGGTCTCCCAGCAGCAGTTTGTCAATAAACACCAATTAAAAAAATATCAGATTTAATTTTTGAAGACAGCTTGGAATTAAAAAGGCAAGTTTCATCCTTAGTGTCACGCAATGTGCAGTAATTATTAAACCTTGTGCAATACACAAATTGCACAAAATTGCACTCAGATGATGTCATAATTAGTAATGCAAGTTCGTGCTGCGATTGTGAAGTCTGGGGGCGGATTCACAAACGTCAAAAGCGATGGGAAAGCCTACATTTTGTCTCTGTCCAATTGTTTCTAATAAGAAAGAGACAAATCATTATTTCCGAATTCGGACTGTGAATGAATCAGTTGTTTAACGATGACATAATTAATTAAACGTTCTGCACGCGTTTGTAGGTAAAGTGGATGTATTAAGGGCACATTACGGCGAGCTTTCGTACCGATCCGAATAAGGCGCATTACGCCATCGGTAGTCGAAGGTGAATCTTGCGCGTGACGTCATTGCGCGCGCGCAGGTGAGTGATGTTCGATTTATCGATGTTTTTGCGATTCCATATTGTCGTAAATACTCGCTAATAGTGTGCTATCAGTTAAGTATTTAACATTTTTTATTCAAGTCCGTATTTATAATACAAGTATGTATTTAGATAGTCATTAAATACAATACAAAGTGACTTTCAAAGATGTGTATTTCGACCTACATATACTGCAAAGATACCGTTAAGCAGCTCAGTAAAATTTGTTTCAGTAATTGTATCAAATTTTTTACTGTATTTAAATTACTATGGACCAAATCGTAGCGCATAGATTTGAACATAGATATATTACCTTCCTTATTCTAGCAGTAGTAGTTCCTGAGATTATCGAGTTTAAACAAGCAAATATTTTTTTCAGTTTTATAATGTAACTAAACTTACAATACGATAAGGTTAGGCGTGCTTACAATTTGAGTGTGTGTACATTATAGTGAAGTTTAAAAATCGGCCCTTAAAAAAATCAAAAAAATTACATGGAAATTAATTTTTAGAAATTCACGACTGCGATGTTTTGTCTTTTAAGAGAGGTAGGGCGTAGCGATTAATCGCTCGTACTGGAGCAGCCCAACTGGTGAAACACCTCCACCTTACAGTAGACCGCAGCCAAATAACAATCACTTCTGTGTTGTTGTGTTCCTGCGTGTGAGTAAGGTTTACAGAGCTCTTGGGGAGTGCTACATTAGTAGCAGGGGTCAAGCCTTCAAGGTAAGGGCGACAAGTCCAGTAACAGATTTATTATGCTGTACTTGTCACCCTTAAGCTAGGACCTCATTACCACTTAACATCGGGTCAATCTTGAAGTGCAATATAAAATCGATAAATATTAACCACGTCTCTAGACGAAACACAATCATGTGAGATGTTCATGTGATGACTTAATACATGATTATTTAATATTTCGAGGCCAGTCACTTCAACGTGTAGTCATTAGACAGACGCTAAGTGTTACGTTCCGGTCAATTGGAAAACGAGGAAGGGACTTTACATAACTGTTCAAAAAGGAATGTTTATTTAGCATCACATACGTTTAATTGATTCCAAAGTTAGTTAATCTATACTCATTTTATAAAGCTGAAGTGTTTTCTTTTTAAACGCACTTATCTCTCATATTTCAAAAACAGCTTGAAATTTTGACGACCTCCGTAGCCGAGAGGCGAGCGGGCCTAACTTTGGCGGGCGCCATCTCTGAGGTTCCGGGTTCGATCCCCGGTCGGGTCAATATGGGAAACGAACTTTTCCATATTGTCTCGGGTCTGGGTGTTGTGGTACCGTCGTTGTTTCTGATTTCTGTAACACAAGTGCTTAAGCTACTTACCACGGAATCGGAGCAATGTATGTGATGTTGTCCAATATTTATATTTATATTTATATATATTTATAATTAAAAGGAAGGGTTCATTTTAAATAATTATTTTTGTGCTGCATGTTTCATTTATAGAGGAAGGCTTTAGGAAGGCGGAGTTATGTTAGGAAAGCGGAGTCCTGAATATGATAGGAGAGAGAGTGGACTCCACTTTACTCGGCCGGTTTCTCAAACTACATGTTTGGTAAACTGGCTGAGTGGTGGTAGTCAATATAATATTGTTAGTATCTAATGTCTTATCTTGATTTAAATATTAAAATGTAAAAATATCCTATGGGTTGTGTTACCTGAAAATAAATATATATATTTTTTTTTTATTTAAGCTACATGACATCACGGTACAATCAATTTGGACAAATGTGTAAAAAACACGCGATTCATAATGTGTCAAAAATGACAATCAGCTTTTCTCCAACCGACTACGAGTCGTTAAACCATTCCATAATTAACTTTCTTTACCAGATGTCATTAGTCGTCCGTCAGTCGTTTTCAGTTTAAGCCTCGTTTAATTTATTCATATTATTAACTATAACGGATCGTTTTTCAAATATTGGAACCGGGCCTAGGTAGCTTTCGTGAAAGCGTCCATATATTCTAAAATTTATTTTGTTTACATATTAGTATTGGGAATTTATATTATATAACAACTATTGATTTATGAATTTGAACGTACCAAGAGTAAGCTTTATAAAAAATCGTAACAAAGAAGCATGATAAAACAATTAACAAAGAGCTAATTCTTCATTTAGAAACAGTTGCCCATTTAAAGCTCCTTCAATTGTACAAATAAAAGTAAACTTTCAAGTCGTATTCAAGATGCAGGAATAAAAACGCAACCTTTTCGTTTTTAATCTAAAAATAGCTATGAATACCCCTGCCCCCAAACCGGACCCAGCAAGGGTTGACAAACAACCAGACAAAGATATATAGTAAGGCTTTTTCTACATATATAGTCTGTTTTTTAATCTCCTAGACAAAATTGATACATGCAAATGTTAATTTTACAAATAATGTTGCCAGCTCTTTTGTCCAGTGTTACCTACAATACAATACCGATTATTCCCGGTGTCAACCACCAATTTGTCCACCAGTGGTGGACAAAGAGACAAGTTATGAAATTGTGTTCTGCTGTCCCCCAGTGGTGGACAGAGCAACATAATAAATAAATAATAATAAATAATAAATAAATGCGCCAGACAATCACACCTATCACCTGGTCTCAAACTAAGGTTTTCCCTTGTACTATGAGTACCAGACGACGGATACTAACTGGGGGCGTCATCCCAGCACACCCAGACTCAAGTCAATTTAGAAAAGTTCGTTTTTCCAAATTGACCCGTCTCGAAACCGGGACCTTTCGCGCTTTGGCTGCCTACCTTAACCACTGCGCCACCGAGGTCATCAATACAATATTTTGAAAAGTTGTGACTTTGTCCACCAGGGCTGGACATAGAAATATATTTTTATAAACATTTACAGCGTCACTATTAATACAAAAACATTATCTTTGTCCACCCCATTTTGAAAAGTTGAACAACAAATGTTTACTAATAAAGTTTCTGTCATTTTCGGACTCTTTTTTTTATTATTATATTCTTTATAATCTAAATCAAAAGTAATCATAGTTTTATTAACATTTTGTCCTGTAATACCGGTTTGTTGAATCCTTTAAAATTCAGGTACGTGAAATAATAATTAATATTTATGTTCATTCATAATTATAATATTAGTATAGATGTGTTTTTGTCTTGACCACTCGTATTCCCCATATATATTTTCCCATAATATCCTGCTGAGGTTGTCTGCCTGTTCGGCCTCAAGGCCTGACAACCCTAGGCGCGGCCCGCAATTCGCGGCCTGTGGCAGTGGGCGGCTACTTGCCGACCACAAGGCCATCGAAAGGTCGTCTTTCTCCGCTCACACTAGTTTTAATGCCATTGTCCGTAATGGGTGCGATAATCTGTAAATATTTTTTAAACAAGTCTATGGAAAATTCGTTGCCACTTAAAATTGAACCTTAAGGCTTTTACTTACCGGTGAAAACCCAATAACAAATTTCGATACTCTATGCCTAAAAAGGGTCAATTTAATATGCTTCGTTTTGTAGCAGTACGTTTGGATGCTTGTACATTTGTTTTTTTTATATTGCACTTCAAGATTGACCTCATCCCACCTGATGTTAAGTGGTAATGAGGTACTAGCTATGTGACAAGTACAGCATAATAAAGCTGTTACTGGACTTGTCGCCGTAACCTTAAAGGCTTGACCCCTGCTTCTAATGTAGAACCCCCAGGAGCTCTGGAAACCTTACTCACGCAGGAACTCAGCAACACCGAATGGTTGTTATTTGGCTGCGGCCTTCTGTAAGGTGGAAGTATCTCACCAGTCGGGCTGCTCCAGTAGGTATAAGAGAGGTAGGGCATAGCGATTTATCGCTCGAACTGAAGCAGCCCGACTGGTGAAATACCTCCACCTTACAGTAGACCGCAGCCAAATAACAATCACTTCTGTGTTGTTGTGTTCCTGCGTGTGAGTAAGGTTTCCAGAGCTCCTGGGGGGTGCTACATTAGTAGCAGGGGTCAAGCCTTCAAGGTAAGGGCGACAAGTCCAGTAACATATTTCTTATGCTGTACTTGTCACCCTTAAGCTAGGACCTCATTACCGCTTGACATCAGGTGGGATGAGGTCAATCTTGAAGAGCAATATAAAAAAAAAGTAGTCCCTGAGAAGAGCTCCTTCAAACAAACTCTTCACCTTTATATAATTAACATAAATATATCGATCGATATATATTTAATTTACTAATATTATAAAGCTGAAGCTATTATATCTCATTATCTCCGATATTGTAAAAGCACCATACATACAGTACCGTTAATTATGCTATTAATCACCTCTTTCTCCTTAGACGCCCGTTAAAATTATAAATTCAAATCGTTCCGACGACTTCCTTCCGAAATTCGTGCGCGGGCGCAGGCGGACGTGACGTCACGTCCCGCCATTGTTGACGCGTCGTGGACCCTCTATCGTGCACCCTATTAAAAGGTCATTTCTGCTTTCCGGGAATGGTAAAAAGGATTTGAGGCGTAATATAATCGAGTGATTCACACACCCACATATTACCTGAAGACAGGGAGGTCGGCAACGACACACCGAGGTCCTCTCCCTCCGCGATTTACGTCTACCCTTGCGGTCTTGCCGCAGAAAGCCTTGCTCTCCACGGCCCAGCTCGGAATCCGTCTTAGCTTCACGGCAAGACCAGCCTTAACGCACCGGACCCTAAAGTTACTGAACCCTCCCATCGCGACAAGATGCGGAACCTAAGGGGGCATATATTATCTTATATACTTAAAATTTCGAAACTATGCATTAGTAATACCATGAAGATCTCATTTCAGAAATGAATTACCTCGCCAACCGCGCAGTTAACGTACAATAACCTCTCTCTAAACACTTGACAATGGCGGAATATTCGCGCTTTCAAAATAGAAAATAGGTGCAACTTAAAAAATAAACACCTAAGTTTTTAATGCGTATCGGTATAGCCAAATATAATATCGTCGAAAGATAAATGATGATGACGGAAACAATTCTAAAAAGTGAGCCACTTCTAACTAATGAACGTTGTCTGTAATTCCCTTTCAAATGTAACGTTGCGAATTGTTCCGCAAAGTTGGTACTACCGCTGTGACGAATATTAATGATGATGTGTTTGACCTAAATTAATGTTTATATTACAATTTCTATATACATGCCAGCTTAAACAAATAAATGATAATAGGGTTACCAGTGGCGTAACTATACCATTCGGGGCCCGTGGCAAATTCATCAATCCAACGACCAACCCCCCCCCCCTGTAGCTCACTTTTTAAAGCCACGCCCACCGCGCCGTACTTTTCGTGGTGATATATTGAAGCGTTAGAATTGCTTCTAACAGGCTTAGCAAGCGCCACGCGACGAAATTTTATCGCGCTCATAACAAACGTCAAAATCGTTTGAAGTCAGTGCGTCAGCTGCTGATTGGCTGAAAATACGAAAGCGGTGTGCTATTAGCTAATCAGCAGTATCGAAACTTTTGTCGTCTCATGCGATAAATTTGACGCATTGCGCATGCTTGGCCTATGTGTTTTTTTTTGTTCACTGTGGCTAAGTGGTGCCTATAAAGTCATATAGACACACTTGAACACAAACATAGCGAACACAAACATTGTGAACATGTTGGTTTGTAAATGTAAGCGGCATGTTGAACACAAACATAGTATTATGATAGATATGGTAGTGTTTTTGGATGTGTTCGATTTTTGTTTGATTTGTAGCGGAATTTGTTTGATGTTCGGAGTGGAATGGACCGATGGTGGAAAAGACTTCTACTACTTATTTATATAAACGTTTTCATGTATGGATGTCTATTGTATGTATGTCTGTAACTATTTCTTCAGATTTATAATGTTAGTATGAATTAACGCGAACGAGGTTAGGGGCTAGATAGTCCTACATATATTACATATATAATAATACTTCTTTCACAGGACGACGGCACAGTGGAGTACTATAACAACATCATCGTGCAACCCCATCCTAAGATAGTGACAGGGCAGGGGCGCGGCTACCACGTGCGCTGCAGGTACCGGCGGCGCGACCTGCTCCAGTTCCACGTGTTCCACCGCCAGGGGAGTGACAGGCAGGGGAAGGCGCTTGCCGACTTAGACAGGTAATGAAACAACACTAGCGACTAAGCTCAGGGGGAGCAACAAAGATCTCTTCCAGGGGGGTGACAGTTAATAGGGTACAGGGTTTCTACCTGCAACTTTAATGAGAAATGCTCCAGTTTCACGTATCCAGGGGAGCGACAGGTAGGGTAAGGTGCTGCTAAAATAAAAAGAAAAGAAAAAAAGAAATAGATTTATTGACCATCACATAATTTTACAATTTAGTAATTATGAGATGGTCAATGTATTTCGACAGCATACAAAATACAAAACAATCAACATAATACATATATCGGCATGACGGCGACATCGTCATACGCCGGCATAGCTTAAAACTGTAAACAATACGTGATGTAGGAAGGGGGTCAGCCATGCTGAATTATAAGTCAGGAATTACAATGTAATACAACCTTTTATTAAATTATCAGTTATTTACAGTAATCTAATCTAATCTAATCACAAAATTCCTCAATTATCACTTATGGCAAGTACCTAGGGTATTACCATAAGTAATGATAGGTTGGTTGATTATAAAGTGCACCAGGCAGGGCAATTTTATAATCAACGAATAATAATTAATTTAAAATTAATTATCCGAGAGCGTCTTAGGATAAGCAAGCTTAGTACAACTAGTGCACCGAGTCACGCCAGAGCCAAGACTGCCTGCTCCGTCGCTGCGCGGTCGCTTTTATACCCGGTGGAAAACAAGTTGAGTCAGACGGCGGGGGAAACTGAAGGACGCTTTCGCGGGTGACGCGATGATGGCGTGATCGGTGCACGTATTGTTTACAGTTTTAAGCTATGCCGGCGTATGACGATGTCGCCGTCATGCCGATACATACTTTTTGAGGCCAATAGGCTTCCACCTCAGCAAATGCTGCTTCGGCATTTTTAACACTGCACCAGCGCTGGTATTGTAGTGGCACCCAATTGCTTGGACAAATAGCAAGAGCCAGAACTCTTACTAGTTCCCACAGCTAGAAACATTAACATTTATTAAAATGAGAAACGAAACATACAAAAAAGAAAGCAAAACTGTTGCGTCATTAGGTTCTAATACAATTCATCAATGAATACATACTGAACTCGTTTTCTTCTTTTCCAGCGATTCCGACCTTCAAGACTTGGAGAAGGAATTCGTGATGCTGCCCTCAGTCACCATGCAGCTCTTCAACGGGGACCCTGGAGATAAACATGTGAGCTCCTCCCCACTTACTCAATGCAAGCGTAAGAGAGGGCATAGTGATTTATCGCTCGAACTGGAGCAGCCTGACTGGTAAAATACCTCCACCTTACAGAAGACCGCAGCCAAATAACAATCACTTCGGTGTTGTTGTGTTCCTGCGTGTGAGTAAGGTTTCCAGTGCTCTTGGGGGGTGCTACATTAGTATCAGGGGTCAAGCCCTCAAGGTAGGCGACAATCCCAGTAACAGCTTTATTATGCTGTACTTGTCGCCCTTAAGCTAGGACCTCATTACCACATAACATTAGGTGGGATGAGGTCAATCTTGAAGTACGATATAAAAATAGAGCAACACCTTTATTTTATATTAGGACTATTAGGATTCTTCGCTCCTATTAACTGCAGCGTGATGTTATATAGCCTAAAGCCTTCCTTGATAAGTATATGCTGAGCAGAACCACCAATAACCACCCCCGGGTTGGAGGCGGGATTTAAATTTCCACTCTTAAAGTTAAGTGTAAGATGAGCTTAATTCCAAAATATCATGCAAATGGCTTCATAGTAAAAAAAAATCGGAGCAGTAACGCTTCAATGACTGGACCACATGTCGTTTCATCGGTATTTCCGTATCCAAATGGCAAAAAACGGCACCCCTATGGATTCGACATATCTGTCTGTCTGTCCGTATAAAGCCCCTTTTTTCCGAAACCATTAGACCTATATCTAGTGTTGAAACTTAGTATGTAGATATACTCTGTGAACCGCATTAAGATTTGTATATGATCTGCTGATCATTTAACGTTGTTTCCCCAGGAGGTGTCCGAAGCTAAAGTGGGGGACACGGTGACCCTGGTGGTGTCCTTGGAGAAGCAAGACAACATTGGTATGCTGGTCCGGGACTGCTACGTCCACGACGCCCTTGGCTGGGCTGAGCACAAACTGATTGATGAGGATGGGTGAGAATACAAGCACAGAAGAATATATTGTAACAGCTTACTTCCAACACAACCCGAAAAATTTTGGAACTAGTGGAATACCTCCACCTAACTGAAGACCGCAGCCAAATAACAATCACTTCTGTTTTGTTGTGGTCCTGCGTGTGAGTAAGGTTTCCAGAGCTCCTGGAGGGGGCTACATTATTAGCATGGGTCAAGCCTTCAAAGCAGCGTTATTATGCTGTTCTTGTCACCCTTAAGCTGGAATCTCATTACCAGGCGGCAATCTGTATTTGGGCTCCGTATACCGCCTTAATAGATTACCGCCATAATAATATATTGCCGCCTTGGATTCTATACGACTCACTTAACATCAGGTGGGATGGGGTCAATCTTGAAGTTAAAAAAAACTTCTACAACATTTTCAAAGTTTTACACTATAAGTTGTAATTCATGACTGATGATTAGGTACGAATGAATAAAATCAAATCAAATAAATTTTATGATAATAACACGTATGTATCTTTGAATACAACATGAGATCCAACCACCTTATAGGTAAGCCTGTTGATAAGGTAACTCTATATAAGGTAATCTATGTACTAATAGGGTTACCTTATCAAATCCAAACCGTCGACCTATCGATATACTCCGTATAATCGATACCGATTGTTCAGAAGAATAAACTATCATCCAATCGATAGGACCGTCTTCTTAGAAACTTTCGATAGTAAATCTGTTAATTAAAGCCTGAAAATGATGTTATATATTTTTTATATTACACTTCAAGATTGACCTCATTCCACTTGATGTTAAGTGGTAATGAGGTCCCAGCTTAAGGGCGACAAGTGCAGCATAATAACGCTGTTACTGGACTTGTCGGCCTTACCTTGAAGGCTTGACCCCTGCTTCTAACGTAGCACCCCCCCAAGGGCTCTGGAAACCTTACTTACACACAGGATCACAACAACACAGAAGTGATTGTTATTTGGCTGCGGTCTTTTGTAAGGTGGAGGTATTTCACCAGTCGGGCTGCTCCAGTTCGAGCGATAAATCGCTAATTCTTTGATTCTGAACTGTTCCTCCCACCATTTTCCAGGTGTCCCCTAGACAGCGCAGTGATGGGTATGTTCGAGTACTCTTCAGACAACATGCGTGCTCAGGTCTCTTTCTCAGCCCACAAGTTTGCGTGGAGTCCTAGCGTATACTACACCTGTGGTGTGAAGTTGTGCAAGAAACAATGTGTAAGTAGACTTGATCAAACCACATATCACAGGAAATATACCAGCCATTCTTAACCACTTTGTAAGCTACCTGACTACGAGTATATAGTAGTTTAGCCATAGTAGTGTAATGGGCCAATGAAAATTTGGGTAGAACCTAGGGATCTACGAAATGTAAGCTCAAAGGTTGTTCTATGAGAAAAACAAATTCCCCATGTCATTACGTATATATTGCAAAAATGGCATAAGTGTCGTACAGTTTAATCTAATTCGAAAATCTAATGCGAGCGAAATAAAGTTTAATAATGTACCTACTTAGGTATGCCTTGTTTTGCCATTCTCTAGGTCGCACCTGGGGATCTAAAGAAAATTTTATGGCAGGTAACCTACTGATCTGGCCTGTGCACCTCAAAATGCCATACTGGACCTTTTAGGTGGATACCATTTATACCTCGGCCCACTGTTAGTTGCCTACATTGTAAATTTTTGAGTCTCATATTGGGGTCTATAGGAACCATAAACTGACAAACAGCTCATTTTGGCACAAATTGTACGTAATATTTTGCACTTAGACTGCACTTATGTCATAAGCATAAGTGCTAATGACCACTGTTAAGAGTGTATTTTATTTTCTGAAAATCATCAAGCATTCAAAAAACCACTACGATCTCGTTCACATCTTAGAAGTTTGCTTGGAGCCCTAATGTTTACTAAGCTTCATGATCAAGTTGTGCGAGAAACAAATTTCAAACACCCTCCTTGTCCATAGAACCGACGGTCCTGCACTGATAAATCCCGCCCAAAGCGTGACCTCAGCGAGGGCGCCCCGGCCACCGTAGAGGTGTTCACAGGCCTCTACGTGAACGAAGCAGACTCCCTTGAGAGCGACGAGCTGATCACAGAGAAGGTAACCCGCTTAATTATTTACTTAACGATGACCACTTTATTATTTACTTAAGGAACACCACTTAATTACTTAGTTAAGACCTCTAAATTATTTACGTAAAGAAGTCCACTTAATTATTTAGTAACTTCTGCCAATTCGTGTAAGTTATTTCGGATGAAGTATAACGTTGAGAGGCCATGGGATGGGGGCTCAGTTACCCTATGGTTCGGTACATTGAGGCCGACTTTGCCATCCAGGCTCGGATACCGCACAGGGTGAAGCGAAGACGGATCCCGAGCTAGGCCGCGGAGCAGGTGGCAAGCCTGTAAGGGGAGAGGTGGGTCGCGGATGAAGAAGACCTTGATGCGTCATTGTCGGCATTAGAAACATGAATATTAGCGTCTTCTATCCCCTTGCTAGAAACTACCTCTTATCTTAGAGTAAATAAAGCAATGGTGGCAAAAAAACGAAATTGGTGCCTTGTTAATAGTACCCCATCCTCTTTGATTCAGTGGCATTTTGGCACTTCCTTTAAAAGATTTTAACATTTAAGTATATTCTGTCTTTATAGCGCGAGAAACGCTGTACATTAGAAGATAGGTATATAGTATTGGATTAGATACAAGATTGTAAGATTATATTTTTTGTACTAAACCCATCAAGTCTGATACCAAAACAAACTTTTTTAAATAGAGATTCTAATGCGCATAAAGCCACGTTAACAATAAATAAATAAATATAAATATTGGACAACATCACATACATTGCTCTGATTCTGTGGTAAGTAGCTTAAGCACTTGTGTTGCAGAAATCAGAAACAACGAAGGTACCACAACACCCAGACCCGAGACAATATAGAAAAGTTCGTTTTCTATATTGACCCGACCGGGGATCGAACCCGGAACCTCAGAGATGGCGCTCGCCAAAGTCAGGCCCGCTTGCCTCTCGGCTACGGAGGTCGTCGTTAACAGTCGGGGACAATTAAAATAGTGAAACAAATAATTAAATAATATATAATGCCCTATTAATTTAAGACTTGTTTCATGCTTTGACTGTAGATAATGAAAACTGAATTATTTTAATTCAACATTATCATTATCATTGTACAGTCAAAGCCTTTTAAGGAAACTGAAAACCCACATCGCAATGGGAGATATAATTTTTCTGTTTCTTTAAAATATTGTCAGTTCGCACGTGGGGCGTGAAGCACTATTAAAATATTTAAATTGAACAGGTGCACAGGTGAACACCTTTGGGGACTGGTCTGCTCCAGCTTACCTCTCGAAAGTAAAAACTTACTTGAGTACTTAATTGTTTCATCACTCATCAAAACAAAACTATATGACTTGGTCCAAAGTGAGCTACACATAGCAATAAGTTAGAAACTGATACTGTAACTGATCTGCTGAGTTTCTTACCGGTGTCTTCTCGGTAGATATAGGTTCCGAACCGGAAGTAGAATCACTTTGCATTGTATTCAATGACGATTCAAAAGTGTTATATGTAACCTACTTGAATAAAGAAATATTTGAGTTTGAGTTTGAAAGCTTAGCCCTTATGTCGTCTTCACAAGAATGAATATCGAAGTGCAAGGGATAACTTGCTGAATATTTTTCATCTCCTTATTTTCATTTGACGACCTCCGTAGCGGAGAGGCGAGCGTGCCGGACTTTGGCGTCGCGCTATCTCTGAGGTTCCAGGTTCGATCCCCGGTCGGGTCAATATGGAAAACGAACTTTTCCATATTGTCTCGGGTCTGGGTGTTGTGGTACCGTCGTTGTTTCTGATTGCTGTAACACAAGTGCTTAAGCTACTTACCACAGAATCAGAGCAATGTATGTGATGTTTTCCAATATTTAAATTTTATTTATCTCCAATTCCAGAAAGAAGACGAGATCTGCATCTCTTCACACAACTTCGCGATCGGCATATGCATCGCCGGCGTCATCTTAATGGCCTGCGTGATCGCAGCCATCGCTTTCATCCTCGCGCGTAGACGAAACCCTAAGAGCTACTCCAGAACAGGCAGCTCGCTGTACAGTGGACCTTACACCAACACTGGGTATTCACATACTAGCTAAGTCGTATCGTTTTAATACTTTGCTGCTGTCTACGTATTTTGATGTCATTGTCCAAGTAACATCGAGTATTGATGTAGCACTGTAAGGGTCAGAATGCGCTGAACTATTAGTAAATCATTTCATACAGTTATTAACGTAGATCACACCGAAGACTTCCACAACTATCGACTTTACGTCCATTGTGACTAGGTTGTCTGTTCATCTTGTGAAGAACCGTCCTACGTTGCGTTTTCTGGTCGGCTAGAACTTCTAGAACGATTACGCGGCTTAACCATTGTCGCTTTAGTTTTTTTAACTAAGATACTTTTAAATGCCTGTCAAAACGCGATATCTCTTTATAGATTTTACGAAAATAGCAATCTGTGACGTCACAATTTAAAATAGCAACAAATTTTAGTTTTTTACAGTTTTTCAGTTCAGCGTATTTGGACTCGATTATTTTGGAAGTATTTAAAGTGTTAGTGTTACTTCCATGCTTTAAAAATGCTATTATGTAGGTATGTTGCATTAATAAAACAATGCCGCGTGCAAATTCTGACTTGCCACGCGTAAATAGCTTCCGCTGTATGTTTGTATCATTGACATACATAATATAGTCTGAACTAAAGTTGAAATACTTTGATATCATTCAAACTATTTTATGATGCCATTTTATTTGCTGTCGCAGTCAGAAAAACGCAGCCATTCCAGTGGGTTTTATAATAGTTGGTTGCCACGCGTAAATAGTGTGCCCATGTACCTACCTTAAAATTAGTCTGCAGCAATATGAGGTTATTCGTAAGGCAACGAATATTAAAAATGAATTTTCAAAAATTTCGGTACAAGAATTCGAGAAAATCTGTTTTTTTATTAGAATTAAAATAATAGGGTGAACGTAAATGAATTTACAAAAAGTGTGATGTTAACAACGAAATGTACAAAATTAATAATTAATAAAATTCTACAAAAAAAAATTCTGTAGATAAAAATTCTACAAAATTTAGTAAAAGAATTCATCATGTCTTTATTTATTTAAATCTTTTGGTTAAACGAATTTGTAAGTCCGCTTATGTGCAAAGTATTTTTTTAATAGTTGCACATTTCATAAGTGCATACACTGCCTAAGTCGGTTTTTATACTTTATTTAATTCGTATACTTAAAATTACACCTATTAGTTAAGTACTTAACAATTTTAGTATTTTTTTTTCTTAAAAAAAATGGCCATTTGGTATGCAATTTTATAAATAAGTGTTTTAGCATTTTGTATTGCAAAGCATTTTAAAGTCGAATATAATTTAATAAAATTGTTGTGTTCAATATCCACAACGAAAGTCAGTTTTAGTAAGTATCTTAGCGTTTTACCAATATTACTTTTTAAGGTTTAAAATACCATGAAAAATATAAGTGTGTAATATTTTTATTGTGATAAATACGTCAATCATATCCGTCCCTATTGAATTATATTGATATTTATAAGTTTTAACTGTTATTTTTCTAAAGTTTATAGCAAATCGCCGCTGAGATAAGACTAAACAGTCTTTAAAATAACTTAAAACAGAGCTTTTTAAACAAATACATATATTTTATGTATAAATTTTAGAAAAAAGCAGTAAATTACGTAATAAAAAAGGTTGCCTTGCATTACGTAAATAAATAAGGTCAATATTATGGTGAAGTTAATACCATGATTGTAAAATAAGGGATTATGTTAAAGGCCTGTGAAAACGAACTACTTCTTAACAGTAACAAACCTTTGACTTACTAATGAAATTGATTCCCATGAATAGCGAATAATAAATAATATGAAGCAATAATATTTGTGATATATTTTATTTCTATAAGTAATAATAGGTATACAAACTATTCCTATGTAACTATGAAGTTAGAACAGGCCTTTACTTATTTAGGTGGAGGGTTATATAGCCAAATTTGTAATGTAATTTTCCGTCTTAAAAACTTTTTCTTTAATGACGTTTTGTCGTCAGAGAAAGGTGAGTTAAATTGTTGTTTTCGAAGAAAAACAATTACTTAATTATTTCGCCATGTAGATTTAAAAAAAACATGGAGTCAATATTGTTTCTCGTAATATTCTTCACATTTTAAACTATTTCAATTTCATCAGACTTTCGATGGATGCCATATTTTATGTTAGTTTTGTATTAAGTTTTGGTTTATTTCTAAGCGTATCCGTCCATTCGGTGCTATTTTATATTTTAAGCTTATTTTGGCATTGATGCTACAGCGTTGCGGCTTTCAAACTTAGGGTTTACCTAAAATTTTTGTAGTTTGACATCTTTTAAGGTACACCTTAACTAGGCATGTCGATTAACTGTAAAAAAACGATCTTTGAATCAATTGATTCTTCGATCGAGCATTGAAAGATAGATTTCAAATTGATCGCGGCAATTCCAAACATGTGTAATTATCTAATATACAGGACATTATTGATCACCATCTAAGAACAATAAATTGCACATAAGTATCATGAAATTCATAAATCAATTATCTTACTCGAAAAAATTGATTTTTAATCGACAGGCCTAACCTTTTATAATTGTTTTTTAATTTTTTTAGTCATATTTATCAGTAATTGTAAAATTAATCGCAACGATATGTGACGTCTTAGCTGTTTAAAAAACGAAATCGGAAATTATGTTTGTCTCTTTCTTACTATTAAAGATTCGACAGAGACCAAACATACACTTTCCGTTTCGGGTCTACTCTCAAAAACGAACGAAAGGTTTCGTTTTTGAAGAATTTTCAAAAGTTCGGGAGTTAAAACGTGGTTTTTGGTTTGTAAAATTAATATTTTGTTTTTTGATAAAGCTTTATTCGCATTTGAAGTGAGTTGATTGCGATTTTGAGAATTAAAAATGGCTATCCGTAGTCGGATACGAGATATTTCGTTTTTGGGAGTAGACCTGGCGTGTGTTTACTTTTTTTTTTATTTTCTTCATATTTTTGTAACAACGAATACCCGATATCCGTTTCATACTACCCCATTGCGTCTAATAAGTAACATTTTAATTTTAATGGGGTTCTGGAACGATATCGGCGGTGTAAGTGACAAGTGTACGAATTTTTTTAACAAATATACTGACTTAAATTATTTCGGCTTTTATTTCGTGAAATACCATTGTCCCTAAAAAATTTACATATTTTTACCTGACTGCTAAAGAAAAGAAGCTATTTTTTTTTTCAATTTAATAATTAAGTAAGGATTAAACAAAAAAACAAAAATACTTGTTAATTTTTGAAGATTGTTAAATATTTCCGATATTTTACATTAAGAGTGGTTTGCGAGGCCTTATGTTTAATTTAAAAGTGTTGTTTGTTTAATAATAATTAATAAATAATAATAATAATAATTAGTTATTTTAAATTCCATAAACAAACTCTCCGCATGACCCATGGGCGGACTGGTAGAGAATGTCCCTAGCATTATGTCCACCTGTTATACTTTATTGTGCAATCCAGTTTTTAAATTAATAAATTATTAAAATAAAACAAAAAATATCGAAAATGATGGTACATTTATTATCGATGCAATAATTTAGCAATGTATATGTACACAATAAGTAGGTAAAAAATCAAAACTATATTTTTATCAACCATATACATATGTAGTTTCATATGATCAACGACTCTTCACAGACCAATAATATATGACTACACTGTTCAGTAATACAACAATAATATAATTATGGAGGAAATAATTTTATAGTTAATCCCAACCAATTTTTAGTTGCATCTTTGTGGCAACGAAATACCTGATAATAATTACATAATTAGATCCAGATTAAACATTTAAAATAAGTTATCGGGTCAAAACGCGACAACATTTTTATTAGTTAATACTAACTACTTACTGCACTTATTGCTTTGTATTAACTACTAAAATATGCGTTTTGGCCCGTTAGCTATTTTTAACCGACTTCAAAAAAGGAGGAAGTTCTCAATTCGACCGTATATTTTTAAAATGGAACGCGAATGTTCTAAAGTATCCACATTACAAACTGACAACATGTTTTAGCGGTTGTTGCGAAAGTTCTTGTTAATATATATTTTTATAACACCTGTAATTTACATTCATGACCGCAATAAATACTTTGACTTCGACTTTGACTTTATAGCTCATCACGCCACATGAGCGGTCTTTATATATATAAAAAATACAACAGTTGTTGTAAAAATCAGTTGTTGAAAAATACAAGAGTTGTTGAAAAACACAACAGTTGTTGTAAAATACAACAGTTGTTGAAAAACACAACAGTTGTTGTAAAATACATCAGTTGTTGAAAAACACAACAGTTGTTGAAAAATACAACAGTTGTTGAAAAACACAACAGTTGTTGTAAAATACATCAGTTGTTGAAAAACACAACAGTTGTTGAAAAATACAACAGTTGTTGAAAAACACAACAGTTGTTGAAAAACACAACAGTTGTTAAAAATACAACTGTTTTATTTTACTATTCTTCAACAGAACTAGAAAAGTACATTTACCAAAAGCAACGTCGTATTTTTATGTGAAATCTAACAATGATAAAAACGTCTAACTTTAACCATTAAATATCACTTAATACTAAGCATTCAGTCTTAAGCTAAAGTTGTATTTACATAATAATGCTCTTAAAATATTTAACTAATTAAAATAATTGTCAGTCACCTTGGCTTATGATGGGTTAATTCCATGAAATATTTCTGGTGTCGAAGAATCACTGCATTCAAGTATTACGTTCCAGAGCTCCTGGGGAGTGCTACATTAGTAGCAGGGGCCAAGCCTTCAAGGTAAGGGCGACAAGTCCAGTAATATATTTATTACTAGCTGTTGCCCGCGACTTCGCCCGCGTTATTTCGGGATAAAAGTATCCTATATGTTAATCTAGTATGTCATCTGTCTTCCTACCAAATTGTATCCAAATCCGTTCTGTAGTTTTTGCGTGAAAGAGTAACAAACATCCATACATCCATACTTACAAACTTTCGCCTTTATTATAGCAGTAGGATGCTTTATTTGTCACCCTTAAGCTAGGACCTCATTACCGCTTAACATCAGGTGAGATGAGGTCAATCTGAAGTGCAATGTATATATAAAAAAAATTCTTAAAGTTAAAACTGGGATGGTACGCGTGCGAAGCGAAAATAAAGTAACCGATTTTATTTCATACTAGCTGTGCCCGTGACTTCGTTCGCGTGGAAAACAAAATTTCGATTTAATTACTTTTCTAAAATAAGAGCTTAAAATACTCCTCATTACAGCTACCAATAAAAGTAAAAAAAATCCCGTTAAAATCGATCCAGCCACTTAAGAAATAAGCCGGAACAAACAGACAGACAAAAGTTGCAAAAAATGTTTTTTTGGTATATACCTAGGCGGTTATTCAAATATTACAAACAGACACTCCAATTTTATTATAATCATAATCATAATCAATTAATTTATTCATGTTGGTTACAAGTAACACTTATGCATCGTCAAAATGAATATGAACCAAAATTAAAGCTTCAGCCGGTTCGGAACCTAATCGAAACCGGCTGTAACTTCATTTTTGGTTATTATATGTATAAATTTAAATTGTGATTGAACTACTCATCATGAGCCAAGATACCGAACTCTGAAGTGCCAGAAATAATCACAGTTGTTCAACATTGCAACACATTAAATATTTTTCTCAATACTTTCAACATTACAACTAGTTTATAACGTAACGATACAAACACAAGAATAATGTTTGTTTTACTTTTATAGTTAATGGGGGCTACCGCGCGTGAAAAATTCGCTAGATGACACTACGGGGGCGTGAGGTCCAACTGCTTCGTGATTGGTGATTAACATGTCATGGTAACACATCTGTCAATGTCATGTCAAAAGTAACCAATCGTGTAGCAGTTGGACCTCACACACACGTGACATCTAGCGGATTTTTCACGCGCGGTAGTCCCCATTACGCCGTAATGGCGAACTTTAAATATTTTAAAGAAACAGAAAAATGTTATCTTCCCTTGTGGTGCGGGAATCGAACCCACGACCTTCACGTATCGCGCGTGATGCTCTTCCAAGTGAGCTAACCTTTCTAAAAATCTAAAAAAATCTTTCTTTGACAAATAATGTACATAATTCCTTAACTTATTTCTTTTTGGTTTGAGTTCAAGACTGAATGCTGCCTGCGTGCAGTAGTGATCACTCTCTGGGCACATACGGAAGGCCAGCGTCGGGGAGTCCTCGGCCCCCCCACACATGCTGAGTATGTTCCTTTTCAATGTTTTGTACCTATTATTCTTTTTTTTGTTTTCTCATGTAACTAATTTTATACTAACACTGAACAAATATTTTTCTTTCTTTCTAACTTGCAGTTAGCTCAGTTGGAAGAGAAGCACGCGCGCTAAAGCATTTCTGTTTCTTTAAAATATTTAAAACACAAGAATTTTTCAAAATCGCGTACATTCAAAGATTATCCACATTAAGTTATTCAAACTGTTATCTCGAAGTAAACCAGACATAACATTGTGTTTCATCAAGATTGGTGACAGATGAAACGCATAAGCCACAAGTTCCCAAACTTTTTTACAGCTCAGCGCATTTCTTTAGAAAAGAAAACATTAATCTAATCGCTTTACTCACATTCGAAGTGAGTTACGATTATGATAATTAAATATTGATATCCGTCATCGGATATATTTCGTTTTTCGGAGTAGACAACCAGGGTATAGAGGCGCATAGTTTGGAAACCACTGGCTTAGGCCAATAGGAATTCTAAACCTGCCGCAAGCTTACCTTGGCAGAGCTGAATATTTCTATGACGTTTATCAGAACACACAATCAGGCCTAGCATGCGCAACGCGATTAAATTTTATCACGCTCTTTAGAAATGTCAAATTCGATGCGTCAACTGCTGATTGGCCGAAATTACGAGTACGGTGTAGTATCACCCAATCAACGTTACAGAAACTTTTGTCGTCTCATGCGATAAATTTGACGTATTGCGCATGCTAGGCCCGAATGACACTTGCGTTGTTCACTCCGCGAATAGTGAGTTACACCAATTCATTTGATAGCTGTCAAATTTGACAGCTGTCACATCGCACCCTTAGTATAAAACACAAAAATTTCTGTAATGTTCTTTTTAGCGTTAGGATGCGCGTGTAAATTTAATTACGCTCTTAACAAATGTCAAAATCGATAAAATTCAGCTCATGCTGATTGGCTGAAAATACGAATGCGGTGTGCTATCAGCCAATTAACAGTATCGAAACTCTTGTCGGCTTATGCGAGAAATTTGACATAGTGCGCATGCTATTAGGGACTATGTTACGAATTGGCCTTCAAAGCGCAGTTAAAATTTCTTTAAAGAAAAAAGATAGTAAACAGAATCTAAAATAGAGACACCTTTCTAAATAGATTACTTTTTCTGTATAGGAATTAATTCTGTGTAGTGCACTTTTTAAGGCCAGTTTGTACCATAAGATATTTTAATAATGTTGACTTACATTACTTTTACATACAGGGTGCTGTGGTTATAGTTTAACTATGTTCCCGTGGGGCCATCAATCGGCAATGACCTCTCAGATTCATTGCGTTCGAGTAACGAGAGAAATACTAGTCCATTCCAGTAGGTCGACTCCCAAATACGAAACGAACAAACGAAATGTTACATTTTTGACGAATAAATAATAATAAATCACTCATCGCCACACACCGCCATCTCTTGAGGTCCTGGGTTCGATCCCCGGTCGGGTCAACATCGGAAACGAACTTTTCTATATCTCCTCGTGTCTGGGTGTTGTGGTACCGTTGTTGTTTCTGATTTCTGTTACACAAGTGCTTAAGCTACTTACCGTAGAATCAGAGCAATGTATGTGATGTTGTCCAATATTTAACATTTGTTTTTCTTCTTTTAAAACACTTTATTAGCAATCGAAGTAAGTTGGTTACGTTTAAGAGAATTAAAAATTGGTATTCATCATCGGTTCCGACATGTTTCGTTTTTGGGAGTAGACCCCTAGAGGTTAGCCCTTTTCTGGGGTCATCTGATATCAACTGGGGTCACCTGGGGTCATCTGTGGGTCACCTGGGTTCATCTGGGGTCACCTGGGGTAATTTGGGATCATCTGGGGTCATTTGGGGTCATCTAGGGTCACCTGGGGTCAATGAACTTGGTGCAACTTATGTTGAGTGAAGTTTTTCGAAGTTTAGTAAGGCAAAGCGTCATCCATATGTACAGTCATCAGTGAATCTTCCGGTAGAATCTCGAGGACAGCCTCAGTACCGTCGTTGAAGGGAAACGAGACGCTTCCGTCTACCACCAGACCTGATAACATTAACAATCATCTATATATATAAAAATGAAACCCGTTTCCCGTTGTCACGCCATAACATGAAAACGGCTTGACCGATTTAGCTAATTTTTTTTTGTAGTTTTCTAATACTCTGTACAAGGTTCTTACGGAAAAAAATATTAAGAAAATCTCTCAGAAAGACTGAAAAATATACATTTAATTTTGCATATTTTCAAAAACGCGCTTAACGAATGTTGACGTCATTCTTAGACATATATTGAAAGAGAATCGTTTGTTCGGAAACGTGGTTGCTTAATTAAATTGTACCGCACTAATTTATTAATTTTTGAAAACAACTCACCACGGAACAGTTATCCATACTAATATTATAAATGCGAAAGTAACTGTCTGTCTGTCAATCTGTCTGTCTGTCTGTCTGTCTGTCTGTCTGTTACTCTTTCACGCCTAAACGGCTGAACGGATTTTGATGAAATTTGGTATAGGTATACGTTGAACCTCAAGAACATAGGCCACTTTTTTTAGAAAATAAGGGGGGGATGGGGATAATACTACCTTTGAAAGTTTATATGGAAAAATGTTTATTTTTGAAGTTAGAGATATGAAATTTGGCACAAATATAGCTCGAAACTTGGATTAAAATAAAGACTACTTTTTGTTTCGAATATTAGGGGAGAAAGGGGTAAAACCGACCATGAAAGGATGTAGTCTACGCGAACGAAGTTGCGGGCACAGCTAGTTTATAGATAAATATCGATTTTCCGAAGACAGGTCAGCTATACAAAATAAAGTAGTGCATCAAAGCTACGTTAAGGCGTTACGAAGTTGGCCGGGTCAGCTAGCTATTAATATAAATGCTAAAGGTACTTTATCTATATCTTTATCTTATGACAATTGTGGCATCGCGCCATCTTCCATTTCGGTTTCGATCCCCGGTTAGGTCAATATGGAAAACGAACTTTCGTATATTATCTCAGGTCTGGGTGTTGTGGTACCGTCGTTGTTTCTGATTTCTGTAACACAAATGATTTTACTACTTACCACAGAATCAGAGCAATGTATGTAAGCGCCACGTGATTATGTTTTTTGCATAAAACTCCCCTTTTGTTACGAGTATATTAGTGTTTTTCGGACACCCTCCCTCCTTTTAACCTCACGTGATTACTCAATTAGTCAATTAGTAAATTGATTTGTTAGATGCAAAAAATATGTACGTATTAATAATTTAATCTCATATAAATACTTTGACAATATAAGTTATTTCTTTTATTTTAGTACTAAACGAAACTAATACCTATTGTTTTGTTTCTAAAAGTATTTTAGTTTATTTTAGACTAGCTTTCCGCCCGCGGCTTCGCCCGCGAGGAATTCGTTTATATAGGTAGTAGTATAAAGCACAACATATACAATTCAATGTAAATTGGTAGGAACCAAAAAAAGCGTAAGCTATCATTCCAATTCTTACGTATTTTAAAAACACCCAGCGCCATCTATCGCGTACCTCAAGAACTAAGTAGTGATAGCTATCATTCCACATCTTACGTATTTAAAAAAACACCCAGCGCCATCTATCGCGTACCTCAAGAACTAAGTAGTGTAAGCTATCATTCCACATCTTACGTATTTAAAAAAAACACCCAGCGCCATCTATCGTGTACCTCAAGAACTAAATAGTGCAAGCTATCATTCCCCTTCTTACGTATTTTAAAAAGCACCCAGCGCCATCTATCGCGTATCTCAAGAACTAAGTAGTGTAAGCTATCATTCCACTTCTTACGTATTTTAAAAAGCACATCGTTACCATCATCTAAAGCCATCTATCGCATACCTACCTCATCTCCAAACCATTCATCAAGCAAACTATATTTTCGTTTTCCCTCGGGAATATCAATTTTTCCGGGATAAAAAGTACCCTATTATTTAAACCGTACTTTACGTCTGCAAATTTCAAAGCAATCGGTTTAGTAGTTACGGCGTGAAAGCGGAACAAACAAACAAACTCACTTTCCGATTTATAATATTATCTTTATAATATTAGTAAAGATACTAGCAACCCGCCCCGGCTTCGCACGGATGTAATGTAAATTCTTAGATATATTGGCTTTTCTATTCTTTATTACACATAAAAACTTTCCTCTTGAATCACACTATCTATTTAAAAAAATCGCATCAAAATCCGTTGCGTAGTTTTAAAGATTTAAGCGTACATAGGGATAAAGGGACAGAAAAAGCGACTTTGTTTTATACTATGTAGTTATTAGTAAGGATGTAGGACAATTATAGCGCGTTTTGATGCAACGCTAGTCGCCGTACCTACTCTGCCTCAGGTTTCCGAAAAATACCAGCCTTGTGGTGCACACAGCGTCACCACGACATATACTGAGCGGAGACCTTCAAAGTACCTATTATGTCAGTTCCTCTACATTGTTTAATTTAACTATGTTTAAACAGTATGTACAGTCGCCGTCAGATATATCGGAGCAGACAAAGTGACCAAATACTTCTGAATAGTTAAAATGTCAAAAAGTTCCATACACTACAAGTTACCAATAATATCTGAACACTCATCTACACAGGTAGCTAAATGAGACACATGACGTGCGTGACACATATTGACGTTATGAGTGTTCAGATGTTATTGGCATCTGCTCAGATATTATTGAAGTTATGAATGTTCAGATATTATTGGTAAGTTGTGGTGTATGGAACTTTTTGACATTTAAACTGTTCAGAAGTATTTGGTCACTTTGTCTGCTCCGATATATCTGACGGCGACTGTACCTAATATTTCTTTCTTTCTTTCTTTGTAATCAACTTACCAGCATCGGTGCAGTGCGACTTCACCTTGACCGATGACGCTCGATCCCTCACTCGGAGGCCCCGCGGAGCCGGCCACTCTTCAAACGTTATATATTCACGAACGCTGTAAGCCAGCTGGTCTGAATCTGAGGGCAAATCAAGGTATGAATGTGGTTAGGTATATTTAGGGTTGCCATACTGTTAAAAACACTATTATACTGTGGGATATGGACGTATCCGAGCGTGTTGAATGTGTGTACGAATATCCGAACGGTGTGAGTGATAGAGAATGATGAGTGAAAGAATAAGAAGATGAACAGAAGACGGTGCATTTTGCTAGACGACGTACGACGAGTAAGACGATGTGTTTGGTTTTATAAATAGTTTATTCAAGTGACTTTCTAAATATATTTTGATATAACTTAAAATTGCTCTCATTTAATCCCGACCCGCTACAATACTGTTTTGCATTACATTATACTTTTAACTAGAGATGCAACGGATAGTTATTTGGTCGGATATCGGATATCAGGCCGAATATCCGGTATCCGGCCGCCGAATATTCGGCCGGCCAAACGATACCTAAATTTTAGTTTGTCGTCGGGTGCGTCTTCAAGTTTCAACCTATTACGTATTGTAGGTTCGCGCTGACCGTGTTCTAGCAAAGGAACGAGTTTTATTTTATTTACGGGTGTTGTGGTACCGTCGTTGTTTCAGATTTCTGTAACACAAGTGCTTAAGCTACTTACCACAGAATCAGAGCAATGTATGTGATGTTGTCCAATATTTATTTATTATTTATTTATTTATTTAGTAAATGTGCGGAACTATTTCGTATGCAGTACACGTGCGGGCGCACTATTTTGCTGAATAGATAAGTATTTTTGTGTTTACTGTGTATAGTGGTGTATAATGACAATTTGTTCTTGTTTTCTTGTATACTAACCATTTATCAAATTTAATTACCAAACAGAATCACTATCCGGTATTCGGCCGGATAGTAAAATAATGGCCGGATAGGCCGGATACCGGATAGCAACCGGATATCCGTTGAACCTCTACTTTTAACCGTTTTTAACAAACATACATTAATACTATAAATATGTATCGATAGTTTACTCGCCGTGAACAATAATGGTATCGATACTATCGATGGTATAGCAAGTTGTAAGGAACGTATGTTCTTCACTAAAAGTGGAAGTACTTCCGCCGAGCTAGGTGTTATCTGCTCGGGGACCAAGGCCCAACTACCAATCTTGGTTTGTTGTATATATACTTAGTGGCGACGAAAACTCCGACATCGCGATGTAGGATCGATGTTAATGATTGGCTAAACGTGCATTACATATGGAGCGTTGTCTACTATGCCAATTCTGCTGACGCCGTATTTGTGTCGACTTGTAGGTCATGTCGTAGGTCGGCACAAAGTCATCAATAGTATTTTGACGACCTCCGTAGTCGAGTGGCGAGAGGGACTTTGGCATCGCGCCATCTCTGAGGTTCAGGGTTCGATCCCCGGTCGAGTCAATATGGGAAACGAACTTTTGTATATAGTCTCGGGTCTGGGTTTAGTTGTACCGTCGGTTGTTACTGATTTCTTTAACAAAAGTGCTTAAGCTACTTACCACAGAATCAGAGCAATGTATGTGATTTTGTCCATTATTAATTTATTATTTTTTGATACCGTTTAGTGTTAAGAATCTTTGTACCTTAGTAAAGAGATTACGTCGACGCGCGTGCAATACCGCGTAAGTACATTTTTCCGTAAGTTCCAATTTGGATTGAAATAATATGAAATAGCAGACAAAATTAATCTTTATTGCAAACGGTAGATACGCGGTATTGCATGCGCATCGACTTATTATTATTTTAGTTCTTATGCGACCGGCATAATGGCAGTACAAAGACCAAAGTGTGTAGTCTATACGACAGACAACACATGAAGATAAACACTTGCAATGTGATATTGGATCTTAGGGGCCGTCCATAAATTACGTCATCGATTTTTTCAGATTATAGACCCCCACCCCTACAATCATCCTATCGTCATTTTTAATGACCCCCACCCACTTCTCCCAAAATTGACGTCATTACCAGTTTTACAAAATTTATTATCAATACATAGTATAACACAAAGTCACTTTCGCTGTCTGTCCCTATGTATGCTTAGATCTTTAAAACTACGATACGGATTTTGATGCGGTTTTTTTAATAGATAGAGTGATTCTTAAGGAAGGTTTATATGTATAATACATGTAAGTACCACGGGCGAAGCCGGGGCGGGCGGCTAGTATTATATGTAATATTATTGTTAGCGTATTTTATCTGTAGTTATTACTGTATTTGTGTACATCTATGTATGTTTATTATGAGTTATTTTAGTATTGTACGCGCCTTAGCCGCCTCTCACATTTGCAGTCTCACTTACTAGGTGTGCTGAAAGAAATTTCTTTTTAGAAATAATCTTTTTGTATGTGAACAATAAACTATAAATAAATAAATAAGAATGACGTCAATTTCGAATCAACCCTCCCCCCCCCACCCCTATCTATCATTTACCGTCATCCGGACACCAACCCCCCCACCCTTAATTTAGAATGACGTAATATATGGACGGCCCCTTATGCGCACCAAGGACGGTGCAAATTCCAAAGCATTTACCTGGCGCGAACATCAGTTTCTCGTTGTATCTCTCGGCCACCTCCCTCGCCTTCTCCAGACTGGTGTCCAGCTTCACCTGGTAGTCTTCTGAGAGTATCTTCATCAGCTCCAGCACCGAGTGGGTCCGGAGGCAGTTTATACTGTAAGTAAACAAACAGTTATACTTAACAATGAATGAAAACAACATGGAAGAATTCCCTTCATACTAATTTCAACCGAATATTGTAGTTTAAGTTTAAGTTCACTTCTGTGTTGTTGTGTTCCTGCGTGTGAGTAAGGTTTCCAGAGCTCCTGGGGGTGCTACATTAGTAGTGTAAGTTTATAATAATGATATTATGCGCAAAAATATAATTTGTCGCATGAGATGACAAAAGTTTCGAAACTGTTGATTGGCTGATAGCATACTGCACACATAATATAATAAATAAGAGAGGTAGAGCATAGCGATTTATCGCTTGAACTGGAGCAGCCCGACTGGTGTAATACTTCCACCTTACAGAAGACCGCAGCCAAATAAAAATCACTTCTGTGCTGTTGTGTTCCTGCGTGAGAGTAAGGTTTCCAGAGCTCTTGGTGGGTGCTACATTAGTAGCCGGGGTCAAGCCTTCAAGGTAAGGGCGACAAGTCCAGTAACAGATTTATTATGCTGTACTTGTCGCTCTTATGGCCCAATACGAAGCAATTGACATTACCCGTTTCGCGGCGAACCGCGCGCCATCTATTGAACGCATTTGGCATTAGCTCGTGCTAGCGCAGCACGAGTGTGCGGTGCTAGTACGAGCTAATGCCATGTAGTACTAATACAATAGAGACAGCATTGCGTACGTATTAATTTATTAAATCTTACTACTTTGTAATATTAGTAAGTACCAATAGATTATCAATTTTGTACTTTATTCGTTACATACATACAAACATATCGATGGCTCCAACGAATAAACGTGCAAACGAAAAACTACAACTTTTCAGGAAACCATAAAAACGTTTGAAATCACATTACTTTAATGACGTAATGAATAGATATATTTAATGTATAAATTATATTAAAGGTTAAACATATTTCAGCTCATATATTTTTTAAGAAAATAAATCTATCCATTTTCTCAGTATTCAAGAAAAAACATATAATTTTATTATTCTAGTGAAAAATTTGTGACTTGTTAACAGAAATGTATCACTGCACGTTTATTCGTGTCATAAATGAAGCATAAACAAGTGTAGTAAAACGGTGCACGGTTATTCTACAGATTAGTAAAAGATAATAATTATATATTAGGATAGCTGTATTAAAATTTTTGCGGTCTGCAATGAAGCATAACTAATAAAAGTAGCTTCCATTTTTACACGAATAATCGTGTCTTTTTTTTTAAAGGAGTTATTACCCAGAGGAAAGGTTAGACACAAGCGGCAGATTGATTTAACACGTTTATTTTGGTGTACTCAAAGAAACAAATATATTCAATAGTATAGCTGGGCAATAGTATAACTCGTTAATCCGTTAATCGTTAATTAACGAAGTTAACATTTTGAGTAACGGATTAACTTTTAAGTTAACTTTAAAAACCGTTAACGGACTCATTAACTTCCGTTAATAATCAGGAAGTCCGTTAATCGTTCATCCAATGCCTACTATTCACTGCATGGCAGCGAGTGCGAGTGAGAAAGCTGCGAATAGATTCATTTTGTTAATTTGATTTCAACATGTCGGATCAGGAAGGGTTCTCCGGAAACCGTACGGTTTGGCTTAAGTTTTTATTGGACCGCTTTGTAACGTTTTACATAGTCACCCCTCCCCCCCCCCCCCCCCCCCCAAATTACGTTACGCAATACTCGAACGCTCCATAAATTACTGACAGTGATCATTTGCGTGTGGATAATCTAGACTAATATTATAAAGATGAAAACTTTGTTTGTATGTAATGAATAGGCTCAAAAACTACTGGACCGTTTTTAAAAATTCTTTCACCATTCAAAAGCGACATTATTCAAGAGTAATATAGGCTAAATTTTATTTTGGAAAAAATTTGTTTTCATAAAGTATTTGGGTTTTTCGGAGACAAGGTGGAAAAAATCAACCAGAAAAGTTACTTATTTCGCTGCCTAAACTATAAAAGAACCATAAAATGTTATAATTAATTGTAGATTTATGGAAAAGTGTATGGAAAAGAAGACAAAAGTATGTTATAACATTTAAAGTAAAGAAAAAGAGATGAAATAGGAAGTAATGAATTTTCAAAGTTTTATTATATTAATGCAGAATGTTTATGAGATAAACAACAAATCCTTTAATTAAAAATCACTATACTTACCAAGTTAAAATCTAGACTAATATTATAAATGAGAAAGTAACTCAGTCTGTCTGTTTGTCTGTCCGGCTTTGACGCCTAAACCACTGAACAGATTTTGATGATTTTTGGTATGGGTAGGTAACCGTTGAACCTCTAGAACGGATATAGGCTACTTTTTGTTTTGAAAATGAGGGGGAAAGAGGTAATACCGCCCGTAAAAGTTAATATGGAAAAATAATTACTTTTTAAATTAGGGATATGAAATTTGGCACAAAACTCAACATTCAAAACATAGCTCAAAACTTGGCTTAAATATGGACTACTTTGGTTTTGAATATTAGGGGAGACGGGGAGGGCTAACAGCGAACATGAAAATAGATATATATATGTCGCAGTCATCTGGTTTAATCAGCTATTTGATTGGATCACTAGCGCGTTCATTGAATGACGACGTTTAATTGAATGACTAAATGACAACTCGTCAAATTGTTTAATATAACGTTCAACTTCTTGACTGAACGTCATTTAGCATAGTCGTTGAATGGGACATAGCTGACTTTTTAATGTTTGATTAAGGTGACCATAAGTTCACCACTTAAAAGATAACTAAATTTAGATAAAAAAAATGAAGACATGACATAACACCCTAATAAGATTTTTAATGTTTTAACAATTTTAAGTCTTAAGACAATTAGGCTAAAAAAATATTTTTTTACGAATAAGTCACTTTATATCTCAATTTCACTCTAAAAATTATCAACACAGTGCTATTCGATTATATCTGTACCAGCTGTTTGACGCCATCTTTGTTTTGATGAGCACTAACGCCGCAGTAGAAAAAAAATAAAATAAATTACAATCACCTGACTGATTACGTCCGCTATGTTCAAAGGGCTATGTTACAATCCGCTAACTTGTTGGACGTTCAGTGAGTCTTATTTATTCAACGTTCGGCCTAGTCATTCAATTAAATGTCGTCATTTAATAAACACGCTAGTGATTCAATCAAATAGCTGTTTCAACCAGATGACTGCGACATATATATGGAAAACCCTGTAGTCCACGCGAACGTAGTCGTAACAGCTAGTACCTATTAGGTAAATTGAAAAAATGTACTGAGCAGTGCAGTGATCAAACCCCATGGACTCGGATAATCAAAGACATGGAATCGGATTCCAGGTCCTGGTGAGAATCGATAACCATTCATTCATCTATTTGGATTATATTTTAACGGATTAACGATTAACGTTAACTTGCGTTAATTCTTCAGAAATGTAACGTTTTAACGATTAACGAAGCTAACTTTTTTATTAACGGATTAACGATTAACGAAGTTAACTATTTGATTAACGGTGCCCAGCTATGTTCAATAGACGCGTGTTTTGTTATTCATGTGATATGAAGGTATTTAATTTACCTACAATAAACGAATTTTGTGCTATAAAAGTCTTATTTTAAGTCCAAAATTTACAAAAAAAAAATGTGTAGGCGTATCATAGGCCATTAAAACGAAAAAAACGAAAAAAAAATTTTTGGGCAAGAGCTCTTACATACGAAAAATAACTTTACGTACTTTGAAATTATTGTTCTTGTGAGTCTTACAAAATGTCGTTGTAAAAATTGCAAAAATAAAAAATTAAAAACTTCATTCTGTTTTCTCCATAGTGGGGGTTAGGTCCTGAGTGTGTTAATTCTTACTAGACAATTCCAAGCAGTCAATCATACCCCTATGACAATATATGACATTATTTGCCGTCTCTGTGTTTGCACTTCCTCTGTTCATTATTTTCCGACTCGGTTGTGATATTTCGTCGACTCGCGTGCAATACCGTGTAATGACATTTACCCGTAAGTTCTAATTTGGATTGAAATAATATGAAATAACAGACAAATTTAATATTTATGGCAAATGCTACATACGCGGTATTGCACGCGCGTCGACGATTTGCATTTTTGAGTTTCTCACTTGCGCCTAGAAACGTATAAATGATCAGTTTGGCTATTGTAAATAAGTAAAACCGGCCAAAAGTGTGTCGGTCCACGCTCAGTGTAGGGTTCCGTAGTTTTCAAAGCATCACAATACTTAAGTATCCTTAAATTACAACTTTAGATAAAAAAATATTTTTTCAAAAATTTCAAAAACGATTAAACCCATCAGGTTCAAAATAATTTTCCTAAAAAGCCTTTATGCAGTTCTATATTCCAGATTTTTTTCATACTTTTTGACTTATGGTTCAAAAGTTAGAGGGGGGGGGGGGGCACAATTTTATTTTCTTTTGCAGCGATTATTTCCCAAAATATTAAAAATATAAAAAAATGATCTTAGTAAACCCCTGTTCATTTTTAAATACCTATCCAACGATACATCACATGTTGGGATTGAAATAAAAAAAAATCACACCCCAATTTACGTGTAGAGGGGGTACCCTTTTTTTTTGTGCGGGGGGAAATGCTTGGCGCACCGTACCGTCACCCGAGGGAGGTGACGGCGTGTGTGGGACTCTCCTGCCCTAAAAAGGACAGGCCTACCCACTAAAACCCCCCGGGGTACCTCATCGCCTTAATGGTAATGCTGTGGGAAAATTTTTAAGAACCACCACAACATCACCGGCAGAGCGGGTACCCTAAAAAAAAATTTTTTTATTTTTTTTATTTTTGCACTTTGTTGACGTGATTAATATACATATTTGTACCAAATTTCATCTTTCTAGTGCAAACGGTTTCTGAGATTATCCTCGGACGGACAGACAGATAGACAGACATGGCGAAACTATAAGGGTTCCTAGTCGACTACGGAACCCTAAAAATGCAGCCTAAGCAGCCTCCCAACAAAAAAGTATTTTACAAAAAATATAATCTCAAAATGGAATTTTCGCAATTCGAGCTGCGTTGTTGTAATAAACTCTTTTTATTTTAGCCCTTAGGTAATATTTATTTCTTTTCCTAACATTATTTCACCGTTATAGTAAAGACTACGCGTGTAAACCAATTTATTTACTATTTTCAAAACAGACAACTAACTGCCGTCACCTGTCAACACTACACATCGAAGCACCTGAACGGCAAACTTATCTAAGATAAGAAATCTAAGAATTATGCAATTTAATCAGGCGTTTGTGTTTAAAATGAATTATTTTAATAACTAATAGATTATATAAAAAATGAAGAAGGCGGCGACCTTTGGAATCACAATCCTAACATTTTTTAGTAAAAATATTTTTTTCTAAATATATATTTACAGAGTTTTGGAAGAAAAATAATTTGAAGAATCATTTTTTAACATTTTTTAAAAACGGTATAATTTTTATATATTCATTTATTTTAAAATTTCAAGAAGGCGGCGACCTTGTAAAATATCTGAATAAACGTACAAAAAGTGATTTAATGCTTAGAATTACTTGAGGTCATCGTTGTAGTGAACAGAAATACATGAAGTTTCGCTAATTCTCTTCGTATTGGGCCTTAAGCTAGGACCTCATTACCACTTAACATCAGGTGGGATGAGGTCAACCTTGAAGTGTAATATAAAAAAAAGAAGTTTTATTTGTTACACAATATTTGTCTTCATACAATTTAGCATGCAGTGTACAGTCAGCCTCATTAGTTTGTACACACCTCAGTACCTTGTCACATTAAATCTCGTAAGTAAATAGTACGTCATCGCGTCAGTCAACTTAATGTGACAAGGTACTGTATCCAAACTAATGATGCTGACTGTACGCCTTTAAATTATTGTTCAATTATTCCGCGGTCTTATTAAGCTAGATCTAGGTACAAATTCTATATTGCAACAATCGTTCGTGTACCTAATAAATAATAAAATAAATAAAATATCGGTAAAACACGCACAAATGTAAAGCATACAAGCAATAGATCCATACTAATATTAGAAATGCGAAAGTAACTCCGTCTGTCTATCTGTCCGGCTTTCACGCCTAAACCACTGAACCGATTTTGATGAAATTTGGTATAAGTAAACGTTGAACCTCCAGAACGGACATATGCTGCTTTTTTTTTAAAATAAGGGAGGAAAATATCGCCCTTGAAAATTTATATGGGAAAATTATTATTTTCTAAGTTAGAGATATGCAATTTTCATGTTCATATTCATATTATTTATTGCACTCCATAAGTAAGTAATGATGTTGTTACATGTAGTTTCTTAAAAACGAAAAGTACAAGTTATGGACCCTGGTGGGCGGCAAAGATAAGAGAGGGGAACTCAATCCCGAGTTTTATGTTAGAGAGCAATTTGTTAAAAATGAAATAAATTAAAAATATTTTTAATATTAGTAATTTTGCTGACACATATATGATAATTATATAATTATAACTTGTCCTGTAGGTAGCCTTTAATTGTCTAATAATGTTTCTTAATTAAAAGTTCTTTAAGATGTTTAATAAATAAGTGTTCTTGAGATATATTCTCTATATTTTGGCACAAATAAACTTGAAAATACGTCGAATATACGACCGTGTGAAAGTATGTAGTTTTATACCAAATATCATCAAAATCTGTTCAGTGGCTCTTTTACCTAAGCTAGGACACACGTATAAAAGGACTTTAAACGCATGGCGGTTTGGCAACGCTTGCGTCCTTTTTTTTTTTTTGATTGGGGGGAAATGCATTGACGCACCGTACCGTCACCTGAGGCAGGTGACGGCGTGTGTGGGACTCCCTGCCCCTATACGGGCAGGAATACCCACTAAAACCCCCCGGTGGACCTCATCGCCTTTATGGTGATGCCATGGGAACAGAAGACCTACCACTGCATCACCGGCGGAATGGCTGCTAATTAAGCAGCCCCCTCATCTCCCCCTGGAATGTTTTGGGGGAGGAGCGAGGATGGTCGATCCACTAGACTATCCACGCCTCGCAGTGAAGACCGTGAGTGCAATGCCAGCTGAGGTGCCCTCACACCATCAGCTGGCCGGTCTCAACGCTTGCGTCCTGCACGGGTATGTGTAGCGCTGCTGTCCATTGCCGCCCAACCCCGTCAATCCCGAAAGGGATCTCGTCATATTATGCTTCGGGATTGTTCTCGATAAATTGCACGGGATCCGGGAGCAAGATCCCGCGGGATCGCGATTGCATTCCCTATGCTTACCTGAAATGCCACGATGTACTCCCAGTGCCGGTGGTGACGCAGAGGCCCGAGCTCTTGGTGTGTGTCCACTTGCCGTTGTCGATCTGAAGCCGGAGGAGGGAGACCCGTGACGTCACACTCTCTCCTATAAACACCTGCCAAACATTAATAGTAAGTCAATAAATATCTGACTAGTCTATACATCCTTTCCAAAGTTCAAAATTCTTTTAATAATGTTAATTGGGCACTTGACTTGATTACGGCAAAATAATTTTACAATAAATTTTAAGACTGCCGCGTTCCATTTTAAACATTTAAAATAATTTAACGTGTCAAAACGCGACACCATTTTTATTTAGTAGTTAATACGAACTACTCACTGCCCGACGTTTCGATTAGGTTGCACCAACCGTGCTCACGAGCTGACTGACCCGTTTGATAATTTTAAATAAATTTTACTATTTTTATCTGTGGAACTAAAGAACAGAAACGGAAACTACCATTTGTGTGACGTCACTAAACACTGCTATTCGCAAATGAAACAATGTTGATTTTACCTATTCAATTGAATTATTGTGTCGCTAACCATATAATTATCATTTTCCATTTATTAAAAAATCTATATTTTATAAGTCATTGCGACCTGTATCGGTTTGGTATATAGAACGTTGACGTCACAACTTCAACAGTCACGTGACTTGGCATTTTCGCGCGCTTTTTAAATGTGTTACACAAAATCTTATTTTTGTCTGGTAATTTTCATTATTTGATTGAATGAAAATTTAAAAACATTTTATTTCATTTCAATATTATAAACGCAACATTTTGTAAGATAGCATATCTTCTTCGTAATAGGAAAGCGGACTAAAAATTTGTTAGATTTAAAAAAATATATAATGATTCACGCCGCACTAGCGGTGTAGGGTTCGATCCCAAGACCTTCACGTATCGTGATACTTTCTCTCTCTCTTACTTTATCTTACTCTCTTTTTCGCTCTTACTTTATTTATCTCTCATTATCTATCTCTTTTTGTCTCACTCTCTCGGTTTCTCTATATCTCTCTCTCTATCTCTTATCTTTCATTCTCTTTCTCTCTCTATCTCTATCTTAATCTCTTACTCCCTCATTCATGAACTCCCTTACACAATGTAGTTAGTCCTTACCTCATTTAGTGCCAAGAAAGGCAAAACTTTGGTGGACAGGGTCGAACTCGGTGCTTCTGGTGCGAAGTCTACCCTCGACTGTGCGTCTGAACTGTCGTGCAAATGCGACACCGGTGGATACCTGAAAATATATTAAAAAATAAATTTAAAGAGAGGTAGGGCATAGCGATTTATCGCTCGAACTGGAGCAGCCCGACTGGTGAAATACCTCCACCTTACAGAAGACCGCAGCCAAATAACAATAACTTCTGTGTTCTTGTGTTCCTGCGTGTGAGTAAGGTTTCCAGAGCTCCTGGGGGGTGCTACATTAGTAGCAGGGTCAAGCCTTCAAGGTAACGGGCGACAAGTCCAGTAACATATTTATTATGCTGTACTTGTCACCCTAAAGCTAGGACCTCATTACCACTTAATATCAGGTGGGATGAGGTCAATCTTGAAGTGCAATATAAAAAAAAAACATCACATACAGCAACATGCACTGATATGTATATGTAACGTCACCGTAAGCGAAAACAGCGAAAAATCATTAGAGATGCGGTGTCTCTACGATATCAAAATCTTATTAGAAAATATTTTAAACCTTTAATTTTCATGACTCAAGTGTTTCTGTTGCTCAAAAAATTGGTCTAATTATATGTAACATTTATGTATTTACTAGCTGTGCCCGCGACTTCGTTCCCGTGGACTACAGGGGTACCCTTGTACAGTCTTTTCCCGCTAACTCCCGTTCCCGTGGGAATTTCGCAATATCCTGTTACAACTAAGCTTTAAGTTTACTAAGGTACATGCATGCCAAACTTCAAGCGTCTAACTTAAGCAGTTTAGATTGTTCATACAAAACAATTTTCCCGCTAATTCCCGTTCCCGTGGGAATTTCGGGAATTACTTTCTTAGTGCACCTCTACGGTACCTAAGCTACGTCCCTTTTAAATTTCAAGTGCCTACGTTTAGCCGTTTAGGCTGTGCGTTGATATGTCAGTCAGTCAGTCAGTTTCTCCTTTTATATATTCTGATGATACGGTGACTCATCTCTTTTTTACTAAGATACAAGATTGTGTTCTCATGTAATTTGTTTTAGAATCTCTCGTGCTACTGACCCACCAACCAACTTCAGCATTAAAGCTCATTCCACCACTTGTGAGTTCCAAATGGACTGTGACTGTGTTCTTTTATCACAAACAGACAATCACAAATACTTGGGAGTAATAATGGATCAGAACCTGAACTGGCGTCCGCAAATTACAGCAGTAAGTAAGAGAATTAGAAGACTGTTACCCATATTTAGGAACTTAAGAGACGCAGCGGACCTAGACCTTGTTAAAAACATTTACTACGCCCTCTGCCAATCACTTCTAGTCTATTGCGTCCCTGTATGGGGTGGTGCTGCTCCCTGTTACCTCCTGGAGCTGGAAAGAGCACAAAGAGCCGTGATAAAAGTAATGACACACAAACCTCGAAAATACTCGACTGAAAAGCTGTACAAGGAGACACAGCTGCTTAGTGTCCGACAATTGTACATGTACAATGCTATCCTCCGCCAACATAAAAATATAGACCTCTCTCAGTTACCCAAAGATAAAAGACGTGTCAGGACACCTGTTCCAAAAGTCAAAACAATGTTTGCTAGACGCCAACTACACCACATGGGTCCATTCCTGTATAGATATTTTAATGACTCAACACTGATAATTAACTCAACCAAAACACAACTCAAATCAACACTAAAAAATATATTAACTACGCTTAACTATCCTGAAACTGAATCTATTTTAAAAATAAAAGTATAAATATGTAAATGTATTTTTTTTTTTTTACTGAAACACTATTACTGTGAGACAATCACACACACACACACACACACATACACACACACACACACACACACACACACACACACAAACACACACACAAACCAGCGCGCTTATCGTAAGAATAAATAAATAGATACTAGTGAGCTGAAATAAAAATTGTATTATAGGTTTTATTTTGTATTTTCTTCGTCTATTTCTTTTTACTATTAATTGAAAATTTATGTCATAGGGGTGGAGGGTTGATTGCTTGAGATACAGGACTTGTCCTAGTTCAAGTGTCAACCCACCATAAACTATTCGCAGAACCTATGTTAATTTGAAACTGTATAAGATGTAAACATGTTTATGGCGAGGAATAAATGATTATTATTATTATTATTATTATTAATTAGATTTATGTTTTTTTTTTTTTTATATTGCACTTCAAGATTGACCTCATGCCACCTGATGTTAAGTGGTAATGAGGTCCTAGCTTAAGGGTGACAAGTACAGCATAATAAATCTGTAACAGGACTTGTCGCCCTTACCTTGAAGGCTTGACCCCTGCTACTAATGTAGCACCCCCAAGGAGCTCTGGAAACCTTACTCACACGCAGGAACACAACAACACAGAAGTGATTGTTATTTGGCTGCGGTCTTCTATAAGGTGGAGGTATTTCACCAGTCGGGCTGCTCTAGTTCGAGCGATAAATCGCTGTGCCTTACCTCACTAAAATTATCTAATGTAATCTTTTATGAGCATAAATTCTTGAAACCTAAACCTATTATGCGTGCGAAGTGGCCGCGGCTCGCTAGTATTAGTATAGATAATAGAGATAGCAAAATATCATTAAAATGGTAGTTCTAAATACTCCGATACAATTTATTAGTAAGTGTTTTTATAAGTGAAACAGTGACGTCATAGTTTGTTACCTTAGAAAATGTATAAGGGAACCATGTTTTGACATGTATTTAAAAGTATCGCAGTTGGCTAGCTCATCAACTATTTAAAATTTCCTTTTTTTGAAGTCGGTTACAAGGGATAGTTGTTTGGCCGGATACCGGATATCCGGCCGGTGATAAGGCCGAATATCCGGTATCCGGCCGCCGAATATTCGGCCGGCCAAACAATACATAAATTATAGTTTGTCGGCGGGCGCGTCCTTAAGCTTCAACCTGTTATTTATTGTAAGTTCGCGGGAACAGTTTTCTAGCCAAGAAACGAGTTTTATTAAGTCATTGGGCGGAACTAGTTCGTATACAGTGCACGTGCGCGCCTATTTTGCTGAATCAATAATTTTTATTATGTTTAATTATGTTTAATGTGTGTATATTGATAATTTGTTGTTGTTTTCTTGTATACTAACCATTTTTCAAAGTTAATTACCAAACAGAATCACTATCCGGTATCCAGCCGGATAGTGCCCAACTATCCGGTATTCGGCCGGATAGTAGTAGTAGTAAAATAGTAACCGGATAGGCCGGATACCGGATAGCAACCGGATATCCGTTGCATCTCAAGTTACAAACTATTAACTAAATTACCTGCAGAAGTGAAGCGTGTGCAGGTCAACTGGCGTTATTTTGTCCAACAACTTCTGCTCACAAGTGATCGTTGTTCGTATCCGCGAACGCCGCATCCATTTGAACCTGCCCTGAAGTTATAAAAACAAATTATACTTATACCAGCTGTGCTTGCGACTTCGTTCGCGTGGACTACATACTTTCATGGTCAGTTTTACCCCTATCTCCCCTTATATTGAAAAAAAAGTAATCCATATTTTAATCCAAGTTTCGAGCTATATTTGAACCAAATTTCATATCTCTTCATAAATAGTAAACATTTATTTGTATACTGTTTACAATCTTTTAGTTTATGCGAAAACTGAAAACTGTTTGGGCAGATTCAGTAATAGAACTGAACCCCCCCACCCCCACCCTCCCCCTCTCAAAACTTTACGTAACAATCAAGTGATAATTATCAGGGATTCCCAATGAAATATTAATGAAAAGGTATGCCAACTTGCGAGAACAAATTGAAAATAAAAACCACAGTAATATAATTTACGGATTCCCTGTAAACCTGTTTTTAAGAGAGGCAGGGCAAAGTGATTTATCGCTCGAACTGGAGCAGCCCGACTGGTGGAATACCTCCACCTTGCAGAAGACTGCAGCCAAGTAACAATCACTTCTGTGTTGTTGTGTTCCTGCGTGTGAGTTAGGTTTCCAGAGCTCTTGGGGGTGCTTAGTAACAGGGGTCAAGCCTTCAAGGTAAGGGCGACCAGTCTACTAACAGTTTTACTATGCTATACTTGTCGTCCTTAAGCTAGGAACTCATTACCACTAACATCAGGTGGGATGTCAATCTTGAAGGGCGTTATTAAGAGAAAAAAAAACGCACAAAAAGGGTTGCCAATTTGGAAGTTTTCATTTCCTAATTTTTTATTTAAAATAAGTAAAAATGTTACGTAACCTGTAAGAAAGACCCCTTCCGCCTCTGTAACGCATCGTAACGTTATACGTGACCACCCACTCATCCCCCCCCCCCCCAATTGTGTTACGTAATACTTGAACGCTCTTTTGCTTCTTTCGCCCAAGACATATTATGTATTTTTTTTATTCAAAAACAAAACCTTCCACATTATTTTAAAACTTATTAATTTATATTACCTCCTTCAAGGCGTGTAGCGCGCCCTTCACATCATTGGAACACCACGTGGGTAGGCAGAGGCGGCCAACTGATTTGTGGGGGGAACTGTTGAAACCTATCACTGGTTTGCTGAAAACAATAGTAAATAAAATAAATAATAAAAATGTTTATCACCTCTTTACAAAGGCAGAAATTATAAATTTTTATGATTTTTATAGTGCTTTACTAGCGAACTTCAAATATTAAAACAAAACAGCAAAATTTGCGGTGCGGTTATCGAACCTGCGACCTTCACGTAACGCGCGTGCTGCTGTTCCAACTGAGCTAAATCGATCGATTACGATGCCAAGGTGTCTTCGATTCAGTGGTTTTCAAACATTTCTGCAGCGATTTGACCACGGGCCGATTAATATTTAGTTCTAAACATATTCGATAGAGGGAAATAACAAATATTTTCGTAATACACGTTTTATCTATGCAAAGTGCATGTTGTTTAAATTCGTTCATATGAGAGAACTCACTCAGCATCCCTTACTCTAGAAGCAGCTAGAAGGAATGTACCATCCCCTCCGCACGGCACCACGACGTCGCACCAATTAATCAGGTCATCATTGTATGTTAACCTGAAATAAATATTAAAAATAAAAAATATCTCGACACTTTAAAATTAACCCTTATTGTAACGACATAAGAACGATCAAAATGTAAACCAATTGTTAGTGATGTTGTGTGTTGGTTAAAACTTCAACTTTGATATTACTGGTACTTTACTTGAATTGATTAATAATAGGTGTTCAGTCGCCGTCAGATATATCGGAGCAGACAAAGTGACCAAATACTTCTGAACAGTTAAAAATGTCAATAACTTCCATACACCACAAGTTACCAATAATATCTGAACACTGATCTTACAAGTAAATGAGACACATGACGTGCGTGACACATATTGACGTTATGAGTGTTCAGATGTTATTGGCATCTGCTCAGATATTATTGAAGTAATTAATGTTCAGATATTAATGGTAGCTTGTGAACTATCGAACTTTTTGACATTTGAACTGTTCAGAAGTATTTGGTCACTTTGTCTGCTCCGATATATCTGACGGCGACTGTACATACAATTTGGATTAAATGGACCAAAATAGTATATTTTTTTTGTTTCAATCAGAGAAAAAATTGCGTAATATTTGTCGAGAACCCCCTCTCCCCCTTAATCATCTCACGTAATTTATGGACGCCCCCTTACTCGGCGCATGACTAAATAATAATATTTATTAGAATAGAATAGAAAACATCTTTATTCACGTAAACTTTACAAAAGCACTTATGAATCGTCAGTACAAATTAAGTATTCTACCGCCGTGTTCGAAATGTCGATCATGTCGAGAAGAACCGGCAAGAGACTCGACACTTACTCTTTTCAATGTAACAATGTTCCCTTATACTAGGTACTTAAATAAAATATACAAAGCTTATTGATTTCTATATATATTTATTATTCCCTAATCCATACTAATATTATAAATGCGAAAGTAACTCTGTCTATCTGTCTGTTACTCTTTCACGCCTAAACGGCTGAACGGATTTTGATGAAATTTGGTATAGGTATACGTTGAATTTCAAGAACGGACATAGGCTACTTTTTATTAGAAAATAAGGGGGGGATGGGGGTAATACCACCTTTGAAAGTTTATATGGAAAAATGTTTATTTTTGAAGTTAAAGATATGAAATTTGGCACAAATATAGCTCGAAACTTGGATTAAAATATAGACTACTTTTTGTTTCGAACATTAGGGGAGAAAGGGGTAAAACCGACCATGAAAGGATGTAGTCCACGCGAACGAAGTCGCGGGCACAGCTAGTCCTCTATATATATAAAAGAAAGTCGTGCTAGTTACACTATTTATAACTCAAGAACCGCAGAACAGATTTGGCTGAAAATTGGTGGGGAAGTAGTTTAGAACCAGGTTCTTTTGGTTTCAAAAAATATCCTTGACTACGACTAAAATTACTTGTCAGTTTGTAGTCTTATGACTTAAGACTAAAGGTATACAAGACTAATATAGTCGCAAGGCTTTAAAAACTAGTCTAGTTTTTTCATTGGTGTCTAAAGAACTAAGTCTCTTTCATCACTAGCTGGGACCGCTAGTTAATAATATTTACCACAACTACTAAACAAATTATACTCAAAGCCAAGGGCAACAAAGTCGATATCTCTAAACTGATAAAGCTCCCCAACAGACCAAGATTAATCCGTGGTAAAAACAAGCAATTATAAACTCTTTTTCGTTGTCATAAGGGTCATTAATCAGCGTAGTTACTATTTGCAATTAAAATTATCCATATTTGTTTATTACATATTTAGTATCTATCACGTGTGACTTAATGTCATAATATGAGCTTCGATTACGTATTTCGTAGAATTACAGTTTCATGCAAAATACAAACAAAATATAGGCCCTCGCGTTGTTACGAAGGTACCAATATAAAAAATCTAACTGTGCCCGCGATTTCGTTCGCGTGGACTACATCTTATCATGGTTGATTTTACCCCTATTTCCCCTAATATTAAAAAATTACTCCATATCTATATCCGTTCTAGAGGTACATCGTATACCTATACCAACTTTCATCAAAATCGGTTCTGTGGTTTAGGCTTGAAAGTTGGACAGAAAAACAGACAAGACAGGCAGACAGACAGACAGAATTACTTTCCCATTTATAATAATAATAGTATGGATTACATCCCGACCCGCTACGTGTATGGCAACAACCTGTAGTCTACAACGAAGTCCCAAGGACATCTCATAGTAGGTATATAATTGAACTATTACAGTCACGTGTCTTTCCTTACCTGCTCGCCATCTCCACCTTGACCCCTACATCCTTCAGACTCTTGGCCACGTTATCTTCAAACGCCTTCTGCTCTCTATGATTCAGCATCATCTGGTCGTAATCAGACCCTCGCTTGCGGAGCAGCCTCTCCAGTTCCTCGTCAGATGTGTTCTCGTGACAATGCCTGGAAATATAAAAGACAAGTAATTTATTACGGGCATTGCCCACACGTTATTCATCATTTCAGCCTGTTCCTGTCCACTGCTGAACATAGGCCTCTCCAACCGATTTCCAGCGCGACCGGTCTATTGCCACCTGCATCCAACGAGACCCATATATATAAAAGAATGTCGGGTTAGTTACACTATTTATAACTCAAGAACGGCTGAACAGATTTGTCTGAAAATTGGTGGGGAAGTAGTTTAGAACCAGGAGAAGGACATAGGATTTTTTTATTAATTTCTTTTTGCTTTTAAGTCTAAGGCGGTCTAAGGCGCCGGGTCACCTAGTCTTCTTCTTCTATTATATAAAAATGAATCGCAAAATGTGTTGGTGAGCGCATAACTCGACAACGCCATAGACCAATTTTGACAATTATTTTTTTTTAATGTTGAAGTCCAAGGATGGTTTTGACGGCGAGAAAAATTCGAATAAATGCCGGGAAAAGTCTAAAGACAGCCCTTTTCTTTTTCAGTACAAACGTTTTATATAAAAATGAATCGAAAAATGTGTTGGTAAACGCATAACTCGACAACGCTTGAACCAATTTGGACAATTCTTTTTTTTAAATATTCGTTGAAGCCCAAGGATGGTTTTCACGGGGAGAAAAATTGGAATAATTGCCGAGAAAAGTCTAAAGACAGCCCTTTTCTTTTTCAGTACAAACGTTTTCTAACTAAAATTTAGACTCAAGCCACATTCCAAATCTTTTTAACCGGACGAAGTCTGTCGTTCCGCTAGTTTAATATAAAAATAAGACCAAACACCAGGTTATTGCTATAATTATAAATAAAATCGATAGTATTGCTTCAAAACATATTGATACTATTGAAAATATCCATGATATTGGTTGAAAGGTAAGTAGGTAGTATAAAAAGGTAGGAATCGATATTAATTACTATACCGATATTTTCGATAATCCAATCGATTTTTGGATTATTTGGGGCACAATCGATTGTATGGCAACACTTATCCAAACTATTATGAGTCTTGTCGCCCTTAAGCTAGGACCTCATTACCAATTAACATCAGGTGGGATGAGGTCAATCTCGAAGTGCAATATAAAAAAAAATACTAACTTACAGTTTTTTTTTATATTGCACTTCAAGATTGACCCCATCTCATCTAATGTTAAGTGGTTATGAGATTCTAGGTTAAGGGTGACAAGTACAGCATAATAAATCTGTTACTGGACTTGTCGCCATTACCTTGAAGGCTTGACCCCTGCTACTAACGTAGCACCCCCCAGGAGCTCTGGAAACCTTACTCACACGCAGGAGCACAACAACACAGAAGTGATTGTTATTTGGCTGCGGTCTTCTGTAAGGTATTTCACCAGTCGGGCTGCTCTAGATCGAGCGATAAATCGCTATGCCCTACCTCTCTTTTACAGTTACAATTAGAGTAGATTTCCTCTCTTTTATCCATATCCAAACTACATATTATTATAGCTACAATGTTGTCTCTGATAACATAATATGTTGATGTAATTTAATATTGAATCATAATAATTTGTAATAGATTTTACGTAACTTTAATTGTGAGATAAAACGTAATGAAGGTGTACAATAAATGGCACAAAACTTTTTTTATTATATTTTATTATATTGTTGCAGATGTATAACTTACTTTAAATAAAATATTTATAGAATAGATTAGAGAAAACATATGCATCTTTGGAACACATCCACAAAAATTCAGAAGTAACGTACTGGAGTTCTTTACAATAATAATAAATAATCAAAAATATTGGTCATATTACCTATATTGCCCTGATTTTGTAGTTAGTAGCTAAATCACTTGTGTTACAGAAATCATAAACAACGACGGTGCCACAACACCTAGACCAGAGACAATATAACAAAGTTCGTTTCCCATATTAGCCCGACCGGAGATCGAACCCGGGTCCTCAGAGACAGCGCGACGCCAAAGTCTGACCCGCTCGTCTCTCGGCTACGGAGGTCGTTCATATTTCTTATCTGTTGCACTAATTTCGCCCTTATCACTGTAGAAATCTAATCAGTGACATACATAATGAAATTATGATTAATTTAAAAAGTGAAAGTCACACCTTCTCGATTAATCGATTTTTGTACGCAATCAGCAAAACAAATTATCTTCTAGATAAAGGAAAGTTTTGATATGCAGAGTCTCCAATGCATTTTGTTGATTAGAAAATGTATGCCCGGTTCTTCGGAAAATTTATGTACGTCATCAATAAATGTATTTTCTTTCTTTCTTTACCAGAACAAGACAACGATTTAATTCAATTGATAATTTAATAAACCCCAACACAGAAAAATGTGAAAATAAACAATAGTGGCGGCCATATTAAATTTGAAATTTGTCGTAGCGTGCAGCATTCTGCTACTCAAGCCCTTTTATTTGATATCTATATGTATTGAGAGAGTTGTGACAAATAAAATTTAGGAAATCTGTCATTTTCTGGCAGCAGCCATCTTGTATTTGAAATTTGTCATCATGAATATGTATATTCTACTAGTCAAGTCCTTTTATATGATACCCGCACTGTGGGAGTTGTTTTAAAACATGCAATCCATTGTAATGTGACGGCAGCCATCTTGGATTGATTTTTATTAAACATAGCTAAGAACACTCCCGACTTATTCATCTTACAAACAAAAAATCAAAATCGGTTCATTTGTTCGGGAGCTGCGATGCCATAGACAGATAGATACACACACACACAGAGACACGTCAACAACACCCCGTCGTTTTTGCGTCGGGGGTTAAAAAATATATCTATCGGATTTTTATACGCCATTAGCGGAAACGCTCACCACGTGTTCGATTAAGTATTGTGTATCAAATAGTGTTATCATAAAGGTTACTCGTCTTACTGGTTATTATTGGTCCCGATACGGAGTAGCCAACTTTTTCCTGTCAGTTATCAGTTCAGGTCAGATTGAGTGCACTACGCAGGAATATTAATTATGAAACTAGTTTTGGCCGGTGCCTTCGCCTGTGTAATCCGGAAATACGGATCCGGTAATCCCGCGGATCCGACGTCATTTAACGGTCGCCGAATCCGTTACCATGTATACTAATTTTATAAAGAGGAAATATTTGTTTGTTTGTTTGTTTGTAATTAATAGGCTCCGAAACTACTGGATCGATTTCAAAAATTATTTCACCGTTGGGAAGCTACACTATCTTCGGGTGACATAGGCTATATTATATTTTAAAAAAAATTAGGTATCCTTACTAAAACTCTAATAATGTAACACAAGGTGACCTGAAAAATTCCTTACATCGCGTGCGCTGCGAAAACTATTGATGATAGAACAAAATCATGTAATACGACTTTGCAGAACTCATCATTATTTACAAAATGTGTCGCGACAACATAATTATTAGGCCATAATTTTGCGCACGCAACAAATGTCAACGGAGTAGAGAACGAGGAAAAAAATGGTGAAGACAGAGTTGGTTTGTTAATGGCGGGGAATTCAAAAGTTTTTAACAATATTGCTCTTCGAAATTGACCTCATCACACCTGATATTAAGTGGTAATGAGGTCCTAGGTTAAGGGCGATAAGTACAGCATAATAAAGTTGTTACTGAACTTGCTGCCCTTACCTTGAAGGCTTGACCCCTGCTTCTAATGTAGCAAACCCCAGGAGCTCTGGAAACCTTACTCACACGCAGGAACACAACAACACCGAAGCGATTGTTATTTGGCTGCGGTCTTCTGTAAGGTGGAGGTGTTTGACCAGTCGGGCTGCTCCAGTTCGAGCGATAAATCGCTATGTCCTACCTCTCAAAAATGGATGGGGTATCGATAAATTATTGATTTAACATCAACTATCGATAGTCGACTCGACACTAAATAAATACAAGCAAATGAGGCGACTTTACAAGCCTTGCATTAATATTAAAACCTCGTAATACTAACTTCTCATACTCGTATCTGGTCACCTTGGAGACTATCAGGCACTTCTCCATCTTCAGCTTTGGGGCATCTTGGGTGACGGTACCAGATCGCCGAGTGGTCGGTATCAAATCACGCAGTTCTTTGCTTTGCCGAAGACCTGGAAGGGTGGACAAGACAAATTAATTTAAATAAACAATAGGAAACATTGTATTGAATTGTTCCATGTCATGATTAGAGGGTACATATAAATAAAAAAATAAATAAATAAATCGTTTATTGCACAAAAGGTTTACAATGATAGGTACACGGTATAAACATGGCAGTAAAAGTTGTGCATAGTAGAATGCTGCGAAAGTAATTACAGGGGTTCCCAAACTAGGCAGTGCCTGTATCTTGGTGAACCTATCCAATATTAATGTTGCATTAGTCGCAAATCATTATAAAACTTAATAATTAATTATATAAAAGTGTTATTGTAACTTTAACGAATACTTTAACGATAAATTTACTAATACCTAATGTAAAACTATTAACACTGTAAATGGTAGATATATTAATTAATGATCCACGTTCATTATTAAATATTTTATATTGCTATGCCTAAATGGGTAGCATGATGTACAGGAATTTCCTAGTTTAGGCTCCAGACTTCCCATATATTACGTGTTTTACAGCTAACTTTCTTACTTTTAATCTGTAACAATTCCGTTTATCCAGCTTTTTTAAAGAAGTTCATAGTATAAGTTAATAACATAGGGTGAGACATGAATTGTTTTGGTAGACAAATTTATTACTACATACTTATTTTTCTGCTTCTTAAAAATAATATACGACGTGAAGCACTATATAAAATTGAAAAATCTATAAAAATGTATGATAATACGGCGCATCAAAATTAAATGAATAAAATTAATGAATAAATGCGCCAGACAATCACACCAATCACCTGGTCTCAAACTAAGGTTTGCCCTTGTACTATGAGTACCAGACGACGGATACTAACTGGGGGCGTCATCTCAGCACACCCAGACTCAAGTCAATTTATAAAAGTTCGTTTTCTAAATTGACCCGACCGGGAATTGAACCCGGGACCTTTCGCGCTTTGGCCGCCTACCCTAGCCACTGCGACACCGAGGTCGTCAAATTCAGTAAAAGGAATTTATAAAAGGGAAGTAAAGGGAGTTTACGTCACAAATTCGCAGTTGCCTATGCACTTATAAGGAGATTCCAAGCGAAGCAAATTTTCACATTGCATTGAAATTACATAGTATCATTTAAGACTACTCTTTCACAAAAATGCATTGAAATTTAAACCTTAAACCTCTACTCACAGAGTAGACCGCAGCGCAGCGTTACCTTAAACTAGTGTAGGTACTTTGGCTTTAGCACTGAAAAATATTTATTACTATTTAATTAATTATATCTGTTATCAAAGAATTAAAACATCGGTCCTTAAAAAGATAAAGCTGAAACAACGATGACCTAAAGACATAAAAGTTATGAATGGAATTTTTCTCATCGATAAAAATTATATTAATAGACTGACAACTGCAAGAAAAACATTGAATTACTTGTACGTGTTTTGCGTTGGTATTCTTAATCAGTATTGTCATACAAAGGTCAAACGCCTCAACGGTGTAGTGGCTTACGAACTTGTCTATGATACCTGGGTCCTGAGTTCGAGTCCCGGGTCGAAAGAAGTGTGTTACGAATTGTGATTAAGGCATTATCCATTTATTGAAACTGCCTTGTATTGTGCGAAATACATCTCGCTCGAGACGACAATAAAAAAAAACGGCTAAGTGCGAGTCGGACTCAGCCATAGAAGGTTCACGTTTCCGTTAAGTAGCAAGTAATTAATATGAAAAATACACAATACAAAAGTAAAAAAAATAGATCTCGTTCAAACTAATTCTTGGTGTAAGTTTGCATTACACATATCGCCGACGATAACTATTCAATTTAGTAAAAAAATATACTAGAAACCTTAATATCATTTGTAAAGACCTATCAATAAATAATGTACACATATTTGTTTGAAGAAACATTATGATATTCAGTTTTAAGGGAACCCCTACAATATTTATGTGAAAAATCCTAATAAGGTTTACAGAATACATCAGGTCTTATAGTTTTGGAAAAAAGTGGCTGACAAACGGACGGACAGACATGGATCCATAAGGTTTTCGTTATTCGTTATTTGGCTACGGAACTCTAAAATATTTAAACTGTCAAATATGACCGTCAAGGCTATCCAACCCTTTTTTTAGGTCATGTGAAACCGGAAAACTGGTCAGATTCATAAAAATAAAGAGTATCGTTTGTAATATTGAAATAACCACTTTTAACTAAATGAAAATGAATATATATATATATATATCGAGGGTTCCCTGGTCAAACCCGATAAGTGACAAAAATTGAGAATTTTAGTTATAAATGCAGTTAAGATGCACTTTTTTTGCTCTTTCTAATGGTATATTCCAATAAGCCGAGTTTCAATTTATCACAAAGATACGATTCACTAAGAACCCAATAAATGCTACTTTTTTCTTTTTGACCAATACATAAACAATATAAGTATATTTAAAGGAAACTTTTTTAAATTTAATTAGATGAAGAACCCAATAATGTATATTTATTGGGTTTTAAGACAAATATATTTTAGGACATGAAACTAAGTGAGTTAAGGTAAGACAAGTTATTTGCACTTATTGGGTTTTTATACCAGGGAAATTCTGAATTAACAAGGTTTTACTTAAAACTAAAATCCATCAACACATTTTGTTGGATTTTACAATTATAATATTAAGTATGCAAACAAATTTAATCATTAAGCTAAAACCCAATAATTACTACTTATAGTGTTTTACTTCAAGCAAATATTAGAAATGACATATGAAAAGCATACTTATCCGATACTCGCACGAGCAGATATCAACATTGGACTGTAATTTTATTTGGGGTAGAACCCAATAAGTAGATATGACAGTAGACATAACATTAGACAGGTGGCGACAGGATCGCGAGGGTCGACCTTCATTTCATTGCATTGCACGTAATTTTGACAAAATAATTATACTTTCCGTTTATTAAAACGAAATACATAGCATCATCTAGACTCCGGAATAAGGAACTTATTGGGTTTTACCTCTAACCAATTTAGGTTACAATATTTACGTACTTAGAAATATTTTTAATGGAAGGATAGTTATTGGGTTTCACGTCTTACTTTTTATTTTTGTTTTACGTACTTATAATTACAAGGTTTTGAAATAATTTTACACTTTTTACGTATGAATAAGAAGATGCTAATTCCGGTTTTCCTGTCCTCAGCTTAATGTTCCCTTGGAAAATAAAAATAGCAGCATTTATGTGCACATTCATATCAACGGTACTATTGTTTGCATGGTTTAAATTTAAATCTAATATTTTTTGAAAGTATTTATTGACATTATTATGCAATTTTTTTATTCAGCAAGATCAGAGGGTTAGTTTTCTCACGTGCCATGACCCTGTGCTTTTTGAGGGCGTGATCTATTACAAAGCTCTAAATACGTTTTTAATCGGAATTTGGTCAATTTTACTGTACCTATGTTCGTGGAATATTGTTCTGCTTTCTCCTCGCAAGATAATCTTTGGAGCAAATACAAATTACTCGTCAGAACTTGATAAGCCACAAAAAGATATTGCCACGCAGATGAATAGTATCGTCAAGCATATTTTTTTTGGTGACAGACACATGTAATTTTTTTAAATCATGTTATATACATATAATATGATGTTTATTGGTATTCTAACCTTTGTTTCCAAGATTCAGATGTCAATATTTTTTTTATATAAAAACGCGGTATATTGTCTCCTTCTAACCTACTGGTAAGCAAGAGAGGAATTCACATCACGTTAGCATCGCCATACTGGCCTGCATTATACTTCTTCACGCACCTTTTGAAGGAATTAATTGGACGCAGGAAACACATGAGCCGGCAACGAGGCCTATTTTTTAATGGTACGTCAAAGATTAGAGTTATCAAACTTTTTGGTTCGCGATGGAATATTTTCCACGATAAAGCGATAATATCGTTGGCCAGCTCTTGTAGTTTTGTAAAGGCAAAGGGAAGGCGGGATAATAGAAAACAGTTCCTCGGAATACTCACCGAGATAAAAACGATAAAAGACAGTCAATAAACCAATATCTCTACGAAGTTGAAGAGGATCAAGGTTCTCAGTAACCTCTTCAACTTTGATAATGCGCATAGCCCTTTGCTGTACTCAATCAAAACCATCCATAAGGTATTTGGCGGAACCGTCCCAGAGATACAAGCAGTAGTCCAGACGGGACTTGACTTGAGTCTTGTATAAAATACAAAGTTGGTCCGGCGTGAGGAAACAACGCACTCTTTTCAGGATCCCCTGTTTTTTGGATGCTAATCAGATGAAACTCTCGATGTACTGATCTTGATTAAGGTTGCAGCGGATATCCATGCCAAGCATGCTTGCTTACTTTTACGCAGGCAGAGGGGAGTACCCTGATGAATGAGGAGCGGAAGGAATTGGGATGTTTTTGTCGAAAATGCGCACTCTTGGGTTTTCTCGGGATTGAACTGGACCTGGTTATTTGAAACCCATTGGCTCATGAGGCTCAACATCCGATCCAGTTTAACGACAAAATTCTCCCGTACCTCCTCTATTACTGCGTTGCCAGCCGAAGGCCAAACAAGGTTTCTTCCATTGACCGTACTGTGATCAGCATAGCAATGTACGTGTCCAAGCAGTGGCATATTATTTATATGAAGAAGGAAGAGGGTGGGCGATAAATACGCATAAACTGCGATACGCATCCGTCAGACACGATGTGAATTCTACTTCATGCAGAAAGCCGGAAATCCAGTCACAAAGCCGTGTGGGTAGTCCATATGCCGTAAGCTTGGAAAAAAAATCTTTATGCCAGATTCGATCAAATGCCTCGGCAAATGTCTCTCCCCTGAGATGCGTCACATACGCTAGAAGATCAACCGTCGATCGTTTGGCCTAAAGCCGTGTTGGAGATCTTTAATTATGGAGTGATCCTCTAGGTAGCAGACCAACCGGTTATAGATAATCCGTTCCATGACTTTGAACAGCACTGAGGTCGTGGCAATAAGGCGGTAGTTTGATAGGTTTAATTGGTTGAAAACTATGTACACGAAACAAATCATTCCCTAAGAAAATCATAACTGGATAATTAAATTAAATGAAAATTATCATTATAAATAATGAATAAGTATATAAAAAGGGTAAAAAAGTAAGTAATAACCTAATGCAAATATAATTTCAATTGTTTTTGCTCGGAATTTATAAAAACTTAAGTGATTAAATCTTTTTTTTCATTCAGGTGAAACCCAATAAGTCGGCACCCATTACCAAAAAAAAATTTTTTACAGCAAAACTGTAAGCATTAGAAGAAAAATTAATATGAAAACTAAATCTTTATGAAATATTATTACTAATAAAACTCAAAATTGTGGACATTTACTTATTAAAATGCACTTTTACTGTTTACAAACCTTTAACATCGATTATCTCAGAAGTATGTTTTTGGCACTTATCGGGTTTGACCAGGGAACCCTCGATATATATATACTTTAATATTCTAATACTTCAAGAAATTTGGTGTCGCACAATTTCTGAGGTCCCGGGCTCGATCCGCGGTCGGGTCAATTTGGGAAACGAACTTTTCCATATTCTCTCGGGTCTGCGTGTTGTGGTACCGTCGTTGTTTCTGATTTCTGTAACACAAGTGCTTAAGCTACTTACCACAGAATCAGAGCAATGTGATGTGGTCCAACATTTATTTATTATTCATATATTTATAAGAACTGAATTCGGATCTCTGGGATCTGGATACGATTCCCACGCATAACTAGGTATGTTACGGATTTTTCGAACAAAGCTCGAGTTATACCATCGAGGCATTATTATTATATGCAAACCAATTATAATGATTACACAGAATACCTATACCTACTAAAAACAATAAATGGAAAATACACTTATCACAATTACACATGTTTTCCCATTTAAACGATTAATTAGATATTAAATTACCATAATTAAGATAACCTTAAAAGACCGAAACGTACCGGCTTTGCACGTTAACCCTTTAACCGGTAGTCGAATATATATTGCCACCATAATTTGAATCTTATTCACTAAAGATACGGTCCAAAACCGATGAAAAACATTTATTATTCTACTGGTTAGGGAGTTAACGTTAGTCTGAATGTCTGTATTTTACAAGCTTTTATTTAGTTTCACCTGACCCGATGTTTGTTTATTTGTCTGTAATGAAATCTTGTTCTGGCTAATCTCTGGAAGGGCTGGACCAGTTTTGACGAAAGTTATAGGTACCGAACCGGAGGCAGCTTCATTTGATTTGTTTAAAGACGATTTATAAGTGGTACTGATGAAGGTAATCTAGCAGGCCTAGCATACGTCAAATTTCTCGCACGAGACGACAAAAGTTTCGACACTGTTGATTGGCTAATAGCACACCGCACTCGTATTTTCGTTAATTCTAAGTTCAAATTAACTTTCCATATCAGCTGTCATCCGTTTGTTTGATTCTGTGGTAAGTAGCTTAAGCACTTGTGTTACAGAAATCAGAAACAACGACGGTACAACAATAGACCAGCCCCGAGACAATATAGCAAAGTTCGTTTCCCATATTGACCCGACCGGGAATCGAACCCGGTACCTCAGAGGTAGCGCGACGCCAAAGTTTGGCCCGCTCCCCTCTCGGCGGAGGTCCTCATTTATGACTAAGTATGACTACCTATTCTAAAAAGAAAATATGACATTCAAACTGTAGGATCTCATGTTTTTTTTAAAGACAAAAAGTGTAAAAGATCAAGTCATTAATATTCATTTTAAGGCAACAGTATACAATTTCTTCATTGTTTAGTGCAAAGTTTTTATTCAAGTGTAAAAAGGTGTCTTAAGTCTTCTCAAACAAGGACATAAGTTTTTTAAATTGTTTTTAAAATAATTGTTATTGTGTTTAGGACACATAAATATTGTAGAAATAACACATACAATATTCAAATTTAATTCATGCGCCACGCGATTAAATTTTAACACGCTTCGCTTAACAAACGTCAAAGTCGATTGAATTCAGTGCGTCAGCTGCTGATTGGCTGAAAATACGAATGCGGTGTGCTATTAGCCAATCAACAGTATCGAAACTTTTGATGTCTCATGCGATAAATTTGACGTATTGCGCATGCTATGTAACATTATGTGTACAACCAATAAGAGCGACGCAGGAAAATGTGGAAAAAATGGGATTGGTTCGCTTGCGACGGGCCTGATGTTAAGTGGTAATGAGGTCCTAGCTTAAGGGTGACAAGTACAGAATAACAAATCTGTTACTGGACTTGTCGCCCTTACCTTGAAGGCTTGACCCCTGCTACTAACGTAGCACCCCCCAGGAGCTGTGGAAACCTTACTCACACGCAGGAACACAACAACACAGAAGTGATTGTTATTTGGCTGCGGTCTTCTGTAAGGTGGAGGTGTTTCACCAGTCGGGCTGCTCCAGCTCAAGCGATAAATCGCTATGCTCTACCTCTCTTACTTATTATATTATGTGTGCAGTATGCTATCAGCCAATCAACAGTTTCGAAACTTTTGTCATCTCATGCGACAAATTTTATTTTTGCGCATGATATAATTATTATAAACTTGCACAGTGCATAATTGCAATACATATTTGATAAGTTTTGATGCAAAATCCACCACTTAATACTTACCTAATCTGAAGTGTAGTTAATTATGTCTAGAATTTATTAATAGCATACACTATCTTAAGTAAACAAATGCATCTAATGAGGAAATATCAGTTATTATTGTTTATTAAAATCATATCTGTTATTCAACATCAGCAAAATATTGTTTATACTATATTATAATAGAATATCATTAGATAGTAGTTATTATACTAATTGATCATCAACAATGAAGTGAAATTGAAAAATGTTACAACGTTATTAGAGAGAAATAATTTCACAGGCACACCCGTTTTATTAATTTGGGCGACAGAAACACTGACTGACCCACAAGTAGCCTAAGCCCAAGTGGCTTACTTATTAAATTTGTGGCAAACCTCTTACTTAAGTTAGGTTAGTTAAAAAAAAAATTACATATAAGCCGCCTTGCCATGCCTACATATACAATAACGAACATAACATGCCAGTATTACTCTTTAATAAACTACCTAACTCAACAAAAGTACTAGATGGTGGTGTTTTCACAAAAACATTAACATTGCGGTTTGCTCAAATATGTTTTAGTGTTAATGATTTATTAACATTTAGGTACTTAAGTACCTAAGATGATTCGTAAATCGCGCTTTTATTTGTTTTTTTTTATTTTAAAAACTTGATTGCACAAAATAGAAAGAACAAAAGGCGGACCTAATGATAGGAGCATTCTCTACCAGTCAACTGTTGGGTCAGGCAGATAGTTCGTTTATGGGTGCAGTAACGGTAAACATTAATTTTTTAAAAATATGGGCCACATATTTATGCATTTTCACATAATAAAAAATAACAGTGTTACATCAAACTGGGTGGATTATCGTGTGATGAAATTTTTGGATACTTTTACCCACCACTCCGTAACTTAACATAGTTTTATCTAGGTATTTTTATTAATATGGCATATTAAAGAATTCTATAATTCTTTAGGTTCTATTGAATCAGACAAAATAATATGTTGGGCACAAATTAAATAGGCCTTGAGCTTAGGCGACTGTGGCTCAGTCAGTATTTCTGTCGCCCAAATTAATATAAAAGTGCCTGTGAAATTGTTTCTATTACTCTTTTAATAACTATTTGACAAAATTAAAATGATTTGGTATTTTGAGGCCACTGCCTTAATGCTGTAACCCTAACTTGATTTCAATTATTGAGTTCTTGACCCAACATTGGGACATCAAATAATCTGAACTTTACATACTTAACTTTTAATGATTCAAATATCTTTATCATCCACGTATAACATACAACCAAGATTATATTTTTAATATTCTAGAAGAAACAAGAAAATAGATTATAAAAGATAAATAAGTCCAAGTACAAATGTGTTTACTAAAGATAAATACTGTTTTTTTATTATGAGCAAACTATTTTTAAACACTCTCTGTACTATATTATGTATATCAAGGACTAATGGCATTAAGCTCAAAACTTCTGAATATGCATTACATTTCTCTATGGCTTCAATACTTATACCATGTTATAAATAAAAAATAGCCTATATTTTGACTAAAAAGTAAGTAAATTGATATTTCACATTATGATATCTACATCAAATAATGATGAAAATCTGTTTTGATGGGAAATAATAATAATTTTCGCATTCACATTCAGGGTTGGGCTGTATCTGAATAACTTGTGACTACAATATGTAATCATATTTGTTTTTCTATTTACCTAATTAGTAATTTGCATTTCAAATACCTAATGGAATATATTTTGGGGTTAGTATTTAAATACTTATGGCTCAAAAAAACTTTTTAAGATAAAAATTCAAATGTTAAAATATATTTACGTATATAAATTTCAGATCATCAAAGCCTATAGAAAGATTTTTTTAGCAGGTTTCATAAACTTACATTTAAAAATCAAGTGCTACTCAAAGTAATCTTTGGTTTTATTATTAAACAATTAATTTTTTTTAACTCAGTGTTGTATTTAGTTTTTGCAATTGAAAAATACCTGTGTATTTTGTATATTAGAATAACATTACATACTTTTTTAATCAAGTATTAAAAATATGAAATACTTTACTTTACTTTAGAGTAAATTTTGAATTTAAATTCCAATCAAAGCAAATCATGTATTTAATCAGCCTTGCTTTGCAATTTACAATACTAGTGCTGCTCTCTCAAAAAAATCATCAAGACTCTAATATCATGTAGTCAGAAGTTCTTCAGTAGCTTATAAAATCTTATCCTTATCATTACTAGTATCAAATAAGTCTGTTTATTAGTAAAATTTTCATACTAAAATTAATAGCTACGGAGATTGTAATGGAATGTGGAGTTTAATAATCTGTGTATTGTGTGTAATAAACAGACAAATAACACTTTTTAAACTTAAATATACCATCTAGGCATTGCGTTAGGAATATGTACCTAAAATCACGTTGGAACAATCATTTTAAATCAGTAACATACAATTAAAACTGCAAAAATGTACCTACCATGCAAAATAATTAAAGATAAAACACTAGGCTTATAATGTAGTGTAGGTAAGTCATCAAATTACGAAACAACAACGGTAATAATGATGTAAACTTCTTATCAAAATCATGAGAGCAGTTTTAATGAACATTGGCACAAGTCATAATTACAAACAAAATATAACGATTAGGTCAATGGAGAATCACGCTGAAAGATAACAAATACATGAAATACTCACGACGCAGCCCCTTTGCCACTGACACCGTAAAATTGTTCAACACAGACATATTTAAAAAAAACAGTACCAAGTCCACTTTTGAAAGATAGGTTATGCGAAAACTTTTTTATTAACTTTTTCAATCAACTTTTTTAATTATTTTTTTTTTCTGAAGACAAGATAAGCCGGTCGTTGTGCCTGAGAGTCGCGGTGGAACTGAATCAAGTAACTTGTTTTCGTAGTTGGTAGCGAAAACAGTGTGACGCTTGGCTTCGACGCTTGGTGATAACGGATATCATAAACAGAGGTGTGGCGATTAGATCGGATTCCCGCTGCCGGTCCGGTCCAGTGTTAATGAACGACGATAAGCTGTGGTATTTATAGATATCACAACACAAGTACAACTTTTAGATCGTCGACGCTTGTATAAAAATATTTCTGACATGACAGGAAAATACCGTGACAGCTGATTGTCAATAAGACATTTGTAATAAGCGTTCTGAAATTTTAGTTTTGGCTGCGACTAAATTTTAAATCAATTTTTATTATTTATTTATTTATTATTTTGATAACTAAAGTAACATTTTAAAAAGCTTCATATTCATACATAATTTTGTATAAATTTCATAAAATTATGTCCAAAAAGATTTCAGGTAGAAAGTAACAATGAAGTTAGGACTCCAAGAATTCTTATGGGGTTAATTAAACACTAGTAAAAATTATTATATATCTGAGTAAAATTATTGCTTATTATAAAGTTTATGTTACTCTTACTTATATTGATCTTTCGAATCAGGAACTCTAATCTATTTTCAAAGGTAGCCTATTTAATAGTTATGATTTGCTTAGGTACAGCGAACAGCACGCGTGGACACTCGCAATCGTGGTTATGTTTAATACCGTTATCCCAAAACCAAGGGCGAGAGCGTGTGGGGTACCGGGCTGGACTTTGGCGCGCCATCCCTGAGGACCCGGATTCGATCTCCAATCGGGTCAATTTGGAAAACGAACTTTTCTGTTTCAGTTCTTGGTGTTGTGGTACCGTCATGATTTCAGATTTCTGTAACACAAGTGCTTAAGCTACGATAAAAGCAATGTATATGATGTGTTGTTGTCCATTATTCTAAACAATATGATTCATAGGGCTGTAGATAATAAAAAAACAACATAACTGGGTACTTGTATATTAGTTCCGTTATAAAATAGCTAATCAATGCTACAAGCAATAAATAACAAACTTCAACAACACTATTCGCTTCACTTCCCATTATTTACAACAATAATTATGAGGATTCTTCAGCAACACACTTAAGACACTTTCGGGAGCTTTGAGGTTGCCACAAAGATGCTACAAAACTATACGATTCAATTAACTATTGTTACTGGTGCACAGTCAGCGTCCATAGTTAGTGACTCCCAGAGTAGCTATATATTAAAAAGAGGCAACCACAACGCACATAACATCGGAACAAATGAATGACATTTTAAACCTTTTGATCTTTTGAGAGACTATATCGTTAACAACGATGTGGTAACTTCGAAAATATTAATGTTTTAATTCCGTCTTATAATATGAATACCCTGAAGGTCACTAACTATTAGATGCTGATTGTATTCCAACGCACTAAATTTACTAAACTTCAGTAAACTTACCATGATGACATTTTTACTTGACAGCCAAACGATATTGGACACCCTAGAGATGGGAGTAACCCCAATCTCACCTTGACGGTGAAGGACTTCCTTATATGGGATTTTATTTAAATTTGAACCTTTTTACCAAACTGTCGAAGAAGGGAGTAATTTTTTAGTTTAATACAAACATGTGAGGTTTTATTGTAAACGCACGTAAAGATGACATTAAGATTTACAGGCAAGAGCAAGTTAGTGTTTTTTTTTTAATCAATTTTCACCTGATATAGTATAGTACAATAGTTCAGATGCTATTGAACATAAAAAAGCAACTTATTTAATGATTGTTTAAATAGTTTACAATATTGTTAGAATTGTCATTACAAAGTGAAAACCTGCGATATTTTTACTTAGCAGTCGCATCTATGTGGCACCTTAGCATACAATTCTGAGAATCGCCTAAAAATCCGATTTAGCTTTTCCAATCGATAATCAATTGACTTTAGAGTGCACAACCGAATAATGATAAGAATTTAACACATAATTTAATAGAAAAATGACATTTTCTTCGAGAAAAAAAAATAGCCTTGTAAAACTTTTACATGTCATGATTGAGATTTATTCTGACTATCGAAAAGCTGATACATTTTTCACATGTCAACAATGAAGTATTTATAAAGTTGAAAATCAAATCTTACTCATTTAAGAAGTATTTTCGTTATAAAAGACTGGAGCGTTACCAGCAGCTCCTATAATGGGACTTAGGTATTACATTGAAGAGGTGAGACACTACTATTTGCAGTGCCGTCCCACTTCCTCAATGGGATTTATCGCGTATGAAAAATTCGCTAAGTGGCAACACATTGGCGTGAGCACAGAATAATATAATTGTAACTGAAGGATCACTGCCAACAAAATCTCAGTTCGTTTTATGTCTTCATGCCTAGTATTAAGGTTCAGAATAACGATGCATACGTCATCTGTCAAACTGCCCAAAAAGTCAAATTAAGTTACGAATCAGGCGAATGTGAATTCTAAAATCAACAGCATACGATATTTTTACTCAGATACATTAAAGTCAAATTGGTTTTGAGTTGTTAAGCAGGATTGACTGCAATGTTATACATTATGAACTAACTTTTTCCTGCAACTTCGTCTTATACAAGTAGAAATATGACTCCGCATAAAAACATACCTTGAAGGTTTTTGGAAACCATATGAAATGACAGGTTTATTTTTAATCTGTATTTAGACGACCAAATTATGTACACTGATATTTTGATAAATATTACTAAGAAATCTTTACTTGTCAACGCTGAAATAATAATTACTATTTCGGTTAACAGATTAAACGCAGTGCCACCTAGCGGATGTAACAAACGTGACTGTACCATTGTAATATGTCCAGTACTAATATTGATGTAGGCTTAGAATGCGTAATACGTCAAATTTCTCACATGACAGAAATTCGTATCTTCAGCCAATCGACTGTTTACCAAGCGAATTTTATCGTTTTTTACAATTGAGCTCAATAAAATTTTAATCGTGTGTCGCACCTTACGCCTACCCATATAAATAAATGCCTATTACTACCGGGCAGTATATTACGACATCAGTACCAGATGGCGTTACAATCGGGAATTTTACTGACAAAAAGAGTAAAATTAGCTTGTTCCAAAATTCGTTGAAAATGTTTCAAGTAATATATAGGCATTTAGGCATGGATTTTGTTTAAAAGAATCTATCCACTATCGAATCCTGCTTAGTAACGCCATCTTAGTTTACAAAAAGCCGTCAATCAATTTAAAAACAACAAAACTGTCTAAATATTCTAAATTCACACCAAAATCGTAGGAATGTATGGGATATTAAATAAACGTTAAAACACAAACTAGACAGTTAGTTAGGTTATGAGTGATACAACTTTAACGTAAACGTGAAATAATATTGCTTGTATCGAATTCCAAAGTCCACATAAAATCTTAACTCTAATAAAAAGGGATAAACTTCAAATAGTGATCCAAAGTTTATCTTCGCATCAAATAGAAACTGTGTCACTAATAAAACTTCTTTTACATTTTACACTGACAATCTTGATTCCTTAACAGAAGATTGCTTTAAGTATTGCAAACAAATTTAATATTCGTAGTAGAAAAAACATTTTTATCAGTGGCAACACCGTGAGCCAATAGTAATAAATATCCAATCAGTTTTAAATTTGACTTTTTAAATGCAACGTTATCTTTGAATCACCAACAAGCGACATATGACTAGAAAAAGCATCGAGTATATACTCACTTGGCTTAAATAATTACTATTAGACTGATAATTTTGTTTGATGTTAGCAGAATCGGTCAACACCATTTTAGTTTTGAGGATTGAGTTGCTAATATATTTATAAAGCTTTACAAGGAATTCAGTTCTAAATGAATGCCTTAAAGTTGAGGTAAAATAAAATCAAATTTGAAAATATTTTTATTGATATTTATCCAGTCCAGTAATAATCTTTAAAAGCCAGTGTTAACAGGGCCATATAAATTATTTGCCGAATTTTAACTTAAGTGCTGAGCATGCTAAGATAGCATGCTATCAGCATGTTTCGGCAGCGGGAGCATGCTCAGGTAACCCGCTTTATTTTCTTATAATTTCATGTAGTTTTATCATTTCGTTACAAGACCAATGTAGTGTTATAATTTTCAATGGCTTTGAACTTTATTTCAATACAATAAAGATCAAAATTAACATTTAAATATTACAATAAACCAATTTTGCGCCTTTAAATACTTTTAACAGGCAATTTGTGCTTTTCTTACACCATTAACTACATGGAACTACTAGGAATAAAGGAAGTTACTTAGGGGTATACGTTTATGGAAATAAAATAAAAGTGCAGTTTGACCAGAATTAAATGACTTAACATATTTCACAGTATGAGTAAGGTTTCCAGAGCTCTTGGTGGGTGCTACGTTAGTAGCAGGGGTCAAACCTTCAAGGTAAGGGCGACAAGTCCAGTAACAGATTTATTATGCCGTACTTGTCACCCTTAAGCTAGGACCTCATTACCACTTCACATAAGGTGGAATGAGGTCAATCATGAAGTGCAATATAAAAAAAACAGACAGAATATTACTTTGTTATAGCGTTATTATGATGACCTTTCCAACATATTACTATTAGCATGCATTAAGACAACAAATGATTCAATTCGACTCCAAAGTGAAGATCAGTCAATATTTTTGCATGAATCATATATTTTTAGTCACACTATCAAATAAGTTATAACTTAAGTATCCAGCCAAGTAAATATTGCAAACTAAATACAAGTTAATAATAACTAACAGATTCAAAATAGTAACTTAACTATGTGATAATAAATAAAATAAATTATATTTTTCGTTTTTATTTTGTTTTCGTCTTTTATTTCGTTAGTGGAGATTATCAAAGGGCTTATTTTATATCGAATTAGGGTTGTAATTGAATACAAGAATCATTTCGAATATACAATGTTTTGTTGGTAAAAAACATTGAATATTCCAACTATACTGGTGTATACTTAGAAAAAGAGAAGTACTATTTACTATGGGACAGTAATATACTTTAAATTTATATTCTTTTTGATAAACTCCACCAACAAAACTCAGCATTCCCACCTAAGCAAGGCACATAAATTGTATTTTAAATTACCGTAATTATCATTATTTTACCCCATTTTTTTTTTATAAAAGTGACAATATTTTTTTATTGTCCGTCATTTTGCCCAAACTAAGGTTTAATAGACCTTTCGGTGTCTGACGATATTTGTAGCAATGGAACGAATACTTTGTGATTTGACTAATATGGTATATTTTATAATAGACACTACTTCACTAATCTGCATTGGGCCTTAATGATAAAGTATGGGCTGTTAAATCTCAAAGGTGAGTTTTGCTACCATACAACAATGCAAATATGTAATGTGAAAACTACCATCTCACTAGTAAAGTTGACAAAAACTACCATCCCATTGCTACCGTTCGCATGGCAACACCGCCAACCGAAATCAAACTCCGCCCCCCTCTCAACACCTGTGTAAAGATATAGAAAAGCATTCGCTTACCAAGACTTGCGACTTACTGATAATATTTTCAATTTGTCCACTTACAAAAGATGTCTCTGCCCATTTTTATTTTGTGTTTAATCCAATTATTTAGTACGAAATTCTCACGACGTTTAAACACAAAAGTCATGTTTCTCCGAAAACAACTCTCGTATACTTGAAAGATGTAGTTTTTAAACATATTTTTAACAAAAAGATTATGCCAGATAATCTATGTTTGCAATTAAATCAACGAAATAACACAACAAAAATGTATGCTACATGATTGGTTCTTTTTAACATCACACAAATAAATTATCATGTAAAATCTTTATATTTAGTCGAAGTTTATGTAATGAAATAAAAAATCTTACTATAGTTCGTCAATATTACGCACGTCTCATATTAACTTTTGGTAGTTTTTGTCGACGAAATGTCACATGTCATTAAATTTAGTAGAAAATGTTCTTAGCGAACAGTCATTGTTATTACCACCCTATTTTATTATTGACGTACAGCGACGAGCAATAAAATGAAAACTCTCTAAAGACTTTACCTTAAGGCTCACTTTACAATGAGGTCATATATTAGTGCAGGTGAAATAAATGTATACAATTGTGTGTATAGTCCTACCTGAATACTTCATAAAACGTCAGAATCGGATTCGATGGAACAATGTTTTTTCCTTTCCATTGTATATACGACTGAAAAGGGACAAAACATTGACATTCCGAATCGGTCGTTCCTAGCGTTAGTGAATCAGCTCACTGGTGTTTCGTGGTAGAATCCACTGGTGTCCTAAGCTTTATCAAAAGCAAATAAAGTTCAAATTCCAATCATCAATATGCATTTTCTCATGTTACAAAACTACATCTTTCAGTATCCGAAACATATCACCATTCTCTACCGCGAGGTATTCTGATATCGCTTTCTCTCTCAGTCTTGTTTCTTGTCTTGCTCTGACTTAGGTTCTTCCACTTCCATTGGGGAGGGGGGTCGGTCGGACTCGCCTTCCGAACCTGGAACATTTAAATGTTAAACCGTTAACAAATAACCGTTAAAGCAATAGTAGTTTGGGTACTGGTCGTAATCAAGAATACCTAGATTGCAGGGAGGGTGTGTTTAAAATTGGGTTCGCCAAACCCGATTCAAAAAGCTATACGTATAAATCGTTTACCATTAAATTTAAATTCCAAAATCGAAATAAAACGTTATGATTGTTCTACGCACAAGCGAACTTTAAATATTTTAAAGAAACGGAAAAACGTATCTCCCCTTGCGGTGCGGGAATCGAACGCAAGACCTTCACGTATCAGTTAAAAGAACAGCACGCGCGATACGTTAAGGTCGTGGGTTCGATTCCCGCACCGCATAGGGAAGATACATTTTTCTGTTTGTTTAAAATTGTTATAATTTTTGGCTTTAAAAGTGACGTACAGTCAACAGCACATCCAGGTAAACACTTGGAGTTCGATTTTAATTCTTATGCCCGCAATATAAGGAAGGTACAAAGCTAAAGTGTTTAGTATGACGTCCTGTACGACAAATCTGTGGGCCATATTTGAAAATGAACGGGTGTGAATGAGATAAAACCTCATTCTTTGTGAGAATTGATTGCTTACTTGTGATTTCAAATATAAGTTGAATGGATTTTTTTGGCAAACTCTGCTTTTTAGATATCCACTCACAGCACAAACAATTAAATAATTAGCCTAAAATATAAAATTAAGACTAAATAGAATCGTAGTTCTTTTAACCGAATCCTCATATCGATGTCGATTTAAAAATATATTTTGAATTATTTAAATAAAATACTACAATTTTAATCCAAGCTGTTTCCATCTAATAACTGATGACATTAATTAAAGATTTTTTATTAATTTAACATGCTTGGACAGACATGCGTATGAAAAAGGGTACGTTAAAAATATACCAATTATCAGTTGGAAACGTGTAGACCTTATATTTATAATGTAATGTTTACCGCCAATCTTTGAAATGTCGTTTTTCTTATCATCTTCGCTGTCACTACCCGAACTAGCAATGGAAGACTCATCACCGCTACCTGAAATAACAACTATATTTAAAATCATGAAGGAGTTTAGTTAGTACCAATAGGAGTAAATGATACCCATTTTGATGCTATAGTGAACTTTATCATATGACAACAAAGGATAATTATTGCTTACCGCCTAAATACCTTTTTGGTACCTTGTTCATATATTAAAAAAAAAAGTACCAGGAATACATGATTAGTATACCATTGTGCATTTCGCTTAAAGAAAGAGACTTGTAGGATGGATCAAGGAACAAATCAAGATCACGTGACAGGATGGGTGACCGCCATTCACAGGCACCTTAAATACGATAGAAAGACAATATCCTTGGACTTCTTTTGACCAGAGATAGTTAACGCTCTCTAATTACTTCGAAGTAGAAAACGATGGGTGACCGCCATTTAATGATCATCCACTGTCTTCATAAGCACAATTTAAAGACAATCCTTACCATTTATTTACAATCAGTAATTCCTTGTTAAAACACACATAGCAAGCAAAAGTACCAGGAGACTATCATACACATGGAGGTAAAAATGACGGAAGGAGTTTGCTCAGTACCGGGAAGATTCGCTCTTCCGCTGAGAATTACCATCATCTGCCCTTTATCTGCTATAGTGAACCCTGTCGTAAAACATATAAGGATAATTATCGCTTACCTCCTAAAGACCTTCTAGGTACCGCAGGCAGGGCTCGGACCGGAGTCAGTAAGGGGGCGTGGGGTCGCTGCTTCCTCGCTGGGTTGAACTTGCCACAGTAAGCGCATGCGTACGATACGTAGTCGAACTCTTCAACCATCGCCATGCCTTAAAAAAAAATTAGTCAACTTTACAAAAGATATTTTTTTATATATTGCACTTCAAGATTGACCTCATCCCACCTGATGTTAAGTGGTAATGAGGTCCTAGCTTAAGGGTGACAAGTACAGCATAATAAATCTGTTACTGGACTTGTCGCGCTTACCTTGAAGGCTTGACCCCTGCTACTAATGTAGCAACCACCAAGAGCTCTGGAAACCTTACTCACACGCAGGAACACAACAACACAGAAGTGATTTTTATTTGGCTGCGGTCTACTGTAAGGAGGAGGTATTTCACCAGTCGGGCTGCTCCAGTTCGAGCGATAAATCGCTATGCCCTACCTCTCTCACTTATTTGGTGACCTCCTCTACCTCTCTTGTTTCACAATAAGGAAGCGAACTGGGTCAAACAGTTTTTTTATTTATTTAGGTAAATAGCAATGAAACAAATATAAGACACATATTTTTTAATTGGACAAATTAAGAAAAAAACGATGCCGAATTGCGCGGTCGGCGCTTGTTACGTCACTGGTAAGTAATAAATGTACCCACTGATGACGTCATGCGACAGTGCAATTCAATGCACTGCCGTAATTTCCGTTATGACGACCTCGGTGGCTCAGTAGCTAAGGTAGGCGGCCAAAGCGCGAAAGGTCCCGGATTCGATTCCCGGTCAGGTCAATTTGGAAAACGAACTTTTCTCAATTGTCTTGGGTCTGGGTGTGCTGGGAAGACGCCCTCAGCTAGTATCTGTCGTCTGGTACTCATAGTACAAGGGAAATCCTTAGTTTGAGACCAGGCGATTGGTGTGTTTGTCTGGCGCATTTATTATTATTTTTTCTCGTTCTGCACTATTTCCATACTTACCGTTATGCGAAGAGCATTCCCCACAGATCAGTGCCATGCGATTGCTGGGACCGTCCTTCAAGAGGTAATCCACCACTTTGTCCAGCGCTGACCGATTCCTGTCAAGAAGCGGCCGCGGGAGCTGGTCGGACTGAAAAAATAAACAAAATGTAGGTCTGAGAAACTTTTAAAACCTTGCCTACTAGCATGTGCAATACGTTAAATTTATCGCATGAGACGACAAAAGTTTTGATACTGTTGATTGGCTAATAGACACACTTGTATTTTCAGCCAATCAGCAGCTGACGCACTGACTTCAATCGATTTTGACGTTTATTAAATTATGTCCCAACCGACCACAGCTGATTAAGTGTGGCCAGTTGTAACAATAACAACTTTCATTCTGAGCCCCTTTGTTCAAAGACACCACGCAGTCAATTATGCCTCAACCGACCACAGCTGATTAAGTGTGGCCGGTTGTAACAATAATAACGCTCAGTCTGAGCCCCTTTGTTCAAAGACCACTACGTAGTCAATTATGTCTCAACCAACCACAGCTGATTAAGTGTGGCCAGTTGTAACAATAACAACTTACATTCTGAGCCCCTTTGTTCAAAGACACCACGCAGTCAATTATGCCTCAACCGACCACAGCTGATTAAGTGTGGCCGGTTGTAACAATAATAACGCTCAGTCTGAGCCCCTTTGTTCAAAGACCACTACGTAGTCAATTATGTCTCAACCAACCACAGCTGATTAAGTGTGGCCAGTTGTAACAATAACAACTTTCATTCTGAGCCCCTTTGTTCAAAGACACCACGCAGTCAATTATGCCTCAACCGACCACAGCTGATTAAGTGTGGCCGGTTGTAACAATAATAACGCTCAGTCTGAGCCCCTTTGTTCAAAGACCACTACGTAGTCAATTATGTCTCAACCAACCACAGCTGATTAAGTGTGGCCAGTTGTAACAATAACAACTTTCATTCTGAGCCCCTTTGTTCAAAGACACCACGCAGTCAATTATGCCTCAACCGACCACAGCTGATTAAGTGTGGCCGGTTGTAACAATAATAACGCTCAGTCTGAGCCCCTTTGTTCAAAGACCACTACGTAGTCAATTATGTCTCAACCAACCACAGCTGATTAAGTGTGGCCAGTTGTAACAATAACAACTTTCATTCTGAGCCCCTTTGTTCAAAGACACCACGCAGTCAATTATGCCTCAACCGACCACAGCTGATTAAGTGTGGCCGGTTGTAACAATAATAACGCTCAGTCTGAGCCCCTTTGTTCAAAGACCACTACGTAGTCAATTATGTCTCAACCAACCACAGCTGATTAAGTGTGGCCGGTTATAACAATAACAACTTACATTCTGAGCCCCTTTGTTCAAAGACACCACGCAGTCAATTATGCCTCAACCGACCACAGCTGATTAAGTGTGGCCGGTTGTAACAATAATAACGCTCAGTCTGGGCCCCTTGTTCAAAGACGCTACGCAGTCAATTATGTCTCAACCGACCACAGCTGATTAAGTGTGGCCGGTTGTAACAACACTCACCCTCAGCCTTGGCCCCTTGTATCCGTTGTTCGCGTTGTTCACTGCCACCACGCTCATGTTGTTGCTGTAGGGGGTCGAGCTCTGCAGCGCCAGTTGTCTCTGTTTCAACTGGCCGGGAGTAGCTGGAAAGAGACAGATAATGTTCCGTTAACAAAGAGCAGGAACACTCTCAGTTTCACAGCTCCCCTACGTAGCTTTTTCTCCTCATATTCTACGACAAAGCGTAAATATATCTTTTTTTCTTAATTTTAGCGGTGAGGTCTTATCTTGACATTACGTTTGAAAACACTACTAGTTTCGTCGCCAAACTACCTGATCGCTAAAAATTGCCTATGTTTACAGAGATAACCAAATCACGTTAAACAACGTGAAATCTCGTTCGAACTATTCTTATTTTTATTATTTTGAGGGGAGGATGTTTCAAACATAATTAAAAATCGTCTTAAGACATTAATGAGCCCGTTTCAAAACATGTGTTCATATGTCTTTTAATAAAATGATTTTAAATGTGAATCATTTTCTACATAAAGAACAATCGCAATTATGTAAGGACATACTTGCAGAAATGCGCATAACTTTCTTGAAATGGCTAATTAGTCTAAAGACATAATTTATGGTATGGCACCATTATCATTGCTTAAATTTTCATATTAAAAAGATTAGAATTTTTTCTAAACAAAAACATACGAGTTATAAATTTTAAGCCATCATCATAAGCAGCTGTACTTAAAAAATTAAAATACCGGCGAAGAGCGAGTCGGACTCGCCCATGAAAGGTTCCGTAACAGCAAAAAACATAATATAAAAATTCATAATTGGAGTTGATAGAATTAAAGGTAAATTAAGGTACTATTATAAGAGTTGATAACAAGGATTAGTTTCACTGTTTTCATGCGTTACACAAAATTTTATATTTCTCTGGTAATTTTCATTTTTTCATATAAATCGAATTGCTTGGGATATAAAATTGTCTGGCGCACATTTTACGATACTCTTTTAAAAACTGTCATGTAGCCAATTGTAGAAAGACAAGAAAAATCAGATGAGTGAGAAGCACGTCAAAGTTTTTATTTATGATGAAAAATTAAAATGTAATGCAAGGAGGTCCGCCACAGGTTAATTCCATGTTAGTCAAATAAGAAGTTCATGGTTTTAAGGTCATACTGGTTTATGCTTAGTATATATCACTTAGTATGTAGGTATATAAGATTACTCTCAAATAGGAGGGTCTAGACTACCTGGGATCGGCGAGGGCGTGCTAGGGGCATTACCAGGTACGTTGGTGGTCGGCGCGAACGGCTTCAGAGCTCTAGACTGCTCTTCGGGACTGCCGTACTTGTCAAGGATCTCTTTCGCAACCTGCAATGGAACGTAAATTAGGACGATGACTCCGTTAAAAGAAACCAACGATTCTATTTCTGTCGTCAATAATAGCTTATTTACTATAAGTCTGATTTTTTGGCAAAACTGATTTATCCATACTAATATTATGAATGCGAAAGTAACTCTTGTCTGTTTGTCTGTCCGTCTTTCACGCCTAAACAACTGAACCGATTTGGATGAAATTTGGTATAGGTATACGTTCAACCTCTAAAACTGTCATAGGCTACTTTCTGTTTTGAAAATAAGGGGGGATGGGGGTAATACCGCCTTTGAAAGAGTTGGAAATTGGAATGAAAAACCAAGTGGAAACTTCAGGTAAAAGAATATAATAAAGGTAGCAGAGACAGATTTGTACGTAAGAGAATGACAGAGTGTTGTAAAAGACATTAGACAATATAAAAGTTTAAACTTAAACCTAGAAGGAACAATCATCTTGCCAGTGTTGTGATTATAAAACAGGTTTTATTAACACCTCCCCGTAATCACAACACTTATGTACACCCTGTATATACACATTAAACAAAACATACTGTACAAGACATCTACCTATCACTAACTTTACACCTAGCTACATAATATTTACAAAAACATGATAATATGAAAAACACTGTACAAACCTAACTTAACCCTAAACCATTTGCACACTTGGTGTGCTTTAGTTTCGGCAAAGGTTTAGTAAGAATGTCAGCGATCATGTTGTTTGTTGGTATGAACTGTAGCCGAATGTTATGGTGTGAAAGTGAGTCTCGAATGAAATGATGTCTTATGTCGATGTGTTTTGTACGTGCGTGGTATGTGTTGTTGTGGGCAAGTTTTAGTGAGCTTTGATTGTCTGTATGAATGACGATGGGTTGTGAGATGGCAAACATTTCCCTAATGAGTGACTGGAGGTAAATAGCCTCTTTGCAAGCTTCCGCAAGAGCCATGTACTCGGCTTCTGTCGTGGACAGGGCTACAGTACGCTGCTTGCGGGCTTCCCAAGATATTGGGGCTCCACTCATTAGGAAAGCATATCCCGTGAACGATCTTCGGTCCACAAGATTGTTTCCATAGTCCGCATCGACATATGCTACCGGCAAAAATTTTTCAGATGACCTAAAATGCAGACGACGGTCTTTGGTGCCTTTAAGGTACCGAAGAACCCGCTTAGCGGCCTTCCAGTGTACCCCCCCGTAATGTGCATTGAATTGAGAGAGGTATGAGACCGAATGGGCAATATCGGGTCTAGTACATATTGCAATGTACATTAGTGAGCCGATAAGTTCCTGATATGGAACTTCTGCATTTTCTTCATTTGAAGATCCAGGCAGCAGTTTTATGCCGGGTTCTAAAGGAGTTGTCACCGAAATTGCATCTGTCAAACCGAATTTATTTATAAGTTTTTCAATGTATTTAGTTTGGTCAAGAGATATGTTTCCAGAACTATGCTGTTCTACTCTCATGCCAAGACAGTCTTTGCAAACTCCAAGGTCTTTGACTGTAAACATTTTCTTAAGTTTATTCTTGAATTCGATCTTCATACTGTCCTTTGTAGAGACAACGAAAAAATCATCCACAAATACAGCTACGATAAGAAGATCGTTTCCGTCTCGTCGATAGTATAGACAGTGTTCATTTGCTGTCTGTTTGAGAGACAATTTGTGCATTGCCTCACACACTTTCGCGTTCCATTGGCGCGGTGCTTGTTTAAGACCGTAAAGGGCCTTTTTAAGTAAACAAACCTTTCCTTTTGGATCAGTGGAGAAACCCTCAGGTTGTTCCATGTAGATCTCTTCTTCAAGATCTCCATTTAAGAAAGCTGTTTCAACATCTAAGTGATCTACCAATAATCCGTGATGAGCAGCAAAAGCAAATAAAAGTCGCACAGAAGACAGTCTAGCCACAGGTGAGAAGGTTTCGCCATAGTCTACTCCGGCTACTTGAGTGAAACCTTTTGCGACTAATCTAGCTTTGTACTTCGTAATATTACCACTTGTGTCCTTTTTTATTTTGTAGACCCACTTACATTTGGTAGTTTTTCTACCAGAAGGTCGATCAACTAGCATCCATGTCCCATGTTTTTCTAGGGAATTAAATTCAGCCTTCATTGCCTCAATCCATTTTTCTTTTTGAGGATGTTCAATGACTTCTTTGTATGTTTCTGGCTCTTGATCCGACGTCATGTAAAGGTTTTCCTGAAATCTTTCAGGAGGTCGCCTTTCACGAGTTAGATATCTTCTTTGAGATTCAGGTGCTCCATTTTCAAGAGGGAAATCCACCGAAGAAACTGGAACATCTGCAGAAACTTCAGGTATTATAGGTTCATCTGAAGATGATGCACTAGGCGTTACAGATGGACCTGGCTGAGGTTGAAAATGTGACAGTGGAACTGGTTCATCTTCTAAAGGCACAAATACTTCTTGCGGTCGCGGTGATGGTGGAAGTTCGCTGTCAGAAGAATTTGGTTTAGGCATAATTGTCGTTTTTTCTTCTATGAAGACTACATCTCTCGCAACTATGATAGTTCGAGGGTTTTGGGGATCTATGAGACGGTAACCTTTGCTTTCAGTAGCATAACCTACGAATATGCAAGTCTGGGTTTTAGATTCCAGTTTAGTACGCTTTTCTTTAGGCACAAGAACGTGGGCTTCGCAACCAAAAACTTTTAAGTGCGAAAGGTTAACTTTTTTCCTAGTCCACACTTCTTCTGGAATTTTGTTCTTCAGTGATTGCGTAGGAGTACGGTTCTTTAAATAAATAGCCGTATTTACCGCTTCTCCCCAATAAGCAAGAGACAAGTTTGAGTCTTTAAGCATTGATCTGGCTTTTTCAATAATAGTACGATTCGCGCGTTCTGAAATTCCATTCTGCTGAGGAGTATATGGAATAGTAGTCTGATGTAGGATACCACTCTCTTTCAAGAAGGTAGACATGTCCTTATTAACATACTCGCGACCGTTGTCTGAAAGCAGAACTTTGATACGCTTGCCAGTTTGGTTTTCCACCAGATGCTTAAACTCTACAAATTTGCTGAAAACTTCTGATTTCGATTTTAAAAGATATCCAAAAGTTTTGCGACTAAAGTCGTCAGTAAAAGTTAATAAATAAAGTGCTCCACCCCAAGATTGTGTACTCATAGGTCCACATAGGTCCGAGTGAATTAGCTCGAGAACCTCACTCGTTTTTGTATTCGAGTTTTTGAAGGGTTTTTGGCAAATTTCCCTTGTAGGCATGGAATACACTTTTCTGTAAAAGTTCCATGAAAGTCTATGCCTAAGCATTTGTTTCTTAAAACTTGCATGGCGTTAGAATTGACATGACCAAGACGTCTATGCCAAAGTATGGCGGACTCTTTGGTAGGAGTGTACAGAGCATGCGACTTATTGACGTTAAGTCTGTACATACCTTTATGGTTCGATCCTGTCGCTATGACTTTACCTGTCATTTGACATCCACCTGACAAAGTAATTGTCGCACCTTCGGATGTAAACAAAACATCGAATCCTTTCCTAACTAAACTATTTACAGATAAAAGATTGGTAGCTAAACCCGGAACGTATAAAACATCGCTAATCTTATTTACACTATCGGAAATATTTATATTTACAGTACCTCTGCCCTGACTAAGAAGTTGGTTCTTATTTGCAACAGTCACAGGAATAATGCAAGTCGATAAGGTCTCATACCAATCCTTCCTGTTGCTCATGTGTGAGCTTGCACCAGAATCTATGAACCAATCTTGTGAACCTGTGGATGAAGGTGAAGATAAACAAGATGAAAGTGTAAATTCCGATATATTGTTTGAATAAACCTTTGCCGAAACTTTCTTGTTTTTATTTCTACATTCAGAAACTAGGTGCCCTAACTTTTTACAATATGTACAGAAGAATTTCTTTTTCTGTTTAGTTTGCAGCGCCGTAGTTGCAGGTTCAGGCAGGGGTCGAGTACTCGTAGTGCAGGCAGATCGAGAGTCTTCCTTCAGAAAAGCTGACACTACGCCTTCCGAAGTAATCTTCGCGTTGGAATGTTCTAAGGCCATGACGAGTGGCTAAAATTGTTCAGGAAGTCCAGCTAAGATGATAATTCCGAGAAATTCATCTTCCACTCCAGCTCCTATCTCTTGTAGCTCCTGTTGTACACTAAGCAGGGAATGTACGTACTTGTCCATCTTTCCTTCATATTTGTTCGTGAGAAGCCTTTTCATAAGTTGCAGTCTCCGCGTTAAGCCGCTATCAGCATAGGCTTTTTTGAGATTGTTATATGTCTCAAACGCGGTTTTTGCATTTCTGATCACAGGGTATATGGACTCTTCACATGTTAGGCATATCTTTGCACGCGCTTTAGCATCCTTACGTTTGGCGTCAGGATCAGATGCGTCGTCTACAGGGTTTATGACGACATCCCATAACTCCTGATCCGTCAAGAAACATTGGATTGCAAATGCCCAATTGTTAAAATTCCTCCCGTTTAGTTTCGTAATGGGAATACCTGTGAAACTTGGTGCCGGCTTTAAGTCCGATGGATGGTTCTCCATAGCACGATCTTCTCACACTTTATTCAATTAGCAATCCTGGGCCCATAACCAGTTGGAAATTGGAATGAAAAACCAAGTGGAAACTTCAGGTAAAAGAATATAATAAAGGTAGCAGAGACAGATTTGTACGTAAGAGAATGACAGAGTGTTGTAAAAGACATTAGACAATATAAAAGTTTAAACTTAAACCTAGAAGGAACAATCATCTTGCCAGTGTTGTGATTATAAAACAGGTTTTATTAACAGAAAGTTTATATGGGAAAATGTTTATTTTTAAGTTAAGAGATATGAAATTTGGTACAAATATAATTCGAAACTTGGGACTACATTTTGTTTCGAATATTAGGGGAGATAAGGGTAAAACCGACCATGAAAGTATATACATGGAAAAAAACTAAAGTTCACGCGAATGGAGTCGCGGTCTATATATATTACCTACTTGCTCCAGTCTCACAAACAAAATGGAAAATTAAAGAAACAATGCTGCAAAATGATTTTTTTTTATAAATAAGTAAATAAATATTGGACAACATCACATACATTGCTCTGATTCTGTGGTAAGTAAAGTAGCTATAGCGCTTGTGTTACAGAAATCAGAAACAACGACGGCACCACAACACCCAGACCCGAGACAATACAGAAAAGTTCGTTTCCCATATTGACCCGACCGGGGATCGAACCCGAAATGATGCGATGACGCGACACCAAAGTCCGGCACGCTCGCCTCTCGGCTACGGAGGTCGTCATTACCTTATAAGTCTCTGTGTTCATTACTTCTTCTAGTATCTTCTTTTTCTCTTCTCGCATTTTGTTTAGTTTCACTCTATTTTTGTTCAGCGTCCAGTTGTAGTACCACGATATGCCGGTGCGCAGAAATATTACTCTGAAACGAATTTCGTCTTTTGTATAGTCATCATTCGTTTGTACACATCAGTAGGTTATCACAGTAAGACAGTTTACTTAATATGACAAGGTCCTGAAGTGTTTAGAAACTATACAAGCTGCCTGTACATCTGCTAACAGTCGCTTTAAAATTATTTGTGTCGACATACTACATTCGTTATACAGAACGTTTTACCCCTTCTTTTGAGGGGGGATATTCTTTTGCAAACCGTACCGCCACCTGCCGTAAAGAGGCCAGAAACTACCTATTTAAACCCCCAGATCCGACCACATCGCCTTTAGGGGGAACCCGGCTTAACCACAGAACCAAACCGAAACCCAGCAAACTGGTCTAGTTACCCCCTTTCGAGAGGAGTTTCGTAAAATCTGTTCTTAGATGTATATGTCGCAGGCATTCTGAGTGAATCCGCGGTTTACAAATGGCGTCGTCTGTTTAAAAACGCTCGCTGTTATGTAATATGCCGAATGCAAAATCAGGCAAAATGACAACAGTTGGTTGTAGTTTTGGGGTGACCATGAATAAAACACTGTTTCGACAAATTAAGACTTTTCTTTCAGGTTTTTGTCGTTTTTGACACTTCATTAAAATATCCAAGTAACAAAAATTGCTTTTATTCAACATCTATTACTTAAGCTATGGTTAATTGAAGTAATTAACGATTCCATCGGATAGGTTAGGTTAGTGACAAAAGTGAAGCGCAATCCGAGTGAGCGTAGCTTGCGTGATTTATAATAATTTTATATTCAGTAAAAAATACAACAGTAGAAGAATCATTTACTAGGGATTTCATATATATTTGAAACATTCCATATTTTTTAACAGTATTAAACTGACAGTTCGTTAGTGTTATTAAATTTCAATAATACTGTTACGGTCCAAATGTTACGGTCACCCTAGCTTTGTCAAGCTATACTTCAATTTGCCGCGGCATTATACATAATAACATTTTGTCTTCGGAATTTTACAAACCAGCATTCGTTTTTAAACTGACGACGCCGCATGTAAACGGCGGATTTACTCAATATGCCTGCAACATATACATCCACAACCTATAAGGAACCTACCTTTTTTTTAACGGGGAGAGATGTTTGACGCACCGTACCGCCACTCGAGGGAGTGGTGACGTGTATCAGTCAGCCCTGGGAAGGGCAGGCCTACCCACTAGACGAGCGCGCCGGTCGAAAAAAATCGTGCGGCGGCGCGCCACGAAAAAATCCGCGGCGGCGGCGTAACGCCGGCGGCGTGGGATTTTTCAACTTTTTTTATGAAGACGTATAATGAAAAACCGGCCAAAAGCGTGCCGGGCAACGCTCAGTGTAGGGTTCCGTAGTAAGTAAGCAAAAAAAATGCTAAAATAAATAAATATGCTTAAATTACAACTTTAGTTAAAAAAATTTTTTTTTCAAAAATTTCAAAAACTATTAAACCCATCAGGTTCAAAATAATTTTCCTAGAAAGCCTTTATGCAGTTCTATATTCAAGATTTTTTTCATACTTTTTAAACTTATGGTTCAAAAGTTAGAGGGGGGAATTTATTTTCTTTTGGAGCGATTATTTCCCAAAATATTAAAATTATCAAAAAATGATCGTAGTAAACCCCTGTTCATTTTGAAATTTCTATCAAACGATATATCACATCTTGGGATTGAAATAACACTTCCCAATTTAAGTGTGGGGGGGGGGGGGGTACGCTAAAAAAACTTTTTTTAATTTTTATTTTTGCACTTTGTTGACGTGATTAATATATGTACCAAATTTCAGCTTTCTAGTGCAAACGGTTTCTGAGATTATCCTTGGACGGACAGACTAGACAGACATGACGAAACTATAAGGGTTCCTAGTTGACTACGGAACCCTAAAACTGCTATAGTTGTCGTGCACAAAAATTAAATTTTGGCTGATAAAAGCAACCCAACAACCGAAATACTCTTTCGCTCGGAGTGCTGGTTGCTGGAATGCATAACAGAGCCTGTGCTAATGACGATCAAGCGGGCAGGCAGATTGTCTGGTTTGCCAGTAGGACAAGATGGCCCCATCTTTAAGTACTGTAGGATCAGCAGTACCTAGGTATTTCCAAGCTTCCTGGCCAACAGCATCATCGAAGCCGGAACCATGAGAAATGTGTTTCATGCTGTATTTACGCGAAAGTTGGGAAAGTATCGAAACTTTACTTGTACTAGCTTCTTTCTGATGATCCTCCTGGTGTAATAATAATTGATTATGTTCGTAGTAAGGGATTAATTCTTTGGCATATTCTGCCAAGAAACCAGCTGGAGTTAATTCGTTAGCAGTCAGATAGAAGTCAACTTCTCCAAGCTTCATAAACCTGCAGTCTAATAATGCTGCAGCAATAACTATTTTCTTGCATTTCGTCACAAGTTATTTCATCATCCGACTGGTGAAATACCTCCACCTTACAGAAGACCGCAGCCAAATAACAATCACTTCGGTGTGTTGTTGTGTTTCTGCGTGTGAGTAAGGTTTTCAGAGCTCCTGGGGGGGTGCTACATTAGTAGCAGGGGTCAAGCCTTCAAGGCAAGGGTGACAAGTCCAGTATCAGCTTTATTATGCTGTACTTGTCGCCCTTAAGCTAGGAGCTCATTACCACTTAACATCAGGTGGGATGAAGTCAATCTTGAAGTGCAATATAAAAAGAAATGAATAAGTTATGGAGACCGTGCCCTAAGCATAGATCAGATATCAGTATCTGCCAGCTCCGTCGCCCGCTTCACATTAGCTCCTGCGTTTGTTTAGAACACTATGGAGTTTCTTGTCATGAATTCCAAATTCATTTTTGGTGATTTTTTTACTTCCACGACCTCAGGTTATAGCGTGAATGTCTAACTCTAAATCTAAAATAGTGAAACGTCTTTAGAACCTACATAAGGACTTTTTGTTCAGTTGTCTCGACGTGTTCCACGCGCTTTATGTCCATTGATTTAAACTTGTACTCTCTTGCGGGTTTTATCGGCGCGAATTTTAAACTACCGGCGGCGGCGGCGGCGCGCCGGCTCCTTAAGGCGGCGGCGCGCCGCGGCGGCGCTAGGGTTGCCAGATCGATTCTTCCTTTTATCGGGATCAATAATCGATTTTTCGGGATTTTAGGGCTTTGGTCGGGAGAAATAAAAAAATAAGTTAATAATTATGTATTATTTAATATGTAAACAAACATTTTTGTAATTCACTGTAGATATGTTTAGACATATTAAATAACTACCAATTATGTTTTTTAACTATGTTTTAAACGTCTAAACGTTTCACACAAATTGCCATCAAAGTAAGCTGCTCAATAAGGCTTGTGTTATGGGTACCATACAACAATAAACATACTTACATATTGTTAAATACATACATATTATTATATAGATATAACCCAGATCACCGAACAAATTAAGCGTTCTTCACTCAAATATTTGTCGGCGCACGGGAATCGAACCCGGGACCTCGTGACAGCGACCAGGCGTTGTTGCCTCTGATCCAAACCGGTCGTCAAATTATTATTATATATATCAATATTTGTGACACAAAAGGTAAGTAAGGAACCGAATGAGGATGTTTATTGTTTTTGTTTTTTCCATAAGTATTTGTCATTTTTTTTAACCGCGGTTAATTCATTCATTATTTTTGAGCTTTATCGCTATTCAATAAGGTCTTAAAATTAAAACAATTTTCGTCAAAATTCAAACGAATTAATTATTCCGCCTTTATTAAATCCATGCTCATTCGGTTCCTTTCTTTTGAGTATAAATTATTGAGTATACTAAAAACGCGTTCGCAGTAAGCGTTACTTACTGGTATTGAAAATATAAAACATACAATTTTGGTTAAATTTTTAACTTGACGCAGTTTCTTATAAAATATGCCCATAGCTTATCATTTGTAATTTTATTTTTCTCTTCTGGAAAGCGATTTAAAGTAAAAACTTCTTTTAAAGAACAATAATCACTGTACAAATGGTCGGTGTCAATATAATATTAAAATTTTCTATGAGTTTTAAGAGATCACTCCATGTGAACAAATTTTCTTTCAAGGTTTCGTTAGACGAAAGTCGGGAGATTATTCGCTTTGTCGGGAGTCGGGAGGACAAGCAAAAAAGCGGGAGAATCCCGCCAATTCCCGACCGTCTGGCAACCCTAGGCGGCGCGCACGTCTACTACCCACTAACGCACCCTGGCGGACCTCGTCGCCCTCAATGGCGGTGATGTGGGCAGCAGTGAAAACTATTACTACCACAACACCGCCGGGCGGAATGGCCGCTTATGAGGCCCCTTGATAGAGGGGGGGGGGCACTCCACTGAAATGAGCCTAGGCAGCTGAGCAGTGAAAACCGTACGTGCAATGCCGGCTAAGGTTCCCCACACCAACAGGTCTCCATACAGACTACCTACTACATTTCATGAAATAAATGTATTAAATGTAGTAGGTAGTCCGAACCCGAATCTCTTCAAATTATATTCACAGTAGCCTTCCTCGATAAACGGGCTATCAAACACAAAACTATTTTTTCAAACTGAACCAATACTTCCTGATATTAACGCGTTCAAACAAACAAACTCTTAAGCTTTGTAACATTATTATAGATACAGTATAGATACTCACAGTACAGGCAGTACCAGCAGCGGAGACGCGTACAACAACGAATGCAGCCAGTGCTGAGTACGACCGACGTACATGTAGTAGTAGAGTATCGCGAACAGTACGTAGAGGCCGACAGAGTACGCCATGACGTAGCCGATGACGCGCTTGTGAGTACGCTCCTTGTACTGGCCATCCTGCTCGATACTCTTTATTTTGGTCTCGAGTGTTTCTAGTATTTCCGATGTTGTCTTCTTGCGCTGGAATGAAAAATATACGTTTTTTATCAGGTGGATTGTATTGGTTAGGGGGCGTATTTATACGTGAGGTATTTTTTTAATTGCTGGGGGAGTCCCCTAGTAAAATGTTGTGAGATTTTATTCAACCCTCTCCCATGTGGGTTTATTACGACCTCGGTAGCGCAGTGGCTAAGGTAGGCGGCCAAAGCGCGATAGGCATCGGGTTCGATTCACGGTCAGGTCAATTTGGAAAACGAACTTTTCTAAATTGACTTGGGTCTGGGTGTGCTGGGATGACGCCCCTAATTAGTATCTGTCGTCTGGTGCTCATAGTACAAGGGAAAACCTTAGTTTGAGACCAGGTGATTGGTGTGGTTGTCTGGCGCATTTATTTATTTATTATTTATTACGTAAACGCGTTGAATTGCTGTGGTAAAAAAAATAAAAATTAAATCACTAAAGACTGACTGCCTGATATTTTTCGTCGTTCAGATACACTCAAGAAGTGTCAAATATAAAATGCCACCCACACTTCGTTTTTTAAGACCAATCCAATGTACTATCCGGATTATATAGATTAAAGAAGTACCTATACATTTTTTTGTTTCAAGAAGAAATAAAATCGCGTGATATTCACCGAGATCGCCCCTATCTCTAACGTAAGATTAGACGAGATTTGACTCGACCCCCTCCCCCCTTAAACATCTCAAGTAACGTATGGATACCCGCTTAGGTCAGGTTAGGATAGTTTTCCCCCCGCTGGGTTCCGCATTTTGTCGCGATGGGGGGGCTCAGTAACCCTGTGGTCTGGTCCGTTGAGGCTGGCCTTGCCATCTAGCCTCCGATACAGCACAGGGTGAAGCGAAGACAGATCCCGAGCTGAGCCGCGGAGAGCAGTTGGCAAGCAAAAAGTAGCCTATGTCCGTAATAGAGGTTCATCAAAATCAATTTTAATTTAGTATGGATCATCACGTAGGTACTGTACAACTTTCACCTGTTGACGCAAGAGGTGGACAGGACGAAGTAATAAAATTCCAGAACTTGTTGAATCCGCGTTTATTTCCTGACAACATATCAAAACATATGGCCGGAGGGTCTATCTCCGCAGAAAAATCTTGTCATCGCGATGTAGCCAAGAAAATTTCGTTTTTGACTAATGCCATCTATTGATACATAAATACACTAATAACATAAAACCTTTTTCACTAGGTAACGCCATATATCGTCGATTAAAAGTAAATGAATAGACATGGCATCAAATTTATACACATAGATTACTCTGATTCTGTGGTAAGTAGCTCACGCACTTGTGTTACAGAAATCAGAAACAACGACGGCTTATAAATAATATTTATGTTGACACATACTTCATACATAATCAATAAATATTATTACACGTTCTGGCTAGTTAAATGGAAAGTGTGCTCAGTTTTACTGTTTTGATTGGCATTATAATAACTAGTGTTTAATAGACGATTGTGGAAATAAATGTAGTTTAGGAGTACAATGACTTATATGAAACGCTAGCTGTGCCTGCGCAGTGGCGTAGCTACCATGGGTGACACCCGGTGCGGTTCATCCAGAAATACAGCATATAAAAAAAGATAACTAATAAACGGGAAATTGCAAGCATAAGATTTAGTTCAGCGCCACTGGTGTCTAAGTTTGCATTTTTGCAAAGTTCTTCCATTGCAGAAATTATTGTAGGCACCATATTTTTTTTATTTACTACTGATTAATTTTTCATTTACTTCTGATATTCACAGACAGGTGCGGGGCGCCCCCGCCGCCTCCCCTTAGCTGCGCCACTTTGCTTGCGACTTCTTTCGCGTGGACTACGACTACATGGTCGGTTTTACCCGTTTCTCCCCTAATATTCGTAACAAAATATAGTCCTAAGTTTCGAGCTATATTTGTACCAAATTTCATGTCTAACTTAAAAAATAAACAATTTCCCATATCAACTTTCAAGGGATATTACCTCTATCCCCCCTTATCAAGATTGACCTCATCCCACCTGATGTTAAGTGGTAATGAGGTCCTAGCTTAAGGGTGACATGTACAGAATAATAAATCTGTTACTGGACTTGTCGCCCTTACCTTGAAGGCTTGACCCCTGCTACTAATGTAGCACCACCAAGAGCTCTGGAAACCTTACTCACACGCAGGAACACAACAACACAGAGGTGATTGTTATTTGGCTGCGGTCTTCTGTAAGGTGGAGGTATTTCTTCAGTTCGAGCGATACATCTCTATGCCCTACCTCTCTCACTTATTTTAGACACAAAAGGTAGCCTATTCTAGAGGTTCAACGTATACCTACAAAATTCCATTAAAATCCCACCATAATCGATCGAGCCATTTCAGAGATTAGCACGAACAGACAGACAAAAATTGTAAAAAAAAATTTGTTGGTGTAAGCGTAATATTCATATGCGTGTAAGTAGTATAGCGTTTCAATATTACAAACAGACCTTCCAATTTAATTTTTATGTATCGAATGGTTACATCAATATATAAAAATAAAATTGTTGTTCTTTTTTTATTATTGCCGTGGACCCTTATATAAAAGGCATATGACGTCACAACTCACTAATTAAGCCCGTTTTCACTATCAGTTGATTCGCCCACGAAATTCGCTCCGGCATTTGAAAGTCTAGTAACTGGGTCGTGACGGTCCGCAGCAAGTCCCGTTTGCGGGGCCACTGACCCTTATACTGAAGATCATAGAGTCGCTATTCGCTCGTCTATTCAAGCGGCAAGTTTGCGTCGTCTAGCGAAAAGCTCTTTGTCTGTCTGTACCTTTCTCTTGTCGTTTGGAGATGTGAAGTGGTAATGGTTACATGAAGGTAAGTGAATGAAAGATTTAGCGGAAACTCAGTTTGGTCTTTAAAACGGAATTTTTAGAAGTATTTATTGTGTACTTGCTGACCTGATAAGACTTCGTTAAGTCTGAAAGATTTGGAATGTGATTAATATAAGCTTTTTTGAACAGCAATAAAGTTCAAATTTATTCCACATTTAGAAAAAGTTTGTATTGGACAAAGAAAATGGCTGTCTTTAGGGTTTTCCCGGCAGTTATTCGAATTTCTAATGACAATGAAAACGACTTCTATCCCTAATACTATTAGGGAATGAAGTTATTATTGTCATTTCAATATTTGTGCAACAGGTCAAATTTCTCACACGAGACGACAGTTTCGGCACTGTTGATTGGCTGATAGCCTATCGCACTAGTATTTTCAGCCAATCAGCATCGATTTTATCAATTCTGACATTTGTTAAGAGCGTGATAAAATACTCGCAGCGCGTATCCTTTTTTTAAGGAAGGGAAATGCATTGGCTCGCCTTACCGCTGCCTGGGGAAAAAAGACGGCGTGTGCGGGACTTCCCCGCTCTGAAGAGAGCGGAGACTACCCACTAAAACCCTCCCGCACCTCTTAATGCCTATTGATGGCGCCATGGGAATATAGTTTATTACAGCCAAGCAATAAATGAGAATTCGCATTAATGCCGAAATTGATGAGCTTGTGACTGAACCAAACATCATTGGGGAGACCAAGGCTCAAAGACTTCGATGGCTTGGACACTTAGAGAGAATGGGAGAGGATCACAGCATCAAGAAAGCTTAACTGGGTCGGCCTATTGGCCGTCGGCCTATTGGCCGTCGGCCGGTTGGCCGCCCTAGGTATCGCTGGAGCGACGCAGCGAGAGTTTATCTTCAGGAGCTGCAAGTCGGCGACTGGCGGGCCAGCACACAGGATCGCGGAAGGTGGCAAGATCTCATATCGGAGGCCAAGACTCACTTTGGGTCATCGAGGCATGGGAGTAAGTAAGTACAGCCAAGGGGCCTTAATTACATTTCCACTTTTCAATTAAACATTAACAAAGTTGTCGATATTAAAAAATCAGATTTGTATTGCTAATCAAAGATAACAATGAGTAGGTATTATGTGCGAGTCACATTGTACCCTTGACTTTACGATACCCAATATCATTGTAAAACGAACATACAGGCGTTTCCAGATCGTTATAACTGCCTTTAAATCTACTATATAAAAATATGTCGGATTTTCCTCCCTGACGCTATAACTCCAGAACGCACGAACCGATTTCCACGGTTTTGCATTCGTTGGAAAGGTCTCGGGCTCCGTGAGGTTTATAGCAAAGAAAATTTTAACAGAAATGCGGGAAAATCCTCTAAGGCGAAACGAAGTTCGCCGGGACCGCTAGTTATTTTATAAAAGAACACTTTTAAGTGTTCTTTTTATGGAAATTTTAATACCTATGTCGGATTATGAAAGTGTTAAATGGAATGGAACGTATTTTAAAGAAACAGAAAAATTTCATCTCCCGTTGCGGTGCGGGGCTTGATCCCACTACCTTCACGTATCGCGCGTGCTGCTCTTCCAACTGAGATAAACGCAAGTTTATAGTAGGCGATGAATTAATTTAGCAATGGAACGTAGAACGAAAGAAAGTGTGAGAGAGCGAGAGATCATCATTAGTTTATCTTAGTCGGTACACTCTTGCCAGAGTGGTCGTGGTCCTCATTATGAATCACGGTAAGTAACTATTTTAGTGATACAGCACAATTCATTACGTACTGCAGCCTTCCGGGTACATTCATAAACCGAGCACTTAGTTGCAGCCCTGATCATTAGTAGGTGGTATGAACGATGATACTGCTCATGTTAGCTATAATCATCTTTAACAAAACACAATCACATTTGTACAAGACATGTACAAGAAATTCTAAGTTTTTTTAGGTCCATTAAAAAATTAATAAATATGTTAATCAAAGACATACCTTTCGTACTCAATGAGATCAATTTCTTTTCCAAGAAAATGTATTTAAAAATCAATGAAATAAGTACATCTTGCATATGATAATTAACAAGCTGATACGTAATTTACTTGTGCTTTATTTTCGAGCCAAATACTCAGCATAGGTACGTCCATAATTAAGTTCTCAGATCAATACAATAGCATCAATTAAACACTATCACTGTGGTGGCACAAGTGTTCATCATTAAATTCATATTGTTTGTATTTTACTAAAAATGTTATCATGTTTTGCCCTTTATTTTTAACCCTTAATTACTCGCGTGGGGTATATTTAACCCCACGGTGTATTTGAAGCGTCGTACTACCGCCATTTTTAAAGCTACCTTCATGGTGTTCTTAGTAGCTGCCTAAATACTTCCCCCCGCCGCAAAGCAGTCGCTAGCGCCGCTCTGCGTCTTGTGGGTGTGCCAGAGGACCGCGTTTGGGGTATATATTGCCCCACGCGAGTATTAGTGCAACTTTTTTTGGACAAGTGAGTATTTTTATATTGAATTTTTTATGTTCAATTCAGATACTAAACGTTTTGATATTTACTGATCTTTATTTTCTGTCACTTTTTTAGGTAAATACGCTTAAAATGGCTAATAACCGTCTTTATGACTACCAGATTGTTAACCGTTTGCTAGAAGACGACGAAGAAAGTATCATAGATAGTCCCGATGAAGATGAGAAAGATGCTGAGGTGACAGAAGACACAATATAATGAGGGAAACACCATGACCTAACGGAACAGCCAACGAGATACATACATAACGTCGGCAGACGTACAAAGAGATGGCCTATGGTTATCTTTTGTCACCTTTTCAATGTTGCTTGTATCAATGCGTAGGTTATTTATAAAATAGAAATTGACCAAGCTATATCAAGAAGGGTATTTTTGAAGCATCTTGCAGTTGATTTGATAAAAGTTCACCAACAAACTCGATTGACTATACCACAACTACCTAGAGCCATACAAAAACGGCTAAAAAGAAATGCTGAAGTTCAGGACCCTGGCCCCCCTTCCAGAGGTGGTCCATCGGCAACTTATAAAAGGTGCCATATCTGCCTAAGGTCGAAAGATAAAAAAATAAGATTTGTGTGTGCCAAATGCTAACAGCAAGTCTGTCACGACCATTCTACTATGACATGTGATAAATACACTGATTAAAAAGTTACTTAAATTAATGTTTCATATGTATAAAAGTTGATTATAATGTTGTTTATAAATACTATTATAATTAAGAACAATGTTGCATTTTTCTAATTTTTATAATAAAAATCAAATTATGTCATTAAAAATATGTTTTATCGTATCCTTAAAGTTGGGGTTAAATATTCCCCATGCGAGCGTTAGTGTAACTATATTGACGCGAGTAATTAAGGGTTAAAAGGAGAAAATACTTTTGCATACTGTACTACAGTTGTGAGGATCCTAACCAACCCCAACCCTCATCTCATTGCCGAATGACAGCGTAATATAAAAATGGGAGACCCATAATTGCTGCAGATTGTGTTCTGACTTAGTAAATTAATTTCATAGTATACTCGTTTCAAAGTCTATTAGAAAGAAAATGATCCAGATCTTTAAACTCTCTTTAACAGACTTTGATGACTAAAACAGGAAAAGGTTTCTTTGACCATAGATACATATATTAAACTTAAAATGGTGAATTGTATTGGATCAAATTTGGTGTTTAGTAATATTACTAAATAACTAAGAATAATCATTTGATTAACAAATATAATACTTTTATCCTGAAATAATATGAAAGAAGCATTAAACATTTTAAAATAAAATCTGTTCCATTATTTAAGTGTGTGTACTGTGAATAAAGTAACATTTGGTAATCAGTTTATAAATGAATAACACCTCACATGAATGCATCATCATATTAGATCACCATAATAATTAACTATGTTAATGAAACAATGGGTTGCCAGTAAAAAAATATTAAACCGTCCAATCTTTGAGTATAAAGTTTTTTACTGAAATTGAGGCAAGTACCAGGACATCATGAACAAAAGAAGGTGCAAATGAATTTAAGCAACTAACATCTTTCAATGAATTCTGCTTTTCAAGGTAGACCTTTCACTTAGCTGCATAATAATGATTTAACCTTTCATGAATTGTTTCTGTGACCCGTATTCGACAAAACTTCTATAAAATACCACTAAAAATGGAAAAGGTAAGTCTGGTAGGTCGTTTGCATTAAGTAAACGCTGAAACCTACCTCAATAAACTAGCTATTAGCATAAACCTATGACATCAGTGAATCAAAAATAAATCACCTACAAATCTATCATAACCAGAGCAATCTATGATCCCAGCTACCTACAGTTCACGGACGGCTACTTGAGTTCCCGCCAATAGAAAATAACACTATTAAAATAGTCTTGGCCAAGTCGCAAGACCTCAAACAAGAATATTATCATTTCAAACTTACCCGAAATCTTGATATGATCAGACCCATTTTCTCCACACACCGACTGTTTAAAAGTAATCAGTATCACTCTTGCACTTATTTAAGATCGGTTAATTCGATTTTGCGAGCTAAAAATAAGTTTGGCATTCGTATAAAAATGATGACGATTATTCTAACCTACAAATTCCGGCTAGGAAAATAATTAATCACAACAGAAATTGACTTTAATACCGTTACAGAGATCACATCATCCGCGTTTATTATTATTTTTTAATAATAAAGCGATTTTTAAATACAGTACGTCGTCGAAACAAATAAGTCGCGCTATGGACAAAAAAATATTTTTCATTCCACAAATGAAAACTTCACTTCAATTTTTTAGTGTTGCGTGTTGATAACGCGTTTGTGTGTTATGATCGTTTTCCGTTATCGTTATCGGTTATGCTTGTTAGAACAACGTTGTGACATTAAAGGATTGCACGAGCAATACGCTTAATTTCTTAGTGAATATTGAAATGTCGATGCTTTTGACTGGCTTATAACATAACGTCCCAATGTTCAGCCATTCAGAAGTAGACTTTTATAGGTTTTGTCAGTTTTAAAGCTAAAACTAAGCTAACTAGAACAAAATTTTTACGTCGAATATTAGTTTTGTATGTTGTACCTAATAAAATTGATTGGATCGCTAGTCGGAAATTATTATACGTTGTGCACTGCATAGTACACGCGGGTTGACTGGATGAGAGTGATAACAGGAATTAAGTCCGCTTTTTGTACTTTTTGAAAAGGTGCAATAAAGTTTACATAATATTCATGAACAAGCAAAAGACCGATTAAAAATTATAATAGGAATTAGGTCCGCCTTCTGTACTTTTTTAAAAAGTATAGAAATCGGATATGTAGGCTGGTCCAATAACAAATATTAAAAAGTAGTGAGGCGCTATGCAGAACTCTTACGATGTATTTTGTAATTAATAAAATATTTCAATAACTATGATTTTAATAACGTTATTGTATTCGTTTCTTAGTTATAGAACTGTTACATCCGTCCCTATTGAACAAATGTCAGAATGACAGTTTGTTTTATCTGATGTATTTTTTTTATTTATCGCTTTGAACCCCAAATTTTAAAGCCATTATTACTTTTAAAATTTTGCAAAATTTAGCAATGGAATAATCATAATCAATGCCAAAAATGAAACGAACATTCGCTTAACTTATGTAAGCACGTCTAAAAATTAATATTGTATCCTAGCGGGGAGTACGGTACAGTTGCCTTTGATTTTTTTAATAAACGGTTTGATTGGCATCCGATTCTGAGTTGGTTACGACTACGGGAACAAAAAAATTGTATCGCCATCAGATCCAACATATTTAATTTCTGTCACTTTTATTCAGCTTGATGCCAACTTTTAAGATTTTCTATGAAGGGAAACAACAAAAACAGTAAAGACATTTATTACACTTAAGTCAACATGTTAGCAATTCCTCCAATCGTGTGAGAAGCACGGCAGGAACATGGGGTCAGCATTCTCCGTCCCTGTCTGGCGTCCGTCGGAGTCCACGCATCGACACATGCCTCTGCGGCATTGGATACGGCGGAAATTGCCGTTGGAACAGCACACTGGCTGCTCAGGTTCCGAGGCCATTACCACGTGGGAAGTGTACGCACATTCTGGGAAGAAAGAAGAATATCTACATAACTAAGTTTTAGCTAACAAAACAAAGCTGTAACTAAACAAAATTTGACAAATTGTTCTGCCAAAAGTGTCGATGCTGTTTATTGGCTAAGCCCACTGCTTTCTCAATGTCAGCCAATCAGCAGCTGACGAAGTGCATTTAATATATTTCTTTACTTTTAAAAAGAGCTCGATAAAATTTAGTCGAGTGGCTCATCTTATGCGGCTATCAGGCCTAGCCTGCGCCACTCACACTTATTTTTGTACGTACACGGAAATAGGTAGGTACCTATTGCACTAATTCACATATTGGAAAAAGCTAGAACGCGATTCCGCCGGCGATTGTGGAAGTTAAGGCTGAGCCAAATTCCCACAACACCGCCGCTAGGCCGATGGAGGTCCCCCCCCGGTTGGACCTTTTAGAGGGTATTCCTGCCCTTTTCAGGGCAGAGAGTCCCACACACGTCGTCACCCTCCCTCGGGTGACGGTATGGTGCATCAAAACACTCCCCCCCCCGTCAACATAAAAAGGACAGTCCCACACACGCCTCCTCATAAACTCCTTCGGGTGACTCTCGCCAAATAAAAAAAATAGATATAACTTACTGCAATCCATATTTTCATATGCCGGTGTGTCTGGTTCAGCTTCGTAGTCTCCAATCCGTTGACCTCTGGAGTCCACGCATATTTTACTGAAATTAATTAAAAGGACTTTGGTTTAGCGCCAAATCCCATGAGGAGTTTGTTGGATAAATGACAAATAAAGATACATTTTATTGCGCTCACATATGTCAAAATCTTACTTCTACTTTTTAACTCACTTCCTATTTATAGTGGTAGAGATCCTTCCAAAGGTCCCATCAGGCAGGCACCCTGGGACAGTACTGAAGAAGTCTACATTGTAACCAGCCTCCCTGCTTTCTTCTAGAACCTGAATAATGCTGTTCATGTTATCCAAGCATGACGTCGTGATGTTGTAGGGGGGCCCCCCTTGGTGTTGTTCTGGATACAGATCCATGTTGGGGTCATCTGGGAACGTAAAACCGACCATGAAAGGATGTAGTCCACGCGAACGAAGTCGCGGGCACAGCTAGTAATACCTATAAATGTAAAAGTTTGGAAGTGCTTTTTTTTATTTAGCACTTCAAGATTGACTCCCACCTGATGTTTTTTTTTATTCGCCTACCTCCAGCTTAATCGGAGCCCATATTTACCATTGGTGTGTATTTCTACTGTTTTATACTAGTTATCGCATACGCTTCTGGTGCAATCCCACCTGATGTTAAGTGGTAATGAGGTCCTTAAAGGCAACAAGTACAGCATACCTAATAAAGCTCCCAAAAACTCAACGAGCAAAACGAAAGGTTTCGTTTTTGAAGATTAAACAAAAATTTGGGAATTAAAACGTGATTTTTGATTGGCATGAATAATATTTTGTTTTTTGAAGGCGTTTAAATCACATTCAAAGTCAATTGGTTACAATTAAGGGCATTAAAAATTGGTATCCGTCATATTTCGTTTTTCGGAAAAGACCAATCCACCCTAAATAAATAAATAAATGCGCCAGACAACCACACCAATCACCTGGTCTCAAACTAATGTTTTCCCGTGTACTATGAGCACCAGACGACAAACTAACTGGGGGCGTTATCCCAGCACTCCTGTACACTATGTTAGTAAAAAAAATAAGTACTTAGTTTCACAAACATTTACTTAATTTATTCAAAGTATCGGCTGAAAAAAAATCTAGTTTATTTAGAAAAGGTTGCTCCGAGTTCTCCCAACATCTAAATCCGGCAGTGAATAAATAATACTATGTTCAAATAACAATACTCAAGAGAGGTAGGGCATAGTGATTTATCGCTCGAACTGGAGCAGCCCGACTGGTGAAATACCTCCACCTTACAAAAGACCCCGGCCAAATAATAAAAAAAAATAAAAAAACTTTTATTAACGAAGATTTTTACAATTCAGCAAACAGTGAAGCAACCCATTTAAGCAATTTTAAAAATACTTGTAGTAGGGTTGTTTCGCTCTTGACCCTTGCTCTTACAACACTGCCCGTTAATAAACTTAATGTAGTTTAAATAAAAAAAAAAAAATTTTTTTTTGAAGACAAATTTTGTGGGATAATTTAGAGCTAAAATAGAAAATAATAAATTACAGAACTAAATTGTATAGTGTGTATGTGTGTGTGTGTGTGTGTGTGTGTGTGTGTGTGTGTGTGTGTGTGTGTGTGTGTGTGTGTGTGTGTGTGTGTGTGTGTGTGTGTATGTGTGTGTGTGTATGTGTATGTGTGTATGTGTGTGTACATAACAATGGTTAAAAATAAAATTCTAATCTATATAATTCCTTTTAATATATGTTCAGTCTCTTCATATGTCAAAGTTTTTAGCCATTCAGTAACCATATCTTTACACTCATACGTCTTTATATGGTATATATTTAACTTCTTATTGACTGTATTATAAATAATAGCTGACTGACCATTGTGTTGCCGCTTTGCAAATGTTGTATAATTCCTACTAGGGCGAACTACAACCTGTCTACGTCTCTGACTTAATTTACTTGGATCAAATGGTAAACTCTTATGCATTTTGAGAACAGTGTTTAAAATATATAATTTTCTAACTGAAAGTAGATTACTAATTTTATAAAGATTGTCTGTAGAGTATTTCCTTGGTTTAGAGTACATTATTTTAATAAGTGATCTTTGGGACCTATCAAGTTCGAGAAGCTTGGTTTTTGTAGCACCACCCCATACTGGTATACAATAGGTTATTACTGACTGAGCTAAGGCAATATAAATTCGGTTAAGCAATTGATTAGTCATAACATGCCGCAGCATCTTAAAAATCCACATCAGTTTTCTTAGTCTGCTAATAACCAAATCAATATGACCGTGCCAGGACAATCTTTGGTCAACGATAACGATAACGATTTTGGTAACGATAGATATTTTAACGAGTCTACTCTTTGAAGAGAAGGACATACACAGCTTAAGTTTTGTACATTGCCGCAACGATGCAATTTAATTTGGAACTCGGGCTTTGGCTGGGATCTCCGACTAGGGGTAAAACAAATGTAGTTTGTTTTGGATGTATTCAGGGTAAGCAAGTTTGAATTCAACCACTCAGCTATTCCAGCCAAACCCATTTCGGCAGTTCTTTGTACTGTTTCCCAACAAGGGCCAGAGAATACAACGGCGGTATCATCCGCGTAGGAAAAAATTTGACCATTATTAATTTTAAACATACATAGGTCATTTATATACACCAGGAACAGTGTAGGGCCCAGCACACTTCCCTGTGGAACGCCGAAAGAGACATTTTCCTCATGACTGTGGTAATCGCCAACTTTCACTACTTGTGTCCGTTCCTGTAGGTATTTTTTGAAGAGAGATAAGGACGTTCCTCTTATACCAATGCCTTCCAACCTGCGCACAAGAATCGGGACAGAGACGGTATCGAAGGCTTTTTTAAGGTCTAAAAACACAGTGACACATTTATTACCATTGTCAAACATTTCAGTAATTAAGTTAGTTAAATCAATAACTGCATCCTGTGTCGATAGTCCCTTTCTAAAACCGTATTGCGAGCTTGAAAGTATATTGTATTTAGTTACATAACTAATAAGTCTCTTGTTCAGCAGTTTTAACAATCACTTCGGTGTTGTTGTGTTCCTGCGTGTGAGCAAGGTTTCCAGAGCTCTTGGGGGGTGCTTAATTAGTAGCAGGGGTCAATTCTTCAAGGTAAGGGCGACAACTCCAGTAAGAGATTTATTATGCTGTACTTGTCGCCCTTAAGCTAGGACCTCATTTCCACTTAACATCAGGTGGGATGAGGTCAAGAGTAATATAAAAAAATACTCACAGCACTCCAACCTCGTCAGAGGGTGTAAGTCCAAGTCTACCTCCATGTTAGCTCCTTCTCGGAGCAAACCGGTTCTCGTGTCGACGCAGTAGCATGTCCTGAGAACATGAAAATGGTTCAGTGAAGCGATGGCTAGCACATACGTCATGCTTGTGAACAGGTACCACCTTTGGGGACTGGTCTGCTCCAGCTTACCGCTCGAAAGCAAATAATTACTTGAGTACTTAATTGTTTCATCACTCATCGAGACGAAACTATATGACTTGGTCAAACGTGAGCTACACATAGCAATAAGTTAGATACTGCTACTGTCTTACCGGTGTCTTCTCGGTAGATACAGGTTCCGAACCGGTAGTAGAATCACTTTGCCTTGTATTCAATGACGATTCAAAAGTGTTATATATGTAACCTACTTAAATAAAGAAATATTTAAGTTTGAGTTTGATCAGATTGAAGGGAAGCGATAATGCCTGATCAAAGGAAGGTAAAACCGGGTCCCATGGGAATTTAATTAAATCGACGACCGAGAGGTAAATCCTTGCTTATATTTTAAATGCGAATATATATACTCTGTGTGTTTGTCTGTCCGGCTTTAACGCCTAAACCGTTACATGTTAAACCTCTGGAACGGACTACTTTATGTTTAGAAAATAAGGGGGGATGTAGGTTATATCGCCCTTGAAAGTTTATGTCGGAAATGTTCATTTTTAAAGTTAGAGATATGTAAGTTGGCACAAATATATCTCGAAACTTGGATTAAAATATGCACTACTATTGACCATAAAAGTATGTATCTATACTAATATTATAAAGCTGCAGAGTTTGTTTGTTTGTTTGTTTGAACGTGCTAATCTCAAGAACGACTGGTTTGAATTGAAAAAATATTTTGTTGTTGAATAGACCATCTATCGAGGAAGGCTTTAGGCTATATAACATCACGCTGCAACTATTAGGAGTGAACAAATAATGGAAAATATCAAAAGGGGGGTGAAAGTTTGTATGGAAACCGGAATCCACGCGGACGTAGTCGCGGGCGGCCGCTAGTAACATATAAAGAAGAATCTGTAGTCCACGCAAACGAAATCGCGGGTACAGCTAGTTATATTATATCGACGACCTACGCCGAGAAGCAAGCGGGCCGGGTTTTGCGACGCGCCATTTTTTATTCCGGTGTATCCCAGTCTGGCGTTTGTCCCCTTGGAGGGCAACTGGGATTTTTTAATAATGATCTCCCAGTTGTCCCTCCCCGTCATTGGTGGAGGGGACAATTGGGCCTTAAATCTGTCCCAGTCTCCCTCCCTTGAGACTGCACTATAATTTTGCTATAGGTGACAAATAATAAAACATTTGTTTAGATATTTTCCCTACCTCTCAATTCAAAATCCCTATTGGAAAACCCCTTATTAACTTTAAAATATGAATATAAAGATATCTCATTCTCAATGTTCCCCGCGTCCTTACCTGTCGAGGCACTGAATAGGGTGGAAGTTTCCATCTGGCGTACACCTTGGACCCTGCACCGGGTTAGGGACACCAGTTTGAATGTTCTTCTTGATCTTTTCGTGGAAACGGGCACAACCTTAAATGTAACACTTTATCAGGCCTAGCATACGCAACGCGACTAAATTTTATCGCGCTCTTAACAAACGTCAAAATCGATTGAAGTCAGTGCGTCAGCTGCTGATTGGCTGAAAATACGAGTGCGGTGTGCTATTAGCCAATCAGTATCGAAACTTTTGACGTCTCATGCGATAAATTTGACATATTGAGTATGATAGGCCTGTAAAACAATAGATTTTTTAAAAAAAAATATACTGTTTCACCTCACACTAGAGATCTTTAAATATTTTAAAGAAACAGAAAAACATCTCACCGTAAGGGTGGGTTCTGTTTCTTAAAAATATTAAATTTTTACCTCGTCTGTTGTTATTTACATTTTTACAATTAATAAACTGCCCTGTATGTCTCGGTGCATTATTAGTTTGAGTTCATATTTGTTCTAATGCAAAACTGAAGAGTTTTTTTCCAATATGTTCTCTGCAGTTATAGCTTGCAACCGGAGAGGTAGCTTCATTTGGTTTACATAGACGATTCATAGATTGATGTTATTTAATAAATAAAAGATGTCTTATTCTCATAGACGTCTGCCACACCAACATGCGCAAATTGACAAATTTCTCACATGAGACGACAAAAGTTTTGATTGGCTGATAGCAGCGCCAATCAGCATCATTATTGATGCTGATTTCGACATTTGTTAAGATTATTGCATGAAAGCAATATTAACAATATTATCGGTCGAGTCATGGGAAACAAACTTTCCTATATTGTCTCGGGTCTGGGTGTTGTGGTACAGTCGTTGTCTCTGATATCTGTAACACAAGTGCTTAAGCTACTTACCACAGAATCAGAGCAATGTATGTGATGTTATCCAATATTAGTAATCGAGATTGTCTCTATCGATAGTTTTTTTATTTACGAGCAACAACACTATTTAACTATCTATATGTTAACCAGTGTTGTTATGGAGCTCCATATCTGTAACTGGAACGATCGGATATCCGAAATTAAATACGATCTGTAACCGTTGTTGGCGACAGATCTGGCAACCCAGATACTAGGCACACGTTACCTGTTGCTAAGGGTTTTGTTACTAGAATTGCTTAGCAACAGGTTTGGTGTGCCTCGATTTTTCCTTATATTTAATATTGTATTTTTAGCTTATTATATATTGTGTCCCTTTAAATTGGGTTTCTATTTCGTCGCTAACAACCGTAATCGAATCCGATATAAAAGTTTCAGATAGTTTCGGATAGGGCGAAGTGTTGTGGCTAGTTTTGGTATGGTAAGAAATAGTTATATACAAAAACGAGTAGCTGTAAAAAATAATTCCTTGTTTGACTGATTTTAAAACCTACAAAGTACAATAAACGTAAAATAATTCAAATTCTTATTTGTATTTCACTTCTACACTTCTATAAAAATATAATATCCATAACCGATAGGTACTATCGGATAATCTTCTTTTAAATAAAAATGAATCTCTGTTCGTTAGTCTCGCTAAAACTCGAGAACAGCTAGACCGATTTGGCTAATGTTGGTTCTGACTGAAATAATTGTGGAGACCCAGGGAAGGTTTAAAAGGTTAGAAACTAAAAAAATAGGCGTTACGAAGTTCGCCGGGACAGCTAGTCTACACTAATATTATAAAGAGGAAAGATTTGTACCTATTTTTGTATGTTTGTAATGAATAGGCCCTAAAAGTACTGGGCCGATTTAAAAAAATATTTCACGAATAGAATGCTACATTCTCCCAATTTGACATAGGCTACAAAATTAGGGATCCTTGGTAAAATTTGAAAAATTTCAACAGAAAAGCGGGAAAAATTCTCTAAGGTGAAACGAAGTTCGCCGGTACCGCTAGTCCGAAATAATTTTATATCTGTAACCGTAACCGAAACCGATATAATACTTTACATATATCCGTATCCACAGCCGTATCCGAAATTATATATCTGTCGCAGTCATCTGGTTGAATCAGCTATTTGATTGGATCACTAGCGCGTTCATTGAATGACGACGTTTAATTGAATGACTAAAGGACATCTCGTCAAATTGTTTAGTATAACGTTCAACTTCTTGACTGAACGTCATTTAGCATAGTCGGTGAATATGTAATGGTATATATGTAAAATACAAGTTCGCAACTTAAAAGATAACTTAACTTTAGATAAAAAAAAATTAGGACATGACATAACACACCTTAATAAGAATTTATATTATGTTTTAACAATTTTAAGTCTTAACACCCTTAGGCTAAAAAGATATCATATTTTTTCAAAAGTACTGTATTAAAAATTGGAGGAAGAGGTTAAACCTTATGGTTTAAATCTCAATTTCACTCAAAAACATATCAACACAATGCTATTCGATTAGATCTGTACCAGCTGTTTGACGCCATCTTTGTTTTGATGAGCACTAACGCCGCAGTGGAAAAAAATGAACTAAATTACAATCACCTGACTGATTTTACGTCCGCTATGTTCAAAGGGCTATGTTACAATCCGCTAACTTGCTGGACGTTGAGTGATGCTCGTTCATTTAACGTTCGGCCTAGTCATTCAATTAAATGTCGTCATTTAATAAACGCGCCAGTGATCCAATCAAATAGCTGATTCAACCAGATGACTGCGACATATCCATAACATCCCTGATGTTAATTATCGATATTTTAAAACAATTGATAGGTACTGTAAATGTTACGTCAATTATCGATACTCGACTATCAATCAGCAACACTACTCAATAGTATAAAAATACCCACCACAGTGCATGTTTTGCTTTGTATCATCTCCTCTATACAGGACTTCTCCAAAAATCCTTTTGCCCTCCTCCGACTGGCAGAAGCACCTGAAATTATTAAAGTCGATGAGCCTTTTGAGGTTATCAACTCGACAGTGGGTATTGCTTGGCATCACTTTGGACTCTATGCTCACATTAAGACTTAGCCGGCACAGTCACTTTAAAAGACCTTACAGTAGACCGCAGCCAAATAACAATCACTTCTGTGTTGTTGTGTTCCTGCGTGTAAGGTTTCTAGAGCTCCTGGGGAGTGCTACATTAGTAGCAGTAGTCAAGCTATCAAAGCAAGGGCGACAAGTCCAGTACCTAACAGATTTATTATGCTGTACTTGTCGCCCTTAAGCTGGGACCTCATTACCACTTAACATTAGGTGGGATGAGGTCAATCTTGAAGTGCAATATAAAAACTTCTAGTATTTTGTAGAAGGTTTTGGCGCATTAGGGCTACTTCTCATTATGGCAACCGACTCGCTAATGTACTATTTCTCATTACTTCTCCTCAGGGCTACTTCTCGTTAGGGCTACTTCTTGTTAGAGTTACTTCTCAAAAATTTGGGTCTTTGGGTTGGTGCAGGTCTTACGTTTGTGTCGGGACGCAGGAGAAGGCGGCGTATTTCCCTTTACCGTCGCACTCGGGCCGCTCCTCCAGGGCGCCTGTTTGCCCCGCTAGGTGGCGCGTATCAAAGTTGTCCTGAGCTGTGTGACAATCGGACACCACTGGAAAGAACAAGATTGACTTTTCAACAACATCTATACTTATATACTAGTAAGGATATTATAAATCGGAAAGTGAGTTTGTTTGTTTGTTCCGCTTTCACGCTGTAACTAGAAGTCCGGATTAAATAATAGTGTACGTTTTATCCCGGAAAAAAATTGATATTCCCGAGGGAAAACAAAAATATAGTTCGCTTGATGAATGGATTGGAGATGGCGCTGTGTGTCGTTTAAAACAAGGTAAAATATTGCAAAACGAATATATACATGTAAATTCAGAAGCTAAATGATACGATAATGAAACCCGAAAATGAGGAATTCCCGAGGGATGACGTACAATTTATTTTAACGTCTAAACTGTTTCTTTTTACATCTACTTATATAATATGGTGTACCATTCGTTTTTCTTTAACAACTAATCGTATCCAGCGTTACATCGCCCTTTTTAGATTTTCCGTGGAAATGAGAAGTTTTCTTATAGTTGTGTCTTATACCGCAATATAACCGAATTCTACGCGGGCGAAGCCGCGGGCGGAAAGCTATGTATTATAAATGCTAAAGTTACTATGTCTGTCTGGCTTTCACACCTAAACCACTTAAGCTTAGGTTGTCTGAGGAGCGAAGAGAACGGTCGTGAGAAAGACAGTGGTATTGAAATTGTCTCTTGAGATAGGACGGGGACATGTACCACCACCTTCCCATGGTCCTTCCCGCCTTCCGGCATACGGACCGAATCTCGGGAGACGCACCGGGTACCTTGCGTGAGCTCTTTCCCCAGGTGCGTTTCTTCAGCTCCCTACAAAATCTTTCCCGTGTCCCTTCGTTGACAACTCTCCCCATCTGGGGCTTGCACACCACATAAGAACAGCTTGCGTCCGGTGCAGCACCATCACTCTGTCGGCTCGCTTCTTCTCTTCAGCCATCTATGCGCGAGGATCTTCAGCCGGGACTCCCGGCCCGGGAGAAGCCTTCCTCGTTGTTCACCAGCTGGGCGCAGTACACTGGCCCCTTAGGACGGGGACAATGGATTGTTAAGAGTATTGAATTGCTTACTTCTTTGGCACGTGACTTTATCATCAGCTGCTCTACATGATAGTCCGTTTCCACAGCGGCCCACTGAGGTGCCCACGCCTGGACCCCCTCTGCTGCATGGACCACCCTCAACTGAAAAAGAACAATTTAAGTAATAAAAAAAATACTACCTACTGAAATGAAATGATTTACTTTTGCAAGTGGATTTACAATAGATTCTTTTGCGCGTCAGTTATTTTTGCCTACCAGCGCCTCGACATAGGTCCGGTTGAGAAGAAGCGCCGCAACAAACTCAACAGATATTCTAAATTAAATATTTCTTTATTCAAGTAGGTTACATATAACACTTTTGAATCGTCATTGAATACAATGCAAAGTGATTCTACTGCCGGTTCGGAACCTATATCTAGATAGAAGATACCGGTAAGAAACTCAGCAGATCATTTACAGTATCAGTATCTAACTTATTGCTATGTGTAGCACTTTGGACCAAGTCATATAGTTTTGGTTTCGATGAGTGATGAAACAAATAAGTACTCAAGTAAGATTTTACTTTCGAGAGGTAAGCTGGAGCAGACCCCAAAGGTGGCACCTTTAAAATCAATCTTCAATGAATTCCTATTTCCCTTGGTCCAATTTAACTATTTTGGTTGTTATTGTGTTTGTTACTTTCATAAGAACCTTCCCTTAAGAAAGAAACAATAAAAAAAAAATTATAAAATTAAATAGTTGACGCTAATACAGGAAAACGTCTGTCGGGTCAGCTTGTTAACAATAACGAATACCTAGGTGTAAATGTCAATTGAAAATTTACTAAACTGTAACTGAAATCTGTGTCTCAGTCTAAATCAATAGCTTCATGTTATCTTAAAGCAGGGTACTTACTATCCGAGTGAACTGTAAAATGTGATGTACCTATCTGATACTGTATGAAATTAGTTTGTAATAAGTGCAGGGAAGTGACGAGCCCATTACCTGCTGGCGAGAGTTGGTGATTTTTTTTTTATATTGCACTTCAAGATTGACCTCATCCCACCTGAGGTTAAGTGGTAATGAGGTCCTAGCTTAAGGGTGACAAGTACAGCATAATAAATCTTTTACTGGACTTGTCACCCTTACCTTGAAGGCTTACCCCTGCTACTAATGTAGCACCCCCCAAGAGCTCTGGAAACCTTACTCACACGCAGGAACACAACAACACAGAAGTGACTGTTATTTGGCTGCGGTCTTCTGTAAGGTGGAGGTATTTCACCAGTCGGGCTACTCCAGTTCGAGCGGCAAATCGATATGCCCTACCTCTCTGATCTTTGCACTGTGAAGAGTGACAACTTTCTATCAATGCTGTCCTGTCAGTCTCCGCAGCAGCTTGTGGCGAGCTATTGGTATGGGCGACACTATGGACCTGAAACCTCTCCGGGAACTCATTATCTTTCCCCCACCTCTGGCTTGCCTTAGTTGGCCGACTATAGTGGAGCGCAAGAGCTAGGTATAGCTTGAAAGGGTGGAAGTGCTCAATCCGCATAATAACGAGGAATGGGTGAACGAATTACTGGGATCCAGAAACCGGTGCACACCTCTCTACACCCTTAGCTGACCACGCCTATGTTCCCCTCTTTCCACCCATAGTGGTAGCTGTTTTGGGGGCCCAACTAGTGAAAGGCTAGTCAACGCCTGACTACTGTTCGATTTGTGAGATATTCAGCATACGCCACGTGATTTAATATTATCGCGCTCTTAACAAACGTCAAAATCGATTGAAGTCAGTACGTTAGCCGCTGATTGGCTGAAAATACGAGTGCGGTGTGCTATTAGCCAATCAACGCCATCGAAACTTTTGTCGTCTCATGCGATAAATGTGACATGTTGCGTATGCTAGACCTGCATGTCACACTTTGTCGACTCCCTCCCCCCTCTTTATGTGTGACGTACTTTATGGATGACCCCTCATGGATGTAGATGAAAAGGTGTAATTTACCTATAAAAGGTAAGCAGAAGATGCAGCAGTTACAAATGGTCGGTGAAGGCAGCCACAGGCCGCTGTGGGTGGCGTTGTTGAAGCCACACTCGATCCTAGGCGAAGCACAGCCTGGATCATGCTCGAATGCCTGAGGAAGAAATATTAACATCAAGGCTTAGGAGCTACTGGCTCATACAAAAGCGTGTTTTTTAGTTTTTTTTTTATATACACTTCAAGATTGACCTCATCTCACCTGATGTTAAGTGGTAATGAGCTCCTAGCTTAAGGGTGACAAGTACAGCATAATAAATCTGTTACTGGACTTGTCGCCCTTACCTTGAAAGCTTGACCCCTGCTACGAATGTAGCACCCCTGGGAGCTCTGGAAACCTTACTCACACGCAGGAACACAACAACAAAGAAGTGATTGTTATTTGGCTGCGATCTTCTGTAAGGTGGAGGTATTTCACCAGTCGGGCTGCTCCAGTTCGAGCGATAAATCGCTATGCCCTACCTCTCTAAAAACTTTTTTTTTTCAAACTATTTATTTAGTTATAAATAACTAACTAAACTAATTATTTATTTTAAAGCTCAAAATGGTTAATCGAACGATGGTGAAAGCCATGCTATTAGGTTTTTTAAGTTATAAATAAGTATTACACCACATCACATTCATTGCTCGGGATCTGTGTTAGAGACGTTGCTAAAATAGAAAGGCACTTGTTTATAGTGTTCCTAACCATACTGTTTATAACAGTACTAGCTGCGCCCGCGACTTCGTTCGCGTGGACTACATCCTTTTATGGTCGGTTTTACCCCTTTCTCCCCTAATATACGAAACAAAAAGTAGTCTATATTTTAATCCAAGTTTCGAGCTATATTTGTGCCAAATTTCATATCTCTAACTTCAAAAATAAACATTTTTCCATATAAACTTCCAAAGGTGGTATTACCCTCCTCCCCCCCTTATTTTTCTAATAAAAAGTAGCCTATGTCCGTTCTTGAGATTCAACGTATACCTATACCAAATTTCATCAAAATCGGTTGAGAGGTTTAAGCAGGAAAGCGTAACAGACACACAGACAGACAGACAGACAGAGTTACTTTCGCATTTATAATATTAGTAGGGAAGTAGGGATTATAGTCGTAGTAAGACCCAGACAACCAGACACAATAGAAAATGAATTGTATCTGGCTTTGAAAAAGACATTAAATGTTACTATGTTACACTGTTTTTCGCTACATTATATTCGTACCTACCTACTATTCACGGCTAAACGAAAAAAAATGTATACACAATACTGTATTTTATGTCCCCTGGTTTACGGAAACAAAAATGTGTTTTTGAAGTATACGTCCGTCCGTACAATACTGTTTTGTTTTGTAAAATACTCCTTTTTATCTTCTGCGACACTTAAATACTCTCTCTTTTCTCTACTCCCAAAAACGAAAGGCTTCGTTTTTAATGATTAATCTAAAGCTTGGGAGTTAAAACGTAGTTGTAAATTATAATATGTTTTTAAATTGTTTTATTCACATTCGAAGTGTGTTGGCTAATTATCAGGATTAAAAATTGCTATCCGTCATCGGATCCGACATATTTCGTTTTTGGAAGTAGACCGCCAGGTGCGTTTTAAAGATCTAAGCAAACAGCCAGCGTGCAGCCTCTTTGTTTTAAACTATTATGTATGTTGTGAAGAAAAAAAAAATCAAAGCGTATTATTAGAAAAGGGAAGCTAACTCGTTCAAAAACTCCATAGCTCGTTAGACAGTTCAAAAAAAATATAATATACGTATTTTTTCATTTTCCAATTTAAACAACACCGAGATAAAACGACAAGTTCGAGTATCGCTACTCTCTTTTTATTATTATGTATAATCTATGATCGCTACGTCACTGTTGCGAAAAAATGTCCACACTGATGACGTCACGCGTCAAATCAATTGGCTACTTGACAGTGTTAACAATAAAATATGAAAAGTGTTGGATATTTTAGCTTAAACTATTAAAGTTAACTAATCATTTCACATTTTTATTTTTGAATTAAAAGCGTAGTTAGTATTTTATTATTGCAAAATAAATTTACTTTTTTTATCTGTGTAGCAAAACAACCGAAACTGAAACCACCATTGCAATTCGGAAATGACAGCTGTCGGCGAAAATTATTTAATTTAATGTGGCGAAATGATGACTATTTTATGGATTACATTGAATTATTGTGTCTCTAACCGTATTAAGTATTTATTTAAACATTTTCCGTTTATGTAAATTAAGTCCTTCCTATGCATATCGGTTCGATGGCTAGAATGTTGACGTCATAATTCCAACAGTGAGGTGACCTGGCGTTTTTGCGCGCTTTTTAAATGTGTTATACCAAATTTTATTTTTCTCTGGTTATTTTCATTTTTTCCAGATAAACCGAATTGTTTGGGATATAAAATGAACGGGCGTACATTATACAATACTTTTTCAAATATTGTCAAGTAGTGTATCGCCGTTGTCTTTTGATTAGGTGGAAAATGCAAAAATACGTGTGCCATATTTTTGGATAATCTAACAGAACAGGGGAAAATCCCCGCCATAATCCTCGCCTGTATCCCCACTTCAATACTCACCCTACAAAACCCACTTTCACACAAAACATCACTATACACTTTCCCAGCGCAAAATAACAATAAAAGCATACAGTATCTCATTTTAGCCATTCTGTTCGGCCTCACTTTAAACACTGATTTTAATTCAACTGTATCTTATCAGAGATATCAATTATCAGCGATCGGTTTGACGAATAGGTAATTAATGATTGGTGAAGCACCTAATTCCATTGTTTATTCCGGTTCGTCTGCATACCGTTCGCCCCTTTTCTTTTTATTGTTATTGCAAAGTTAACACTACATTAGCTAGACATTAACTCGTTTATTCGTTAAGTCAGTCAGTCAGTTAAAATCCTGAAGATTTTTAATAAGCTACCAGAAAATATAAACACTAAAGGTACCTATTCATAGATTTAAGTCTCTGATAAAATAGAGGACTATATTGATGACTAGCGGTCCCGGCGAACTTTGTTTCGCCTTAGAGAATTTTCCTCGCTTTTCTGTTGAAATTTTTCAAATTTTACCAAGGATCCCTAATTGTAGCCTCTGTCAAATTGGACGAATGTAGCATTCTTTTGGTGAAAGAATTTTTTAAATCGGCCCAGTACTTTTTGAGCCTATTCATTACAAACATACAAAAATAGGTACAAATCTTTCCTCTTTATAATATTAGTATAGACAAAGATGTTTGGACTTGATAGCATTAAATATGTACACTAGACATAAGCTATATTATTAATACATTTTTTTTGCATGATTAGTACCATTGTGTCAGTTTTGAAAAGAGTAACTATCGAGTTTCTTGCCGGTTCTTCTCGATAAAATCAACATTCCGAACACGGTGGTAGTTGACTTAATTTGACAATTCGTAAATGTTTTTGTAAAAGTTTACATGAATAAAGATAAATAAATAATAAAAAATACGCAATGCTAGATTTAGGTACAAACAAAAGCTACTTAGCTAGTCATGTATTGGCATCAGAACTCAGAACGTTTGCAAAATTTCATCCTAATCGAAGACCGGGAAGTGGGTCAAATTAAGATTCCAAGATTTTCTTACATACATAGTTACTAGTGAAGATAATAAAAGAGTGTTTAAAATTGTTAAAAATAAAAGGCCATAGCCACGGAAAAGAAATGAAAAAGGTTTGTACTCGCAAATGACGTTTTAATTTAAAACGTTACGTAAACGTAAGTATAATCCCTACTAATATTATAAATGCGGAAGTAACTGTCTGTCTGTGTGTCTGTTACGCTTTCCTGCTTAAACCTTTCAACCAATTTTGATGAAATTTGGTATAGGTATACGTTGAATCTCAAGAACAGACATAGGCTACTTTTTATTAGAAAATAAGGGGGGGAGGGGGGTAATACTACCTTTGGAAGTTTATATGGAAAAAAAAATATTTTTGAAGTTAGAGATATGAAATTTGGCACAAATATAGCTCGAAACTTGGATTAAAATATAGACTACTTTTTGTTTCGTATATTAGGGGAGAACAGGGTAAAACCAACCATAAAAGGATGTAGTCCACGCGAACGAAGTCGCGGGCACAGCTAGTAAACTATATTAAGTCCATGCGTAAACGGTGCATCTAATCTTAGAGGCCAGATGGGGAGGCAAAATTGTTAAAGCTCTGGGGCGGCAAATGAGTAAATCTAGGACTGCCATTAATGAACATTTAAAGTAACCAATTAAGAGATACTGTAGTAAAATTAATTTATTTAATACATAAATTGCATGATTCATATATAGATATGACTAACAAATAATAATTTGATTTTATAAAAATTTTAAGACTTTCGCGTTCCATTTTAAACATTTAAAATAATTTAACGGGTCAAAACGCGACACCATTTTTATTTAGTAGTTAATACGAACTACTTACTGCAGCTCGTGATCACGGTTGGTGCAACCTAACCGCAACGTCGGGCAGTAAGTAGTTCGTATTAACTACTAAATAAAAATGGTGTCGCGTTTTGACCCGTTAAATTATTTTAAAAATTTAATTTTATGTTTTCAATTCTATGTATTGGTGTAGAATATTAAAATACTAGCGGTCCCGGCGAACTTCGTTTCGCCTTAGAGAATTTTTCCCGCTTTTCTGTTGAAATTTTTCAAATTTTACCAAGGATCCCTAATTTTGTAGCCTATGTCAAATTGGAAGAATGTAGCATTCTATTGGTGAAATATTTTTTTAAATCGGCAGTACTTTTTGAGCCTATTCATTACAAACATACAATCATACAAAAATAGGTACAAATCTTTCCTCTTTATAATATTAGTATAGATTTCGAAGCATTTTTTTTAAATTTGCAAAGGTTTTTAACTAAGCATTTGATTTCAATAAAATAAAAGCTTTATATTTTAATTAGATTTCTTTATTATAATTCACGATAAAGTTATCCTTAGCAATTATAAGCGTAACAATCGGTAATAATAAATATTGTAGGCGACGAATTTTTCAGTTATAATAGTACTTACCCAAGGCTAAGGGTACTTACTAAGTACCCTCTGCCGAATGAGTTTTGATGATTAAACTACAGTGATCGGTAAGTAGTAGGTACATTCGTTGCAGAAATGAAAACCATGGAATCGATAAAACCTTGGCATCTAAATAAAATTAGAATTCCTTTTGCACTAACGATACGGCATGATGGACTAAAATTAAAAAAGAAGCTTTAAATGGGTCCGTTAACGACCGTTCAAATGACGTTGGTCAATCGTTACTTTAACTTACTTTTACTGAAAAACATACGTTCGTAGCCGAATACCGTGAAAGAAACAGAATTAGATAAATGAGAAAATTGCAAAGAAACACCGATTTCAACTCTTCCTCACTCGTTCAAAACTTTGCCAAGTAATTCTCCTTTTTTCATTATTTTTGTATAGAATTAGTGGAAAATGGGGTGAAAACGGCGGACCGCAAGTCAGAAAAAAAACTGAATACCTACAAGTATATCAAAAACTCTCAAAACCATAAAAAAACCGGAGTTCAATTGATTGGTGTCATATGGCACCAAAGAATTAAAAAGGAAATAAAACGCTCACTGTTAGGGTTACCAACTTTTTTTTCAAGAAATAAAGTATATTTAGGTTTACGAAGAAAATTAAACAGTAGGTATTTCAGACATATGAACAGTATTTAAATTTTTTATTTATTTTAAACATATATTTTTAGTACTCCTCGCACAGCTCAATAATTTATCATCATTTTTAAAAATATCATACGCTTCACCACAACTACAGCTTAAATTAAAGTAAATTTGTAGCTCATTCTTAATTAAATTAATCGATGCTCTATTTCTGTCCTTGTTTGCATGACAATGAGTGACAGTCTTTTTTTTTAATAATTGTCCATTATACGGGAAAGGCAAAGGGATCTAAGCCCATGCTGCCAAGTCGCCTGTTTTGTAAAGGCGTTATATTACTAATGTGTTTGCATGTTGATGCTGAAAACAGTATATTGTATACTTTATTTTTGTTCAACAGTTAAATGTATAATCAAAATAAAAATAAATAAATGCGCCAGACAATCACACCAATCACCTGGTCTCAAACTAAGGTTTTCCCTTGTACTATGAGCACCAGACGACGAATACCAACTGGGGGCGTCATCCCAGCACACCCAGACTCAAGTCAATTTAGAAAAGTTCGTTTCCAAATTGACCCGACCGGGAATCGAACCCGGGACCTTACGCGCTTTGGCCGAATTGAGTGAAAAACAGTATAATACTGTTTAAAACAGTATAGTTGGTAACCCTACTCACTTCAACTATCAATTTTAACATTAGAAAACCGTGTGTTCGCGTGTTTCCTCGCCTGCCCCGAACGAGGTCATCAAACTAGATAGATAATATTAATGTCTAATACCTGTTTAATTGAATTCACTCATCGCTATCTATGTACCCAACCGTGTCTCCTTATCTTAATAGAAACGCCTCTGTTTGACATTTTATTTGCCGTATTTAAAATCAAGCGCTAATGACGTTAAAACTTTTAAAATATATTTTGTCTGGTTTCAATATTTCTCAAACTCTAACTCAAACTCAAATAGTTATTTCTTCAAGTAGGTTACATGTAACACTTTTGAATCGTCATTGAATACAATGCAAAGTGATTCTACTGGCCGGTTCGGAACCTATATCTACCGAGAAGACACCGGTGAGAAACTCAGCAGATTAGTTACAGTGGCAGTATCTAACTTATAGCTATGTGTAGAACACTTTGGACCAAGTCATATAGTTTGATTTTGATAGGTGAAAAAAGCATTAAGTATTATTTTATTTTAATAGGTAAGCTGGAGCAGACCATTCTCCTAAGGTGGCACCTGTTTTTTGAAATTTGAATAAGGGTCCGTTCCAGTTGTGCATAGCAATACATTATACAATGCGTAAGCTAAAAACTACTGACGGACGACTGATGACAGCTGATATGGAAAGTAAATATGAAAATGGAATAAACGACGGCGGTTGGAAAAAACGGATAGTAATTTTTGAGACATTACGATTTTTTTTTATATTTCACTTCAAGATTGAATAAAGACTACTTTTTGTTTCGAATATTAGGGGAGAAAGGGGTAAAACTAACCATGAAAGGATGTAGTCCACGCGAACGAAGTCGCGGGCACAGCTAGTTTAATATATTTTTTATTGACTGGGTGTCTGGCAAGCTGCCGAAATTATAATTATTGTATTTTTTAAGTTCGTTTATAAATCCTACACTTGCTAATAATTAAACGCTGGAGTGGTCTATGTATTTGTAAATGTACATTCTTTTTTTGTTAATTATTATTATTTTTTCTTTTAACATAATAAAAATGTTTCCCTGATATTTTAGATTTCAGTCAGCTTATAATTTTCATAATTCCTACGAAACTAACCGTATGTCTTGGTTCAAAATTAGTTTTAAATTAGGTTTTTTTAATGAAAACTGCATAGTTTCTTGCATTGATACCTTCTCTGTTATAGATTACGAACCGGAGGTATCTTCATCTGATTTAAATATATAAACGTTTCATATATATTACTGACTAGCGGCTGCACGCGACTTCGCACGTGAGGGGTTAGACTTTTCTAGCTATAAAATATAGCCCCACTAACACTCAGGGTAAATGTAATTTTCCAATGGGTAAATATGTTTTTAAATCGGAACAGTAGTTTTTAAGTTTATTAATAACAATCTTGCACACAAAGATACAAATCTTTCCTCTTTATAAGGTTTCAAAATTCAAAATTTTCAAAATTAATTTTTTTTTCTGACACCACTGGAAAGAACAAAATTGATCTTTCAATCAAATAAAGTAAATGAACAATTCAGTTTAATTCAAAGTTACTTTATTAATGTAAATTACATCTGTAATATTTATGAAACGTCTATAAAACGTAAATGACGCTACCTCCGGTTCGGAACCTATAACTTACAGAGAAGATCCCGGCAAGAAACTTTGTCGTCCATATTACAAATAAAGCTGAACTTATAACTAACTAGGTGCGCCCGCGACTTCATTTCGCGTGGACTGCATGTTTTCAAAACAAAAAGTAGCCTATGTCCGTTCTAGAGGTTCAATGTATACCTATACCAAATTTCATCAAAATCGGTTCAGAGGTTTAAGCGGGAAAGCGTAACAGACAGACAGAGTTCATTTCGCATTTATAATATTAGTTGGAATTTTGCACTAAAACATACATACATACAGTATGGTGTAGAAATTAAAAAAATATATTAATTATTCAAAGAAATGATGCATATTTTAAAGAAACATTTAAGTCGATTTTATTATTTTTATTGTACTAAACGCCGTACTAGCGAACTTTAAATATTAGAAACAGAAAAAGACAATCGATTAAGAATCCAGGTGTCTTCGATTCCGTGGTTTTCAAACATTTCTGCAACGAATGTACCACGGGCCGATAAGTATGTAGTTCTAAACATATTCGGCAGAGGGCACTTACCGAAAGGCTAACGGTGGATACAGCAGAAAAATTTCATCGCCTACGATAACTTGCGGTTAGCTCAGTTGGTAAGAGCAGCACGCGCGATACGTGAAGGTCGTGGGTTCGATTCCCGCACCGCAAGGGGAGATACAATTTTTCTGTTTCTAAAATTTAAACATTTAAGTATACATCTATATAGAATTAATTAACAAACTGTAATCTGTGTCTTGATGCTTTCTCTGTCCCTATATCCCTATGTACGCTTAAATCTTTAAAAATACGCAACGGATTTTGATGCGGGTTTTTTAATAGATAGAGTGATTCAAGAGGAAGGTTTTTATTTGCAATAAAAAATACAAAAGCCAATATTTTTAAGTATTTACATTACATCCATGCGAAGCCGGGGCGGGTCGCTAGTTAATTAATAAAAGATTTCTTTCATTCTCATTTTTGAAAGATAGGCGGACGAAAAAAGATATACATAAGGGTTTCAAGAGATCCTAAAATGTTTATTCTTTTGGTATAAAGAATCCAAAAAAAGGTGATTGACATAGCTACTCATATTGCACAATTTTTAAACTTAACAGGTGACTTTATGGAGTGTTTGGTTAGTGTATCAAACCCTTATCACGTTATCAATGTGATAAGACTCGGGAATTTGAAATGTACACAAGACCGGCTTACGTCGAGATGAAATTGGTTTGCTCTAAGATTATATGATGGAAGATTCCGAGTCCTCGTGTGTTTAGGCTTTTGAGGTAAAATTGAGGTTAATTACGAAACCTAATTAAAATATTGGAACTTACTCGGCGTGGCAACAGATTTGTAAGGTTAGCATAATAAATTACCTTATTCAAAACCTGCCCCTTATTCGTTTATTTTAGTTTAGAATGAACACCATTATTTACTTTTTTCTGGGGGTTGATTTATAAATAACTAGCTGTGCCCGCGACTTCGTTCGCGTGGACTACATCCTTTCATGGTCGGTTTTACCCCTATCTCCTCTAATATTAAATACAAAAAGTATCCAAGTTTCGAGCTATATTTGTTCAAAATTTCATATCTCTAACTTAAAAAATAATCATTTTCCCATATAAACTTTCAAAGGTGGTATTACCCCCATCCCTCTCTTATTTTCTAACATAAAGTAGCCTATGTCCGTTCTAGAGGTTCAACGTATACCTATGCCAAATTTCATCAAAATCGGTTGAGAGGTTTAAGCGGGAAAGCGTAACAGGCAGTCAAATAAACAGACAGACAGACAGAGTTACTTTCGCATTTATAATATTAGTAGGGATATAAATAATATTACTTATTTGATAATATCACTTAGGCTATAGAAATTTTCTAATATTAAATAGCTTCCCAGTCGCCCCCGAGATAGGATTTTTCATTCCCATTTGCCTCCGGTGGCAATCCATGTGATAGCAACTGGGAATAGACGGCCTTTTTAATGTTAGGGCTTAGCTGTATGTTAAAATAGGAGAAATCATTTTACAAATATTGTTTTTTTAATCTGTAATACAATTTAATAAAAATTATATATCATCATAACACTAAAATTATCTCAACATTTATTACATACAATTTTTTTTTCAACAAAGCAAAACATTGTTCAATAGACTCCACTATCAATTTTATATTAATTACAAATTCACATGCCAAGCAAATACATTTTAATCGAAGATGATATAAATGTCAAAATTCATCAAAGCAAGAAGGCTCTGTGTAAATTTGTAAATTAACGACACGTAATCGGTTGGAGAAAACCGGAAAGTCATTTTCCCATGCTCTCAAACTACATCCCAGAGCTCCTGGAAAGGTTGAAAACCAGCGCAGACAGGGAGTTCGGCTCCGTGTCTGCATTAGCCGAACCATTTCATTTTGTCTTCCTGTGTAGTAGCGTAAGATAGTTTAAGTAGAAATGATGTAGTAGTTTAAGGAAAAAGACAATAAACAATTTTTATTTTTATTTTATTTTTATTTTTTTATTTTTGATACTTTGTAAAATATTGGTACCGGGCATCACTCGACCAGTGAATCAACATCCCTATATTAAGCAAGCCATTTTCAATTACTTACGCGGTAATGTAATAACTACCTATTTGCTTCAAGATAAGGTGTGAAGTCAAATAAATTCTTATCATCTCTTATCACTGCCATACTGCTGTTTTGTCTTGTGAATAATGCAAAGAGTTTTTATGTCACGAGGAATGAACAACGGAAAATATTTACACGAGTGTCTTAACATTTGAATAACTAATCCTTTGATAATAATTCAGCCATTTTGGCGCCTCATCTGGGCACAGAGAAAGAGGCCTTTTTGTAAGGAAGGGAAATGCATTGGCGCGCCGTACCGCTGCCTGGGGAAAAAAGACAAAAAAAATAAATTTTCTCTTCACAAAGGTAACTTTACAAATAAAACACAAAACAATAACAGCATGTACAATACGTTACATTTTGACGACCTCCGTAGCCGAGAGGCGAGCAGGCCTGACTTTGGTGAGCGCCATCTCTGAGGTCCCGGGTTCGATCCCCGGTCGGGTCAATATGGGAAACGAACTTTTCTATATTGTCTCGGGTCTGGGTGTTGTGGTACCGTCGTTGTTTCTGATTTCTGTTACACAAGTGCTTTAGCTACTTACCATAGAATCAGAGCAATGTATGTGATGTTGTCCAATATTTAAAAAAAAAAAAATTTAAATAACCTTTGTTAGAGACTGTCCATACAAGGGTAGGGTAACCCGTGTGACGGATCGCCAGGCCCTCACCCACTGATGCATTGGAGTAACGTATATGTATTTATCATTAATGTGTATACATACATATGTTGTGTTGCATTGTACCTAAGATAATACTGCCAATAGATTTTCCGTAACTTCATAAAAAAAAGACTTCAAGGTAAGGGCGACAAGTAAAGTAACAGCTTTATTATGCTGTATTTGTCGTCCTTAAGCTAGGACCTCATTACCACTTAACATCAGGTGGGATGAGGTCAATGTTTAAGTGTAATAAAAAAAAAAACGACAGCGGCATGTGTGGAACTTCCCGGCTCTGAAAAGACTGGAGGGTACCTATTTCAACCCTCTCGCACCTCTTAATGCCTATTGATGGCGCCATGAGAATATAGTTTAACTACATGATGATGATTATGATGACCTCTGTAGCCAAGAGGCGAGCGGGCCGGACTTTGGCGTCGGAGATGGCGCTCTGAGGTTCGATCCCCGGTCGGGTCAATATGGGAAACGAACTTTTCTATATTGTCTCGGGTTTGGGTGTTGTGGTACCGCAGTTGTTTCTGATTTCTGTACCACAAGTGCTTAAACTTCTTATCACAGAATCAGAGCAATGTATGTGATGTTGTCCCATATTTATTTATTACTAGCTGTGCCCGCGACTTCGTTCGCGTGGACTACATCCTTTTATGGTCGGTATTACCCCTTTCTCCCCTTATATTCGAAACAAAAAGTCTATATTTTAATCCAAGTTTCGAGATATATTTGTGCCAAATTTCATATCTCTAACTTCAAAAATAAACATTTTTCCATATAAACTTCCAAAGGTGGTATTACCCCCCTCCCCTCCTTATTTTCTAATAAAAAGTAGCCTATGTCCGTTCTTGAGATTTAACGTATACCTATACCAAATTTCATCAAAATCACAGACAGACAGACAGACAGACAGACAGACAGACAGACAGCAGCAGCAGCAGCACTTTCGCATTTATAATATTAGTAGGGATTTATTACGACCACAGCGACAGAGAAAGAGGCTTACTATCAAACACATTAGCAATGTATAACTCTGATAAACGTAACCAACTCACTTTGAATGCGAAAAAAGCGTTGAAATATATATTTTATCAAAACAAAAACCAAATTTCGAATCCCAAATTTTCGATTATTCTCTAAAAACGAAACTTTTCGTTCGTTTCGTTTTTAGCAGTAGGCCTAATGTTTTCCAATTCCATCTCGTAAGAGCTTGGCATAAAACAGACAGACTTGAGTTTGGATGTAAAATGAGGTATTTTAAGAGAGGTAGACGTGGATTAACTCGACTGGTGAAATACCTCGGCCCTACAGAAGACCGCAGCCAAATAACTGTGTAAATGTAAGTAATCGTTAAAATTAAATTTTTCTGTTTCATTAATCAGTAGTATTTATCATTAATCAGTGTTTAAACTATCGATACACTACTGATAATCGAAAGTAGATCGGCCACATACCTTAGTAGTTAGGTCTGATGGAGCCGCTTGTCTCATGCGACGCTACAACTCAAACGTTCCGAACATTCGCCGTATGTCTGTACTATTAGCGATTTTATTATTTTTATAGTACTTTACGCCGTACTAGCGAACTTTAAATATTAGAACCAGAAAAATTCATCTCCCCTTGCGGTGCAGGAATCGAACCCAAGATCTTCACGTACCGCGCGTGCTGCTCTTACCAACTGTGCTAACCGCGTGTTATAGTAGGCGATGAAATTTTTCTGCTGTATCAACTGTTAGCCTCCGGTAATTGCACTCTACCGAATATGTTTAGAACTACATACTTATCGTATCGTATTATTAGCGGTTCGCGCATCGCACCGCTGGACGCACCGCTAGACGCCCCACTAGACACCCCGCTCGACGCGCCGCGTCTTCTCAACTGTGCTCTAAAAGAACTTAATGATGGTGTCATCAATGCTTTTAAAAAGTAATAAGATATTAGAAACAGTTTTACAATTTACAAGTCTTCTCAGTTTAACACAAATCTTCTCAAAACTTCTTAATTCTTCTCAATCCTGTAGAGCCTGCATCCGTTCATAAAGAGAGCAACTCCATGACAGTGTTTATCGGCAATACTGTCGACGGATAGCTCTCTTCATTAACAGATTACACCGACGAATCTTCTTCTTGATTCTTCTTTACTCCTTCATTGTTCTTTCAAGATATACATAGATACTCATCATTATGAAACGTAACCAAACTAAGTTACCAATTATAATTTCCTCCACCTTACAGAAGACCGCAGCCAAATAACAATCACTTCTGTGTTGTTGTGTTCCTGCGTGTGAGTAAGGTTTCCAGAGCTCTTGGGGGGTGCTACATTAGTAGCAGGGGTCAAGACTTCAAGGTAAGGGCGACAAGTCCAGTAACAGCTTTATTATACTGTACTTGTCACCCTTAAACTAGGACCTCATAACTACATAACATCAGGTGGGATGAGGTCAATCTTGAAGTGTAATATAAAAAAATAATACCAAATACTATTGATACCAAAGGGAGCCTATTCATGGAGGAAATGAGACTAATATTTCTTAATTTGCACTTTTATAATAATTACATCAGTAAAATCCATAAGATAAAAATTATTCATGTTAAAATTAGGAAACTGCCATTTTGAATCACATCTGTCTTTGATTACCCTTAAATATATGGATATTTTGAATTTTGATGACTTTCTGAAATATTAATTAAATCACAAACAAAAAAAAATCAACCAAATAAAACACGTAATCATAGTTTGCAAATTCCTAGTAGTCATCTAAACATATTAAATAAACTAGCTGTCCCGGCGAACTTCGTAACGCCTATTTTTTTAGTTTCTAACCTTTTAAACCTTCCCTGGACCTCCACAATTATTTCAGAACTAAGATTAGCCAAATCGGTCTAGCTGTTCTCGAGTTTTAGCGAGACTAACGAACAGCGATTCATTTTTATATATAAGAAGATTAATATTTTAAATTAGATATAGCTACCTACTCGCAGAGATTCGGAATAACAATGCGTTTTATAAATACTAATAAATACTATATTATGGCTTATCAGCATTTATTTTAATCTATCTTCCGGCAATTTTATGTTTATCACTTATTAAATGACAGATAACCTATTGTTGTAGTAGATTGGGTACTTTTTTTGTTCAAACCGACTGTAGGACTTTTAAAAGTATTGGTGTTATTCAAAAGCATTAAAGGTGATTTTGTTGGTACAGTCGACAGCAAGTAAAAGGTATACAATTGTAGTGCGATTTAATTCTTATTGGCACGACATAAAGTCCAAAGTATGTAGTCTGAAGTTATTTTGTCTACCAACTAGACTTAATGTTTCTGCACTTATATTTTTTATTTGTGACTGAACTGAAGTTGTCTATTTTAAGCGTTATTATTATGATCAAAAGTTAAGTTTCAATCATGTTAATTTAGTTCTATAAACAAAATAATATTCAAAATAACATAACATTTCTTTAAACTTGTTTTTAGAACTTGATTGATAGCGAAATTGCTGGCAAAACCAGCAGTTTCGCCATATTTACATACATTTGACTATATATTGAAAAACGAAGCATCCATAGACACAAATAATAATATTTGAAAGGGAAGACCCAACCTTTATAACATTGTACATAATAGTAAATTACCAAATTTTAGTTAGAATTCCTAAATGTTTATATAATGTAATTTTCTCCGGCTGTCTAATAAATAAATAACAAGAAATAATGAACATTTAATTGTGATAAAAGAACGAATAATATGGTAAAAATATCTCCAAGTGATGGTGTCGTTATGACGTTATAGCATGTCCCATAAACTAAGCAAATGGCGATATTTTAGAAAACCATTTCAAGCTTCGCTTAGGAAATACCAAATACGTCTTTAAAGAAGAAGCTGAAATAAAATTAATTAATGTTTACAAAACCATAACTTACTTAACTTACTTATTAGTATGTTCACAATTTAACATAGGCACATTTATGTAGTAGCATTAATAAACAGTCACAAAAAAAATAAAAAGTAGATCATATTTTGATCCAAGTTTTGACCTATAATTGTGCCAAATTGAATTTAAAAATAAACGTTTCCCAAATATTCCAACTCTCAAGGGCGGTATTACCCGCATCGCCCGTTATTTTATATCGCACTATAGAGATTCCACGTATACCTATACCAAATTACATCAAAATCGGTTCAGTGGTTTAGGCGTGAAAGCTGGACAGACAAACAGACAGACAGAGTTACTTTCGCATTTATTATATTAGCATTTGCTGAGGTGGAACCTAATTGACCACATTATGTTTCTGTGTGTGAGTATTTCTGTTTTTTTTTTTAATCGTATTGTGTGTCAATAAACATTTTTCTATTCTATTCTATTCTATGGATATTAAAGGTTTGATTGCTTAGTGTTGGTAGTTGCATTGAATAGATGCAACCAATTAATGCAAATGCAAAAAAAAAAAATATTTCACTGTTGGAAAGCTACACTATCCCTGTGGAATGGAGGCTATAGCTTTTTTATTTAATAAGCATGCATACTAGAATTCCAATAATGTAGGCAAAGGTGTAAAAAGGAAAAGATTATGAACCGATTTGACAAAATATTTCACTGTTGGAAAGCTGTACTACACTTGTGATCTAGGTTATGCCTATTAAACAAAAAACAGGAATTCATACTATATAATGTAAGCCAGTGTGTAAAAATGAAAAGATGCGAAACCGATTTAATTTTTGTTTTTCACTATTTTAAAGCTATTTTATACTCAGATTATACACTTTTTTTATTGCTATTTTTGTTTAAAACTGGAACCAAACTTCCAATAAAATAAGCCAAGGTTTTAAATTATATCTACATATCCGAAACCGTATAGATACTATATATAAATACTATATAATATATAAATACCAATTACAGTTAGTTTTCCTCATTTAGTATCTGCTAACACGGCATTGCACAATTTTTGTACTAATTTGTATTTGGTCAGCTGCTTGCAAGTATGTCAATTGAGAACGCCAATATTGTATTAGGTATTTTATTAACTGACTTCACTATATAGTATAAAACAAGGTCGCTTCTGTCTGTCTGTCCACGTGTATTCATATGCATGTAGTAAAAATACACTCCAATTTTATTTATATATATAAATTTCTTAAAATTATGCATCAGATTTTAATGCGATTTTTAAAATAGATAGGCCACTGCCTATATAAAATTTCTGGTCTCAAACTAAGGTTTTCCCTTGAGAAAACATGGAAAACGGATACTAACTGGGGGCATCAGCCCAGCTCACCCATGTTTAGATACATACCTAAATCCTTACAAATTTTAGTACAAAAAGGCTGAAAATTCAATGGATCTTCATTGCACTCGTAAGGAAACGGGGTGGGTCGCTAATTTACAAATATTACGTTGAATTCTAACAATCAATAGGATTTTTATAAAAACTTCCAACCCCGTTTTGGAGTTTCTTAAAATACGTTCTTAGCGAATAGCGTAGATTGTCTACCTTCCGAGTTTCAAGTTTGTAGGTATTTTAGTTTTTCAAATATCGTCAGTCAGTGCATGGTATTTCGCACATTTAAAGAAATATTTTAATAAGCACCTTCTTTATTATTTTTGGTGACAGAATTACCAATGTATGTCGGTTAAGCCAATACGTTCACTTATTAACTTTTTCAACCACTAATTATTTAGGTTAAGTTAGTATTTTGTAGTGGGTCTGTCAAATAGAACCCATTGATATATTAGAGATATAGCAATTCATCGTTCGAACTGGAGCAGCCCGACTGGTGAAACACCTCCACCTTACAGAAGACCGCAGCCAAATAACAATCACTTCGGTGTTGTTGTGTTTCCAGAGCTCCTGGGGAGTGCTACATTAGTAGCAGGGGTCAAGCCTTCATGCTACCGTGAAGGGCAACAAGTCCAGTAATAGCTATATTATGCTGTACTTGTCACCCTTAAGCTAGGACAACATTACCACTTCACATCAGGTGGGATGAGGTCAATCTTGGAGTGCAATAAATAAAAAAAACATACACCACTGTTGATTCTAAAATTCCATAAAACAAGAGCTAAATCCAGTTTGGTATCAAGACAAAGCCTGTAACATACTCTGATCTATACTAATATTATAAAGAGGAAAGATTTGTTTGTTTGTTTGTAATGAATAGGCTTTGAAACTACTGGACCGATTTCAAAAATTCTTTTACCGTTGCGAAGCTACATTTACACTGAGTAACATAGGCTATATTTATTGCTATGAAACACTAAGTTTACGCGTACGAAGTCGCGGGCGGCCGCTAGTATTACATAAAACATTTAACAAAACTGCATCCTCTTACCCCCACTTACCCAAACGGCGTTTCAAAGACCATCGAATACAGAAGCGGTAAAGCAAACAGCTCTACCGTGGACAATCAATTCACACCTGCGACATTTAAGGCCAGATGTAACTGGAAACCAATTTGGGTGTCACGTTTTTGTAACGTTACGTAACTGGGTAAATTAGTTCTTATGGTCTGGACATAAGAGTGGTTCAAAGTTTAAAATGTGTAGTCTGACCTGTTCTATTGCGTACAAACATTTCTTAATAATATTTTACCGTTTTTACTAGATCTAAGTACCATTGGACGACCTCCGTAGCCGAGAGGCGAGCGGGCCTGACTTTAGCGATCGCCATCGCTTTCGATTTCGAGGTTCCGGGTTCGATCCCCGGTCGGGTCAATATGGGAAACGAACTTTTCCATATTGTCTCGGGTCTGGGTGTTGTGGTACCGTCGTTGTTTCTGATTTCTGTAACACAAGTGCTTAAGCTACTTACCACAGAATCAGAGCAATGTATGTGATGTTGTCCAATATTTATTTATTTATTTATTGGGCGATGTTTTACTATTGCTGGATTCGGAGGGTAGAGAAAGAATGTTATAGTTGATACCGTTTGTTTTGTTTTGTTTTCCCATGGCGCCAACCAAAGGCGATGAGAGCGTGGGGGGAGTTTTTAGTGCGGGTAGTCTTCGCCCCTTCTGGGAGGGGGAGTCCCCACACACGCCACTGCCGTCCCCAAGGCAGAGCAGTACAGTGAGAAAATGCATTTTGTCCCGTTTAAAGAAAATGGTAGAGAATATGAGACCTACTTTTTTTTTACAGACTCTATCTCCCGTCTTTAGATAACGCTATGATTCCGCCAATGTCAAGTGTTAAAAGAAATGTTATTTATAAGCTAATTTCTCTGTCATAATATGCAATTGGCTACTTGACAGTTTTTGAAAAAGTATTGCCTGTTCATTTTGACGACCTCCGTAGCCGAGAGGCGGCCTGACTTTGGCGAGCGCCATCTCTGAGGTTCCGGGTTCGATCCCCGGTCGGGTCAATATGGGAAACGAACTTTTCCATATTGTCTCGGGTCTGGGTGTTGTGGTACCGTCGTTATTTCTGATTTCTGTAACACAAGTGCTTAAGCTACTTACCACAGAATCAGAGCAATGTATGTGATGTTGTCCAATATTTATTTATTTATTTATTTATTTATTGGGCGATGTTTTACTATTGCTGGATTCGGAGGGTAGAGAAAGAATGTTATAGTTGATACCGTTTGTTTTGTTTTGTTTTCCCATGGCGCCAACCAAAGGCGATGAGAGCGTGGGGGTAGTTTTTAGTTCGGGTAGCCTTCACCCCTTCTGGGAGGGGCAGTCCCACACACGCCACTGCCGTCCCCAAGGCACCGGTACGGAGCGAAAATGCATTTTCTCCCCTTTCAAAAAATGGTAAAGAATATGAGGCCTACTTTTTTTTACAGACTCTATCTCCCGTCTCTAGAAAACGCTATGATTCCGGCAATGTCAAGTGTTAAAAGAAATGTTATTTATAAGGTAATTGCTCGGTCATAATAGGCTACTTGACATAAGAGGCTAAATGACAGTTTTTGAAAAAGTATTGTAAAATGTGCGCCCGTTCATTTTAAGTCCCAAGCAATTGGATTTATGACTACCACATAACATCAGGCAGTCGATCTTGAAGTACAATATAAAAAAATATAAATAAACAGAAACAATACTCATTAGAGCTACAGTAAATTAAACAACAATACAACAAACCCCCTTAGTTCCAAGGATGTCAACAAACAGATTAGAAAAAAAGTCGAACACGACATATACAGGCCTAGCAAACGCAACGCGACTAAATTTTATCGCGCTCTTAACAAACGTCAAAATCGATTGAAGTCAGTGCGTCAGCTGCTGATTGGCTGAAAATACGAAAGCGGTGTGCTATTAGCCAATCAACAGTATCGAAACTTTTGTCGTCTCATGCGACAAATTTGATGTTCTGCGCATGCTAGGCCTGCATGATAAATTTCAAAACCAATAGCCTAGCTTGCGTAATACGTCAAATTTCTCGCAAGGGACGACAAAAGTTTCTATACCATTGATTGGGTGATACACCGTACTCGTATTTTCAGCCAATCAGCAGTTGACGCATTGATTTTTACATTTTATAAGAACGCGATAAAATTTACTCGCATGGCGCATGCTAAGCCTGCAAGATGCGCTAATATTGAACTGTCGGGATTTTTTATTTTTAGGGTTCCGTAGCCGAATGGCAAAAAATGGAACCCTTATGGTAGGGTTCCACATACTTAGAACTAAAACTCAATTTTTTTTTATCAAACCCATACGTGTGGGGTATCTATGGATAGGTCTTCAAAATTATATAGAGGAGAGATGCTTCCAAAGTAGACAAAATGTTGCCCCCCCCCCTTCTCACTTTTAAAATAAGAGAATGAGAACATTTAAAATAATTTAACGGGTCAAAACGCGACACCATTTTTATTTAGTAGTTAATACGAACTACTTACTGCCCGACGTTTCGGTTAGGTTGCACCAACCGTGGTCACGAGCTGACTGGTCTTGCTCGCCTTCGTCTGTTCGGGGGAGCTTGCAAATCTTCATCCACCCGCACATTGTCACATAACAAAATGTTATTGAAGTCACTGCGACACACTACACTGACTGTAACCGGAATTGTTTTTGATCGTTCTAATCGCGGTAAACATTTATTAATCACAATTAAATTATTTTAAATGTTTAAAATGGAACGCGAAAGTCTTAAAATTTATAAGAGAATGAGAAAACTAAAAAAATATATGATGTACTTTTCCATGCAAACTAAATGCGAAAATTGGATCGAACGAGATCTAGTAGATAGTCTATTTTTAATTCGTCATAAATCGTAAACCGCAATTTACCTTTAATTCAATCAAGTCAAATATAAACTTTTATATTATGTTACTTGCTGCTACGGAACCCTTCATGGGCGAGTCCGACTCGCACTTGGCCAATTTTGTTCAAAGACGAACATTTGCTGCAAATGGCGTACAAGACACGCAACTGTGAACAATTGGAAATAAATAACAAGAAGGCAATACATTTAATAGTTTATAGCAATTCGTAACTTGTGGTAAAGTCTCTTTGCGTAAATTCTTGCGAGTTGGTCTCGTACGATTTCGCCTTTCATTGGAAGCTGCAACTATTTTTTATTTTGATAATAGTCAGAAGGATTAATCCCAAAAACGAAACGAACAAAGGAAAGGTCACGTTTATGAAGATAAATCAAAAGTTGGGGAATTATTTCTGCTATTTATTATTATTAATTTTGTTGTAATCCACACTCACATTTTTACTGTTACCGCACCCATAAACGAACTATCTGCATGACCCAACGGTTGACTGGTAGGGAATGCTCCTAGCATTAAGTCCACCTTTTGTACTTTTTTTTGTGCAATTATAAAACGTGCTTTTTTTTTTGCATCTTTATACTAATACTAGCTGTCCCGGCATACTTCGTAACGCCTATTTTTTTACTTTCTAACCTTTTAAACCTTCCCTGGACCTCCACAATTATTTCAGAACTAACATTAGCCAAATCGGTCTAGCTGTTCTCGAGTTTTAGCGAGACTAACGAACAGCGATTTTTTTTTATATATAAGAAGATAAAGAGGAAAGATTTGTTTGTTTGTTTGTAATGCTTATTCATTACAAAACTACTGTACCGATTTCAAAAATTCTTTCACCATTAGAAAGCTACATTCACCTTGAGTTGAGGTGTTATTCGTGATTTCTGTAACAGAAATGCTTCAGCTTTTGTGGATTTTTCCACATTTTCCATTAAATCTTCGCTCCTATTGGTCAGCGTTATTTTATCTAAATATATAAAAGGAGAAACTGACTGACTGACTGACATATCAACGCACAGCCTAAACGGCTAAACATAGGCACTTGAAATTTGGAAAAGACGTAGCTTAGGTACCGTAGAGGTGCACTAAGAAAGGAATTTCCGAAGTTCTCACGGGACCGGGAATTAGCGGGTTTGTATGAAAAATCTAAACCGCTTAAGTGAGATACTTGAAATTTGGCATGCAGGTACCTTAGTAAACTTAAAGCTTTGTTACAAAAGGATATTGCAAAAATCCCACGGGAACGGGAGTTAGCGGGAAAAAACTGGAAAAACCCTGTAGTTCACGCAAACGAATCCGCGGGCACAGCTAGTACAGCCTAAAGCCTTCCTCGATAAATGGTCTATACAATACACAAATACTTCTATACTTCAAAACAGTAGTTTCTGAGATTAGCAAATTCAAATAAAAAACTCTTCAGCTTTATAATAATACCTATTATACACAGTTATGACAATAAATGATTATGTTATCTTATCTAAAATCCCGATAAATTGAATCGACCCTGCTGTTCCTACATTACCCTTCACTTGCATGGTATGGCCCTGGGTAGGAACATAAAAGAGTGGTGGGTAGGTGGCAGAGACCCCAAACTTTGACCAGGCGTGAGATATGTCCATATAGGTTTTTGCATACTATCTTTAAGATAAGATCATTTTCAAAATTCACCGAAACGATTGTCAATGTGATAAGTAAAATTGTGACGTCACGTATTAATATCTTCAAAGAAAATCTATGAAAGAATCGTCTTTTGATAACAATTTAAAAGTATTTAAACCAGTCAACATCCTACTAAAGATTCTGCAAAGCATTCGTAGAGTCTTAGCAAAAGTAACGGTGCCATAACCTCGCCTTGGCGAGTCCGACAATCAAATTAGTCGTTCGTGCGGTACTTGTTCACATAGTTAGTGCTGGCTCGATAATTGAACTACTACGGGCTTTTGCTAGTGGATAGTCTTGCTGAGACGTGGAGTTAAAGTGGAACACTTCTTTTATATTGAGACAACACAGACTTTTAAAGACCGAAGAACTGTTACAGCTTCGCAGGTTTAAGCTCAGTGTCGTGATTAGAGCCCTGATCGGACACTGCAATCTAAAAAGACACCAATACACTTGGAACTGAGTGACTCTGACGTCTGCAGATACTGCAAGGAGGAAAACGAAACACCGTTGCACCTATGTGATTGAGGTTCTTTTGCTACAATCGAAGCATCCACCTGGGATGACAAAAACAATCAGAGAAGCTAAAACCTCTGAAAGCCCTTTGATCCATAAACGAAGCATCCGCCAATTGCACATGCAGCTGAGTGACTCTGGTCATCTGGCAGATTCTGCAAGTGATAACTATATTCCCATAGCGCCATATAGGCAGCAGGCCTAGAGCCGGACACGGCAAACTAAAAAGACACCAATGTCATATGAAGCGGAGTGACTGATGTATGCAAATTCTGCAAGGAGGAAAAGAAAACACCCCTTTATATCCTATGTGACTGTGAATCTTTGATGCACAAACGACGCATCCATTTGGGACGACACATAGGCCAACCGGAGGATGTAAAAACTCTGTAAGCCAGGAAGATACTAGACTTTCTAGAATCAACCCGGCTAAAGTAGTTATTTTAAATTGGAGGCGAGTCGCAATAGATCTGATAGGCCGCAGAGACCACAATTCACTCAAACTGTACAGCTTTAAATAACTTTGATAATAGTCAGCTCTCTGGATTGACCCAAAGATGGTGGCTCTAATACCCACTTAGAACGAACATTCGTGTAATGCATGAAATATATAAATACCCGTAATAGTATTGTACGGTTGAGGTAGTTCTTATGCGCATGACATAAGTAGTACATAAGGGCGGTGCCATAATACGTGCTGCTAATTGTACATAGCATTAAACATAAACATTTATAAATGAATAGTAAAAACAGAATCAAAGTCGGTCAATAACTTAACGAGTTATATAACCACTAGCTGTGCCCGCGACTTCGTTCGCGTGGACTACATCCTTTCATGGTCGGTTTTACCCCTTTATTACCCCCTAATATTCGAAACCAAAAGTAGTCTATATTTTAATCCAAGTTTCGAGCTATATTTGTGCCAAATTTCATATCTCTAACTTTAAAAATAAGCATTTTCCCATATAAACGTTCAAAGGTGGCATTACCCCCCCCCCCCCTTACTTTCTAATAAAAAGTAGCCTATGTCCGTTCTTGAGATTCAACGTATACCTATACCAAATTTCATCAAAATCGGTTGAGAGGTTTAAGCAGGAAAGCGTAACAGACACACAGACAGACAGACAGAGTTACTTTCGCATTTATAATATTAGTAGGGTTAGTAAAAACAGAATCAAAGTCGGTAAATAACTTAATGAGTTATATAACCATTTAAAGCAAACATATCTGTTTAGCTCACGAAAATAGGTTATTCTTTGGAAGCTGCAAGGCTTTCGTGGTCACTGACGTCATTTGTGGGTGTTGTGGTACCTTCGTTGTTTCTGATTTCTGTAACACAAGTGCTTTAGCTACTTACCACAGAATCAGAGCAATGTATGTGATGTTGTCCAATATTTATTTATTTATTTATTTGTTACATCGGATCTCTCTTTCTAACCTACAACAATAAGGCGTTATTAAACTCTGACAATAAACCATTACACAATTTAAAAAGTCCTTTACTTTCGTTACTAGTCATGTCAAAGATTTCAATTACTTTAAAAATCATTCATAAATAAACAAATTGGTGCTTACCTATTCCTTATTGTTTTTTTTTTTCATTAAATAGCTGTTTAAAATATATTGGACACAGATTTTTTGATTTGCTAAACAAATATAAAAATATTTAGCTAAAACGATGCCAAGCTATGGGATGAAGGTGGAGGAATTCAATGGTTTGCCGTTACTCTTTGATTAGAATAAAACTGCAAAAATATTTATCCCATATTTTTGGATAATCTTACAGACGGACTAAAAAACTTTTAGTTAGCTACCCTATTTTACCGTCACGTACAATAATATGTAAACATCCTCATTCTAAAGTAAACCCTGTGGGAGCGTAATAAGAGCTCAAGCACTTACATTTAATTGCTCGTGACTGCGAGTTCTTTTAGAAGCAAAATACTAACTTGCATCCGAACAAAGTCTAAGAAAACGGTGCTAAGATTTAAACAGTCATTGTAGAGTGTTCTCCAAGGGCATTTACAATTTCCTCAACTTAGAAATTAGTGTAACTAAGAATCCTTTCATACACAAATTCATGCAAATGCGAGCCGCCGTTGACTGATTGTTCTGGCTTGTAACTTAGCATGTGTGTAGCAAAGCCATTGTTTTTGTACGTATTTGTTAGTCGGGAGTGATGCAACCTGACCTATTTGAAATGCAGTGGAATTTAAGTTCGAGCTTCCAATATCGTGTTGTTTTTTGTTGGCAGGTAAAATGTTTAACAGGGACCGTTATTTGCTGTGGCCGTAATAGTTAAACTGTATTCCCATGGCGGTATCTAGGCACCAGGTCTAGTGCTAGAGCCTTGATTGGAAACTGTAAACCAAAAAGACACCAATTGCACATTAATGACTCTGATGTATGCAGATTCTGCAAGGAGGAAAAGGAAACACCCCTTCACCTCCTATGTGACTGTGGATCTTTGATCCACAAACGAACGAAGTAGATGCTACTTGGGACGACACATAGCCCAACCGGAGGAAATAAAAACTCTAAAAGCCAGAAAGATACTAGACTTTCTAAAATCGAGCCCGCTTAAGGCGTTACTTTAAATTGGTGGCGAGTTACAATAGATCTGATAGGTCGCAGTGACCACAGTTCACCAGAACTGCACAGCCCCAAGTACATTTAAAGATTTATCGTTCAAACTGGAGCAACCGGACTGATGGAATACCTTACAGAAGACCGCAGCCAAATAACAATCACTTCTGTGTTGTTGTGTTCCTGCGAGTGAGTAAGGTTTCCAGAGTTCTTGAAGGTTGCTACATTAGTAGCAGGTCAAGCCTTCATAAGAGCGACAAGTCTAGTAACAGCCTTATAATGCTGTAATTTTCTCACTGCTAGGACCTGATTATCACTTAACATCAGGTGGGATGAGGTCGGTGGATTTACGTTATATTCTTATAAAGTAAATTACAAAAAAGTTACTACATACATAGTTCGGTCCACATAATATAGCAACATGACTAAGATATACAGGTAATTCCACCTCCTAATAAGTTCGTATAAAAGCCTATATGCGGTATTTACGAACTCTTCTTATGCGGTTTTGAACGCGCAGCATCAGGCCTAGCATGCTCAATACGTCAAATGTATCGCATGACACGACAAAAGTTTCGATACCGTTGATTGGCTAATAGCTCACCACACTCGTATTTTCAGCCAATCAGCAGCTGACGCACTGACTTCAATCGATTTTGACGTTTGTTAAGAGCGCGATAAAATTTAGTCGCGTGACGCATGCTAGGCCTGGATATGTGTTTCGCATCTCGAGCACGTCAAGTAAAACATTTAATAGGCTGATACAACGACTACCTCGTACAAGTTACAAAAATAAAATCCACAGCATTGTCAATTCTGTACAGCTAAAACATTACAAACGCAAAGTGATTTACATAAAACACATTCCTCAACACCCATGATTCAGTGGCCGACACAATAGTTTCGAAAAATGCAAATAAAAAAAAGAATCCAAAACTTAAAGGGTTTTGAACTCTATCTTAAAGTAGCGAGGTACATTTTCGATTTAATCGGACACGATCAGCTGTGTCAATACAAAACAGACGTACTTTTTTTGATACTTACAAAGTTCATTTCGAGCAAATGAAGATTTGAAATTAACTTAAGGATTTGTAAGTTAATTTTAAGGCGAGTTACATACCTACTTTGAACTAAAGGTGTCACCATAAAGACTACATAGTATAAAACAAAGTACATATTTCTGTATGTCCCACCCTATGTATGCTTAGATCTTTAAACCTACGCAACAGATTTTTATGAGATTTTTTGTTTAATAGAGTGATGTATGAGGAAGGCTATATGTATAATCCACCACTTCCGGTTTCAGGCACACTTCAAGATTGACCTCATCCCACCTGATGTTAAGTGGTAATGAGGTCCTAGCTTAAGGGCGACAAGTACAGGATAATAAATCTATTACTAGCCTTCTCACCCTTACCTTGAAGGCTTGACCCCTGCTACTAAATTAGCATCCCCCAGGAGCGCTGGAACACAACAACACAGAAGTGATTGTTATTTGGCTGCGGTCTTTTGTAAGGTGGAGGTATTTCACCAAAACAAATAGGTCATGTTCTAAAAGATCGATTATAAATGGCCAGGCTATAGTCTGGAAAAAGTGTGATGGAAACATTTGAATCTTATTTTTCTAAGGAATTTATTTATGGCCGACAACACATCAGTCTAAACACTTTGGACTTTGTATCGCCGAAATAAGACACTAAATCGAACTGCATGTGATTACCTAGACGTGCTGTCGACAAAACTACAGTGGTATGCAAATAAATAGGATTACAGTTTACAGACCTCGGTGGCGCAGTGGCCAAGGTAGGCGGCCAAAGCGCCAAAGGTCCCGGGTTCGATTCCCGGTCGGGTCAATTTAGAAAACGAACTTTTCTAAATTGACTTGAGTCTGGGTGTGCTGGGATGACGCCCCCAGTTAGTATCCGTCGTCTGGTACTCGTAGTACAAGGGAAAACCTTAGTTTGAGACCAGGTGATAAGTGTGTGTGTTGTCTGGCGCATTTATTTATTTATTTATTTATTTCTAACACTTGAAAATAGCACCACGAATAGTAAGGCACGGTGGGCGTGGCTTACAAAAGTGAGCTAGCGCTTGTACGAATACCGTTTCCAAGGACGCAGCGAGTCACAGACGCGGGCCAATTATATTTTCGTTGATACCTTATATACTATATTGCGTATTTATTGCTTGTGTACTTTACATATGTGTGTTTTTGGTGCCGATATTCAAATGAAGTTAATATGACAGGATTTTTTCCATGTTTTTTGCGTTTACTGATTGATAGTCTATTATAGGGCAAACATGCGCAATATATCAAATATCTCCCTTAAGACGACAAAATCTTACTGTTTATTGGCTGATAGCACACCGCACTAATATTTCAGCCAATCAGCAGCTGACGCACTGAATTTTATCGATTTTCATCGGGATTTCACTCATTTGTTAAGAGCGAGATAAAATTTACTCACGTGACAAATCATAAGCGGTTCAGTCGCCTTTTGAGGCATATCGAACTAGGCTGAAACGTCGCTTAAACAATGTAAACAGCCTTCATAATAGTTTCTACGTCATAACTAGATAAAATAGTACAGACACTAGAACGTCACCTTCTTTGGACATTGCACCACCCTTATGTCATGTACATAAGGTTTTAAATCTAACTGCAAGGGTTTACCTAGATGTACTATTGACGTGCCATAGATAAGGCTTGCGTTTTACAGCTTTGTAAGTCACGCATTAAACTTAGTGCTTTGTAAAGTACAAAACGTGGTCTATGAGAATCTATTAATATACATTACGTATTTGTAAATAGTACACATTTTTTTTTCATATTACACTTCAAGATCGACCTTATCCCACCTAATGTTAAGTGTTAATGAGGGGGCAACAAGTACCTACAGAAGTTACTAGAATTGTCGCCCTTACCTTGAAGGCTTGACCCCTGCTGCTAATGTAGCACCCAGGAGGTCTACTCACAAGCAGGAATATAACAACACAGAAGTGGCTTTGGCTGCGGTCTTCTGTAAGATGGAGGTATGTCACCAGTCGAGCTGCTCCAGTTCGAGCGATAACTCGCTATGCCCTACCTCTCTTAAACATACATTCATACAGTGATTGTTATTTGGCTGCGGTCTTCTGTAAGGTGGAGGTATTTCACCAGTCGGGCTGCTCCAGTTCGAGCGATAAATCGCTATGCCCTACCTCTCTTAAACATACATTCATACAGTGATTGTTATTTGGCTGCGGTCTTCTGTAAGGTGGAGGTATTTCACCAGTCGAGCTGCTCCAGTTCGAGCGATAACTCGCTATGCCCTACCTCTCTTAAACATACATTCATACAGTGATTGTTATTTGGCTGCGGTCTTCTGTAAGGTGGAGGTTGGCACATACGTCATGCTTGTGAACAGGCGCCACCTTTGAGGAGTGAGGGTCCGCTTCCAAAACCGAAACGAACAAACGAAAGGATTCGTTCTTGAAGATTAATCAAAAGTTTGGGAATCAAAAACGTGGTTTTTGATTTCAATCAATTATATTTAATTTTTCTAAAGCGCTTAATTCGCATTCGAGGTGGATTTGTTACGATTGTGAGAAATAAAACTGGCTATCTGTCGTCGGCTTTGATGATCATCATCAAAACACTAACGTTTCGAATAGTTTTCAAATAGTAGTCGGAGTATTTTCTATACTAATTTTATAAAGAGGAAAGATTTGTACCTATTTTTGTATGTTTGTAATCAATACTGGGCTGATTTAAAAAATTCTTTCACTAATAGAATGCTACATTCTTCCAATGTGACATAGGCCACAAAATTAGAGATTAAAATTTTAAAAATTTCTACAGAAAAGTGGGAAAAATTCTCTAAGGCGAAACCAAGTTCGCCGGGACCGCTAGTTAAATATAATTTGCAAAAAATCAAAATGGCCGCCGTAATTAATTGTCATAAATAGGATTGGATTTGGTAGGTACCTTAAATTGGTACCATACATTGTTTGACCCAATTATTTTAATATTAATCATTTGTAGTTCTGGTAAGTACCAGAACAGAAGACTGTTCTGAAGTCAGAAGGGGAATACCAATAACAAATATGTTTAAGCTAGAAATAATTTACTTCAAACATTTACTGCAAACAATTGGACATTAATTGCTCTTGTAAAGATATTTTAAGATTTATCGCTATTGCTACGAGTTGGATATTTAAAAAATACGAGTAGATAACTAATCATATAATTTAAGGTAATGCACACGTGTTTCTTCCGTTGAAACGAAATATTTGATAGGTTTCGAGTGGAGGGAATTAGGTCAGCGGTCAAAAATTTTGTAGATGCAATGCGACATTTAAAATGGAATAGGCAAAACGAGTCATCAAATGTTAATATGCTTTCTGTCCTTTGAATTTTAAATTTAATATGGTTGCATTTTGCATGTAATGGTGAATGCTTTCGCTAGATTACCCTTTAAAGAAAAAAAAAACCTCCTTCAAGAACTAAGCTTTTAACTTTTAAGAGAGGTGGGGCATAGCGATTTATAAGAGAGGTGGGGCAAAGCGATTTATCGCTCGAACTGGAGCAGCCCGACTGGTGAAATACCTCCACCTTACAGAAGACCGCAGCCAAATAACAATCACTTCTGTGTTGTTGTGTTCCTGCGTGTGAGTAAGGTTTCCAGAGCTCCTGGGGGTTGCTACATTAGTAGCAGGGGTGAAGCCTTCAAGGTAAGGGCGACAAGTCCAGTAACAGCTTTATTATGCTCTACTAGTCGCCCTTAAGCTAGGATCTCATTACTACTTAACATCAGGTGGAATGAGGTCAATCTTGAAGTGTAATATAAAAAAAAGCGCATACTACTAGTTCTTGAAGTAGTCGATTCGCACGTGTTTAAAATACATTCGTGCGAAAAGCCTACCAAAAATATTTTTATTGAAATGGGGCGATTCGCTCGTTCTAGCGAATAAATTTTGTGCCAATCGATTACTAACCCAAAAAATACTTACTTTTAGGCTAATACCTACATTACACTTAGCGTAATGTGACGTCATGAAATTTCCTTGTCAATGTAACAGAATATTAATTAGGTTTTGGCAGTAAACTATTTTTTCCGAATACGCGTGATCATTTTTAAGACATTGCTGGTAGATTAACATTGAATTTGCAACGACAATTCAAAGTAATAAGGAGTTCCATAATGTTTATAATGTTTTTTTTAATACTATACGGAAATAAATACATCACAAGACATAAAAAAAACTGTGGACTGTAAGGAAAAAGAGCTGGTTTTAGACTTTAATAATTCTATAGTAATTAGCTAAAGAACTTGTGTTACAGAAATCAGAAACAACAAGACTAACCACAACACCCAGACCCGAGACAATATAAAAAAGTTCGTTTTCCATATAGACCTGATGAAACGAACCCGGTACCTCAGATATGGCACGACGCTTAGAGGGACCCCACACTAGCGTCTTTCGAGCGTCAGCGAAGCCCGGCCAGCTCGCCATTCAGGTATTAAAAAAAAAGTATCGTTCACAAATTTAATCTATGGTACCGATTAATGGTTTCCGCTCTGAGTCGTCGTTGAATTAGAAAAGAAAATAAGCATGCCGCCGTAACTCTAGTTTAAACTAACTATCGTGCCCCATTTCTATAGACGTTATCACGGAGTTTACTGCACTATAATCTGAGATATCGACTTTATTTGCTCTCCGTACAATGTGACCCCGTGGTGGAATTACCTTTAGATTCCTTAGCGCTGTTTTTTATAAAAAATAAAATATTTTTTGTTCGGAACATATTAGAACGTTTTAGAAAAAAAAAAGTTTACGAAAAAGTTTACTTCAGTCCTTAAATTTTAATAACTACCTCATTTAAGTTTAAAACTAGTCATCTTTACCTAGAAAATTTATATTTAATTTCTAGTAGTAATTTTAAAAAATACATGTTATTGCTATAATATTACGTAAATCCATAAAATGCTTTATAAATCGATGTTTTACTCATACAATTTAAATTTTTTTGTGAAAAATTCAAGAAGTATGTAAAAACTATAAAGTTTATAAATACAAACTTATTAAATACTATGAAGAAGATCGAGAGATTATCTTTACACGATACTTAAAGCAATTATCGTGACTACAGTTTTATTTTAAGGATATGAATTAAAATCAAATAAAAATGACTAAATATAACCTAAAAAGATTGCAGCATAATAAGACATTCTGTAAGGTTAGGTTATTTTAAAATTATTTTCAATTTCAATTAAATAAATCAAATTCTGATACAAAGGTAAGTAGGAAGTTATAACAAATTGCGCTAAAAAATATTAAAGATGAACATGTAATAGTGAGGAATAAAAAATCTTACCACGAAAACCGCTAGCTTCCACCGCGATTTTTCCACTGAAAATCTTCAGCCATATTGGATCACGTGTATATTTTTAGTAATTTCATCATTATGGACGCCCTGCCCGTCATGTGACCAATCACAGAGCGAGAAAATTGAAGACGCCATGCGTTTATCTTAGCCGTAACGGCCAATAGCGAACGTCGAAAAAAAAAGAAAAATTTAAATTATTCTTTGTGGATTTTCCCGCTCAATTTTGACAGACAAACACTAAATTTAATTGAGACACTTTTCAACACTACCCAATTAGGATAAATTACAAAAGTGTGTTTTAACAACCGAGCAACGATTTTAAGTTTTTAGAGCACACTAATTTGGCGATAATTAGCTAGGGCGCATGTAAAACAGTTTTGTAAACGCGCGCTACGGCGACTAAAGCAAAATGGCGGCTTTTAACATCAAGTTGGGTTTTTTATAGAGGCATACCTGTTACGTCACACCTGTGGCTGGGACATATTATTCATATTTTGTTATCGTTTTCACGTTTCTCAGATATGGGAAAAGAGGCGCTATGCCGCGGCTTCAAGGTTTAGAGTCAGGGAAATTTTCGTAACAATTGCTTAGAGTGTATGCTAGCTTAGCTTCTAAGTAAAACTTGGCCGTAGTAAAGATTTTGTACCTTTTCAAATTCCATATGAGTAAGACACATAGTATTCAAAAGTAGATAAGTAGTACCTATATGTGGAGGTTTAATTATTTTTAAATAAATAACTAGGTACATACATAAAATATTTCTTTTAGGGCAGGCTAAGATGTTTGTTATATCGAGGCATAATGGCCTTCTCTAATCCCTACTAATATTTATATATGCGAAAGTAAGTCTGTCTGTCTGTTACACTTTCCCGCTTAAGCCTCTCAACCGAGTTTGACGAAATTTGGTATAGGTATACGTTGAACCTCAAGAACGGACATAGGCTACTTTTTATTAGAAAATAAGGGGGGGATGGGGGTTATAACACGAAAGATTATATGGTAAAATGTAAATTTTTATAAGTTAGAAAAATGAAATTTGGCACAAATATAGCTCGAAACTTGGTTTAAAATATAGACTTACTTTTTGTTTCGAATATTAAGGGAGTTGGGGGTAAAACCGACCCTGAAAGAATGTAGTTCACGCGAACGATGTCGCAGGCACAGTTAGTGTAATATAAGTATAAGATACAAAATTTAACTATTTATATCCTAGTTCCTAGAGTATGTCCGTGTATCAATCACCTACATTGATCATATCCTTAACAAGGGGGGGCGTACTTCCAAAAACGAAATATGTTTTTAATCTCATAATCGTAACCAATTCTCTTCTAATGCAATTTAAGCGTATTCAAAAACAAAATATTTATGCAGATCATAAACCACGTTTCCATTTCTAAACTTTGATTAATCTTCAAAAAGGAAACCTTTACTAAAAGAGGTAGGGAATAGCGATTTATCGCTCCAACTGGAGCAGCCCGACTGGTGAAATACCTCCACCTTATAGAAGACCGCAGCCAAATAACAATCACTTCTGTGTTGTTGTGTTCCTGCGTGTGAGTACCTAAGGTTTCCAGAGCTCCTGGGGGGTGCTACATTAGTAGCATGGGTCAAGCCTTCAAGGTAAGGGCGACAAGTCCAGTAACAGATTTATTATGCTGTACTTGTCACCCTTAAGCTAGGACCTCATTACCAATTAACATCAGGTGGGATAAGGTCAATCTTGAAGTGTAATATAAAAAAAACTAACTAGATGACTTCCGATACGTGAACTTAGAAACGCTATAATTATCTGCTCTTCAATATTCTTAATAATCCATTGTCCCCGTCGTAACTCAAGAAACAATTTAAATACCTGTCAATCTCATGACCCTGTCTCTCCGCTCCTCAGACAACCTAAGCTTAAGCATTCTCCTCCAAGTATTTTACTGTGCAAGCCATGCTTTGGAACGCTCTGCCCGCTGATATTCGACAAATCTTAACGAAGGGAATTCAAAAATGAGAGTTCGTGAATTCTTAACGTCCTCGGTGACGCAGTGGCTAAGATAGGCCGCCAAAGTGCCCGGTCCCTGTTCGATTCCCGGACAGGTCGATTCGGAAAAATAACTTTTTTAAATTGAGTTTAGTCGTGAGTGAGCGGCGGAGAGTGAGAGCGGTCAGGTCAATTCGGAAAAAAAAACAACTTTTCTATATTGAGTTGGGTCTGGGTGTGCTGGGATGACGTCCCCAGTTAGTATACGTCGCCTGGTACTCCCATAGTACATATAGTACGTACAAGGGAAAACCTCAGTTTGAGACCAGGTGATTGGTGTGGTTGTCTGGCGCATATACATATGTATCTTCCTCTGCTACATGAATTTTAGACAAGAATTAGTCAACTATCATCATCAACAGCCTGTTACAGTCCACTGCTGGACATAGGCCTCTCCAAATGTTCGCCACTTCTCTCGATTTTCGGCGACTCTCATCCAGCTCCTATTATTATTAGTCATTTGGCTACTTGACAGTGTTAACAATAAAATATGAAAAGTGTTAGATATGTTATCTTATTAGTTAAGTAATCATTTTACAGTTTTACTTTTTAATTAAAAGCATAGTTAGTATTTTATTTTTGCAAAATAAATTTTACTTTTTTTATCTGTGGAACAAAAGAACCGAAACGGAAACCACTATTGCAATTCGGAAATGACAGCTGTCGGCGAAAATTATTTATTTTAATGTGGCGAGGCAATGATTATTTTACCGATTAAATTGAATTATTGTGTCTCTAATCGTATTAAGAAATTATTGAAACATTTTCCGTTTATCTAAATTAAGTCGTTCCTATGCGTATCGGTTCGTTGTCTAGGACGTTGACGTCATAATTGCAACAGTGACGTGACTTGGCGTTTTCGCGCGCTTTTTAAATGTGTTATACAAAATCTTATTTTTCTCTGGTTATATAGATTATTTCCAGATAAATCGAATTGTTTGGGATATAAAATGAACGGGCGCACATTTTACAATACTTTTTCAAAAACTGTCAAGTAGCCAATTGCTAAAGTAATTTACTTCTTTATCGACAGGTTTTATTTTTTGTATAAACGTACCAAAATACAAATGCAATTCAATGTATCAAAATCTGCTATAAACCTAATCATGTAATTATGCTGTAAATCGTCTTTCTGTTCTTATAACATACAAACAGGCCTAGCATACGCAACGCGACTAAATTTTATCGCGCTCTTAACAAACGTCAAATTGGTTGAAGTCAGTGCGTCAGCTGTTGATTGGCCAAAAATACGAGTGCGGTGTGCTTAGCCAATCAACAGTATCGAAACTTTTGTCGTCTCATGCGATAAATTTGACATATTGCGTATGCTAGGCGTATATATGTACTTAATATTCTATTTTATCATAATATTTATATCTATAAATATTTTTAAATACCTGTAGTGTTTAGTTTTTTATTATTTATACACACATTCTTAGGTACTAACTACATATCCGTATATTCATATTTTTATATACATAGTTATTTATTTTTGTGCAAAATATAAATATTGGACAACATCACATACATTGCTCTGATTCTACGGTAAGTACCTAAAGCACGTGTGTTACAGAAATCAGAAAATAACGCCTGTACCACAACACCGAGACCCTAGACAATATAAAAAAGTTCGTTTCCCATATTGCTCCGACTGGGGATCGAACCCGAACGTCAGTAATAACGCGACGCCAAAATGAGGTCCACTCGCCTCTCGGCTAAGGAGGTTGCCAAAAATATTAATAAATCTATACTAATAATAAAATGCTGATTAATTTGTTGGTTTGTTTGAACGTATTCATTTTATAAACAACTGGTTTGAAATGAAAGTATATTTTTTGTTGGATGGTCCATTAATCGAGGAAAGCTTTAGGCTATATAAAATCACGCTGCAGTCAATAGAATCAGCGCTCCTATTGACCGCAGTCAAGTGTCACAAAATTATCAGTGGAAAATGTCAAAAAAATACAAATAAAATACAAATACAAATTATTTATTCGCATAATATGGGTAGGTAATACAGATGTTATAGAAATTATAAAAGTTTCACCACATTAAGCCTTACTTATGGCATGCAAATATTTATATTATTATTTATTATTTTAAATTATTCTAAACAATTTCAATAACAAAACTTGTCCAATAAATATTCATTTACACTATAATAACATTTTAGAAGCAGAATGTTTTTTACAGAGTGCTTAAATTTGTGGAAGTCACCAATTTCTATTACTGCTCTAGGTAAATGGTTATATATCCTGGGTGCCATACAGAACATATTACAGTTGAACAGAGCAGTTTTGTGAGGTAGACCAGGTTTAGTACAAATAAATAAAATTACGGAGCTCGTGGTCCTCTATCTTTATAATCCTTGACCAGACCCGTTAATATATGGTCGTAAGACCCAGTTAACCTTACACAAAAGAAAATCAACTGTGTTAGGATACATTTCTTCGCAACCAAAGATTAACGTTACGTAGGTTGTGAGTTCGATTCCAGGGGGTATATTCCCTCCGCCTGGCGCCGTGGCTGTTGTGGTTTTTACCGTTTTCCCATGGCGCCAACCAAAGGCGATGAGAGTGTGGGGGGAGTTTTTAGTTCGGGTAGTCCCCGCCCCTTCTGGGGGAGTCCCACACACGTCGCTGCCGTCCCTACGGCAGCGATATGGTGCGAAAAAGCATTCTCTCCCCCTTAAAAAAAAAAAAGGGGGTATATTCCCAAAAGCGAAACGAACAAACGAAATGTTTCGTTTTTGAAGATAATAAAAAATTTGAGAATTAAAACTTGATTTTTGATCACTTCAATCACTTCTGTGTTGTTGTGTTCCTGCGTGTGAGTAAGGTTTCCAGAGCTCCTGGGGGTTGCTTCATTAGTAGTAGGGGTCTGTGGAAGCAAAGGCTAAGCCGATTTCCCACAGCGCCGCCATTTAGGCGATGAGGGTTCAACCGGGGGGTTTTAGTGGGTACACCGGGTTGGTTGGTTGGAAGGGAGTCCCACACACGCCGCCACCCTCCCTCAGGGTGGCGGTACGGTGCATCAAGCATTTCCCCCCGTCAAAAAAAAAAAAAATTAGTAGTAGGGGTTAAGCCTTCAAGGTAAGGGCGACAAGTCCAGTAACAGCTTTATTATGCTCTACTTGTTGCCCTAGCTAGGATCTCATTTCCACTTTACATCAGGTGGGATGAGGTCAATCTTGAAGTGTAATATAAAAAAAAAAGATTAAATAATCTTTTGTTTTCTTGATAACGCTTTATTCGCATTCAAAGTTGTTAGTTAGTTGCAATTTTGAGAATTAAAAATTGATATCCGTCGTCGGCTCCGACATATTCCGATTTTGGGAGTAGACCTACAAATACGGCGAAGGAGGAGAGAGAAGAAGGAAAACGTAATTGCAACTATTTTTTTATCTCTTTCTCCAACTGTTGGACGAAGACCAAACAGATTATCGAAGCGGAATTGTTTCAGGGTTTTGTGATTCAGCCCTCAGGGCTGACCTATACTTTACGAAGTTCAATTGTTTAAAGTCGCATTAACAAAGCCTGCCTTGCCTAGTACACGCAATATGTCAAATTTATCGCATGAAACGACAAAAGTTTCGATACTGTTGATTGGCTAATAGCTGCCGCACAGACTTCAATCGATTTTGACGTTTGTTATGAGCGCAATAAAATTTAGTCGCATTGCATATGCTAGGCGCCTTTCTCTTTTTTCTGTGAGACGACAAAAGTTTCGAGACGGTTGATTGGCTGATAGCACACCGCACAGGTATTTTCAGCCAATCAGCAGCTGACGCATTTGTGACATTTGTTAAGAACACGATAAAATTTACTCGCGCGGTGCATCTTCTGCGGAATTAACATTGAATAACCCTATAAAACCCTCTTTAACTACCCCCAAAATTAAGGGGAAAACTGAAAGAATAACTCAGTGTATTCTAACTCAAGTTTACCGTTATCTTGTCAGTAAATATCTTATACACATTGTATGTAGGTAGCAGTAGGAGCGTGTAAGTATTGCAATGTAACTAATAGAAATTAAAATATTTGTTCTATCAGCTCACATTATCAATTTGAGGTGTAATTTTCAGAGAAACGAGATATAGTTATTTGTATTCTGATTGCCCGTGCAATCCTTTTAATTGTAGGCACTGCGTAGATTTGTCTCGTCAAAATTACATTTTACAGGGGTGATGTTAAAAATTATTAAGTAAACGCGATCATCTAAATATATAAAAGGAGAACCTGACTGACTGACATATCAACGCACAGCCTAAACGTAGGCACTTGAAATTTGGAAGGGACATAACCTAGGTACCGTAGATGTGCACTATGAAAGGAATTCCCGAAATTTCCACGGGAACAGGAATTAGCGGGATAATTCTTTTGTATAAAAAATCTAAACCGCTTAAGTTAGACGCTTGTAATTTGGCATGCAGGTACCCTAGTGAACTTAAAGCTTAGTTGCAACAGGATATTGCAAAATACCCACGAGTACGGGAGCTAGCGTGAAAAAACTGGAAAAACCCTGTACTCCACGCGAACAAAGTCGAGGGCACAGCTAGTTTTGTATAAAATGTAAGACAATACTTCATTAGGGAAAAATTTAATAAATTTGAATGTACGGTCAACAGCACGACAAGTCTCTATTCGATATTTGAGATCTATACGCATAGCCGTCTTCACCATAAGGGCACAAAGGGATTGTGCCCAGGGCCCCCATACTCTTGGGGGCCCCGAAGAACCGACCATTTCTATTATAATCAGTATAATTAGCTTTTTTACTTTCCAAAAGGGCCCCTAATTCGTGTGTGCACAGGGTCCCCAAATTATTGTGTGGACAGGGGCCCCAAATTATTGTGTGGACAGGGGCCCCAAATTTTTGTGTGGATAGGGGCCCGAAATTCTTGTGTGCCCAAGGGCTCCAGGCGGGTTTAAGACGGCCTTGCCTATAGGCATAACTTAAGGGCGGTACAAAGTCAACAGCGTGTAATCTGATGTGCTTTTTGGGTTCCATACCTAAAGGGTAAAAAATGGGACCCTAAAAAGCACTCAATACAAAAACTGTCTCTCAAAAACCGTCTTAAAATGTTCACCGATTATGTAGCTATTTCTGTTGCCGCTATAACACCAAATACTAAAGACAGAACTAGGGCATAGCGATTTATCGCTCGAATTAGGGCAGCCCGACTGGTGTAATACCTCCACCTTACAGAAGACCGCAGCCAAATAACAATCACTTCGGTGTTGTTGTGTTCCTGCGTGTGGTAAGGTTTCCAAAGCTCCTGGCGGGTGCTACATTTGTAGCAGGGGTCAAGCCTTCAAGGTAAGAGCGACAAGTCCAGTAACGGCTTTATTATGCTGTACTTTTCGCCCTTAAGCTAGAACCACTTACAATCAGGTGGGATGAGGTCAATCTTAGAATGTGATAGGTATATAAAAAAAAATGTCAAAATATAATTTTAGTGTTTTTGCTCGATATTAATAAAAACTGCTGTTAGACGCTTGATATTCACAAAATATTTTGTGGTACTTATATTTACTTCAAAAATAAATAACGCAGATAAAACATTTGTTGTATGAGAGCCCCCCTCAAAATTTAATTTAAATTTAATAAATTAAATTAACATTGGGGAAGGGCTCCCATACCACAAATGATGAATTTTACCCGTTTTTTGCTCGATGTTAAATAACAGCAACAGTTAGAGGCTCGAAATAATAACAGAATATTTCATTGTATCTTTAAAAATAAATACTTGTGTATAATGTTGAATAGATAATGGTACGAAACACTTCATGCGTGAGTGCGATTCGCACTTGGCCAGCGTTTCTTATTTTATTTTAATTTAATAATTTATTTTTGACGTAAATATAAAATTTCATATAAAAATGTACAAGCTTAATATTCTATCAATATTTTAACCGTCTAAGAGTAGTTTTTAATAACATCGAGCAAAAAACAGTCAAAAAAAATCACGTTTGTTGTAAATGAGAGCCCCCTTAAATTATTATTTTATTTTGTTTTTAGTATTTTTTGTTATAGCGGCAAAATAAATAAATAATCTGTGAAAATTTCAACTCTCTAGCTATCACGGTTCGTGAGATACACCTTGGTGACAGACAGACGGACGCACGGACAGACATCGAAGTCTTAGTAATAAAACGTGAAATGAAGTCCATTTACAAAAAAAAACTGATTAATATTTGAGTTTGCATAAATGTACGGATGTAACAAAATTATGTTACTCTCCTAACAGTTAATCAGTTCAGGGCACGCTGTATCAGTTCAGCATCCGTGTCCCATTTCAGTTATCAGTTAATATCAGATTGAGCAAACTATGCTGTCTGTCTGTTTGCACGGCCCCGTTTCAGCTATCAAAGACTGTGTAGATCAACTATGCTGAAACCAGAATATTAATTTGTTTAAATAAATAGCAAACCAATGTTTTGTCTACGCCAATATCATAAAGAGAAAAGATTTGTATTTTTTGTCTGAACGTATGTAAAGTATAAGCTCAAAAACTACTGTGCCAATTTCAATAATTGTTTCACCATTGCAAAGCTTTTTTTACTGTCGAGGGGGAAATGCCTACCGCACCATCACTCTCAGCGGGGAACAGAGAGTGGTGTGTCAGGCTGGCACTGACTAAAACCCCCTCGGTGGCTAACGCTGCGCAGTTGTGGGGGAGTCGGGATTCCTTGCGGATTCTACACAGGCTCCCCCACAGCGCCTACCGCCAAGCAGCCCACCCCGCCACGCAAAACACAGCTGGAGTGTGTAAGGCTACCTGACACGCCCTACCCCCTCGGGACCGAGGTAACGGACACCGGGCTTACCCCACGCCTGGCGTCTCCGGTCCCAGCAGTGCTCCGCTGCCTACTGCCACCACTGTAAAGCTACATTTACCCTGAGTAAAATAAGCAATATTTATTCGTAGAAAATACTAACGCTATGCTTACGAACTCGCAGGCAGCAGTTTATTTTTTTTTTATATGGCACTTCAAGATTGACCTCATCCTACATAATGTTAAGTCGTAATGAGGTCCTAGCTTAAGGGCGACAAGTACAGTATAATAACGACGTTACTGGACTTGTCGCCCTTACCTTGAAGGCTTGACCCCTGCTTCTAATGTAGCACTCCCCAGGACTATGGAAACCTTACTCTCACGCAGGAACGCAACAACACAGAAGTAATTGTTTTTTGGTAGCGGTCTTCTGCAAGGTGGAGGTATTTCACCAGTCGGGCTGCTCCAGTTCAAGCGATAAATCGCTATGCCCTACCTCTCTTAATTTATCGTGAAATCATGTCAAACTACCTACACTCTTTGGACTTAGTACAGTCCTTATTATCGTGCCTATAAGATCTACTGTCGAACTGAAAGTATTTAACCTGACGTGTTGTCGAACTTACAGATTCTTATTATACTAATTAACAAACAAATAAGTATATAATCTAGGGACCGTCCTGGAGCCTGGCTGCCTCAGAATAGCCGTGTGTCTGCGTCCTGGCGCTAAAGTGTGCGAGCCTCACCGTTGTCTGTGCGGCCGAGACGTGGATCAATTCGGTCGTCATGGTCTCTCCTGTGTTAAAAGCGCCGGCCGCATTTACCGCCATGGCGCCATTAATGACCTTGTCCGTCGTGCAATGAGAACCGCGGGTGTGCCTTCAACTCTTGAGCCCCGCGGAATGTGCAGGGATGACGGCAAGCGTCCTAATGGCGCCACTCTAGTGCCGTGGAACTTGGGGCGGTCCTTGATCTGGGACGCTACATGTGTTGATACCCTGGCACCGTCTCATGTTCACGGTACTGCTGTTAAGGCTGGAGCGGCGGCTGAACAGGCACAAATGCTCAAGGGTCGCAAATATAGTGCTCTTGTGACGCACTATGAATTTGCGGCGCTTGCGGTGGAGACCATGGGACCATGGTCGTGTGATATGAAGACTTTCGTGAAGGATTTGTCTTCACGCTTGATCCTCGCCTCGGGTGACCCCAGGGCCGGCGGCTATTTTGCCCAAAAACTTTCTATTATTGTACAGAGGGGCAATGCCGCCAGCGTACTGGGCACAATGCCGCAAGACGGTGAGCTAGACGACGTGTATGTTTTGTAAGTTTTTGATGCTTGTTTTATTTTACTGAATTTTGTATATTTGTACATATAATGTAGTTTTTAGTTTTAATTATTTCTTTTTTTTTTACGTATTCTTAATAGATTCCACTATAATTTAAGCATTTTTATTATAGAAACCGGAACTAACGGTGGCACCACAATACAAACTTAAGTATATTTATTAGTATATCATTATATTCAGATATAATTATCATGTACGTACTAAGTTTGAAAAAATTGATGATTATGGTATGATTAATTTGTTTGTACAAAGTTATGACAAGAAAAAAATTATCAAAGAAATCAGTTGTTTACTAGAAAAGATGTCTGAATTTGATTTATTTGCCAAAAAAAAAAAAGTTTTGCAGGGCCTCTGTTGTGGAGGCTCCTGGACTATAGCTTCTGCGGCCCTCCCATATATCCAGCCCTCTCTAGGATGTTGGGCCGGCCGTGCTAAGGATTTTTAATTATATGATGGATCAAACAGTTCGTGTCATGCATTTATCATGTCAGGTTTAGAAATAACTATTTTCAAATAAATAAACTCATAATAGAATTTCTATGCGTAAAATGAAACGTTAGAATTGGTTTTAACGTAACGGCAGTACTGAAAAAATGTTGCCACACAAAACCAATAAAACTGTTTTTAATTGTGTAATTTATTGTGTGTAAATTAAATAAAAATGTGTTGACGGTTAGGAAAACCACTAGACAACGCATTATTTATAAAACATACACATAATTTTTTTGTTGTAAGGATGTCAACATGTGTGTTAACAAGAGTGTTAACATTGTAAATTTTCAATGTAGATAAATTATTTGCAATAACATTAAGATTTTGATTATGAGTGTTCATGTTATTTCAAAGGTTTGAAACAAATGGCCCGCAAAGTCGTTAAATGCAAAATGAGTGTGTATCTTTCCAGTTTCTTGCCTAAGCAACCCTAAACGAGTGTGCCAACTTGTAGAAACGATACGTCAGTTAACTGTCATCCCTGACGTCTCGATGATTCTTGAAGTCTTGAACATTTCTTTCATTCGCAGAACATAGCGAGTGCAAGTACGTGAATTTTGAAATTAAATTTTAAACATTTTTACTTACTCTTGCCGGTAGATAATATTTTTTTTACAACGTACATAAATTGTTGAACTTTTATTTAAATTTTTGTATCTGTACGAATATGGTTTTAAATTGTTGTAGGTTATGTAAATTCGAAAAATTTCAGTAAAAAGACGTGTTTCTGTGAAAAATGTTTTGTTTTCGTGTTTTATTTCAATTAGTGTTTTAATTTCAGCACACTAACTGGTTCGGACACTATGAAGACTACACAAATTGCCCAGTACGCTCTCAGACTAACATATTCGCAGGTAAGATTATTTTATTTCTTCATGTTTCAAGTCACATTGTTACTGTACTTGTCGCCCTTGTCTTGAATCAGGCTTTCAACTGCTACTAATGTAGCAACCCCCAGGAGCTCTGGAAACCTTACTCACACTCAGGAACACCACAACACTGAAGTGATTGTTATTTGGCTGTGGTCTTCTTTAAGGTGGAGGTATTTCACCAGTCGGGCTGCTCCAGTTCCAGGGATAAATCGCTATGCCCTACCTCTCTTAAACATTTAAAGTAACATATGTAAAGCTTACCTGTCCTTAGAAAGATGATTAAGCTTTATTGACAGTCAGACATATCTTCCCTTACAGTCATCCCTTTCTGATCTCTGCTGGCAATTTACTCAAAACTCTGAGATTGATAATGAAACTAACTTAAATATTTACTGAAATTGGTATTAAAATAGAATTTAATGAGACTGCAGTTATAACTACTGTAGTATGATGTTTATAGCATTATCAAGCTACTTTCCAGTATTTATTTCGTGTAATGTGGTACAGAAATTAATGAAGCATTAGCTTTGCATCGCTATGTGTGGTCTAGGTTTGTTGGTTACCAACTTTTAGTATTAAGGTACTTCAGGAAATATTGTAACAAATCGACCTGATCCTTTCTCGTTAATGAGATACACAGAACATGTTAATATCAAAGTAAGAAATGCATTCTATAGATTAAAAACTTTGTACTCATTTCGCAAATATCTTTCAACAAATATCAGGGAGATTCTTACAGAGTCATTGGTTTTATCACAGTTTAACTATTGTGACATTGTATACGGGCCAAGACTCCTGCAACAAACACAGAGGTCAATACAGCGCGTCCAAAATGCCTGTATGCGGTTCCGAGTTAATATCCCGAAAAGAACACACATCACCCCTTACTTAAACGACAATAATATATTGAATATGTCTAGCAGGAGGCAGTTACATTTAGCGACAACGCTCCTTAAAATATTAGAAAGTGGTAAACCAGGTTACCTTCATGATAAATTTATTTTCGTCAAACAGGGCCGCTCAAAATCATTACGAAGCCATAGAGAGACAACCCTTGCAATACCTCGACATAAAACCAGGTTTTACAGAGGAGGTTTCAAATTTGCTGCCACAAAGGTGTGGAACGATCTACCACCGCCTCTACGAGAGCCCATGCATCCTTTAAAATTCAAATGTTTAACACGAGGACACCTACTCGAATTGCAGAGACAAAGACAAGCAGCCCTGTTCAAAACTGTCCGTTAAACCTCCTCAACCACAAAACACAGTCCACGTTGTACACACATAATACAACATAACATATAATACATCTATTTAAACTATACACAAACTTTTCCATTTATTTATTTATTTATTACACTTTTATTTATTTATTTATTTATTACATGATACACGGCAAACACGGCAACAAAAATCCTCTTTTTTCTCCCTGTCAATCGACCTATTTATTTATTTATTTATTTATTTATTTACTTATACGGGCCAGTCTGAAAACCAGCGCTGAGCACTGAGCCCAGCATATGCTGAGACTGGTACCAATTGCCTGTATTTAACAAAAATATGTATCATTAGTATCAAAGTTTAATGAAATTCTTTTTCCTTTAGCGTTTATAAAATGTAAGTCATTGTTTCTTTTTTTAATGTATGTTTTAGTTATTTAATTGGCAATAAAAAGTTTTTATTATTATTATTATTATTAAGGACCTATCTTTTCTTAAGCATTGGTATAGCATAAAAGTGTGTTGTATATTAAGAGATACACAAGTGTGAAATGGTCTCGTTTCTGTAACTCAACATCTTAGAACTAAAACTACTGTTTAAGGACCCTGTTGGGTACGGCAACTTTATAATCTTAATGAAATTACGGTTATACATTTGACAACCTCTGTAGCCGAGAGTCGAGCGAGCGGGACTTTAGCATTGCGCCATCTCTGAGGTTCCGGGTTCGATCTCCGGTTGAGGCAATATAGGAGACGAACTTTCCATATTGTCTGGTCTGTTGTAGTACCGTCGTTATTTCTGATTTCTGTAACACAAAATAAATGCATAAGCTACTTACCACAGAATCAGAGCAATGTAAGTGATGTTGTTCCAATATCCCTACTTCCCTACTATCCCTACTAATATAATATTATAAATGCGAAAGTAACTGTCCGTCTGTCTGTCTGTCTGTCTGTTACGCTTTCCTGCTTAAACCTCTCAACCGATTTTTATGAAATTTGGCATAGGTATACGTTGAACCTCAAGAACGGACATAGGCTACTTTTTATTAGAAAGTAAGGGGGGGGGCAATGCCACCTTTGAAAGTTTATTTGGGAAAATGTTTATTTTTTAAGTTAGAGATGAAAGTTGGCACAAATATAGCGCTATTAAAATATAGACTACTTTTTGTTTCGAATATTAGGGGAGATAGGGGTAAAACCGACCATGAAAGGATGTAGGCCACCCGAACGAAGTCGCGGGCACAGCTAGTCTATTTATATAAAATGAACAGAAGTATTTTAGTTTAGTTACACTATATATAATGTTGATTAAGTAATTAGTTTGGTTATGTGTTTTATTAGGCTTGGTAATTTATTGTAAACTAGCTGTGCCCGCGACTTCGTTCGCGTGGACTACATCCTTTCATGGTCGGTTTTACCCCTTTCTTCCCTAATATTCGAAACAAAAAGTACTTAGTCTATATCTTTTTATTTTTAATTTCATATCTTTAACTTCAAAAATAATCATTTTTCCATATAAACTTTCAAAGATGGTGTTACCCCCATCCCCCCTTATTTTCTAATAAAAAGTAGCCTATGTCCGTTCTTGAGATTCAACGCATACCTATACCAAATTTCATCAAAATCCGTTCAGCCGTTTAGGCGTGAAAGAGTAACAGACGGACAGACAGACCAGAGTTACTTTCGCATTTATAATATTAGTATGGATTATATTTTTCCACGTGTGATAAATTTGGATTCCTTCAAAAGGAGCGTAAATAACATCTTGCGGGCCAGTATGGTGATGCTAACGGATGCTACGGTATTAAATCCGTTGTCATCGCGATGTGGTTTCCTCTCTTGGTTACCATCAGGCTGGGAGGAGCCAATATAGTGTGCTTCTATTCTTTATATAAAAAAATCATTTTTTGGTCAAATTTTCAAATTTAACCGTCGTTTTTGCATCGAGGTTTATAAAGGCGTTTGTCTATAGATCCAATCTCATACAAAATGCACGTGCGAGGAAACGCTTTAAATAACTACCAACACTGCATTGTATGCACCTGCACTTGTTGGGGTGCGGCAGCGTGCCTGCAACGTGATTTGTTCACACTTACAGTAATTAGATAAATGGTGAATACTTTCATTCCTTGAATAGGGATGATGACTCGGAAAAGAACGTTTTTTATAACAACAACTTAGGACTTTGCAGTCTTTTTGCCATCTTGGATCGATTTTCATCAAAAATAGCTAAGAAGACTTCCGACTTATTCACTATTTTTAAGAGACGTAGAGCATATCATTTATCCCTTGAACTGGAGCAGCACAGCCAACACATCCAAATAACAATCACTTCTGTGTTGTTGTGTTCCTGCGTGTGAATAAGGTTTCCAGAGCTCCTGGGGGGTGCTACATTAGTAGCAGGGGTCAAGCCTTCAAGGTAAGGGCGACAAGTCCAGTAACAGATTTATTATGTTCTACTTGTCGCTTTTAAGCTAGGACCTCATTACCACTTAACATCAGGTGGGATGAAGTCAATCTTGAAGTGCAATATAATAAAGACTCAAAATCGGTTCATTTGTTCGGGAGCTCCGATGCCATAGACAGATACACACACAGACACGTCAAACTTATAACACCACGTCGTTTTTGCATGTAAAAATAAAAATTGTCTTTTTCTTGGTTGAATTTATAAATAGAAGTAAATTGAAGGTTGTTTCAATGTCAATATAGAATAACGATTAACTTTTGCCCTTATATCATAGTACTGCAGAAAGCACGTGAGATTACACTTTAATTTGACGACCTCCGTAGCCGAGAGGTTAGCGAGCCGGACTTAGGTGTCACGCCATCTCTGAGGTCCCGGGTTCGATCCCCGGTCGGGTCAATATAGGAAACGAACTTTTCTATATTGTCTCGGGTCTGGGTGTTGTGGTACCGTCGTTGTTTCTGATTTCTGTAACACAAGTGCTTAAGCTACTTACCACAGAATTAGAGCAATGTATGTGATGTTGTCCAATATTTATTTATTTATTTATTATTTATTTATCTTTGTACAGACCTTATGTCAAGGACATAAGAACTAAAATCGAAATGCAAGTGTTTACCTTGATCTGCTGTCCACTGTTCATATTATTATCATAAATAACGCTTCACACTTTCACTCGTATCATCAAGTTTAAGTATACATAACTGATAGGGTTATAAATAACTTAAATTAATAACTTAAGTGGGAAATAAATAAAAAAAAAACAATTTATTTTAATTATTTTAAAGAACCAGTCTCTTGCGGTATGGGATACGTCCTTGGAAACGGTAAGTGTACCGTCGGTAGCTCACTTTTTGAAACCACGCCCACCGTGCCTTACTTTTCGGGTTACATTTTCAAACGTCAGAAATGCTTCTTTGTTTTTTTCGTAAGCAGACAAAATTGTAAAAAGAAAGTTGAGTTATAGTTTCATATATCAAATATTTACTAAGTATAGATGTATGTATGTATCTTCTTTGTCTCCCGTATACTTAGTGCCTTTCATTTTGCTATAAGATCTCTGGCTCGCCTTGAAGCTCTGATCTCAGTCGAAACATGACCTTGTCCACATTTCCGTGATGGTTGCTAAGTAGTTATGCCATAGAAAAAACTTTGCGGAATCATTGAACTCTCAATCTTGGCACGTGCAAAAAAAGTTTCGTTCTGGTTGAAAAAACTTAACAGATATTGAGATAAGCAATTGGCTACTTGACAGTGTTACAATAAAATATGAAAAGTGTTAGTTAAGTTAGCTTATTAGTTAAGTAATCATTTTACATTTGTATTTTTTAATTAAAAGCGTAGTTAGTATTTTATTTTTGCAAAATAAATTGTACTTTTTTTATCTGTGGAACAAAAGAACCGAAACGGAAACCACCATTGCAATTCGGAAATGACAGCAGTCGGCGAAAATGATTCATTTTAATGTGGCGAAACAATGATTATTTTAAAGATTAAATTGAATTATTGTGTCTCTAATCGTATTAAGAATTTATTGAAACATGTTCCGTTTATATAAATGACGTCGTTCGTATGTGTATCGGATCGTTGTCTAGAACGTTGACGTCATAATTGCAACAGTGACGAAACTTTTCGTTTTCGCGCGCTTTTTAATCGTGTTACACAAAATCTTATTTTTCTCTGGTTATTTACATTTTTCCAGATAAATCGAATTGCTTGGGATATAAAATGAACGGGCGCACATTTTACAATACTTTTTCAAAAACTGTCAAGTAGCCAATTGGGGGAGGGTGAGGGGATGATTTGTAAAACGTTACGATGCGTTATAATAAAAATCCATAATAATATTATATTATATATTATATAATATTATAAATGTGAAAGTGTGTTTGTTTGTTTGCCCTTCCTTCACGCCGTAGCTAAGCAATCAATCGACCTAATTTTTGGCATACAGTTAGTTGAAAAGATGGAGAGTAACATAGGCTACTTTTGGTAAGCCGCGGGTAAAAGCTATACCACAATATAAACGAATTCCACGCGGGCGAAGCCGCGGGCGGATAGCTAGTTAAGAAATAAAACTAGCATATTTGGCAGCTCTTTTGTTTTCACTACGGTGTCCGGGGAATCCCTCGACCTTTTTATTCTATACGTACATAACTTCAAAATTTTAATGGCTATCATAAGTGTGGTTGTCTTTTTTATTTATTTAAATATTTTGCAATAATATAATACTAAAAAATTTGTAAAAAAAATGTAAAAATATTACTTAACTAATAAGCTAAAATATCCAACACTTTTAATATTTTATTGTTGACACTGTCAAGTTGGTAACTAATAGTATATGGATCTTATTGGCATTTTAAGCTGTTCAGAAGTATTTGGTCACTGTGTCTGCTCCAATACTTTTGAAGAAACAATTTTAAAGAAACTTAAGAAAATATAAGTATCATTACAGCATTATGATCCGTCTCACGTTCATTACAATCTGTTGATTATATAAAAGGTAAGTTGCTATGCTTAAACAGGTAACATGTTGTACTGGAACTAAATTTACACCACCTTGTATCACATTCATGAATGCAATAATGACAATGACTATGAAAACATCTGATGGCGACTGTACCCACGTGGTCATTGCACTCTCCATCTTGGATATTCTATCAAGGTATTTCCTATAAGTTCATGCACACTCGTACATGTTAAACGACATGTCCGCATAGGAAATAGGAAATATTTGATGCTTCGTCGCATTAAACATAAGGGTTTACTACCGCAATGACTTGATAAATTTAGACTGACAAGATTCGGTGCAGGATAGTGAAATGTAAACAGTATTATGACGTCACTCTTTGCTACCCGTTTGTATGCAGCGTTTTAAGGCAAGTTCCAAAATGTGTTTTTATATAAATAATAAATAAATAAATATTGGACAACATCACATACATTGCTCTGATTCTGTGGTAAGTAGCTAAAGCACTTGTGTTACAGAAATCAGAAACACCGACGGTACCACAACACCCAGACCCGAGACAATTGAGAAAAGTTCGTTTCCCATATTGACCCGACCGGGGATCGAACCCGGAACCTCAGAGATGGCGCGATGCCAAAGTCCGGCACGCTCGCCCTCGGCTACGGAGGTTATATCAAGATATTTCAGTGTACAAGTTTTTATATTATAACTATTCCAAACCAATATTAGCCAAATCGGTTTAGCCGTCTATCGTGACTAACGAGCGGCTATTAATTTTTATATATAAGATAGCACATTGTCTCCTCCCAGCCTGATGGTAAGCAAGAGAGGAACCCACATCGCGATGACAACGGATTTGATACCGTAACATCCTATCCGTTACCATCGCCATACTGGCCCGCGAGATGTTTCTTCACGCTTCTTTTAAAGGAATTCATGTTCCTGTGTATCCGCCATTTTTTTTTTGATATGTATTTTTTTCGATGATGGCTGCAAAACCTATCTTATACCAACCTATATCATCTTCACGTGACATCTTCACTGCGATATTTTAAGCATCTGGAGGGCGCCCCCTAACGGGGCTCAAACCTCGACTAGGGTTTCTGGAACTTGGTAACCTAACTTACGATGCGCGTAATATACCAAACGTTATATACGAACCACATATATATTTATTTAAATATAGTATACAATAGTAAACAAACTATTGTGTAATGTGTTCAAACAAATCCATTAACCTAATAACCGCCAACTACTTCTATAGAAGTTCAGGATTTTCGTGCCGTCAACGCCACTACTTCTATAGAAGTTACTCATTGTACCTACTTTAATTAAATACCTTTACGGTGCATTAAACATTTGTTTCTCTTGTAATTTTGTAAGATGGACAGGATTGAAGCCCATTTTTGTTATTTCGCCAAAAGAAACAGGCTTTATAGTGTTTTAAAACAGATAAAAACAAAAACGCCTGAAATATTTTGATGTCCCATACGCCAACGACTTCATATCAAGTAGGCTAGTGATGTGACGCGATAGTTGCATTCATTACAATCCTACATGTTTACTTTGTTTTGTTCCATACAAATATTCATAGATTTTATGATTGACAATTAATTCCGGTCTGAAAATAACGTATTACATAATAAATATTGAAATTAATTTATTTCACGAAGATCCTTACTAATATTATAAATCAGAAAGTGAGTTTGTTTATTTGTTCCGCTTTCACGACATAACTACTGAACCGATTGCTTTTAAATTTTGCAGACGTATAGTTAGAAGTCCGGATTAAATAATAGGTTACTTTTTATCCCGAAAAAAACTGATATTCCCGAGGGAAAACAAAAATATAGTTTGCTTGATGGATGGATTGATGGATTGGAAGGTAAAATATTGTAAACGAATATAAACATGTAAATGTAGAAGCTAAATGATACGATAATGAATCCCCGAAAATGTGGAATTCCCGAGGGATGACGTACAATTTGTTTTATCGTCTAAACTGATTTTTACATCTACTTAGCTATATAATATAGTGTACCATTCAGTTTTTGTTTAACAACTAATCGTATCCAGCGTTACATCGCGCTTCTTAGATTTTTCCGTGGAAATGAGAAGTTTTCTTATAGTTGTGATTTATACCGCAATATAACCGAATTACACGCGGGCGAAGCCGCGGGCGGAAGCCTGTAATTTATAATTTATTTAGAATTTTCGATATTGCAACACCCATCTCTACGCAATGACAAGATTTCAGTGCTACGAGCGCCACCAACTTCAATGCAAGTAAACCTGTGACGTCGTAAGCGTACAGGTGTCAAGGTCATTGTGTCATAGTGCCGGCCATTACAAACGTGCGCTCGTCTGTTTTTTTTTTCGTACAATAATCATTAAATATAATTATCGAAAATATAAAAAGTAAAATATCGAAAGGTAAACTTACACAAACTATAAAAAGTTATTAAATATACGAATAATAACTGACCATTCATTATTTTGTCTTACTTTTCACCGTAACATACTTGTTATGATTTATGAATACCGTACAAGAGCCGTCTTTTCTTTATTCAAATCGTCTAGAGAGATAGAGAGAGATTCACTCAAGGTGAAGAAAGAAACGCATAGACAACACTTCTATTTGAGATATTTATCTTGCCACGAGCGCCAACGACTTGATATGAAGTCAACGGACTACGTTATAAAATGAATAGTGAAGTGCCTTTTATAATAAATATGTTGCAAGATTATGCATGTATTTTTGTCTATGATAATAAATACTCGTTTTTCTTACTAAAAATGTTCATAAAATAAAACAAATTACAATTATAATGTATCAGGGTTTATTTATATTTGCAAAATTTAATAAAAAATCTTGATTTAGACATCAATTTTTTTTATCGATATGACGTTATGCCACATCCTTGCTTTCGTACTATAGAAACTGTTATACATTTATACGTTGGCGTACAGCGGGCCACTACGTTAAAGATAGCTGGGCTGGGAAAAGGTTAAATTGTCAGAGTGACGTAGTGACGCGTATCGTGTTTAACAAGTTATATGCACAATTTACGATGTTACTAGGTTGATGGACTTATGCGGACTTCGGGTTAATTTACAGATGTACGGAGGTTTTGCGCTAAAAATTGTTTTTGTATTTCTGACGGAATACAAAGATTTTATATTAGGTATAGATACGATGACTCGGTAAAATTAATTCGTCGACGAATGCAAAAGTAACTCTGTCTCTCTTTCACGCCTAAACCACTGACCAGATTTTGAAGAAATTTGGTATAGGTGTACGTTGTACCTCTACAACTGACATAGGCTGGGAGTAATACCGCCCTTGAAAGTTTGTTTGGGAAAATGTTTATTTTTTAAGTAAGAGTTTTGAAATTTGGCCCATTATACCTCAAAACTTGGGTTATAATATGGACGACTTTTTGTTTCGAATATTAGGGTAGATAGAGAATTTATCATGATTCATTGTTCAGTGGAGGGGTGTGTTTTCGTAACTATTTCATAAAAACTGTGGGAAGAAGTGACGTCGCTCTCAATTTTAAAACAATGTTTATTTGTTTGAACACGATAAAAAGAAAAAGATGTGTTTTCTATTTTATTTCTGGTACATCTCTTAGTATGAAACAGAATTTGTTTGGCATCTAGCCTAGTATTAATCAAATGGTTCGATCCCCGGTCGGGTCAATATGGGAAACGAACTTTTCTATATTGTCTCGGGTCTGGGTGTTGTGGTAGCGTCATTGTTTCTGATTTCTGACACAAGTGCCTAAGCTACTTACCACAAAATCAGAGCAATGTATGTGATGTTGTCCAATATTTATTTATAGTAGTCGGTAGGGTAGACATTTTAGACGAGTCCTATTTAGGAATTATTTCCCCAAAACAAGTTTAATCCTATTACGAAATCCACTGAAGGTTAATTTAGGTCATTAAAATTACCTAATGCGATGCCGTACAAATTTCTACCTTATTACGAGTTGTGACGTCACTTTCATCAGCTAACAGCTAACCACATGATCGGTGATTACTGTCGACGTTTATAGTGTAACATTTCATTTGGCACTAGTCCATCAAAGAAAGTATTACGTATTTAATCATACTTCATAGGGAAGGTATTTGTTCAGAAGTTGGGAGATGAGACCTCTTAGCGTGTTGTGAGGTCCTGGTATCTCACCATACGTGATATGATTATTACAATGGAGCGATTGCTGACTGACTTCCACATCCCAACATTTTTTTTTATCTTGGCACTTGTCTATGAACTTGGCACTTGTTGTCTGGGAGATATCGCTTTCTAGCGATAAGACCGCCTTAATTGTACTATAATCAATCTGTAAAACCTATTTCAACAAACCTTATTTAAACCTTGTATAAGTTTTGTGCAATAAAGTATATCTATCTATCTATGAAAGAAAGTATTACATACTATTATCGCTTTACCATTAAAACATTAAATCATACTTTATAGTAAAGGTATTGGTCCAGAAGTTATGGAGATGAGACCTCTTAGCGTGTTATGTGGTCCTGGTACCTAACCATACAAAATCTGGTTATAACAATGGAGTGACTGCCGTTTGAACTTATTAAACCAATAATCGTCATCATGGGGAAGATGTTTTTTTAAGAAGCTGGTGCAATGAGACCTCCTTTCGTATTATGCGGTCCTAGTACCTTAATCTGGTTATTACAATGGAGCGACTGTCGATTGACCCTTATACCAATAGTTGTCATGGTAGAACCGACTTCATAGGATTAGGTGTCCGTTGATAAGCTGCTGATGTGAGAACTCCTAGCGCGTTATGAGGTCTTGGTATATTGCAGCAGCAAGTCTGCTTATTAAAATAGAACGATGGCCGAATGATCTTCTTTAGATTATTATTTATATGTATTAACGAAGTAACCATTTGCTGCAAAATTAGTATAATCCAAAATATCTACCTCCAAAATACCACATAAGTATGACTGACGACCTGAATCGTTTTTCTCAAGGTTGGCAAGACTTGGCACCAGATAGAGAGCGCTGGAAGTGTATGGGGGAGGCCTTTGCCCAGCAGTGGGACAGTTTATAGGCTAAGTAAAAAAAAGTATGAGCATCTCTCATTGAATTCATTAATTTGACCCGGGAATCGAATCTAAAACTCGGCGAACAAAATCTAGTACGCAAACCACAATCTCGTTAACGCATTACTTATCTTCTAATATCGTGTTACTAATCAAATTTATCTGACGAATTTTATCGGTCAGACAAAAATCCAGAAAATTCTTTCTACTTGTCTACTGCTTATCAAAATAGATAATACGATTTATAAATACTGTTAGGCGTTCGAAACTAAAATTATACAACGAAGTAGGTCAAGATGATTATTTTTTTTAAATGAGACAAATTTAAATTTCTTGGACACTATTATAGGAAACATCAATTACAAGTTCCGTGGAGTTTCTCGTTTTATCGATTTTCACACCAAAAGTCAATTGGAGAATCATAATGTTAAATTATTGTTTTTCTCACTTTCGAGAGGTCAGTGAACAGATCGCTATTTCCTTACAATTAAATAAGACACGTCCATTCATGAATGTTTGCGTCTAAATTTATTCCACACACACTTGCAATATTAAAATATATTCAGAGTGAATCATCGATTTTAATTTTATCTCTGTCTATATGAGACGTCAGATTTCTGATTGTAATGTATCCAAGGTATGCCCCTTTTTATATTGCACTTCAAGATTAACCTCATCCCACCTCATGTTAAGTGGTAATGAAATCGTAGCTTAAGGGCCACAATTATAGATTAATCATTAGCTTACTGTACTTGCCGCCCTTACCTTGAAGGCTTGGCCTCGGCTTTTTATGTATCACCCCGAGGTGCTCTGGAAACCTTACTCACACGCAGGAACTAAACAATACCGAAGTGTCTGCAGTCTTCTGTAAGGTGGAGGTATTTCACCAGTCGGGCTGCTCCAGTTCGAGCGATAAATCGCTATGCCCTACCTCTCTAATCACCTTACCTCTATAATCAGCTGTCATCAGTCGTCAGTCGGTCGTTTTTAGCGTACCCCTCGTATAATTTATAACTATCCGTAACTAGACTAGAACGGATATATTGTCAAATAATGGAACCGTGCATCGGTCGTTATTTGTGACGTCAATGCAGTATTATAAATTCACTATTGTCCCCGTGGAATGCTAATTTACACGAAAACAAAACGAGCGTGTTATTTTAGTCGTTCTGCGCACACGCCGTTATCGTCGCGTCTACTGCGCAGTGACAAGATGTAACTAGATTGAATGAGTCTCGTTTATGGACAGTGATCGCAAGTGGATCATGAAAATACGAGATGGTAGAATAGGGGTTTTGGCTGACTAGTCAACTGAGATACTTTTAACTTGAATAAAACGATTCATTCATTATTTTTAACCCAACGCTTCGCACGCGTACTATCCTCATTTTGTCCACATTTTCTACTGTTTCTTCGCTATTATTGGTCGCAGCGTGATGTTATGTTGCCTAAAGCCTTCCTCAATAAATGGACTATGCAACACAAAAAATATTTTTCAATTTAAACCAGTAGTTCCTGAGATTACTGCATTCAAACAAACAAAGTAACTCTTCAGCTTTATAATATTAGTATAGAAGGCAGCTTATGACGCCACAGATTTACTTATCACCACACTGATAGTCAGGTAAATATATTCGCTATATATTTTTAATTTGCAAAAAAAATTTTTTTTGGTAACTTTTTGATGATACTTTGTTGGCTGAAGTTATTCGAACAACGCGGCCAAGAACAACTGATGATTGAAGATAATTTGTGTAAGACCCACAAAGTTTTAGCCAATTAAAGATCAGGTAGAAAATTGTCTAGTTACCCAAGTAAAATTGTTGGCAAACATTATTTGTATTAAAAAAAGAATGGTAGGGAATCTTACCATCTTCATTATTTCTCACTCTCTCTTCTTTGCGTCTATTTTTCATTCCTTTATTTATTTTATTTTTTATCGTATGCTCCGAAAACGACGCATCATTAAGACCACAAACAGATTTGTTTATTTAGACGCTATCATATTTAATAGCAATGTTTAAATTTATATTTTTAACTCGCATTTTTAATGGCTACACGCGTCATTCCCAACAATTGACGATCGCAAAGTCCAATGATCAGTTTTATTGTACCTCGTAAAGATTCTACGACAGAATATTAATATAGTAGCGAACAGTACTGATAAGTCAAACTTTTTGTCGTTTGTAAAAGAAACATTATATTTACTTTCATTTATTCCGAAAAACGAAGCCTGATTTATTCATGAAGTATATTTTGTAACGCAAGGTATCGAACAAGATTTCAAAAATATTGTCGTTAAAATATAGATTCTACTGTATTGCCTTTATTATGAGTCATTAACGATGAATAATCAGCTGATAAAACCAGTTTTGGGAAATCTCTGTTTAGATATTTGGTTAATAATGACTGCCATTTGAAATTTTTCTTGCTCATCAAACTTGTAACGACTTCTTTTAGAAGATGTCTTTTTCATTACACATTTTTGTCAAAAGGCTTATGATGTGTGAATTTCCTTGTAATTAAAAAAAGAGAAACAATTTCACAGGCACCTTTTTATTCATTTGGGCGATAGAAATACTGACTGAGTCACAAGTCACTCAAGCCCAAGTAGCTCAGTTATTAAACTTCTGCCCAACCTATTACTAGGTTAGGTTAGTATTTTTTGTTGCTCGATTTAATAACACCCATTAAAATAAGACACGGTTTTCAGGGCCAGTCTTTCAAAAGTATATTTTATTAATATTCCTTTCTTCCGGTATTAGATCACCACCCTTAATCATAGTCGTAGATTCAACAAGTTGAGCACTAGAATCTTTTATATAGTAAGATCCAATGGAACTGCTAACTATAACACCAAGATGTAGTTAGGGGACTACAATAAATCTTTGTAACGTTGTTTTGCAAGCATCCTCTGACGAAAGCACAGAATAAAGCATTTTACCTAAAAAAGCGTCACGGAACATATTCTTTTGTCAACGTACTCCAATGCGTGAAGGTCTCATTTGGTGGATCAAAGCCAAGGCATTCGCACCGCGAGATATTTTCGGTGCGCAAATAAATTAAAAATAAACGACCGGTTAATTTTGAAGGCGCGTGATGGATTTCACTGTAGACTTGTTTGTGACAACGCAATACTGGATCATTGCAGTTGTTGACTAATTTGTATCATCTTTTCTTCTCGTGTCTTCAACTGGTGGGCTATAATTCCGAGCCCTGACTCATTCATACAATGTACAGTATCAGTAGTGATGATTTGATGGTCGATAACATCTATAATCCTAAAACGTTAATCGTTATTTGGAAAAAAGATTAAAGTGCCGTTATTCTTTGAAAAGGGAAGTTTCATAATTCTAAAAAGTATATCTATCTAAAGTTAACACGTTAGTAAACGCGCATAATACAAACGGAATATCATACAACAAAGGATATATAAATAGTAAATCATCGCACAGATCTCAAGCTCGTGTCGCCACATAAAATCAAAGCTAGCACTTGTTTTATAAAACCAGACGGATTGACATATTTTCGCATTGCACCAAGCATCCGACTATCTCATTGATAAATCTGCGTAGTAACTTGACTGATAAGAGTTCAGATATATGCTATCGGTTATCACTTAATAGCTTTGGCATGCGTTACGAACATTTTTTATCTACTTGAGGCGTTGATTGTGTGAATAATTGTATGTAAAAAAGGCGTACCTCAGGGATGATTTCTAGGGCCAGTCTTTTAAAAGTTAAATCCCTTCCATTCCTTTATTCTGTTACTGGAAAAAGCAAAATATTTTATCATGGCAGTAGATTAAATATGTGTTTACCATCCTAAGAATTTGAAACTCAACAGTGTGATTAGACATAATGGATTATATATTTTTGGTAACAGTTATCATTGAAGGAAAGGTTATATAAAATATTTTGTGTGACAGATTTTCCCGACTGCTGAGATAAAAGACAATCTCTGAATCTATTTTCTGCTTGTAGGTAGTATGTGATATTACTTTCTACGCTAAATATTTTTTTACATCTATAGATAAGATAACACTTCGGCGCCGTATAGATCATTATGTTATTTAAAACCTCCAACTCCTGCCAAGATTATTTGTTTGTTCGTTGCATAATCGTCTTGTCGCGAAAAAAATACATGTTTAATGAGCATCAAGTATTTTTATGCTCGTTAAACTTGTATTTTCAGTAAACGGTTACAACTTTTCTTGTTCCTAGATATTTTTACGGACAAAACTTGAGGTGCAGCATAAAACACGGTTTTTTCGGTTGTGCGTTATTGAAATAATTGGTTCTTCGAATACCATACCTATTAAATGATTGCTTTCAGGCACTCACCAGCGGGTACCGCCACTTTTACTTTTGAATCTCTTATATCCTCGACACGATAATATTTATTGTTATTAATTATTTGACGCGCCTCTTGTAGAACAAAGGCATAATTTTAGTTTTTGAATATTTACAGGAGATTCATTTTAAGATATTTATTGCATTTAATGTGGTCTAGTTCTGTTATCATTACTCTAATGTTGTCCTCCTATGAATGACATATATTCTTTTTAGACATGTGCTTTACTACAAGTTTTAAGGCAGTAGACAATTGGCTACTTGACAGTGTTAACAATAAAATATGAAAAGTGTTAGATATGTTAGCTTATTAGTAAAGTAATCTTTTTACATTTTAATTTTTTAGTTAAAAGCATAGTTAGTATTTTATTTTTGCAACATAAACTTTACTTTTTTATTCTGTGGAACACAAGAGCCGAAACGGAAACCACCATTGCAATTCGGAAATGACAGCTGTCGGCGAAAATTATTTATTTTAATGTGGCGAAATTATGATTATTTTACCGATTAAATTGAATTATTGTGTCTCTAATCGTATTAAGAATTTATTGAAACATTTTCCGTTTATCTAAATTAAGTCGTTCCTATGCGTATCGGTTCGTTGTCTAGTACGTTGACGTCATAATTGCAACAGTGACGTGACTTGGCGTTTTCGCGCGTTTTTTAAATGTGTTACACAAAATCTTATTTTTCTCTGGTTATTTACATTTTTTCCAGATAAATCGAATTGCTTGGGATATAAAATGAACGGGCGCACATTTTACAATACTTTTTCAAAAACTGTCAAGTTGACAATTGTGCCTTTGTTCTACCAAAGGTGCGATATCTCAAATCGGGAATTACCTAACGGCTTGAAATTCATTGAAATTGCGACAATCTTTGGCGGAGACGCAAATCTATTACTTAATATAGGCAACGTATATAACTAGAATCGATTCATCCTGATAACCTACGTAATTTCCATGTGTTGTCTATCCAACGACTTACGTATTAGTCTCTCGTGAAGCCAATTAAGAGACATATTAATGAATTAATCAAAGGTTGTGAATGTCATTGTTAATCTATATTACATACGTTAAGAATTTCTTTACGTCTAAATGACGTCAAATGCAAGGTTATATTTAGATGAAGATGTACAACGATGTTCATGCATTTGAAAACAATACATTTTTTTTACTATTTATCTAGGATTTTATAGATGTATTTACATGTATTTTTTACTATCAATTTTATCGCTTAGTTTCGAAATTTATTTATCTTATCATTAGATTAATAGTAATTTCTAGTGTAAACCATTTCTCGAAAAGATAATTGTGGCAATTCACATATACCGTTCACTAAAACTTAACTAAACTAAAATAGCTTTAAGTTTATTGCGTTTTTATTTGCTTTACTTTTAGATTCTTACGTTTTACTTTTGTCTTAATTTTTTTTCGTTTTGTTATTGAATCGTCTGGGTATCTCCAGTTTCAATTTGATTCACTTATTCTAAGACTTCCTGTTTCGGGTGGTGCAATATTAACCCGCTAATCCAATTGACAACCTTTGAATAGTATTTAGGTGTGGTAATTTGTATAAGTAAAATATATCAACGACATCACTTCTTTGTACAGTTTTAACGAATTAGTGACGTAATCACACTGAAATTTGTTGTGCTGTGCCATCATCCATTTTTAATATTTGGTTTCTGACTATGTTTTACAGTTTTTTAAACGCCTTTTTCATTTCTAACCTTGCGTTTAATCAAAGTATTTGGACTTATTCCACTTACGACTTGTCCACTATTCAAAGTGAAATATGTGCCAGAGAATGGAAGCGCCTACCGCTTGGCAAATCTTCGAATGCCTGGGAATACCTCGGCGTTGCCAATTTTGTTTTTTCACTATTTCGGTAAACAAGGAATACTGAAATAACATTCACATGACCAAGTATTTTTAATCCAAAGCGTCGCTGTCGAGGTTTAAATAGTTTTCGTAGCAACAGTGGGGGAACCTGACGACTCCCCCACAACTACGCAGCGTTGGCCACCGACGGGGTGTTAATTGGTGCGAGTCTGACACACCACTCTCTGTTAAGAGCGTCCCGTAAAGAGCGGACGGTGCGGTAGGCATTTCCCCCTAGAGAAAAAAAGTTACCTGGCAAGGAAGACAGAAAGAAAGAAACATTATATATATGACCTTAACAACATACTTTAAACAAGATAACATTTAATGGTCAATTGGGTTCCACCATATGCTGCTACAGTATTATTTCTAATACCACAGCAACGCTGGTATTCTGCTGGAACCCACAACGGTATATTTTGAAGTTGATTGCTAAAAATGTACAAGAGATTATTAAGTGTTAAATTATTCATTGTTTAGATTCGTTTGTTCTAATTAAGATACGATGACCTCTACGTATGTTCAAAAAGCATAGTTCTTTGTTAACACGCAGTAAAATTTAGATATGTAATTATAAAAGGTTTAAGATTAAAATTGATTGTAATTTATATGTGGCCAGTCTTTAAGTTTATTGTTAAATTGAGTGACTTAAATTTAGATAATATATAAAGATCTATGCACAGTTTTACTAATGAAATTGAAAGAACTGCAAAAGGACTGTATCAAATTGGCTAGAATCAAAAACCTACAATGAAATAGAAGAACTTCTTGAATAGCTAACATACTGCTTGCTAGTGTTGGCTGTTCGAAGAGTCTAACTGTATAACAATTGTAATAAAATAAGGTTAATATAAATTGTTTGTTAACCATTATTACTTTGTAACAATTATAAATATGTAAGGAAATGTAACTGAAGAGCGGCGCCTCCTGACACAGGCTTCTGTTAGCTTAAAAGCCATCACTTCATCACATAATATCTGTTTGTTACTGAATAAACAATTTTTCATTTTTCAAATTGACAAATATAAAGCACCAAAATATAGATATTTAATTATAAAAGGTTTAAGATTAAAATTGATTGTAATTTATATGTGGCCAGTGTTTAAGTTTGTTGTTAAACTAGCTGTGCCCGCGACTTCGTTCGCGTGGACTACATCCTTTTATGGTCAGTTTTACCCCTTTCTCCCCTAATATTCGAAACAAAAAGTAGTCTATATTTTAATCCAAGTTTCGAGCTATATTTGTGCCAAATTTCATATCTCTAACTTCAAAAATAAAAATTTTTCCATATAAACTTCCAAAGGTGGTATTACCCCCCTCCCCCTCTTATTTTCTAATAAAAAGTAGCCTATGTCCGTTCTTGAGATTCAACGTATACCTATACCAAATTTCATCAAAATCGGTTGAGAGGTTTAAGCAGGAAAGCGTAACAGACACACAGACAGACAGACAGAGTTACTTTCGCATTTATAATATTAGTAGGGATTGAGTCACTTCAATTTAGATAACATATAAAGATCTATGCACAGTTTTACTAATGAAATTGACAAATATAAAGCACCACAGAAATAATTTTACGTTTAAAACACTAAAGATATAATTTTAATGATTTTTTTTTTGTAAACACAAATGTTGTGAACCTTTTCTCTAATACTACATATTGTATGAATAAAAACTTAAGAAGAAATATTTCGGGAAGGGTCATCATTCGTGATCATATGAAATTTCATATGAATTCATGGATTTCGACACGAAAGGTCGACTGAATTCAAAACACAGCAGGTTTCTTAAGTTTATTAAACACTTACTGTACTCATTTGTCGGTTATCCATTTCCATCAACATTCTGTGAAATTGTAGGACTGTTTTGTATGCAATACAAACTTCGTTAGGTACTGAGCAGAATTACATTTAGAACAGCTTGAGCTGTTGTGAGTTTAGGTCAATATACATAATGTGGTATTGTTCGATATTTATTATTCAATATCTGTTCGAATATTACTTATAAACATGGTAGTGTAGGGCGATAAACGCTAACCGTAGAGTCCCGTGAACTAATATCTTTACCACCTCATTCTAAAGAAAACGCTGATATCTTTATGCCCAGTTCCAATATTTTACGATTCGTTACGTGTAAAAAATGACTATCCGTTTTTCTAAGAGTCGTTAATTCTAATTTCATATCAGCTGTCATCAGTCGTCGGTCGGTCGTTTTTAGCTTACGTCTCTTACTATACATTACTTGAACATAAGGGAATATAAGAGCTCAAGGGCTCACATTGCATTGTTCGTGACTGTACTGTACTACAAAATGATGGAAATTTTATTTCAGAAAATTCCAGTAGTAGCCAGTACTACTGTTTGTTCAATAGTTATTAATGAGTCCTTTTTCTATCTTTACAGCCAGCAAGCCGCGAGAAGATGATGTCAAGATCAGCTCTCGCCCTGGCCGCGATTGGTCTAGGGCTTTCCACGTTCAGCGTTCGCCAGATGATTCTCCACCAGTCCAGGCGGATCTAATCTTCGAACAGCGCCTGGAAAACTCCATAGGCCATCTGGAATATTCCAAACGCCGACCGGATTAACTTAACGTGAAATGGAATATCCTGAAAGCCGCATGGAGTAATTGTATGTGTAATGGAATATTCCAAACGCCGTCTGGATCAACTGTATGTGTAATGGAATATTCCAAACGCCGTCTGGATCAACTGTATGTGAAATGGAATATTCCAAACGCCGTCTGGATTAACTGTATGTGAAATGGAATATTCCAAACGCCGCCTCGATTAATTTGTAAATGAACTGAAATATTTAAAACACAACCTGGAATTACATTCGCCATCCGGAGTCCTCCAAACGACGTTTGAAAAACTCCATAAAAATTCCATAACAACGATCGTGGTTTGATTGAATTATCTTCTAAATCTTACCATGATTTAAATTTAGGTTCACCCGCGTTGAAACAACAAAAGCGTGGGTAGCTGCTTTTTAGTTTTTTTGACGTATTAATTTATTTTTGTAATTGTGTATAAATGCTTGGATATGGTCAAAAAACAGTAAAAGAAGTATGTGAAAAAAAATAGTAATTTATATTTTTGAATTATAATTTTTCTGTGAGTGAGGTATGTTAGAATCTACCTTTAGAAATAAATTCCTTTTAAGAATAAGTTTGTGCGGGTGGTTACTAGTGATTCTAAAGAATGAGACTAAGTGTACGCAGAATGCCTAAACGTATGTTTCGTGATGAAAGCCACATAAAAATAGTAATAAAACTGATGGAGTATTTTTATTTAATTACCTTTTAACTAACTAAAACAAATTTACGAGATTGTGTATTTTAAAGCAACAGAAAAATCGCATCTCCCGTTGCAGTATGGTCCAAAACCATTTATGACCTCCGTAGCCGAGAGGCAGGGCAGGCTCTTAGGTTCCGGGTTCGATCCCCGGTCGGGTCAATATGGGAAACGAACTTTTCTGTATTGCCTCGGGTCTGGGTGTTATACCGTCGTTGTCTGATTTCTGTAACACAAGTGCTTTAGCTACTTACCACAGAATCAGAGCAATGTATGTGATGTTTTCTAATATTTATTTGTGTTTAGGCCTTAATAAAATGAAAGCCAAATTAAATAAACAAATTTTATTCATCCAAATTATTCGCCGATACACACAACTAAAACTACACCAAAAATGCATTAGAATGCTAGACACTGTACTTTTTTACATTAGATAAATAACAAATTAAAATAAACAATTCCTAACAAGTAGATAATAATAACATCTCAAAGAAATAAGTAAGTAAACTGACCACACCAAAAGAAAGAAAATGCTAGTAAGGACAGTTTTTTTAAAAGCCATTAATTTTTTATAACACCGAATGCCAATATAAAATCCCTAAGGCATTATGAGGGATGACATTAATTATATCTACCCTTTTAAATGCGAACGTTTGAGAGTGCGTATGTTAGGTACTTCTTCACGCTAAAACTACTAAATGGATTTGGCTTAAATTTTATAGATAGATTAATGAAATACATTTTATAGATAGATTAATGAAATAGTACTAGATTAAACTTAGAATACTTTTAATCCCGAATTGCCGCCAATTAATTTGCGGGCAAAAGCTTTTCAATAATGTATGAGAATACCCTTGATGAGTTAAATATAAGCTTTTTTGAATATTTGTACAGGCAGTCTGAACCACATCATATTACAAGCCCTACAAAAATATGCATTATTAAAAAATATTATTATTAATATGTCGATTATATATTACATTTAAAGAGAGAAAGAAACATTGATTAAATTTACATTTAGTATTTTTCCTTAACCACGGTAACAGCGTTCTTAAAAAAATACAATTTCGTTTCTACCTTCGTATGACTTGCATTCCTAAAGATACAATTAATTAAAATTACTATGTACTGTCAACAACAAGTCAAGGTAAACATTTGCAGTTCAATATAAGATATGCACAGGACATAAAGACGGTGCAGTCTAATGTAAATTAGTGTTACCGGAAAATCGATTAACCCCCCTCCCCCCCAATAATCTAACAATCGATATCATCGATTTGATCGATAGTATTGTCTAATATAAACAATTATAATCTAATAATTGTTTATAATCGATTATATCGACCTAAAATCGATAGTATCGCTTCAAAACTTGATATCGATACTATCGATTATATTGTATTTGACTACGCATTATAATCGATTATATTTAATAAAGATAGGTATAGATATAATCAATTATTCGATACTATCGATTGTTAGATTATTTGGGCCCCTTTTGCATAATCGTTTAATAATCAATATACAATAGAATCGACGGCAACACTAATGTGAATAGCCTGACGTACTTTTGATCGGATGTCCAAATTCACGTCAGATTATACACTAAAGAACCAATATTATATTTATAAATACGATACCGGAAATATAGGAATTGTATACAAAGCCTAGGAAATTTATACAATTTCGAAGCTATTTAGGCAATGTATAAAATATTGTTTAAAATACCATTCTTAATAATAATAATATTTATTATTTATTGGCAAAAACAAAGGCAAGTTACAGTAACGGTGACTTCTGCACTAGGCTCGAGGCCTCTATCGCAGTAGTCGATGAGTGAGCATGATCCTAAATACAATTAAAAAACAAAGTTTAACTGCAATCTTAAAAATTTAATACATAAATGTCCTAGGAAATGTTGCACAACCTATGAATTTTATGTAATTCCTATACCGTATATGTATAAGTAATAATTTCTTTAATAAAACTAGTTGATCAAATGGGTATAATATTTTTTATTCAAGCACTTGTTGTGACAACAATGCTCAGGTAACAATGATATCGTAATTAATTTTATAAATTTCCGTGCGATTTTAGGAATTACATACATTTCCTAGAAATTGTATACATTGACGGTAAATACATTTCCGGTAACATTTATAATTAATCTGTAAAACATATCACTGATTTTTTTTATATAAATAAATAAATAATAAATGCGCTAGACAATCACACCAATCATCTGGTCTGAAACTAAGGTCGCCCCTTGTACTATGAGCACCAGAACATTATTAACTGGGGACGTCATCTCAGCAGACCCAGAGTGTGTACACTGATTTGCTGTTAGCATACCTAAATATGAATAATGACTTAAATACAATCTTAATCCTAATTGCATAGGCACGCAGAATCAAATGTCGAATGCCATTTTTTTCTTCTAAAATTACTTTAACACTATTCACCGACTTCAAAAAGGAGGTTTTTCATATAAAAAATATAAATTTACAGTCTAGTATATTATTACTTTTTTTTGTATGTTCGCCGACAACTAAGATGTTTATAAACAGATTTTAATTTTCCTTTTGATGGAAAGCAGATATAATGACTAAGGTACCATGATATAAGATTACTAAAAGTGGAAGTACTTCCGCCGAGCTAGGTGTTATCTGCTCGGGGACCAAGGCCCAACTACCAATCTTGGTTTGTCGTATATATACTTAGTGGCGACGAAAACTCTGATATCGCGATGTAGGATATCGATGTCACGCATTACGTATGGAGCGTTGTTTACTACGCCAATTCTGCTGACGCTGTATTTGTGTCGACTTGTAGGTCATGTCGTAGGTCGGCACAGTACTCCCCCCCTTTGGAGTCCAAGCACGTGCCCGATGCGTGTAGTTGCAGGGACGCAGCTGCTGCTACGCCGGTGTGGATCAATGACTCGGTCGTAGGGCTGCGATGGCCTGCTTCATTACACGGGCCCGGAACCAGGTGGCTTTGTCAGCTGAGGTGGTCCGGTGCTCTTGTCGTGGCTAAGCTGGCTGTTGAGGGTATGGAGACATGGCCTGATGCGAAGGCTCCGTTCTTCAAAGGCTGCTGATGTTCAGCTCAGTCGGGGTCACCAATGTAAGGAACGTATGTTCTTTACTAAAAGTGGAAGTACTTCCGCCGAGCTAGGTGTTATCTGCTCGGGGACCAAGGCCCAACTACCAATCTTGGTTTGTCGTATATATACTTAGTGGCGACGAAAACTCTGATATCGCGATGTAGGATATCGATGTCACGCATTACGTATGGAGCGTTGTTTACTACGCCAATTCTGCTGACGCTGTATTTGTGTCGACTTGTAGGTCATGTCGTAGGTCGGCACAGTACCATCCCAAAGACATTGATGGAAGTCGGTATTTTTTATGCTAAAAACTATTATTTTTAATATATATCTTAAATTTAATACTACGTTACGCTTACCTATGTTAGGTATATATATGTTTAAGTTTATCCACATAGTAATAGCCACATTTACCACAGACTCTTAGCTCTGATATTTTTTTTCCTAACTGACAATTGATGATGGCCGCAGATGGCCTTTTCATCGTCACCGGGCTTGCGGGGGAGCGGAGGGCTCACACCCCTAAAAATTTAAACAAGTGCCTGAGGGCGCCCCATAGCGGGACTCGGACCTCGGCTCGGGCCGTTGTTGGGAGATGGTAACCTAACGTACCTGGGGGGGGGGGGGGGGGGGGGGACTTAGCTCTGGTTGGTTGCAGCGTGATCTTCTATAGCAGTGGTGGCCAACCAGTCGATCGCAACTGTTAATCCAGTCGATAGTAATATAATTATTGCTCAGCATATGATCTGTTAATCAGTACTCAACAAATAAACTACTTGGGGGTGGAGTCTGGAGACCTGTACTACGGGTTTCTTCTGGAAACCTATTTCAGGCTCCAGTCTCTCACACAAGGGTTTATGCCTAAATCATGTACCTTGTTTTTCGCGATAAATGTGCAATGTAACCTTTTTGTGGGAGAAAATAAATAAAATAATGAATGAATTAATTAATAGTGGCCAGGCAAAAAATATAAATTAGACTAGACTGCACAGCGTAATTATCAACATTGTTCAATCGCTGTTTTGACACGGTATAAAACACTATTAAGACTGATAAACAAGAAACACATGATTGTGTACTTAACTAATCTGTTTCATTTAAGATTCCAAGAAGTATGTTCTTGGTAGATCGCACAGGGATTAGTAAACAGTAGATCTTAGGTCTAATCAAGTTGGCCACCCTGTTATATAGCCTTTCTCGATAAATGGTTTTTATACTACAGAATTTTCGCTTGATTGATTAATGAAATAATTTCGGTGGCTCTTATCATTTCCGTGGTGCGAATAAAAAAAATATTTATATCTCCGAAAATAATTAGTTTCAAATAGTGCCTTATACAGTATTCGATTCATAGCGTCTAAATCTATATTCTCACACATTTAATTTCGATAAAAAGTGAAAGAAAAAATTTGTCACCGAAATGACGAAAAAAGGTCGGTCCCAAAATTTACCCATACAATACAATACTACTTTTTTTAATTCTTAGTACTTCCATAGATTAACGCATTCAAACAAGCTAACTCTTCAACTTTAAAATACTAATATATATTATATTTTTGTTTATGAATACCTACTTACTATTACTACCTATTTGATTTACGTGTTCGGTTATTATGAAGAATACAAATGTAGTACAGATATGTAGTATGTATATCATTAATCGTTACTTGCGATACACTTCAATGGCGGATTTACACTTTTGCAGCCATAAGGCTATTCAAATTTTGCCGCTCCTTCTGACCTCTGCATTTCTATACACCCCGACAGCAAGAACAATTGGCTAGTTTCCACTAAGAACAAATCGGAAGGATTATAGTTTCTAATTATAGATAAGAATTTAAATATGAATTTCAAGAACATAAAAATCAAAGATTATTTATATTTTTAGAAAAGAAAATCCAATAAAATAGTCATTAACTGTTTGGAGTTTTGAATTGTATACAAACTTGCTGAAAGCGTGAAGATCCAAAACGAATACCTGCATTCCTAATAAGATTTAGGTATTCATTTTTTTTTGCTATTTCTGTAAGACAATAAAAAATTTTGAGGCAAATTTGCCGCCCTCTAAAATCTGCCGCCCTAGGCTCCAGCCTACTCAGCATACTGGTAAATCCGCCTCTAATGCACTTATTAAATATGTTATATATGAAATGCTTATTTGTGCTATGTTAGACTTAACAACCATAAATACTAGATTTACGTTTATTACAACACATTACACAAAACAATATCTCCGTAGCCGAGAGGCGAGGTCGGACTTTGGCGTCGCGCCATCTGTGAGGTACCGGGTTCGATTCCCACGTCAATATGGGAAACGAACATTTCTATATTGTCTCTGGTCTGGGTGTTGTGTTACCGTCGTTGTTTCTGATTCCTGTAGAAGTGCTTAAGCTACTTACCACAGATTCAAAACGATGTATGTGATGTTGTCCAATGTTTATTTATTCAACATCACCACAAAGTATATATTGTATGTTTTTTTATCCAATCAAATAAAAATTAATTGGCATGTATTAACATAACAAGAAAAACTCCAAAACGACTGAACCAAATTGTATGCATTATTTGTAAGAAGGTGTAAGAAGACCGCACCAAAACACACACTAAAATACATTTATAAACACCCAGACACGATATAAACACGAACGTTTGTCCTGGTCGGGTATTGAACCCACGACCTTTACGTCACCCAAGAGCGTAACCACTGTTATTCTGGGCCAATCATATTTACATTACAATATGTTTTGTGTAATATGTAAATCTTAACAATACAAGGCTTACCCGGCTTTTCACCAAATGTATTTATCTTAGATATTTATTACAATAAGTGCTGCTTATAGGTACTATTAATTAGTTAAATACATATAAAAGTACAATATAATGCGTTTAAATAATAGGGATGTTGATAGCCAGTCAACTAATGCCCCGTTCCAATATTTTACAGAAGACCGCAGACCAATAACAATCACTTCTGTGTTGTTGTGTTCCTGCGTGTGAGTAAGGTTTCCAGAGCTCCTGGGGGGTGCTACGTTAGTAGCAGCGGTCAAGCCTTCAAGGTAAGAGCGACAAGTCCAGTAACAGCTTTATTATGTTGTACTTGTCGCCCTTAAGCTAGGACCTCATTACCACTTAACATCAGGTGGGATCAATGGGTACAATCTTGAAGTGAATATAAAAGAAAATAAAAAGACAGACCTAATTTTTAGTCCCATTCCCTATTTGAAAGAAACATTTTATTACGATAGAGACATAAAAGCATACAGGCCGCCTGATGGTGAGCGGTTACCATAGCCTATGTTCGCCTGCGACACTAGGCCTTGAAATACGCGTTAGAAAGACAAATTTAATCAGATTTTAATGTACAATATAAAGTTACACTTTTATATATTATACTTACGTATAGAGGGGAAATAACGGTGACAAGCGTCTTGTTACAAACTTCTCTTCTCTCAAAGCTTAATCAACTTTTTTTTAAATAATCTAAATTTCTAAAAAAATATAATAAAGTATGTAACTCATTTAATATAATTACCTTTATTTTCTACGAATACAAATAAACGAAATTAACACGGACTTAAAATAACATATTAAAGAGTTTTATATTCCATTCATTCTTAAGTGAATAGAACATAAATCTCATTCACTCTGAAAGTGAATGGAATATAAAAAGTTTGTTATCGATAAAAATTCCACGGTACAAATTAGCTCGCAACTTCGTAATAGCCCCTGTTATCAAATCGAACGATATTATTAATTCAAAAACTGACATATAAATCTCGATATTTCTCCCCTACAATACTTCCCTAACTCCTACATACAAATCATATGGATACTAAGGACTATTTTAAGAGGGGAGGGGGGTTATCTTCAAGGACTCCTGAAAACGGTTGAGATGTCCTTGAAAACCTCGCGCTATGGACGCTTGAAATACTGCTCGTCTATTCTTTTGGCAAGAGCCACCTGAAAAAAGACATAGAGCTAATTAGCCAACTCCGCTGTTATTCGTGACATAAAAACCGGCCGGTTTCGTTTGGCCTAAAATCAGGTGGCACCCACGCACTTCCTCGTGGTGCCAAAAAAAGTAATTCCGCGCCTAGAACAAGCGACGACAGACGACAAACAAATATTAAGTGAGATCAACAGTTCCGTTTTTTTAATGGTGGATGAATGATTGAGGATTTCATACATAGTATTCTATTAGGCCTAGCATGCGCAATACGTCAAATTTATCGCACGAGACGACAAAAGTTTCGATACTGTTGATTGGCTAATAGCACACCGCACTCGTATTTTCAACCAATCAGCAACTGACGCACTGACTTCAATTGATTTTGACGTTTTTAGGAGCGCAATAATTTTTTGTCGCGTGCTACTGGAGGGTGCTACATTAGTAGGAGGGTTCGAGCCTTCATAGTAAGGGCGACAAGTCCAGTAACAGCTTTATTATGCTGTACTTGTCGCCCATAAGCTAGGACCTCATTACAACTTAACATCAGGTGGGATGAGGTCAATCATGAAGAGTAATATAAAAAAGACAACTATCGCTTATTTAGATTTAGTCATAACTCACCAAGCTCTCATGTCTGCGGACAGTTTCTGCCAGCTTCCTGCACGGCAAGCGCGTGGTGATGATCGTGAACACGTGCCCGAAGACCAGCGCATCCAACTCAGTTGGCCTGAAAACGGGAATATAGACTTTAATTACAAAAACATTAGGGCTGCATTACTGTTTCTCATCGCTGATAACAACAGACATTAGGGTCATACTGTAACTTAAGAGAAGTAGGGTATAGTGATTTATGGCTCGAACTGGAGCAGCCTGACTGGTGAAATACCGCCAATTTTACAGAAGACCGCAGCCAAATAATAATCACTTCTGTGTTGTTGTGTTCCTGCGTGTGAGTGAGGTTTCCAGAGCTCCTGGGGGGTGCTACGTTAGTAGCAGGGGTCAAGCCTTCAAGGTAAGGGCGACAAGTCCAGTAACAGATTTATTATGCTTTATTTGTCGCCCTTAAGTTAGGACCTCATTACCACTTAACATCAGGTGGGATGAGGTCAATCTTGAAGTGCAATATAAAAAAAAATAACTCATGTCTGAAGAGTATTGCATTCAGCTCGGTCGGGTTTACGACGGGAATATGGACTTTAACTACATGAACATTATGGTGTAATTACTGTAATATTTGTGCTATGCTATTATTAATTTGACAACCCCAGTAGACGAGAGGCGAGCGGGCCGGAGTTAGGCGTCGCGCTATCTCTTGAGTATTCGGGTTCGATTCCCGGTCGGGTCAATATGGGAAACGAACTTTTGTATATTGTCTCAGGTCTGGGTGTCCGGATATGAGTAATTCTGTTTTGGCTGTGTATAAAATATCCAGATTTATTTGCGTAGCATACCTAAGTTAAAGAATTTTTTAAGTTTAGTTCCGATCTGTACCAACAGATGGCAATGTGCCTATTTACATCGCGATGGTGTTGTGTTTCGGCCGATCCTATACAGGGTGTCCCATAAATAATGGATCAAACGTAAATGGTAGATAGCCCACTTGATTAGCAACAACTAATTTGAACAGTTTTATTAAATACCTTAGGGTTGTCGAGAAATAAATTTTATTTTTTATTTTTCAATTTTTCTGACTTAAGTTAGTTTTTTAGATGCCATGGTTGTAAATGGACACGTTTCTTAGATTTTTTATCTGTTACATATTGCTAGATAGATAGACAATAAATAACAATATAGCATTTACAATAATGCCATTTAATTCGTTAAAAAAAAAATAAGAAAGTGAATATTTATTTTATTTCACCTGTATGAGCAAAGTTTCAAAAAAATCTGTTGTAAAAAAAATGTATGGCATTGAAGTGAACCATAGCTATAAAAACATGCGCAATTAATAAGGATTTTAAATTAGTATAAAACATACGGTTAAGTACTCATATCGCAAACTTGTTGCTATGAGTCTGGAAAAAGGCGTAAATTAGCAAAAATCTAAATTAATTGAGTTAATGTGAAGTTACTTATTTTCATATCCTTGAAATGATTTAACGACAGCCAACGTGCTTAAAATACTAGTAAAAGCTTTCTGTATTGATGAGGCATTGCTATTGATAAAAAAGAAACAAAAAAAAAATTTTTAATCATTTATTTCAAAAAATCACAGTAAGTGCTCGAATTGTCTACCCCGTACAATTATGCACATTCTGCATCTTCGAATGAATGACGCTCTTAAACGCCGACCAAAATTTAATCCATTAATTTCCGCTGCTGCAGTTTGAATTTTCTGGCGCAGGTTTTCAATGGTCGTTATGGGTGTTCGGTAAATTCTGTCTTTAAGACATCCCCAGTAAAAAAAGTCCAATGGGTTTAGATCAGGGGATCGAGGTGGCCATAAAATTGGTCCTAAACGGCCAATCCATCTTTCTGGAAAAGTTTGATTGAGATACGCCCTTACTGCCGTTGCATAATGTGCGGGGCACCCATCATTTTGCAGCCACATCATTTCTCGTGCATTTTCAGGTACACTAGCGAGTAAATTTGGCAACTCGTGTCTTAAAAAATGGAGAAAATATTCCGCGTTTAAGTTTCCAGGCAACTCGAAGGGTATTTGCCCATTTATTATTCCTGCCCACAAATTAATTTTAAATTGAGTTTGGCTTCTATCTTCTCTCATTAAACGTGGATTGACCAGTTGCCAGCTATGTAAATTATGCAGATTTATGTACCAGTCTTTTCTACAAGAAGACTCGTCGCTCCATAAAATTTTATTGAAGAATTGCGGATCCTCACGAACCATTCTCAACATTTTTCTGCAAAATTCCACTCTTTTGTCGCAGACTCTGGAATCTAGTGTTTGTACGCGTCGCAAATGGTACGGATACAACCGGTACCTTTTTAAAACTCTGTGCACTGTTGACCGAGGTACACCGGTGCGTCGTGCTATGACCCGAACTTACGTTGAAGGATCTTCCTCTATTAGTTGTAAAATGGTTTCATCGTTAACTTGTTGCGATCTTCCTTCACTAGCACCACCCACTCCAGTACCAAGAATACTTCCTTCAACAAACGAGTTATGCACCCGCATGAAAACCCGGTAGTCAGGGTGACGACGCTCGTTGGGGTGCCTTTCCCGGTACAATCTTGCGGCTGCCCGAGCATTACATCTTGCTTCGCCGTAGATCAAATGCATGTTAGCATATTCACGAGGTGTATACTCAATAACATACAAAAGAAGCGCTACCTATCCATTTCACTCATAGCGTCTTGTCCCTTTTTTGCCTTTTGTTGATACTTGACCTTTAGGCACGTAACGATAACAAATTGAGACATAATGAGTCGCAAAAGCTTTTACTAGTGTTTCAACGCGTTGGCTGTCGTTAAATCATTTCAAGGATGTGAAAATAAGTAACTTCACATTAATTCAATTAATTTAGATTTTTGCTAATTTACGCCTTTTTCCAGACTCATAGCAACAACTTTGCGATTTGAGTACCCGTATGTTTTATACTAATTTAAAAACCTTATTAACTGCACATGTTTTTATAGCTATGGTTCACTTCAATGTCGTACATTTTTTTTACAACAGATTTTTTTGAAATTTTGCTCATCCAGGTGAAATTAAATAAATATTCACTTTCTTATTTTTTTTTTAACGAATTAAATGGCATTATTGTAAATGCTATATTGTTATTTATTGTCTATCTATCTAGCAATATTCAACAGATAAAAAATCTAAGAAACGTGTCCATTTACAACCATGACATCTAAAAAACTAACTTAAGTCAGAAAAATCGAAAAATAAAAAATAAAATTTATTTCTCGACAACCCTAAGGTATTTAATAAAACTGTTCAAATTAGTTGTTGCTAATCAAGTGGGCTATCTACCATTTACGTTTGATCCATTATTTATGGGACACCCTGTATAAAGGAAACATTTCATGTCAATAAAAACTACTTTGGTTACTCGACAAACCGAAGTTTCACCCACACACACCCACAGTCTGAGCTAGGAATATGGACTTTTACTACATAAAGATTGGGTTCAAATTACTTTAACGTATCCGGAGTTAAGCAGGCTGTCTTAAACGATGAAATATGGACTTAGATAGCACAAACATAAGAGTCACATTATCTCGCGATGTCCGATTAAGTTCATCGAAATTGTAGTTCCCTTGCTTTTTACAGTCGTTGTACAGTCCTAAGGTAAACTGCATCTCTATTTAATCTTGATTGTAATAACTACCTTGCCCTGAATCATTTTGTTGTTGGAACTAATCACCCAAGTGTTTTTTTTGTAATTGAATATAATTGTTTATCCAAAATAAATCACAGGCGTTTCGAATCGTCTTAAAAGAAAGACGAGATATGAACTTATTAGGTGCCTAATTGATTTTTTATTAAAAGAAGTGCAGCTACCAATTAGCGGCGTTTCAGGCTCGACTTTAACGAATATTTAGTCGTCAATTTGTATGGAAACGTAGGACAGAAAAATGGTTTTAATTGGATCGCTACTTCCAAAGTACTTCAAATTTACTTATTCAAAAAGGTATTACAGTTTCTAATTATCTGCTGTGTCCATACTACCACTACCTATATTCTTACTTTACAAAAAAATATAGAATATAAATATTTTTACAGTTCACTACATAAAATACTACTTATAACCATTAGGTCACAACTATGTATCTACAAAATTATTGACTGTGGTTTATAACTTTATATTTGCAAGCAACAAAAATTAAATGACCCACTTAATAACTAGTATAAGGTCAGGGATTAAATAATAAAATATTTGTAATGTAATGTAATAAAATAAAATATTAATCAATATACATATTATAATCATAATCTTTGAATCGAACACACAGAGGCGATTCTATTATTTTTGTTTACAAGCATTGACTAAATTTACTTGCTTAACACTACATGGCGAATGCTTTGTAGTTGTTCAAACAAGGACTTAAAACGTATTACAAACCTTACAAATTACTTCACTAGATAAAGAAACGCGGCAATTTTAAATTACAGATTAAAGTGTGCAATTAACTTACTGTTTCATCACCAACGATTATCATTCTGCATTAAAATATAATATGAAAACAAAAACAGTCTGAAATCGACACGAGTATTTATTAAAAAAAACGACGATAAATTTCACAGGAACTCGATATTGCGGAATGCGACAATCAGCGTAACGGGACAATGACGTCATCTTTTTCGTGCATACAGCCTTTAGTATCGAGTTATTAGACGTTGTCACATCAAAAATGTTTCTCATCATCCATACGAAATTTAAAAAATTGTAACTTTTTTCAAAAACTTTTTTTAAAACTTCTTTATAGAACAGTTTAGTCTATGTCAGCCATAGACGGATGACTGTTGAGGGTGGCGTTCCTCTTTCGCAAATACTCCAATAGGCTTTCGACACTCAGATCTCCGCTTGGCATTTTAAGCGTTGATTTAGAGTCTGTAAAAATGTTTTGACGTTAAAACAAGTATGGCTGGCGCTTGTACAGTCGCCATCAGATATATTGGAGCAGACAAAGTGACCAAAACCAATAAGTTCCATACACTACATTAATATCTGAACATGAATTACTTCAGTAATATCTCAGCAGATGCTAGTCAATAATTTCTATACACACAACTAACCAATAAATATCTGAACACTCATAACGTCAATATGTGTCACGCACGTCATATGTCTCATTTAGCTACCTGTGTAGATGCGTGTTCTGATATTATTGGTTAGTTGTGTGTATAGAAATTATTGACTAGCATCTGCTTAGATATTATTGAAATAATGAATGTTCAGATATTAATGGTAACTTGTAGTGTATGGAACTTATTGATATTTTTAACTGTTCAGAAGTATTTGGTCACTTTGTCTGCTCCAATATATCTGATGGCGACTGTATAACAAAAAGCACGCCAGACTACACACTTTGGACACTCCATCGCCCTTAAAACGTTCGCATAAGATCTATTATTGACCTGCAAGTTCAAGTTTACCTGGACGTGCTGTTGTCCAATATTTATATTAATTTGTTTATTTTTAATGTTGATTCTGACGTATAACTAAAAAAAATAGTGAAAAAAAAACCTGTCGAAGCCTCGGATCGCAAAACGTCAGATTTGACAGATAAGGAATCTGTTCTGTCACCGCTAGTACTGAAGAATGAATCGTGCGCCCTTTTAGCGTTGCTGTTGACGAAAAACGAACCGTTTCAATAAAGGAATATAGTTTAAATTCTTTTGTTGACCTTTGTCATATTTCTAAAAATAATCTGGTATTTTTAAACCACTCCACTTCTTTAATGTATGCCTAGCTGAGATTAGCAAACCATTTTGAATACAATGTTCGAGTAAGACTCTGACCTCTGTTTAGTTTGTATTAAGAGTTATTTTGCAATAATTGGCTGCTTGACAGTTTTTGATGAAGTATTGTAAAATGTCCGCCAGTACGTTTTATAACCCAAGCAATTAGATTTATCTCGAAAACATGTACACTTCCAGAGAAAAATAAGATTTTATCTAACACATTTAAAAGGCGCGCGAATACGCTAGGTCTCGTGGCTGTTAAAGTTTATGACGTCACCACTCTATACATCAAACCGATATGGGGCGGAACGACTTTCTAGCTCGAACATAGAATTAACTTTATGAAGATATCGAATTTTCAAATAAACAGAAAATGTTTAAATATATCTTCTATTATATAAAAAATAATCGCAATATTTGTTGGTAAGCGCATAACTCGACAACGCTTTTTTTTAATTGTTTGTTGAAGTCCAAGGTTGGTTTTTACGGCGAGAAAAAATCGTATAATTGCCGGGAAAACTCTAAAGACAGCCAATTTTCTTTTTCAGTACAAACGTTTTCTAACTATAATTTAGAGTCAAGCCACATTCCTTATCTTTTTGACCGGACGACGTCTGTCGTGTCCGCTATCCTTGATATTGTTAGCGACACATTATCTCAATTTAATCGGTAAATCTACACTAATATTATAAAGAGGAAAGATTCGTACCTATTTTTGTATGTTTGTAATGAATAGGAATTGGACATTCTGAACCTAAACGTCAAAAAGTACTGGGCCGATTTAAAAAAATCTTTCACCAATAGAATGCTACATTCTTCCAATTTGACATAGGCTACAAAATTAGGGATCCTTGGTAAAATTTGAAAAATTTCAACAGAAAAGCGGGATATATTCTCTAAGGCGAAACGAAGTTCGCCGGGACCGCTAGTGCATAAATAAAATACTTACTATGCTTTTCATTAAAAACTAGCGGTTAACTAGTTCGCTGGGAACTTCGTTTTGCCTTAGAGGTATTTCCCGCTGTTCTGTTGAAATTTTTCCTGAATTTCCCTTTCTATAAACCTCATGGAGCCCGAGACCTTTCCAACGAATGCAAAACCGTGGAAATCGGTTCGTGCGTTCTGGAGTAATAGCGTCAGGGAGGAAAACCCGACTTATTTTTATATTAAAAATAAATATGTGAAATTATTATTTAACTAACATATCAGTTCCAAATTTGATTCTTAACACTGTCAAGTAGCCAATCGGAATGTCTTGTAATTCACACCGTATTTTAATAATCATTATTTTACCTGGAATCAGTAAAATCCGGACTTATACAAGGCACTCTATCATAACCCACCATCTCTTCACACATCCTATCATTAACCAAGCCGTCTGTATCAACGTCAATATCATCAATAATACGCAATACATCTTCAGCCCCCTCAGAAGTAGTATTATCAATTGTATCAGTCTCTTCAATAGTATCTAAGAAGTCATTTTTCATATCAAGATTCACAAATTTCTCATCTTTATTCTCGTTCGGGTGAACAATAACTTCGAAATCATGTTTATCTTCAGTTTTAACATCTTCGGCTATTTCATCGACTTTGTCAAGTAATTCGTTGACTATCTCTTCGAAATATTCAATGTTAATATCTCGAATGGATCCATATTGATCATATTTCTTAGGGCCGTCGTATTCACAAGTAATATGGCCCTCTTTAGATGTCATTATTATTATTTGCTTCGATGCGAACGGTTTGAAGCCTGAAGTAAATTAAATTCCAATAAATAAAAATGTTTGACGACCTCCGTAGCTGTGACAGGTACCGTACTTTGGCATCCCATCTCTTGAGATCCCGGGTTCGATTCCCGGTCGAATATCATATTTCATATAGCGGTATTAATGTTTTCTTTTAACCCTTAAACAGGTTACCACCTCAAATTGAACCTTTCAACTTTGATTTACCGGAGAAAACCAATGAATGAAAAATTTCGTAACTCCCAACCTGATTAAGGGTTAAATATGCCCATCCATTTGATAAAAACGAATTAATAATCCAAACTTACAAAACGTAATGGGAAAATGTATTGTGTAAAAACTATCGACGTTACTCCTATACAAATAAAGGTGATTATCGTTTAAACAAAACCTTCATACCGAACACATTCTCTCTGCTCGGGTTCTTGAGAGACATCTTAGATCTACGGACCCTGGTGCTTCGTTCCGAGAGGGTCCGTTCAGGCATATCCTTGCGGCGAGTTATTTGAAACGCTTGGGTTATTAAATACTCTTCTTGGTACTGGGGAGATGGAAGGCGTGTAAGTAGGTATGTAGGTAGGTAGGTAGGTAGATAGGTATGTATGTATGCAGGTAGGTAGATTTGTAATTTTGTTTGTAAGGATAAACTAACTGATTTCAAAAAACCGAATTACTTCAAGAACTGCAAAATTTAATTCCTTGATCCCCCCGGTTTTAACCCCTTAGGGGATAAATTTACCCTTTCTTAGTGCCTACCTATTAAGGGTCTTATATATAATCTTCATATTGGTCAAATTGACCATCCTCAGTAAATGATGAGCAGCGAGCTTGTGATCGCTGAGCAAAATCACACACGTTTCTAACCCTTTGAAGTCTCTGCATCAGTCAGTCAGTGAGTCAGCCATCCATTCAGTCAGTCATTCAGTCAGTCAGTCAGTCAGCTTTCGCTTATATCTGTAATTCTATACAACGCACCGACAACTTCATATTGGTCAAGTTGACCATCCTCAGTAGATGACGGAGCAGCGAGCTGGTGATCGGTTTGATCATCAGCGCCGCTTTGGGCCCTGAAGCGCTCAGTAGAGCTCTCACGTGCCCGTAAACTAGCGCATCCAATGGAGTGGGTCTGGGGAAGAGGAACGGGAGATGGGAAGGAATAAGGTATATAGATGATGGGGGACTGGGGTATATTGATGGGGGGAATAGGGTATAGGTATAGATGGTGAGAAAAGGGTATATTGATGGGTGAATAGGATAAATAGATGGGGGACTAGGTTATATTGATGGGGGGAATTTGTCATATAGAGGGGGGAATAGGGTATATAGATGGGGGAATAAGGTACATAAATTGGGGAATAGGGAATAAAGGTGGGCGAAAAGGGTATATTGATGGGGGGAATAGGGTATATAGATGGGTACTAGGTTATATTGATGGTGTGAATAAGGTATATAGATGGGAGAATAGGGTATATAGATGGGGGAATAGGGTAAATAGATGGCGGGCATAGGGTATATAGACGGGGCGAACAGGGTTTATAGGTGGGGGAATAGGGTATATAAATGGGGGAAAAGGGTATATAGATGGGGCAAAAGGGTATTTGACTCGAAACAACGTGTTACGAACTTAGCATAAAACCTCAGACACTCCAGCTTATTTTATTTATGAAAGACTTAAATAAATTACTAGCTGTTCCCGCGACTTCGTCCACATGTAGTGCTTAGTAGAATTTAAAACTATTAAGGCTAGTTAGTTACTTTATAAATACAATACGTAAGTAAAAATACCTTGAAGCTATGAATAGTATGGCACTGCAAGCAATTTATTAAAGTATTACTTTCATACATACTTCCGAACCCTGCTTTACTCCCTTAAGAGATGACTTTTGAAATCATATTTTACATATTTAGTGTAATGACTTCATACTATATTCCATTTAAAAACGACAAAATTTCACACTATGTTTGAACACCCGTCTTACGGGATTAAAGGGACGTTAATTCTAAGGGTGGCCCTTAGAATTTACAAAAACCCTTTCATAGTGCACCGCTACGGCTTCCTAACCGTTGATAGATCAGTAAGTCAGGCAGCTCAATTTATATAAGCGAAACATACATTTAGATTATATCAGACTTACACGGATTAGCTATTAAAGAAATATTTACTATTTTTAATTTTCTTACATTTCTTGCAAATTAGAAGCTCTATGGTAATAATTACGTCAAAACCACACCACAGCGCCCCCGGCCATAGCTACTTCTTTAATACGCATATCTAAAAAAAATGCTAACCGCAAGGTTATCATGCGTGCAGAGTTCATTCTATTTTGTAAAGAATACGATAGATTTAAGTTAATGTAAAAAGCGGCAAAAAATATATTTCTAAAACAATAATTCTAGTACTCACGTTCCGAAGAAGTAATCTCTATCTCCCAGCCTCTGACTCAAGGAATTACAGCATTGCTCTACCTGAAATTAATTTTAAAAAAATCCATGAAATCGATAATAAATTACGATAACCTCGACCTCCGGTTCCGAGAGGCGAGCGGGCCGGTTTGGCGTAGCGCCATGTCCGTGGTTCCGGGTTCGATTCCCAGTCGGATCAACTTTTCTACATTGAGTTTGGTCTGGGTGTGCTGGGATGACCTCCCCAGTTAGTAGCCGTGTGCTCATCGTACAAGGGAAAACCTTAGTTTGAGACCAGGTGATTGGTGTGGCTGTCTTGGGCTTTATTATTTACTAGCGGACCCGACAGACTTCGTCCTTTCAAAAAGATTTAGAATGTGCCTTGACCCAAATTTAATTAGAAAACGTTTGTACTGGAAAATCAATTCCCAATTCTAATTTTTCTCGCTGTAAAAACCATCCTTGGACTCCAACGAATATTTAAAAAAAATAATTGTCAAAATTGGTCCAAGCGTTGTCGAGTTATGTGCTTACCAACACATTTTGCTATTCATTTTTATATAATAGACTAGCGGTCCCGGCGAACTTCGTTTCGCCTTAGAGGATTTTCCCGCTTTTCAGTTAAAATTTTTCCTGAATTTTCTTTGCTATAAACCTCACGGAGCCCGAGACCTTTCCAACAAATGCAAAACCGTGGAAATCGGTTCTTGCGTTCTGGAGTTATAGCGTCAGGAAGGAAAACCCGACTTATTTTTATATAGTAGATAAATCCTTCTACTCACATCAGCCAACACCTGTTCCATGGTCTTATCGCGCCAGTGCAAAGCCTTCAGCCTCTTGGCTACAGCTGAGCGCTTGGCTCTCGTCTGCACCCACCCAAGCGGCCAGGGGTACACCGAGGAGTTGCGTACACGTGTCACCGCGTTGAATGTCTCGTCATCCAGCCAGGATATGTAGAGCTGGAAACGAGGAAACAAAATATGAATGTACATATTGTTACGCGCCACGTTTAACGTTTTTAGTAAACAGCGCCATCTAGTTTGGAATGCGGAACTTCAGAGAGTCGAGACGTCGATGCCAGAACTTACTAGCACAATGGCCGTACGGTCGGTCAAGGTCATACTGCGCGCGAATATTCTGATGTTTCTGCGTTGGAAGGTTCGGGAACAACCGCGGCAATATAAAAGGCCGGGATTCACCGCGACCGGTGCAACACAGTTTTCATTGTCACGAACCCGAAGCTCGAAACAATATATTAGTGTGTGTGTGCGTGTGTGTGTGTAATTTCGTTCGCGTATCCTTAAGATTTCTTTTCAGTAGTTGAATTTACTGTGCTAATAAAAGTTCCGTAAAAAATCAGACCAGCTATTTTAGAGATAAGCCGGAATAGACAGACAAAAATTGTATATTAAAATATTTTGGTATATGTATACCTACAATGTGGCCCGATACCAGTGTCTGACTTTAAAGGTAAAAAATATTTCATCGAAAAATTGCTGTTTGAAATCGTTCTCGCTCTCACGGTTGTAAATTGGCCGCCATTTTGAATTTTTTAGTTACCAATAACCGGGCTCTCGTACTAATTCGACCACCAATAGTCGTTTTAATGTCGTATGTTCATAAAAAAGATCTCATTTGATAGCTCAACATGTGGACAATAATAATACATCCATTTCGTTTCAATTATAATGATAAGAAAAATAATTTTTTTCTAAAATAAAAGTAGCTTGAGTTACTCCTTATTAAATCAGCTTCCTACCAGTAAAAGTCCCGTCAAAATCGGTCCAGCCATTTCAGAGATTAGCCGGAACAAACAGACAGACAGACAGACAGACGAAAATTGTAAAAAAAAAATATACCAACTGTGTATATTTTTATAGGCGCGTAGTAAAAAGCGGTTATTTTAATATTATTAACAGACACTTCAATTTTATTTATATGTAACGTCTATTTTTTTTTTTAATTTCTGACCTTTTAAACCTTTCGTGGACCTCCATAATTATTTCAAAACCAACATTAGCCAAATCGGTTTAACCGTTGTCGAGTTTTAGAGAGACTAAATTATATATAAGATTTGCACCAAGACATTCAGTGTGGTGTTTCACTCACCTCAGCGTTTACAAGCACATTCGTAATGAGACTCATGTAGGCTCTCATCTCCGCCTTCTCCTCTGGCCCCAGCCGCCCGCAGAGGGTCGCGCCTTTATTAGCGGCGAACTGCACAACCGGCTCCAGCTCAGACACCACGAACGCGCCGCACTTTATGAACGGAACCCGCCCGGAGGGCGACATGAACTCGGCGTTCCAACGCATCTCCACTTCGAAAGGAAGATTGCACATCTGACGGTTGAAAAGAAGTCAGCGTTAGTGATGGGTAGATGCTATAGATAGAGGCTATGGATAGAGGCAACGGATAGAGGCAATGGATAGAGGTGATGTATAGAGGCTATGGATAGAGGCGACGGATAGAGGCAATGGATAGAGATGATGTATAGAGGCGATGGATAGAAGTGACAGACAGAGGCGATGGATAGATGCGATGAATCGATGCTATGGATAGAGGCGATGGAAAGATGCAACGGATAGATGCGATGGATAGAGACGATGGATAGAGGCGACGGATAGAGGCGATTGAGAGATGCGACGGACAGAGGCGATTGATAGATGCGACGGACAGAGGCGATGGATAGATGCGATGGTTAGATGCAATGGAAAGAGGCGATGGACAGAGGCGACGTATAGAGGCGATGGATAGAGGCGATGGATAGAGGCGATGGATAGAGGCGATGGATAAAGGCGATGGATAGAGGCGATGGATAGAGACGATGGATAGAGGCGATGGATAGAGGCGATGGATAGAGGCGATGGATAGAGGCGATGGATAAAGGCGATGGATAGAGACGATGGATAGAGGCGATGGATAGAGGCGACGGATAGAGGCGACGGATAGAGACGATTGATAGATGCAACGGACAGAGGCGATGGATAGATGCGATGGTTAGATGCAATGGAAAGAGGCGATGGACAAAGGCGACGTATAGAGGCGATGGATAGAGGCGACGGATAGAGGCGATGGATAGATGCGATGGATAGGTGCAATGGAAAGAGGCGATGGACAGAGGCGACGTATAGAGGCGATGGATAGAGGCGACGGATAGAGGCGATGGATATAAGTGATGAATAGAGGTGATGGATAGAGGCGATGGATAAAATCGATGTATAGAAGCGATGGATAGAGGCGATGGATAGAGGCATTGGATAAAGGCGATGGATAGAGGCGATGAATAGAGGCGACGGATATATGCGATGGATAGAGGCGATGAATAGAGGCGACGGATAGATGCGATGGATAGAGGCGAAGGATAGATACAATGGATAGAGGCGACGGATAGAGGCGATGAATAGAGGCGACGGATAGAGGCGATAGACAGAGACACATAATGGCTTTCTGAATTAATATAGACAATTTTTGAGATTAGAGAGCACACAGATAAAAGTAAAACCAATCACAGACTGTTTATAACATATGGACATTTCCATAGACTAATATAAGCCGCCAAATTAAACTACATAAGTAGCAGTTACCTTCAAGAAAGCCTGAACAGCAAGGCAGCTGGCATTGTCGGGTAAGAGTATTTGCTCCACCTCGTAAGGCTGGAACAATTTCACATTGTCCGGCCATGGTTCTTGAGCTAAATGTAACATAAACACGTGTTAAAAACATGTATGAGATGGCATGGCATGTTATTGTAAAACGTAGTTAATTTTAACTTGCGTGTTATCTTTTTTAGTTTGTTTGTACAGTCGCCGTCAAATATATTGGAGCAGACAAAGTGTCCAAATACTTCTGAACAATTAAAAATGTCAATAAGTTCCATTAATATTAATATTTCACACTACAAGTTACCATTAATATCTGGACACTCATCTACACAGGTAAATAGACACAGACAGCCGTTCAAGTATTATGTAAGCAATTTGGGGGAGTCGAGAGGGTCTTTGTTCTGCTAATTTTTAATGTAATGGGGGTTAGGGGAGTCTAGATGGTGATTTACTTTTTAAAAAAAATGCTAATGCTGACATTGTGTATGCATGAAAACGTAACGGATTTTTGGGGATTCCTACAAATAATGCTTACGTTTAGGCACTCGCTTTAGAACCGATTAGGGGAATTATAGCGCGCTAATCACTAATCTGTGAGTAGACGTATTGTAAGCATAACAAAGGTTTACAATGTTGTACCGTTGATTCCATTTATAGTAAATAACTGTAATAAATCTGCTTAGTACGTAATATATGAATGGGCCCTTAGTCCGTCACAATATACTAATTGGAATCACAGCATAAATAATGGACTTCAAAGATTCATAGACACAATTAAAAAGTATTGAAATAAAAAAAAACTCATAATTATACATTTGGTTGGTTATTTAAAAACCGGTTACACAGTAAAAAACACTATTATCTACTATAATAAAATACTTGATGCAAATATATTCCTTACCAAAAACAACATATAAAAATATGCATAATCCAGCTATACTTTGGAATTTTGATAACATTTCTTAAATGTTTTTTGGTAAAATAATATGCTTTGGACAATTTATAGTAGATTTAATAATTAATTATTAAAGTAGTACATATTCAATAAACAAAGTAAGTACTTTTTTTTTTTGCGGGGGAAATGCTTGGCGCACCGTACCAACACCCGAGGGAGGTGACGGGGTGTGTGGGACTCTCCTGCCCTAAAAAGGACAGGCCTACCCACTAAAACCCCCCAGGGGACCTCATCGCCTTAATGGTAATGCTGTGGGAAAATTTTAAGAACCACCACAACATCACCAGCACAAAGTAAGTACCTAGCATGCAATGTACATTATTACATATTGTATAAACTTTCATCCAAAACCATATTCCAATAAGATTATACAAATTAAACAGGCAATGCTATGAAATTAAGTTGAACATGTTTCAATTACAGTTTGAGTTCCTGACAACTAAAGTATTCAAAACTAGCTTGTAACTTTTACTAAATTTGTGTTGAAATTACAAGCTGAATCAATGGGGAACAAAACTTAATGGCAGACCAGATATAATATTAAAAGCTTTTTTTTTTTAATTATGGTCTCTATCCCGCGTTTAAAAACAACGCAGTGATTCCGCCAATGTCAAGTTATTAAAAGCTTGAAGGACTCTGAAATTGATTGTTTGAGAAGTAATGTGCTATCAATTGTTTATTTACACTATCCAGTTATTAACATACAAAAACACATAAAATGCTTCATATAGCTAGAAACACACAGAAACTAATCTAAATAAAACCATTTCAAAACAAATGGACCACACTTTGCAAACAGAATACCAAATACGAAAGGATCTTCATTCTCTTTCATCGCTGCTTTTTCCAATTAAACTGACTAAGAAGACTTTGTAGCAGCGAATTACGCGAATATAGGGCACCTTGCGTCTAAAATTAAGCGATTGTGTCACACAAACAATATAATATTTGTAGAAACAATAATTATGTAACGCATTCGGCATGGTCTAAAAAAATATCGAAATTTTCAAGTTTATGACTTACCGTTGAGAGATGTAATAATAGAATCAGTAAGACTAAACTCTGGCATGTTTTTAACGTTTTTATTAACACCAAAACTTATATAAAATATCAATAAACCGCAAAATCTCAAAGAAATCTCAACTCAAATCAATTTCACGAAATTTTGACTTTTGACAGGTGGTTTTTGACGTTAGAATACCTACCTTGGTCAACAAAAAGGTTAATTATTGAGATGTAATTTCAGAAGATTTTTTTTTTGTAATTTATGTTTTTATATTTGTAAATATATGGTTTAGCTTGTGTTAAAAAAAACTTCATTCGACATTGTGTGACAAGTGTTTACCATGATGTGCTGTTGACCGTACATCGATTACGGGGTCCAGGGTCCACTACTACAACGTTTATCCAGGAGCCTGCCAAAAAGGGCGAATAGCTTCCATCAAAAGAAGCGAAACCCTGCTCTGTACATTAAAGTGCGGCATCTCACTTACTTCTTCAATTGAATAGCTCCTGCAACTATCTGGCACAATATGGTGCGACAACGTCTGATCATTTATTATAATTGCTTTGTTTGAAACGCTCGTGGTAGGTAACATGAAATATTCCATTTATAATATTTCTTGCCGGATCCAAACGCATCATCTCCTGGTCTTTTCGTATAAAGACAAATGAGATATTATATTAACATATTCTATATTAAGTATAGAGAACAAAGTGCGAGCAACAACTAGTATTTATTAAATGCCTATTTGGCATCTTTTTTGTTGATTTCAAACCGCATACGCTAAATAAAAATGTGGTATGTACTTGCCCATTTGAATTAATTTTGTAATATTATCACCAACACATGCAACATTATTATTCAGCAAATTGATTCCAAATGCAAACTCTTCATCGTCAAAAAAATCAAAAGGTCTCTCAGGTGGCTCAATCTGCTTTGCTTCTGTTGAAATATTTGATTTCGAATGTACTAAATCGATGTACTTATTGAATATTGTTTCCCCAACTCTACTTGGTGGTGATGAAGACCGTGGGGTAGCTACTGGTGATTTGAAAGTCCAATCTGTTGATAAAGATGCTTTTAACTTAGGTTCTTTGGATTCTTTTTCCCACAAATTGTAAACACTCATTGTAAATTTTAAGTTATTCCTAAATAATTTTAATTAAAAAAATGAGTAGGTATCAAAAAGTTTTTGACATTATTTCCATGTCAACGAATGTCAACAAAGTAATTATTCTTAATGATGCATTGTCCAGATTTTTTGCACCGTTTGTACAAGTCGATTATTGTGAAACTATAGGAGAGATGCATTTTGAATTTTTAGATTATTTTAAGAAAACTTCTTGAAATTAAAAAATATTAAAATAAAATTAAAATGGAAATCCATTTTAATTTTAAATTTCAATTAAACAATCACCGTTGCACTGCACTATTTTGTTTAAGTTCAATTGATTTTGAAAATTTTTAATCTGTGCAGATTTGACAGTTCATTTTTGACACGCTGCGTTTGTTTTTTGTCTGTGGTCTATGTTTGCGTGAGTGAAATGAAGCTACCGAAAATTACCAATTAATCGGTTTATTTACTATAAATTCTTCACGAATTAATATATTTCATTCAACGTAGATTTTTTATTTACAAAATACAATGGCAGACGTTTTAGACATCGAGAATTCCGAGGAATTTGAGGTCGATGAGGATGGTGAACGTAAGTTGCATTTTCACATTATATTCTAATTAAATTCCACTTACGCGTGAAATTCACGGCTTAATCCACTTCAGGTTAGAAAGTTGCTTGTTTTGTGTGCTTAAATAGTTGGGATACAGTGTATTTTCGTGACATTTCAATAATAAATTTTAGGTTATATTTGATTCATAGCCTACTTTCAAATATCATTGAATCAATAATTTTACCAGTTGGTGAAACTTTAAAGTTAATAATTTTATTATTGGTATGCTTCTTACGAGTTGATGTTGTTATTTCAGAGGGGATTGCTCGGCTAAAGGAAAAGGCGCGAAAACGCAAAGGTCGTGGGTTCGGCAATGAAGGGGGCGGCGGTGGAGCCTCCGAAAGAGGCAGTAGGGGCAGGTAATATGCTTCATGGTTTTAATTATAAAATTTACTGTAATAAGCCTTGATAAATAATTCAAGTTACTTACATTTACAAAGTTATGAATCAACTGGTCTCAGAATTTCTTTTGTATCATTTTGGATTAATAACCTACTATATGACTGATTAATCCATCTATCTCTTGAGATGAAAATAAAATTCCAAATGGGAAACCATATTAGCTAATGGAAAGTCCTCCTGAAATTGTGTGGTACTTTTGATTCAAAAACTGTCAAGTCAAATTAATATTTAGGTTCAAGATATTATGACTTTTAACATAATAACATTTATTTATTTGCATATTAAACCAAATCTCTGCTTTCTAGAGTACACAGAATATTATATTTCGAGAGCAACTTTAACTACTACTATTTATTTATTTTATTTAAAAACTTTATTGCACAAAAAAAGTACAAAAGGTGGACTTAATGCTAGGAGCATTCTCTACCAGTCAACCGTTGGGTCATGCAGATAGTACGTTTATTTTACTACTAGGTACTAATATTTAAAACAAAATGCTGAATTTCATCTAAAGGTGTAAATATATTTCATCTATTTTAAAGTCTTTTTATTACTTTTATGTGATTTATTATTAAAAAATATATATTTGAAAAAAAGATACATCATGTTCTATTGATGCTTCTTTGATGCCGGAATAAATTATTAGGAACCTCTCATAATTTTTTTTTTTTTTTTTATTTTAAATGGACTCTTTCCCGCGTTTAGAAATTTATTGTGAAAATCTGTTTTACAAGTAATGAATTTCGAAACAGTAGTGTGGGAAAAAGTTAGTTGTCATCTTTTAATGTGCTCAAATCTTATCACAAAGTTTTTTTCAACTTAATTGTCTCATTATGAACTTATTGGACTGTAGTAATATTCTGGAAGTATATGCCATATGAGTGTTTTAATATTTGCTCTTGTCTCGGAATTCCAGGCAGATTGCTTCTTGATACACCAAAGTGTCATTGGCATCTGAAGTGTGAATAGATTGTGATAGATTAACAAAATTGATCCTTTTGACAAGTTTTTACACAATTTGCTTACAGATATGACAGCCTAGCTCCGGAAGGCGATGGCAGCACTCCAGGACCGCAAAGGTCTGTGGAAGGATGGATCCTGTTTGTCAGCAATGTGCACGAGGAAGCGCAGGAAGAAGATATACAGGTGATTGAACAGTTTCTACTTTATTTATTCTTTAATTACCTACCCGCCCCAGCTTCGCACAGGTGCAAGTAAATACAAATAAAGTTTTCGGCTTTTCTGTAAATCATAATACGTATGGATTATGCATATTAACTTTCCTCATACATCACTCTTTATATCAAAAAAATCGCATAAAAATCCGTTGCATAGTTTTAAAGTTACTTATAGGGGATCTATCGGTAGTTTCGCAATCGATTATCGGTTAGAAAATCGATAGAATTGATAGTATTGATAGGCTATATAGGATAGGATAGGTTAGATAGAAATTGGGGTGATACTATTGATGACTTTGTAAAGCTAATATGATATTCCATATTAGCTAACCCTAATAGAAATACCTGCTTCTTAAATTGTGCTGTATTTTGATTAATAAGCTGTCAAGTCAGACTTGATAGTATTGGTATTATCATGGCTAGATATCACCAAACATGAGACGTCAACTATCTATCGACAACCACTAACAAGTATCTTATTTATTTTGAAACCTGAATAAATATATATATATAAAAAGAGAAATTATTGCCGAAATATGTGCACACCCACTTCTAAAATTCCTGGACCTAATAAATTATTATAAAGAAATTTATTATTATGTTATGGTCTGCAGGAGAAGGTTTGTAAAAAAAGATACATAATATACCGGGATCGTAACCGTGCGAAACATTCAAACTGCTAAAATATAATTATTTTATTGCAGAATCAATTCTCAGAGTTTGGAGAGATCAAGAATATACACCTGAATCTCGACAGGCGTACCGGCTTCCTCAAAGGATATGCGCTAGTCGAATATGAAACGTATAAACAGGCAGCGGTAAGTTTACATTTGATTTTATCCTTTCTTTCTTTTTTTTCCATGGACGCGCGCGTTTATGATAACACGGTGATTCCGCTAATGTCATCCTTTCTTTCTTTCCAGAGTGCCCGTGAGGCCCTTAACGGGGCTGATATTCTAGGGCAGGCGATATCAGTCGACTGGTGCTTCGTGAAGGGCCCGACCAAAGGGCACAAGAAGAGGCGATAACCAGCCTCGCCTGGGCAGTGATGCGTGTTGCACTTTGCTTTTGAACTATTTTATAATGCACCAAAGTCAGTTTTTCACAGAAAACAAGTTCAGTTTAACTATAAAAAAAAGGCATCACAATGAGTAAGAAAATTAACGAATCCACATTACACAACAGATTTGAAATGTATCTTTGTTTTATTTAATGTCATGACCAGAAATTACTTTTCGATTGGACGGTTAAATTAATTAGATAAAATAAATGTCTGAAATTTACTTCTCGTTTACAGCAGTGTTTTTAATAATGGTATCAATAGTTGTCCAGCATGTTAAATAGTAAATGTTTGCTGTATGTACACTCATGAGCAATGCAATGTAACCACTAGCTCTTATGATAATGACGTAAGGTTCACTTTAGAATGAGTTTGTGTACATGTAGGGCATGTGACTGTACTATTGGTATTTTTCAAGAATGTGTTAAAAGCTAAGTGCTGAACGCAACATCGAACACTTTAGCTGTAATATGGTAATATAAGCTATCTTTCTAAAGATGTTGTTTTATTTATTCCTAACCTCTAATAAATAGATATATTTATAACTGACTTAAAAAAATTTGGTGTCATCAGTAGGAAGTGGTACCGTGATTAGAAACTAGGAGCTGATTATGGTATATCAAGAATACGTAGAAAGTATGATTAATTTTTTAAATTGAATTTTCAAATTATGGTGAATGGTAGGTATATTAAACACTTGCAGTTTGATTTTAATTCTTACGCCCTTGACATAAGGGTGGTAGTCTGATATGCTTTCGACCATTAAAATCAATCAATCAATCATTTATTAATTCATAAACATGGGTGTTACAAGATGTCACATAAAATATTGTTAGCATTTCCCCCCGCAAAAAAAAAAAAAGTTACAGCCATGATTCACCTTAGAGGTATATGAATATAATTTTAGTGGTTAGTATCCAAGTAATAATATTAAATTAACATTATATTGTATTATTTTAAAAATTTCATAAGACAAAAAAATATATTTAATTCAAAATTAATTCGTCATTTTACATCTTGTCGTCAAATAATGATCTAATGTCGTTATAAACTTTTTCAGCAAGAAAGCTATTGAGGGCAGTTCTGAATCTTTTACTATCATTAATTGACACAGATACATTGACCTAATATTCTACCGATAGACAAGACCGTTCATGAAAACAATTTGTTCAAATACTGGTGAGAGTAAAACTAAAGTTCGCTGCAGCGCTAAAACATGTTATGTCGTCTAACCACACAATTACAACGTGTAGCGCTAGATCGCTTATAGAATGGATTTCTCGCGGCCAAAACGTCGTAAGCACCACGAATTTCATGGCGCTTACGCGGTTTGTTCGACGTAGTGCAACGTAATTGTTGCCAATCGGCAACAACGCACGGCGCAAGAAACTGGTTCGTTGCGTCGGTTCCATACGCTAGTAATAATAGTTCAATGCACAGATAGAAGTAATCTATTTTGGACGATGCAACGACCTTATTTCGTGTGCATAAGAGCTAAAATAGAACTGCAAGTGTATCGACAATATCGTAAGTAAAGTTTTATACGTATGGTAAAAGAAAAAATACGTGTTATATTAATCATCCACTTGACTAGCTCACTAGAGTGATACAAAGGAATTATCCGATAAATAAAACCCAAATAAATATAAACCTTATCCTTTATTACCGAAAGTTCATTTCATGTGAATCATGTGAGCCAGAGACCAGTCGTGCTTTATCTCTGCGAGGTCTTCGACGCGCACGCCCTGTGACGTCACCACGCCCACCTGGTACCGCTGGAACGCGCGCGCGTCGCGGTAGAACAGTACTTCCAGAGACTTTAGTACTAGAGCTCTGAAAATATTAAGAAAAGGTTGGCTATTCATGTGAAAGATTGATTATATTTCGTTGATCTACAGTTCCAGTCGAAATACAAACAAATTATTAGGCGCCGAGGAGTAAACGAAAATAACAGGAAAGAATTCTCGTCATAAAAACTTCATTCGAATATCGGCACCAAGGCACACAAATGTAAAGCACACAAGAATGAGTATCGACGCTTGAAAAAAACCTTTAAGGCTAATGCGTTAAGGTCGACAAATAGAGAGTTCGTTAATTACGTCATTTCATAGAACGCTATGGATCAGGAACTGTGATTGGTCCATGCCTGTGACACGTTGCGTCTTTGGACACGGTATGTGTACCGTCGCTAGCTCACTTTTTTAAACAACGTCCACCGTGCCTAACTCATGACTACGGTTGGTGCATTACAATTATTAGCGTTTTGACCCATAAACGTATTTTAAATGTTTAAAATGGAACGCGAAAGTCGTAAGTAAAATTCTATAGCAGTGTAACTCACTTAGCGGTCTGCTCGTCCAATCCACCCTTATCCACAGCCTCTCGCAGCAGCGGCGTGGCCATGTACGCACCCAGACCGGTTGCGATGGCGGCGTCTTCGTACGCCGTGCCAAGCTTATCCACAGCACCTAGGAACGGCTCGCCGTCCTGGAGAAAGCATTAATAAATAAATAAATCATAGCCATCATCACATACTACCGACACTGCACTGCTTTTATTTATTTTTTTGTGTGATGAGACAATGTGTGATGATTCCACTTATTTTACGTTAAATGCGCGGTGGTGAGGTGCTAATTTATTTCTTAGATGAGATTTTTTTTCTTTCACAACAACTAAAACAGACGGTTACAATATCGGCAGTACAACATTAGTGAATAGAGAGAGTTAATGATTATAATCCCTACTAATATTATAAATGCGAAAGTAACTCTGTCTGTCTGTTACGCTTTCCTGCGTAAACCTCTCAACCGATTTTGATAAAATTTGGTATAGGTATACGTTGAATCTCAAGAACGGACATAGGCTACTTTTTATTAGAAAATAAGGGGGGGTGGGGGTAATACCACCTTTGAAATTTTATATGGAAAAATGTTTATTTTTGAAGTTAGAGATATGAAATTTGGCACAAATATAGCTCGGCACTTGGATTAAAATATAGACTACTTTTTGTTTCGAATATTAGGGGAGAAAGGGGTAAAACCGACCATGAAAGGATGTAGTCCACGCGAACGAAGTCGCGGGCACAGCTAGTATAACATAAAAATAAATATATTTACACAACAATTTTACAACAGCTTAGATAGAGTTAAAAGCTTAGTAAAATTACTACAAGGAAATTATTTACGAAGAACCTCATAAAGGAAAATAGGGTACTTCTAACAGTTGAAAAAAATATGATATGGGGTACCCTCATCTAGGCAGAATTCACACAATGAGCTGTCCGTCACCTTCATTTTTTACAGAAGTGGAGTGCACACACTACTTCTACCAATCGATTATCTTTTCGTTTTATTGCTAGTGTTCATCACAGAGTTATTTTGTTACGTCCATTGTAAAGGAAGTACCTTTAGCATAACCTCATATGACTGAATGTCCTTTTAAAACCTTGACTCAATTGATTTTTTATTGTATCTGGTTTTCTTGGTCTTACGACTATAAGCTGTCGGAATAGAGCCAGTATTCAGTTCAATTTATTGAAGTAGAAATTCAATAAATCAAGAAGAAAGCTTCTCACCTGGATCCCAGCCACAACATAGTTGCTCCAGAGAGGGTCCATCTTGCTACGCTTATTGTAGAGCACCCGGGTGAGCCAGCAGTGCAGCGAGCGTGGCTTCAACTGAAGACCGTCACCGATACATTGCTCATCAATACTGAAATGTCAGAATTTAAAAAATATGTTAGAAATTATATTACTTTAGTGTGTTTAGAATAATAACAAAATAAGGTATTTAAGTGCTGTTTTCCAGGAAGCTAAGCAATGGTTTTATTTTCATAAGTTTTGAAAAATTATCTGTCTCCCAAAGTATTTCGTTCTAAATATTTCCAGGTTATTACATTAGTGCATGGTAGGATCTTTCTTCTGCCTCCAAGCATACTCTGCACAACAGTTACACAATGTTGTGGAGGTGTTTGTAAATAATTTTGACAAATCATCTTTGGTACCAAAGATCAAAAACTACAAAGTTGGCAGAAAAATACATCATGGAGCCATATTACAACTTTCATCAACTTTTGTTCAATGTATGAATTTAGTACTAACAGGATACAAAGTATTTAAGCAGCAGTATTCAGTGGAAAATATTAAAATAAACTATCATTCATTCTTAGTAAAACAACTGAATTCATAAAATCTAAAAATATATACGAGAATGATTAATCATTTTTCATTCACCAACTCACATTTTCTGTTCAATAATGTCCTTCAAATACTGGAAATCAGCATAATCTCCACCAGATCCCAACAAGATTAGATCATTGACTTTCATAACACGCGGGCAGTCACGGAATCTTGCCAGTGTGCCGTACGAGCCCAGTGTGTCAGCTGCAATCACTACTCCTTTATCGAACTTTAGCCCAATTACTGTTGTGGTGGTGGTGATTGGGTTTGCTGAGCTAAAAGAAAAATAATTATTAAATTAAACAAAATTCACAATTTATGGACTAGACAGAAAGTTATAAGACTGCATTACACATTGTTACAAAGGATATGGTAAAAACTGGACTTTTGTTCTCCATAACAGATGATGATTCTAAGACGATGACAAACTAAAATATCATGTACATATTGTGATAAAACATTTCTAAAATTTTACAGCATAGGATTATGTTGGATACTTTTTAATGTACTATGGATAAAATTCGACTCATAAAGGGAACACGAAGGCATTAAATAAATAGATTTAGGTAGGAACTTACTGAGCTCTGAAATCTTGAGTTGTGTGGTTAGAAGGCCCGAATGTGGACGTATTTCCAGGGAAATTGTAAAAGGCTCCAGGAGCGGGCCCATTCTGCCAAAGCGGCGCTGGATTCATTGCATCACCCATGAATGCCATATTTATTTTACTAGAATTCTAAACACACTAAAGTAATATATTATAGAAGACAAACTAAAAATTCTCACGATGACAAGCGGCAACGAATTTGACAGCGAATGACAAACAAATTTTCAAAACGTTTCGTTTAACTCATTGTTAAATAATGTAAATGGGCTTACTTAACTTAATTTAACAGTTTGAGAATATCAGCCAAATTAAAAAATAAAATTGTAAGTAACTATTAAAAATCTTAAAACTTCTTATAAAGTTTTGATACATGTTAATGTAATTAAAAAAAAATCGTCAAAGATTTATGCGTTGAATGGAAGGTGAAAATAAGGGACGTTCGAAAATTTATTTTTTTAATTAGACCAGTAAAAAAACGTTTAAATGTTGTGTCAAAAATAAGTACTGACAGCAACTAATCCATTAACATTCAACATAAAATTATAGTTTTATACGTTTTGTTTAAGTTTTTCGCTGATTTTAGCTCAATGTGGCTCAATAAAATAGTTAAACTAAAGTGACTATCTTCACACTGCTTCACACCACAGTCAATTTCCGAACGGAATTGATGTGAGAACAGAATCCGCTGCTAAGTTCACGTTCTTTCTATTTCCTTTCAAAAATTTGACACAACAAAATGTCTAAGAGAGGTGTGTGAAATTAAAAATTATCCATTTTAATCGCGTCCTAGAGTGTAAAAATTAATTAGCAAACATGTGAGGAGATAGCTTATACCCCATGTGCTGTATAATTACGTATATTTCGATAGTTTCATCTGTAACCTTTGCAGACGAAGTGTTATGGTGTCGAAGGAGAATGAGTAAAGTGTGGTTTTTCTGTTTTAAGGACGTGGTGGTTCCGCGGGAGCGAAGTTCCGCATCTCGCTGGGTCTCCCAGTGGGAGCAGTCATCAACTGCGCAGACAACACAGGTGAGAAACTGCATTGTTTGTTAGACATAACCTCAGAGTCACACTTGATAGAGCGACTGATGATGATACCATAATTGTTAACACAAAGTGTGTTTTGAATCATGATGATGTCTTCCTTGGCTGTGTCTGAAGTCGTTCTATCTTGCTGCCTAACGTGATTATTTGTAGAGATTACTTCCTAAATGTTTTGGAGGGCTTTTCTCACTTCGAATGCTAAACTCAAAGTCGGTACATTTTATTTTATATTAAAAACTATTAAAAATCGACGAGGATATTTTTTACTGAAAAATGCTGATTTGTTTAGAACAATCTAACCTGAAAATTGTGTACCTATCTCCCAATTTTGTATGGAAACTAACAAATTAATGGTGTTTTTAAATTTCTTACAAATACATTTGGTACCAGAATTGCTTAGCTGTAATTTGTTTAAAAGATACCTATACCCTTTCTTTATTTTCCACACTTAGAAATTAAATAAAAACATTTTTAGGAAGAATTTAGTATTATGACTGTAAAACTTATTGAATTTTCGTCTTATAAATCTTTAAAGTTCTAGATTAAAATTTATCAAATTGTTTTAATTCCACATTTCAGGAGCCAAGAACCTGTATGTGATCGCAGTCCAAGGTATCAAGGGTCGTCTGAACAGACTGCCCGCTGCCGGATCCGGAGACATGATTGTTGCCACAGTCAAGAAGGGAAAACCTGAACTCAGAAAAAAGGTACTTTATTCAATTTACCAGTTAAGTCCTTCTGCTTGGCAAAGTCTCTTATCAACTAAAGAGATGGAACAAGCTATATTCGTTCACATGGTCCCAGAGGCAGTTGATGGAAGAGGGTGTGTATGGCATGAGACCTATCATACTATCAGAACTTGTTTGTATTAAAAAAGATTTGAAGTTGCCTGGCCAGAAATATTAAGCAAGATTTGTGTATATTTGTGCAGGTAAAATAATAGCTACTTCTGGTTTGGAAATTAATTATACACAGAAGAATCTGGCCTAGTTAACTCAGTTGTGATCCTACTTTTTCCAAATTTTACCAGAGACTTACAAATACAGTGTGTGGGAATAGAACCACAGATAAGGCTGTGTTGAAGACAACTGAAGAAGCCTTATAAAATATCATAACAGCCAAATAAAATGAGGCAATTTATGGCATTAACAAAAAAAAACATGCAGTACCATCTTTTTTTTATCTATTTACATATTGAAATAGAATCAAGTGAGCTAGATTAATTAAAGTATTTTATTAAGTGAACGAATATACAACTTCTGCTTTATTCTCGTAACAATGAATGTCCTAAAAGTTAGGACATAATTGATTTTGTGTGTCTGGTTTTCTCGGTCTTATGGCTATATAGCTTATATTTCTGGCCAGAATATGGAATGTCTATGAGGATACATTAACAATTGAATGTATTATAAAACCATTAAGTTTACCTTAACTTTTTGTGTAATGGCTGGTGTTGCTATGATGTTATTCCAAAAGGTTTCGCTATATTTTTCTCAGCTGTACTGTTTAACAGACTGATGATATACCTTGGCTGACTGAGCAACATCAACCGACAAACTGATATCATCTGTGTAAATATTACCCTGAAATATCCTGCTGTTTCATATTCATGTGATTATAAGCTACCATTCAGTTTAAAACAAGTGGGTGATAAAACACTTTAAGTAACTATAGTAATGTACATGTTCAACATGTACGATTTTATACACGTTAGACTTTGCAGTCTTTATGCTGTGTGCATAAGAACTAATATTTATTTGCAAGTTTTTACATTTGACTTGTAATTGACCATACCAGTAAACACTTTCGGTCATAACAAGTCCTGCTCCTATACATGTATAAGTAGGATTGATTTAACTTTGAACAGGGATGATGAGTAAAAAGTTGTTGATTGACTCCATCAGTTAGGTTTCCAAAACACAATGAAGACTTATTGAATTTTTTTTTTAAAAATATAATGATACTGCACTTCTAATTTTAGTGGGAATGCTTAGATCACTAATTCATCAAAATTATCCCAAGAGGTGATCCCGTTAATTTGAATACATTATACCTATGTATCATACAATTTTTGGTTATTTAGCTTTCAAGAAAAAATTTTTTGGTAATTTTTGGAATAATCAGCAAATTTTATTAATCTACCCCAATGCCTTCGTTCGCATTATATGTGCATATAAAAATAAATTTATAAACCCTCTACCCAAAAATATTAAATAGGTCAAGGAGCAACCATAAAAAAGTAAAAAATAATTTCCTTATCAGTTGAATACTCAATTTTTGTTTTTCAACATTCCGAATTTACCTAGATGTTTGTAGTTAGCAATGGGGTATCACTAATTCAGAATCAAAATTGCTGCTTGCCCATAAGATTTTACACCAGAGGATCACATAAGTGTCTCTGAAAACATAATTTAGTTCGCAGCGTAGTGGACCAATTTGATATACCACTGTTGTCATAGAAGAACATTCAATATTAATATAGTGAGTTCTATCCAGGAACACACAACCCACAACTTTTGATCTGTACCCCGCGTGCATGAGAGTAAGCAGAGAGTTCTTAGTTGCTCTTTGACGTTCGGTCTATTTATCTAGTGTGTGTGTGTAATTTCTAATTATTAAGTGATATAGAGGCTGGGCAGAGCGCGTCTTCATCGATTGAATGACATAGAGATAGTCTGCCGCGACCTTAATTAATTTTGGGGATTTTTCCACAGCACCAGCAATCAGTCACAGATGATTTACATTTTATAATATGACGATGTAATAAAATACAGAAATCCCACACCATAAACATTAAAGATAATCACCAACATTATTACAAATTAATTTGTTCCGTTCCAGGTAATGCCGGCAGTGGTCATCAGGCAGCGGAAACCGTTCAGGAGGCGGGACGGGGTGTTCATATACTTCGAGGACAACGCAGGCGTTATAGTGAACAACAAGGGCGAGATGAAGGGCTCTGCCATCACCGGCCCCGTGGCCAAGGAGTGCGCAGACTTGTGGCCCCGTATCGCTTCTAACGCTAGTTCTATAGCCTAAAAATAAAGTAATGTTCAAAATTTTTGCTGTTTTATTTTTAGTTAATCCTACTTATATTAATAACTAGCAGACCCGACAGAATTTGGCCTGTCAAAAAGATTGGGCTTGGCTCTAAATTTTCGTTAGAAAACGTTTGTACTGGAAAAAGAAAAGGGCCGTCTTTAGAATTTTTCACGCCGTAAAAACCATCCTTGGACTTCAAAGAACAAAAATTCAAAATTGGTGCAAGTGTTGTGGAGTTAGTATATAGTTTCTATCCCTACTAATATTATAAATGCGAAAGTAACTCTGTCTGTTACACTTTCCCGCTTAAACCTCGACCGATTTTGATGAGAAATTTGGCATAGGTATATGTTGAACCTCAAGAACGGACATAGGTCCTCCAGGTAGAAGTGCTCCCCGGAGGCCTTCCTTAGAGCCTGCCACTGATAGGCCCTCGCCAGTGCCTGAGCCTCAAACTCCCATGGCGGTGTCCCAGCGAGTGCACACGCCGCATCAAAACCAACGGTACGGTATGCCCTGCACACTCGCTGGGCGATAGCTCGCTGGTCGTGTTTGGTCCGCGGGAGCTACGCTCCGATCCCCAGCTGCCGCCCGCAAGGCATCCCTATAAGCGGAAATACCTTCCGCGCGGCAGCCGCGGGCTTCCCCTATCCGCCACCTGGGAACGCGCCACGTCGGGGTATCATCTCCCCGCCCACTACGACGCCGCAGCGGGTGCGTGAAAGGCTTAGCCCCTGCTACTAATGTAGCACCCCCCAGAAGCTCTGGAAACCTTACTCACGCAGGAACACAACAACACAGAAGTGATTGTTATTTGGCTGCGGTCTATTTTAATTTAAAAACTACAATGGCGCCCGCCCGGCAGATCTTATTATTCTAAAACGGGTTTGAAGCGAACAATAAGCTCCTCCCTAAGGCTGTTAGGGCCCGTTTTAACAAGAGGAACCACCTAGATAAATACCAAATGAAAGTACCTACTTATTCACTAAATCTTAAGAAAAAAACATTTTGAACGGCTTCTAAAAACTATAACAGCCTAAAGGAGAGGCTTGTTCGTTCAAAGTCTGTTATAGTTTCATTATGATCTGCTGGGTTGACGCACATGTAGTTTATAAATTTAATTTGTAGTCCTTATCATATTCACATCTTGTTAAAATTATCGACCGCGTTAAACAACGGACTTGCGCAATGAGCTTGCTGACATTGCACAGCAAAATGAGTGCTTATTTTGGGTTTATTACACTGTTTATCTAGTTTAGGGGAAATATTACATAAAAATAAATTATTAAAAAGGTCAATTTTAAGACTTCGGTACCACGTATGGGTACCACCCAGTGTAAAAAAACGTTATAACGGCGGGATATTCGTTCCTAAAAAGTGACAATAGATGGCGCTGAAATGTCTCTTCATACAGATGTCGCAAAATGTATGGAGAACTGAATCGCGCTATCAAAGTTTTTCTCCGCTGCGAGTATATATACAAAAGTTTGACCTTGTAAAGTGTACTTGCTTCGGCAGTACATATACTAAAATTGGAACGATACAGAGAAGATTAGCATGGCCCCTGCGCAAGGATGACACGCAAAATCGTGAAGCGTTCCACATTTTTTGGACGGGTTAAATTTCAAATCTGTACTATGGATTTTCGCAAATAACAGCAATTTTATTATGAGTTTATTATGAGTATTCCAAAATTAATAAAACATTTTGTCGTGTCGTGAATTTTATTTGTATAGTAATACATAGGTGGTAATTTTAAAATTAGTGGTGAGTAATTAGGTATGTAAGGTTGACAACACGTCATTGAAGTCTTTAATTTGTTCTTATGCGCACAACATATGGCCGGTTATTATGTATAGCAGTCAGATAATACACGCTGGACTTCATAATACCCTTATGCGGTTTTTGTTACTTAAGTTAAAGGGGTGAGAGCCATCTGCGCTCCCCCGACAGCTCGGTAAAGATGATAAGGCTTCGCAGCCATCGTCGAAAGTCAGGTAGGAAAAAAAACCCTTATGCAGTCCGCATTGCGTTAAAAGGGGGGGGGGGGGGGGGGGAGCTAGTCAAAAATATTCAAAATTTGCGTTACGTAGGTACCTAAGACTTGAAAGCTTCCTATTAAGGCATGTTTTTCTTTTTAAAAGAAAGAAATGATCGTTGTAGGCAGAGTAAAATAAATAGGTTAAATCAAACACATGTTAATTTTGTATAAGTTTATTGTTAATTGTAATCGTTTTATCCTGATTCTAAAATCACTTCATACTATTATTATGGCTAGCTATGAAATTAAATAGAATTAATAAATGCATTTTCTAGTCAAATTCATATAAAATATGTACATTATCGTTGTAATTATTTATCTAAACCTAATAAAATTAATTCGATTCAACTTGATTTACCAATATTGGACTTTGTACGTATTAAGTACTTTTTCAAATTTTAAAGTTTTCAAAAGAGGATATTCGGATAAAAAGAACCACTATAAATTAGGTCAAAGTAAAATAACTCTGTTCAAATAAAAGTTCTACAAATATTTGTTATTGATATGAATTATGAATAATATCTACGTATATAACTAACTAAATTCGGAAAGAGTTTTAACAACTATCTAGATACTTACCTATTTATTTTCTAACAACAAAAAAATAAATAAATTAACTAAAAATAATGTGTAAAAAGATTGATTTAGAAATTCTAAATTCGTTGTTAAAATGTATCTTTATTCTACTTAACTTCTATAACATTTTTTAACAAAGGAAAATTCGAAATAATTTAATTTTTGGACCGAATTAGCACCATTACCAAGTGAACAGTCTTTTTTATTATCTTTTGTAAAATAAATAATATTCAGAGCTGACAATCAAGTATTTACATCAAAAAATAAACGAAATTTAATGTTCAATGCCAAAATAAACGAGTAGTGCATGAGCCAAGATTTATTCTGGGAGCTTCCATGATCATCACAAAACCTAAATAATGAAAAAAAAAATGTATCTAAGATGAACATAGGCTTCACGTAAACGAATAGTTGTATTTATTCTTTTGCAAATAATAATTCTTCAACAAATATTAAGCATTCTAAATTACATCGTCTACGCTCAAGAACGAAACGATCAAGCGAAATGTTTCGCTTTTGCAGATTAATCAAAAGTTAAGGAATTTGTTAAGGAATGTGATTTTTGATTTGCATACAATTTTTTTCTAAAAAGCTTAATTTGTGTTCGTGATCCATTTAAGATTATGACAGTAAAAATTACTATCCGTCATCGGATCCGACATATTTCCTTTTTGGGTAAAAACTAGAGGTAGTAGACCTCTAAAAAAAAAACAGTAAAAACTTGTTGATATTATGCGCCCCATCGTAAGATCAATGCATCCTAAATGCGTCATGGCGACAAAATTTCATTTCTATGTTTTATCTCTTTCCTTCAGTTTATGTTAAAAAAGAGATAAAAAATAGTCTCCTAATTCTAAACCGATTCCAACGTATTGTGAATAGGTATGCAGGTATTCAACTATTTTATACATAGGACCTTTTCATTAGATTACCATTATTCATAATAGTGACATTTCATAGTTAGAACACTTTTTGGTAGCTTTCCATTTTTATAAAATTTACCAAACTGGTGTATATTTTGCTAGGATACTTTTTAGCGTTTCTTTCATATAAAGCCCAACCTAAGGCGATGTATGCTATAAAGGTACATTTAACATGTCAGAACACAGTATGTGTATTTTTTATTATGATTATTTAACTACTTGTGGCTATGCAGTACTAGTGCACTGTGATCACTGTGACCTATCAGATCTATTGTGACTCGTCACCAATTTCAAATAACTCTTTCATTCGGATTGATTCTAGAAAGTCTAGTATCCCCCTGGCTTTTAGAGTTTTTGTGTCTCCCGGTTGGGCCATCTGTCAAAGATTCTCAATCCCACAGGAGAGGTCAAGGGGTGTTTCCTTTTCCTCCACGCATTACCTGCATACGTTAGTCACTCAATTCCTTGTGTAACACATCACTCCTAAAGAAACCTTAGGATTATAGATCTAGAACTGCATTACCTAGTTAGTCCAAACTAGAACTAGGCATACGGAGAAACACCTTTTTTATTGGGTCTGCAGCCTGTTTCTTTCTAATATCAAGTGTTGGTCCTTCGAGCCGGATACGTTTAAATGTACTAGAACTGTAGTATCTGGTTGATCCAGTCTCGGAATTCGGAGATGCGCGTGTAGACACCGGGCTGGTTCGGCTCCGCGCAGCCTATGCCCCAGGATATGACGCCGCCGAGGACAAACCTGTTGTCTCTCTCTCGCTGCACCACCATTGGCCCTCCGCTGTCGCCTGAGGAGGAAAGGTTTACAGTACATTAGTAGCAGGAGTTAGGCCTTCAAGGTGAGGCCGACAAGTCCAGTAAAATATATACTTGTCGCCCTTAAGTTAAGACCTCATTACCACTTAACATCAGGTGGGATGAGGTCAATCTTGAAGTGCAATATGAAAAAAAAGATCCTACCTTCACAACTATCAGCTCCCCCACTCCTGCGGCCAGCGCATATGAAGATGTTGGGGATGTGTTCATTGTAACCAGCGTCTTGGTACATGGCCTCACACAGTGAGTTGTTGATCACAGGCACCTTCACCTCTTGGAGCACGCTGGGAAGGGGACCGTCTGAAAAACATATTTTTGAAATTAAATACACAACGCACCAATACAGCAGTTCTATAATCTTAGAGAATGCACAACAGTTATTCTATAACTTTTTGAAACAACAGTTTTTTTTTAATAATCCCTACTAATATTATAATTGTGAAAGTAAGTAAGTGTAAAGGCTAACTTATTGCGAAAAAAAACCCTGTAGTCCACGCAAACGGAGTCGTGGGCATAGCTAGTGTTAAATAAAATAAATAAATATTGGACAACAACGCATACATTGCTCTGTTTCTGTGGCAAATAGCTTACTTGGGTTGCAGAAATCAGAAATAATGACGTTACCACAACACCCAGACTCGATATAATATAGAAGAGTTCCTTTCCCATATTGACCCGACTGGGGATCGAACTCAGGACCCTAGAGATGTTAAACAACATGTAACAAAACGTTATACAAGATGATAAAACAAAGTATGTCAACAAGGAGTATGACTGACATGCACACATTTCCTTCATAGATTTCCTATCAACATAGCAATCATGATGTCAAAATTTTAGTAATTAATACAGTAACTATAAAATAGTTTCGGATCGATTTAAAATAGGGTTTGAAAGATACTTTGCAATAAATGTAAAAGGTCAATGTAATATAAAAACCCGTTTTACGGCATTGGTACCTTAAAATTATTTGTGAATGGTTTCAATATGACAATTTCCAGAAAGGAACCATCTACTGATTACAGACCATGCTATACAACTCGACGTCGATGTTATACATAAAGTTAAACTAGTTTTGGAATGTGTATAACATGTTGTATCAAAATTACACACTGTTATAAATTATTATCGTGCTACAAAATGTCTCATTACATTACCTAACTGCTATAGAACATCTTAAGGAAAACTAAATGTTGACAAAAACAACATCAGGTCATTCTGTCATGGATAAACTTGAAGGTTACGTTTGTATGAAGTCAGGGTCTAAGTAAACATGAAAATATTTAAAAAGGTTAATACTAATAATTGTACGTATGTAGCATAGCATCTATAGAATTTCGAGCAAGAAAAGTCAATTTAAAACAACCCACGTAAAAATACTTTCTAACATTATAAAAGTGTCATTTTGGATGTATAGATTTTTGTTACCCATTCGCTTAAAAAGTGCTGTTTGGATTTGGATAAAAATTGGTACCTAAACAGATTAAACACTAGAATAACGTTAAGGATACTTATTTTCATCCCAAAATAAAGTTAAGCTATTCAGGGGGTCTAGAACTAGGTTCTAAAACGAAACGAACAAACGAAAGGTTTCGTTTTTGAAGATTAAAACCTGGTTATTGTTTTACATAAATAATATTTTGTTTTCTAAAACTGTTAATTTGCATTCAAGCTGAATAGGTTACGATTGTGAAAATTAAAAATTGTTATTCGTCATCGGATCCGACATATTTTGTTTTTGGAAGTAGACCCTCAGATCTGATCATCCGTGTTCCATAGTTTAATAACATCACTCATCGCGACATTGGCTCAAATATATGCTTTAGTTGCCATTAAACATAAATAAATGTTTACCGTCATACAAACGCCCCCAGCCCGTGACGTAGGCAGTCTTCCCGACGTAGTCATCGTCATTATCAGGCACGCAGACCGGCAGAATGTTTGGCTGGAACGTCACTGGTTCGTAAAACCTGGAAATGGAAGGTTCATATTTATATGACGTAGTGTTCAATTCAGTTCGAAATTCATTTCCTCTTCACAATGTTGATTTACTTTTAAAACTTATGCTAAATAATTAAATATCGCGAACTTCAAACCAGAGGGGTGAAAAAAAAGCATATAAGCATATATAATTTTATCAATAAACCACCTCTATTTCACTCCAACATAAAACCGATTCAAAGACACTTGCACATTTATAATTATGTAGATACACTAGGGATAAAGTTATTAATTATTTTTTGTCTCCTGAAAAGTAGGGATTTGCCTACACGCCCCTCTGGTTTGAAGCCCGCGATATGTTAGTTTTATCCAAAAATATGAGATTCGTATTTATGCATTTTCCACCTTATCCAAAAACAACGATGACACATTGAATTGAATTGTCGAATGACGTCGTTCCTGGTCAAGTTTTTACCCATTAGTGACGTAACGGGCCTCAATCCCGCAACTTGGCATCGTTTTATGTATGTATTCTGAAAACCAGCGTCGTTACATTCGGGCCTCCTATCCAAATGTACGGCATAATGCTGAGTGGATAACCTTTTTGGCACATTGTACACTTAAAACTATGTATCTATATAATTACTGTTAAATGTTTTGTGCCAAAAAAATTTTTCTTTCTTTCTTTCTTATTTTTTTAGTATTTGGGAAATGGAAAAATAGTTTTTCAATAACTATTTAACGAGCTAAAGACATCTGGTATTTTTGATCCAGCTTGCTCCCCTATTACTAGTCATTGTTTGCCACCACCATGTACATAGTGAGTGAGAGGCCTATGCCTTTAGGTTTAAGAAAACACATTATAATTTTTGCCGCCCATACTAACCTCTAAAATTAGATACACTGTTTACATAACGTTTTTACGACCTGCAGTCCACCTCTAAATTCTTACAATTTTTTTGTAATATTTTTTTTTGCCAACTTTGTCACGCTACGCTATAGCTTTTTCAGCTTCTATGGTGGTAATATATTATAAAGGAGGCAAAACAAAATGCGATTCCAAAATTTTGTAAATAGATTGGTTGCACAGTCAATTTTTCCATATAAGAAGTCTCAAAAGTGCCAATGATTTCTTACAATGAATTCTATTTGTCCCGACCTTATATTGTTAACGTAAGAACTATTATTGAACTGCATGTATTTATCATGATTTGCTGTTTATATGTCCGTGCTCCGTACAACTACAAAAACGAATTAAATTATTAATTAGCATCAGTTACGCTTTGGAATACTGTGGTAAAAAAATATGCTTTTATTTGAACAATATGATGCTTAATTTATGTTAATGTTATCAATTTAATGAATTAACATTCATATGATTTTGAATACGAATTACTTAAATCAAACGTAGATTAAAATTCCAATAATTAATTTAATACAGGTCTGTTTTTATGGCTCATAAAGTGTTATTTTGTTAGCACATTAAATTCCAAAATGTTTATTTTTGTAATAAAATTAACGGTTCATCCTTGATTAAATCTTAAAACCAACGAACGATTATTACGCGTTTGGTTAAAAAAGCATACTATTGTTAATAAACAGCATTTAAAAAATACTGTTGTGCAATTATATTTAATATTTGAGGAGTCAACTAAAAACATCAGCCTTGTAAAATTTTCAGTCTAGCTTAATATTAAAAAGTAAAAATTTGAAGATGCTATTTTTGACTATATCGTATTTTACTGATTCAAAATCTACTTTTAGAACGTAATCATCTACTTCCCGTAAAGAATACAAGTATTTAATAACAATTAGCTTCCTTTGAAGCTACAGGAACAATAAAAACATGATATGACTCATCCTAACGCAATTAACTAGTACAAATACGAAAAAAAAAACACGGAAAAGAAACAATAGTGGTCCGAGCAAACTTGGCCGCCCAGTGGTCCGAGCAAACTTGGCCGTTTTTTACCGTGCCCCGTTACGGTATTGGGCAGCGGTCACTCACCAGTACACTTGACCTCTGCGGAGGTGGCTGTTTAGAATACTTTATCTATGAATAATGTAGCATTTTTATCATTTCTCAAATAATGCGTTCGTATTATTGTTCCTTTTTTTAAAGAAGTACAGTGTATTGGCTCCTCCCAGCCTGATGGTAAGCAAGCAATGGCGGATTTACACTTTCGCCGCCAGTAGGCTATTCAAATTTTGCCACCCCTGCTGACCTTCGCATTTCGAAACCCCTACACGGACAAAAGATGGTGGAGTTTTTTTTATTTCATATTTTCTTTCCCGGTAACATTTAGGTATTGATTTATATTTTATTTCTGTAAGACAAACTTTTGGGACAAATTTGCCGCCCCCTTAAATCCGCCGCCCTAGGCTCAAGCCTACTCAGCCTGCTGGTAAATCCGCCACTGTAAGCAAGAGAGGAACCCACATCGCGATGAAACCTTAGAATCGCCATCCTATCCTTTAGAATCGCCGTACCTACTGGGCCGCACGGTAAATGCTCACATTTCGTGCTTTTCTCAAATTCTAAATTGATATGTAAATTAATTGGACATCAAATACATTGCTCTGAATCTGTGGTAAGTAGCTAAAGTTACAGAAATCTGAAACAATGTCGGTACCATGACCCCTAGATCCGAGACAATAGAGAAAAATGATATATGGCCGGGATTATACCTTGGACCTTCAAGATGGCCCAACGCCAAAGCCCATCACGCCTTTTGGCTGAAAGTTTCGTATGTGAGTGATATTTTTATTTTATATTGCACTTCGAGACCTCATCCCACCTGATGTTCAGTGGTAATGAAGTCCTAGCTTAAGGGCGACAAGTACAGCATAAAGCTGTCACTGTACTTGTCGCCCTAACCTTGAAGGCTTGACCCCTGCTACTAATGTAGCATCAACAAGAGCTCTGGAAACCTTACTCACACGCAGGAACACAACAACACCGAAATGGTTGTTATTTGGCTGCGGTCTTCTGTAAGGTGAAGGTATTTCACCAGTCGGGCTGCTCCAGTTCGAGCGATAAATTGCTATGCTGCCGTAACTCTCTCAAAATGGTTAGTACATCTTTCTTACCTCAACAATGCCAGGTCATACTCGAAGGTGGCGGGGTCGAAGTGTGGGTGGCTTGCTATTATCTGTACTCGTCTCTCGGCGAATCCGAATGGCTCGTTGTCGTTCGCCAGGTCATGTTCACCGAGACGGACCAGTAACTCTGAAGGGGGGACGCTGGAAGATAAATGAAATTGTTAGATCTTTTTATGTTACAAGGCAACGACTTAAGTAAGGGAAGTTTATTTTGCGAATGTTGCGTGAGAATTGACATAATCTAACGCTGACTGACTGATCAACGCAGGGCCTAAGGGTAAGAAATTTGAAATTTTGTAAAGGAATTCCTTAAATAACATAGGTAACGTGACCATTTGTTCTTTGACTCAAAACGGGACTTCGGTTTATTTAGGTCATATAATTTGTCAATGAAGAAAAAACACTTATTTTAAAGTTATTCATTGAGAATAATTTGGTTGGCATAAAATTTACGAACCACAAAATGTAGTCACCTAAAATATTTTATCAGTGGAACAAATTTGTTTTAATAAAGGTGGTGACGATTTAACTTGAGAATGAAACTCAAATCCGCGTCCGCTACTCAACTATTCGCTCGGTTTCTGAAAACGGGACTACCTATATTGCGTCCCACTGTTTGTTTCGGGGACACCAGGACTCGTAATTGTAAAAAGGGACAGCCCCGTTCAAAACGGGACGTCTAGCACGTTAAGATAGGGAACACAATGAAAATTATATGACTCAAAAGTGTTACAGTAACCTACGTGAATCAAGAAATAATTGATTTGATTGAAAAAAAATTTTTTAAAGTTACCTCTCAAGGAGTAAAACCGAGGTTACTTATTCCTTGTGTACTTTAATTTCTCTGATTTCAATCATATGTGTCTGTATTTACTTTTCTGTCTTGTTTTATATCATCTGTTTTTTTCTTTTGCTCCTTTTTTACTAGGTACCTACATAAATGTACTCGTAATAATGTTATTTATTGTAACCATTTTTTAATGTTTGTTTTTGCTTTCTTACAATTAGCTTACTGCACCTCATGCTAAGTGAGTCAGATACTCGTACAATTAAAGTGACAAGTTATTGAATCTGAAAAAAAAAACATCCTGACGAGTCGAAAACTTTCTCTTTTTTGAACTACTAACTTGAAAGAAAAGAAAGAAAGAAAGAAAATACATTTATTGACCACTACACAGAAGATACAAATTTACACAAATAAAATAAAAACTAAAAACAAGAAGAAGTACAGAAAGAAGTAAAAACAAAAACAAAAAACAAAACAAAAGACTCAATGGGTAAGTGGTCAACTAGGCCACACCTCAGCTATATGCTGCAGCGACGCAAGGCTGCAGCATATAGCAAAACTTATTGTATACTAGCTGTGCCCGCGACTTCGTTCGCGTGGACTACATCCTTTCATGGTCGTTTTTACCCCTATCTCCCCTAATATTCGAAACAAAAAGTAGTCTATATTTTAATAGAGCTATATTTGTGCCAACTTTCATATTTCTAACTTAAAAAATAAACATCTTCCCATATACACTTTCAAAGGTGGCATTACCCCCAAATTTCATCAAAATTGGTTGAGAGGTTTAAGCGGGAAAGCGTAACAAGACAGACAGACATACAGACAGAGTTACTTTCGCATTTATAATATTAGTAGGCATAGTAGGGAAGTAGGGAAGTAGGGATGTACAGTATTCAACCTAAATAATTTGGGTGCAACACTTTAGTTTCATCCAAATATATTTTAGGCTAAGCTAAAAAGAGTTTTAAAACCATTTCCAATAACAACCGATCCCCATATTAGACTCATCCCAAACGACACATTGGAATTTTAACGACCTCGGCGGCGCAGTGGTTAAGGTAGGCGGCCAAAGCATGAAAGGTCCCGAGTTCGATTCCCGGTCAGGTCAATATGGAAAACGAACTTTTCTAAACTGACTTGGGTCTGGGTGTGCTGGGATGACGCCCCCAGTTAGTATCCGTCGTCTGGTGCTCATAGTACAAGGGAAAACCTTAGTTTGAGACTAGATGATTGGTCTGGTTGTCTGGCGCATTTCTTTATTTCTTTTTTTTTATATTACTCTTCAAGATTGTCCTCACCCTCCTGATGAGGTCCTTTTTTTTACGGGAAGACGCACCGTACCGCCACCAGAGGGAGAGTGGCGGCGTGTGTGGGACTCTCCCGCCCTCAGAAAGGCAGACCTACCCACTAAAACTCCCCGGTGGACCTCATCGCCCTAAACGGGGGCGCTGTGGGAAGCAGTAAAACCATTACCACCACAGCACCGCCAGGCGGAATGGCCGCTTACGCGGCCCTGTCTCCTCCTTCCTGGATGGTCGGGGGGGTAAGCGTGGAAAGCCGATCGCCTGATGAGGTCCTAGCTTAAGGGCGCCAAGTACAGTATAGTGAATCTGTTACTGGACCTGTCGCCCTTACCTTGCAGGCTTGGCTGTTGCTACTAATGTAGCACCCCCAAGGAGCTCTGCAAACCTTACTCACACGCAGAACACAACAACACAGAAGAGTTGTTTCTTTATAAATACCAAATCAAAACATATACCTAGTTGTAAAGATCGTCGCTAAAGGACATAACAAAAGGACTATTTTACTCACAATTTAGCCATAAAAGATAATAACAATATAATGACTGCGGTTGATTTAATTGGCGGCTGCGTTTTGACCCCATCTTAGGTTGATAGACGATATAAACACACGTATCAGACAAGGTCGATCGTTTGTCCTCTTAAATATAACTATACTTAACTTACTTATTTATGCCCGGTTTCAATATGTTACGATTCGTAATGTGTCAAAATTGATTATCCGTTTTTCTACGAGTCGTTTATTCTAGTTTCAAATTTACTTTCCTTAACAGCTGTCATCAGTCGTCGGTCGGTCGTTTTTTAGATTACGTCTCGTATAATTCATTTATTTCCATAACTAGAACGGATTGTTTTTTTCAAATATTGGTAAAGATAATATTTATTGAATAATAATTTCATAGACACCTTTTTTAGGGTTCTGTACCCAAAGGTTAAAAATTGGACCTTATAAGTAAGACTTCGCTGTCTGTCCGCATGTCACCAGGCTGTATCTCAAGAACCGTGGTAGCTAGAGAGTAAAGTTTTTTACAGATTATATAATTTTGTTGCTGCTATAACAACAAATACTAAAAACAAAATAAAATAATTATTTAATAACAAAATAAAATCATTATTATGCAACAAACTAAATGATGTTGTTTTGATCGATATTAATAAAAACTGTCGTTAGGCGTTTGAAAGGTCCACAGAAAATTCAGTTATATATTTAATTCAAAGATAAATCATTAAAAAAATACAAATATCCCTTACAACAAGAAAGAAAAAAAAAGTGTAAGTGTTAAAAGAGTAAGTATCGAGTTTCTTGCCGGTTCTTTTCGACATGATCAACATACCGAACACGGCGGTAGAATACTCAATTTGTACTGACGATTCATAAGTGCTTTTGTAAAATTTACATGAATAAAGATGTTTTCTATTCTATTATATTCTATAACAAACGTGATTTTTTGCCGTTTTTAATTCTATGTTAAATAACAGCAACAACAATGTAATTAAAAGTAGGTACGACAAACTGTTAACGCGAAACTCAGTTTACACATATTCGTGAAAAATTACGTGATTTTTATACTTTTCACTTTTAATGACGTTGCGGTAGGCGTGACATTAATTGATTCTGATAACTATTTCAAAGTTGGAATTAGTCGGAACTACTCTGAGCCATTATTGTTTGATCATTCGCGCGCCACGTCTAGACCATTCGTAATAGATTCGTAACATATTCAGAAAAAAACATTCGTATTATACTCAATAAAAAAAAACAGTAGGAGTCATGCACTATGGATTTCATATACATTTGAAACATTAAAATTTACACCTATTAATTAATTGTTCGTAAAGGACCAAATACTGCATTGCATTATTTGTGTATGGAAAAAATATCTGCAACAATAACTTTGCTTTGTTCTATTTTTTTGTTGCAATACAATACAACAGTCTCATACATTTATTGATTGCAAGAATTGCACCAATTATTATCTCATTAAAGGATTAAGGCTTTACAAACGTCAGTCCCGCTGTTAATAAACTAGTAATACATTTTTTTTTACAAAATCATTAGGATCATGATTGATCATTGACCTTTATGTCTGTTACAGAAGATTATGCTGTCAAAAGTTCAACTTGGGAATTGATTCAATCATAGATCTACATTTACACTTATATTATAAAGAGGAAAGATTTGTACCTATTTTTGTATGTTTGTAATGAATAGGCTCAAAAAGTACTGGGCCGATTTAAAAAATTATTTCACCAATAGAATGCTACCTACATTCTTCCAATTTGACATAGGCTACAACATTAGGGATCTTTGGGAAAATTTGAACAATGTAACCGAAGGTGTAGAAAAATGAGTCTTAAAATGTCTTTCGTCGAATGTGCGGGAAAATCCTCTAAGGCGAAACGAAGTTCGCCGGGACCGCTAGTTTGTTATATTTTGATTGTATCGTCCCATCGATTCAACTCTAGATTTTTAATATTTTAATGGTACGTCTCGCCGCACTAAATATGTGGCCAACCGAACCTACATACTTTTTAGATTTTACTTTTACTTTTAAATTTGACGTCTTATTTTGATATCATTTTTGTTTACTTTTCGCTGTCATTCTTTCCTTCTGTACATACTTGCACTCACTTGGAAAATACAATATTTTACATCTTTTCATCATCTTTTTCTTCGCTGATCCCTCACGTCCGCAACATTTTGGTCCTTCTCCGCACGTTCGAACCAGTCCAGTAATTTATTTTTCAAAATTCTAAACACAAAATTTTTCATGCCATTTACGAGGAGCCAAGCAAACCGCGCTCAAATGGCTACGTCTGACTCCGACCTCCGGGAGCGCCCCGCAGTCGCGAGTCCGAGGGATCAGCACAGCAGTGTACCAAGTGATACAAGTTCAGTGTCAAAGGAAACGATTCAAGCCCGCAAGCTTGCAGCGGAGGCGCGTGTCCGGCGCCGCCAGCTGGAACGAGAACGACAGCTTGCGGCCTTAGAAAAAGACGTAGAAGAAGACGAGCTACGTGCTGAGTTAGCTGCGATTGAGGCAGAGTCCTCTCGCTGCTCACTCAGGAGCCGTCGCTCTTCGATTAGAAGCAATCATTCTAGGGAACAACAATGGGTAAATGATGGACCAGACAAGGTAAATGAGTTTTTTAATGTATTGGAAAACGAACTTTCGATGCCCAATCACGGCTTAGAACAAAAGGCCACACACGCGATTACGCGGGCGGAGAACACTGACCCTCACGTGGGCTCAGCTGAGCTACCCCAACAGGTAGACGCCCTTTCAGCAGCCCGAGTGGTTCAAACCGACATTCCTCACATTGATACCGTAAAACTTATAAATACCGTAGCGGACATAGCCCACACCACGAGGGCATTTGTCACAGCACAAGCAAAACATCCCCATCATATCACCCTCCCACAATTTTCTGGGAATCCTTTGGAATGGCTTCACTTTAAACGAACGTACGAAATCACCAAGTCCAATTTTTCTCCTTTAGAAAACGTAGCGCGTCTACAAAATGCCGTACGGGGCTCCGCGCGCGAGGCTGTCGCAGCGCTGCTCCTGGCGGCGGACGCGCCCGACGACGTGTTGCAGCTCCTCGAACACAACTTCGCACGCCCAGAGCTCATCGTGTTCCACGAGGTGGCGGCACTTAAGAACCTTCCGAACCTAACGCTCGACTTGAAGGGTTTGAGTAGTTTTGCAACTCGAGTTCGAAACAGTGTAGCAACAATACGCATTCTAAAACAAAACGAGTACTTACACTCGCCTGAATTATTTTATAGTATTTTAGGCAAACTGAATCATACTTTGAGAATGAGGTGGACTGACTTCGCATCTTATAACTTTGATTACGCTATTAAAACAAAGCTAGAGTTGTTGAGTGACTTCTTAGTGCAAGAGCTCGAACGTCACATTAAATTTGGTTTATCTCCTGAAACCATACAGCCTGCTTCTTCTCAAAGACACTTACCGCCATTTAAATCTCACGGGCGCTCTGACGTAGCAGTACACGTTGTAGGAAGTACGAAACCTAAGGCAAATTGTATTTATTGCAACAAGCTACACCACATTACCGACTGCACAACTTTTAAATCCCTATCTGTCGAAGATAGATGGCTTTGGCAGCGTACTAAGAAAGTTTGCTATAGGTGTCTTAAGGCTAACTTTCACACCTGGAATACGTGCAAGACAAAACCTTGTGGCGTGGACGGCTGCACCCGGCGACACCATGAGCTCCTGCATGGCACTTCGGGAACGGGCGTTCCGGTAACGCGCGGTACAGCTGTACCGTCACCGCAGCGCCCACATATTGAAGAAATCGTAGGTTTGGCTTCAACACAACCAAACGTAAACACACGACTATATACCACAACCTTACTTAAAGTCGTACCCGTAACTGTAAGCGGCCCAGCTGGTTCTTTCGACACTTACGCACTGTTGGACGATGGTAGCACTGCTACACTTATCGATTCTGCAGTGGCGAACGTCATCGGAGTTACGGGTCCTACTGAATCAATTAAAATTAACGCTGTAGGTGGTATGAGCAAATGCGCTCATATTACTTATGTAGATTTTGAAATCAAAGGCAAATACACAACCGAAACGTTTCAGATCTCAAATGCTCGAGCTATTAATTCATTAAACATTCAAAATCAATCCATCAACAGTACTGACATTTCAAAATTGAATCATCTCAAAGATTTGGTTGACATGCTCACATTCAATAACGCCACACCTACAATTCTTATTGGGGCCAAGGATTGTCATCTGTTGATACCGCATGAGGTCCGAAACGGTCACCGGTCTGAGCCAGTAGCGTGCTTAACAGCATTAGGATGGACTTTATATGGTTCCCTAGGCAAACAGATGAAACCTATAAACGTCATTAATCATACAGTTTGTACTCAAATTAACAAAAATAAACAACTTATTTCTTTGGAGTCTTTTGTTAAAGAACAAAACAGGCTGAATTCTATTGGCATTACTAAACACAATAGAACAAATCGTTCTGAAGAAATGCGTTCGTTACAAACTACACGCTTACTATCAGGTAGATTCTGTGTAGGATTGCCATGGCGTCAAAAAAGCACTACCGTACCTGACAGATATTTTCAAGCAATATCTTGCTTGAAAAGTTTAGCAAGACTGATGGCTAGAGATAATTCTTTCGTCATCTCATCTAGATGGCGTGTTTTTGTTAAACGCAAACATGTGGCCAACCGAGCCGACAAATAACATCCCACCAGTTCTCACATACTCGAAAACATATCATGTGTGTGAATTGGTAGGATTTCGAGCAGCTGCACGTGCTCATTACGCCGCGATGATTTTTAAGAAACCTTTGGACACTCATCTTTTAAATTCAAAATCTCGCACTTATTATTTTTATACTTCATCAAACTCATTGAAGTGTAATCCATTTAGTCATAGTCGTACGGGGTTGCACCGGTCAGCATCAAATTCACCTGCACCAATTGCCAAAGGCTGCACAACAACATCTGTACAAGCGGATTCAAAGCTAAGTCAAGCTAACCTGAACCTGTTGTGGCTGGCTGGACGAATTCAAGCAGCACCTGACTTAAATAAGAAAACAAAGAAACCAGTCTTGCTTGATGGACGACACCCAATTGGAAATTTATTGATTCAGTATTACTACAAAAGAAGGCGCATACGATATTACCAAACGTTTCCTGTTCTGCAGAATCACCTTTACCTCGCCAACCATCAAAGGGACTCATCTCGACGCCGACTAGTTCAGACCTGGCAAAGACACATTGGACGTCGAAAGGAGGAGTGGTACATGCCCCTGTACACTTGCCTGACAGTGAGAGCCCTTCACATAGAAGTTGTCTACAACCTTTCTACAGATTCTACAATCATGAATTTTTGAAGATATATTTGCACATAGAGGAACATCAGCAACGATTCACATTGACAATGGCAAACCTTACTTTTAGAAACCGAAGCCGTTGTTGATTGACATCCTCTGACTCACATGACGATCTCGTAACGCTGACACCATTCCATTTCCACATCGGTCAATCATCATCTATAACTGTGCCTACACCCTCGCTGGACGTCTCTGCCTTGACTGAAAGATCAGAATGGCGGAAAGTAACGCGCCTCACTGACCACTTTTGGACAAGATAGGTATGAGAGGTCCTATCAGAATGGCGGAAAGCAACGCGCCTCACTGACCAACACAACACGATGGGTACGAAAAGTCCTACCACTACTCCACTTCAGGCCAACTACCGACGCTACCAGCTACGGACGCTGCCAGCTACCACTTCTACCCTGAACGCGATGGCATAGTGCAGGTAGTTGACGTTACAACCAAGGGCGGGATTTTGCGTAGGCCGGTTATAACATAGTGCCAAGGTAACGGTTGACCACATTTTCTTCACTACTTTAACAATTTAATCGTATTTCATACGAGGGGGGAGAATGTGGCCAACCGAACCTACATACTTTTTAGATTTTACTTTTACTTTTAAATTTGACGTCTTATTTTGATATCATTTTTGTTTACTTTTCGCTGTCATTCTTTCCTTCTGTACATACTTGCACTCACTTGGAAAATACAATATTTTACATCTTTTCATCATCTTTTTCTTCGCTGATCCGTCACGTCCGCAACAAAATATTTTAAAGAAAGGCACTGTTAGAACTGTATATTTTTTAAACTTTACATCAAAATGTTAAGTCTTACGTACTATTTATCACATAAAAAATCTAATTACACGTCTCACATCTGTTGTTACAGTATGTTGGTAGATAACATGCGTAGCAATTTAAAAGATACATTGGCGAAGAATTAAAAGGACTTCCAAAAAAAAATAATTTATAAACAGAGTTTTCCAAAGAAAAGGCTCTATAAGATTATTTAACGCAGGTTAAAATATTCCTTTTTTTATTTCAATTGAACTTTCTTAACATAATACCTCATCATTAAATTAGAAAATCAGAAATATCCACTGCTAAACGTATTTTTGAAAAAAACAATTATAAGGGATAATGATTGAAAATAAAAGGAAGATAAGTAAGAAAAAATAAAACAGTGAGTACATTTATAACAAACGGGGGAAAAAAGGAAAAATGATGTGAAAAAAAAGCTAAAAAAATTATAAAGTCTGCAATTGTTAGGGAAAGGCTAAATCTATAAATAACTTACGGTCCCGGCGAAATTCGTTTACCCTTAGAGGATTTTCCCGCTTTTCTGTTGAAATTTTTCCTATAAACCTATAACTATGCTATAAACCTCACGGAACCCGAGACCTTTCCAACGAATGCAAAACCGTGGAAATCGGTTCGTGCGTTCTGGAGTTATAGCGTCAGGAAGGAAACCCCGACTTATTTTTATATAGTAGATCATGACAACATTACATGTACTAAGTTAAAGAACTTGTGTCATGGAAACCAAAATCAACAGGGTACCACAATAATAACTTAAAGACTATATCCAGACACAAAATAAATGCATATGTTTATTGTATGAATGTTTAACTTGGGTGATACCCAGGTAGAAACATAATGGTGGTTAAAACATGTATAATTCAATACTTACTGTTCCACACAATGCGCTGCTGTGATCGCCCAGTTCTCGTTCAACAAAGCAGCTCCACACTTATGCAGGTATGTGGAGGTCCTGTACTGCCTCAGGGAGATCTGCCAGGGCCAGTGGCCGAAGGCAGACTTGTACCCGCCGACGATGCGGGCCTGGGGCCACAGTCGCCGCCCGCACACTGCCATCAGCAAGAGAGTCGAGTTTAGGATCATTTTGTTACAAAAGTTCTTTTTTGAAAAACACTTGACAGGAAAGTTCTTTTTTACACGTTGGGAAAGTTCGTTTGGGAAAATGTTATTTTCTCTTGTTTGTCTACACTAATTGTTAAACTGTTTCAAGTTTTTTGACTTTACTAAGTTCGCTCATATTTCACAGTAAACCACTACGAAAAGATAAACGTTATATTGGTCCTCCAAATCATATGGCATTAGTAGTTTATCCACTTTTAATTAGTTGAATGAAAACTTTTACGCGAATTTTTATTATTGTTATTTATAATTTGACTAAACTACGTAACAGCAGTCTGTCTCGTTTAAATAATGTCCATTAAATGACAGTTTTAAATTTGTTATGACAATGGAACTGACACTTAGTTAAACATCACTGATTTAATCGATTTCCTCAAACACGACACTCTGTAAGACTTACTCTATTACCATGAAATAAGGCTCGTTTTTCTTAGAACACGAATCAAAAAAAAATCAAAAGTTGTATCTACAGTCTTTGTTTAAACTATTCTCATTCGTCCTCGTATTCCCATGACATTTCAAAGCAATTGTTTCATTAAAAAAGATTTGGTATACCAATCCCTTACATTTCTAGTGTTTTCAATTTTCAACAAGTTACCTACTGTTTTTTCTTTTTTAAACTGACTGGTTTTTAATCGCAACTACGCTAGGTTTGCAATTATATTTAAAAAAAAATCATGCATTATTCTTGTCTATAATTTGGTTTGATCATTTTTGTTATGAACGTTTAATTTAAAAGCTTAATTAACTCGTCAAGAAAGTTCTTTTATTTGGTTTTCAACAACTATTAGGTACGCAAAAAAAAAAGTTCCCCTTTTAAGACTCAACACACGGTATTCCTCTGTTTATCTTCACTTAGCACTCAAACTTTTTAATTTGAACCGCCGAACACACTATTTACAGCCAGATTAAGAATCGCACATCACATTTTTCGAATTTCAAACCGTTCAGAAACCGCAAGCGAGTCATGTGCAGCGCGTCCTTGCTCTCGCCTTGGCTGCGGGCGCATCGGGCGGCCGCTGACAACTCTTTGTTTGAATACCGAACGCCGATTGCTTTTTTTTTTCATTGTTTATTCTTGAAGATACATTGCCATGGCCAGTTCTTTGACCTACGCTTAGTTTTTGCCCGATATTTTTTAATGTTGAAATTGAAAGCTTTGTTATTTTGTCACGATTTTGACGTTGGATTAATACAAATTACGAATGGACTTTACGTCCTACAGAAATGTAAGGGGAAACAAAACGAAATCGAGTTTTTATGGAAAAGATTACCGATAGTATTTTGTAAACATTTAGCTGATGCAAGTTTTAGAAACTTTTATAAAGATTTATCTCCGTTGATTTTCTTAGGATATATCCATATTATCATCATTTTTTTAAATTCTTCTGCCATAAATATATAGATATGTTTCAACTAAAAGGACGCATAATTAAAAAAAAATATTTATAAGCAAGATCGAAAAACGTGGGAAAAAAATAATCTCTCGTATTGAAAATCGCCTTCTATGTTATCAAATTTAAAAATAAATTTAGAATTTCGTACTTTTTCTTATTTTTTTTTGCTATTTTAATAGGACGCAAAAACATTCAAATTCGACCCCTGCGATACAGACTCTGTCTAGAATGGCTACAAGTATACTTCTTCCGACATTAATTGCAATAAACTTTGAACTTACTAAGTAGTTTAGAAATCAACTTTTAGATTACTAGCATGTGCCTGCGACTTCGTTCGCTTGCTTTTACCCCTATCTCCCCCCTAATATTCGCAACAAAAAGTACATAGTCTATATTTTAATCCAAGTTTCGAGCTGTATTTGGGTCAAATTTCATATCTCTAACTTAAAAAATAATCATTTTCCCATTTTCTAACAAAAAGTATCCTATGTCCGTTCTTGAGGTTCAACGTATATATCAAATTTCATCAAAATTGGTTGAGAGGTTTAAGCGGGAAAGCGTAACAGACAGACAGAGTAACTTTCGCATTTATAATATTAGTAGGGATGTTCCGTTCATGTTGATAAAATAAAACAATTTTTCATTTTCATTTTTCGAACTACAAAATGTTATCTGTTCGCCCAATGGGGACGCTGCCTATAGAACACGATCCTTGGACCCTCGGTGAAGGCTTACGAATTAGACGGTTTAAGACTAATCGACTACACGACCTACTATTGTAATCAGCTACTTATCTCTAATCAAGGCGGTTGGACAGTAATTATTAATACTAGCTTATTAATTTAATGACAGAATGATTAATGGCTTGATTGGAAGAAAAGGGATTGTCGTTTCAGAGATAGTGACATTTATTAAAAAAATTCTATGAAAATTGTAAAGATCACCTGTGGTCATGACATAGACCAAGCTTTGCCTTTCATGCTTTGTTTTTTTCATTTATATATGGCTTTATATTAACACAAGCATTGCAAAAAAGGCATAAAGCGACATAATCCCTACTAATAATATTATAAATGCGAAAGTAACTCTGTCTGTCTGTCTGTCTGTTACTCTTTCCCGCTTAAACCTCTCAACCGATTTTGATGAAATTTGGCATAGGTATACGTTGAACCTCAAGAACGGACATAGGCTTTTTGTTAGAAAGTAAGGGGGGGGGGGGGTATATGGGAAAATGATTATTTTTTAAGTTAGAGATATGAAAGTTGGCTCAAGCTCTATTAAAATATAGACTATTTTTTGTTTCGAATATTAGGGGAGAAAGGGGTAAAACCGACCATGAAAGGATGTAGTCCACGCGGACGAAGTCGCGGGCACAGCTAGTTTATTTATGAATGTGAAAGTTTGTGAGGATGTTTTGATGTTTGTTACTCTTTCACGCTAAAACTATTGAACGGATTTAGATGAAATTTGGTAGGAAGAGAGATAACATACCAGATTAACATATAGGATTTACCTTTTTTTCTTTTTTTTTTATATTGCACTTCAAGATTGACCTCATCCCATCTAATGTTAAATGGTAATGAGGTCCTAGCTTAAGGGCGACATGTACAGCACAATACATCTGTTACTGGACTCGCCCCTACCTTGAAGGCTACCCCTGCTACTAATGTAGCACCCCCCAGGAGCTCTGGAAACCTTACTCACACGCAGGAACACAACAACACAGAAGTGATTGTTATTTGGCTGCGGTCTTCTGTAAGGTGGAGGTATTTCACCAGTCGGGCTGCTCCAGTTCGAGCGATAAATCGCTATGCCCTACCTCTCTTAAAAAATCTCGAAATAATGCGGGCAGAGTCGCAGGCAACGGCTAGCTCCAATAAAAGATTTCTTGACAAATTGTTTTTTTTTTCATACATCTTAATCTATCGAACACTGCGGTCTAGTCTCACAGTAGGTACCTACCTACTTAAATAAGTATAATTTGTGCACCAACAATGGCGGCAGTAATTAAAACAATTTATAATAGACTCACTTTGTACACGGCAATTTAACTGCGCTTCCTTGTTCAGCCTAGCCTTAACCAGAGATTAAATAATACAGCCTTTTGTAAATTAATGCTCTGTGGTCAACCTTATAAAATTTTTTTTTTGAGATCAAGATATTTTGTGCCAAAATTTTTTATGAACGTTCTAAGTTCAGAGAGAAACTCTATGTTTTTGTCTAACATTTTTGTAATCATCAGTTGCTATTCAATATTAGTTCTTATGTCTGCAACATAAGGGTAAAAGTGTATACTTTATAGTTTGACGTGGTTTTGATTCTACATAAGCTATTTAAAGTCAAATAGTATAGCTATGGCTAGCTAGCATGCGCAATACGTCAAATTTATCGCATGAGACGACAAAAGTTTCTATACCGTTGATTGGCTAATAGTACACCGCACTCGTATTTTCAGCCAATCAGCAGTTGAGGCATTGATTTTGACATTTCTTAAGAGCGCGATAAAATTTACTCGCAAGGCGCATGAAAGAAGAAAAACGTCAAAAAAGTAGGTAGGTTAACTACAACGATATTTTATTAAATAGTTGAACGATTAACAGTATATCAAGGTAAACAAGGCCCATCGATTCACTGTAAAAAATTGTCGATCTCTGAATCGATTCAAATCGAACATACTAGAATTAATTCTTCATTATATCGAGGATTGAAAGTTAGATTTTCGATTAATCGCCAGCATTTTAAAGTAGTCTAATTATCTAATATACAGGACATTATTGATCGCCACTTACCGTAAAAACAATAAATCGTACATTAAAAACATGAAAATCATAAATATCCCGGCTATATTCTTTCGAATGTATAGTTGGCGTCGGGAGTCAAATCCGGGACCCCTTGCTGAGCAGTTGTGACATATTTCTTGCAAACTAAGAACTCGTCAAAATGTTAAAAAAAAAACAACTGTCAGTTTAAAGTTTGAATCGATCAGGCCGATTTGGGAGGGTTATGTAGGCCTAGCATCTACTCAGGACTTGGCAGCATGGTCTCTGACCTTAGCCGGATCCTAAAGGAACAAATTAACAAAAAAAAAGCACGCCTAGCATGCGCCAAGCGACTAAATTTTGTCGCGGTATTAACAAACGTCAAAATCGATTGAAGTCAGTGCGTCAGGTGTTGATTGGCTGAAAATATGATTGCGGTGCTATTAGCCAATCAATAGTATCGAAACTTTTGTCGTCTCATGCGATAAATTTGACGTATTGCGCATGCTAGGCGTAAAAGTGAGTTATTTTTACACTAACATAAGGTTTGGATTAGATTAGACTATTATCGCTTTATGCCTTTTTTGCAATGCTAGTGTTAATATAAAAGATCGAAACTTTTGTCGTCTCTTGCGAATTTGACGTATTGCGCAAGCTAGACCTAATGGATCTATTCGTCATTTCTGTGAACTGTTCATGATCGATCAAAAATCGATTATTTTACTCTAAAAAATCGTAGCTTCGATTAGTCAATTTTAAATCGACAGGCCTAAGGTAAACGTTTGCAGTCCAAAATTAATTCTTAGGCGTATAGCATAAGGTCGGTGCAAAGTTCAAGATATGTAGTCTGATGTGCTTTTGTCTGTACGTTACAATTTATTACAGAACACGATTTTATCTAAATAATTAAACTGCAGATATCGATTGCATATTCGATTATTTTTTATTATTTTTATCATACTAATATTATAAAGAAGAAATATTTGTACCTATTTTTGTATGTTTGTAATGAATAGGCTCAAAAAGTGGGCCGATTTAAAAAAATATTTCACCAATAGAATGCTACATTCTTCCAATTTGACATAGGTAGGTTACAAAATTAGGGATCCTTGGTAAAATTGCGTGGGAAATGCCTCTAAGGCGAAACGAAGTTCGCCGGGACCGCTAGTTGCATATAAAATTAATCAACTTTCATTGGAATAATACTACATCCTTTATTTAATATTTTATTATTTTGTGTTATATATTATTTTTTCTTTCTTATACATTATTTTTATTAATATTTTTCTTATTAATTTAATTTTGAGTAAAACGACGTCCTGTATTTTAAATGTAATAACGTATTTCTAAAATTTAATTAGGTAAGACAGAATGACCTCTTAAACTAGACAATTGATTCGAGTCTGACTTTCCAGGTAGGTATTACAACTAAAATTTTAATTGATTTGTAAACACCGCTAAATAGATTTTGAAGAGATTTGGTCCAGACACTAGATAATCATTGAGGTTACTCTTCGTTAAGGAATAACCGACCAAAGTAGCAGGCAACACATGGCCGGATCTACCTATGGGCTGATTGGGTTGCAGCCCAGGGCCCCGAGGTTACAAGGGACCCCCAGATCCCGCTAAAATGTAGGCCATCATTTGAAAAAAAATAGTAGTAGTTGAGGGGGAAATATGTGTAAAAGGTTGTTTTCATGCTGTTTTTCATTAATTTTTTAAAGTTAATAATAATATTATTCATATTATGATTATGAATATGCATAGGCCCCCAAGTAGTTTCAGCCCAGGGCCCCACATATTCACGATCCGGCCATGCGGCAATAACTAGTCTCATTATAAACTGTCACTTACCTTCTTTATAATTGGACATGTTCAATGAAGACTCAGTAGTAGACACAGTTGTTTCTGCTGACAAAGAAAACATACATTTTTAAACTCATGTCTACTAATTTTTTATAGTGCATCACTCCGCACTAGCGCATTTAATAAATAAATATTGGACAACATCACATACATTAATCTGATTCTGTGGTAAGTAGCTTAAGCACTTGTGTTACAGAAATCAGAAACAACGAAGGTACCACGACACCCAGGCCCGAGACAATACAGAAAAGTTCGTTTCCCATATTGACCCGACCGGGGATCGAACCCGGAACCTCAGAGATGGCACGATGCCAAAGTCCGGCACGCTCGCCTCTCGGCTACGGAGGTCGTCAAAAACATTTAATATTTTAATGAAACAGAAAAAAAAACATCTCTCTTTTCAGTTTCTCTTAAGTCTCTTCGAACTAAGCTAATCATAAGTTTTTTACAATTTTATATTTGAACTTGAAATATTTTAAAGAAGTTTCAATTCCTCTCGCGGTGTAGAATTCGAACCCAAGACCTTCACACATCGCACGTGCTGCTCTTCCAACTGAGCCAACCGCAAGTTATCGTAGGCGATGACTTTGTCACTATTACCGCACCCATAAACTAACTCTCCGCATGACCCAAAGGTTGACTGGTAGAGAATGCCCATAGCATTAAGTCCACCTGTTGTACTTTTTTTTGTGCAATAAAGTTTTTAAATAAAATAAATTTTTCTGTTGTATCAACCTCTTATCCTTCAGTAAGAGCCATCTTTTTGACGACCTCCGTAGCCGAGAGGCGAGCGGGCCTGACTTGGGCGAGCGCCATCTCTGAGGTTCCGGGTTCGATCCCCGGTCGGGTCAATATGGGAAACGAACTTTTCCATATTGTTTCGGGTCTGGGTGTTGTGGTACCGTGGTTGTTTCTGATTTCTGTAACACAAGTGCTTAAGCTACTTACCACAGAATCAGAGCAATGTATGTGATGTTGTCCAATATATATATATTATATTATATCTGCCGTATTAGTTTAGAACTACATATTATTATTATGTTGCTTTAAAATATTTAAAGTTTGCTAGTGTGGCGTAAAGATCTATAAAAAAAATATCTATCAGTTAATGTCTTTGCCACATCACAAAAAAAAAAACTTACCAGTTGTAGTGGTCGCTGTATCTGACGTCACACCCTCAGCCGGTTTCGTCACAGCCGCCTCCGTCACATTCGCTGACGTAGCTTCCGTCGCGCTAACAGTCGACGTAGGAACTGTAGGTGACAACGTCACGTTTACAGTGAACTCTTGCACCGCTGACGTACTCGACGTAGCCTGTGACGTAGTTTCGGTCGACGACGACGTCACAGTTGTAGTTGTCAACGGGTCGGTGGACGCTGTTTTCTCTGTAGTGATTTCGACTGTAGTTTCTGGCGGCGACGTTTCAACTGTCGGCGTTTCTGTTGTTGTCGTCGTCGTCGTTGTTGTTGTTGTTGTTGTTGTAGTTGTTGTGGTAGCTTCGGATGTGGGCGGGATTGTTGAGATCAGCACCCATCCTTCTGGCGGCGTGATTGGTGACCATTTGTCTGAAAAAAGTGAAACTTATTATAGTAATTTTTCAGAGTAAACTGACTGTTTCTTAAACTGAGCCCAGGTGCTGTGACCATATACATATAGCAAATCTGGTGACTACCGTCAGAGCTCTGTAGCACACTGAAGAAGTATTATCATCGGCATCGGCTTAATAGGGTAGGTGTTTTAAGAAACAGCTGCAATGAGACCTCCTATCGAGTAATGAAGCCCTGGTACCTCACCGTACCTAGTCTAGTTATTACAATGAAGAGTCATGGTAGCACCAGCTTCACAAGGAAGGTGTTCTTTGAGAAACTGCTGCAATGAGACCTCCTATCCGGTTATGCAGTCCTAGTACCTCACCGTACCTAGTCTAGTTATTACAATGAAGAGTCATGGTAGCACCAGCTTCACAAGGAAGGTGTTCTTTGAGAAACTGCTGCAATGAGACCTCCTAGCGGGTTATGCGGTCCTTTTATCTCGTCGTACTTGGTCTAGTTATTACAATGGAGCGACTCACTACGTTTAATATTCGTAAAACCACAGTCATGGTAGCACCAGTTTCATAGGAAGAGGTGAGGTGAAACCTCCTAGAGCGCCATGTAGCCCTCGTATCTCCCCACTCCGTCTCCACGCCGGTCGCCATCTGATCTTTATACGTACTACACAGTCCTACTCATAGTAGAGCCAACTGATTTCATAGGAAAGTGTTATTCGTAGTTCAAGAGCGGCTGTAGTGACCTCCTAACGCGTTATGCAGTCCTAGTACCTCGCCGCGGCAAGTCTAGTTATTACAATACATTTAGGTAAGTACCCTTATTCGCATACTACACACGTATTGTATTTTAATAATTCAACACCGATTTACTCTGGGCGCCATTGGCCATAGGACTACATTTGCCGTACCTGATCTGAATATTGGAATAACGAAGCTACATACGAATATTTCATTGCACGCCGAGTGAACGTAGCTAGACAGTTAAATCCTACTAAACCGATATAATGTGAAAGAAATATCCAATCTAACAGCTATAGGGTAATGATAACCGTATTTTAGAGGGGAAATGCTTTCATGGACCGTCCCACCCTTTCATCATCTCTGCATCTCAATATACGAGTATCTTAGATTGTACTGATCATGTACGGAAAAACAATATGTCTGTGCCGACCTACGACATGACCTACAAGTCGACACAAATACGGCGTCAGCTGAATTGGCATAGTAGACAACGCTCTATACGTAATGCACGATTAGCCAATTAATACATCGATCCTACATCGCGATCTCAGAGTTTTCATCTCCACAAACTATTTAAACAACAAACCAAGATTGGTAGTCGGACCTTGGTCCCCGAGCAGATAACACCTAGCTCGGCGGAAGTACTTCCACTTTTAGTAAAGAACATACGTTCCTTACATTGGTACATGTCCTTTCCAAAAAAATCTGACTGTCACAATTTTAATACTACAAACATACACAAGCTTGCTGTTCCATATCGAAGACTGCATGAAATAAGTCATTCCTATGTGTGTCTACGTACCTCTGCTACTAATGTAGAAAATAAAGAATTCCAGAGCATCTGGGGTCCAAGAGCTCTGAAAACCTTACTCACACGCAGGAACACAACAAGACCGAAGTGATTGATAAAGTACGTCTTAAATTATTTAATAAGTTGCTTGAAAATATTCAGTTTCCCTTGCATACATTTAAATTCTAAACATGTACTGACGATTCATAAGTTTGACAAACTCGGTGGTGCAGTGGCTCAGGTAGGCAGCCAAAGCCCGAAAGGTCCCGGATACGATTCTCGGTCAGGTCAGGAACTTTTCTAAATTGACTTGAATCTGGGTGTGCTGGGATGACACCCCCTATTAGTATCCGTCGTCTGGTGCTCATAGTACAAGGAAAATCCTTAGTTTGAGATCAGGTGATGAGTGTGGTTGTCTGGCGCATTTATTTTATTATTAATTATTATAATAAGTGCTTTTGTAAAACTTACATGAATAAAGATATTTTCTATTTCTATTCCTATTTAGTACACTCTGGTCTCGCTGGCCCCCAAAAAAAGATTGGTTTATTTATCTCCTCTCGACCCTTAAACTTAGCTCATACTGAGCCCCCAGGGGCGAAGCTGAGTCCTCATAAAAACGCTGATATACCTCGTTCACTTTCAACCCATTGCATCGGTAGTAGGTACCGAAGATTCATAATTTATTTCAGTAAAATGCATAAATTTAATTATTTTTTTAATCTATGTAGCAATACATGAGTATAAAAATATAGACAACCACTACACAAAAAATACCTTAAGAATCAACTCATACAAAAAAAAAAAAATTTTTCCTTACCGTCTTTATAAGCCAAATATCAAATTTTCCGATATTTGTTTTTCAACATTCCGAATATACCTAGTTTTGTTAAGTCTCGGCGGGGTATCGCATTTTTTATTGACTTTGGCCAATCAAAAACCAATAAAAAAGGTTCATTGTTCGACATCGGTTTTGTGTCGAAGTATTATAGACACCAATAAAATTTATGTTGGGAAAACCACTTTGGGGATCAAGTGGAAACTAAAATTTGTCTTTAATATAAACTCCACACAACAAAGTATGGTTGGGGGTCCAGTGAATACATCATTTAGGATCGAGGGGGCGAAAATACCCATTGAAACAAACCCGCAACTCTCATCATTAGATATCATCTTTCAATGGGGGCGCAATGGGAATATAGATTGCTACCTAGTATAAAAAACCGGCCAAGTGCGAGTCGGACTCACCCATGAAGGGTTCCGTAGCAGCAAGTAACAACAGAAAAGTTTATAATTGAGTTGATTGAATTAAAGGTAAGCTGTGCCCGCGACTTTGTTCGCGTGGACTAAAGGGCTTTTTTTCACAATAAAAGGTAACCTTTGTCCTTTCTCAAGGTCTAAAGATTGTCTGTGCCAAATTTTAGCACGGTTGACAGGTTTAAGCCGGAAAGCGTAACAGACAGACAGAGTTACTTTTGCATTTATAATATTAGTAGGGATTAAAAAAATACTATTAGATTCTCGATCTCGTTCGAATCAATGAATTTCAATGCGTAAAGAAGAAACATTGCATTTCATTACTCTAGTAAACTCTAATGGCCACCGTGCCAGCGTGGTAATGGCCTGGCTTATGCCCAAGAGTCAACGGTGTCCCACGTTGTCACGATGTCACGTCACGGTGCCACGACAGCGTGACCAAGACTGACACAGTTCGCGTTTTTGTGTCACTGTCGCGGCAAAAGTAAACGCGTTTTGAGTTCAAAGCTTCGGTCAAAGATTTTGTAGGTAGACAGTTCTATGCACATACAAACTAAGATAAATCTGAAGACCTCCGTAGCCTAGAGGCGAGCGGGCCGGACTTTAGCGGCACCGTCTCTGTTAAGAGAGGTAGGGCATAGCGATTAATCGCTCGAACTGGAGCAGCCCGACCTGTGAAATACCTCCTCCTTACAGAAGACCGCAGCTAAATAACAATCACTTCGGTGTTGTTGTGTTCCTGTGTGTGAGTAAGGTTTCCAGAGCTCCTGGGGGGGCTATATTAGTAGCAGGAGTCAAGCCTACGAGGTAAGGGCGACAAGTCCAGTAACAGCTTTATTATGCTGTACTTGTCGCCCTTAAGCTAGGACTTCATTATCACTTAACACCAGGTGGGACGAAGTCAATCTTGAAGTTTAATATAAAAAAAATCTCTGAGGTCCCGGGTTCGATCCCCGGTCGGGTGAATATGGGAAACGAACTTTTCTATATTGTCTCTGGGTTGGGTGTTGTGGTACCTTCGTTGTTTTTGATTTTTGTAACGCAAGTGTTTTAGCTACTTACCACAGAATCAGAGCATATATGACGTTGTCCAATATTTATTTATTAAATGAAGATAGATGAGGATTGACTGATGCCATCTCATTTCCTATAATTACCCGTCAGGGATTGAACCTGGGACCTCAGAGATGGCGCAACGCCAAAGTCCGGCCAGTTCGTCTCTCGGCTACGGAGGTCGTCAAAAGTAAAGTTATTAGTTAGTTGGTTATTTGAACCAACATAAAAATAATGAGCAATGCACGCGATGTTGCAATTCTTATTTATTTATTTTATTTTACATAGTCATAGATGTTCACCGTTAACTTCATATTTCAGAAACGATATAATGTAATGTACACATTCTGTCAAACTTGGCTCCACTCACTGCCGTGCCTGTTCGAAGGAAACACAGTAATCCAATACTATTAAGCCAAAGGATTCGGTAAATGACTTTGAATAATTGTTTTTACCACAACGCCCACTCGCAGGGATCAATGGACTGTAGTGTATGAATGACTGATCATACACTTGTCTTCCATTTACTTTAGAATAATAAATATGGATAACTGTTTTATTTTATACTAGCTGTGCCCGCGACTTTGTTCGAGTGGACTACAGAATTTAGTTATTTTTTATAAAATTATATTAATTTTCTATAATAAAAGTAGCATGTTACTCCTTATAACATCAGCTACTTACCAGTAAGAGTCTCGTCAAATCGGTCCGGCCATTTCAGAGATTGGCCGGACAGACTGACAGACAAACAAAAATTGTGAAAAAAAGTTTTTTGGTATAATATATACCGTATATTTAATCATATGCATGTAGTAAAAAGTGTTTATTTTGATATTACAAACAGACACACCAATTTTATTTATATGTATAGATGTATAGACTAGTGTACCACCGCGGTTTCGGACGCATACTATTTACGTTTTTTTCACCTTATAACATCCATACTATATACTATTATACTATATATATACTATATTCTATCCATACTAATATTATAAATGCGAAAGTAACTCTGTCTGTCTGTCTGTCCGTCTGTTACTCTTTCACGCCTAAACGGCTGAACGGATTTTGATGAAATTTGGTATAGGTATACGTTGAATCTCAAGAACGGACAAAGGCTACTTTTTATAAGAAAATAAGGGGGGATGGGGGTAATACCACCTTTGAAAGTTTATATGGAAAAATGTTTATTTTTGAAGTTAGAGATATGAAATTTTTGCACAAATATAGCTCAAAACTTGGATTAAAATAAAGACTACTTTTTGTTTCGAATATTAGGGGAGAAAGGGGTAAAACCGACCATGAAAGGATGTAGTCCACGCGAACGAAGTCGCGGGCACAGCTAGTAACTATAATAATTAGACATATGCTGTCCCGATATTTTTGTAGATAATTGTATGTTCTGCTAAGACGTAGTATATTATTTTATTCTAAAATCAATAGTTTTCGCAGGGCATCCGATGTAAGAAAGTTTTAGGTATTTTTTTCGAATCTTGGGTTACATTATTGGAGTTTTATTAAGGATCCCTAAGTTTTTTGAAAATTTAATATAGCTACCGTAGATAGAGTACCTTACCAACAGTGAAAGAATATTTAAAACAGGTCAAGTAGTTTCGGAACCTATTCAAAACAAACAAAAATAAATCAAATCTTTTCTCTTTACAATAATTAGTGTAGACAAGACTCGGTACGCGGTTTCGCTTGCAAATGTTAAACCACGCTTTGGAAGTTTTGTTGTTTAATGCGAGGAATTTGACGTATTTCCCAAAATAGTCGGGTATAAATGTCTTTTTTTTTTTAATTAACTTTACATTTATTTTTAATTTATATAATATTTTAATTAATACCTATTTATACATTAACTAGCTGTGCCCGCGACTTCGTTCGCGTGGACTACATCCTTTCATGGTCGGTTTTACCCCTTTCTCCCCTAATATTTGAAACAAAAAATAGTCTATATTTTAATCCAAGTTTCGAGCTATATTTGTGCCAAATTTCATATCTCTAACTTCAAAAATAAACATTTTCCCATTTAAACTTTCAAAGGTGGTATTACCCCCATCCCCCCTTATTTTCTAATAAAAAGTAGCCTACGTCCGTTCTTGAGATTCAACGTATACTTATACCAAATGTCATCAAAATCCGTTCGGCCGTTTAGGCGTGAAAGAGTAACAGACAGACAGAGTTACTTTCGCATTTATAATATTAGTATGGATGTAAAATAATATTTACTAACTACAGAGGTTCTCTGGCGCCAATCTTGAAAATTAAACCGACTGGGATTCGAACCCGGGTCCTTTCGCGCCAAAATAGGATACTGCACCGCCAAAACCGTTTAATATACAAACAGACTGCCAAAAACATTTAAATACTAACGCGTCACTCAAAACACATTATCACATATACGTCTATTAGTAAAGATACGACGGACATACGAATTTCATTAACATATCTATCTCAGTTGACAGTTAGATGGTGATTCATATACCTGAGTCATACTATGATAAATATGTGAAAGTCTTATCCTTAGTAGACCTTATTAGAATACGTAGAATGTGGCCTGGTTTCCTCTTGTTGTTTATTTTGATCATAAGGGTTTTGTAAGGAACGTATGTTCTTTACTAAAAGTGGAAGTACTTCCGCCGAGCTAGGTGTTGTCTGCTCGGGGACCAAGGTCCTACTACCAATCTTGGTTCGTTGTATATATACTTAGTGGCGACGAAAACTCTGATATCGCGATGTAGGATCGATGACATGCATTACGTATGGAGCGTTGTCTACTATGCCAATTCTGCTGACGCTGTATTTGTGTCGACTTGTAGGTCATGTCGTAGGTTGGCACAGTTTTTTATTTACTTGCACTTCTAGATTGACCTCATCCCACCTGAGGTTAAGTGGTAATAAGGTCCTTTTTTTTTTACGGGGAGAAATGCGTGACGCACCGTACCGCCACCCGAGGGAGAGTGACAGCGTTTGTGGAACTCTCCTGCCTACCCCTTAGGGCTACCTACTAAAACTCCCCGGTTGGACGTCATCGCCTTAGTGGCGGAGTTGTGGGAAATTGGCTAAGCCTTACCTAACACAACAGCGCCGGCGGAATGACCGCTTACGCGACCCCGTCTGCTCCCCCTATGGTAGTCGGAGGAGAATGGGTACCGCCGATCCAACTGGACCGCCCCCACCTCGCTGCTGAGACCGTGCTTAAGGGTGACAAGAATAGCAAAATAAATATGTTACTGGACGTGTCGCCTTTACCTTGAAGGCTTGACCCCTGCTACTAATGTAGCACCCACCAAGAGCTCTGGAAACCTTACTCACACGCAGGAACACAACAACACAGAAGTGATTGTTATTTGGCTGCGGTCTTCTGTAAGGTGGAGGTATTTCACCAGTCGGGTTGCTCCAGTTCGAGCGATAAATCGCTATGCCCTACCTCTCTAAATATCCTCGCTTGAGTCATACTATGATAAAAATGTGAAAATCCTATCCTTAGACTTTATGAGAATTCGTAGAATCTCTCTCTCTCTTTTAAGATATACTACTCACAATCTTTCACTGTCCAGTCCATACGCTTATGGAATTTCCTCCCTTTGCCTATCAGGGAATCTGAGTCCCTTCCCATTTTCAAATCAAGAGTAATATCTTTCTCTTAACTAAACGGGAACTTGTGTCCTTTATCAATGTATTTAAATAAAGCTTAGCATTTGTTGGTATTTATCTGATTGCATATATTTATTATAATATTTATTATAAATGTTTGTTTAAACTGTAATTATGGAAATTTATTTGTATATATTTATAAATTTTTTATCATGCAAAATTAGTAATAAGTGTAGCTTTCATTTTTAAAAAAACTACTGAGTTTCTTGCCGGTATCTTCTCTTTAGTTATAGGTTCCGAACCGGAGGTAGCTTCATTTGCTTTATAGACTATTCATAAGTATTACTAATGTAATCTATGTGAATAAAAAAATATTGACTTTGACTTTTGCTAATTTTCTTTTAATATTTTTCAATTTATATTTTGCCCGGCCGCACCCGTTTCTCGATATCTAGGTACTATTTCCTCTACCAAAAGGTTCTCTGGAAGAGATTGCTTTCTAGCAATAAGAGCGCCTAGAATGTACTTGAATATGTCCGTAAACCAATTTCTGTAATTTTTGTATTAAAGTCCATGTTTTATAGTATTATGTCAAAAAATTATAATGATATTATATTATAGAATATATCATAAGAATATGACATAATATACATTCAAAGGAAAACATTTAAAATAATGTAGAGAAAGAGTGGACATAATTAATTAATCAATGCTCTTCAGCCGTCGATCACAGTCGCCCCGAGTCCCAAGGAAGCCCATACAATCTATACTAATATTATAAAGCTGAAGAGTTTGTTTGTTTGTTTGTTTGAACGCGCTAATCTCAGGGACGACTGGTTCGAATTGAAAAAATATTTTTGTGTTGAATAGACCTTTTATCGAGGAAGGCTTTAGGCTATATAACATCACGCTGCAACTATTAGGAGCGAAGAAATAATGGAAAATGTGAAAAAAAACGCGGAAAATTATTCATCCTCGAGGGCTTCCGTTGCGTGCGCTGCGAAAACGGTTCAAGATACCAAAAATATATGTATGAAAGAATTATTCCTATTGAAATGATTTAAAAAAATGTCCACGACAGTATATAATAATCTGTCTGTCTGTCTTTCACGCCGAAACTACTGAACCGATTTAAATGAAATTAGGTACACATATATTATAGAGCCTGAGAAAGGACATAGGCTACTTTTTAATGCCAAAAAAGGGTTGTTAGGGGTTGACGAGGGGGGTGAAAGTTTGTATGGAAACCGAAATCCACGCGGACGAAGTCGCGGGCGGCCGCTAGTTCTTTATAGTTCTTTAAGTAAGTAATGAATGCTCCTAGCATTAAGTCCACCTTTTGTACTTTTTTTGTGCAATAAAGTTTTTAAATAAATAAATAAAATGAAATTGACCAATTTTTAGTTTTAATTACATCTAAGTAGATTCATTTTGAAATATTTTGATAAACACATTGAATAGAATCAAATTAATCACAGCCAAACAAAATAAACAATTTATTTAAATACAACATACAGAGTAATAATTACACTCATCCATCTTTTGACTCGCTTTGAGCTCAAAGATCCCGCACATGTTGAGACCATTAATTAAGATGGAATAATTTATCATAACTAATTCATAAATGTTATAATGACCTCCTGTGATCTCTGATTTCTATAAAGATTACCTGTTAAGTAAATGTATTTAAGTTACGTAGTATCTTAAGAGGCCAAGCTAAACCAATATGTTAAAGAAATTTATGTTAAAATATGTTAAAAGAATATTTTAAAGAAACTGTTTTTATCTCCCCTGCGGTGGGGGAATCGAATCCACGACCTTCACGTATCGCGCGTGCTGCTCTTACCAACTGAGCTAACCGCAAGTTATCGTAGGCTATGAAATTTTTCTGCTGTATCAACCGTTAGCCTCCGGTAAGTGCCCTCTGCCGAATATGTTTAGAACTACATACTTATCGGCCCGTGGTACATTCGTTGCAGAAATGTTTGAAAACCACGGAATCGAAGACACCTTGGTATCTTAATCGATTTTTTATCGAGCGGAGTGTAACGGTTGATACAGCAGAAAAATCGTGCACAGAGTCAATATTATATTTTGACGACCTCGGTGGCGCAGTGGTAAAGTAGGCGGCCAAAGCGCGAAAACTTACTTTTCTAAATTGACTTGGATCTGGGTGTGCTGGGATAATACCCCCAGTTACTATCCGTCGTCTAATGTTCATAGTACAAGGGAAAAACCTTAGTTTGAGACCAGGTGATTGGTGTGATTGTCTGGCGCATTTATTTATTTTATTTATATAAAATTGGTATATATTGGAAGGTATTTATTCTGTCTAGCTAAGCAATTGTACTCACTTTTTCATTTATTCATTTGGTAGAAAAAAATAGAAGTTCATTAACGTAAAAAAATACTTTGGGGTTATTTTAAAGAACTTGGTTTGCGCTGTGGCTAAGGTCGTAAATTCGAATCTTGGTCTTGTCCATTGGAGAAACAAGCTTTATCATATTTGATCACGATAAAGATAGAAAAAAATAATTGACTCCGGTTTTAATTGCCTCGAAATTTTTATAATCTTTTAACCGACTTCAAAAAAAGGCGGAGGTACTCAATTCGTCTGTAGGTATGGAACATATACACCTTACGAACATAACGACACCGAAATGATTGTTATTTGGCTGCGATCTTCTGTAAGGTGGAGGTATTTCACCAGTCGGGCTGCTCCAAGTTGAGCGATAAAGATTGTCGCCTATAATCAGATTTCTAATTTAAATTAGAAACGATGACTCAAACAATTTAAACGCCAAAAACAAAACAAGTCAACCATATTCGCATCAAAAACAAAACAAAGTGAAAGTTCCACGTCGATCAGATTAGTACGGTTTTGCACAGAATGACAAATAAGGATTAAGGAAATAACTTTCGTTTACGCGCGAACCCAAAAAGGTTTTTTATTATCCTCAAGATATTAGTATCATTTGGTTTAGTTGGATATAAATTTATAAGCATAGAGCCCATTCATAAGTGTGACTGATATAGTTTGAATTAAAAGATTTTGACTTTTAATCGCAGGAAAAAGCTTGATCTTTGAAAGTGCCTGAATGTTCGCAGTTGTTACTCATTGTAGCTACTTTCTGATTAGGCGTTTGTGACAAAATATACGGTTCTACATTCCTCAAATACTAACAAGCTTTTGCTATTTAAAGGCGAGAGCTTTCTTCTGTGGATTAAGTTTGTTTTAATCCCAAAAGAGGGTTGATTTCTAAATATACATTCTTAGTATACGATATTCTATAGCTTTTACATTTTAAACTTCAAGTCTCTAACTTTAATAACATGGGACTTTTATACGAATTTCCATTCCTTGTTTTACCTCATTAAATTAACCCGACCGGAAATCAAACCCGATACCTCAGAGATGGCGCAATGCGTCGTCAAAAAAATATTAAATTATGACTATCACTTACCATCAGAAACTGTAGTGGTGAGGTTCTCTGGCGCCTTCGTTGCCGCATCAACAGTTGACCACGTCACCAGCGGAGGGAACTCCGTAGACACTTCTGGACTCGTCGAAGACGAAGGAATAACAGCTTCAGTCGCTGGTCTTATGGTCTCTTTTTCCGTGACCGGAGTCGTGATATCGTTCACTGAGTCAACTAATGTCGTCTCTGATGGTTCTTGTGAGTCTTCTAAAGGCGTAGGTTCTGGAGGGACTTCTGAAGAAGGCAAAGGTTCCGGAGAAGATGGTTTGGCAGTTGATGATGAAGACGGCGGAGGCTCTGATGATGTGGGTGATTCAGAAGATGCTACAGGGGCTTCGGACAAAGCAGCTACAGTTGTAGTAGTAGCTCTTTCGGTAACCTTTTCCGTCGCTTCTTCCGTAGAAGAAGTTTCCGTAGCAGTTTCTGCTGTTTCCGCGACCTTTTCTGTAGTCAATAGTGTCGTAGTCGGAGCTGTTGTCGTCGTAGTTAGCTTTTCAGTTGTCGTCGTCGATGGCGTTGTTGTAGTAGTTGTGGTTGTTGTCTTCTCTTCAGTTGGGACTGTAGTGTTGATGTAAGTTATCGATGTAGTCAAAGGTCTGGTGAACACTGGTCTGGTGCTCGTTGATTGTGGTATTATGGTTATGTTAAGCCTGGGTGGGGATGGTAGTGGTTTTTTGGTGGTAGGCCTCTTTGGTGGTGGCTTGTAGATCGGTTTCCTGGTTACGTTGAAGACCAGCGGCGGTTTGGTTGGCCTAGGCTTTATCGAGCTCGGTAGGTACGTGGGTCTTGTGAAATTCGTCGGCCTGTATGTGGGCCTGGGTTTGTAAGTAGGCTTCGTTGGTTTTCTGGTGGTTTGTGGTTTTAACGGCTTTTTCGTTGTCGCCGGAGCCTCTGTTTCTTTCTCTGCCGTTTCTATTTTCTGGGCAACTGTTATAGAACTGCTCGCGTCTCCTGATACTGATTGGAAAGTAGACAGTTTGATTGGTATCTCTGTGACTGGTACATCTTTGGTCGATTGCGTTTTAGCGGTTACTGGAACAGTGGTCGCTTTGCTCTCGCCCTTGTCGTTAATCGTTGTGCCTTCATCTGATTTCGTTTCCAAATCAACCGGTTCTGTCCTGTCTTGTACAGTTTCAGATTTATCAGTGACAGTCGGTTCCGTTGCTCTCTCAGTGGTAGTCTTCCTCGTTGGGAATATATCTGGGATTTTGCTAACTGTACTTTGGACCTTATCTTCCGTTTGCGGATGGACGAAATTCGCGCTGTCTATGCTGTTATCTTCTATGTTGTTCCCTATTATTTGGGGAAGGATGGTCTTGTCGGGTATCTGGCAGCAGGAACCGAAGTAAAATCTGTCGATGCAGGTGCCTAAGTGGGAGCCGTTGGCTTTGAGGCAATCTATGGCGAACATGCACAGGCCTTCCTGGCCTGTTCTTCTGGATATGCAGGGCAGATGCCTGATATTTCTTGCTAGGGGCACTGGTCCTGGAAACAAAGAAAGGTTCATACGTTAGTTTTTTGGTAAAGTTTCAAACAGATGTAAAAATATCAAGGCCGCTACTATAAACGCTCCAGCCATCAATTTTTTTTTAAGATGGTTGAAATCATTTTGCTTAGATGGTAGAATGTCATTACTTTGTAATTATTCGATATATATTAACCATAGTTGAAATCTCTACATATATTTATTCACATAAATAAAGTTGGAACGTCTGTTTGTACATGGCCGTACCCAGCTTTTAGCCTGGGACAGTCAGTGGGGGGAATCATTTTTTTTATGTCAACTCGTCCACGGGCTTTATTAGCATAAACACTACAGAAAGACATCTACATATAATATTAGGTCTACTGAGCGGTTTTTAGGTTTCCGTAGTCAAATGACGAAACCCTTATAGATGCGTCACGTCTGTCTGTCTGAGTTTATACATTTTCTGCTGGATTTTCAGAGCAGGGCAATTTTATTTTATTAGATGGCTAAAGAAAAATAAATTCGTTTCTGATATTCAGTGTCCGTCGGTCCTAATTGATAATACATATTTTTAGGCAAAAAACCGACTTTCTCTCTATTTTTCTGATCAGATCTTGGTTGATCCAACGATATATCTCTTCGATTGAAAATCTGTTCATGAACAATTAAATTTATCGGCGAATACACCTATAGGTACAGTCGCCGTCAGATATATCGGAGCAGACAAAGTGACCAAATACTTCTGAACAGCTAAAAATGTCAATAAGTTCCATACACTAAAAGTTACCATTAATATCTGAACATTCATTACTTCAGTAATATCTGAGCAAATGCTAATAACATCTGAACACTCTTATCGTCAATATGTGTCACGCACGTCATGTGTCTCATTTAGCTACCTGTGTAGATGAGTGTTCAGATATTATTTGTTAGTGTGTGTATAGAAATTATTGACTAGCATCTGCTCAGATATTACTGAAGTAATGAATGTATATATTTTTAATGGTAACTTGTAGTGTATGAAACTTATTTACATTTTTAACTGTTCAGAAGTATTTGGTCATTATCATGTTAAAATTAAAATAATGAAACGTCATTTTTATGTCACTTAAAATCTTATTGAAGTCGGTTGAAAAATGGTTTTGAAAAAGCGAACAATAATTAAGGTAATCCTAAAGAATTATCCATTAACGCCCGGTTCCAATATTTGAAAAACGAATCGTTCTAGTTACGTGTAGATACTAATAAATTACACGAGGCGTAAGCTAAAAACGAACGACAGACGACTGACAACAGCTGATATGGAGAGTAAATTTTAAATTAGAATTAACGACTCGTAGAAAACGGATATTCATGTTTGACACGTTACGAATCGTAAAATATTAGAACCGTAAATCTTTTGGTGCCCTGAAACCAAAAAGGATTTTCAATGACTCATTCCTTTTGTCATTTCATTATCAGCATGACAAATCGTTCATCTTTGATTTCTTAACTATGACTCCCTTCTTATATAACCGTGTTGACATAAGAAGTGTGCCAGCATGTATGTCAATGACCCAATGACGTGTCGATGGCTGAGTCAGCTGATTTCTCCAAACACCTGTCAAATTATGAGCTTTTAAATGTGTCGAAGTTATTTCTTAAGTTAATGAAGTGTGCGAGAAATTCTTTCCCAGTGATGCTTCTTTGTTTTTTAAGATTGTAATTTAAAGATAAAACAAAGGAATGTGTAGTTATAATTAACAACACTTTCACTTACCTATAAAAAAATATAATGGTTATTGAGGAATGGCTACTTGACAGTGTTAACAATAAAATATGAAAAGCGTTAGATATGTTAGCTTATTAGTAAAGTAATAATTTTACATTTTAATTTTTTAATTAAAAGCATAGTTAGTATTTTATTTTTGCAAAATAAACTTTACTTTTTTTATCTGTGGAACAAAAGAGCCGAAACGGAAACCACCATTGCAATTCGGAAATGACAGCTGTCGGCGAAAATTATTTATTTTAATGTGGCGAAATAATGATTATTTTACCGATTAAATTGAATTATGTGTCTCTAATCGTATTAAGAATTTATTGAAACATTTTCCGTTTATCTAAATAAGGTCGTTCCTATGCGTATCGGTTCGTTGTCTAGGACGTTGATGTCATAATTGTAACAGTGACGTGACTTGGCGTTTTCGCGCGTTTTTTAAATGTGTTACACAAAATCTTATTTTTCTCTGGTTATTTACATTTTTTCTAGATAAATCGAATTGCTTGGGATATAAAATGAACGAGCGCACATTTTACAATACTTTTTCAAAAACTGTCAAGTAGCCAATTGAAATAGTGTGTGTCTGTTTAGAAAGGTGAGTACCATGTTTGATGGAAATTGTTAACCCCTCAGATACGAGACGAAATGTCAAAAAAAAAATGACAGCAGGGCACCTCAGAGAGGATGATGTAGCAATTATAGCTGTTTACAAAAATACAATTATTTTACAATAAAACGATATTTTATCATTCTGTAAATGCAAATGTACTTATTAATACATTTTCTATTTATCTGGCATCAAAATATCTTGATAATCGAAAGGATACATTTATTCTACGCGTTTAAAGTTTTGAACCATTGTATAGCCTGGATTACAAGAAATATATAAATTATCAAAAAATAAGTAAATAAATAAATAAATATAAATATTACAGTGCATCAATGCTTTTCCCCACGAAAACAAAGGTTACAAATTCTTAAAAACTGTCCGAAGATGTTACGTCTCGTTAAGTTTTAACGCACTTGTCTGTTGGACCAAACATTTATTGGCCATCTATTAGGAGTCGAACACCACCCAATAGATAAGCAACGGGCACGCTTCCGGCCACTGGACCAGCTAGTCCACGCTCCACATTATCTGTGACGTCACTCGGTCACAAGGCGTCATTTTCGACATGTTCTAACGGCCGGATAGAGTGAGAACTGGTTTGCTTTCGGACATCTTACATTATCGCAGGGCTGTACCTTGTTACTCGTCTGGAGCGAATGAAAAAGAAGGGTTATGATTTTGATCTGTATTTATATATGCTCAAAGGCCTACAAAAAGCAAGTAAAGATTTCTCAAAATCAAACTCAAATATTTCTTTATTCAAGTTGGTTACAAATAACACTTTTGAATCGTCATTGAATACAATGCAAAGTGATTCTTCGGAACCTATATCTACCGAGAAGACACCGGTAAGAATCTCAGCAGATTAGTTACAGTAGCAGTATCTAACTTATTGCTATGTGTAGACCACTTTGGACCAAGTCGTATTAGAAGTTTAGTTTTGATGAGTGACAAAACAATTAAGTACTCAAGTAAGTATTTACTATCGAGAGGTAAGCTGGGGCCGACCAGTCCCCAAAGGTGGCACCTGTTCACAATAAAATATTTCTTTCATTCTCTTACTGCCTTTTTATTTATACTTATTGCACTTCAAGATTGACCTGATCCCTCTCAATGTTAAGTGGTAATTAAGTCCTAGCTTAAGGGCGACAAGTACAGCATAAAAAATCTGTTACTGGACGTGTCGTCTTTACTTTGAAAGCTTGACCCCTGCTACTAATGTAGCACCCCCCAAGAGTTCTAAAACTTTACTCACACGCAGAAACACAATAACACAGAAGTGATTGTTATTTGGCTGCGGTCTTCTGTTAGGTGGAGGTATTACCAGTCGGGCTGCTCCAGTTCGAGCGATAAATCGCTATGCTCTACCTCTCTTATGTCTACACATAGTTGACAACCCTGATTGTATTTTACAATGGTCACCGGGCAGTACCGTTGTAGTCTCAAGGTTACATTAGTTGAATGTCCCGCTAACACACATTCAACAACATACAAACGTCTACTTTTACTTTAATAAGGAAATATAACTATGACTTGACTTCGTACGTACAGTCAGCATCATTAGTTCATATACACCTCAGTTCCTTGTCACACTAAACGTCCATGTGACTGAGTAAGGGAAATAGACAGTTAGATTAATGTGACAAGGTACCGAGTGGTTTACAAACGCGTGGAGTTCATTATTTGCACATATTTAAGAGAGGTAGGGCATAGCATTTATCGCTCGAACTGGAGCAGCCCGACTGGTGAAATACCTCCACCTTACAGAAGACCGCGGACAAATAATAATCACTACGGTGTTGTGTTCCTGCGTGTGAATAAGGTTTATAGAGCCCCTGGGGGGTGCTACATTAGTAGCAGGGGCAAACCTTCAAGGTAAGGGTGACAAGTCCAGTAACAGCTTTATTATGCTGTCCCTTAAGCTAGGACCTCATTACCACTTAACATCAGGTGGGATCAATCTTGAAGAGCAATTTTTAAAAAAGTTGTGCGTCTGTCAGTTTATTTTATTTTTATTTTTTTTTTATATAGTGGCAACATAAACACATCAGGATTAAGGAACTGTCAACGAACGTCATCAGTCAGACGCTTTGAATACAGAACCCCAAAAATATTTTCAAAATGGCACCTCTTGCTCCTTAATAAGATACAAGATGGTAGTATCCCACCATCTTGAATCGCAAATATTTTTTATTGTTGGACTAACATTCAAATCATTGTCTCAAAAACCCGGAAGAATAATTATCATACAACAATTTTGCGTTCGTTTTTTTGTGACTCTGTGAACTGTATCACATCAGCACAAATTATCCTTTTATTTTGAACTTCATTTTTAAAGACTTAAAGTATGATATACTTTAGAGAATTAGACAAATTCCGACACGTGTGGAATTAATGATAATTATAGGCATATTATAGGTCCGCACGCATATTCATTTGTTACAAAAAAATTAGATAAATGTAGAACCGCTTAAGAGATTTCAGCCAATTTTTTACCTTTTTTTTTAATTATGGAAATTCATAAACGTACCTTAATACCGTTATTACATACACATTCGTTAATTCGGGATATAGTTTGGAGAAGAAGTTCTCCAGACATAGGCAGGCAACTTTTTGTTATGAAAATAAAGGTGGATGGGGGTACCAAAATAGTTGTTGATGTCCAGAGAAGGTTTAAAAGGTGATTAAATATGAAAAAAATAGGCGGAACGACGTAGCTACGCCGGGACAACAAGTTTATTAAGAACTAGCTGTGCCCGCGACTTCATTCGCGTGGACTACATCCTTTCATGGTCGGTTTTACCCCTATCTCCCCTAGTATTCGAAACAAAAAGTAGTTTATATTTTAATAGAGCCATATTTGTGCCAACTTTCATATCTCTAACTTAAAAATAAACATTTTCCCATATAAACTTTCAAAGGTGGCATTACCCCCCCCCCCCCTTACTTTCTAACAAAAAGTAGCCTATGTCCGTTCTTGAGGTTCACCGTATACCTATGCCAAATTTCATCAAAATCGGTTGAAAGGTTTAAGCGGGAAAGCGTAACAGACAGACAGAGTTACTTTCGCATTTATAATATTAGTAGGGATAGTAGGGATTAGTACGGATTCTTACCTCACGCGACACTGGCATAGATAGACCTCGCAAAAGAAGCTATGTTGTCATTCTATAGAAAAAAAATAGAAGAACGAATAGTAGGGACGAATTTCAAGATAAGTTGACAAAGGAATTCCCCGGAGGTGTTGTCAAATCTGACATTAAAGTCTCATTAACAGACCAATGACATTCCCTGCCCTATTTCGATAACGTCTGATGAGGTCAATGATATAATTTGACAGGAATCGTTGGAATTCTTAAACTGTACTTATTGACTGGTCCAATAGACTAATGGTTAGTCTGGCCGTTTAATTAAGGGTTGCAGGTTCAGTCCACACCCAAGACCAATAAATAACGTGTATATTTTGTAAGTTTTTTATGCTTGTTTTATTTTATTTTATTTTGTATATTTGTACACATAATGTATGTAGTTTTTATTTAGTTTTTATTATTTCTTTTACCTATTCTTTGTAAATTTTATAAGTATCATCTTTAAAAATGTATATCCAGAAATAAATAAAAATTACCTAAGTATGTATTTTAAAGAAACAAAAAAACTTCATCTCCTGGTGGGATTCGTTCAATTACTTTTCGTAAAAACACGGTAAGATGTTCCAAGTTTGACGTGTCTTTCTGTCTGTGACATCGTGGCTCCCAAACGGATAAACTGTCTTTGATTATGTTAGTTCTGTTTGACAGGTGAATTATGCCTTATTCCTATATTTACGGTTCGTAATGTGTCAAAAATGAATATCCGTTTTTCTACGATTCGTTAATTCTAATTTCGAATTTACTTTCCATACCAGCTGTTATCAGTCGTCTGTCGGTCATTTTAGCTTACGCCTCGTATAATTTATTACTATCCGTACCTAGAACTGATCTTTATTCAAATATTGGAACCGGGCGTTAATCGAGAGTGATTTTAAATGTGTGTGATGAAAATCAGCTCAAAATGGCGGCCGCCACAAAACGTCAGATAAATATAGCTTAAGCAAATGTGTTACAGAAATCAGAAACTACGGTACCACAACAACCACACCCATAACAATATTAAAAAAGTGATTTAAAATTTATTTCGGATTTGACCCGATCGGGAATCGAACCCACGACCTCAGAAATGGCGTGACGCCAAAGTCCGGCCCGCCGCTCGACTATGGAGGTCGTAAAATAAGAACTAACTGAACTCGATACAACTTATGAGACACATATGTGCTTCGTAGCCTTAAAATTGTAAGGACTTGTTGCAAGACAATCGCTCTATGATTTGCATAGCAACTGTTAGGAAAAAGTCAGGTCGTGCATCACTTTCACTTCCTACTAGAGTGGGTCATCCGAGTGTGTCATCAATACGTAGCACCAGACACAGATATAGTCATAGAACGAAAAAAACATAGAAACATTTCTAACGCTTAAAAATGGCACCACGAAAAGTAAGGCACGGTGGGCGTGGCTTACAAAAGTGAGCTAGCGCTTCTACGAATACCGTTTCCACGGACGTAGCGAGTCACAGACGTGGACCAATTACAGCGCGTCTTCCATCCCATTCTATGAAATGACGTAACTAACGAACTGTCTATTTGTCGACCTAATCGCGTTAGACTTAAAGTTTTTTTTCAAGTGTTGATACTTTATTATATTGCGTATATATTGCTTGTGTGCATTACATGTGTGTGTGTTTTAGTGCCAATATTCGAATGAAGTGAGTATGACAGAAATTTTTCCATGTTTTTTGTGTTCACTGATACGAGCAATGCTTTGATCAATTACATGGCTGGCACATAGGTACGTCATGCTTGTGACAGGTGTCACCTTTGGAATACAACACGGAGTTACATTAGCAGAACTAAACCAAGATAAATAGGCCTAGCATGCGCAATACGTCAAATTTATCGCATAAGACGACAAAAGTTTCGATACTGTTGATTGGCTAACATACCGCACTCGTCTTTTCAGTTAATCAGCAGCTGACGCATTGACTTCAATCGATTTTGAGGTTTGTTAAGAGCGTGATAAATTTTGTCGCGTGGCACATGCTATGCCTGTCTATTTCCATTAACGAAAAACTTTTCTAATACGTTCAAAATGATCAGCAAGTAACTATATGGATACTGCTTCATCTAACTTTACAAAACTAACCTAGATTCGTTGCAGTTTTTTGACCAAAAAAAAATCCAAAATGGCGATTTAAACCAAATTGAGTCAACTCGATTTTTCCATTTACAGTCCACATGTTAGGATTAGTCATGCACTGAGTGATGTTCGGACCGACAAATCGATTCTTTTCACTTGTACTTTCGTCGTTTTCTTGTAAAATGGAGCTCGAGTGAGAGTTTTAAAGGAGACTAAGAAAAAAAAATGTTCAAACTGTGCTTCAAGTTTTCAAAGGTTATTTTAATAATTTTGGTGCGAACTGCAGATATATAGATTTGTTGAGTATGAATATTGGCTGGATGAAAAGTGACTACGATAAGGAGGTCTACTCCCTTAATCGAAATATGTCCGTCCTGATGACAGATAGCAATTTTTAATTTTCATAATCGTAACCAATTCATATCCTTCTTCAATTGTAAAAAGAAAACATTGTAAATGAAAATAAATTGCGTTTTTTCGAATATACATTTTTGCCTACATGCGTCAGTGTGCCCTTCAAAACGCAATAAAACTTCTAAAAATAATATGAAATACACGCAAAAAAAAATTATGCTTGGTTCAATAGTTCAATAGTTAAATAAATTTTATCATGTAAACAAAAATAAACTAAGATACATTGATAAGCAATTTAACGCGATGTTACTTCTTCTAAACATTGTTGCATAATATCATTATCAATTTTATTTATATGTGGAAGCAAAAATACGATTTCATTATATTTTAAAATTAAAACTCACGCACTAAATTGTATTTTTACTCATCATTTTTTTAAGGGGGAGAAAATGCATTTGTGTACCATACCGCTGCCTTGAAGCCGGCAGCGTCGTGTACGGGATTCCCCCACTCAGAAGCGGGGACTACCCGAACTAAAAACACCCCCCACGCTCTTATCACCTTTGGTTGACGGCATAAGAAAAAGGGTTCGAACCATAACAGTCGCGGCGCTAACAGTCATCATCTGTATTTGTATTCAAAACTCATTCGAGTATAAAAATGGTAATCACTACGTACTATAGACGCAATTCCCTTTTGGACATTTATGTCCTTTTATTTTATTTATTGCGTTAACTGTTAAACGATATCGGTCAAAAGCAAAAGAGGTACAGTTATTTTATTATTTAATTCGAATCTGTTTGTTTACTTACAAAAACGACAAAAAAAAACAAAGATTTGGTTTTTGAAAAATTAATGAATGTTCGGAAGTTATAACGTGGTTTGTTGTGCATACCAAATATTTTGTTTTTGAAAACGCTTTTGTCACATCCAAAGTGAGTGAGTAGGTGTTATGAAAAGTAATAATTGATATTCGTCATCAGACCCGATATATTTCGTTTTCGGTAGTAGACCTCCTGGACCCTGAGACGAGATACCGAGAATTAAACCACTAGACCATCGAGATAGCTTCTTTTTTCTTCTTAGATACCTACTAATATTATAAATGCGAAAGTAAATCTGTCTGTATGTTACGCTTTCCGTCAGAAAACGAGCAGCTGTTTCAGAAATTAGCCGGAACAAACAGAGAAAGAGCCACATAAAATGTTATTTTGGTACGTATATTTAGTAAAATCGGCTATTTTAATGTTACAAACAGATAATTTTCTGTACAGATTGTATTTAATACTCTTAATGAACATCACAAGAGACACTAAATGCATGCAATTAAACTTAGAAAATCATAAATATAAACCGATAGATCGGACTGACAGTGATTTTTCATCAAATAAATATTGGACAACATCACATACATTGCTCTGATTCTGTGGTAAGTAGCTTAAGCACTTGTGTTACAGAAATCAGAAACAACGACGGTACCACAACACCCAGACCCGAGACAATATGGAAAAGTTCGTTTCCCATATTGACCCGACCGGGGATCGAACCCGGAACCTCAGAGATGGCGCTCGCCAAAGTCAGGCCCGCTCGCCTCTCGGCTACGGAGGTCGTCGAAATATCTTTCAGACAACCTTGATGTAGAGGAAATTCTAGATATTTATCGAGAAATGGGTATTTTCTCACTTTATATATATATATATATATATATATATATTGAGAAAATATTAACAGAAACAAAATAAAGCATTTACCTTGCGAATAATCCAAATTGAGTATCACAGGGCCGGCTGTCACAGAACTGAGACTAAACAGCACTTGCAGGAACAATATCACAAATGTCACATTCACGCTCGCCCTTAGTCCGTCCACCAGTTTGGCTACAAGCCATCTGTCACTTGTCACTCTGTCCGTCACTTCACTATGAGGGGGGCTGTAAGGCCACGTACTAAGTGGGGGGCCCATCTTGATTTTGGGGATGCGTGGCTATGATTGCATTGTAGGTTTGCCTGGAACAAAGAATTTTGAGGTTAGACTATAATTTGTTAATTTGACTTGGGACATTATTTTTATTTGTTGTTTATTATGATAATCCTATCATATTTTAATCTATATAATTTCCTTGATGTTTATTTTGTCATAAATAAAAAAAAATATTGACTTGAAAACAATAAGAAAAGTACAATTTGAAGAGAAATAAAACCCGTGCCCGTAGCGATACTGAAAATTCTGAATCGATACTTTTTTTCACCCTTTTTGCTACTACTATTCAGTTTAAATGTATTTGAGAATAATCCATACTAATATTATAAATGCGAAAGTAACTCTGTATTTACTCTTTCACGCCTAAACGGCTGAACGGATTTTGATGAAATTTGGTATAGGTATACGTTGAATCTCAAGAACGGACATAGACTACTTTTTATTAGAAAATAAGGGGGGATGGGTGTAATACCACCTTTGAAAGTTTATATGGAAAAATGTTTATTTTTGAAGTTAGAGATATGAAATTTGGCACAAATATAGCTCGAAACTTGGATTAAAATATAGACAATGTTTTGTTTCAACTATTAGGGGGGAAAGGGGTAAAACCGACCATGAAAGAATGTAGTCCACGCGAACGAAGTCGCGGGCACAGCTAGTTAGTATATATAACGTGGACTAAGTCACACGTTAACACTAATTACAAATATTATACAAAATAATGATATTATTAATTTCAAAAATTCGTGCAACCATAATTTGTTGCAAAACATGACCACACCAATCGAGAGAAAAATAGCATAACTAAAAAGTAATCCTTTTACATTTAGTACCGTTGGGATAAATAAAATACAAACTAGTTAATTTGTCTGATAGTAATGGTAAGTGTCCTGTGTCGCCTATATCTAAGACTCGAACCAATGACCCGCAAACAGGCTCCGCTAACTGTACCGCCGGCATTAATAACACAATCTATATGAAACTGCAGTCAGGAAGATATCATAGACTTCCTTTTTTCCGAGGGGAATATATTGAAATGAATATGTATAAAAATATTTGAACATTAAATATTAGAAAGATATTTTTTTTATCTCCCCTTGCGGTGCGGGAATCGTACCCACGACCTGCGCGTATCGCGCGTGCTGCTCCAACTGAGCTAACCGCAAGTTATCGTAAGCGATGAAATTTTTCTGCTGTACCAACCGTTAGCCTCCGGTAAGTGCCCTCTGCCGAATATGTCAGCAAATGTAAGCAGTGTAAGTGTGTAATACACTTACTGGTCCGATATTTAGCAAACTCTCTCAGAACTACCACAAGGAAACTGCCTTTTAAATGAACAAATCTACATTGAATTCGTTCGAGAGCTACAACGCCACATATAATGAAGACAAAGATGAAATATGAAACTCTGATGCAAAACAGGGTTGTTATAGCTTTGACATACAGCTAGTTGTAAATAAACGAAATAATATTATTGCCAAATAAAATTAAATATACAATACACATGAATTCCACATCGTCGTCGTTTGCCGGTCAATGTCTATCTATGTCCGTCCTTGAGGTCCAACGTATACCTATACCGAATTTCATAAAATCGGTTGAGAGGTTTAAGCGGGAAAGCGTAACAGACAGACAGAGTTACTTTCGCATTTATAATATTAGTAGGGATTTGCTTCTCCATTTCCCATCCACTAGATACATAATTAGTCATGTACCCTATTAAAAACTGCTCCGGCATACCGATTCCGGCATACTGATACCACCATTTTGCATTATTCCGGCTTCAACCGGTCGACTTGTCCTGCGACCGGTTGGGAGACAAGTCGGGAGCTGGTTGGTCATAGCGGTACACCAATGGACCTGGGTTTATCTAGATTCTAGATGGTAATATGAACACTCTTTGAGCTATACGATTACAGTTAATGGCGCCACTGAATAGTGTTAAACTGTTGATACCTTGTTGCTTAACATATTTTGGGTTAAAAAGCATCCTGTATGGTTATTAAGTATCTTATATTATCTGGGTTTTTTTAGATTGACTTTATCCCACCTGATGTTAAGTGGTAATGAGGTCCCAGCTGGAGAGCGATAAATACAGCATAACAAATCTGTTACTGGACTTGTCGCCCTTACCTTGAAGGCTTGACCCCTGCTACTAATGCAGCACCCCCCAGGAGCTCTCGAAACCTTACTCACACGCAGGAAGACAACAACACAGAAGTGATTGTTATTTGGCTGCGGTCTACTGTAAGGTGGAAGGTGGAGAATATAGTATAATGGTTTATGTCTTGCAAAGGAGGACCACTTTAGAGCAGGTAATGATTACAGAGCTAGACCACACTAGCGCAAAAAATATCTATAAATGGGTCTCCTGTAAAATTGCAAAAACTGCAATTGTTCTACTAGGTGTGGTATATCGAGGAAGGCTTTATGCTATATAACATCACGCTGCAACCAATTGGAGCGATGAATTAATAGAAAATGTGTAGAAAACGGCTATAGTGCGGGTGTGAACTAGCCTCTAGTTTGTTATAAAGTGGGTCAAATTTTTAATGTTTTTGGGTATCGAGGCCATCTTTGTTTAGATTCCACATAATTTCCTTCGGCCCACAAAGCAATCACGATTGTTACCGATATAAATCACGATTGTACGGATAACTGTACGGTATTATGATTCATTGATGTAGGAGCCATAACTTTTGCAATCTTCCAAAATCACATTACGTTTGGTATAATTGTAGGTTATGTGTCTAAGTCTTAGAATTTTTTTGATTACGGCTTGATGGTAGGCAATAATTATTATGCTCAGTTCCAATAGTTTACGATTCGTAATGAGTCACAAAATGACTATCCGTTTTTCTCCAACCGACTACGAGTCGTTAATACCGTTACATAATTTACTTTCCAAAACAGTTGTCATCAGTCGTCCGTTGGTCGTTTTTAGCTTACGCCTCGTATAATTTATTACAATCCGTAACAAATACATATCGCTTTTCGAATATTGGAACCTGGCATAAGCCAGTCCACATGCCTGTCATTATTGACAATGGAATATCATTAGGTCATTGTATTGGCAAAATAGCCCTTTGTTTATGTTTATGTTAAATTAAAATACATTCATATAATACAAAAAAAATGACTTTTATTACTTTAGATTCTCTCATTATATCGATTTATCTTAGAAATATAGCTAGATTATTGTGCTTAGATTTTTGGCTGAATATACTACCTCAATTTAGTCAGCCAAATATCCAGTAGCATTGGCCGAAAAGCCTACACTGAAATTCGAAAAGGGGAAACTCAGACACAGATAAGTTTTATTGTGGCCGAATAGCCTCCCAAGCCATTAATTTAACAAAATGTTTAAAAAAACTCGAATTAATTGCTCACAGTCACAATTATCGAATTTTAAAATACAATCATAAGTTTCACTCTTACATTGACCGGGAATCGAACCTAGAACAATTACATCCAACAAGTGCACTCTAAATCCGGTCACCAATCGGATCAACAACCTAGTGCTAGGCCAGGAATCGAATCCGCGCCTCCCACGGCAACTTTCACGCTAACCTTTGCGAGCTAACGGTCCTCGCGCGACTGACACACATTTCTATTTTTACATATAGATGCGCGTGAGTTGAAGGAAACTCGTCCTTACTGCGTCGAGTTAAGGATGATTGTGATGTCTTGTTCGAGTTTCCTTGGCTTATAATGACTTTTACTTACAAATTTGATGTTCGGCTGTCCTTACTAATGAAAAGATGGATGTAGCATTTCTTTGAGGGGCCCTAGCTTAAAGGAAACAGACAATAATTATAAATGTTATTTTTAATGCTTAATTTATTGTTGTTTAAAATGATTTCTTTTTTTTCACCCTGTTACCGCACCCATATACAAACTATCTGCATGACCCAAGGGTTGACTGGTAGAGAATGCCCCTAGCATTAAGTCCACCTGTTGTACTTATTTGTGCAATAAAGTTTTTAAATAAATAAATAAATAAGTAATCTTCTCTGCTTTCTTCTTTTTCTTCTTTTTAGTAGTTTCAAATGGTCAGACTACACACATTGACGTTTCGACGACGTATAGCAATTTTTAAATCAAATTACTTATCGCAACCAAGTCACTTCGAATGCAAATTAAGCGTTTTCAAAAAACAAATTATGATTTATCTATGACCGTCTCTTCATTCATTGTTACTTTATCTATGCTTGGAACTTAGAAGATCTCCTCGTATAAAGCTAAGAAAGCTGTCGAACAATGGATAGCAATCTTGGACTACCAGCAAACAGAAGACCAGAAACAGAAAAAAAAGGAAATAATTTAAAACAACAATAAATTAAGCATTAAAAATAACATTTATAATTATTGGCTGTTTCCTTTAAGCTAGGGCCCCTCAAAGAAATGCTACATCCATCTTTTCATTAGTAAGGATAGCCGAACATCAAATTTGTAAGTAAAAGTCATTCTAAGCCAAGGAAACTCGAACAAGACAAAAAGCGCAAACTTAGTAATAAGCTTAGCTTTTTTTTGAAAAAAAGATGAACTACTGAGTTTCTTGCCGGTATCTTCTTGGTAGTTAAAGGTTACGACCCGGAGGTAGCATCATTTGATTTGTATAGAGACTATTCAGAAGTGTTACTAACTTAATCTATTTGAATAATCATATTTGACTTTGACTGGGTGTTTTTATTATATTGCACTTCAAGATTGACCACGTCCCACTTGATGTTAAGTGTTAATAAGGTCCTAGCTTAAGGGCAACAATTACAGACTTGTCGCCCTTACCTTGAAGGCTTGACCCCTGCTACTAATGTAGCACCCCCCAGGAGTTCTGGAAACCTTACTCACACGCAGGAACACAACAACACAGAAGTGATTGCTATTTGGCTGCGGTCTAGTGTCTCGGTTTAGGTGTAGTGGTATCGTCGTAGTTTCGGATTTCTTAAGTTACTTACCACGGAATTAAGAGGTCTACTATAAAAAAGGAAACATGTCTGATCCGATGATGGATGGCAATTTTGAATTCACAAAATCGTAATAAACTCACCTCGAATGCGAATGAAGCGTTTAACAAAAACAAAATTATTATTTATGCAAATCAAAAATTACGTTTCAACCCCGGAATTTTCGATTAATCATCAAAAAAACACTTTTCGTTTGTCCGTTTCGTTTCTGGATGCTGTCAAATATATGTTTTCTACACTAATATTATAAAGAAGAAAGATTTGTACCTATTTTTGTATGTTTGTAATGAATAGGCTCAAAAAGTACTGGGCCGATTTAAAAAAATATTTCACCAATAGAATGCTACATACTTCCAATTTGACATAGGCTACAAAATTAGGGATCCTTGGTAAAATTTGAAAAATTTCAACAGAAGAGCGGGAATATTTATCTAAGGCGAAACGCAGTTCGCCGGGACCGCTATTTTTATATATTTTGTGTGCCAACGTGGGTTCTGTTTACCGTTACACAAATGCTTAAGCTGCTTATTTTACGATTAGTTGATGTCAAGTCAAGTCAAGTGATTTTTTTTTATTCACATAAGTAGATTACATTAGTAATACTTTTGAATAGTCTCTATATAAAGCAAATGAAGCTACCTCCGGTTCGGAAGCTATAACTAAAGAGAAGATACCTGCAAGAAACTCAGTAGTTTTTTTTAAATATGAAAGCTAAACTTATTACTAATTTTGCACTAAGACAGACAATTAGTTTGTCAATTGTAAAATAAAAATTTAAAATCAATTATTGAAAAAAATTAAAAAAACAAAGCTATTTGTAAATTCAATTAAATTAACTGTAGGACTTATATGCGTCATCAATGTGGTTATGTATTACAATGTAGGTTGATATTTATTTATCAAGCCTATCTGAACTTATTGTTTTACTAAACGAATACAAGATAGATATGAACAAAAATGGCGGATGATATATTTCGATTATCCATCCATGAAGGGCCGTAAGTGAGGTCAACGTTAATAATAAACATGTTTAGTTAATAAAACTTCTGATTCACTAAACGGTAACGTCACAGCGTACATAATTTATTACAGTGAAGACATCAATTAATTGTCATAGCATCATTTGAAGTGTACATACTGTTAGCTTTTAACAAGGAGTCCTCTCATACAAACTCTATAAACACGTGACATGCCATTATTTTTAAGAGTAATAATTTAATGATTATTTTCATTCGGTCGGTCGTTCAACCGAGGATTAATTCTTTTTGGATTGACATGGCGCGGATGATTGAGGAGCTCTTTTTCATAATTTAATATATTGTTAGAAGGGAAAGACTAGTTGGAGATTGGATTTTAATGTAAGTTATGGTCACTTACTAGATAGTTCTAAACATGTTTTGTGTAAGGACAGTGATTTGGAGACATGTTAACAAAAATACATGTATGGAAAATGTGTTCATGATAGTTTTTCTTTGCCAAACCTCCATTATATGATTTAGAAACTAAAAATACATATGTGTCGTGGCCATATCGTCGAATTGGCCATATCATGGAATGTTCAAAAATTTCAAGAAGTGGTCACATTTCATGAAATGTATCACTGTCCATTGGCCACATCGTGATTGCCTTGGCCAGATCGAAGAAATCATTTGTCGTTGAACTATTTTTGTTCACAAATGAGGACGAAAGTGAAAATAAAAGAGTTTAATGTTTCTTGTTATGATTATTATTATGTAATGTATATTAGACCGAGAGAACAATAAAAAGTTCGTTACATATCCTGAATTTTTATCACATTTTAACGACATGACTAAACGTGGATGACAAAATCGTGGAATGTCCACGATTTTCTGATACTGGTATGAATACTGATAAAATTGGCCATCGCATGAAATTTCCGAACACTTCATAATATGGCCACGACATAAGCAAAAATTATAAAGGAGCATTATTTGATCCAGTGGAATCAAAAGTGCAGTCGATCTAATTTATTAGATTTTACTTTTAATTTAGTGACCTTTTATGTATAAAATTAACGTTGATTTGTGCACTAATGTTTACTGAACATTACTACCCAACACAAAATATATATTTTTTTATAGTAGCGCAGTATATTGGCTCCTCCCAGCCTGATGGTAAGCAAGAGAGGAACCCACATCGCGATGACAACGGATTTGATACCGTAATATCCTATCCGATAGCATCACCATACTGGCCCGCAATATGTTTCTTCACGCTCCTTTTGAAGGATACCATATTAAAGTTAACTTGTAGTCGCCTTACTGTTTCATACACTGTGCCGGGCGCGTGATTCGGAACACATTCTCGTTATTTGAGCTCCCAAAGATAACACATTGTGTGTAAATGAAGGCAATTTGGATTCAGCAGCGGTTATTGCGGAAACAGAATACATCGAAAGAGGTTTGTTCTGACTGTACGCTCGGTTGGGTAGGGCAGGATTGACGAATACAAATTTTGTGTTAGAATTAATAGGCGACTTTTGAAGAGAAAAGAAATAAATTAATTGACCATCATTACAAGGTTATATACAGAAAATAAAAAGGCTACAAAAATCCTATTAAGGGTCCTTACAAAATCATGAAATTTGTGTGACGTACTATAAGGATGGCCCTTTTAAAGGGCAAAGGGAAAATGAACAGAGTGGTGCAGCATAGGCTACAGTGGTATTGCTACCTACGATACCACTGCAGAGCTGGTCTTCCGTAAATTAATGACGCTCTTGGATTGATAAAAAAATATCGTACGAAAACATAAAACATACAAAAATACAAATTTCCTCTGTAATGTTAGTCTAAATATATAAAAGGAGAAACTGACTGACTGACAAATCAACGCACAGCCTAACCAGCTAAACATAGGCACTTGCAATTTGGAAGGGACGTAGCTTAGGTACCGGAGAGGTGCACTAAAAAAGGAATTCCCGAAATTCCCACGGGAACGGGAATTAGCGGGAAAATCCTTTTGTATGAAAAATCTAAACCGCTTAAGTTAGCTTGAAATTTGGCATGCAGGTAAACTTAAAGCTTAGTTGCAACAGGATTTTGCAAAATTCCCACGGGAACGGGAGCTAGCGGGAAAAAATCTAAACCGCGTAAAATAGATGTTTTCAATCTAGCATGCATACCTTAGTAAATATAAAGTTTTTCCCACACACAAAGATCTCTTTCTTATAACACGCCACGCGGACGAAGTCGCGGGCAAAAGCCTGAACAAACGATTTCTGACTTCTCTCAAAAAGTTTGAATTCCCACAGCAAATTTGATATCGAGCGGAAACTAATAACACCTTTTTCCCGTAGTAGGTATATTGACCTAGAAACTCCGAAACCAGTGCGAATCGAATTAAGGTATCTTATTTTTATTACGCACTTTTTATTACCGCGAAACTTAATAAACTGGATTAAGCAACCGTTATGCCAGTGAACGGATTGACAATTTTAGTTGTGGAGAAGATTGAACGAACTAAATGAAATAATAATAAGAGAGGAGAGAAAATAACTAGAGCAGCCCGACTGGTGTAATAATTATTTACAGAAAACCGCAGCCAAATAACACTCACTTCGGTGTTGTTGTGTGCACGCAGGAGCGTGTGAGTAAGGTTTCCAGAGCTCCTGGGGGGTGCTACATTAGTAGCAGGGTCAAGTCTTCAAGGTAAGGACGACAAGTCCAGTAACAGCTTTGTCTGTTCTTGTTGCTCTCAAGCTAGAACCTCATTACTACTTATTATCAGGTGGGATGAGGTCAATCTTGAAGTGTAATATAAAAAACAAAAATTATAACCTATGTCGGTGGACCTCGGTGGCGTAGTGGCTAAGGTAGGCGGCCAAAGCGCGAAAGATCCCGGTTTCTATTCCCGGTCAGGTCAATTTGGAAAACGAACTTTTCTAAATTGACTTGGGTTTGGGTGTGCTGGTTTGACGCCCCCAGTTAATATTCGTCCTCTGGTGCTCATAGTACAAGGGAAAACCTTAGTTTGAGACCAGGTGATCGGTGTGATTGACTGGCGCATGTATTTATTTATTTATTCATTTTATAAAAATAATAATATTGGGACTCCGTAGTCAAATGGCGAAAAACGGAGCCCTTATGGATTCGTTATGTCTGTCTGCCCGTCTGCTTTTCTCAACTCCAATATGAACTTTTATATTATGTTACTTGCTGCTACGGAACCAAGTTCTATTCGCATTTGGTCGGTTTACTCTATGCCGTAGAATAATTCAGTGTAAGATGCTTAAGGGAATGTTGACTGATCTATCAACGCAGGGCTTAAACTACATATAAGGGTTAAAAACGTGCACAGGCTTTTTCTTTCACGCCCGGGGGGGTAAAACGGGGGTTCAATGTTAGGATAAAACTATGCCGTTTTGAAATCGAATGAAATTCTGTAGGAAAGTTTTTGCATCGAAAGTCACGAAACACATGTAGTGTAGGTATAATGTTATTTCGACAATCTTACCTAAGGGGGTAAATAGGGGGATAGAAATTTGTTTTAAAGATCTGATTTTCATAGTTATTCCTCGTTATTAAAGATAAATGTTTGAAAGTGCTGTACCACAGATTTCCTTCGATTTTTTCTCAACTTTAAGCTAGTCTGCAGAAGCAAAAACTGCATTCAACCGCGTCGAGGTTCTATAACTGCAACCTGCAGTTATACTCCGACTGACATTTCACAAACACGTCCAACCCGTTCATTCGAATCCTATCGTTACTTTAACGAGCAAAATGTACTAAAAATATATATAAATCCCCTACTGTTCGATAAAAGACCTTATTATGCTAAATCCATTGTCATTTGTGAGAATGTACAGCAGTACTTAAGCCCTTTTATTTAATGCATATTTTAAGGAAGTTTAGTCCAAATATGTACTCCGACATTTTGTGGTGACGGCCATCTTGGATTGGTTTCCACCAAACAAGGTTCAAAACACTCCGACTCCGACTCTTTCGAACAAGCAAAAAAACAAAATCAAATTCGGTTCATTACCTTAGGAGCTGCGATGTCAAAGGCAGACACACACACATACAAACAGACAGATCTGTCAGACTTTTAGCACCCAGGTTAATAAATATAAGTATGTAAGAACAATACTATTTCGCCGCGTTTGGTGTGACTTTGGTGCCTTGGGGTCCAGAAGCCCGAACATTATTACGAGAATTGTCCTCTCGGCTTATTGAGGTTTCTGGTGACCGGAATGCTGGCAATTACCTCGGCCAACGCATTAGTCTGGCTATCCAAACAGGTAACGTTGCCAGCATCCTGGGCACCCTTGATACCGGAGCGGACAACCCTTTGTAAACATTCTGTACATTTTCTATTTAATAAAAACTGTTTTCCACGGCATCCATTTTGATACGTCTCTCATAATTAATTTCGTGCTTCGTACCTATAGACTTTTGCATTCATGTGCAATTTGATTATTTTATATTATATCCTTTTATAGTTTTATATTTTTGCTAATAAGTTAGTTTATGATTTAATTTAGAATTATTAACAAATTTATTAGTAGGTACAATGTAACAGCTGGAGAGTATGTTTGTTTGGACGCGCTAATATAAGTAACTATTGTATTATTCGAATATAAAAGATATTTTCTTTATATGACATCGTGCTACAACCAACAGTTGAGAAAAATTAACTTTAAAAGGTAATTAACTTTGTTTGCTCAGTAACTGTAACCTATTTTATATTTAGTTCGTTAATTGATATTTTTACCTACCTTTCTAAACACACTTATATTATAACAAAATTAATTACCTCACATTTGCCAGTCGTGGCGGCCTGTAAATGAATCTGCACTTAGACTTCATTTCAAGTATGTATATAATGTTATTTTTTAGTGTATGATTTGTTGGTGGTCCTATATAAATATATAAAAAATCTGTGGAAAACGTGAAATAAACGGGGATAATCTGTATAATTTCTTTTACCTATTTATCCCCCTCTATAATTGGCTACTTGACAGTTTTTGAAAAAGTATCGTAAAATGTGCGCCCGTTCATTTTATATCCCAAGCAATTCGATTTATCTGGAAATAATCTAAATAACCAGAGAAAAATAAGATTTTGTGTAACACATTTAAAAAGCGCGCGAAAACGCCTAGTCGCGTCGCTGTTGCAATTATGACGTCAACGTCCTAGACAACGAACCGATACGCATAGGAACGACTTAATTAAGATAAACGGAAAATGTTTCAATAAATTCTTTTTACGATTAGAGACACAATAATTCAATTTAATCGGTAAAATAATCATGGTTTCGCCACATTAAAATAAATAATTTTCGCCGACAGCTGTCATTTCCGAATTGCAATGGTGGTTTCCGTTTCGGTTCTTTTGTTCCACAGATAAAAAAACTAAAATTTATTTTCACTGTCAAGTAGCCAATTACTTTGTTATCTTCAAAAACGAAACCTTTCGTTTGTTCGTTTCGTTTTTGGTCGTAAGCCTACATTGGGGTATTATAAGATGATACTTTACTAAGCTATACTTTACTTAAATATAACTTAACTGAACTTAAGAAGGAAACGCCAGCAACGGAAACCAGCTTATAACTTATCTCCAATACGATCTTAGGATCCCGTAACATAACTGGTCGATGCAGTGTGAGTTGCAAGTCGCACCAACTTAGCTTCCGCAAACGTATGACTTTATGCCATGGTTACAATATTTACAGGTATAATTGGCTACTTGACAGTTTTTGAAAAAGTATTGTAAAATGTGCGCCCGTTCATTTTATATCCCAAGCAATTCGATTTATGTGGCAAAATGTAAATAACCAGAGAAAAATAAGATTTTGTGTAACACATTTAAAAAACGCGCGAAAACGCCAAGTCACGTCACTGTTGCAATTATGACGTCAACGTCCTAGACAACGAACCGATACGCGTAGGAACGACTTAATTTAGATAAACGGAAAATGTTTCAATAAATTCTTAATACGATTACAGACACAATAATTCAATTTAATCGGTAAAATAATCATTATTTCGCCACATTAAAATAAATATTTTTCGCCGACAGCTGTCATTTCCGAATTGCAATGGTGGTTTCCGTTTCGGCTCTTTTGTTCCACAGATAAAAAAAGTAAAGTTTATTTTGCAAAAATAAAATACTAACTATGCTTTTAATTAAAAAATTTAAATGTAAAATTATTACTTTACTAATAAGCTAACATATCTAACGCTTTTCATATTTAATTGTTAACACTGTCAAGTAGCCAATTCCAAAAATCAACGTAAGAATTACTTGGTAATATTACTAGAAACCTAGTGAGATATAGCGATTTGTAAATCGTGCCATAAATATTTTAATAAGTGTCTGCGACATGTAAGCCTAGCATACGCAATACGTCAAATTTATCGCATGAGACGACAAAAGTTTCGATACTGTTGATTGGCTAATAGCACCGCACTAATATTTTCAGCCAATCAGCAGCTGACGCGCTGACTTCAATCGATTTTGACGTTTGTTAAGAGCGTGATAAAATTTAGTCGCGTGGCGCATGCTAGGCCTGCTAGCTGAGATAAAAAAAAAATATCGAAGTGTATGTCAAACTATTATGTCTCTTGGTATTGTGACATACTGTTTCACCGTAAACGCGTTATCACACTCGCTCATGTCACCATTACACAATGGTGGGAATCTGCGGGCTACCGGCCCACAGTTTGCGTAATTACTGTAATTAGCTCGAAAGTAGACCGTTTAGATAACATTCTTAATGGAACTGTCAAATGCGAGTCTAGGTTCATTGTACAACCATGCAATATCTATGTAATTAAAGAGCCCTACCTGGGCATAGCGATCTATCGCTCAAATTGGAGCAGCCCGACTGATGAAATACCTCCGCCTTACAGAAGACCGTAGCCAAATATCAATCACTTCTGTGTTGTTGTGTTCCTGCGTGTGAGTAAGGTTTACAGAGCTCCTGGGGGGTGCTACATTAGTAGCAGGGGTCAAGCCTTAGAGGTAAGGGTGACTCTAGCTAGGACCTCATTATCATTTAACATCAGTTAGGACGAGGTCAATATAGAAGTGCGATATAAAAAAATAGAGTCACTGAATTCAATCATCACGGTCACCCATTCCAAACCATATCGCGGCGTGCAAAGCGTAATTATTGTTTCGTGTTTAAAGATTACAGAATTGAATGACTGACTGTAAGGAAAAAGACATCAACGCGTTACAGAGCTAGATTAAATTATTGTTCGTTATGTATCCCTCAAATTTCATATTCGAATCATTTTGTTTATAGAAAAAATGGAATCCAACGTACATTACTTATGCTCCTTAAATGTTTAATGACTTGACGTTTCTTCTTCGCGATTTAAAAATGTAATTAAACGTTCATTCCTTAATAGTGTTCGATAAATACGATCAATGTATTGTATCTATTTGACAAAGTTTCTAGAAAACAGATTTGATTTTCAAACATGAACGCAGTAGAAAAAGTTTTTTTAAAGGTTTGAACAATAAAGAGGTTTAAGAGAGACTGGCAACAATTATTTTTCTTAAATTGACAGATATACTTAATTGCACAGAAAATTGTTTTTAGATGTTTTCAAGTGCAATTAAGGCGTTCTTATTGCTAGCAAGCAATATCTTCTATACAAATTTCAGGTAGAGGAAATTAGATATCGAGAAACTTCTTTTACTTATTATGTTTTTTGCATGTTTAATAAACTAGTTTAGGATGCGCTAACCTAGTAAATTTAAACATGCTCTTTTTAAATGTCAAAATAGGTAGGAAATCTAAATTGGTCAAGATCTGATTGGCTAAAAATACGTCTGCTCGTATGTTATCGGCCAATCGATAGTATAACATTTTTGTCGTCTCATGTGTAAAAGATATTGGTTTTCGTTTGAATTGGACCTTAAAAAATAATTAGGTCTTTTAATGTCTACATTTTGTTACGTCTACTAACATAGATTTATTTAGCTTCCTTATTCTAAGTTTACTATGGTCCAGAAAGCGATTTAGGTTATTTCAAATGTCAACACTAAAAAAGAAAGCACAAAACAGTTTGTATTCCAAATGTCAACTTCAGCTCGAAATCGATATTCAAAAAATCGTGCTGGACATTTTCGAATGTCACCGCCCAAAAGAAAGTCAAACGAAAAAAAGGTTGTATCAAAAAAAAGAGTGTCAGCCTTTAGTCGGTGTGACAGCTAAAATCGGTCAGTCGCGGACGCGGTCGGATTCCATACGGGACCTTGTTTCGATCATTTCACTGACCCACTTCTGGCACAACGGGCCGCTGCCGACAGATATGTAAACACGAGTTTCGACTCGAGCCGTTTTTTGAGACGTGTCTCTTGTTATTTTATTCTTTAGATTTCTTTGAACGGCCACTGAATTTTGAGATTTCGAATAAGTGCTCGTCAGATTGGTTATTTGCATATGAATAGGTGCGTGAGTAATAAATTTGTACATTAAATGGTAGAGATTGTAACTGGTAGCCTTCGGCTTTGAAAAAAAGATGTCAATGGTGTTTTCTTAAGCAATATATTTAGATGTTACTTTTATACTGAAATACACAGAATTGTTTGTGTTTTTTATATTTATAACTTAGATTAAATGACTACAGACGGGACAGATTGCGTTTTAAAGACTTTTTTATATCTTTCATTGTAATAAATATGTTTCCACAACCATTATTTACATTCGCACGGCTCAAACCGCTAAACCGATCACATGAAATTTTGACACACATAGTTAAAGTAAATGTTTGCTAAGAAAGGATTCTCTAAATTTTACAAACATAGTCGCGGGCGGCTGCTAGTAAACCAATAAAAATCAGACAACGCAAGAATATTTCTCATTTGAAAGGATGTGAAACTTATTCCACTTAAAATAAGGTCAAAATTAAATTTAAACTGTCAACATTGTAAGAAGAAACAGGTGACTCAATGAAAAACTATTCATTTCTCTAGAATTCCGTACGAGTTGAATGCTATTCCAATTTGTTCGGCTTTAGAAAAAGTGATTTATAGTACACACGGCACCTTTAATCGCACTTGGTCCGGTAAGCCTTCCTGTATCGAGTTGCTTTTATTTCTCGACCGCGAACGCAGTACGAAGAGCAACAACCTATGATTGCAGGGCCGTTATTCCTGATCGTCTCGACTCCGGACACTGATAAAGGCAGAAAAAAAGTGCGACTCTTTCAACCATTTCCTTCTTCTAACGAAGTGGAACTGGCTTTTTAAATAAAAATAAGAAAAAACTTTTTGGTTGGCAGAACTTTGTTGACATCTTTCGACTGTTTCAACGAAGCTTCGTAATTTAAAAAACAACTTTTTTTTGTTTCCTTTTATGCAGTTCACGTTTCAATTCAAAAAGAATTTTCCAATTAGTATTTGTAACGGAACGCGGTGGCAGGACCGCCAAAATAGTACCCGAAATAATAAGGTTCATCAAACACAACGGTGCATTGAAATCAATTTCATATTCACCTGTTTAACTCGCACCAAGTCGTATACTCTCACAATCACAGTCTCATTATCCACCGGCACTGGGGTCTAACAGTTATTCGTACTAAAAGCGGTGATTAACAACTTAAGATTACAACGACCTCCTTTTTACGAACTTTTTGAAAACCGAACCGGAGTTTTTATTTAAAACTAAAGTTGACAATTAAAAGTACCTTTTTTTGACGTTTGTCGCAAGCGCGCGCTTTTGCTTTTTTTATTATTTTTTTAAATAGTCGCGGCGTCGGCTTAGGCCTTGACCGCGAGACGTCCGCGGCCGTACTGGATGGCTCGGTAAGCTGCAACTCGGCTGCTCGTAAGGCAATGTAAATTTCTTTCCTACAGTTACTTTTTTCGCTCCGCTGCACTGATTCCGGTCAGTTTTTTAAGCTCCGGTATGCAAAAGAAAGCTTAGTGCGGAGTTCGATTAATGACCGGACAATAGAGTTAGGGCAGTTCTTTTTATTTAAGTTCGATCTGCCTTTTTTTTAATTTTGCTTTAAAGATGGTTTATGTATTAATATAAAAGGGCTGTTTTTTAACAAGAGAATCCACAAAACTTTATGGCAAAATTATTTCTGTCAATGTCGCATATAATAATAATCTTCCGTAGAACACGAGTATTTTTTATGGGAAATAAACAGTATAAAACTTTTCCAAAGATTCCATGAAGGCAATACACCAGTAGGTATACACAATCGGGTCTGAATTAAATTCTCCGTGTAACAAGTCTCCTTTAAGGGTTCATCATATCATTGAATAGATATGAGCCCCTTAGTATTATTATACTGATTTCAAATGTACATTGAGCATCAAATATGAAGATCCTCTAATTTATCACATTATTGGTAATTTTAATAAAAGTAAAATTAACTCGCTGTACACACACCACTAAATATCACTACACTACATACACTACACTAAAAGGTCGCGGGAATTCAAACCAATTGCTAGCTATCAGTGTTATCGTTGATCGTGAGCAGATATGCATTACCCTCTTTTCTGCAGTCGGATAGATAATTATAGGAAAACACTTGTACTGGCTGCAAACAGCTTTCCATATAAACCGAGATCCAACCGTTCGATTCTGCAGGTATTTGGTTTTAGATGAAACATAATTAATGTTTTTTTAAAAGTCACGTAATCTTGATTTGTCAATCCTATACATTGCATTACTCGGGAGTTCGAAGTTGGACAACTGGGAAGTTCGAAGTTAGACAACTGGGGAGTTTGAAGTTTGACAACTGGGGAGTTCGAAGTTCGACAACTGGGGAGTTTGAAGTTTGACAACTGGGGAGTTCGAAGTTCGACAACTGGGGAGTTCGAAGTTAGACATACCTATATGTTTTTCTTGCCAAGGCTCTATGAACTAGTATCGCAACTTTAGTTTTGCAATGCTAAGAAACCTGCCGATGATTTTAATACTCATACATGTCCTTATTTCCAGCCAAGAGACAGTAATCAATGTTCGATATCGTTTTAACAAGTTTTTAAATGTATGCAATTGACATTTGGAGATTTTATTTATTTATGCTTTGGCCACAGTGCCATTAGCTAAACTGAGTACATAAATTTTACCTTTAAAATAGTTGTTTTTACCATAAATATAAAGCTATGTAGTAAAAAAACACAGAGACACAAAACTTAACTTAAAATTTACATAAAATATTTAGGTACAATTAATTTAAACAGATAGAAAATATAAATCAGTATGGACAAGTAATTGTTGAGTGGCATTTGGAATATAAATAATAATAAATAAATATAAATATTGGACAACATCACATACATTGCTCTGATGCTGTGGTAAGTACCTAAAACACTTTTGTTACAGAAATCAGAAGCAACGAGGGTACCTCAACACCCACTAGGAGGATACACCCCACCCCACCCCACACAATACAGAAAACCGGGGATCGAACCCGGAACCTCACAGATGGCGCGGCGCTAAAGTTTGAAGACGCCATTTGAAGATCACTATGTCATTCCGTACATTTTATTCCCATCGAAAAGATAAAAATTTCGACTACTGCCTTTTGACTAGGCCCAGCGATACCTACAGCATCGTGGGGTCTTAGGCTAATACGATTTCTAAACCCGATAACCAGCATTGGATATTAAGCTCTGAGTACATGGGCTTATATTCCGAAGATTAACACATGAACTTACGACTAATAATCTACAAAGTTGTTTACCATCGTACATTTACTTCTACATAAATTAATTTATTTAACAGAGGTAGGGCATAGCGATTTATCGCTCGAACTGGAGCAGCCCGACTGGTGAAATACCTCTTGCAGAACACCGCAGCCAAATAACAATCATTTCTGTGTTGTTGTGTTCCTGCGTGTGAGTAAGGTTTCCAGAGCTCCTGGGGGGTGCTACATTAGTAGCAGGGGTCAAGCCTTCAAGGTAAGGGTGACAAGTCCAGTAACAGATTTATTTTGCTGTACTTATCACCCTTAAGCTAGGACCTCATTACCACTTAACATCAGGTGGGATGAGGTCAATCTTGAAGTGTAATATAAAAAAAAACATTCAGCTGAAGCTGTCTTTAGTTCGTGAACAACTCTGTACCTTGTCACATTAAGTCACTGTCTATCTGACTTACTTAGTTACGCGGAGATTTGGTATGACAAGGTACAGAGGTGTTTACGAACCAATGATGCTGGCTGTACCTTCAACCTGTGACAACAATATGTGAATTCAACAAATTTAATGCTATACCTATTGTTATGTTTATAATTTATTTTAAACTAGCGACCCGCCCCGGCTTCGCACGGATATAATGTAAATACTTAGAAATTTTGGCTTTTCTATTCTTTATTACACATAAAAACATTCCTCTGGAATCACTCTATCTATCAAAAAAAACCGCATCAAAATCCGTTGCGTAGTTTTAAAGATTTAAGCGTACAAAGGGATATAGGGACAGAAAAAGCGACTTTGTTTTATACTATGTAGTGAAGAGGATATCAGTTGAGTTTGTTGCGGCGCTTCTTCTCAACAGAACCAACGTCGAGGCGCTAGTAGGAAAAAATATTCATGTGCATAATAATTTATTGTAAAACCATTTGCAGAAATAAATCATTTCATTTCATCATTTCATTTCAACACACAAAAAAATTAACAGTTCAATTCAATTTAGTTTCAATTTATTTATTCAAAAACAATTTACATTGTGTGGAATTTTAAAATTGTATAATTTAAACTAGCTTAGCAAATTAAATTATGTATAATAATAATAAAATAATATAAAATGTCACTTCAATTTATTATTAAGGTTATGTCCATCAATGTATCCTAAAATTCCTTATTATATTATTTTGTTGATGGATTGACTGTCTGACATGTCATGTCTTATGGACCCTCAGTAAATTCCTCCACGGAGTAGTACGACTTTTCCAACAAAAAAGACTCGAGCTTATCCTTAAAGCTACTAATATAAACTATACTTTTCAATTCTATTCCTGTTCGAACCAGTTGTTCCTGATATTAGTTCAAACAAGGAAACTCTTCAGTTTCAGTTTAAACTAGCGGCGCGCCGCGGTCATGGTCGCGTATCTACTATTCTCGTTTCTTCTACATTATCCATTGATTTTTCTCTTCTATTAGTTAAAGGCTTCATGAGTAAATAGACTACCCTTTTTTTTTAAATACTGCATCTTACCGCTGTGGTAGCGGCGTGTAGGACTCATCCGCTCCGAGAAGAGCAGAGACTACCCACTAAAACCGCCCCGCACCTCTCATCGCCTAATGACGGCGCCATGGGCATATACTTAGATATCTGTAGCAGCCACGGCGTCGTCGGCGGAATAGCTACCCCTATGGGACGGCTCCATCTAGTCCCCCAGACTTGTTGGGGGACTATTGGGGGACTGGCGGGAACGGCCACAGGTGCTAAACCGTAAATAGTGTTACGAGCTTCGGGTTCGTGACAATAAAAACAGCCGATAAAAATTACCAAAAGTCACACTTTAATTGAACGCCACTAATTACAACCTTAAAACGCACTAATTAAAACAACAATCGCTCCCAAGTCGCACTTCAAAATCGCTTTCGAAGTAATCACTTGTATCGCTAATTCAATACTGTCCCGGTCGCGGTGAATCCCGGCCTTTTATATTGCCGCGGCCGTTCCCGAACCTTCCAACGCAGAAACATCCGGAACATTCGCGCGCAGTCCGGCCTTGAACGGCCGTACGCTCGGTCAAGGTCATAGTTCTAGTAAATTCTGGCGTACGCGTCTCGACTCTCTGTAGTCCCGCCTTTCCACACTAGATGGCGCTGGTTACTAAGAACGTTAATCGTGGCGCGTAACACTGCCCCCTCCTAAGACATGCTCGTCCCGAGCATTTTCGGCTCCATAATAACGCGCCAATCGATCCACATGGACGATCTTAGGAGTACCCCTCGCACCTTTTTGTATCCGGTAGGTTACGTCATTGATCTTAGTCACAATTCGATACGGCCCTTCCCATTTCGCCTGAAGCTTAGGAGATTTCCCCTTGCTGCGGATTGGATTGTGCAACCACACTAGTGAACCTTCGTCAAACTCTTTACTGTTCATTTTGCGGTCATAGCGGGTTTTCATTCTTTCAGACATTTGCTGGCCCGATTGTCTCACGTGCTCACAAATGTCATTCATTTTATTCCGCAAGTTATTTGCATAATCTGTTATACTGCATGGGGAATCAGGTGGTATTCCGGTGATCAAGTCTGCAGGCAGTCGTAGTTCTCTTCCAAAGTTTGCGAACGCTGGTGTTACCGATGTACTTTCGTGAACAGCGCTACGATATGACAACAAAAATGGTTGTATGTGCTTGTCCCAATCTCGTTGCCGATTTTCCACAACTTTTGCCAAGTACCTCTCTAGTGTCTGATTAAATCTTTCCACCATTCCATCCGACTGTGGGTGGTAAGAAGTTGTTCTTGTTTTATGAGTTCCCATAACTCGACAAGTTTCCTGGAATATTTGGGACTCAAAATTCCTTCCTTGATCACTGTGGATTTCTAAGGGAACTCCAAAACGACAGAAGACTTCATAAACTAACTTATCAGCAACTGTCGAGGCTTCTTGATTTGGAATGGCGAAGACTTCCGGCCACTTAGTGAAGTAATCCATCACAACCATGAAATATTTGTTACCACTTTCACTTTCCGGGAACGGCCCCGCAACGTCAAGGGCTATCCTCTCCCATGGTGCGCCCACATTGTACAGCTTCAATGCACCTCTACTACGAGTCTGAGGTCCCTGAGCCGCACAACTTGTACATTTGCGACACCAGTCCTCGACATCGTCCCGACAGTAGACCCAGTAAAACCGTTCTCGTATCTTCAGTAGTGTCCGTTTTACTCCCAGGTGACCTCCTGAACAACCATTATGGTACAGCTGTAGAACGTCCGGTACTTGACCTTTGGGGACAACCATTTGCAGATGACAGCTGTCTCCACGAGCATTTTCCCATCTACGGCACAGAACTCCATCCTGAATCACCAAGCTGTCCCATTGGGCCCAATAGCTCTTTGTGATCGAACTCATCGCTGAGACGTCGCTCCACCTAGGCTTAGGAACTCCGGCCTTCATCCACTCCAGAATCGGCTTGATGTCCGCATCCTCCTGTTGTGCACGTTGTAGGCTTTCCTTCCACTCGTTGCTAAGGTCTGTCTTGAGCATCCTCACAGGAACAACTTCTTTACTTTCTTGCCTGGTACAATGCTTGCAGTCTTCAGGACAAGGTCTTCTTGACAATGCATCTGCGTTACCATGAGATTTTCCGCTGCGATGTTCCACCACAAAGTCGTATTCCTGCAGTAATTCAATCCATCTCGCAACTTGTCCTTCCGGATTCTTGAACTGCAAAAGCCATTTCAGGGCAGCATGGTCAGTTCGTATGTGGAATTTCCGCCCCAGAAGATATTTGCTAAAGTGCTGCAACGACTTTACCACAGCAAGCAGTTCTCGTCTCGTAACACAATAGTTCCTTTCAGGTTTCGACAAAGACTTGCTGAAGTAAGCTATCACAATTTCTTGATCGCCATTCCGCTGGGATAATACACCGCCAAGTCCTATGTCACTTGCGTCCGTGTCAACTATGAATTCCTTACTCACATCAGGGTATCCCAAAATAGGTGTTTTGCACAGACGGTCCTTTAGCTCCTGGAATGCGATGTCACAACTTCCATCCCAGCAGAAATGTCGCTTCTCCTCCGTTAGCTTATGCAGGGGTTTTGCTATATCTGCAAAGTTCTTAACAAACCGCCGATAGTAGGAACACAAACCAAGGAATGATCTGACCTGCGTCTTGTCTTTTGGGATTGGCCAATCCTTTACAGCAGCGATTTTCTCTGGATCCGTGCTGATACCTTCTTCAGACACTACATATCCCAAAAAACTAACTTGCCGTTTGAATAGTGAACACTTCTTCGGGCTTAACTTGAGGTTGGCACTCTGGATCTTCATGAGCACGCGTTCCAGATTTAAAAGATGTTCTTCAAACGTACGGCCTACGATGATTATGTCATCCAAGTAGACTAGACAGGCATCGCCAATCAGACCGGTAAGTACAAGTTCCATCAACCTTTCAAACGTTGCCGGAGCGTTGCACAATCCAAACGGCATGACTTTGAATTGCCACAGACCCTTTCCTGTCGAGAATGCAGTCTTCTCCTTGTCTTTAGGATCAATTTCAACTTGCCAGTAACCACTTTTTAAATCTAGCGTGCTAAACCACTTTACTCCAGTAAGCATGTCCAGCGTGTCATCAATTCTTGGCAAAGGATAGCTGTCTTTCTTCGTAACGTCGTTCAGACGACGATAGTCAACACAAAATCTCATGCTACCGTCTTTCTTTCTTACCAGCACTACAGGTGAACACCATGGACTAGATGAAGGTTCAATAACACCATCCTTCACCATTCCCTCAATCATGGTTTCCACTTCCTTTTCACGTGCTACGGGCAATCTCCTTGGCCGCTGACGGATAGGCAATTCTTCTCCTGTGTTAATTTTGTGTTGAACTAAGCCAGTCCTTCCGATGTCAGCATCGTTTGACGAGAAAACGTTGGCATACTTGAGCAACATTTGTTTCGCCTTAACCATTTCATTTTGGGACAGAGCGCTGCGGCAGTCTTCTAAAAGTGTGGTCACTCTCGTTTGTGTATCTTTGCTGACGGTCCCGGTCGATTGATGTTGGCATCGACGCAACCAATCCACTTCCTCGCAAGTACCAACTAGTGTGCCCTTTTCTATAACCTGTTCTTGGTCACAAAGGTTCAGCACACGTACCCCTGAGATGTCGGTGGCTCTAACCAAAGTGCGTGCCACTCTCCATGGAAGGTCATTTTCTACCCTTTCCACTAGTACACAACGGAGAGTTTTCCCAGGATTTCGAGGAAGACTAACTGGCACAATTGTTTCTGATCTCGGCGGAAGAACAATCTTTTTAAGGCTGTATACATTCCCTGGTAACGCGCCTTCCACGAAAAGTTCCTCTTGTCCACATTTCAGAACACCTTGCTTGACGTCAATTTCGCAACTATTCTTCCTCATAAAGTCAAGGCCCAGGATGCAATCGTCCATTATATCCGCCACAATGACATTATGCAGGTAGGTTCTGTTGCCTAGCTTCAGCCCCATCTTCTTCTCTCCATGGACGGGTATGCGCTGACCGGTGGCTGTTACCAAATTGATGTGTTCTCGGTTGTATGCAGAGTCCCCAAGGGACCGTCTCATAATTTGGGAACTGACAACCGTGCGAGAGGCTCCAGTGTCTATAGTCAGCTTACACGGCGTTCCGTTTACCTCGCCCTGGATGACTAGGCTGTTCCCGTCTTGGGTTTGTTTGATCGAAACCCTTGGGGCTCTTTGAACCTCAGCCAGCACCCGCCCCGCAGTCCTGGCTATTACTCGTTTCCCTGCTGCTGACGCTGAGCGGTGCTCTTAGCTGCACTGCCGTCTTCTCCTTCTGCAGTTCGCTTAGGGCAACTGGATCGAAGGTGGCCCTTTTCCCCACAACCGTAGCACCTAGGGCTGTATCCTTTATTGCGGTCGCGAACTGTAGCCGCTGCAACCTCCCTAATGCGATGGGAACGATGATCCTGCCGCACAGCTTCCACCTCCAGTGCATGGGCTAAGGCATCTTTAAGCGTCCCGTGGTGCCCGAGTCTGACAGCAGCTCTAACTTCAATGTCGCGGATGCCATCGATGAACGCCTGCACAAGGTTCCCATCAATAAGCGCTGGTACGGACTGGTAAGCTTTACGCACCAGCTTTTCCACTTCAAGGGCCCACTGCTGCAGGTTTTCGCTACTGCGTTGCACGCGGTCCCTGAGCTGTGCGCGAAACACGTGTTCCAGGTGAGCGTCGCCATATCGAGCCTCCAAAGCCTCAAGGAGCTGCTCGTAAGTCACTTCCTTACCGAGAGCTTCCAAGACAGATAAGGCCTGGTCACGAAGGCCTAGGGTGAGGGCGGTCATGGCCTGGTTTTTATTCCAGCCGTTCGCTTTCATAACTGCCTCAAACTGGATTTTGTAGGCCGACCAGGAAGAAGTTCCGTCGAACGGTGGCACTTTGAATCCACGTAGCGAAGGTGTTGTAGCTACGGGAGCTGCGATTGCTTCTCCGAATTTAAGGCAATCCAGCTTTTTCTTTACGTCCTCTACCACGTCGTCAACCTGATTCTTCACTTGGTCGATCCTGATTTCAGCTTTTGACAGGCGGTTGTCGTGTTGAGCAACCTTGTCCTTCACCTCCTTCATGTCTCTCCCGAAAGAGGCATGAAGGTCCTTCAAAAGAAGCATCTGCTCTTCCTGGCGGCGAGCCTGTTCCTCCTTGTCCTGCTGCCTCTGGTCTTCCAACCGACGAGCCTGTTCCTCCTGGCGGCGAGCCTGTTCTTCCTTGTCCCGCTTAAGCTGTTCTTCCAACCGACGAGCCTGTTCCTCCTGTCGGCGAGCCTGTTCCTCTTTGTCCCGCTTAAGCTGTTCTTCCAGCCGACGAGACTGCTCCTGCAGCATCATCATCAGGGCAGCAAGGTCTGGTGCTGCCGATGCTGCTGGTGTTGCTGTGGACGGGCCAGCCTCCGTGGTTAATAACTGGCTCTCCGACTCCGGCGACAAAGCTCCACCAAAACGTCTCTGGTCCGTCTCCAGTTGGCGTTGACTCCGGGTACGGATACCCTCCGTGTCGTCTTTAGGTAAAATCGGCATAATTTAAATCCCACTTCTGACACCAATTGTTACGAGCTTCGGGTTCGTGACAATAAAAACAGCCGATAAAAATTACCAAAAGTCACACTTTAATTGAACGCCACTAATTACAACCTTAAAACGCACTAATTAAAACAACAATCGCTCCCAAGTCGCACTTCAAAATCGCTTTCGAAGTAATCACTTGTATCGCTAATTCAATACTGTCCCGGTCGCGGTGAATCCCGGCCTTTTATATTGCCGCGGCCGTTCCCGAACCTTCCAACGCAGAAACATCCGGAACATTCGCGCGCAGTCCGGCCTTGAACGGCCGTACGCTCGGTCAAGGTCATAGTTCTAGTAAATTCTGGCGTACGCGTCTCGACTCTCTGTAGTCCCGCCTTTCCACACTAGATGGCGCTGGTTACTAAGAACGTTAATCGTGGCGCGTAACAATAGACTACCCTACACAAAAAAAATCAATTCGAACCGGTAGTTCTTTATATTAGCGCGTTCAATCAAACAATCTCTTCTGCTTTATAATATTACTAAAGATAGGTAGAATTAGGTTCCGAACCGGCTGTAGCTTCAATATTGGTTTGTGTTCACTTTGACGATGCATAAGTGTTACTTGTAACCTACATGAATAAATTAATTGACTTTGACTTTGCTCAAGGCTTAAACAGAAATCCGTGGAGACCAATCATCTAATACCTGTTTGTGGAGATGGCACAATCGTGGCACAAGGTATTCTAAGCCAGAGATACTCTCCCTTCAATATGGTTAGGTGTAGCGATGGCTGGCACATACGTCATGCTTGTGAACAGATGCCACCGCCGGGGACTGGTGTGCTCTAATACTTCTCAAAAATATCTACTAACTTGAGTACTTAATTGTTTCATCACGCATCAAAACAAAACTATATGACTTGGTCCAGAGTAAGCTATATAACAATAAGTTAGTTGCTGCTACTGTGACTAATCTACTGAGTTTCTTGCCGGTGTCTTCTCCTGAGGTTCCGAACTAGTAGAGACTTAACTTGGATTGTATTTTATGACGATTCAAAAGTGTTTTATATAACGCACTGGAATAAAAATATATTTGAGTTTGACTTTTACTTGCATTTAAGCCTCACGTTGCAGTTTATGTACAGTCAGCTCATTTAGTTTGTAACTTACTTTGATACTACTTTACGGAAAACAAGAAATAGTAGGCTAACGGGTTGATACAGCAGAAAAATTTCATCGCCCACGATAACTTTAATTCCAATGTATATGTTCTTTTCGTTTTCTATATGTCTATTATATTTATATTCTTGATCGTGTTAGCTTTGTTAAATAATGAGCGTCCTCTCTTCAAATGCAGTGGTCTTTAGTGATCTAATTTTAAATTACCACGTTGTAAACACTAAAGATGCAATAAAAATATTGAGAATTAACTTGCGGTTAGTTCAGTTGGAAGAGCAGCACGCGCGATACGTGAAGGTTGTGGGTTCGATTCCCGCAGCGCAAGGGGAGATGATATTTTTCTGCTTCATTAAACTACCTTAGATGTGCCCGTTTCCAGGTAACTGTAAGCGCGGGCACATTTTGCACCGTTGACTCAGGATGGCGCCTGCTACACGACAATTAAATCTATAGGGCTCCCGCACAAGAAATTGGTGCTTAAACATTTTTCCGGTAATGGGATTCTTTTGAAAACCGTACCGCCATGTTGTGTGTACCCACTATAGTGTTGTCTATAAGCAGTACTATCGATAATATCGATGGTATTGTTCGTTAAAAAGAATAAACTATTGGTAATGTTGCTCGATAGTGATTAAATGGAACTAGCTGTGCCCGCGACTTCGTTCGCGTGAACAACATACTTTCATATTCTGTTTTACCACTATCTCCTCTAATATTCTAAACAAAAAGTAGTCCATATTTTGATCCAAGCTTCGAGCTATATTTGCGCCAAATTTCATATCTCTAAAATTTAAATTTTCCCATATTACATTTCAAGGACGGTATTAGCCCCAACCCCACCTAATAGTTTAGACGTGAAAGCCAGACAGACAAACAGATATACTGAGTTACTTTCGCATTTATAATGTTAGTACGAATGTATCGGAAATAAGTATTTTTTTTTAAATCAAAAACAATCGATACCTTCTATTTATAGTTTTCTAACTGTCAAAATTAAATATTTTTTGTGCTTCGCGCCGCACTAGCGAAAATAAGAAAGAGCAGTACGCGCGATACGTGAATGTCGTGGGTTCGAATTCCACACTGAAAATGGAAATGCAAATTTAAACAAAATAATAATCAGTCTAGCCTGAATGTTGCCTTATATTGATTTATAAATATTTTTTCCTCGTTTAATCTTGAGTCTGTGGTCAGCTTAAGAGGACAAGACAAGCATTTTAGCGCCGCTTTCTCTCGGGTAAACCCGGCCAGCCATGTTCATGATGGGTCGTCGTATTCATTTCAGTGATGTCAAGTACCTATCGATGGTTTTATTGTCGATACTTTTCATCTAAAATATCGATAAACAAATATATACATTGGACAGCATCACATACATTGCTCTGGTTCTATGGTAAGTAGCTTAAGCACTTGTTTTATAGAAATTAGAAACAACCACGGTACCACAACACCCAGACCCGAGACAATACAGAAAAGTTCGTTTCCCATATTGACCCGACCGGGGATCGAACCTGGGACCTCAGAGATGGCGCGACACCAAAATCCGGCCCGCACGCCACTCCACGATATAGGTTACATATAACACTTTTGAATCGTCATTGAATACAATGCAAAGTAATTCTACTTCCGGTTCGGAACCTATATCTACAGAGAAGACACCGGTAACGAACTCAGCAGATTAGCTACAGTAGCAGTATATGACTTTTAGCTGTGTGAAGCCCACTTTAAACCAAGTCATATAGTTTTGTTATGATGAGTGATGAAACAAGTTAAGTACTCAAGTAAGTATTCACTTTCGAGAGGTTAGCTGGAGCAGACCAGTCCCCAAAGGTGGCACCTGTTCACAAGCATGTGTGCCAGCCATCGCTTCACTCAACCATATTGAAGGGAATGTAACGACCCGCCACATAGCGCCACCACCCCAGTGACGTTTTAGTGAGTATGGCTACTCCATCTCCCCATAACTTGTATTTATTTTATATCTAGACTAAATTCATCAAACCACTTTAGGACATGGAGCACGAAGTAGTAACTTACATTATTAGAACCTACAGTTTGTTTAATTTAAATATATATGTTTTTAAATTTTTCTTATTACTTTGAATCAATTAATTATTTTTTACAATTTACTACATTATTTTATCTAATTACTACACTGTATGTCTTAGTGAAAAACTAGTTATAAGTTCAGAGTTTCTTGCCGGTATCTTCTCTGTAAGTTATAGGTTTCGAACCGGAGGTAGCGTCATTTCCATTATGGAGAAGGTTTCATAAATACTACTGGTGTAATTTACATGAATAAAAGAATATTGAATTTGAATTACATTATGGTTTCGAAAAAAAAAACTATTATAATTCAACTATGATCTATCGATATATCTAAATATATATATACTAGCTTTTGCCCGCGACTTCGTCCGCGTGGCGTGTTATTGTGTCATTTCAGTATTTTTCTCGGTGTGTGTCGAATGTAAATAATAATGAATGTTGCATTCAAAAATTTAAAAAAAAACAACATAACAATTATTCTGAATCTGGCGCTAGTGCAGTATTTTTTCATGAAAAAGATGTTTCCCATTCCCATGAAGCTGTACATTTGCTAAGATACCCATATACTAAAAAATTTCAAGCCTCTAACTCGCGGTACAAAAGTTTTTCCCGCTATTCCCGTTCCCATGGGAATTTTGGAAAATCCAATCATGACTTAACTTTGCATTCACTAAGGTATATGCATGTCAAATTTCAATCATCTAACTTACGCGGTTTAGATTTTTTCATACAAAAGTTTTTTCCCGCTAACTCCCGTTCCCGTGGGAATTTCTCAAAATACAGCCATAACTAAACTTTATATTTACTAAGGTACCTGCATGCCAAATTTCAAGCGTCTAACTTAAGCGGTTTAGATTTTTCATACAAAAGGATTTTCCCGCTAATTCCCGTTCCCGTGGGAATTTCGGGAATTCCTTTCTTAGTGCACCCCTACGGTACCTAAGCTACGTCCCTTCCAAATTTCAAGTGCCTACGTTTAGCCGTTTGGGCTGTGCGTTGATATGTCAGTCAGTCAGTCAGTCAGTTTCTCCTTTTATATATATAGATATCGATATCATATCGATCGCCAACACTGATTCACGTACGGTCGAAAGCACGTCAGTACTTCGCAGTCTTCGCACCGTCTTTATGTCGTCCGTATAAGAACTAATTTCGAACTACAAGTATTTACCTTGACATCCTGTTGACTCTACCTACCCACCTATAGATTATTTTATGGAACTCAAAGGAAATAAGCCGCATTCTTTCTTAATTGGGTACTTTAAAGATGATTATTGTATTGGTACTGTTTATTCGGAACAAGAACGGTTTGAGCCGTTAATTATGATTTTTAATTAATAATGTAAACTGCATTGCTGTTATAAATATAGCTGCATTCAGGTCCTTAATGAAAACCAGATACCAATGCATCTATAAACATGATAGTAAGAAGTAAAAAATTTACTATGATAATACTAATTGAAACCCGGAATTTGGTATAAATAAGATATATGTTTATCTTACGTGGAATTTGTTAAAATTTAGTGCATAGCTAGACGTGATACTGGTTTGTTGGTTCCGTACCCAAAGGGTTAAAATGGAGCACTATTACAAAGAATTAAATGTTCTTCCGTCCGTCTATCACTTTATTTTTAACCAACTTCAAAAAAAAGGAGGAGGTTCTCAATTCGACTGTATATATTTTTTTATAAGTCTGACTTTCAAATACCGCTCTTGTAGGTAAAAACTCCAGGAACGAAACGAAGAAAATATATATTTTTTTCATAAATCATATAGAAATAGGTATACCTATTAGCGGACCCGACAGACTTCGTTCTGTCAAAAAAAATGAAATGTGAATTATTTAAACTTTATCGTTTTCCCGGCAAATGTTTAAGTTTTTCTTGGCGTATATACCACCAACATTTTTATATTATAGAAGAAGACGATATCAAAAATCTAATGGGAACTTCTCAAGGCTAATCTTTCTTTAGCTTGTTGATTTAGCTTAACTGTGTGTTAATCTGCGTTTAGGTATTCGAGAGAACAATTAAAAAATGACACTTACCTCTCTTAATATATACCTACTGTTGCTGAAATATTACTAAAAAGCAAAATCCTTGCGAGCCTAAAAAATGGTAGAAAACAGTAAACTTAAATATCTGGCTACGCAAATTAACCTATTTAAGTAGTTAGATACGATAAACAAGCAAAAAAGCTTACAAAAATATAACCCCGCTGCGACAGTGAGACACTGCCGTGACCAGGATTCGAACCTGGGTTACTACGGCCACAACGTAGGGTCCTAACCACTAGACGATCACGGCTACCGGGGCTTGTGATATTGCTGTCGAAAAAGTTGAGTTAATTACAGAAAGTGGGCCGCTTTGACGCCATTACAAAACGTTGACAAATTTATTGCGCAAGAGTGTCTTGCTGTTTTTTTGCAATCGAAAATAATATGGAACGAACCATTACTAATGATTTGAGGAGAAGATTTCTAGAATACTTAAAAAACATTTTTTCATCATTCAAATACATTGCACCCTGTATGGATTATTAATATATAAAGTCCAAAAGGAATAAGAAAATTGACTTGGTGTATGGCCAACATGGGGAACTCACCATCTTCAAACCACCTCTGCTTTGCCTATCTATTTATTTTATTACTAGACTAGCATTATATTCATATAATCAAGGTATAAGAACACATCAGATATTAATTGAATACTCTAGCTGCAAACATTAATTCTTGATTTCAAAACGAAAACACAAGCAAGTCGATCGATGTTTAAAATTTATAAACGAAAACGTCACACTGACCATTTCTTGCGTACAAAAATGTCAAAAACCATAAAAATAAATAGTCGTATTAGCACTAAAAAGTGTAATTATTAATCCATTTTATTCAAAACTCAAAAAATACATTAGCTACATTTTCCTGGAACAAAATATTTTTATGGAAAAAGTTACTATAATATATTAATACCTCATATTTTGCACGTGGAAAAAACCACGTTCTTTTCATATTTTTTCGTGGGTTATTCTTAATTTTAGTCATTTGATGACAAATTCGTGCGTAAAACAATGTTTTAAAGTTTATGGAAACAATAATTTGCAAAAGTTTTTGAAGACTTTAAATTCTAACCTAAATAGCTTAAAGTGCCGATAAAAGTTACATAAAAATTGACCCAGAGGAATCACCATGGTTGAAAGCGCAAGGTATTTATCTAATTATTTGAGAAAAGTTATGTTTTAAGTTATTATGTATTATGGTTCTTAGATAAATCCTTACTTAAACAAATTAACTACATTATGTCTAAAGTGTAAAGACATTATAATATAACAAATCATTAAAATTGCATAAAAAATTAGTTACATACAAGGTACACTAATATATGTATATTTATTGTAACACCCTCATCATCATCACCTTTACAGTCAACAGCATACCAATTTTGATCCCACATGACACACAATAAAGATTTCAATTGAATTGACTTAGAATTCAAACCGATAAAGTTGGTGATTGTCTTTAAATTTTCATATTTTTCAACTATACCATTTCAGCTTGGACATATCCCCACAAAAGTTGTCAACAACTAAGAAACGTAAGAAGAAGACAAAATCACCCGTTGAATGTAAGAGTTTGAAACTAGAAGAAGTCCTGGAACCAATAGTACCAACCAAACAGAATGCAGGTAAATATTTATCAGGTAGATAAATACTAGTTAAAAATAACATTTATTTTCTACCACAAATTAGTGGCAATAAGCACCACTTTATAAACTTACTAGCGACCCGCCCCGGCTTCGCACGGATCTAATGTAAATACTTAGAAGTGTTGACTTTTATATTCTTTATTGCAAATAAAAACCTACCTCTTAAATCACTCTATGTATTAAAAAAACCGCATCAAAATCCGTTGCGTGGTTTTAAAGATTTAAGCTTACAAAGGGATATAGGGACAGAGAAAGCGACTTTGTTTTATACCTACTATGTAGTGATTTTTTAAAAATACAATTTAACAGCACAGTACAGTAGCCGTCAGATATATTGAAGCAGACAAAGTGACGAAATACTTCTGAACAGTTAAAATTTCAAAAAGTTCCATACACCACAAGTTACCATTCTTAACTGAACATTCATTACTTCAATAATTAAATATAATTCAAGAAATAAAACTTTATTAATGTTGCACGGCCGTACCCATTTCTTGCCATCTACTATTTCCTCTACCTTAAGGTTGTCTGGAAGAGATCGCTTTCTAGCGATAAGACCGCCTAAATTGTACTATAATCAATCTGTAAAACCTATTTCTGTAAAGTTTTTGTGCAATAAAGTATGTCTATCTATCTATTTTTTCCTGGATTACATCACTCTGGAATAATAATAATATTGTTTTTTGTTTTATTAACTTAAACATACAGTTATCTTAAACTATGACTGACCGATGTCTCCTTTTAAACTTAAATTAGCCTGTGTTAGGAGACTCTGCCATTTACGTTATATCAATAACTAACAATCAGTTTTGTATTTTCTTAATATACTTTCATACATCTCTCTACATTCAGTGTATTGAATTTCTTGGTATTTTATTGATTTTAATAGGTTTCTTTCAAAGATCCATTGAAATAAATTTTAATACTTTGAAAACATTCTCTATTGTTGAAACATGTTCACTCGATAACGTATTATTGTATGACTATCACTTACTGTACCATTTATCACTTCCAGGCGTTCAGAAAACAGAGTGCCCGCAAGTAATGTTTGAAGGACTAACAATGAAAGAAATTGGTGAGCGCTACCCGGTGCTGTCCAATGAAGAGCTGGTAGAAAGGTTCCTGAGTGTGCCGATGACAAACAATCAGAAAGGTACAAACAAACTTTATAGAAATACCTATAATACACTCTAGCAATCACACACACCCAAACCCAAACATTATTCTAAATAAAATACCAACTTAACCTAAATAATATGTAGTGCAAAACTAGTTATAAGTTCAGCTTTATTTGTAACATTAACGACAAAGTTTCTTGCCGGGATCTTCTTTGTAAGTTATAGGCTCCAAACTGGAGGTAACATCATTTGCATTATATAGACGTTTCATAAATATTACCGTTGTAATTAACATGAATAAAAGAATATTGAATTTGAATAAGTTTGGACAAAATTCATTGTTGTGAATCTCATGTTAGCGTTTTCTTTCAGGTCGTATCAGGCAAGTCCTACGTGACAATATAAAAGGCACAGCGGACTCCCTTTTACCGGATGTAATCCACAACCGGATACAAAGCGTGTTGAAAAGTTCAAGTGACCTCAACGATACAGACCTCAGGAAGATACGGATTCTGTACAATATGCTAAAGACAGCTGTTAAAACAGAAAAGACGGCTACAGAAAAGAAGAATTGTGAAAAGAAGATAGCGGACAAGAAAAAGATGCTCAGAGGTATGTCTAGTGATTAAAGGACTCAAGGTTTTTAAACCTTATACGTTTTTTAGTTTTCTCATTCTCATGACGGACAGACATGACGTATCCATAACCATAAAAAGCGTGTTTCCTACGAATAAAACCCCTCCTAAGTGGTAGTGGGACATAATTCTATTCATAAGAAGAGAAAACACTGGCAATTCAAAAATATTTATTTAGTTCAATCAAGACAAAAGAACAAAAAGTTAGAACTGTTGCAAAGTAATTTTGAGGTATAGGTTAAATGTTAGTAAAATGCTTACTTCGGTAAAAAATTTAAACACCGTACTAAATATCTAATTTGGTTTTATGCTAAATTATCTTTCATATTAGTAGAAATATCTTCATAAAACAGCTGTTGTATAACACTTGCAAAGTTCTTACTTAGTAAAGTATAATTGGGTCGCTTTGGCCTGGATTGTTGGAACCGACTCTTAATCCACCCTGTCCTGGAATGCCAACTTGCTTTGTCCGGAACCACCACCGATTCCAACTTGTCCGGGACCACTTTTAAAGCCGCCCTATCCAAGGAAGCCACGTTGTCCGGGACCACCTCTAAAGTCGCCCCGTCTAGGGAAGCCACTTTGGCCGAGACCACCTCTAAAGCGGCCCTGTCCGGGACCACCTCTAAAGCGGCCCTGTCCGGGACCAACTCTAAAGCCGCCCTGTCCAGGAAATCCGAATCTCTGAATCCACCTAGTCCTGGGCGAAGTCCAAACCCGCCCTGTCCACGATGCCTAGACCATGGTGGGGACCACCTGAAAAATAAAAACATTTACTTGAATGATAACGGTTTTAACAATTAATTGACGGATTGATATAGAGGTTATCTTTCTCAGAAAAGATGAAAGACAGCGATGAAGAAACGAAGAAACCAGAAGAACCAACTGCAAAGAAAGAGCAACTGGTTAAAAAGGTCAGGGGGAAGAAGAGATATGTGGTGTTTTTAGGAAACCTTCCCTTAGGCATCGACAAGCAAAAGGTGAATATCAATGGGGAGCATAATGTCTTTACTATTTCTGAAGCTGGTGTTCAGATTTTTTTAAATTTGCTTTTATTCATCTTATTGAGTCAAAACAAATATTTATTTATTCAAGAAAACACATACGTCATGCTTGTGAACAGGTGCCACCGCAGGAGACTGGTCTGCTCCAGCTTTCCTCTCGAAAGACTTACTTGAGTACTTATTGTGTCATCACTCATCAAATCAATACTACATGACTTGGTCCAAAGTGTTCTACACATAGCAATAAGTTAGATACTGCTACTGTAACTAATCTGCTGAGTTTCTTACCGGTGTCTTCTCGGTAGATATAGGTTCCGAACTGGCAGTATTTTTAACGCACTTCAAGATTGACCTCACCCCACCTGATATTAAGTGGTAATGAGGTCCTAGCTTAAGGGCGACAAGTATAGCATAGTAAAACTGAGTACAATTACTTTGCATTGTATTTAATGACGATTCAAAAGTGTTACATGTAACAAATAAAATATTTGAACGCTTTAATACTTGAGTAAAGAAATATTTGATTGTAATAAATGTACTATGATCCTACATTACATTAAGTTATCAAGATGTTGACGCAATTAAAATAAAAAAAGAAGCAAAAAAAAATGTGCAAGCATGTGAACTAGTGTAGTAATTGTTTTTACTTTTTTAGATAATGGACCACTTCAGCGAATTAAACGAGCATATAGTAGACGTTAGGATTCCTAAAGCGAAGCCTGAGAAGAAAAGCGCCATAGCTTACGTCGAGCTGAAGAATGAGCCCACATATGAGGTAATAAAGAGAACTAGCTGTGCCTGCGACTTCGTTCGCGTGGACTACAGGGCTTTTTCAGTTTTTTCCCGCTAACTCCCGTTCCCGTGAGAATTTTGCAATATTCTATTGTAACTAAGCTTTTAATTTACTAAGCTACTTTATATTGGGAATTCCTTTCTTAGTGCACCTCTACGGTACCTAAGCTACGTCCCTATCAAATTTCAAGTGCCTACGTTAGCCGTTTAGGCTGTGCGTTGATATGTCAGTCAGTCCTTTAATATATTTAGATGAGTAATCTTCTTATTAATACAAATTATATCTATGTATCAGAGTTTCATAACCTATGGTCCGCGGAACCCTGGAGATCCATGACAGGGTTTTAAGTGAAATAAATCACTTCTCTTCCCCCTGAGAGAGGTGGCTATCACTAATCCGGATATCGAGGAGTTTCATACGAAAAATCAAGATTCAGGTATCAATGGGTTCATGGATATTATTAAAGGTCCATTATGGGTCCGCGATCAAACAAGTTTGAGGACCACTAATCTGTAAATCACTTCTCTTCCCCTTCAGAGATGTGACTATCACTGATCCTAATATAAAAATTTTTCAAAATTCAAAATCATTTATTACATATTCTCACGTCGCGCAATGGATTCTGGGCCTATTCCTGGCCGCCGATGAGGCTTGCAAATGGGACTCCCATGAGTTGATAATATTGCGTGCACACCACCATTATGACTGCCACGTGGTTGCATTGTTATTTACAAAACGTGGCTGCAAATACACGGCACAACCCAGCTCACAATTCCAATCGGCAATCGCCCACCCTACAATCCTACATAGCTAATTCAAACAATATTTGATACACGGACCACAGACCACGCAGACCATAGACGCAGTCTGTGACGCAAATCACAGACTGACGTTGACATTTTTTATTTTTTATTTTTTTTCTATGTTTTCTTCCCCTGTTGTCTTCTTTTTCTTTTTGTAACTTTCCATTGTGTGATAACTGTAAATTGGTTTGTTAATGTTGTAATTTTTTTTTTGTGTTGTTTAGCTCTTAGACTTATATACCTTGTTTTATTTTTATTTTTGTTTTCTGTTTCTCACGCCACTCAATTTAAGGTCCCACCAGAATACCAGCGCTGCTGCCGCATTGATTCCATTGTCGCAGCAGCTCATGCTGAGGCTGGGACCTTATTGGCTGCACTGTCCCTATTTAATGTTTCTCATGTGTTTGTAATTGTGCTTTAATGTGTGTGCCAATAAATGTTTTTTCTTTCTTTTCTTTCTTTCTTTCTATATATACTGTGTTTACATAGTTGTCTACTCACACGAAAAATTAAATTGTATCAATATAGGTTCGTGGACATCATTATAGATCAATTATGGGTCCGCGATGGAAAAAGGTTGAGAACCACTGATCTAGATGATTATAGGTTCCGAACCGGAGGTAGCTTCATTTGCTTTATATAGAGACTATTCATAAGTATTACTAATGTAATCTATGTGAATAAAAAATATTGACTTTGACTTATACTATTCTAATAAATCAGAAGAGTTGGTTTGTTTGAACGCGCTAATCTCTAGAAAGGATTAAAATTACATCAAAATCTGTTCCAGTGGTTTAACTGAAAGCCGGACAGACAGACAGACAGTTACTTTCGCACTTATAATATTAGTATGGATAATTTATATTGTATCTTCAGCTGGCTCTGTCGAAGCACCACTCGATGCTGGGTAACAAGAGGATTAATGTGCTCTACACGACGCAGCAGAAGACAAAGATATCTAAGACCGAAGCTAAGGTGAGTCGTCGACGATTATGAGATTTTTTTTTATGTTTTAGTACTGTTCGCCGTACTAGCGAACTTTAAATATTTTAAAGAAACAGAAAAATATTATATCCCCTTGCGGTGTCGTAATCGAACCCACGACCTTTACGTATCGCGCGTGCTGCTCTACCAACTGAGCTATAACCGCAAGTTATCGTACGCGATGATTTTTTTCTGCTTTTAACCTTTCACCGATAAGAATGTATTTCTAAACATATTCCCTCACTACTAACACTACCCTAGGCAGTAGTGGGGAGGGGGTAGTCTTGAACATCAAGTGGGAGATGGGGTTAAAAATGCCAAAGAAAACAACACATGATTAATGGACAGCTCCATGCCAAAAATAATTAACTAGCTGTGCCCGCGACTTCGTTCGCGTGGACTACATCCTATCATAGTCGGTTTTACCCCTTTCTCCCCTAATATTCGAAACAAAAAGTAGTCTATATTTTAATCCAAGTTTCAAGCTATATTTGTGCCAAATTTCATATCTCTAACTTCAAAAATAAACATTTTTCCATATAAACTTTCAAAGGTGGTATTACCCCCCATCACACCTTATTTTCTAATAAAAAGTAGCCTGTCCGTTCTTGAGGTTCAACGTATACCTATACCAAATTTCATCAAAATCGGTTGAGAGGTTTAAGCAGGAGAGCGTAACAGACAGACTGAGTTACTTTCGTATTTATAATATTAGTAGGGAAATTAGTAGGGAATAGGGAAAGTAGGGAATAGTAGGGATGACGTAATTGGTCCTTACGGATTCCCACTTAGCGGATTTTTCATACGGGATAGCCCCCATTGTATGTAACTGTTAAAATATTTTTTTGTTTCAGAGCAAGTCAGCAAAACTTGTGGCGCTGCAGAAATCCGGCAAGTTGATTGGTAGCACGCCTCTCGTTAAGAAGCGGTCACACAGACGCGCCAAGCTGAAGAAGGCACGCGCGGCCGCCGAGTCTGGGTGTTAAAAAATAGTAAAACGTTATAATGTTAGCCGTTGTTTTATTTATACTTCCAGTCTAAAATATTTCGCAAAAAAAGGGGCATCTGATTGAAGACCTCCGTAGCCGAAAGGCGAGCGGGCTGGACTTTAGCGTTGCGTCATCTCTAAGGTCCCAGGTTCGATCCCCGGTCGGGTCAAGGGAAACGAACTTTTCTATATTGTCTCGGATCTGGGTGTTATTTTTGTTATCTGTAACACAAGTGCTAAAGCTACTCACCACAGAATCGGAGCAACACATGTATGTGACGTCCAATATTTATTTATTTATTATTTAGGTACTTATTCAGAGTTAAACATGTCGCTTTTCCTTTACTTACTCTCATAGGAAATGTTAACTTTTATTATCTATCCAATATTAAGAATAGAATAGAATAGAATTCGTTTATTTGCTATTCATTTTAAATTTCATTCTTGACCACCATAATTTGTCTGTACCAAACCAATTTCTCTAATTTATATTTCCGGTGCAACCCACTATCCCCATTCTCTTGATCCATGGAGATAGATAGAGGAAATACGTTTTCAATCGCTTTTGTAAATTATACGACACAGAAGATGCAAACTTTAATTATCAAACATGTCAATAGCATTTCCCGGTTTGAACTTACTCTTTTCACGATAATAAATAACTTATGCCCGGTTCCAATATTTTACGATTCGTAATGTGTCAAAAATTACTATCCGTTTTTCTCCAACCGACTACGAGTCGTTAAAACCGTTCCATAATTTACTTTCCGTAACAGCTGTCATCAGTCGTCCGTCAGTCGTTTTTAGCTTACGCCGCGTATTTATCACTAAGTACAGTAACTAGAACGGATAGTTGTTTTTTTCACGTCTGTTCCCAGTTGCCACCGGTGGCGACTGGGAAGTGATTGCCCCCTGTATTCGCTGTACGATGCTCTTTCCGTCGTAGAAAATGAAAATATTAAATTATTTATTCAAAACCTTCCCCTTATTTGATGATATCGCTTAGGCTATAGAAAGTTGTCAATTTTAGCTACTGGATATATTTTTCTCAAAGCGACTGAAAAGAAGACCATTAAACAATTTCGAGCATCGTGTAATTAAATTAAAAGATCGTAAAATATCTAAGAACTAAGTGTTTGGGTTTTTTAAGATCATTTAATGGCTCTGTTAGCGGTCGACCCTACCAACTCAGTTTCTTCCTTTTCCATCCAAGAAATCAGACATTTACGCTCCAATTCTGAGTACAGTCAGGTTAGCACTTTCTCAAACGCATAATCAATAATAGTTTCAGTAGTTTAGTTACTCACAAGAAATGCTCCACATATCTAAGACACTTAGTTTGTCACTTAGTAAATACCTATTACTCAAATGCTGTTTCTTAACATCGTAATCCCACAAATTCCTATCTGTGAGAATACGAATTTGTCCATCAAAATGTTAAAACAACCATTTTAAAAATATTTTTTACATAGGTACATAATTATTTAAAAAAATAGTAACGATCCTATCTTAATTGTGCAGAAAGATCGCATACTTAAATATTAAAGAACATTATTATTTTGCTCGTTCGACATAACCCTATTCCCAAAGAATCTTCATGCATTTATGAATTGGAACAATCAAATCGTAGCTGTCCAAAAAATGTGGAACGCTTCACGATTTTGCGTGTCATCCTTGCGCAGGGGCCATGCTAATCTTCTCTGTATCGTTCCAATTTTAGTATATGTACTGCCGAAGCAAGTACACTTTACTAGGTCAAACTTTTGTATATATACTCAGAGTCGACGAAAACATTAATAGCGCGTTGTAGTTTCTCATACATTTTACGAGTTCCTAAGGCGGCTCTATATATACGCCATCTATTGAAAATTCAAAGATATTTATGTGACGCCACCATCTTGGTGGGGAAAGCAAGCTTCGGATATTTCAACGCCATCTATTGACAGTTTGAAGAGACGAATATACCGTAGCTTTGATAAATTGTTTTGGAATATGTATGTGCTCCATTTAGATATTCCAATAAATTTCGAAATGAAATTCACTTTAAAACACGAAAATCAATGTTCCGTTTTTTTTAACGACCTTGTATTGTATGGAGCTAGGCCCAAATAAATAAAAATATAGCGCATTGAATAGGTACTGAAAGATCGAAGTAGTAGATATCGCAAAAGAATATGCTGTGTTAGAATAGAAACAGCAAGATTACATACATGAAAATCTTATGTTATTTAAGTACAAGGGTACAATACGAAACATTTTGTTATATTTAAGCCTTGAGAAGTTACAGATTTGAAATTATAAGAAATGAGATTCTTTTAAATACTCGTGAAAGCAACATTTCTTCGTAGATAAAATCTACTAATAAAAATACGTAACGATGACGACACAAATTTTACCAAAAAATACGCTGACTATCTTTATTAATCACTTAAACATTTTAAATTAAGAGCATATAAAAATAAAACTAGAAACGAGTGCTTCAAAAAATTATTTATTTATTCGTATATATAATTTATATATCCATTTTATAGTTAAAATCAACCGAGCACACAACATAAAGTTCACACAGCGACAAAACCAACACACCGCGCAAATCCGACCGCATCCACTGGCAGTAAGGTTGAGAATCCAACGACATATTGGCGAACTTAAAAACTAGATATACAATAATTTATTTTAAAAATTAATCCTTGCAAAAATCGGGTACTAAAATTAAAAGCGCGAATCGTAATTAATACTTCTTAAATACTTAGGAGAAGTGATTATGGATTGTTGTGTTGTTTTGTTGTAAATGAAGGTGTAATTTAAAAATAATGTAAGTATTTGTTGCTACAGAAAAAGTGGAAGAACATGTCTAAAAAAAATTGGAATTTCCGGCCCTCACAAAAGGTATATAGCGTTCTAATTTATGTAATAATAATAATGTTTAGCATACACGTTAGGTATTTATCATTAAAATGTTGGATTTAGGTACAGTTGTCGTATTTATCTTAATAAAGGAATGGTATTTTTATCATTATTTTTTTAAACGTCGCAATGAGTTTTTTTAATTTTAAAATTAAACTGCTATTTTTAAAGGGTTTAAGTAATCTTGTATTATTTGAAAGGCATACAATTATAATCCGTAGTTGCCTATATCAAAAGCCATAAAAATTTAACCCAAAACGAACTGTTCACTCGTTAATGTAATCTATGTTCTTCGAATAACTTTTATGGTGCAATAGGTTTTGTATGCATTTCCAAATTTAAGTTCGTTTCCCCAATTTCGGATATTTGATTACCTCCCGTCCTAACACAGTGTTCATATATTTACACTAAAGACAATTTCTTATATCTTAAATGAACCAACAAATTGATCATGAAAACTTTCTACAAATACAACAAAACAACACAAATTGATGCTTAATTTATAAGTACTGTAACGCAATTGCCTGAAACGCCAATCTACTTAAACACCAGTATAAATAATTCAGAAATAAATAAACGATCTTTACATCACTGTCATGTGTCGGAAAGTAAAATTTTTACAATAAAAGAAACCAGTTATTTTGACTGCAACCATTTCAAACAGTTTGATTAGTAAGTTCCAATATTCATTTCGTTAAAACAAGGGCATAATAATTGTCAACTGTCTTAAAAACAAAACTAATAAAAAAACTGAAAGTTCTTAATTCTTGTAAAGCACATGTCTGAAAAGAATATAGTATAATGGTTTATGTCTTGCAGGCGGACAACTTTAGAGTAATGATAACAGAGCTAGACCACACTAAAGCAAACAATATCTTAAAATGGCTCTCCTGTAAAATTTTTAAAACTGCAATTGCGCCTTGTTCTACCGAAGGTGCGGTTTATAATTTTTATTATAAGGAGGTCACTATTCACAAAACATGCAGACAAAAAGATATTAAAAACCCTAATCAAACCAAAGACGTTAGGTTTAAGTAAATAATGAAAGTTATGTGACATTAAAACGGCAATTGTGTAATCACATAAATAAGGAAATAAAAACAGTAATGTTTGTAAGTATTTTCATCACAAACATTAATCAGTATTCTAGGATCAATAATCTTAACAGATTTGGTAATAACGAAAACGAGATTTTTAAGACTCTCAAAAACAAAACGAAATATTCCGTTTTCATTAATTAATCTGAAATTGTAATTTAAAGATGTGATTTTTATGCCCAAACGTATGTATGTCTAATTCGTTACCGCTACGAGGAAAATGTCTGCTTTTTAGGTAGGTATGCATGATTTGTATATGTTAAGCATATTATGTTTCCCTTGTAGCGGTTACAAATATCAGAATTTGAAATTACAAACTATCAGCGAATCCATCAATTTATTTTTTGGCAGTACCTGGAGACTTTTAATTGTAGAATGATGATGAAAAATCTATAAAATTCGTTCACCTGCACTGTATGAGATTTTGATCAATAAATAAAAAGTCATGCATATATTATCTGCTATTACTGTGTGTTAAGAACAGATTTATATTAAATTACAGAAATCGGTATTAAAATATAATTAATATTTCGTGATTGCAGTCGGAAAGTAAGTAATCAAATTAAATAGTTACAATAATTAGGTTTGACATTGATTAGATATAAAATAACGAGTTTGTGCCAGCATTTTCTGTGCGATATCTTTACACATAACCTAGCATTGTATGCTTAGGAAAATCAGTGAGATCTGATAAAAAGAAGAATGAAAGACAGATTATTACAAAGTTTATTCGGCCAGATCAATATGTTTAAGATATTTTCGATTGGAATAATAATTATTATCATTTTGACAGGATTGCTTTCTCAGCACTGTCAAAAATTAAATTTACATAATAGTATATTAATGTCATTTTGACAGGTTTCTTTTATCGAAACTGTCATTTTTACATTTAAACCAGTATTTTAAGGATTAAATTTTAGCCATCCAAAATAATATACACAATGAAATTGAAATGTCCGAAAATCAATTTCAAATAAGTTACTCGTTCAGTTTTAATTGATCTTGTAACAGATACCGCACAAGTAAAATGATACAAATAGAATACTTACAGAGTCATCGTTATTGTTTCATTTTACAATTTTCATTTCTAGGCAGACTACTCATAGATGTCGCCTTTAATGATCTTACCGATACCAACTGTAAATTACAAAGAGTTTCATTAAAAACACAAAAGCTATTATCATAGTTCGTCAAAAGAATATACAACTATATAAGTACATTTGATAACTGAAATTTTTGTGTTAACAGACAGTATTTGAAATCTAGGCATCATGTTCAAAATTAAGACATTCATTTACAGTTTTTACCAGTAAGATAATGATTAATATTAGTTTTTAATAATTAAAAAATGTTGGGGTGACATTTTCAAATGACAAATCATCTATTCAATTTACAGAGACGATTTAGACATGGGATCATACACGATTCCTTGTAATTATAATATAAATAAGTTAAAAATATGTTTTAAAAATTGTAAAATATATCAAAAATGTCCCCCCAAAAGAACCGAAATACAGCCACAGCATAGAGAACTGTCACCGTGCCATAATTTATATAGACTAAGGCCTACAAGGGTCCAGGCCAGAGGCCTATGACACAGGCCTAACTACACTTAGTATACAGCTCACTATACATTCTAAAACTCCAATTCTACAGCGAAAGATTTCGAAATAGACAACTATATTTTTTTATACACACCCATAAACATATACAAACATTTCTACGACTGGCCACTGAAATCCGATTAAAAATTAATCAACTCACTTTTCCCTTTCGCTCTCAATATAGAATTTATTAAAAATACTGCTGACTTCGTTGCTACGCGCAAATTATTACAAAAATAATATTCGAAAACGTGACATCCAATCTATAATCTATGCTTAAGAATAGTTTCTAATACTTTTTTAAATCCTAAATGTTAGCTTTTAAAACTACATATGTACAATCAGCTACATAATTAAATACAAACAACTGTGCGTTGTTTATTTTTTTTAAATACAAAATGACTTTACCAAATTGTTTTTTTTACACTCGAATGAGATTCTTATTTTACAATTTCTTTATGTTCGATGGCCTTAGGCCGCATTCGATTTGGCTTGGAATGTATGTCGTGGACATTTCACGTTATTTGTCGATCAAAAGCCGTTTACTGGAATGAATTTATACTGTGGTATGTGAAATTTGGAAATCCATTAGAATGACAAAAACATATTTAATTACTTATAGATGTGTCCTGAATCATGTAAATTGTAAAATGTAAATTTCAAACACAATTGTAATATTGGTTACGAAATGAATAAATGAATGAATGAATTGGCGAATCCTTTGGACAGGGTAATACTTTTACAAATTTGTCCGTTTTCTAGAAACAGCAAATTATTTTACAGTCACCATTAGACGAAATACTGGCAGTGGGATTGTCTTAACCTTCAGAGATTTTTGATAAAATTCGCATCACACCAGAAAATAATTATTTATTTTTATTTAAATCTGAAATATTAACCAACATACAATCCGTTATTATAATCGAATATACAATTAAAAATAATAGGAAATCACATATTTACGAGAGCAATAATTAAAAGCCTGCAAAAATTAAAGGACAAATGTATTACTGCACCAATAAGGACACATCTATCAGTATTAAAATGTATTGTTTTATAAGGCTAGTATTCTGAAACCCCAACATAAAGAATGAATCTATAATTAGCAACTCAATAGTTCCTATAAAATTGCACTAACCTTAAGCTCAAGGTAATGTTTGACAGCCAAAATGTTAATGCCAATTCCATTAATCTAAATTATAAACGATGTATGTATGTTAGTCTTTAACGCCAAAAACCATGAATGTATTTTAATTACATTTGGTAAAAAGACAGATGAGATGCCTTAACATATAAGACTTTTTATGCCGAAATAAAGCGAGCGATTTCATTGGCAACTATGCAAAACTCAAGCCAATTGAGATACACTATATGAGCTATCGTAAAGGGACAATTATTAATAAAGCGCCGGAATATGACATCCCTCAATTGCTCTTTAGTACTGTAAAGTACACACTGACCCAAGCGATTTTAAAGTTCTGGTTTGACCGGGAAATGAACCTGGGAATTTTTGCGCAGTGGGCTTACCTTAGCCACTGTCCCATGAGGCCTTCCTTCGTTTAAGATTTCTTCATATAATTGACGGATTTTAAAGATTATTATGCGTTATACTTTCTCCAATATTTAATAAGTATAAAGTTATTTGTGCTTGCTAAAATTACTTTCTAATGTACCTTATTTTGACGTAATATTTGATCACGAAATACAATTTGAATTTGTTTAAACTAAGGTTTGAATTAGCTTTCATTCAATTGCCGTCGGTCATCAGTGTACTAGCCTTCAAAATGATATTCCAACGGGAATATTGTACGAGATAAAATTACAATTTCACATAAACTTAAAAATGAGTGCATTTAATCAATTGCGAACAAAAACTACTCGTACCTTCCAAAAGCATTATTTATCACAATTGTTAACGGACACTAACCATCTTCTTAATCAATAAACGCAACAACATCATACTGTTGTCCCTTTCCCACACGTTTGGAAGGCGATAAGTTTGTCTCTTACTTAATTATGAACTATTTGAAATAAAATAATGTAGATTCTTTCGAACGATGTATGTCATATCTGCTCCATTTATGTAAATGCTTCACAAAGCGTAATTTCAACAGGAAACAATATTACAGATACGTCTTTCGCTTATTAGTTATATTTTTAACTTAAATTCAAATTGGCGGAACGAGAATCTTTCATACAGAATCATTTCAATGTTTCTTTTAACACACTAATCTAGATCATTTCGAGAAATGTTGATTGTTTATTTCTCGTTTTTCGTTTGTATATCTTAGTTTCACCAGGCAACTTTGGTGTTGCAATACAATTAATTAGCTTTTGAAAACAGATATATCGCACCTCTATTTGAAAACTCTAGAAAATCAAGTTTTATTCGGAGTTATGAATAAATCATTTTAAGAATAAGTACATAGCACTATTAAAAGTCTAGAGAGACATTCCGTTTAAAACCGTTTCCTTCACATGTTTTAATTAGTTTATTTACGTGTTTAAACATAGTACGGTATTCGAGAGAGTGATTCGAAAACACAACTAAAACTAATTGCATATATTTGGAGTTCCTGGAATTTTCATCTAGATATGCGATTTGTATGTTAATGACGTCATAGCACATCAGTGTCATCATCAAAATGTTGAGTGGTAAATACTAGTCTTAAGCCGGCGCACAACTACGCACGGTATACACGCTACTCACGGCATACACGCTACGCATGGTATACACGCTACGCATGGTATACACGCTACGCATGGTATACACGCTGCGCACTTATAACACGGCAGTGCGAAGCGTGCGTAGCTGAGCCATCGGCTAACTTCACATTACAAATTCAGACTATTGTCGAAGTAAGTTGTCGCATTTACGTATCTAAAGCGTCCAGCGCTTGTCTGTCGGCTCACAGATATAACATTTCAGGTAATTCTTTAGGTCCCAATTGTAGTTATACGCCCACCGAAAAAACATAGTCGTGTCTGTCGACTGACAGACATGTCTGTCTGTCTGTTTGTTTGTGCCGTCGTATCTCCCAAACAAAGGAACTGATTTTGATTGTTTTCTTGTTTGATAGGTGTATTCGGGAATGTTCTAAGCCGTTTGATGGAAATCAGTCCAAGATGGCCGCTGCCACAAAATGTCGGATTACATATATTTTGACACAACTCCTTTAATATACGTATCAAATAGAAAAGCTTGAGTAGTACTATACACTATGACATATTTCAAATCCAAGATGGCCGCCATCACAAAAGCGGGGCTGTGACAGTGACGTCACCAGGCATTTAGAGCATCAGCTCTGACGTCACTTGGTTATTCTTGTGGTTAGTTGTGACGTCACGGTAGTCCTTGTAGTGGGGATATCACCAGGGCCGACGTGTAGTGCTGTCACTGGACAGCAGCATTAGACAGTCTGAGGTCGCTTCGGTCTCGCTCGCCCGACGCCACGATGACACCACTGCATCGTGACGTCATTGCAGTTTCAGGTAGTCTGATGTCATTCACGTCGCACTGGGCCGGCTCGCTTGTGACGTCACTAAACAGCAGGATTAGGTAGTCTAACGTCGCTTACCCGTGACGTCACAAGACAGGAGTAGGTAGACTGACGTTTGTTAAGACCGCGTATACTTGTGGTCTACAGTAACCAGGGCCGTCGTATTCAGGCAGTCTGACGTCGCTTACGTCGCACTGAGCCGTGACGTCACCAGGGCTGTCGCACTGACGTCACTAGATCATAGAAGCAGGTAGTGTGACGTCACTCGTGTCGCACCGGTCCGGCTCGTGCGTGACGTCATCGGGGCAGTGGGTGTGACGTCACACGTTCAGCCACCGCTCGTCGAAGAAGGAGCGCATATTGTGCCCGGCGCGGCCGACGGGGCTGTCGTCCTCATTGAATATCTCGCAGTTGCTGAATATGAGCCGGACGTCCATAGCAAACTCCTCCTTGCACTTGTAACTGGAACAAACGAATATCAACCTTAAGTCTTTAACTTTAAATTTCGTCTCCCCTTGCGGTGCGGGGCTCCAAGACACGACCTTTTAGTATCGCGCGTGCTGCTCTTCCATGGCGATGTTTTTTTTTTGCTGTATCAACTTCTTAGCCTCAAGTACGAGTTTAGAATTACATATTTATCGGCCCGTGGCACATTCGTCGAAGAATGACGGCGTCCGTAGCCGATAGGCGAGCGGGGCGTACTTTGGAGTCGCGCCATCTCTGAGGACCCAGGTTCAATTCCCGATCCCATCTTTATTGCTCGTATTAAAAAGCACAAAAAGCGAATTTAACACCTAGTGGCATTCTCTAAAAATAAATCGCACAGATATGAATCGAAAATATCATGGCGGTGCCTCTCTCCGGGCCGAAATTATGTTGAACTAGCGGACCCGACAGACTTCGTCCTGTCAAAAAGATTTGGAATGTGGCGTGACTGTTTGTGCTGGAAAAAAGAAAAGGGCAGTCTTTCGAGCTTTCCCGGCTTCGAATTCGAATTATTCAATTTTTTCTCGCCGTAAAAACCATCATTGGACTTCAACGAACATTTAAAAAAAAGAATTGTCGAAATTAATCCAAGCGTTGTCGAATTGGCTACTTGACAGTGTTTACAATAAAATATGAAAAGTGTTAGATACGTTAGCTTATTAGTTATGTAATCATTTTACATTTTTACTTTTTAATTAAAAGCATCGTTAGTATTTTATTTTTGCAAAATAAATTTTACTTTTTTTATCTGTGGAACAAAAGAACTGAAACGGAAACCACCATTGCAATTCGGAAATGACAGCTGTCGGCGACAATTATTTATTTTAATGTGGCGAAACAATGATTATTTTACCGGTTAAATTGAATTATTGTGTCTTTAATCGTATTAAGAATTTATTGAAACATTTTCCGTTTATCTAAATTACGTCGTTTCTAGGCGTATCGGTTCGTTGTCTAAAACGTTGACGTCATAATTGCAACAGTGACGAGACTTGGCGTTTTCGCGCGCTTTTTAAATGTGTTACACAAAATCTTATTTTTCTCTGGTTATTTACATTTTTTCTAGATAAATCGAATTGCTTGGGATATAAAATGAACGTGCGCACATTTTACAATACTTTTTCAAAAACTGTCAAGTAGCCAATTATGCGCTTACCAACACATTTTGCGATTCATTTTTATATAATAGATTTATTTTATCGACAGTTAGATCTATTTATTTTGTTAGATCTTGCATAGGCTTGCAGAAGTGCATGACTATTGAAAGATGAACGTTTATTTTGGTTTTCATGACGTTTACTATATACTAATTTAGAAACAAAAAAATGTATCACATAAACGAACGAATGAATGAATGATAAAAGTTTTTTGTGGGGGAGCAAACATTTGAACGGGAATGTTGTGAATTTAGCGCAGTTCATTCGGTCGTGACTGGATGCGGCTCACTGTAACTTTACTCCGTTTGGTGATACCGCATCTTCATTTTTTTAATATTGCACTTCAAGATTGACCTTATCCCATCTGATGTTAAGTGGTAATGAGGTCCTAGCTTAAGGGCGACAAGTACAGCAAAATAAATCTGTTACTGGACTTGTCGCCCTTACCTTGAAGGCTTGACCCCTGCTACTAATGTAGCACCCAAGAGCTTTAGAAAAACCTTACTCACACGCAGGAACACAACAACACAGAAGTGATTGTTTTTTGGCTGCGGTCATCTGTAAGGTGGAGGTATTCCACCAGTCGATCTGCTCCAGTTCAAGCGATAAATCGCTATGCCTTACCTCTTTTAAATCTGCGCCAACAGATGGCGCTGAACACATCTTTCAATCTCACCTTCCGTCCTGTAGCTTCCTCTTGATGGTGGACAAGTCCATGGGGCATTTAATGACCTTCTTGTACTGCGGGAACTGTTTCGTGTTCACGGGAACTAAGAAAGGCCACGCATGTTCGTGGCATTCCATCTCGCAGAGAAGGTTCCTAGAAAACAATAAATAAAGTCGGTTTACCGACGGTAGTTTGAGATTGCTCGAGCCGACCATGCGTCTCTCACGTTCTTGCCGCGCTTTCAAAAAAAAAATCAAAAATGTCTTTATTTTCTTAAAGACATCCATATAACAAATAATGAGGGACTTCCCTTTTAAGTAACAATACTTGTGTTAGGAGAGTCCCGCTCTCTATAAGGAAACCTAGACAATTATAAAACAAAGAAATTGTTGACACGTTTAGCATAAAGGGTTTACATCTTAGAGCTTTGAGCTTTCGCTTGCGGAACGCGACAATAAGCGTAACGGGACAATGACGTAAACTTTTTCGTGCATGCATCGAATTATTAGATGTTGTCACGTCAATTTAAATAAATACAAGCAAAAATAAAAGCAATCGAAGGAAATACAATAAATCGGAGCGACCAGCTGTCTGCTTTTTTGCTTGGGTGATGAAGATGACAGAAAAAAAGGATAAAAATAATGAAAAGGAAAAAGAAGACAAAAAGACATAATAAATAAAAAGAAAAAAAAGAATAAATTAATAAAAATAAAAAAATGCGCCAGACAATCACACCAATCACCTGGTCTCAAACTAAGGTTTTCCCTTGTACTATGAGCACCAGACGACGAATACTAACCGGGGGCGTCATCCCAGCACACCCAGACCAAAATCAATTTAGAAAAGTTCATTTTACCAAATTCACCTGACCAGGAATCGAACCCGGGACCTTTCGCGCTTTAGCCGCCTATCTTAGCCACTGCGCCACCGAGGTCGTCAAATAATCAATAATAAAAGATATTAAAAAGAAGAATAAAGCAGAAACTATGACATCTACAAACTTCTTCCGCTATGAACGGATGTTACTAAGGGGGTAAACAGGGGGAAGATTGTATGGAAGTTCTTTGTTCACAAGTTCCGACTCAATAAAGATTTCTATTGAACACTTACTTGCAGAATTGCAGCTCTTTCTGCTGTTTCTTGGCGCTGTTCTTCTCTTTCTTGACGCGGGGTACTTGCGGAACGTTCTCCACTTCATGATCTTCTGTAAAACAAAAATGAACTTTATTCAAACTCAAAGTCAATTCATTTATTCATGTAGGTTACAAGTTAAACTTATGCATCGTCAGAATGAACACAAACCAAAATTGAAGCTATAGCCGGTTCGGAACCTAATCTTACCGAGATGAATACGGCAAATTTCTAGTTTAACTTATCAAAACATTTATTTTCTTGACTTGATTACGAGATGCGCCTCAGCTCCGAATATAAGGCCCGGGTCAAATGGTGTCTTAGGGATGTGAAAATATCGTTTTTTATAATGATTTTTTTAATAAAACAATTTAGAAAGGCCAACTGAAAGGAAACGCTAGTAAATAATACTATTGAAATTTCCAGATGATGTATTTTCATCTATCTATACTTATATGATAAAGCTGAAGAATTTGTTTGTTTATAAGTGCTAATCTAAGAAACTACTGGTTCGAATTGAAAATGTATTTTTGTGATGTATAGCCAATTTATCGAGGAAGACTTCATGCTATATGACGTCACGATCCGACTAATAGGAGCGAAGAAAATGTTGACAGTACGCGTGCGAAGCACCACAAGCCAAATCCTAACCGTATTGTAAAAGAGAACTTTAAGAGAGGTAGGGCATAGCGATCCATCGCTCGAGCTGGAGCAGCCCGACTGGTGAAACACCTCCACCTTACAGAAGACCGCAGCCAAATAACAGTCATTTCGCTGTTGTGTGCCTACGTGTGAGTAAGGTTTCCAGAGCTCTTGGGGGGTGCTACATTAGTAGCAGGGGTCAAGCCTTCAAGGTGAGGGCGACAAGTCCAATAACAGCTTTATTATGCTGTACTGGTCGCCTTTAAGGTAGGACGTCATTACCACTTAATATCAGGTGGGATGAGGTAAATCTTGAAGTGCAATATAAATAAATAACGAATGATAAACTCACCATCAATGGCGGGCGACGAGTCATCATGCTGTATGGCGCCATTGCCGCCCACGTACTGTAACGCGCGTCGCTTCTCAGGGGGGCCTTCGTCGGTGAAGTCGGGCGGCGCTGGAGGAAAAACATGTATAAATTTACAATGACACCTGTTTCAGTAAAAAAAAGCGCCCAAAAATCTCATCAACATACTTAGTCTGCGTTTTAAAGAAAGAATTTTTAAAAAATGATCACGTGATGAATGGACGACCTCTTATGTTATTTCTATAACATTCAGTTTATAAGTTAATAAATAAGTATTCGACAATATCACATACATTGCTCTGATTCTGTGGTAAGTATTTAAAGCACTTGTGTTACAGAAATCGGAAACAACGACGGTACCACAACACCCAGACCCGAGACAATACAGAAAAGTTCGTTTCCCATATTGACCCGACCGGGGATCAAACCCGTAACCTCAGAGATGACGCGACGCCAAAGTCTGGCACGCTTGCCATTCGGCTACGAAGGTCAAGTTAATGAAGATGTATATCATATTGCAACGGTACCTGGATGGTGGTTAAGTCCGTTCTCAGGCTCGGCGAGCGGCTCGTCGAGCTTGTCCATAGACTCAGACTTCTCTGGCGTGTGCAGCACGCTGCTGGAACAGTCTTCAGCCGCCGTAGAAGTCGACGCGTGCGATGGGGCCGGGCTGCGAACATTAATCAATCAGTTATATATATAATATAAGTATTACACTTCAAGATTGACCTCATCCCACCTGATGTTAAGTGGTAACGAGGTCCTAGCTTAAAGGCAACAAGTACAGGATAATAAATCTGTTACTGGACGTGTCGTCCTTTCCTTGAAGGCTCTCAGACCCCTGCTACTAATGTAGCACCCCCCAGGAGCTCTGGAAACCTTACTCACACGCAGAAACACAACAACACCGGAGTGATTGTTATTTGGCTGCGGTCTTCTGTAAGGTGGAGGTATTTCACCAGTCGGGCTGCTCCAGTTCGAGCGATAAATCGCTATGCCCTACCTCTCTCATATTAAATTAAATTAAATTGATAAAATCTTTCGCATCCCAACAAAAAATGCGCCGACAGCTGTCAGTACATTTAATTAACAATGGGTTCTATTTAATCGACCCTTAAAAACATACCAAAATTATCGAGCTTAATATTAATAGGTTATTTAATAAGTGTGGGCACAATTTTAATAAGTGAGAGTGAGATATGTTTTCTTTCTTTGCCGACCTATGACATGACCTACAAGTCGACACAAATACGGCGTCAGCAGAATTGGCATAGTAGACTACGCCCCATAAGTAATGCACGACATCGATCCTACATCGCGTTATCAGAGTTTTCGTCGCCACTAAGTATATATACAACAAACCAAGATTGCTAGTTGGGCCTTGGTCCCCGAGCTGATAACACCTAGCTCGGCGGGAGTACTTCCACTTTTAGTAAAGAACGTACGTTCCTTACATTGGTGACCCCGACTGAGCTGAACACCATACGCACACATACTTTCTTTCTTTCTTTCACATCTCATCAGAGCCGTGTCTCACCTGGGCACCATATTCTGGTCATCAAGAGCTGCCCCGCTGTCCCTCGTCTTCGTGTCTCGCTTCTGCGCCTTTCTAGGTTTCTTCGGCGGCGCGCGAGATATACACTGGGAGCAGTACCACTTGCCGCGAGGATTCTGTAATAGGTAAACAAATGTCAGTGCTGAATTTACCATGAAGGCTGAAAAAGCTAAAGCTTAGGGCGGAATAATTGGCCTAATAAAATTGGTACAAAAAAACAAAGCCGTGGACACGAGGTGGGGAAATCCCTGGATTGTATTTATTAAAGGTTAAAAACCTTTCAAAATTACGTAATACTTGAATGGTCCTTTATTGATTTATTTTCTCAACGAACACTACCTCTATCTATGAAGCTCGGCGTTGAAGGTCAGGCAGCAGTCGCTACATTGTAATATAAATGACTCTTCTACAAACACCACTAACCAAAAATATCTGAAAACACGTCTCACATTATTACTAATTTTGACGATTAAATTTTATTGGTTTGCTATGTATTTAGAAGATATTGACTTTCATCTACGCAGATATTTACTGAAATAATGAATGTTCCGATATTAATGATAACTAGAAGTGTATGGAACTTATTGACATTTTAATTTGTACAGAAGTATAAATAAATACACCAGACTACTACACCAATCGCCTGGTCTCATGCTAAGGATTTCCCTTGTACTATGAGTACCAGACGTGGGACGCTAACTGGGGGCATTCTCTTAGCACACCCAGACCCAAGTCAATTTAGAAAAGTTCGTTTTCCAAATTGTTCGACAGGGAATCGAACCCGGCACCTTTCGCGCTTTGGCCTTAGCCACTGCGCCATCTTACCTGACGGCGACGGTACCAGGGCAGCATGACGCGCCTGGAGCTCTCACCTTATTGTTGGCGGTAAGCACGTGCAGAACATGGCGTCGTGAAATAAAGGCAAGGATAATATAAACTAACCTTAGGCAAGGGTGGGTAATGGCATTCCTGGTGGTAAGCTTTGACGCACAAGGCGCAGGGGATGGTCCGGCCGCCGGCCGCACCCCCGCAGACTATGCACACGCGCTCTCCCCTGGCTTTGTTCACGCATTCCCAACAGTACCTGTAAAAAAGGTTTTATTATGTACAAGTTGTCTATCAGGCCTAGCATACGCAATACGTCAAATTTCTCGACGACAAAAGTTTCGATACTGTTGATTGGCTAATAGCACACCGCACTCGCATTTTCAGCCAATCAACAGTTGACGCACTGACTTCAATCGATTTTGACGTTTGTTAAGAGCGCGACAAAATTTAGTAGCAGGTTTGTTCACTGTGAAGAAAAGACGCCTTTTTTACTGGAATATGCACCTTATGTCAGACGATTTAATAACACATTTCAACTACCTATATTTCTTTATCCCTAACTTGTTGTTTCAGAACCAAAACCTTTAAAGGATTAACGATTAACGTTAACTTGCGTTAATTGGTTAATAACGGTTTAAATAAATAAATAATAAAATAAATAAAAATCATTTATTTCGAGCAGCGAGTGGCTCATATAAAGGGGTTAGTATTACAAAGATCTTAAATGCTATGTTAGTATAAAATAAAGTTGAGAGTGGACACAATATGAGAGTGAACAAAATTTATTTGATCACTCTCTCTACCAAACACCGCCAGATAGGTGATGTATATCTGTCAGTCACCGTCCTCAGAAGGCTGTTCTGACTGCCACGCAACCTACCAATCAGAGATACTGTTTTATTGCGCATCACTGCATGGAAACCATCAGTATGGCGCACAGCAAACATCTCCGATGCACTGCAATAACGTCGCAATCCCAACAGCATTCTGAAGATGTTTTTAAGTAAGCTAACTTTTTAGTAGCGGATTTTTTTTATTGCACTTTAAGATTGACCTCATCCCATCTGATGTTAAGTGGTAATGAGATCCTAGCTTTAGGGCGTCAAGTACAGCATAATAAAGCTGTTACTGGACTTGTCGCCCTTACCTTGAAGGCTTGACCCCTGCTACTAATGTAGCACCCCCCAGAAGCTCTGTAAACCTTACTCACACGCAGAAACACAACAACACCGAAGTGATTGTTATTTGGCTGCGGTCTTCTGTAAGGTTCACCAGTCGGGCTGCTCCAGTTCAATATGATCTATCTCTCTTTTTTATTAACGCACTTTTTCACTATTACCGCACCCATATACAAACTATCTGCATGACCCAAGGCTTGACTGGTAGATCATGCCCCTAGCATTAAGTCCACCTGTTATATTTATTTGTAAAATACAGTTTTGAAATAGAAAATAAATAAACAATTAACGAAGTTAACAGTTTTATTAACAGTGCCCTATGACCCGACCAAGGTTAAGACGAAGCTAGTAAAGTGACCACTCACCAGTCTCCTTCGGGGATGTTCTCCAGGCTCGGCTTGAAGCAGTAAGTGTGGTAGCCCTTGTCACAGCCGTCACACAGCAGCAGTTGGCCCTCGTTGTCCCCGCTGAGGCAGAACTGGCAGTTCTGTGGGTGACGCGACTGATCAAGTCGGTAAGTGAGATAGAGGAAAGATGAGTTGCGCTCGGAAGAAGTTAGGGCGATGTGAGAGGTTAGTTAGTTATTACACACAATTAAAAAAACTGTAGGGTCATATCCATACAAAGCTTTCAATCACTATTGTCAGTAGAAAACACTTATGACAGTTTGACGTTACTACAAAATTAATTTGAAAAAAGTTCTATTGTCATCCATACATAGCTTTCAATCACTATTGTCTTTTTGAAGTTGCTACAAAATACATTAGAAAAAATTTCTAGTGTCATATCCATACTAAGTTTTCAGTCACTATTGTCAGTTTTCAGTTGATGCACAATACATTAGAAATATTTTTTTAATGATAAATCTTAAATAAATAGATACATAAGTAGAGATAGATAGTTAGTTATAATTATAGTTAAATAGATTAATTCATTTGTGAATCTCTATTGCAGTGCCCCTACGGGGTGTCATGTGTCCAATGTACTCCCTAAATTGTAACACCTTATGTACCATGTGACTAGCAAATAAATAAATAAATAAAATGTTGTAGTGTCATATCCATAAAAAATTTTGAGGCACTATTGTCAGTTTTCAGTTGATGCATAATACGTTAGACAAATGTTCTAGTGTCATATCCATACAAAATTTTGAGTCATTATAGTCAGTTTTACGTTGCTTTAAAATACATTTGAAAAAAAAAATTATATATTGTTATATTCGTACAAAATTTTGAGTCACTATTGTCAGTTTTCCGTTGCCACTAAATGCATTTAAAAAAAATTCTAGTGTCAAATCCATACAAAATGTTTTACTAAGTTCTTTTTTATAAACAAATAAATGAAGAAAAGAAAGTTAGATAGGAAATTTTTTTTTAATAACTATTTATCGAAAAAAAACGATCGTTATTTTGACCCAGTCCGTTTCCTTATTGGCCCGGGACCATATTTAGAGTCCAGACAGCCCTAGTATATAGTAAGTTTGGGTCTCGGAGCGTAACTTACCGCCTTCATGATGCTCTTGTCCCAGGCCACTGCTGCCTCTAGGGCCTGGAGCAGCATCGCCAGCTGAGCTGAGGTGCTACATCGCGACACAGCCTCCCGCCAGGTGGCCAGACCACGCGATATGCCTTAAATGAACAACACACCTTACGTTAAAGTCGAGTCAAACAGCCAGCGTGTCATGGCGGGGCGGCGACGCGACGTTGAGCAGCATTAATGAACTAGTTATTATGAGAGACGCCATACAGCGCCGACGTATACCGTAGTGTTGCCGTCGATTCCATTATATATCGATTATTAATCTATTATGCGAAAGGGGCCAAAATAATCTAACAATCGATAGTATCGATAATATCGAATATAACGATACCTATCTTTATTTGACATAATCGATTAATCCATACTAATATTATAAATGCGAAAGTAACTCTGTCTGTCTGTCTGTCCGTCTGTTACTCTTTCACGCCTAAACGGCTGAACGGATTTTGATGAAATTTGGTATAGGTATACGTTAAATCTCAAGAACGGACATAAAATAAGGGGGGTATGGGGGTAATACCACCTTTGAAAGTTTATATGGAAAAATGTTTATTTTTGAAGTTAGAGATATGAAATTTGCACAAATATAGCTCGAAACTTGGATTAAAATATATACTACTTTTTGTTTCGAATATTAGGGGAGAAAGGGGTAAAACCGACCATGAAAGGATGTAGTCCACGCGAACGAAGTCGCGGGCACAGCTAGTTGATTATAATGCGTAGTCAAACACAATATAATCGATTATATCGATATCAAGTTTTTAAGCGATACTATCGATTATATCGATCTAAAATTAAATATCGATAGTATCGATTAGATCGATTTGTCGATATAATCGGTTGCGGGGTATCCGGCAAGTATACCGCCACGCCGGACGGGACGCCTCTGTATGGCGTCTCTCATAATAACTAGTACTTTACTGCTGCTCAACGTGGCGACGCCGCTCCACCGCGCCACGCCACGCCGGCTGTTTAACTTAACCTTTACAGTTATTAGATTACATAAGACACGTTACAGTATTAAATCCTGCCTATGAAAACGCGAAAGTTTATAAAAATGCAAAGATAAATAAATAATAAATATTCGACAACATCACATACATTGCTCCGATTCTATTTTATTTATTTATTTAAAAACTTTATTGCACAAAAAAAAGTACAAAAGGTGGACTTAATGCTAGGAGCATTCTCTACCAGTCAACCGTTGGGTCATGCAGATAGTACGTTTATGGGTGCGGTAACAGTAAAAATGTGAGTATGGATAACAACAAAATTAATAATCATAAATAGCAGAAAATTACACACGATTCTGTGGTAAGTAGCTTCAGCACTTGTGTTACAGAAATCAGACAACGACGGTACCACAAAACCCAGACCCGAGACAATGTAGAAAAGACCACATATTGACCCGACGCCAAAGTCCGACACGCTTGCCTCTTGGCTACGGAGGTCGGCAAAGAAGTGAAAGAAACGTTTTAAGCAAACAAAAACATTTCAATCGATTTTTTATGATTTTAATAGTGCTGTACGCCGCACTAGAGAACTTTGAATATTTAAAGAAACAAGCGGTTAGCTCAGTTGGTGCGAGCAGCACGCGCGATACGTGAAGGCCGTGGGTTCGATTCCCGCACCGCGAGGAGAGGTAATTTTTTTCTGATTCTTTAAAATATTAAAAAAAGAAATTCGTGAAATTAGAAGAAATTTAATATTTTCTACTAATTTCACGCAAAATATTCGGATTTGGTTGAAATTTGGTAGGAAGAGATATGACTCCGTAGCCGAGAGGCGAGCAATATGTTCTCCTTTGTTCACTGTTTATATTGCACTCCAAGATTGACCTCATCCCACTTGATGTTAAGATCTTAAGGGCGACACGTACAACATAATAAATCTGTTACTGGACTTGCCGCCCTTGAAGGCTTGACCCCTGCTACTAATGTAGCACCCTCCAGGAGCTCTGAAAACCTTACTGTTATTTGTTGTTGTTATTTGGTCTTCTTTAAAGTGGAGGTATTTCACCAGTCGGCTGCTCCAGTTCGAGCGATAAACGCTATGCCCTGCCTTTCTTAATACAGAATAGGAATCAACGTACCTTTAGTCTCGCTTGGACTATCGGAGTTCTGTGGCGATGGTGCAGACGAATTCCCATGCTCAGCTTGTAGGACGGCCCCGAGAGCAGCCTCCGCGGAGCTGAAACAAACGGATCATGCTTACAATATAACAAGAATTCGATTTTGTAAGAACATCCAAATATATATTATACTAGCGGACCCGACAGACTTCGTCCTGTCAAAAAGATTTGGAATGTGACTTGACTCTACATTTAAGTTTAGAAAACATTTGTACTGAAACAAAAAAAGTTTTTTTAGAGTTTCCCAGGCAATTGGCTACTTGACAGTGTTAACAATAAAATATGAAAAGTGTTAGATATGTTAGCTTATTAGTAAAGTAATAATTTTACATTTTTATTTTATAATTAAAAGCATAGTTAGTATTTTAATTTTGCAAAATAAATTTTACTTTTTTTATCTGTGGAACAAAAGAACCGAAACGGAAACCACCATTGCAATTCGGAAATGACAGCTGTCGGCGAAAAGAATTTATTTTAATGTGGCGAAACAATGATTATTTTACCGATTACATTGAATTATTGTGTCTTTAATCGTATTAAGAATTTATTGAAACATTTTCCGTTTATCTAAATGAAGTCGTTCCTATGCGTATCGGTTCGTTGTCTACAACGTTGACGTCATTATTTCAACAGTGACATGACTTGGCGTTTTTGCGCGCTTTTTAAATGTGTTACACAAAATCTTATTTTTCTCTGGTTATTTACATTTTTTCCAGATAAATCGAATTGCTTGGGATATAAAATGAACGGGCGCACATTTTGCAATACTTTTTCAAAAACTGTCAAGTAGCCAATTATTTGAATATTTCTCGCCGTAAAAACCATCCCTGGACTTTACCGAATAAAATATTTTGCAAATATTATTCTTGAGGAGGTGAATTTAGTATAAAAAGTCCTTTTATTTCAATTTACTCGAAACGAGACCTTATATTTTAAAGTAAAAAATAGGGGACAATGGAAAGCCGTATGTCAACAACCTTAAAGTTCAATATTACATCAATTAATTTAAAACACTGACTCCGAAAAGCTACATTTACTTGTTCTACTACTAATGTGTTCTAAAACAATTTGCTATGTGAAATGATCGAATACGGTAAATGCAATGAACGAAGAACACAAATTGAATGAATGATGAATGAATGAATGAACTATTGTACTACAAAGTGAAACCATCTATCTGTAAATAGAATGACGACGCAAAGTAACATGTACCATAAAACCTTTACTTATAAACGAAACCATTCCCATAGATCCACCATAATAAATAAATTAAATAATGCATGAAGACCCATAACGTCACCACGAGAAACTACTACCGTGCACTAGTATGACCACAAACATTCTAAAATGAACCTTAAATCGATCACATAAGAGCCCGTTTTTAAACATTGCCAGTGCCACAACAGCTATTAATATGCCTGCCGGCTAAATCTCACTTTACCTAGCGTACCTTTGTACCAAAGGCGGTTTGAGGTATCGCCTCTCTATGTGAGCTTCTAGAGAGGCCAGGCTCTGTCTGGCGAGCGCGACTAGTTCCGCGCCGCTGGCTTCGTCGGGGATGTCCTCGCGGGTCGCGCGCCAGCCCTTCACTTGCAAGGAGGCAGCCACGACGCGGTCTTCTAGCTGTTCCACCTAGAAAAGAAGAAAGAAATGTTTTTTTTTTATAGTAGCGCAGTATATTGGCTCCTCCCAGCCTGATGGTAAGCAAGAGAGGAACCCACATCGCGATGACAACGGATTTGATATCAAAATATCCTATCCGTTAGCATCGCCATACTGGCCCGCAAGATGTTTCTTCACGCTCCTTTTGAAGGAATCCATGTCAAAGGAAGGAGGAAACACATGAGCCGACAACGAGTTCCACTTCTTTATGGTCCGGCAAAGATAAGAGTTACCGAACTTTTTGGTTCGTGATGGAATATTTTCCACGGTGAAGCGATGACATCGTTGGCCGGCTCTTGTGGTTCTGTGTAGGAAATGTTTATTTTTGTTGGCTTATGTCCAAGAAAAATGTCCAATTGTCAAATCTAAATATAAAATAAAAGGAGAAACTGACTAAACTAAACGTAGGCACTTGAAATTTGGAAGGGACGTAGCTTGGGTACCGTAGAGGTACACTAAGAAAGGAATTCCCGAAATTCCCACGGTAACGGGAATTAGTGGGAAAATCCTTTTGTACGAAAAACCTAAACCGCTTAAGTTAGACGCTTTTTGGCATGCAGGTACCTTAGTAAACTTAAGGCTTAGTTGCAACAGGGTATTGCAAAATTCCCACGGGAATGGGAGTTAGCGGGAAAAACTGGAAAGTCTCAATTGTGAACGGGAATAAGTCCCTCGACTTACATACGAGGTATAACATGGTATTACTGTATTAATTACTTACGTCCATCAATAGTTGCATGCTTATTCGCCTAGCAGTGCTTGCAGAGAAAGAATTTGGTGCATCTGGACTTGGGTAGCCGGATCCTTGCGCTATCACGCGGTCCAAGTGGGATATCGACAACTCCGTGCCTAGGATATCTCCTTTTTCTATGTAGATCTGTAACAGAGGTATAATATGAGCAGGTTCCATTTCATTTGGAAGTTGTTAATAAACAGGTACCAGGTACCAGGCTCGCATAATGGGCTAGGAGGTCATCTGAACGAACACCATCCCTTTGAAGCCGGAGCTACAATGACAGTAGGGGACACAAGGATAAATAAAATGGCAGTAGCTCTATTGGAATTACCAGACTTGCGATGGGGAGATACTAAGGCCACATAACGCGCTAGGAGGTCTCTCTTCAGCATCTTCTTCGAACTGCTACCTATGAAGGCGGTACAATAATAATATGGTTGTGTAGGTCAGACAGGTCTCTCCATTGCAATAACCAAGAATCGCTGCTATCAAGTACCAGGGCTACATAACGTGGTCTTCCTTCAGCATCTTCGAAGCCAGAGCTACAATGACTGGAGGTCATACAGCAGTCGCTCCATTATCGCCGTTACCAGGACAGCAGGACGCGCGAGGAGGTCTCACCTTGTTGTTGGCGGTGGGCACGTGCTGCACGAAGGCGGCGTGCAGCTCGCGCTCGCGCACGCCGCGCGGGTGCAGCGCCTCCATCAGCTCCTTCAGCTGCTCCGGCTCCGTGATGCGCCACCAGCCGTGTCTGAGGACAACGATAGTAGGTTAATGCTGCCCTGATATTCATCCTAGACCAGGAACAACCAGGGGGGCGTGAGTGGCAAACAGGCAAGAAAAAAACAAAAAAATAATGACAAATAACATCTGATTTACACGCATAAAAGTAATTGTTGCGGTTATGAGGGATCACGGAAGGAAAAGATTTATAAAAATAATATTTATGAAAAATAGTGTGTGTTATTTATTTATTATTTATTATTATTATATAAGGTAATACCCGGCGGTGGTACCTGTTCACAAGCATGACGTAAGTGCCAGCCATCGCTACACTCAAACATATTGTTACGCGCCACGATTTATGTTTTTACCGAACAGCGCCATCTAGTTTCGAATGGCGGAACTAATAGAGTATACTCGAACATTCTAGTAGTTTCTACAAAGGAAGTTTCTAGAACTATGGTCAGTCGGGGCCGGAATGTGCACATTCTGGATATTTGTACGAGAACAATCTGCGGCACTATATAAGGCCGGGACTGGCCGCGACCGGGGTAGTCTTGAATAAACGATACAGGTAGGAAGCTCGTAACAACACTGAAGGGAATGTAACGCCATACAGCGCCACGATTTCATCCTCACCTAAGCTCCTTCGGTACGAAATTCCCTTCAACTCTCTGCGGCAGCCCACGTCGCTTACACAGCTCCAGCTGATCCAACTCCTCGGGTGACATTTGTATTGGTGGTGGACTGTCACAGGTGACGTAGGTTGACAGGGCGTTGAAGTTGAGCAGTCCCAAACTAGTCAGACTATGGGCTTTCGCCTTTTGCGTCGCTAAGTCGTGCTTGAGGGCGTCCGCTTGAAGCTCCTTTTCTAAATCGTTGTCCTAAAACAAAAGCGGTTTTTAAAAATAGAAAGAAAGAAAGAGGAGTTCCTTAAAATTTCAATTTAAGTATTTTCAATAACTAATAATGGCAGCCATATTTGATTTGGTAGTAGTGCGCAGCATTCTGCTACTCAAGCCCTTTTATGTCATACCTTTATTGAGGGAGTTGTGACAAAAAAAATTAGGAAATCTGTCTTTTTCTGGCAGCGGCCATATTGGATTTGAAATTTGTCATTATGAATATATTGTGCTGGTCAAGCCCTTTTATATGATAACCCCCGACGCAAAAACGACGGGGTATTATAAGTTTGACGTGTTTGTGTGTGTGTTCTCACACTATGTACCCAACTTCAGTTCAAAGATATTTATTCTCATTAAGACATTGTCACTTACATGAGAACTTATAACTAAAAGATATATATCTATATATTTGTGAGTTAATATATTAGGTACAGATTTCACCTTAGGACTTCAGTGAGCGAGATGACAAATCTTTATTTTACTAATTATCATTTTTTTTAATGTATTTAACTAATTTAGACTTATACACAGCTAAAGATTCTGCATTTTTTGATTCTGTATATTTGGTTTATTGTATATAACTTCCCACCAAACGACACTACTAGCTTTTAAGGATAAGGGCAGACTTTCATTTCTGTTATAAAGGTCGTTCCTAGTACCGGCATAATTTTCTCGTGAGAAATACGTAAGTTATAACAAAAAAATTAAATTGATGTTCCATGCGAAACAAAGAGAAACAAATAATGTCTATGGCATCGCAGCTCCGGAACAAATGAACTGATTTTCATTTTTTGTTTGAAAGATGAATAAGTCGGGAGTGTTCTTAGCTGTTGTGTGTATGTTTGATAAAAATAGATCCAAGATGGCCGCAGTCACAGAATTATGGATTGCATGTTTTCCACAACTCCCATAAAATGGGTATTATATAAAACGGCTTGACTAGCAGAATATATTCATAATGATAAAATTCAAATCCAACATGGCCGCCGCCAGAAAATTACGGATTTCCTAATATTTTTTATCACAACTCCCTCAATATAGGTAACAAATAAAAGGGTTTTTTTACACTTATTTGTGACGGTTTTTTTTATTTTCATTTTAATACATAAAAGAAAATTCTAATGGCCTCACCTGGTCCATAGGTTCACTGACTGTCCCAGATGTGGGCGCATCCAACACAGTTTGAGCGAGCCCCGACATAGTGAGGCTAGAATCCGCATACACCCCGCACGCCGGCACTTGAACGGTGGTCACCATACTGTTTAGCGTGAACAGGCTCGGGTCGTTCAGGAGGTGGAGATTGTTGGACACGTCCCATTTATGGCCTGATAACAAGGTTATAGGCAAATATAGCATTATATTACGTAAGTCATAAAGGGATTATCCTAGTATGGACACCGGTCTCTCACAAATGTAGCATAAATCTAATTAGTGACACAGGACTCTCACAAAAGTAGTGTAAATCCAATTAGTGACACAGGTTTTTCACAAAAGTATTGTAAATCCAATTAGTGACAGTGACATATTATAAACGCAAAAATTTTTAAGAATCCATGGATATCTGGATGTATGTTAGTTGCACTTTATAAAAATATCTACGTTACAAATAGTTCACAAAGTATCCGATTTCCTTTTCATAAACATTAAGAAACAACAGAATAATTCTCACCTTGACAAAGAATAACTTCGGCGCACGTATGTTCATTATCGCAATACTTCGGCAAATCAGACTTATCAGTCGGCTCATTAATGTTATTCAAAAACGAGCTCTCGTGCCTTAGAATAGAGAACCATTTCCCTTCCAGCATTCTAGCGTACAAGTGCGCATGGGCGGAATCAGGTTCCATTATTTCTTTCTTCACTTCCATCGGTTCTTTTTCGTCTTTTATTTCGGCTTCGGCCTTTTTCGCTGCGTCTAGTTGGGACGAAACTGCTTCTGCTAGCTTCCGTAGCTCTTCGAGATTGTTGACCAGCTGATCTTTGGACTCTTCGGGCTCCACATCTTCAGTCTTCACCAGATTCTCTACTTTGACTATCTCTTGCGGCTTATCGACAGGCTCAGCCTGGAAATAAAAATAAATATCAATCGTTGCTCTAGTTCCGTGAGTAACTAAAGCACTCGTGTTACACAAATCAGTAACAACGAAACCACAACACCCAGACTAGTGAACCTCACAGATATGGGCGGAGTATATTGCGGTACATGAAATCGTAATCATAATCAATTAATTTATTCATGTTGGTTACAAGTAACACTTATGCATCGTCAAAATGAATATGAACCAAAATTAAAGCTACAGCCGGTTCGGAGCCTAATACTACCGAAAACAATGCAATTTAATTAGAAAATCAAATTGGATTCGTAATGTGTCATTTTTGACACATATATACTACTAGCGGCCGCCCGCGACTTCGTCCGCATGGATTTCGGTTTCCATACAAACTTTCACCCCCCTTTTCAACCCCGCACGCAACGGAAGCCCCCAAGGATGAATAATTTTCCCCGTTTTTTTCACATTTTCCATTATTTCTTCGCTCCTAATAGTTGCAGCGTGATGTTATATAGCCTAAAGCCTTCCTCGATAAATGGTCTATTCAACACAAAAATATTTTTTCAATACGAACCAGTCGTTCCTGAGATTAGCGCGTTCAAACAAACAAACAAACAAACTCTTCAGCTTTATAATATTAGTATAGATCCGTTTTTCTACGAGTCGGTAATTCGATTTTTTCCTTATCAGCTATCCTCAGTCGTCTATCGGTCGTTTAAAACTTAGGACTCGTATAATTTATTACTATCCGAACATAAAACGGATCGTTTTTCAAATATTAGAACCAGGCATTTATGATGCTGTGGGAAACTCGCCTCAGCCATAACCAATACAAATGTAGTTCTTGGTCCTGCCCTTATATTATTTCTAAATATACTGCCTAGTTAAACAGTTCTCACCTGTGTGGCATACATAGGCTTATGCGTGGGTTTTTGCACAAGAAATGCGGTGGGGATGGAGTCTTCAATGTCCAGCATATCTTCCTCTTCGTTGTTCTGTTTCTGCTGGATGTACTTCTCTTCCATTTTTATTGAGGAGCCTGGGAAGAATATCTTTTAATGGGTGATCGCAAAATAAAGGTATTTGTATATATCGTGGCGCAATTGCTAAAGGTACTTGGGATCAACTCAATTAATTCTATTTTTATATTATCTCTAGTAGGACTGGTGGATATTTCGCAAAGTTACCAGGCATGCATGACAAGTGGGGAGGTGTTAGCTTTACCATCGACCTGGGAAAAGCGAACTTGTAACGATTACCACGGACGAGAAACAATCATGTGATGAACATCGAATTTCTGTGTCTGGGTGTACCTATAAAAAGTATTTCAATATGTATCGTAGTACCACAATTGGCTTTCATAACATAAGTGCTTGAGCTACTTACTTCAATTAATTTAAATGTAAATGATTGTTATTATTTGTAGTACGATGAGTGGGTATTTCGCAAAAGTACCAGAAACACATGACCAGTGCGGAGGTCCTACCTTCGACTTTACAAGCGCCGCCGTGCTTCACGTTCCATCATTATAATCAATTCTCACGCACGAGAAACATAAAAAGACTAGCTTTTGCCCGCGACTTCGTCCGCGTGGCGTGTTATTGTGTCATTTCAGTATTTTTCTCGGTGTGTGTCGAATGTAAATAATAATGAATGTTGCATTCAAAAATATTAAAAAGTTTTTTTTTTTTTGAGAAAATACATTAAAAAACAACATAACAATTATTCTGAATCTGGCGCTAGTGCAGTATTTTTTCATGAAAAAGATGTTTCCCATTCCCATGAAGCTGTACATTTGCTAAGATACCCATATACTAAAAAATTTCAAGCCTCTAACTCGCGGTACAAAAGTTTTTCCCGCTATTCCCGTTCCCATGGGAATTTTGGAAAATCCAATCATGACTTAACTTTGCATTCACTAAGGTATATGCATGTCAAATTTCAATCATCTAACTTACGCGGTTTAGATTTTTTCATACAAAAGTTTTTTCCCGCTAACTCCCGTTCCCGTGGGAATTTCTCAAAATACAGCCATAACTAAACTTTATATTTACTAAGGTACCTGCATGCCAAATTTCAAGCGTCTAACTTAAGCGGTTTAGATTTTTCATACAAAAGGATTTTCCCGCTAATTCCCGTTCCCGTGGGAATTTCGGGAATTCCTTTCTTAGTGCACCCCTACGGTACCTAAGCTACGTCCCTTCCAAATTTCAAGTGCCTACGTTTAGCCGTTTGGGCTGTGCGTTGATATGTCAGTCAGTCAGTCAGTCAGTTTCTCCTTTTATATATATAGATTATGCAAGCATATTATCTGTAGTAGGATGTGGTTATTCGGCACAAGTACCAGGAACACATGACTACTGTGGAGGTCCTACCTTCGACCTTACAAGCGCCGTGCTTCACATTCGGCTCGTACTTGATGATCTGCGTGTGGTCGCTCAAGTTCAGCTCCGACTTGATGCTCTTCAGCTCCAGTTCGCTCTTGAGGGCTTCTTCCTTGAGGGCTTGAGCCTCCGTTTCGGGGTCCACTCGGTCTTCAGGTGTCGTTGGCGGCTCTTTCTTCTCTTTCGCCCCTGTTGAACGAGTTAGAATAAATTTAAATCGTACTACTCAGTCCGCGATGGAATACTGATTTAGCTATAGTGACTTCGTTGACGATTTTTGGGATAATAAGTATCCTATATGTTAATCTACTATACTATCTGTCTTCCTACCAAATTTCATAGAAATTCCTTCAGTAATTATTGCGTCGACGAGTCTTTTGATTCTTCAAAATTGTTTCAATGTGTAAATTACATCAAAATTTATGAATCACTAAATCTAATAATAAAAATGAAACCTTATCCCACCTGATATTAAGTGGTAATGAGGTCCTATCTTAAGAGCGACAAGTACAGCATAATGAAGCTGTTACTGGGCTTGCACCCCACAGGAGCTCTCGAAACCTTACTGTGTGAGTGCAAGAACACAATAACACAGAAGTGATTGACAGAACTCTTCGTTAACGAAAAAAATCGGAGGCTTAGATACTTTTATAAAACCTCTTCAAATGAAAACGCTCTTCAGCCAGTACTCACCCCTCTTCTTCGTCCTCCCAGTATCAGGTTTGACCTCCGGCTTAGCACCAGCCTCCAGTCCCTGGTGGTACTGCATGATCTCAGGCTGAGCTGACTCCAGAGCTTCCACGAATATACCACCACACTTGCCGAGCGACCAGTAGCGGCGCCAATACCTGGAAAAAGGTTTACCATGTTGTCTCGGGTCTGGGTGTTGTAGTAATGTCGTTTTTTAACGGGGTTAACTATCCCGAGCTGGGCCGCGGAGAGCAGATGTCCTTCAGCGGCTAGATCGCGAAGGTAGAGGTGGATTGCGGAGGAAGAGGAGGACCTCAGTGTATTTTTGCCGGCCTCTAGTTAACGAAAAAAACATGGAAGAATTCCAGTGTTACATACTGCACCAATATCGCCGGTCAGCGTTAACCTCATTTCATAATGCCTACACGAGTGACCCGACATGAGGTGCCGACACAGCACAACGTGCATCGCCGAACATCGATTGCGGCCACACGGAAAATCATCACTTTTGTTTACACCATCGAGCAATAGTCATATCCATTAGACGTAATTTATAACATTGTAATTCTTTTAATTAAATTCATTTTAATAAATTTTGTATTTTTGTGCGTCCTCCGGCCGTAGCCTTCGTACTAACTTCACGTCATACTAACTTCAATCGAATATCAGCACCAAAACACACACAAATGTAAAACAAACAAGACAATAGATACGCAATATAGTAATAAAGTATCGACACTTGAAAAACAACTTTAAGGCTAATGTGTTTAGGTCGACAATTAGACAGGGTTCGTTAGTTACTTTATTTAATGGGATGGAATACGCGCTGTGATTGGTCCGCGCCTGTGACTCGCTGCGTCCTTGAAAAGGATATATGTACAGTCACTAGCTCACTTTCTCAAGCCCACCGTGCCTTACTTTTCGTGGTGCCTTTTTTAAGTGTAAGAAATGCTTTTATGTTTTTTCGTTCACTGCCGGCCTCCATGTAAATAAATAAGTGCGCCAGCCAACCACATCAATTGCCTGGTCTCAAACGAAGGTTATCCCTTGTACTATGAGTACCAGACGACGGATACTAACTGGAGGCGTCATCCCAGCACACCCAGGCCCAAGATCCGGATGGCAACTGCCTAGCGCGTCCAAACAAACTGTTCAGTTTTATAATATTAGTATGTTTGTGTGCAGCCTTTACTTTATGAACTTTGTACCTTGTCACATTAAGTCACTGTCTATCTGACTTGCTTAGTTACGCGAAGTTTTGGTATGACAAGGTATTAAGGTGTGAAGTAATGATAGTCTATACCTGTCCTGGCCGTAGCAGGTGGCGCGCAGGGCGTGCGAGCCGGCCGCGAGCTGCTGCAGCTGCTGCTCCGACTGACGCATCAGCTTGTCCAGCTTGCGGGACAGCTCCTCAGACGAGAGGTTCTTGTCTTCGTCCTGAGAATATAAACATTTGATTACGATACCCTATCTGGGTTGGCGAACCAATGGCACGCGTGCCATTGATGGCACGCGACACAATATTTTGGGCACGTCGCAGAATTGGCTACTTGACAGTGTTAACAATAAAATATGAAAAGTGTTAGATACGTTAGCTTATTAGTTAAGTAATATTTTTTCTTTTTTATTTTTTAATTAAAAGCATAGTTAGTATTTTATTTTTGCAAAATAAATTTTACTTTTTTTATCTGTGGAACAAAAGAACCGAAATGGAAACCACCATTGCAATTCGGAAATGACAGCTGTCGGCGAAAATTATTTATTTTAATGTGACGAAACAATGATTATTTTACCGATTAAATTGAATTATTGTGTCTCTAATCGTATTAAGAATTTATTGAAACATTTTCCGTTTATCTAAATTAAGTCGTTCCTATGCGTATCGGTTCGTTGTCTAGGACGTTGACGTCATAATTGCAACAGTGACGATACTTGGCGTTTTCGCGCGCTTTTTAAATGTGTTACACAAAATTTGATTTTTCTCTGGTTATTTACATTTTTTCCAGATAAATCGAATTGCTTGGGATATAAAATGAACGGGCGCACATTTTACAATACTTTTTCAAAAACTGTCAAGTAGCCAATTAGGTATTTTAGGACGATCGAACGCGCTGATTGATTTCCAATCTAGTTCAATATGGATTCAGAAATTTATTGAAACAAGGAAAGAGTTGGAATTAATTAAAACAGAAAGATTGACAAGTAATTTAAGTAAAAATGCTAATAATAAAATTCTGGAAACATGCGTTACCAGACACATTTAACTCTTTGAAGAAGCTGGCTCATGCTATTTTAACCATGTTTTCATCTACCTATGCTTGTGAGTCATTATTTTCAGAGATGAATAACATTAAAAACTCGGTTAGAAACCGTTTGGCAGATGAATCTAGTTCAGCATGCATTTTGCTAAAAGTAACATCTTACAACCCTAACATAAATTTATTGGTCATCTAACCTGCAGCAACAGAAGTCACACAAATTTTACTGAAATTTAATTTATGCGTGTAAAAAAAAACATACCAAAATGTACCTCTTTTGCTTACTTTATTTAATAAAAAGTTTTGATAGTATTTATAATTATTATTTTCCAAATAATCAGAAAGTCAAAATTATTTGATGGCACGTGAATGACCCCATTAAACTTTTTTTGAGAAAAAATGGCACGTTGTTGCATAAAGGTTCGCCTACCCTGCCCTATGCCCTGCAGCAGCTTCTATTTCCAGTTGTTACCACATGAATTGCCACCGGTGGCAAGTGGGAATGAAAAATAAATTCTTCTAAAATTGAGTCTACTTTTTTTCTAGCGTATAACGTCTTGCCGCGTGTTTTTTTCCAAATTTTATTACCTTTTAAAACTTTCCTGGAGCTCCACAATTGGCCAAATCGGTTTAACCGTTGTCGATATTTAGCGAGAGTAACGAACAGCGATTCATTCTATATTTAAGAAATATCATTGAAGAATATTTTTTATTCTTTAAATAAAACAAAAGAAAATATATTTCATTCATTTTTTTCTTTTTTTTAAGAGAGAAACATCGATTACTTAAAAATCTATTTATTCCCTCCAAGTCACATCTTTAGATCTAATTGACGCCTACGCTCAATTTTTGATTTATGATTGGCCTTGGCGTTCAATTGGCTGGCTGATTCATGTACAACCGAGAATCTAGTACAAGGAAAAGAATATTTTGTGTTTCCTTCTTCCTTTGACATGGATTCCTTCAAAAGAAGCGTGAAGAAACATCTTGCGGGCCAGTATGGCGATGCTAACGGATAGGATATTACGGTATCAAATCCGTTATCATCGCGATGTGGGTTCCTCTCTTGCTTACCATCAGGCTGGGAGGAGCCAATATACTGCGCTACTATAAAAAAAATTGAATTCCTTAATACCTCCTCAGGCTGCGTGCCTTCGCTCTCCAAATCGCTAAGCATAGTATCGCAGTCTCCCATCACGCTGTCCTTGTCCAACTTGGAAGCATCCGCCGGGGAACATTCCTCCTTATTGTTATTCAGTATCTCCTTCGTTTTCATTGTATGTGAAAGATCCTTTATGGGCGAGAGTTCTTTGTCACTCTCTTCAGGCTGGTCGGGGGAATGTGGTTTTTCGTCTGCTTCCGGTGTGGGGGAGTCCCCCTTTTTGGGCGTGCTCTTCTCGGAGGGGGGTTGTTCTGTGAATAGGAACGTTCAAATAAGCACTCAGATATGTATAACGCCTTTTCAATGGATGGTAAGTGATATTGTCAAAAGAAGACCAGGTTTTTTTATACACAATACTCCAATCATAATAACATTTTTTTAAAGTTTGATGTTTTCGTATCTTGGATTTGAACTTGGATCTGAAATCTTTACAATATTTAAGACAAGACAGAACCTAAACAAAAAGTATGCCAGCGATGACCCGCTATCGGGTCGAGTCCCGGCAAAATTTTATGTTGGTACCGCTCTGCTGCAGAAATTATGTTAGTACAGCTGGTGCAGAATATTATGTTGGTACTACTGCTGCAGAAATTATGTTGGTACTACTGCTGCATAAATTATGTTGGTACTACTGCTACAGAAATTATGTTGGTACTACTGCTGCAGAAATTATGTTAGTACCGCTGGTGCAGAATATTATGTTGGTACAACTGCTGCAGAAAATTAGATATGTTGGTACAACTGCTGCATAAATTATGTTGGTACTACGGCTGCAGACTATTATGTTGGTACCTTCGTCCTGAGCGTGCGGCGAGGCGCGGCTGAGATTGGCGGTACTCTCCTCGACCAATCGCTGCATTCTCTCCAACGCTAATGCTTGCTGCTTCTCCGCCTGTTCGGCGCGAAGCTTCCGCTGGTGTAGCACTCGGACTCTGGAAAAATAAATATAATTAAAATTACTATCTACAATTACTATCCAGTACTTTCAACGTGAAAGTTTGACAGACAGACAGATAAGCTAATATATTATCTCACACTTTTCATATTTTATTGTTAACACTGTCAAGTCACTGTCACTCAGCGAGCTAAGGAGAGGTCTATGCTTGGCATTTCTCTACGTGACCGAATCAGGAATATGAAATATTTTGCCGCGAATTCAGAAAAATAGTCATTTTTTTTAAATCCGCGAATACTAAAAACGCGAATGCGGAAACCGTGAAAATGGAGCTTTTACTGTATTGGTAATGATAACTCACTTTCTAATCTTCATGTCCATGAGGTATCGCTCCTTCTTCAGCTGGTTGAGGTGTTCCAGTGAACCGTCCACTTGCCGCAGAACTGACTTGTTCTGTAGTAGCTCATCACATATGAAAGATAGTATTCGAGCTTTGGTCGTCGCGTTCAATGCTAAGAACGGCTTGTCACGGAGAGCCTCTGCGAATAGAAGATTGTCAAATTGAGTAAACTACCGCCGTGTTCGGAATGTTGATTACTATCGAGAAGTACCAGCAAGAAACTAAATACACCCCCCCCCCCCCTAAAATACAGTTTAAATAAAAAAACATAGATTTTTATCATATTATAATTAGATATTTCTTTAAGGTTAAGGGCGCCATTCTTTTTTACGACACGATTGTACTTTACCAAATATCGTTTACCATAAACATAAATACTTGTAATATACTACTACAATGCATCCCATAATCGTGACTTTTTTTGGACCCCTTGGAGCGTCGCCTGACTAATGGACGGCCCCATAAGAATAAAAATTGTGCTCTAACCGTTTACCTAACCCCGTTAATCATCGTACCTGACAGCTTGTAGGTGGCGTTGTTGTGCAGATGCTCGTAGTAAGCAGAGTTCTTGGAGTGGGCGCTGGTGTGCTGCATCTCAGCTTCGGTCTGGTGGTGATCCGCTACCCTCCGCTCGCGTTCCCTCTCAGCTGTTAAACCTGCAAACGGAGAACTTAGCTATAGCACGTCACATGATATCACCCTTATGTCGTCCGTATAAGAACTAATATCAAACTGCAACGCAAACATAAGCTTTCAAGGGCGGTATTACCCCCATACCCCTCTTTTTTATATTACACTTCAAGATTGACCTCAGCCCACCTGATGTTAAGTGGTAATGAGGTCCTAGCTTAAGGGCGACAAGTACAGCATAATAAAGCTGTTACTGGACTTGTCGCCCTCACCTCGAAGGCTTGACCCCTGCTACTAATGTAGCACCCCCCAGGAGCTCTGGAACTTTACTCACACGCAGGAACACAACAACACAGAAGTGATTGTTATTTGGCTGCGGTCTTCTGTAAGGTGGAGGTCATTCACCAGTCGGGCTGCTCCAGTTCGAGCGATAAATCGCAATGACCTACCTCTCTTATCCCTTATTTCGAAACAAAAAGTAGCCTATGTCCGTTTTAGAGGTTCTACAGACAGATACAGTAACTTTTACTTTCATTTATAACTCAAACTCAAACTCAAATATTTCTTTATTCAAGTAGGTTACATGTAACACTTTTGAATCGTCATTGAATACAATGCAAAGTGATTTTACTTCCGGTTCGGAACGTATATCTACCGAGAAGACACCGGTAAGAAACTCAGCAGATAAGTTACAGTAGCAGTATCTAACTTATAGCTATGTGTAGAACAGTTTGGACCAAGTCATATAGTTTTATTTTGATGAGTGAAAAAAGCATTAAGTATTATTTTATTTTAGGAGGTAAGCTGGAGCAGACCAGTCCCCAAAGGTGGCACCTGTTCACAAGCATGACGTATGTGCCAGCCATCGCTTCACTCACTTCCATATTGAAGGGAATGTAATAATATTAGTATGGATTAAGTATTTCTACTAAACTCACCAGTCAATGCCTTCACCTCTCCCGTGGCGTTGGCATACAAGTATATCCTCAGTATTTCGCTTAGGTTCGCCGGCGTGATGTCTCCCATCCTGATGGCGTGGCCCAGCAGTGTCGTGTGCCTCCCCGGGTGGGGAATACCGGGGTCCTCTGTGAATTTTAAAATAATGATCAATTATACACCAAACAAATTCCTAATAATTGGAAAGGCGTATAAAGGCGACGTTATATAGTTATTAATGTATTTAGTTTTAAATTTATTATTATACACGCTCGTACACACACATACACACATACACGCTCGCACACACACATACATTAAACAATCACACGTGCATATATTTACACGCGCCATCGTTTTAACCTTTTGTTTTGATTTTTTTAATTTTGCAATTAAAGCTGTTTGCATAAAGTTAGCCAGCCAGCACTACCCCATGCTCTCAAACTACATCCCAGAGCTCCTGGAAAGGTTGAAAACCAGCGCAGACAGGGAGTTCGGCTCCGTGTCTGCATTAGCTGAACCATTTCCTTTTGTCTTCCTGTGTAGTAGATAAGTAAGATAGTTTAAGTAGAAATGATGTAGTAGTTTAAGGAAAAAGACAATAAACAATTTTTATTTTTTTATTTTATTTTATTATGTCCCTATATTCAAGTTATTTATGAAGATTTTTTTTTATATTGCATACTTCAAGATTGACCTAATCCCACCTGATGTTAAGTGGTAATGAGGTCCTTTTTTTTTTTTTTTTTTTTTTTTTTTTTTTTTTTTTTTTTTTTTTTTTTTTTGACGGGGGGAAATGCCTTGATGCACCGTACCGCCACCCGAGGGAGGGTGACGGCGTGTGTGGGACTCCCTGCCCTGAAAAGAGCAAGACTACCCACTAAAACCCCCCGATTGGACCTTCATCGCCTTAGTGGCGGTGTTATGGGAGATCGGCTAAGCCTTGACTTCCACAACACCGCCGGCGAAATAGCCGCTTATGCAGCTCCGTCTACTCCCCCCACAGTGTTCGGGGGGAGACTGGGGATGACCGGTCCAACGGAACCATCCCCACCTCGCAGTGGGGACCGGTGCAATGCCAGCTGAGGTGCCCTCACACCATCAGCCGGCCGGTCCCCACGCGGTAGCTGGGCGCGGTCGTATTGCCGCCGCGCCCTCAGCCGCCTTCTTCGGCGGCAGGCGGGAGCGGCTGGGTCGTCCTCCCGCTCCCGCTCTGCGGCCTCCTTCTGCGACATGACGTCTTCGCAGAAGGAGGCCATCCCGTCCCATGCCGTCTCACTCCCGAGCATAGCCTCGACTATGCTGGGGAGTGAGAGATTCGGCCCCACCAGAGCACGCAAAGTCGCGCGCTGCGCGTCAAATGTGGGGCACACCTGCAGTGTGTGCCCCGCTGTGTCCTCCGCCGCGCCACAATTGGAGCACGACGGAGACTGCTCCCGACCAATACGGTGCAGGTACCGCCCAAAACAGCCATGGCCGGACAGCACCTGCACCAAGCGGAACGTCAGGAATCCCGACTTGCGCTCGAGCCAGCGATTTATTGCTGGCTCGAGCGCATCTAGGGTCCACCGACCCGACGGAGTCACCAATAAGGACTCCGCCCAACGCCGGACCACCTCTTCCTGCGCCTCCCGGCGCACACGTGACAGGTCCTCCGGGTAAAAACGTTCCCCGGAGGCCTTTCTTAGGGCCAGCCATTGATAGGCCCTCGCCATCGCCCAGGCCTCCAACTCCCAGGGTGGCGTCCCAGCGAGTGCGCACGCTGCGTCAAACCCAACAGAGCGATAGGCTCTACACACTCGCTGGGCAATGGCTCGCTGGGGGCGCCGCAGAAGCCTCTGGTTCTCCCGAATGTGGAGGGAGTCGGCCCAGATGGGCGAGCCGTACAGGGCCATGCTGCGCAAAATGCCAGCGTAAAGTCGCCGGCATTTGGCCCTAGGACCCCCCACATTGGGGAGAAGCCACGCCAAAGAACCCGCCGCCTTGATGAGGCGCGGAGATAATGCAGCAAAGTGCGGCCCAAAAGACCAGCGATGGTCTAAAATGAGGCCCAGGTATTTCATCTGGGCCCCAACCACCACCCTGACGCCCCCGACGACGATGTACGCGCCGGAAAACAATCTTTGCCGAGGCCCCGGAAAAAATATGGCCTCGGTCTTATTAAAAGCCACTGTAAGGCCCAAGAGGGCAATGCGTCTGGCAATTAAATTGCCACCGGCCTCTGCCAGGCGAGCTGCGGCGCCAAAATCCCTCTCCCGGGCAGTAACAAGTGTGTCGTCTGCGTAGCAAAAAACGTTCATGCCCGAGAGGAGGGAGCCACGCAAAAGCCAGTCGTATCCGATGTTCCACAGAAGGGGCCCCAAAACAGACCCCTGTGGAACACCGGAACGCGCGCGGAAACGACGCAGGATGTTGTTGGCACCGACGCAGACAATTTCCCTGTCGAGAAAATAGTTCTCGATCAGGGCCATCAAATAGGAGGGCACTCCGTGATAGCGGAGTGCCTCCAAAATTGTAGAGTGGGGGAGGGTATTAAAAGCGTTGGCTATGTCAAAAGAGACAGCCAACACACCCTCCCCCCTCTCCCTAGACTCTAAAACGAGGGATTTCAGATCGGACAGGGCGTCAATAGTGGACCGCCCTGCCCGGAAACCGTACTGCCTGTTCGACAGGTCTGGACCGACGGAACGAAGGTGGTCCTTCAGGCGCCTGGCCACAATTCGCTCGAACAGCTTCCCGACTTCGTCGAGAAGCACTATGGGCCGGTACGCCGATGGCGAGTCCGCCGGTCTGCCCTCTTTCCGAAGGAGACAAAGCTGCCCCTCCTTCCAAGGTTTAGGGAACTGGCCGACTCGGAAGCACGAGTCGAACAGCTCCCTAAACTTCTGCTCCATCAAAACTGCGCCGAGGGCGACGAGCTTCGCCGGAACCCCATCCGGACCAGGGGCCGTCTTTTTGGCACGAAGGCAGATTGCCGCCGTGCCGAACTCCTCCTCAGTGATTTGCGGGGCCTCGTACGGAGCAGTTGCAGGCTCCTGCTCTGAAAAGGCACTCATAGCCGGCGGGACGAAGCCAGGGCTGCTGTCCGGGAACAAAGCCCGGACGACGCTGTCGAGTAGCCCTGGCTCGAGGGTCTCTGTAAGTGGGGGACCTATGGGGCGCAACTTGTTTCGTGCGGCCCGGTACGGTCTCCCCCACGGATCTTGGTCGAGACCCTCGAGCATTTCGGCGCGTGCGGAATCCTTGGCGGCTCCTATGGCCACCTTGAGTGCCTTCTTCGCATCTACATAGGCTCCGTAGAGGGAGGCCTCGTTCTCGAGGTCCCGACGAGCGCGGCGCCTACTTCTGGTGTAGGCCCGCCGTGCAGCCACGCAGACAGCTCGAAGTTCGGCGAGCTCTTCCGACCACCAGAAGCAGGCGCGTCGGGGAGGTGGACGACGGGACCGAGGCATGCTAGAGTCGCATACCTCGGTCAGGAAACCTCGAAGAACGACCGCGGAAGAGTTCACGTCGGGACCAGATAAGGGAGGCGAGAACCAGTCTTGCAGAAAGGCCGCCTCCCTTGCAACTGCCTTGTCCAGGCGGGACAGTGCCCACCTGGGAAAAGGCGACGACCTAGGCGAAATTGGTGAAGCCTGCTGAGGGGCACCGGAGACCACCCCGAACCGGATAAATTTGTGGTCCGAGAGTGTCTCGGACCGGTCCACCCTCCAGTTGTGGACGCGTGCGGCGAGTGCAGGGGTGGCGAACGTTAGGTCCACCACAGACCCCCCTTGCTGCCGCACACAGGTCTGGACTGCGCCCCGATTTAGGAGGCAAAGGCTGGACGAAGCGGCCCAAAGCTCCACCAGCTGCCCCCGTCGGTTGCATGAAGCAACCACATTCCCCCAAGACGCCGCCTTGGCATTGAAGTCCCCCAGAATAAGAACTTGATGTCCAGCAGAAACGGCCCGCTGAACAGCTCCCTGCAGGAGACCCAAAAACGCCTCGAAGTCCACAAGCGGGCGACTTGGGGAAAAGTAAACCCCCACAACGACTGTGTTGCCCCACAAACAAGCGACGAAACCCGATCCCCTCTCCACAAGAGATAGAGGGGGAGACGTGGACGTATGTCGCCTGAAAATTGCGACTGTACCGGTCTGGTCCCCGTGCCTGGTAATGAGGTCCTAGCTTAAGGGCGACAAGTACAGCATAATAAAGTTGTTACTGCACTTCTCACCCTTACCTTGAAGGCTTGACCCCTGCTACTAATGTTACACCTAGAGCTCTTGAAACCTTATTCACACGCGAGAACACAACAACACCGAATGATTGTTATTTGGCTGCGGTCTTCTAAGGTGGAGGTATTTCACCAGTCGGGCTGCTCCAGTTCGAGCTATAAATCGCTATGCCCTACCACTCTTAGATGAAGTAAGTGGCTGAATTTGTTGCAGGTAGTCTAAAATACTAACCGATAGCGCAGACAAGCAGTTGCATGAGGACCTGAACAAGTTCCTCTTCAGCATCAGGGCAGCAGTCTGGTAGAAGTGCCATCTGGAACGTGTTCAGCGTCGGTATGGCTTCAGTATCTGAAACAAGAACAGCTCTTATTCCAAGTATACTCAACCCCTAATAAGGCATGGATTATTTAGTAAATATTTTTGGACTAATCAAAAATTATACGATACGCTTAAGGATTGAAATGTTTTTTATTAAAGTGTTTGAGATATTAACTGGCTCCATCTATACTAATATTATAAAGAGGAAAGAGTTGTACCTATTTTTGTATGTTTGTAATGAATAGGCTCAAAAAGTACTGGGCCGATTTAAAAAATTCTTTCACCAATAGAATGCTACATTCTTCCAATTTGACATAGGCTACAAAATTAGGGATCCTTGGTAAAATTTGAAAAATTTCAACAGAAAAGCGGGAATAATTCGCTAAGGCGAAACGAAATTCGCCGGGACCGCTAGTCCGAAATAAAATAAGATCTGTAACCGTTACCGAATCCGATATAAGTTTCAGATAGTTCCGGATAGGGCTCAGTTTAAGTACGATAACTTGCGGTTAGCTCAGTTGGAAGATCAGCACGCGCGATACGTGAAGATCGTGGGTTCGAGGCCCGCACTGCAAGGGGAGATGAAGTTTCTTTAAAATATATGTGTGAACAGTTTCGTGGGAGGCATTTTTATACACTTACTTGTTTTGTTTTATAAATAAATAAATATTAAACCTACTACCAGATACAAAATATTTGTAGTAGTTATGTTCATTTTTTAACCCCCGACGCAAAAACGACGGGGTGTTATAAGTTTGACGTGTCTCTGTGTGTGTGTGTGTGTCAGTGGGTGTATGTGTCCGTCTGAGGCAACGTAGCTCCCAAACGGATAATTTTTATGCAGTTTTTTTTGTTTGAAAGGTATATCCGTCGAGAGTGTTCTTAGCTATGTTTGGTGGAAATCGGTTCAGGTCTTGAAGGTCATCAGGTCGTTTGTTAGGTGTGATAGGAACGTTACACGCACAGTTTGCTTGTTTCAGGGTTATGCCGGTAAGTAAGAACACTTGTAGAGTACAACGATTTTACTGCACGATACTCAAATAAAGGGTCCACGGCAATAATGATGAATGTCCAAAATATTAAAATCTATGTGATCAACGTCATTCGGTCACTTCATACATGCAGCTAGTAAGTAATTTCATTTACTAACTAGTCAATATCGCTTCCAGTACTTAGATAAAACCGTTTCTGATATTTGACTACACGTCTTAAACGCTTAGAGTCCCATGTATTCACGGCAATAAGGTTGAGTTTTGTACAACGTTTAAAAACTTAAAACCCAAATATATCAAAACAAAAAAGAAAGGACGTTCATCATTCTTGCAGAGGATCCTTCAAATCACAATATCTGACTAGGTAGGTAGGATGTACAACGGTCCGCGACAGTTTCTGACGACGTGTTCACAGCTCGGCGATCGTGAGTAAAGTGAGCGATGCATCGCTCGCCGCTCCGCCGTAGACTCTGTCAACGCCCTGTAGATGGCGCTGGCGTTGCTAACAATAGCCACTTGGTGGCGCTAGTGTTGCTATTTCCGACACATTTAACCAACGTAAAAAAGACATGCCAGCGCTTAAAATTGGCTACTTGACAGTGTTAACAATAAAATATGAAAAGTGGATATGTTAGCTTATTAGTTAAGTAATAATTTTTATTTTTTAATTAGAAGCATGGTAAGTATTTTATTTTTGCAAAATAAATTTTACTTTTTATATCTGTGAAACAAAAGAACCGAAACGGAAACCACCATTGTAATGCGGAAATGACAGCTGTCTGCGAAAATTGTTTATTTAAATGTGGCGTATCTAACTTAAGTCGTTCTTATGCGTATCGGTTCGATGTCTAGACGTTTTCGCGCGCTTTTTAAATGTGTTACACAAAATCTTATTTTTATTTGGTTATTTACATTTTTTCCAGATAAATCGAATTGCTTGGGATATAAAATGAACGGGCGCACATTTTACAATACTTTTTCAAAAACTGTCAAGTAGCCAATTACCACGTTTTACAAAAACTCACCAAAGCCTAACGTCTGTCCAAAGTTGTGTATAAATTCGTAGACTTGAAGTATGTCAGCAAACGCCTGCCCCGGCAGTTTCAGTCCTGGGATCCTATTCAAGGTCGGGAGGGGTTTCTGGTCTGAGAGAGACGAGTCTTCTTGCGGCCGCCTGTGGACAAAAGCCGTGCAAATATTATAAATGGGAATGTGTATATTTGTTTGTCTTGCACTGTAAATCGGAGCGAGGGTTTGACGAGATTTTTTAATTTGGAGATAGTTTAAAGTTTGGAGAGTGACATAGGCTTTTTATGTCCTAAGACATACAGACATACAGACATAATAACAGTTTTTTTTAATACATGCGCCAGACAATCACACCAATCACCTGGTCTCAAACTAAGGTTTTCCCTTGTACTATGAGCACCGGACTGTGAATACTTACTGGGGGCGTCAACCCAGCACACCCAGACCCAAGTCAATACTCAATACTCAATCTTTTATTGCTGCTATAATGTAGATACAGTACAGATGTTATGCTTATAGTTAGATCATTATAGACCCCGTCAGGGCACTGCAATGTGAGAGAGGACACTCGTGTTTCAACAACTTAATTGTCTGACTAAAAGGCGACACTTAATAAAAATAAATAAATTACATTAAATACATAAACACATACAAACCCGCACATTTCGCAAGCTAGAGGTATGTTTGTAAGGAAGTAATTTGATAATAGCGAGTGTGTGTGTGTGTCAAGTCAATTTCGACAAGTTGACATGACCGGGAGTAGAACCCTTTTGCGCTTTGGCCGCCTACCTTAGCCACTGCGCCACCGAGGTCGCTGTTGTCATACATCAAATTTAAGTTACATACTTAAAATTAAGTCACTAATAAAATAACCTAACTAAAAAGAGATCATAGTCAGTATTTGTCAAGGTATCAAAGTGTCACCCCGACCCTGATTTTTCATTTCATTCTCACTATCTATCTCACTCTTTCCGTCTCCCTCCCTTCTCTCTCTAACTCTCTTTCTCTTCCCCTCTTACACTTGTCTACTAAAAAGGCAACTACTCAGCATTTGTCGAGATATCAGAATGACACCCCCACTTCCATTTCACTCTCACACACACACTTCTTAAAAGTGAGATCACTTTTAAACTTCTCTTAATTGAAACCTACCTCAACTCTGACAGCAACTCCATCTCTTTTCTTCTCTGCTGCAACTTCTTCTCTTTCACAAGCAGCCGATCTAGAAGGTTCTGGTGTTTTCTTCTCTCCCTCTCCTCCCATCTCTTCCTCGAGTCTAGCTGACGGATGAACGTCGTGTGCTGACGTCTCCTTTCGCGCTCCTGAAAGGAATAAATGAAATTAGAAAAAAATACCTTATCTCTAAAATCATAAAGTGTAAATTCCAGCGATATAAATGAGGTTACATCTTTTTTATTTACTCCAAAATTCAACAATAAGAGTTGTGTATATAAAACCTTAGTCAATTGGCACTCTTATGACGTAACGCAAATCTTAGCTTGACTACTGTTAACAATCATAGCAGTGTTTGTGTGAGCAAGACAACAATACTCCAGCGAAGCGAACTATCGCTATCGCCAGACAAGACTCCCACTTGTTAAGGCACCAACTAGTACACTAGTACGATCACAATCACGTCAGACTAGACACTTTGGACTATACACCGTCCTTATCTCGTACGCATAAGAACTAATATGGTACTGCAAGTGTTCACCTTAACGTGCTGTTGACTGTACATCATTTTGGATGGTGGAATATCAAAAGTACGTCGGTATTGAAATAACCTATTACATTTGTTATTTTTACCTACATGTTAGGCATCATGCAATTAAACAATTTCTAGGCTAAACAAAACGTGCTATTTAGAGGAATAATAAATCTGCCCTCAACCTTCAACTAATAAGCATTAGCAAATTAGTGGCAATTCTGTTGGCACAAACTAAACTAAATAAATATTTCAAAGTCAAAGTCTATTCTATTTATTAATATATATTAAATCAGTTATACTAATTAATCGTCTCTGTATAAAATTAATTTTAAATTTTTGGGCTTTTTGTAAATGTATTTGAAATAATTATTAGTATTTAAAATAAATGTTAGATTATAATTTTAAAAACACTATTTAACTATCTATCAAAAATCAACAAATTGCATATTATGATTTCCGATGTTGTTGATTTTTGATAGATAGTGTTTTTAAAATTATAATCTAACATTTATTTTAAATACTAATAATTACAAATACATTTACAAATTAATATGTTGTTTTATTAACGGTACAAGTTAAGCACATTACAAAAAAAACCACAAGTACATATTATCACTTTTTTCGCATTCGAAATCCTCCGGGACAAGATCCTCGGGGAATGAGATCCTCAGGGACTAACCCGGTTCATCTCAAGTATTGTCATGTCTCATGTTTATTCAAATTTGTATAGGTATAGAAAATAGAAAATGACAACACAAAAGTTTAGTTAAGTTTAGCTTGTGCAAACAAGTTTTGCACTATTATTTGATTTAATGTAGTTAGGTATTCCACCTCAGCATATCTATTCATACAAATAGCGTTTACAAACAGTTGTTTTTCCATAAATTTGACAATCCAATTTTGAGTTACTTTTGCATAAAATCCATACTAATATTATAAATGCGAAAGTAACTCTGTCTGTCTATCTGTCTGTCTGTCCGTCTGTTACTCTTTCACGCCTAAACGGCTGAACGGATTTTGATGAAATTTGGTATAGGTATACGTTGAATCTCAAGAACGGACATAGGCTACTTTTTATTAGAAAATAAGTGGGGGGGGGGGGGGTAATACCACCTTTGAAAATTTATATGGAAAAATGTTTATTTTTGAAGTTAGAGATATGAAATTTGGCACAAATATAGCTCGAAACTTGGATTAAAATATAGACTACTTTTTGTTTTGAATATTAGGGGAGAAAGGGGTAAAACCGACCATGAAAGGATGTAGTCCACGCGAACGAAGTCGCAGACACAGCTAGTCACGTTATATGAAAAACGTTTATATAGAAAACAAGAGGCCCGCAACGGCTTCGCATATGCACATATATACTGAATATTTTACATGAAAAAATATGTGACTTATATAAGAAGTCAATGGCGGCGTGGTAAGTTGTTAAAGGCAAAGCACGTATGTTCCGATTTAATACTGTGTCGACTCGTAGGCAGAGTCATAGGTCGCGATGTAGGATCGATGTGTTGATTGGCTAATCGTGCATTACGTATGGAGCGTTGTTTACTATGCCAATTCTGCTGACGCTGTATTTGTGTCGACTTGTAGGTAATGTCGTAGGTCGGCACAATGCTTTTTATTTATCGTATCCTGAATTTTAGTAAGTATATTCGGTGTAGATTACTGCAGTAATGTTCAGTAGTGAGTAAAAGATAAAATATTATTCATATAAAAAAATATATATTTTTTAACAATTAAATGATCGATTAATTGATTCATTGATTGATAGGACCGCATTCAAAACTCGTTTATTGACCTACAGGAAATTCTGGGAAACCTATAAAAAATCGTAGACTCATGATCTATCTTGTCATTTTGTTAATATATTGGCTGAATATGACTTAGTCTATTTGTCATCTACACTAATAAAAAATAGGAGTGTCCTTTTGTAACATTTAAATTATAGTATTTTTTACTAAATGCCTATAATTACATACACGGTACACACATCAAAAAAAAATATTTTTCATTTTTTATCCGACGCGGCTGGACCGGACCGATTTTGACAGAAGATTCCCTGGCAGATAGTTGATAAAGTTACATAGGCTATTTTATTATTTTAGAAATGGTATTAATATTTATTAATATAAATAAAAAAAGATTAACTACATATAAACCGCGCGAACGGATGTATAAAAAACTTATAAGAAAATCGCGAAATATTTTATGCACAAATATTGTAAAAGCAACTGTTTGTTAACACTTTCAACTTCCTAAATAAGTAAACATATAATCCCGCTAAATAAGTAGATACAACATATTCTACAAAGCGCTTCTAGCTGAACATAGCTTCGGAAACAATGGATTACCTCTGTTATATACTTTTGCTGCCCCCGCGGAGTGACATACGGGAATAGGAAAAAATATACATGTAATAGCAATCCACAATGACAACATTTACACAAACACACACACACACATGTATATTCTGGTTTTTAATTAGATGTACTAAAGTGACATTACATGATACAACTTTGCCAGAAAAAAGATGTTGCAGCCCTACGTATTTATAATTCAATTAATTGTTCAATTTTGCACAATCGTATTCGTAAGTATTGTTTGATAAAAAGCAACTTAATTAGTGAACATACATAAAGCTCAGCTGTTTTTTTTTTTTACTTTTAAAATCAGAAAAAAAAAGGATTTTCTGAATCTGATTTGTTCCAAAATCATTTCTTTTGTGTTGATCGGTTTTGTTCATTTAATAGTAAAATTACTTTTAATCCAGAATTACTAATGAATTATCCATACTTATTGATGCAGTCCCTTATTTATTTATATAAATATTCGACTAATTAACATTTTGCTCTGCAGTGTTACCAACATTACAAAAAAATCAAATGCGCTGACAGCTGTCACTTTAGTACACTTAATTTATAATCACAGACAGCACAGTTAGCATCTGAGCGTCACCATCTGATTATGTATCAGAAGGGATGATGACATAGTAAATAAAAAATGTTTCTATAGTCCTTCAGCTAGATGTTTAAAATACAACGAAAACGTATTTTTTGCTTCGGCATATTCAATAAAAAATGTCGGATATAGCGCATCAGGATTCAGTGATGTATAAGAGTGTTAAGGTCACTATTTTGTAAAACCTGTGCGAATAAGTGACGCCGCGCTAAATTTGACGCACACTGCGTATGTTACTAATTATTTGTTGACATAATAAAAAAAATATGTGTCTGTAGTTAGTAACTACCTCCTATACCTCTGCTCTTAGAGATGGGATTACCCCCTATAACCTCCTCATTTCTTCATCTTTAAATATAATTTCCAAAAAGTACGATTCAGGAAAACCGATTGAATTATCCAAGTAATAATAATGATTATGCGTTATTAATAATTACCGCCACGATCATTGTCTAGCGCGGTAATCCCTACTAATATTATAAATGCGAAAGTAACTTTGTCTGTCTGTCTGTCGGTCTGTCTATCTGTTACGCTTTCCTGCTTAAACCTCTCAACCGATTTTGATGAAATTTGGTATAGGTATACGTTGAATCTCAAGAACGGACATAGGCTACTTTTTATTAGAAAATAAGGGGGGAGGGGGGTAATACCACCTTTGAAAGTTTATATGGAAAAATGTTTATTTTTGAAGTTAGAGATATGAAATTTGGCACAAATATAGCTCGAAACTTGGATTAAATTGTAGACTACTTTTTGTTTCGAATATTAGGGGAGAAATGGATAAAACCGACCATGAAAGGATCCAGTCCACGCGAACGAAGTCGCGGGCACAGCTAGTAGTATGATAATTATTTAGTAGGATACTATGTATGTCAGCTCAACGGTTCACACACAATCACACTACTTGTAAGAGTGGGCATATTCACCTGTTCTTTAAGTAGGATCGCTTGTTGTCTTTTCAATTCTCTTTCCTGCAACAAATGTTCAGACTTTAAGATGCCATTTTTCTTACATGATCCATACATTATATCATTCACGGAAAATATATGATGATTGATTTTTTTTACCAAATCAAATGTATAAAATTTCTTTGTTTCTGAAATTATTAAGTTAATTAAAAAAATAGCTGAGTTTTTTTTATGTTTCTCAATCAAGCTTTTTATCAAAACAACACAGTTTAACTGTGAATCACTGTGTTGTTTAAACGCGAGACAGACCATAATTAGAAATAAGTCAAACTAAGCTGTGGATTACAGCTTGAACTAGATTGCGAGAGAAACAACATCATAATACCGAGGATCGTCCTTCGTATGTTTCGTTTATTTATGTTAGTTGTTTTTTAGGTTTTTTAACGAGACGTTAAGGTAAATACTAGCATTTCAATATTAGTTATTTTGCCAACGACATAAAGACGGTGTAAAGTCGACAGTGTATTGTCTAACGGGCATTTAATCGTAACTATTTGGGTACAGGTATCTGGATGGACCCTAAGCGTTGTAATATTAAATAAAAGATTTCATAACACTTAGAGGTAATTATTAATTGAAAATTTAAAAAACCCCCCGACACAAAAAAGTGTGAAAAATACCCTTTTACTTATTTGATACCTATACTGAGGGAGATGTGACAAAAAAATTTAGGAAATCCATCAAATTTAGGCGGCCATCTTGCTATTCTGCTAGTCAAGCCCATATTGTGAGAGTTGTGTTAAAACATGCAATCCATAATTTTGTGACGGCGGCCATCTTGGATCGATTTTTATTAAACATAGCTAAAAACACTCCCGACTTATTAATCTTTAAGACAAAAAAAACTAAATTCAAAATCGGTTCATTTGTTCGGGAGCTGCGATGCCACACACACAGAGACAGGTCAAACTTATAACACCCCGTGTTTTTTGCGTCGGGGGTTAAAAATAATGAGATTGTTAGCGCACGAAAAATTCACTAGATGGCGATACGTAAGTGTGGGGTTTAAATGTGATGTAATTTGACATTTAAATGTCATAGTGACATGCCTGTCAATGTCATGTAAACCATGAGCAATCACGTAGCAGTTGGACCTCGCGCCTGCGTATCGCCATCTAGTGGATTTTTCGTGCGCAAACACCCACATTCGTCGTCTACAATAGTATGTATCAGTAGGAAGTGGTGATACGTGAAGGCTGCGGGTTCGAATACTACACAACGAGGAGAGAAGAAATTTAGTAGCGGCGTCACTGTATTTTTTGTAAATCTTATGCCAATTATACTTTTTAGAATTTAATTTGACGACCTCCGTAGCCGAGAGGCGCGCGTGCCGGGCTTAGGAGCCGCGCCATCTCTGGGTTCGATCCCTGGTCGGGTCAATATGGGAAACGAACTTTTCTATATTGTGTCTGGGTGTTGTGGTACCGTCATTTTTTTCTGATTTCTGTAACACAAGTGCTTAAGCTACTTACTTACCACAGGATCAGAGCAATGTATGTGATGTTGTCCAATATTTTTCATTTTTAATAATTCCTAGACAATGTTCATACCTGTTGCCTCTTAGCTTGGTCCTCGATTTTCTGTTTCTCGACCTCCTCCTGCTTTTTCCTCTTAGCCTTCATTACAACCGAGCCAACAACATCGAAAGCGGTACAGCAAATTATAATAGAAACAGCGCACATGAAACAAAATATCGCAAACTGTAATAAATGTTTTGCTAATTACAAAAAAAAAAAAAAAAGATGCAACTGATTGGGTATACTAATTATCTGGCTTTATTTATAACAAAGTAAGATATTTTTAACAGAAATTATCAAAATTGAACTCGGTATCATATTTTGTAAGGAGCAGTAGGCTGATTCCCAAACTTCAGACACAAATACGATTAGGAAAGACAATATTTTGTCACTTTCCAATCGTTTATCGTTAAAGAGACAAAACATAGTTTCCTTATTAGAATCAGATTCTGACTTTAGGTGAATATGGAGACAGGAATCGAACCTGTCACTGTTTTAGAAAAACTAAAACAAAATTTATCTTCAATTACCGTCATCAAAATAAAAAGTATTCTGCTTTTTTTGAGTTAACCTTGGACCTACATTTTCGACTGAAAATGGTCTGTCATTGTATGAGTTTAAATCAAATTCGAAACAAATATATACATACACAAATCGACGACGCGCGTGCAATACTGCGTATGTAACATTTGCCATAAAGATTAAATTTGTCTGTTATTTCATATTATTTCAATCCAAATTAGAACTTACGGGTAATGTACTTACGCGGTATTGCACGCTCTTCGACGATTTATAAACAATAATAAGTTATTGTATTTACAAGGACTTATCATTGTTTATCGTAATTTTTAAAACAGAAGGCCTACAATGAAAACAAATTTTGAAACAACAAGAAAATACGAGTCGGATTAGAAGAAAAGGTTCCGTACCATTGACTAATGCGGCCCCAATATTTTACGATTCGTAATGTGTTTAATAATGACTATCCGTTTCTCTACGAGTCGTTAATTTTAATTTCAAATTTACTTTCCTTATTAGATAGATAGATAGATAGATATACTTTATTGCACAAAATCTTTACAGAAATAGGTTTTACAGAAAAAATATAGTACAATTTAGGCGGTCTTATCGCTAGAAAGCGATCTCTTCCAGATAACCTTAAGGTAGAGGAAATAGTAGATGGCTTATTAGCTGTCACCAGTCGTCTGTCAGTCGATTTTAGTTTACGACTCGTATAATTTATTACTATCCTTAACTAGAACTAATCTTTTTTCAAATATTGGAACCGGGGATAAGTAAACAACAGTACATATACAAATTACATTTAATATTTAAAGTTACCATTACTGATATTGAGGCAATAAATCGCGTTTGTTATATGGAGCCCCTGTTGAATATTAACGCGTCAGCTGGTGATTGGCCGAAAATGATTGCGGTGTGCTTTCAGCCAATCAACAGCGTCGAAACCTTTGTCGGCTTATATCAGAATTTGGCATATAGCACACACTAGTAGGGATAGAGATATTGCCTGGTGACAGACTGACAGTAGAGTATAAGTAAAAGGGCCTTATTTAATTTTGAATACGGAACCCAAACTATGTAATTTATATATTTGTATTAAATCCCTACTAATATTATAAATGCGGAAGTAACTCTGTCTGTCTGTTACGCTTCCCCACTTAAACCTCTCAACCGATTTTGATGAAATTTGGCACAGACGATCTTTAGACCCTAAGAAAGGGCATGGCTACCTTTTATTGCGAAATAATACAGGTCCACGCGAACGAAGTCGCGGGCACAGCTAGTGTTACATAAAAATACCTCCCGATTGCGACCCGAAACTTCGCAATGAGTTTCATTGTAAACCTTCTGAGTAAATGAAAGATACTAAAAAAAATTCATCATGCAATACCAATTACAAAGTAAGCATAAGAACCTAATCTGACACACCCATGGAATATACAACTTTATGTCCTTCGAAAAAAAGTCGAAAATTAACTCTCATTGTAATGTGATGCCGTGTGTATATGAACAAATATTATCTTGTATTTATATTAGTAGAAATAGTGTAATAACAATCACTTCTGTGTTGTTGTGTTCCTGCGTGTGAGTAAGGTTTACAGAGCTCCTGGGGGATGCTATATTAGAAGCAGGGGTCAAGCCTTCAAGGTAAGGGCGACAAGTCCAGTAACATATTTATTATGCTGTACTTGTCGCCCTCAAGCTAGGAGCTCATTACCACTTAACATCAGGTGGGATGAGGTCAATCTTGAAGAGCAATATATAAAAAAAAAAATGATAAGTTAGTAATAGAGTTTGCAGTGTGGTACTAGTAATAAATTGATAGTTTTATGAAGAAGAGTCCTGCATATCACCAAGAAACCTTACATAAAAGGTTTAGTTTCGAATCTTATTATGATGTTACGACACGAAAGACAATTCGGTAAATTTTTTTACGTTCATCGACAGATAGCATGTTTTAAAAGATGTCCATACTTCCAATGTTGTTTGAAATTTAATATATTATTTCAATAACAAAATTAGTTATCCAATAGGATTTTGTGCAGGCCAATAAAATAGTATAAAAAATAAAGCCGTTTCCCGCTGTTTGTATGTATGCTTATATATAAATATAAATATTAGAAAACATCACATACATTGCTCTGATTCTGTGGTAAGTAGCTAAAGCACAGAAATCAGAAACAACGACGGTACCACAACACCCAGACCCGAGACAATATAGAAAAGTTCGTTTCCCATATTGACCCGACCGGGGATCGAACCCGGAACCTCAGAGATGGCGCGACGCCAAAATCCGGCACGCTTGCCTCTCGGCTACGGAGGTCGTCAAAAATCATAAAAAGTTCGCCACGGTTTTTGATGCGGTGTTTAATAGACAGAGTGATTCAAGAGAAAGGCTTGTATGTACACTAGCTGACCCGGCGAACTTCGTACCGCCTTAGCGTAGCTTTGATGCACTAATTTATTTGGTATGTTATCTACTAGCGGTCCCGGCGCACTTCGTTTCGCCTTAGATAAATTTTTCCCGCTTTTCTGTTGAAATTTTTCAAATTTTACCAAGGATCTCTAATTTTGTAGCCTATGTCAAATTGGAAGGATGTAGCATTCTATTGGTGAAAGAATTTTTAAATCGGCCCAGTACTTTTTGAGCCTATTCATTACAAACATACAAAAATAGGTACAAATCTTTCCTCTTTATAATATTAGTATAGATATATATAGATAGATTACATACATATTATTATTCAACAGAAAAGCCTGTAAATGCATTAATATCTACATTGCATCTGTACAAATCGAACAGAGTTGATGGTGATAAATAAAACTGCCAGATAATCACACTTATCAATTGTTCCTTTACCGAGTCATCATGTATCTCAATATCTAAGATCTTAAGTAAAATACGAAAATACATGACCCCGACACTTTAGCGAAATTTAAACAAGTATAAATATATATTGTATGATCAAAAGCACGTAAGAGTATCTAATTTGAACTTAGCACTGCCCTTAAGCCGTGCACATCCATACTAATATTATAATTGCGAAAGTAACCCTGTCTGTCACTCTGTTTGTCAGTCAGGCTTTCACGCCTAAACCACTGAACCGATTTTATGACTTTGGTATATTATGTATACGTTGAACGTTTAATACTAGAAAGGATATACAGGCCTAGCACGCGTCACGCGACAAAATTTTATCGTGTTCTTAACAAACGTCAAAATCGATTGAAGTCAGTGCGTCAGCTGCTGATTGGCTGAAAATACGAGTGCGGTGTGCTATTAGCCAATCAACAGTATCGAAACTTTTGTCGTCTCATGCGATAAATTTGACGTATTGCGCATGCTAGGCTTAATAGGCTACTTTTTGTTTTGAAAATAAGGGGGCGTGGAGTAATACCGCCCTTGAAAATTTACATGTGAAAATGTTTATTATAAAGTTAGACATATCAAATTTGGTGCAAATATAGCTCGAAATTAAAATATAGACCATTTATCATTTTAAATATTAGGGAAGATAGGGGTGAAACCGACCATGAAAGTATACACAGCTAGTAGGATAATATATCGAACTAAAAATGTTTACCCTAACGTACTGTTCATTGGAGCACACAAATTAGCAGAAAATTTAGTACCAAGTTAGAAGAGTGCCACCCAGCTAAACCCATTAGTGGTTATTAAACATAATTAAGTTAAATGTAAGTATTAGTATTATAACCGAAATGTTAGTAATAATCTCTTGTTCTCCACGTACCGGCCTATAAGCTTCCTTACTGCCGAAAGGGTGAACGGAAATCGAAAGAGCACCGTCTTTCCCTATATTAAACGTTCCTTTACTAATCTTTTTCGTTATGATATCAGTCAGTATATTATCATCGTCTTCACTCAGATCAATGACTTCCTTCAAAACCGATTTCTGATTATCTTTAGGCATCAGCATCAAGTTCTGCGTCATGAATTCGTTCTTAGCGTCTAAGTATTTCTTTTCTAAGGCTTTCGCATCTTCAGTCTTCTTGTCAGCTTGTAGTCTCGACCAATCACAGCCATTAATGAATTCTGTTATTCTAGAATACGACTCTATTAGCTTTTCTAAATTGTTCTCTTTGTCTGGTACTTTAGGTCGCTTTTCGTGCGGTTTTAGTAGCGAAAAGTCGTAGTATTTGTTATCTTTCGGCCGCTTTGGTAAATCGAATGCCGCCTTCTCGGCGAAGTCTTTCATTTTATCCAAAGCGTTATACTGTTCCTCTTTGTAACTCTGGTCGAAGTTAATTGCTTTTATGGGCGAGTTTTGATTATCTTTAGGACCAGGTACTGGTATTAATGACAAGCTTATCGGAGGCATGATTCGGTCTTTACTCGTCTTAGTCGCTGGGCCCATCACTATGTCAGGTATTTTCCACTCACTGGTATCCGTACCCGATTTCGGTACCGTTGGCAGTGCCTCGATCGTCAGCTGGGTTCGGTTCTTGTTGATATGCTGTGTATTACGTATTTCGTTAGTCTTTTTTTTTTGTTTTGGTATCGTTTTCGGTATCTTTATTATCAATTGGATTTTTGACAACATTGTCAATTTCCGGTTTCGTGTTAGATTCTCGACCCAGGAAGTTGGTATTACATAGATAGATATAAAAAGATATACGTATACGAATACTATATAAGACACACAGCTACTACCAACTAAAAAGCTAAGAATTCTAACGCTCTACGAAAAAGCAAAAAGGTACCAATTTTTTGAAAAAAAAAAAAAAATCCACGCCTAAGGTACTTTTTGCTTTTGCAAGAAATATAGTAAAAAAATAATCTACAAAAATACGTATGTGAGCACAATGTTGCCAAGCGTCAAATTGATAATAAAAAAATATAAAAATAAAAAAAAACAACACAAGCACAGATGGTTTAAAAAACATAAATAAAACTTGAATCCCGCATTACAGCTTTAAAAAAAATTACTCAATTATACCCAAAATATAATAAAATAAAATACTGTAACACGGGAATACCCCTCTAAAACACAAATACAAAATCCCAATGAACTACTAACATATAGACCAAGACACAGAGTCCCCGATAACAACAAAATGCGAGTTGTACCTCTAATAGCTGCTGGCTCCTGGCCTCCTTCTCCCGTTTGGCCAGTTCTGCCTTTTCGTTCCTCTCCAACTCTCTGACTAGCCGAGCCTGGAAAGAAAATACTTGTTCAATTTTTGTTTACTTAGGTTTGACGTCAGACTTTAGTACCTAGCTGTAGGGGTGTGATTTGAAGGGAAAAAAATATTACAAAAAAATCAATTTTTCTCATTTTTCAAAACTATTGAATTAAATTGAAAACTATAGAAAATACCTCCTTTAATGCCCGGGTTTAATATTTTATGATTCGTAATGTGTAAAAATTACTATCCAATTTTTATTTAATGAGGGTTTTCCCGTTCGAAAAATCCAATAGATTGCGATACGTAGACGTGGGGTCCACCTGTTAATTGATTGGTGATTTAAATGTCATTGTGACATGTCTGTCAATGTCATGTAAACCATAACCAATCACGTAGCAGTTGGACCCCACGGCCACGTATCGCCATCTGGTGGATTTTTCGAACGCGAAAACCCTCATTCCATTTCCAAATTTACTTTCCATATCAGCTGTCATTTCAGACGTCTGTTCGTTTTTAGCTTACGCCTCATATAATTTATTACTACCCATAACTATTAGGGATCGTTTTCCAAATATTGGAAACGAGTGTAGAAGTTGAAGTGTTAAATATGTCAGCGTCTAAATACGATCAACTGTACTTCAATGATTTTTTTTTTATTATTATGTACTTTATTTATAAACTTTTTTCTTTCTATTTGAGGTAATATAAAGAGCACGGGCCTTAGCCTAGCGCATCTTTATTCTTATTTTTTATAAATTAAGGAACTTCTATTCTACACGTATTTAAAACTACATCTTTTTAATGTTATGTGGATTGGTGGATGTCTAGTATTTGTAAACCTGTGTGTTATTCTTTCGGTAAGACTCCTGTTGTGAATATAACAATAGGGACTATTTTTAACACGCTTTTATAAGCTTGGGCTATATGTATTTAATTAAGAAACGTCATTACAAATACAATATCCGCCATATTGTATGTAATACAATATCCCCAAGATAGCGGCCTGGCTGTTTGAAATCCAGCCCCATGATAAATGGGTAACAATGAAAGGGTTTGCTGTCAGTAATACGAAAAAAAATAGTCACGTGACTTAAATCCAATATGGCGGACTTCAAAGATGGCGGACAGGCTATTTATGCAACCCCATGATATGGGTAACAAATGAAAGGGTTTGCTAACAGGAATACGAAAAATAATAAAAATGTTTAAATACCTATTAACAGTTTAAATTAGTAACTAGTAAATTAAGTTTGAATAATAAGAAGACTAAAAAGTATAAAATAAAAATAATAGTTTATAAAACTAAAAATCATGCTTTTAGACAATCACGCCAATCACATGGTCTTAAAACTAATGTTTCCCTTGTACTATGAGCACCAGACGAAGGATACTAACACGGGGCGTCATCCCAGCACACCCAGACTTGAGTCAATTTAGAAAAGTTCGTTTTTCCAAATTGACCTAACCGGGGATCGAACCCGGTCCCTTTCGCGGTTTGGCCGCCTACCTTAGCCACTGCGCCACCGAGGTCGTCAATCTATCTATTTATATTATATAAATCTATCTATAAAGTCCAAAAGGTGTAGACGTACATCGGAGCGTACCTGATCCCTGGAGCGCGCATTGGCGTCCCTCCTGGCGTCCCTGGCCGCCTGCTGGCGCCGCGCCAGCTCGATGCGCCGGTCGACGGGCGGCGGCGTCGGCCGCGGGCCCGTCAGCGCCGCCAGGGCGCGGGCCTCCTCCAGCCTGTAAACAAAAATGGATGTTTGAGACCTCGTCAACTGGAATGAACGTTCTCCAGGGTTTCTTGCGCGCTAGTCTTGAAACACGCGTATGGCGCGGCAAAAAAAGGGGTTTTTTCCTGACTATATGGCATTTTCATCTTCACCGGGCTTGCGGGGGACCTAAAAAAATTACTCGGCACTTAAGTTAATTGTTTGTTGCTCGGCTGGTGTCTCGATGCTCTGCACTTATGTTAAGCATGTTTGTTGCTCGGCTCGCGGCTCTATACTCGGCACTTAAGTAATGTTGTCTTTATTTGTTACTTGGTACTCGGTATGTAAGTAATGTTGTCGTTGTTCGTTGCTCTGGTCGCGTCTCGATGCTTGGCTCTTTGTTTGTTGCTCGGTGCTCGGCACCTGAGTAATGTTGTCTTTGTTTGTTACTCGGTGCTCGGCACCCTGAGTAATGTTGTCTTTGATTGTTGCTCAGTTTGCCTTTGTTTGTTGCTCGGCTTGCAGCTCAATGCTCGGCACTTACGTTACCATTGTTTATTGCTCGACACTAACCTCTTGAGTATCTCCAGCTCGTTGAACACGAGCGGCTCGGCGAGCTCGGCGGCCGGCTGCACGTACTCGCCGAGGACGGTGCGCGCGCTGAAGCTGAAGTTGTCCGCCGTCAGCGAAGGCCATGGGTTCGATTCCAGAAACTGGGGATAAAGGAATTATTATTAACCAGCTGTGTGACTTCGTTCGCGTGATCTACATACTTTCATGGTCGATTTTACCCCTATCTCCCGCATTCGAAACAAAAAGTAGTCCATTTTGTAATACAAGTTTCGAGCTATATTTGTGCCAAATTTCTTACCACACAATCAAAACTTTAGCTAATTACCACAGAATTAGAGCAATGTCGCATTCATTTTCAATATTTATTTTATTAATGTCAGCTTATAACATCCCTCTTTTCTCGGGGGTTAAAAATGGGGTTGTACATATCGTAATGTTGTAAAGTTTGCTTTGCCTACTCAGTATTTTTCTAATTATATAACACACCTCTTTTTTCATCGTGGATTAAAATGGGGTTGTAGGCATCATATTTATAACACCTCCCTTTTTGCGACGGGGGTCGTAGATATCAAAATTCTGCGTTACTGTTTACTTTTCCCTACTACTAACCGTCTGTAGCTCATGCATGGACTTCAAGGGGGTGGGGGGATGCGGCTCGGGGGGCGTGTAGCTCACGTCTCCCTTCACGCTGCAGTTGCGCGAGAGACCTTTTATCACCGTCACTCGCTTCCATCCTGGGGACACGAAACTCAATCAGTCAACATTGTTTAAAGATAGTAATAGCAGGAACATTCCATTACACTTTCAGCTTTAGATAGTCACAAACAATTGGCTACTTGACAGTGTTAACAATAAAATATGAAAAGTGTAGATATGTTAGCTTATTAGTAAAGTAATAATTTTACATTTACATTTTTTAATTAAAAGCATAGTTAGTATTTTATTTTTGCAAAATATTTTTTTATCTGTGGAACAAAAGAACCGAAACGGAAACCACCATTGCAATTCGGAAATGACAGCTGTCGGCGAAAACTATTTATTTTAATGTGGCGAAACAATGAATATTTTACCGATTAAATTGAATTATTGTGTCTCTAACCGTATTAAGAATTTATTGAAACATTTTCCGTTTATCTAAATTAAGTCCTTCCTATGCGTATCGGTTCGATGTCTAGAACGTTGACGTCATAATTGCAACAGTGACGTGACATGGCGTTTTCGCGCGTTTTTTTAAATGTGTTACACAAAATCTTATTTTTCTCTGGTTATTTACATTTTTTTCAGACAAATCGAATTGCTTGGGATATAAAATGGACGGGCGCACATTTTACAATACTTTTTCAAAAACTGTCAAGTAGCCAATTGGCTGACAGAAGTGACGGTTTACTTATATAATTTAGTTTTTAATGTTTTTGTTTCTTTTTAATATAGTTTAGTAGTTTTGAAGTACGTAGTGTTAGTTTTGTATTGACTGTGTTCAAATAAATGAAAAAAAAAAGGAACTTAAAGGAATTGAACAATACTTAAAAGTATTTAGTTCTCTTTCTAATGCCTTACATATAAAAAAAAAAGAATTGAATAGTCAATATAATATCACGCTGCTTCCGATAGGAGCGAGGAATTAGTGGAAACAAGGGGGTAGTAGGCGTGCGAAGCAATGGCAGGCTCCAAGTAAGAAATAAAATGTCTCTTTCCAAACAGGTATAAATGTCGCGATTTAATATATCTTAATAAAACCTTGTTTTGAACAGTTTTCTTTTATTTTTTTTTATCTTTAGTTATAAACGGCTACGGGTAGCTCTACTACGAACTAGTACATAGCTCTACTACGAACTAGTACGTAGCTCTACTACGAACTAGTACGTAGCTCTACTACGAACTAGTACGTAGCTCTACTACAAACTAGTACGTAGCTCTACTACAAACTAGTACGAAGCTAACTTACCCAGTTCAAGCGGCAATCGCAGCGGCGCGTCGTTCGAAAATGATTTAATATAGATACTTTATAGACAGGTTATGTTACTACGCACGCAGCTCTACTACGAACCAATACAGACCTCTACTACGAAAACTAGTTATGTACTAACATAACTCTACTACGAACTAGTACGTAGCTCTACTACGAACTACTACATAGCTCACACACCCAGTTCTAGCGAGAGTAGCAACGGCGCGTCGTTCAAAAAGCTTTTGAAGTCGGTTAAAAATGTAGATATTTTTCAGACAGGTTATGTTACTACGTAGCTGTACTACGAACTAGTACGATGCTAACTCACCCAGTTCAAGCGGCAGCCGCAGCGGCGCGTCGTTAGTGCGGCGCACGTAGCTCGTGTCGCTCGCGTCCGAGTCCGAGGGACAGCTGTCACTCGGACACTCGGAATCAGTACTCGCTGTTTCGCCTAGTAACGCCTTTAGTTTCTCCTGAAAACAAGGTGTAATGTTACGAACATTCTGAACCGAACGTCTACTCCCTACGAATGTTTTCGTTTTTAATCAAGTTTGGATATTAAAACGTGCGTTTTGAATGAGGGTGTTCGATAATAAAAAATCCACTAGATGGCGACACGTAGGCTGGGGTCCAACTGCTACGTGATTGGTTACGGTTTACATGACATTGACGGACATGTCACAATGACATTTAAATCACCAATCAAATAACAGTTCGACCTCTTGGCCATGTATCGCCATCTAGTGGATTTTTCAATAATCAATAATATAATCATTTATTTGCAAGAATACAATTTTTACATTTTGATGGCATCTTTATAAAAGGCATGTTAGTATTCTGCCTGCAAGCAGACGTGCAAATCTATGTTTTAAACGGTAGGCAAGTCCTGTTATAATTTTTCAAGAAGATGACGTCCAAAACTACAATACATTTATACAAATAAAATAAAATAATAAAAATAAACACACATTAAAATTGGTCATTAAGATATTCATTGACCGAATAATAGTATTTTGATAGTAGCCAAGCATGTAACGTTCTTTTTATGCTGGTATTGGCAGGTTTCATTCTCGAACACCCTCATTGCTTAAATAACGTTTTGTTTATTGAAGACGCTGTCGAATCCGGGTAGCATTATGCGAAATAAATATTGCTGTTAGTCATCGGATCCGACATATTTAGTTTTAGAGAGTAGACTTCCTGGTGGTTTACGCGCAAATCGTCTTAAAAATACATACCTATCTCTCTAAAATATTGATTGGTATGTATGAAAATTATAACAGAACAAAATTTTTCTACAAAATGTTGACCTCAAGACTCTAATAAAAAGGATTATATAGTAAGTTAATTATTTTACCATACAGATCTACATAAGTAATAAATATTTTTCTTGCTAAAAATATAGTGAACACTATAATAAAAACAATAAGTGTAAATTTTGTTTAATAAAGATCATTCATATCTAATGTTTTGGTTTAATTTTTAATCAGGAAATCAACCAGGTCAAGCCATAGGACATTATGTGAATAGGAAATTTTTCGAATAGGACATGCTATGAATGGGAGGTATTGCAAATAGGCCATATTGCGAATAGGTTGTGAACATGACATTATGTGAATAGGACGTTTTACGTATGACAGAATGCGAATAGGACGTTTCGCGAAAAAGACCTTTTGCGAATAGGATGTATTGCGAATATGTCATTATGTGCATAGGACGTTTTACGAATAGGACATAATGCCAATAGGACATTTTGCGAATATAATGTATTGCGATTATGTCATTATGTGCATAGGACGTTTTACGAATAGGACATAATGCCTAAACCCTCCTGGTCGCGCTCGTCTTCATCTGTTCAAGAGATCGTTACTCACCAGGTCAGTCTCTCCTAACAGCTGCTGCGCGAGCGCAGGCCTGAGGCCTAGGGCCCGGCTCTGAGCCAGCAGCGAGGCCACTGTGTTCTTCTTCGGTTTGCTCACCCCGCGGCCTAGGTTCCGGGGTCGCCCTTCACGCGTAGGCCATGTTGAGACGGCTGGTGGAGAAAACGGAAATGTTTAACGATTATAGACTTTAACTTTCGCGCTCCATTTACAATTTACAAGGTCTCCCCGTAATGAAGAGTGGGACGCAATATTGTATCGTTTTCAGAAACCGCGCGATAATTTGAGTTACCTTGAAGGCTTGACCCCTGCTACTGATGTAGCACCCCCCAGGAGCACTAGCTATACATATTAAAGCCGATTTGTTGATGTGTAATTAAACATTTTGGATGCCTATACTCAATATTTTATTGCATCAAAAATGTTTACGAAGAGTTATCTTAAAATAATATCACGTAAGGGCACTTACAAGCAACTTAGTCTGAATAAATAATCATAAAACGGGTGTTTTTTTTTCACGCATGCTAGATGCGCCACGCGACTAAATTTTATCGCTCTCTTAACAAACGTCAAAATCGATTGAAGCCAGTACGTCAGCTGCTGATTGGCTGAAAATACAAGCGCGGTGTGCTATTAGCAAATCAACAACCTAGCCTGCTCACCTGTACTTGCGTGTTTTGTATTATTTAAAAAATATAGTATGACACATTTTCTCAATCAATGTCAGTATTGGGCCCGTTGACGCATGTAAGTCCTACACAGTTAATTTAATTTAATTTACAAATACTTTTGTTTTTTTATTTTATTTTTTTCAATAATTTTATTTATTTTTAATTTATTTTTTACAATTGACAAACTAACTGTGTGTCTTAGTGCAAAATTAGTGTAGCTTTCATTTGTAAAAAAAACTACTAAGTTTCTTGCCGGTATCTTCTCTTTAGTTATAGGTTCCGAACCGGAGGTAGCTTCATTTGCTTTATATAAAGACTATTCATAAGTATTACTAATGTAATCTATGTGAATAAAAAAGATTGACTTTGACTTTGACTAACAGTATCGAAACTTGTCGTGTCATGCGAGAAATTTGACGTATTGAGCATGCTAGGCCTAACAATCAACCTATTATTTGACTTAAATAAACCAATGTCCCGTTATGAATTAAATGGTCACGTTAGGTATGTTCTTACTGTCATCTGTTGGTTGTCTTTAATAAAAAAATAAATACTTACATTCGCTGTCCTCACTACCGCTGGACTTAGGCCTCGGAGAGTCAGCCACCTGTGAGTTCAGCTCTGGAACCACTCGTCGAGGCTTCGCTCCGGGCTTCCGACGAGCTACGAACAAAGATACGACTTGAAAACTTCAAAATACAAGGCCTGACAGTAAAACAAAACAAAAAACTTCTTCTTAAAAATTAAGTTTATTTTCCACTTCTACTCAATAGTTTTACAATATAACGATACTTACATATCCTATCGTTACTGGCTGATGCACTGAGAGAACTGCTGAGTGACGTCAGCCTAGATAACGCATCCGACGCCTGCGTGCTCGCTGGAAACAATATAATTTCAACTTAGAACTTATAGACACAAGCTTCATTTTCGTTTAACCAACTGATGCACGTCAAAAACACTTGAAGTTCGATATAGGGTTTTATGGCAACGACATAAAGGCTGTGTTTAAACCAACGTTTACAGTTCGATCTGCTTTTAATGGGAATAAACTGCTGAATTGCGTAATTTGTGAACTATACCGTCATCATCGCGTCAAAGTAAACATGCAGTTCAATATTCGATCTTATGCGGCCGAGATAAGGGCGATGCAAAGACCAAAGTGTGTGTGACTTTTATCTGTACAGTTTGGTCTTCAAGAAACAAAATGTTGACTTGCATATTTTGATACAAATCGCTCAATATAAGAATCAAATAAAAATGTGAGTTTATAATATTTCACGTTGATGAATTCACAATTTAAATAAATGTTTTTTTACGACTTTCTCATCGTAATTTTTTTCTCAAAAATCTTTTTTTTTAATTTGCTTGTGTTGTTGCGCGAGGCCCCCAAGAGTGAGGCCCTGGGCGATTGCCCTGTTCGCAACCCCCTAAGAGGCCGTCCATTAATCACGTGATCATTTTTTAAACATTTGAACCCCCCCCCCCCTTGGTGATACATGATGTATCTTTAGTATCTATAAAAAATCTAAATTTTTTAGAATAGTCCAGAATATTATCTTAAATACAAATGTAACCTAACCGCAAGTTATTATAGGCGATTACTTATTATTAAACTGCTTGTTTACTTACGTGGCGTAGGTTTCAACGATAGATTGAGAGGCGCGTCCTCATCCATCGACTGTTTCACGCCCAGATCCAACGGCGCGTCATCTGACGCACCCGCAGACTTCGTGCTTAGGTTCAAACCTGAATCTGTAACAAAATTTAAACCAAATCAGTCACACAGTACTTCAATTTAATCCTACTTCTAAATATATACACACAGGTGACTGACTAACATATGCCCGGTTCCAATATTTTACGATTTGTAATGTAAAATAAAATAAAAATAAAAAATAAAATAAAATAAGTTTATTGGCTTTCACAAATATTAAATCTTAAACTAGTTACATCAGTATCCCCTTTTAAGTCTATATAGACCTGTGTCAGGTAGATACCGCTCTTCCTTTAATTATATTCTTAACAATTTACTTAATATTAGTGGCTAAATATTAATTTTACTTATCATAAATTACATCTAGGTTAACAAAATTATATTAAGTGTGTGTGTATGTGTGTGTGTGTGCGTATGTGTGTGTGTGCGTATGTGTGTGCGTGGGTGTGTGTATGTTAAATTAAAAGTGCTTCCATATGATCGTACGTTTTTGACTGTAGCCACGTTCTGAGCACTTTCTTTCATTCGAAGATATTCATGTTACGTATATTCAACTCTTTATCGACAGTATTGTATAAATCAATTGATCGCCTGTCGTATTGAGCTTTAGCGAATTGAGTTTTTACTCTGTGTGCTTGAATGGCTTTGATTTTTCTTCTTCTGTTTACATTATTGTCATTGTTTCTGTTATAAATAACTAATTTTTTATGTATTTTAAGAACAGTTTGCATATAGTAGAGCTTTCTGATTGGCTACTTGACAGTGTTAACAATAAAATATGAAAAGTGTTAGATACGTTAGCTTATTAGTTAAGTAATAATTTTACATTTTTATTTTATAATTAAAAGCACAGTTAGTATTTTAATTTTGCAAAATAAATTTTACTTTTTTTATCTGTGGAACAAAAGAACCGAAACGGAAACCACCATTGCAATTCGGAAATGACAGCTGTCGGCGAAAATAATTTATTTTAATGTGGCGAAACAATGATTATTTTACCGATTAAATTGAATTATTGTGTCCTTAATCGTATTAAGAATTTATTGAAACATTTTCCGTTTATCTAAATTAAGTCGTTCCTATGCGTATCGGTTCGTTGTCTACAACGTTGACGTCATAATTTCAACAGTGACATGACTTGGCGTTTTTGCGCGCTTTTTAAATGTGTTACACAAAATCTTATTTTTCTCTGGTTATTTACATTTTTTCCAGATAAATCGAATTGCTTGGGATATAAAATGAACGGGCGCACATTTTGCAATACTTTTTCAAAAACTGTCAAGTAGCCAATTGACAGAAGATTACTTAGCTCATAAAGTTTCTGTGTTGAATATCGTATCTTTTTGAAATACATAACTTTGATAAGACTACGTTGTGCACTATCCGTTTTTCTACGAGTCGTTAATTCTATTTTCAAATTTACTTTCCATATCAGCTGTCACCAGTCGTCTGTCGGATGTTTTTAGCTTATGCCTCGTATAATTTATTACAATCCGTGACTATAACGATTCGTTATTCAAATATTAGAACAGGGCACTAGCGATATATCAAGGCACAGCCCAAACCACTGGACGTATCGGGTTGAAATTTGGCATGCAGGTAGATGTCAGGTGTATGTAGCTAGTAGGTAATATGTTTTTTCGTCATATTTTTATTACTTGGCGCTGTTATGAATAACACAACTGGCCTAATAAGTTTAGACCTTAACAACTATTGTAACCATAATAATAAGTTGGCTGTTGTTATTCTTTTTCAATAAATAAATAAATAAATGACGTAGGCATCCGCTAAGAAAGAATTTTGATTCTACACTATTCATTCACGAATTCTACCCCCAAGCGGTTATATAGGGGACTAGCTGACCCGTGCCCACTTCGTTAAGCATTATGTTAAAAATACAAATTTCAAGCTCCACATCTTTTCTCTAGAACTCTCAAACTCAAATAAAATCAAAAATCATTTATTTCCCTTCACAGTTAGGTACATGAATAAGGTAACTTAGTTTAATGTTACAAATCACAGGGGTACATGAGCTGTAGCCTAATTAACGAGGGACTGGTGCCTGAAATAGGTTTCCAGTAAAACCTGTGCTACAGGTCACCAGACCACACCCTCAGACCGCACCATAAGTCTACCAGTAATAAGAAGGAGAGGAACAATATAGTAAACAAGGAAAGAATAAAAAAGAAAAAAAAATAAGCAAAGAATTATAAAAAAGATATAATAAAACTCAAAAATATATCTTATATAATACGCTCGTATAACTTCGTTCATTGTGGGATGAAAGTTATAACTAACTTGAAAATTGGCTTGGGTCTGGATGTGCTAAGATAACGCCCCCAGTTAGTATCCGTCGTCTGGTGCTCATAGTACAAAGAAAAAACTTGAATTTGAGACCAGGTGATTGGCGCGGTTGTCTGGCTGGCGCATGTATTTATGTATAAACTTTACCCTTAGGAAACCGTGTTGATTTCGAGTATCCTATAGTATACTCATACTCAATTCGTACCTGCGGCGGTGGCAGAGCCGGCGAGCTGCCTCTCGAGCGCTGCCAAACTGACTCCGCTCTGACTAGCAATGGTCTGCAGAAGCTCACGTGATATACCTGAACACACAAACGATTATTTATTTATCAGGATCATTACACATACAGGACAGACAGAAAAACAAACCTAGGAACTTACTTTAGATAGATGTGCTTCACTGAACAAAACATTTACAGAAATTGTTTTTTTTTTTATATTGCACTTCAAGATTGACCTCATCCCACGTGATGCTAAGTGGTAATGAGGTCAGTACAGCATAATTATTGTATTACTGGACTTATCGCCCTTAACTTGAAGGCTTGACCCCTGCTACTAACGCAGCACCCCCCAGGAGCTCTGGAAACCTTACTCACACGCAGAAACACAGAATGTTATTTGGCTGCGGTCTTCTGTAAGGTGGAGGTATTTCACCAGTCGGTCTGCTCCAGTTCGAGCGATAAATCGCTATGCCCTACCTCTCTTAAAAATATATATACATATTTAGGCGGTCTTGCCGCTAGAAAGCGATCTCTTCCAGACAACTAAAAACCGTTAGGTAGAGGTTACCCATCACAGCTATATAAAATAATATGTTTGTAATCACCTGCGTAATCGGAGAGGTTCGGCGGCGGAGTGCCAGACAAGGAGTTCTGCCCTCTATCCGGCTTGTTCGGCAATCGGATCACCTCTACGGAGGACCGGGAGTTGCCGTAGTCATCCTGAAAGAATACAGAGGTTTTTAATTTATTATACTATGTAAGCTGTAGCATGGTCACATCACACCATACGGTCAGTTTCGTTTCATTCTTTTTTTTAATTTAGCTGCACTACATTTGTAAATTACTAGCTGTGCCCGCGACTTCGTTCGCGAGGACTACAGGGTATTTCTAGTTTTTTCCCGCAAACTCCCGTTTCCGTGGGAAATTTGCAATATCCTGTTGCAACTAAGTTTAAAGTTTACTAAGGTACGTGTATACCAAATTTCAAGAGTCTTATTTAACTTGGTTTAGATTTTTCATACAAAAGATATCCCGCTAATTCCCGTTCCTGTGGGAATTTCGGGAATTTCTTTCTTAGTGCACCTCTGCGGTACCTAAGCTACGTCCCTTCCAAATTTCAAGTGCCTACGTTTAGCCGTTAAGGCTGCGCGTTGATATGTCGAGTCAGTCAGTCAGTTTCACCTTTTATATATTTAGATTAATAGATAATGAAGTAATTTAAGCTAACCCCAACCATATGTCTGGGTACACCCAGTCTTTGTTACTCTTCCACGCAAAAACTACTGAACAGATTTGATAAATTTGGCAGAATGAAAGACGACATCCTAGATTAACATACAGGAAACTTTTTAAATAAATAACTCGAACAAAGTAGCGGGCTACAGCCAGTATGTTACATAGCTTTATAAGTTACAGAAATGCTCATATAAAACTGTTAAACGTAAAACTACTTGATTATCGTTTTTTCGTGCTACGCATACCTAAGAAACTTTCGTAATGGGGGCTATCGCGTCTGAAAAATCCGCCAGTTATTACGTAAGGTCCAACTATTACGTCATTGGTTATTTTTGGCATGATTGACAGATGTTACCATGACATTTAGATCAGGGCTGTCCACACCAGATATGATTTCGGGCCGATTCAAATTACTAAATAGATTGGGGGACCGCACAAAAAAAATCTTGAAGCAAAAAAATTTTAGCGATATAAGAAAATTCCGAAAAAATCTTCCGAAAAAGATTTAATAACTCACCGCGGGCCGCACCTAGATAGACAAAGGGCCGCATGCGGCCCGCGGACCTAGGTTGGGACAGCTCTGATTTAGATAACCAACCACGTGGCATTTGTATCTCTTGCCCACGTTATGCCACCTAGCAGATTTTTTTTTGACGACCTCTGTAGCCGAGTGGCGAGCGGGCCGGATTTTGCCATCTCTGAGGTCCCGGGTTATATCTCCGGTCGGGTCAATATGGAAAACGAACTTTTCTATATTGTCTCGTGTCTGAGTGTTGTGGTACCGTCGTTGTTTCTGATTTCTGTAACACAAGTGCTTAAGCTACTTACCACAGAATCAGAGCAATGTATGTGATGTTGTCCAATATTTATTTATTTATTTTCACGCGTCCAGTTCCAATATTTGAAAAACGATCCGTTCCAGTTACGGTTATTACTAATAATTATACGAGGCGTAAGCTAAAAACAACCACCGGACAACTGACGACAGCTGGTATGGAAAGTAAATGATTGATCGGAACGTATCAACGACTCGTAGTTGGTTGGAGTAAAACTGATTGTCAATCGTAAAGTAAATGATTGATCGGAACGTATCAACGACTCGTAGTTGGTTGAAGTAAAACTGATTGTCAATCGTAAAGTAAATGATTGATCGGAACGTCTCAACGACTCGTAGTTGGTTGGAGTAAAACTGATTGTCAATCGTAAAGTAAATGATTGATCGGAACGTCTCAACGACTCGTAGTTGGTTGGAGTAAAACTGATTGTCAATCGTAAAGTAAATGATTGATCGGAACGTATCAACGACTCGTAGTTGGTTGGAGTAAAACTGATTGTCAATCGTAAAGTAAATGATTGATCGGAACGTCTCAACGACTCGTAGTTGGTTGGAGTAAAACTGATTGTCAATCGTAAAGTAAATGATTGATCGGAACGTATCAACGACTCGTAGTTGGTTGGAGTAAAACTGATTGTCAATCGTAAAGTAAATGATTGATCGGAACGTCTCAACGACTCGTAGTTGGTTGGAGTAAAACTGATTGTCAATCGTAAAGTAAATGATTGATCGGAACGTATCAACGACTCGTAGTTGGTTGAAGTAAAACTGATTGTCAATCGTAAAGTAAATGATTGATCGGAACGTCTCAACGACTCGTAGTTGGTTGGAGTAAAACTGATTGTCAATCGTAAAGTAAATGATTGATCGGAACGTCTCAACGACTCGTAGTTGGTTGGAGTAAAACTGATTGTCAATCGTAAAGTAAATGATTGATCGGAACGTATCAACGACTCGTAGTTGGTTGGAGTAAAACTGATTGTCAATCGTAAAGTAAATGATTGATCGGAACGTCTCAACGACTCGTAGTTGGTTGGAGTAAAACTGATTGTCAATCGTAAAGTAAATGATTGATCGGAACGTATCAACGACTCGTAGTTGGTTGGAGTAAAACTGATTGTCAATCGTAAAGTAAATGATTGATCGGAACGTCTCAACGACTCGTAGTTGGTTGGAGTAAAACTGATTGTCAATCGTAAAGTAAATGATTGATCGGAACGTATCAACGACTCGTAGTTGGTTGGAGTAAAACTGATTGTCAATCGTAAAGTAAATGATTGATCGGAACGTCTCAACGACTCGTAGTTGGTTGGAGTAAAACTGATTGTCAATCGTAAAGTAAATGATTGATCGGAACGTATCAACGACTCGTAGTTGGTTGAAGTAAAACTGATTGTCAATCGTAAAGTAAATGATTGATCGGAACGTCTCAACGACTCGTAGTTGGTTGGAGTAAAACTGATTGTCAATCGTAAAGTAAATGATTGATCGGAACGTCTCAACGACTCGTAGTTGGTTGGAGTAAAACTGATTGTCAATCGTAAAGTAAATGATTGATCGGAACGTATCAACGACTCGTAGTTGGTTGGAGTAAAACTGATTGTCAATCGTAAAGTAAATGATTGATCGGAACGTCTCAACGACTCGTAGTTGGTTGGAGTAAAACTGATTGTCAATCGTAAAGTAAATGATTGATCGGAACGTATCAACGACTCGTAGTTGGTTGGAGTAAAACTGATTGTCAATCGTAAAGTAAATGATTGATCGGAACGTATCAACGACTCGTAGTTGGTTGGAGTAAAACTGATTGTCAATCGTAAAGTAAATGATTGATCGGAACGTATCAACGACTCGTAGTTGGTTGGAGTAAAACTGATTGTCAATCGTAAAGTATTGGAAGCGGGCATTGATGTTTTCTTACCACTTTCTGTCTCTTGCTTGGCACTGGTGTACTCCGGTCGCCAGAGGAGGGGTGAACTGAGACCTGTGGGGGGTCGAGAGAGATAGTTTTCTTCCTGCCTCGATTCGTAGTGCCTGGCGGTGCCTGAGAAAAAAAATTGTTTTTTTAAGGCAATTTTAATAAATTAAAACAAAAAAAAAATATTTGCAGACCAATGATCCTTTTGATGACCTCAGTAGCCGAGAGGTATACGGGCTGACTTGGGCGTTGCGGCATCTTTGAGGTTCCGAGTTCGAAACCCGGTCGAGTCACTGTAGGAAACGAACTTTTCTATTGTCTCGAGTCTGGGTGTGGTGGTACCGTCGTTATTTCTGATTTCTATAGCACAAGTACTTAAGCTACTATCACAGAATCAGAGCAATGCATTGTCACTGTAAGATTATAAACATCGTTAGATTATAATCTATCTAGTGAGATTGTAAACTGTCGATAGATTGTGAACCGTAATATGATTGCAATTTACGGCATTTTTTTTTTCGCTATATTATAATCGTCACCGTAAGATTGTAAAAATCGTAAGATTACAATCTAACTCGCGAGATTGTAAACTTTCGACAGATTGTGATTGTGTTTTTATTTTTATAATCTTATAAAAACATAATCATTGCTCTGGTTTATTGATTGTACAAATTGGAAAATCTTCTCTTTATTGTCTCAGGTATGGCGACCCCTACACTACATGTACATGAAGGGCAGCATCATATATCCATAATAGTTTCATATAGATCTCATACCTTAGGCCCCGCCAAAGATGAGGTGTATTTAATAATTTCAGTATCAGGCGGTAGTCTTACACCTCCCAACACTGAAGAGGGATCACTGTAACAAAATAAGAAATAAATTTTACACAAAATACAAAAAAATCATGTTAAATGCAGATATTCTAGACCAGGGGTGACCAACCAGTCGATCGCGACTGTCAGTCCAGTCGATCGTGGCCAGGCAATAAAATTAAATTATACTAGACTGCGCACGCAACGTGATTATCAACCACTGCAGCATCATCATCATCATATATCATTGTTCAATCGCTGTTCCGTCACATTAATATAAACTACGAAGACTGGTTAATAAGAAATACATGATTGTTTTTTTTTTTATATTACACTTCAAGATTGACCTCATCCCACCTGATGTTAAGTGGCAATGAGGTCCTAGCTTAAGGGCGACAAGTACAACATAATAAAATATCTACTACTGGACTTGCCGCCCTTACCTTGAAGGCCTAACCGGGTTAGGCTAACCCCTGCTACTAATGTAGCACCCAGGAGCTCTGGAAACCTTACTCACACGCAGGAACACGTCAAAACAGAAGTGATTGTTATTTGGCTGCGGTCGTATGGTGGAGGTATTTTGCCAGTCAGGCTGCTCCAGTTCGAGCGATAAATCGCTATCAATCGCTTAAAATTTGATTGTACTACACTATTCTGTTTTATTTAAGACTCCAAATAGTATGTACTTGGTAGACCGCACAGGGTTTCGTTTGTAAACAGTAGATCTTAAGTCTAATCAAGTTGGCCACCCCTATCCTAGTCAATGGTAGGGAATCCTTCGTGCTTGAGTCTGATTCGCGATTGGCCGGTTTTTTTTTAATCTGTGAGACTGGATTTTTGTTTGTAGGGCCTAAACTATAACCGTTAGAAACTTAAAGTTTTATATACAAGAGTTACTTTTATAGCGTAGTGGACCACTAAGATACGATTTTTGTAAATTCACCCCTTAAGGGCGTTAAAACGGTAGTGCAAAGGTAGTATTAAACTATGAAAATTGTGAAGTTTTTCGAAGGAAAGTCAGTATGAAATTTCTTCGTCGAGAGATTTCTTCTCTATCATCCCTGTACGGGGTAGAGGGGTGGATGAAGTTAGTATGAAAGTTCTCTGATTTTAATGCAAAGTTCCTATTCGACTTTATTAATTCTCAAAATTCGTCTAGATATTGACTATTCTTATCTTTGTTTGTGTGAAAGTAATGAACTCGAACGAAGTCACGGGCGGTCACTTGTGTTAGTAATAATGGCTACTCACCCTCCTTCCAAAGCGGCACTAAAAAGAAAGAAACAAGAAAATGTTAGTATTTAGTATAAAGTAGATGAAAGTAAAGTGAAAGTTGTAGAAGAGCTAAAGTATATCCATACTAATATTATAAATGCGAAAGTAACTCTGTCTGTCTGTTACGCTTTACCACCTTTGAAAGTGTATCCGATAATTTTGTAACAAAACCCATATTAATATTAAAAAGGCGAACGTAACTCTGTCTGTATGTCTGCCCGACTTTCACGCCTTAACCACTGAACCGATTTTGATAAAATTATGTTTAGGCATATGTACTTTGAACCTTTAGAATGGACATAGGCTACTTAAAAAACTTTATTGCCCAAAAAAGTACCACAGGTAGACTTAATGCTAGGGGCATTCTCTACCAGTCAACCTTTGGGTCATGCAGAGTTTTTGTATATGGGTGTGGTAATAGTGAAAATACATACATTACTAGTTAATTAAGGATTCAATACACAATACCTTTAAAAGTCGATACTATCGACATTTTGGCACATTTAGACGATAATAAATATTATTAAATAATAATAATAATAAATATTGGACAACATCACATACATTGCTCTGATTCTGTGGTAAGTAGCTAAAGCACTTGTGTTACAGATATCAGAAACAACGACGGTACCACAACACCCAGACCCGAGACAATACAGAAAAGTTCGTTTCCCATATTGACCCGACCGGGGATCGAACCCGGAACCTCAGAGATGGCGCGACGCCAAAGTCCGGAATGCTTGCCTCTCGGCTACGGAGGTCGTCAATAATAATAATAATGAACAGAGAATTAAAAAAAAACATTACTTTTACAGCTTACGAGTCCGACAGTAGTTTTTTAAGTTTGTAATCATAATTTATAAAATAGTACTGGTCCGCCCCGGCTTTGCTCGGGTTGATACTTAATAGGCATTTAATTACCTGAGTATATTGTGCGGCAGACCAGTAAGGGAGTCGATGCCACCGTGCCGGTCTTTTTCGGAGCCAGGCATGCCGAAAGGATATAGCGGCGATATGTTCTGAAACGAGAAACATCATACAGTCAACAGCATGTCTTGACATGTCTACCTTGGTAGACGAATGCATTTCGATATTAATCCTTATGAACACGTAATAAGGCGGTGCGAAAGTCGAAAGTGTTCAGTTCATCATAATTACCGTTTCTCCGGTTTACATCGGTTGATTAAGGCAGTCTACAGCCAAAAGCGAGCGATCATGATGATGATGATAATGATACTCTTGAGTACCTACTTAATTGTTTCATCACATCAAAACAAAACTATTTGACTTGGTCCACAGTGAGGTACACATAGCAATGAATTAGTATCAGCTACTGTAACTAATCTACTGAGTTCCTTAACGAGTCTTTGCGATAGATATAGGCTCCGAAGAATGACTACATTGTATTCAATGACGATTCAAAAGTGTTCTAAATAACCTACTTGAATAAAGAAGTAGTTGACTTCAACTGTGCCTTCGACTGTAACTTCTACTTTGACACCGATTTCGACTTTAACTGTTACTTCTACTTTGACTGTAATTTCATATTTGACTGATACTTCGCTTTTGAATTCAACTTTGACTGTGACTTCGCCTTTGACTGTATCTTCGACTTTGACAGTGACTTCCACTTTGACTGTGATTTCGACTTTGTCTCGTTACTTAGACTTTGATTGTGACTTCGCCTTTGCTTGTATCTTCGACTTTGAACGTGGCTTCTACTTTGACTGTGACTTAGACTTGTAAAGTGATTGTGACTTTAGCTTTGACTGTGACTTTGACATACCTTCCCCTTAGCGGCGGCGGCGACGGCGGCGTGGTAAGCGCCGTGCGCCGCCGCCTGGGCCAGCATCAGGTCGCCGCGGAGTAGCGCCAGGTCACGGTCTTTGCCCTTGGACGAGGACACTGATGATGAGGACGGCTTTCGACCTAAAGAGAGTTGAGTGACGTAAGTATCGCAAGTGCAAGGATTGTATTGATTAAAGACCAAGAAAAAAAGTATCTGGTCTTCAGAAGGACATTCGGACTTACGAGATTAATCTAAATATAGAATGAATGAAAAAAGGGACAGGCGAGGGGTACATGAAAGACAAAAACTTCTGACCAGTCCTTGACATATGTCGAATCCGATTTGACATATGTCAAATCGTTAATTACTCAACAGCTTGACTATAGCTCACTTGAATGCTGCTGCTGCTTGCTGGAAGGCTTTGACTGGTGAGGGGAGGAGACCAGACTGCTGAGGGACGCCAAGCTGGACAACGAAGCCTGGGAATGCATCGCAGACGGCGAAGAAGTCTTTGGGAAGCCGTACGTCGACCCTGGAGAAAGAAGGCATAGTTAATACAGTGAACAGCACGTTTAGTTATTATGCTAACGATATAAGTGTGGTGCAAAGTTCTAAGTGAATAGTTTGACGGGCATGACGTCCGATAAAGTAGATGATAATTTTAGTATGGAAAGCAAAGCTTTTGCATTTTGATGTATGTTTTGAAGACTGGTAGGGAGAAGTCATATAGTACGTGAATTAAACGACCCCCTATCCCCTGTTAGAGAAGACGCAAAATTTAGCTAAATCTAGAATAAATAATAAATAAATAAATAAATGCGCCAGACAATAACACAATCACCTGGTCTCAAACTAAGGTTTTCCCTTGTACTATGAGTACCAGGCGACGGATACTAACTGGGGGCGTCATCCCAGCACACCCAGACTCAAGTCAATTTAGAAAAGTTCGTTTTCCAAATTGACCCGACCGGGAATCGAACCCGGAACCTTTCGCGCTTTGGCTGCCTTCCTTAGCCATTGCGCCACGGAGGTCGTCAAATCAATCAGGAATCAGGGAAAGTTGTTACTATGAGACATACCTGATTCTAGATTATTGAGAGGGGATGCGTGCGCATTATATTAGGAGTCCGTAACCAAAATAAGCACCACTTCTTTTTTTGTTGACGGGGTGAAATTCCTTGATGCACCGTACCGTCACCCGAGGGATGGTGACGGCGTGTTTGGGACTCCCTGCCCTAATAGGACAGGACTACCCACTAAAACCCCCCGGCTGGATCGCCTTAGTGGCGGTGTTGTGGGAAATCGGCTCAGCCTTACCAACCACAACACCGCCGGCGGAATATACTTACGCAGCTCCGTCTACTCTCTATTGGTCCTATAGTGGTTACTAGGGGTCCGCAATCAAACTAAGCACCCCGGATCTAAGGCTAATGAGTTCGCCGCGGCTCCGTCTACTCCCTATTGGTTCTGTAGTGGTTACTAGGGGTCCCCTATCTAACTAAGCACCACAGATCGAAGGCTAAAGAGTTCGCTGCGGCTCCGTCTACTCCCTATTAATCTGTAGTGGTTACTAGGGGTCCGCAATCAAACTAAGCACCACAGATTTAAGGCTAATGAGTTCGCCGCGGCTCCGTCTACTCCCTATTGGTCCTGTAGTGGTTACTAGGGGTCCCCTATCTAACTAAGCACCACAGATCGAAGGCTAAAGAGTTCGCTGCGGCTCCGTCTACTCCCTATTAATCTGTAGTGGTTACTAGGGGTCCGCAATCAAACTAAGCACCACAGATTTAAGGCTAAGGAGTTCGCCGCGGCTCCGTCTGCTCCCTATTGGTCCTGTAGTGGTTACTAGGGGTCCGCAATCAAACTAAGCAACACAGATCGAAGGCTAATGAGTTCGCCGCGGCTCCGTCTACTCCCTATTGGTCCTGTAGTGGTTACTAGGGGTCCCCTATCTAACTAAGCACCACAGATCGAAGGCTAAAGAGTTCGCCGCGGCTCCGTCTACTCCCTATTGGTCCTGTAGTGGTTACTAGGGGTCCCCTATCTAACTAAGCACCACAGATCGAAGGCTAAAGAGTTCGCCGCGGCTCCGTCTACTCCCTATTGGTCCTGTAGTGGTTACTAGGGGTCCGCAATCAAACTAAGCACCACAGATCGAAGGCTAAAGAGTTCGCCGCGGCTCAGTCTACTCTCTATTGGTCCTGTAGTGGTTACTAGGCGTCCGCAATCAAACTAAGCACCACAGATCTAAGGAGTTCGCCAGCTAAGCTACGTAAGCGAAGCCGATACGTGCCCCACTCACTCATGTTAGGCTGCGAGTTCGCGTTGCTGGTGGAAGGGCTTTTCTCCTTCGTCGAAGTACTCGAAGAAGTGCTGCTTCGGCCGGACCTGAAACGAACAGATTACATTAGCATCTTGTCACGGAGCGTGGTGATAAGCAGCTTGTTTTTACGGGGACTAGGACATCCCACCCATGCTAAGTGGTAATAAGGTCCTTTTTTCTTTTGAGGGAGGGAAAATGCCTTTGCGCACCATACATGGTACAGCAGTATGATAAGTTCAGCATAATAAAGCTGTTACTCGACTTGTCGCCCTTACCTAAAAGGCTTGATCCTTCTACCAATGTAACACTTCTTAGGAGCTCTGGAAACCTCACAACAACAACACCGAAGTGCTTGTTATTTGGCGTCGGTCTTCTGTAAGGTGCAGGTATTTCACCAATCGGGCTGCTCCAGTTCGAGTGATAAATCGCTATGCCCTACCTCTTAGAATTCTGCTACACGTTTGTTCGACATTACGCTACATAAATGTTTATTAACGAAACGGTTAGTCTGGTTAGGATTTACTGTAAAGCCCTGGCAAAGGGAGTCATACTACATTTAATGCCCCAGTTTGGTTCCTAAATGAAGAGCCTTCCAAAGGTAGACTCTAACGATCTAGCAATAGAAGTCACATTGTCTTCCCCAGCGGCCAGTCTGGTTTTTAAAGTACCCACCAAACGTAGACTCTAAAGATCTGGCAATAGAAGTCACATCTCATTATCATCATCTCTCATCCTCGGCGGCAATGTGATTCTTGAATGAAGAGCCCTACAAATATAGACTCTAAAGCGTAGCAATAACAATAACATCTAAATAAATCCTCGGCAGCCAGTCTGGTTATTGAAGCGCCTTCTAAATGTAGACTTTAAAGGTCTAGCAGTACGAATCACACCACAATCATTGGCAGGCTGAATAGTGAAACAAGCGCCTTCCAAATGTAGACTCTAAGACCCTTACAATAGGAATTACCTCTCATTCCTCTGCGGCTGCTTGGGCGGCTTGGTGGGCTGCTTGACGCCGGCGGCGGAGAGCGCCGACAGCGTGGAGTACGGGTCCGCCAGAGGAGGGAAGTTGAGGCCCGAAGCCTGGAGCCGAGCAAGGTAGTCCTGCGCCGCTAAGTGGGATGCCATGGACCACCACGCTGCGCCTGGAACACAAGGAACATTCATTAAATAAGTGTCAATCGTTTGCCGATCGTCCACCGCCAACTAACCTAAGTTATTTTAAGACTTTCGCGTTCCATTTTAAACATTTAAAATAATTTAACGAGTCACCATTTTTATATAGTTTGTAATACGAACTACTTACTGCCCGACGTTTCGGTTAGTGTGTCGAAATGACTTCAATAACATTTTGTTATGTGACAATGTGAGGGTGGATGAAGATTTGCAAGCTCCCCAGAACAGACGAAGGCGAGCAAGACCAGTCAGCTCGTGAGCACGGTTGGTGCAACCTAACCGAAACGTCGGGCAGTAAGTAGTTCGTATTAACTACTATATAAAATTGGTGTCGCATTTTGACCCGTTAAATTATTTTAAATGTTTAAACTAAGTTACTTCAACTTAGCTCACAAAGTTGAGCCAGTTTTTCATACTTGTGTCCACGGCAAACTATGCGAGCTAAGCTATGTAAAATAGCAGAGCTAAGTCGAACTAACTTAGTTGTGTATCCGATCTGTTACTACGTGAGCTAAACTAAGCGCCCCTCACTCCCTTGCCTCACCCCTCTGGCGCCTGTCGCTAGTGTTGAGTGAGACAGTGAGCGATCGTGCGCAGGCAGTCACTTATTTTTCGGTGCACGTATCGTTATGTCCTAGTTTAGCTTAGCTCAGTTCCTTGAGCTTAGTTTCTAACTTACTAAAACTAAGCATTAATTTCGAACTAAGCTAACCAGCTTATTTGGAAGAGCAGCACGCGATACGTGAAGGTCGTGGATTGGACTCCCACACAGCAATCGGAGATTAAATTATTCTGTTTCTTCAAAAATATTATAGGTCAATAAATCAATCAAATATTTATTTATTTAAGTAAGACACATGTAACACTTTTGAATGGTCATTGAATATATTGCAAAGTGATTCTACTGCTGGTTCGGAACCTATTTCGACCGAGACTAAACTTATAGCTATGTGTAGACCACTTTCGACTAAGTCATATAGTTTTGTTTTGATGACTGAATAGAGTATTTTTTAAGATGTAAGCTAGAGCAGACCCATCCCCAAAGGTGGCACCTGTTCACAAGCATGACGTATTTGCCAGCCATCGCTTCACTCAATAATTTATCGATTTACGGTTTAAAGTTAGCTTCCAGCGGTATACTTACTGGCAGCTGGATGGAGGGACAGCGAGGCGGCCTGGTTGGCGGCGACCCCCAGCGTGGTGGGGGGAGGGTAGCGGCCCCCGAAGCCGAAGAGGGCGGCTTGCGCCTGCGCCTGGGCTTGTGCCGCCGCCCCGCCGGCGCCTGCGCCGTCGCGACCCCAGTATGCTAGAAACAAGTACAGTATGGATTAGCTTTGTGAGTAAGGTGTCCAGAGCTATTCGGTGGTGCTACATTAGTAGCAGTCAAGCCTTCAAGGTAAGGGCGACAAGTCCAGTAACAGATTTATTATGCTGTACTTGTCACCCTTAAGCTAGGACCTCATTAGCACTTAACATCAGGTGGGATGAGGTCAATCTTGGAAGTGCAAAAAAAAAGTATGCATTAGCGATAACCTGCAAGCAATCGTTGTCAGTCTTGGCTTAATTAAGTTGAACTGATGTCTGTGGGTCCATCCCAGCAAGGACAAGTATTCGTGCGATTAATGTTTGAGTTTGTTATATATTCTGATGTTTTTAGCTTTGCATTTCTTTCATAACATAGTTTTTTTGTCCTAATTATAGATGATGGCGACTGAGGGAGAGCGGAAGGACCCCACGGGACAGGCTTAGCCTAGTGGGGGTTCAGTAATATTGGTTAACGTGTATTTAACTTGGAAATAAATGCATTTTATTTTATAATTTGTAATAGCATTAAGCCTTATTACACTATTAATAAAATTATTATCTTCTTATACATATACATATAAAAATGAATCGCTGTTCGTTAGTCTTGCTAAAAGTCGAGAACGGCTAGACCGATTTGGCTAATGTTGGTTTTGAAACAATAGTGGAGGTCCAGGGAAGGTTTAAAAGGTTAGAAAATTTGGAAACTAGTAGGCGGAACGACGTTCGCCGAGACAGCTAGTCCCAAATAAAAATTATTTCAAAAACATAAATATATGGTTAAGTGTTGTCCGATCTTTATATGTATGTTTATTTTATTGTTTGGATACGACGATTCGCACGTTTGGGCGAATTTATTACGTGCCAATCGACTACTAAACCCCATACATCATATTTGGAGTTCGTTGGAAATAAATAAACATTGGACAACATCACATACATTGCTTTGATTCTGTGGTAAGTAGCTAAAGCACTTGTGTTACAGAAATCAGAAACAACGACGGTACCGCAACACCCAGACCCAAGACAATATGGAAAAGTTCGTTTCCCATATTGACCCGACCGGGGATCGAACCCGGAACCTCAGAGATGGCGCTCGCCTAAGTCAGGCCCGCTCGCCTCTCGGCTACGGAGGTCGTCGACAATAAAAACAAGATTACCGCTATTTTTCTTACCGTATCATAAACGATGATTGTGAACATGTGGGCAGACCACGGAAATTTAAGCAATAAATTGGTAAAGTAAGCAAATACTCAGAACACTGTCGAATAATAATTCCCAAGACATTGTCATGTAACAGTTTAGAGTTTTTACCGCCTTTATTGTTGTAGTCATAAGTACTAATATCGATCTGCAATTGTTTACCGAGATGAGCCGTTGACTACGGTACGAGATCTTTCATGATTCATATCATTTCTTTGCATCACTTTATGGATACTCATCACATGAGTCACACAGGAAATACCTTATAAGAGTCGAGAATACAGATGGTTTATTTATGAAACCATGATTTTACAAATCTTACTTTAAACAAAACTTACTATTAATAAAAATAATTAATAAAAAAAGTGGCAAAAATTTTTATCAACATATTCCAAATCTTACTAATGTTTTATATGAGCAAATAGGTCATCTGTTTGTCTGTTTATCCAGTTTTTACGCAAAAACTACTGAACCCATTCAATGAAACTAGGTACAGTACAGTAACGTTAGAAGGATGGGGATCTCGGCAAATATCTATCACGCAATTTCATCTCTGACTAAAAAATAAAAAATATACTACTTTGGTCCATTTAACCATATAAAAACATTGTCTAGATTTAAAAAAACGAAGTGTGGATGGCGCTTTATATTTGAGTGTATCCGAACGAAGAAAAGATTAAGATTTTTTTATTTTCAACATCTTTTTTTTTTCTTTTTAAAATAGTTAACAATCCAAAGCGTTTGCGCAAGAAACCCACATATTTAAAGATCTCATGTGAGATTAGGGGATGGGGGAGGGGGTTGAATGAAATCTCAGGACATGTCACTAGGGGGAGGGAGGTAAAGAAAATTAAAAAAAAAACACCTCACGTCATTTATTGACGCCCCCTTACTAGCAGAAATAGACTGCGCTAAAGAAACCGAATCGCCATTCATTGTAAAAATAAAAACTGTCTTGTCCTACCATACTGTTCTAGCAAAGACAAAACTAAACAGTTACACGCAGGTACCACAGAAAAGTGAGTTCGTCACGCCACCCATATCGCCGCCATATTGGTTCCCGACCATTGACCATTCGAAGGAAGCGCGTTTAATCTGTTCGCCTTATTGTCGTAAAGCTGATGCGTCGCGTGATATGTACCATATACGGAACCAGCCTCAATAGAGCGGAGTTACGCGAAACTCATCTTTAAGTAAACGCAATAAGGCGGCAAGGTGTGAGAAAGTGCGTTGTATTGCCGAGGTCACTGCCCGAGCGCCCAGCGCTGTGAACTAACACACGTTCGCTGCAAATGTAAATCGTAACACTTCAACAATTTAGAGTGGAATTTTGATTGAACCGATTTCGTCCATAAATTGGTTGTACAATGTTATTAGGTAGGCGTGATGAGTCTTTTTACGTGAATTTGGAGCGAGAATGTAGAATAGTCAGCATCTTTAGTTGCTGAGTACCTTGTCACATTAAGTTAACTGTCTATTTGAGACGCGGACATTTAATTGTGACAAGGTATTGAGGTGTACACGAAATAACGATTTTGAGTGTACTGTCAAACTAAACGGTTTGTGTTGAATGGGAGACGATTTACTTTACTTAAACAAATAGTATTTCAATCAAACTAGAGACCCGTTCCGGCTTCTCACGGGTGCAAAGATTTTTAAGTTTCTTTAATTGAACTTTCAATATTCTTAAGCTTACAATATTTTTAGTTAATGATCGGCGCTTGCTTAGTAGCAATTTTTTGTTATTTTTCTGTCAAATCCTTGAAAGTAGGTACTAACTGCACTGTACAAAATAGTACATAGGTACTTTTATTTAACATTACTAAACTTTTGTATTAGCATAAAAACAACACTTATTACTTGTAAGGAAAGCCTGTTACTGGCCATACATTTAATTTGCTTACTGTAATGTAGATATAATACCTATAAGGCTGTTGGTTGTCTATGAAAATAAAAAGAAAAAAATCCGTTGCGTAGTTTTAAAGATCTAAGCTTAAGGACATACGCTAAAATTGACTTTGTTTTATAAAACTATGTAGTGATAGTTGATAGGTACAATTGGCTACTTGACAGTGTTAACAATATAATATGAAAAGTGTTAGATATGTGAGCTTATTAGTTGAGTAACAATTTTACATTATTATTTTTTTATTAAAAGCATAGTAGTATTTTATTTTTGCAATATAAATTTTACTTTTTTTATCTGTGGAACAAAAGAACCGAAACGGAAACCACCATTGCAATTCGGAAATGACAGCTGTCGGCGAAAATTATTTATTTTAATGTGGCGAAACAATGATTATTTTACCGATTAAATTGAATTATTGTCTCTCTAATCGTATTAAGAATTTATTGAAACATTTTCTGTTTATCTAAATTAAGTCGTTCCTATACGTATCGGTTCGTTGTCTAGGACGTTGACGTCATAATTGCAACAGTGACGTGACTTGGCGTTTGCGCGCGCTTTTTAAATGTGTTACACAAAATCTTATTTTTCTCTGGTTATTTACATTTTTTCCAGATAAATCGAATTGCTTGGGATATAAAATGAACGGGCGCACATTTTACAATATTTTTTCAAAAACTGTCAAGTAGCCAATTGACAGCCCGTCAAGCTAAACAGTTGTTGTTCGTAACTAGTTCTTATGCGCACGACATAAAGTCCAAAGTGTTTTAGTCTGACGTGCTTATGTCAGTAGTTACTTGTTGTTATAAATCGCTGCACAATTTTTTATTGTGTGTCCATCTTTGTAAAAGTAATCTGATTATATTTGGAAATGTGATAACTGATTATACATATTTGGAAACAGGATAATTGATTATATTTAGAAACGGTAAATGATAATATTTGTAAACGGAAAAACTGATATTATATTTGGAAACGAGATAAGCTAATAAATAGGGCAGAAGACAAAAAAATTAAGACACATTTTTTTCTTTGATCATGTAAACAAACATTTTGACATTGGCCAAAATCACTGCGTTTTTTACAAGCTTTTTTTTAAACGCGGTATAGAATCCATAATTAAAAAAAATAAAAAACAATAATGTACTGGGAATACACTGTGAATATTTAAGTTGAGCTCAACGTCACTTCTTGTTAAAGTTTTTACGAAATAATTTCGAACACACTCAATAAACTTTGATGCGCTGTATTATAGTAAATTTTATTTTTTTGCGGAAGCTATAATAATATTTTCTTGTTACCGAATTATCCCTATTGAATGTTATGGCCAACAACACATCGAGGTAATCATTTGCAGCTCGAAATTAGATCTTATGCGAACGACATACGTACGGTGCAAAGTCCACATTTGGACCATGCTTTTCCTTCGACGAAATTAGTACGACCTTTCAGAGGAGAGGTCATTTTCTCTTTCATTTAAACTAGGTACCACATCGAAACTAGCAAATCATCCAATCACCTCAACGATACAGCCCATAATAGTCCTTATAATGTTACGCAATAAACGTGTCATTCCCCTAACCTTGAACCTACCTTGAACTGCTAAGGTCGAATCAGCTGATCCAGTATTAACTAGAAAATAACCTAAATTTGTCACACTACAAGCCCAGTCGCCTCGTTTGTTATGTAAAAATAGTCCTTATTCCATTGAAATAAGGTGTGGCAAGTCGCGAAGTTTATGCTGGTGTCGTGTTCTATATCGATACGATTATGATAATCGAGTAGGCGTCGTCACGCATCGGTACCCGACTGTTATCGATTATGTAAAGTAATAGAAATCGTGGGCGTACTAATTGTTCTGTTGTTACAGTTTAGTTTTGCACCAGAGTGCTTCTTTGGCGTAATGGCTAAGACCCAAAGCGTGAATGGTCCCACGTTTGGTTTCCGGTCTGGTAAATTTTGAAAACAAGTGTTCCTAAAACTGGGTGTGCCAGATATACAATATCTGTCATCTAGTTCTTATAGTACGAGTACAATAAATTCAACGTATCCAAATGCTCAGTGATGACGTTTACCCGCGGGAAGTCCCCTGTGTACCACCAGTACAAAGTAGATAGGACTCCAATGCAGCGAGTGTCTCAGGTCCGAGATTTAGGGGTGAATTTCACACCAGACCTAAATTTTCGGAATCACATCGTGAAGATATGCAAAAGAGCGTTCAGAAACTTAGGTTTTGTACTTAGGCAATCACAGGGGTTTACAAACATAACAACACTCCGGGTACTATACGATGCTCTGGTCCGAAGCCACCTCGAACACAGTGCGATAATATGGGCCCCCCATGAAGCGAAGTATAGTGTCATGTTGGAACGGGTTCAGAACAAGTTTACAAGATACTTATACTTCAAACTTTATGGGGTATACCCATTCTACCCTCTGATGTACCCTACTTTGTTCGTTTTGGGTATGGTAGGGTACAATCAGCTTCGGGTCCGAAGGGAATTTGCACTCGCTAAGTATGTGGTGAAGGTGTTGCGAGGGATGGAACACAACCCAGAGCTGCTGCGCTACCTGCAGCTGAGCGTGCCGGACCGGTACGTGTGGCGGCGGCGGCGCCCGCGACTGTTGGCCTTCCCTGTAGCCAGGACCAACCTACTGGCGAAAACGCCACTTATTCGAACATTACATATCATAAACATAGTTCATGATACAGTGGACATATTTTCGTGTTCATTGAGTGAATTCGCAAAAACTGCATTAAATATAATAACATACAAATCAGGATAGAAGATAGGATAAATTAAGCAAATGTTAAAAATATAGTTTAAAGTTAAAGCCAGGTTTTTATATTATATAAGTGTTTTATTTTTAATAGATATGTAAGATTTTAGTATATATATTTTTTTTGTTAAATTTGTAAACAGTTTTACAATATAAATAGAATAAGTAAGTAATAATTATAAGGATGGCTATACTATCGCATTAGGTTAAGATATCTGTAATGGTAGTATAAGCTTGCAATAAATAAATAAATAAATATAAATATTGGACATCACATACATTGCTCTGATTCTTTGGTTAGTAGCTTAAGCAACTGTGTTACAGAAATCAGAAACAACGACGGTATCACAACACCCAGACCCGAAACAATACAAAAAAATTCGTTTCCCATATTGACCTGACCGGGGATCTAACCCGGGACCTCTAGAGATAGCGCGTCGCCCGTCGGCCCGCTCGCCTTTTGGCTACGGAGGTCGTCATTAGGTCATTCGTCATAAAGTAGTGACTGGTGTATATGATTCGGTGGTGATGATGATAAGACTTCGCAGCCATCATCGGTAGTCAGGTAGGAAACCAAGATGGCGGCAGTCCTCACCTCCAAAGAGTCCGGCAGCGTCGAGCAGCCCGTCCGGCTGTGCCGGCGGCTTGCCGGCGGCCTCGGCGCCTTCGCCATTCTCCTTGTCCATACCACGTCTGTGGACAAAAAGGATTGCGTTAAACATGACATTTCAATCAATGAGGGTGTTCGCGTTCGAAAAATCCACCAGAAAGCGATACGTAGGCGTGGGGTCCAAGTGCTACGTGATTGGTTATGGTTTACATCACATTGACAGACATATCACCATGACATTTAAATCACCAATCAATTAACAGGTGGACCCCTTAGAATAAGGAAAGTATAATATACTAGCTGTTGCCCGCGACTTCGCCCGCGTTATTTCGGGATAAAAAGTATCCTATATGTTAATCTAGTATGTCATCTGTCTTCCTGCCAAATTGTATCCAAATCCGTTCTGTAGTTTTTGCGTGAAAGAGTAACAAACATCCATACATCCATACTTACAAACTTTCGCCTTTATAATAGTAGTAGGATCTATGGTGGACCCCACGCCTACGTATCGCCATCTATTGGATTTTTCATGCTCAAACACCCTTTTTTTATTATTGGACAACATCACATGTTGAATAACATCACCTATTGGACAACATCAAATATTGGACAAATCACCTCAATAGGTGATATCAATCCAATTGTCCAATGACAACATTACCTATTTTTACAACTTTTATAGCTTCACGCCACACTAGCGAATTTTAAATATTGTAAAGAAACAGATGGGTGCCCCTTTGAATGTTTAGCTACATATTTTTGTAAACAACTTTAAAAACATAGAAGGTCGTGTACGAACCGCTTTTGATGGTTTTTGGTGGAAAGTAAAAATTTCGACCGTGGTAACTTATTAAAGCAACCAGAATCTGATGATGGCATAACAAAGACATGGGGAAGTCGATTATTTGTGTTAAAAATGATTTATTAGAATTTCTTACTACGCCGTGAAGTTTTTACTGTCATCAAAGTTCATGAAATACAGCCTGGTGAGAGTAAAACTCAAAAATCAATATTTTATTGCATCTGGTTTACAAGGTGTTCTCTTAAAATTATATCACTAAAGACCCTGTAAGGGCACTGCAATTAGAGAGGGGACGCTCATTCTTTAACAAAGCTAACACGATTTTGGATGTAAATCAGACTAATATTATAAAGTGGAAATATTTGTACCTATTTTTGTATGTTTGTAATGAATAGGCTCAAATAGTACTGGGCCGATTTAAAAAAATCTTTCACCAATAGAATGCTACATTCTTCCAATTTGACATAGGCTACAAAATTAGGGATCCTTGGTAAAATTACGCGGGAAAATCCTCAAGGCGAAACGAAGTTCGCCGAGACCGCTAGTATAATAGATAGATAAAAAACGAAAATAACGATTACATTGGTATTAGAGTTATTATAGCTTTTTTTATAATTAATAAAGTATTATACATGTATATGTTAATGGTACTCTAGTTCAAATTATATCAGATAGATAGATATTCTTTTTTCTTTATAGTAGTGCCTCCTCCCAGCCTGATGGTAAGCAAGAGAGGAACCCAAATCGCGATGACAACGGATTTGATATCGAAATAGCCTGTCCGAAGATTTTTTAATATGAAATTATTTTATTATGTTTATAAATGTGTTGTTGCTTATTTCTTCATTGATATTTTTAGGTAGTTTATTATGTATTTTGATAATAACAGTGGAGTAATAGTAATGCCTCATTTACCCTTTCAATACGGTGCCCTATACATCATATTTAAATTTAGTTTGCAATTTATTGTTAATTATTTTGAGAATGACATACAACTTTTTATATAATTTTTATATAACTGTACGTTACCAAAATCGAAATAAGCAAAAGCTATATTCGACCTAACAATGCTAACTCAAAATCAGTTCAAAACCACGTACTCGATTGGACACGAAAAAATACGTATAACATTACGAACAGACTGTAGCACACAAGATCTACTGAACCATTTTCGGGGGTGCACCCCCCTCTTGGAATGGAACATGAATGGTGCCACCCCGTTTGCGCCCTGCTCAATGAAAGGGGGTAAAGAAGGGAGAGGGGAAACTTTTTTTCATTAAAACATGAATCACCCTGTATATTATACACGGAGTGTGTAAGGCTGCGCGATTTTCTTTTTTTCACATTGAAGACATATTTTTTGTGCGTAATATTTATATAACGTTTTTAGATTGGTTTTTATATAGAAATTTATTATTCACTAGGATTTCTGCATTTACATGAATAACATCCATTCGTCACTTTGACTATATACAATTTATATTTTGATATTTATCAATTGAGTTTGTTCCGTGATATATATAGGTGTTGTTGTGTTCCTGCGTGTGAGTAAGGTTTCCATAGCTCTTGGAGGGTGCTACATTAGTTAACATTAGGTGGGATAAGGTCAATCTTGAATTGCGTTATAAAAAAATAATGACATCCCTACTAATATTATAAATGCGAAATGTCTGTCTGTCTGTGTGTCTGTTACGCTTTCCTGCTTAAACCTCTCAACCGATTTTGATGAAATTTGGTATAGGTATACGTTGAATCTCAAGAACGGACATAGGCTACTTTTTATTAGAAAATAAGGGGGGAGGAAGGTAATACCACCTTTGAAAGTTTATATGGAAAAATGTTTTTTTTTTTGAAGTTAGAGATATGAAATTTGGCACAAATATAGCTCGAAACTTGGATTAAAATATAGACTACTTTTTGTTTCGAATATTAGGGGAGAAAGGGGTAAAACCATAAAAGGATGTAGTCCACGCGAACGAAGTCGCGGGCACAGCTAGTATTATATAAAAATGAATCGCTGTTCGTTAGTCTCTCTAAAACTCGACAACGACTAGACCGATTTGGCTAATGTTGGTTTTGAAATAATTGTGGAACTCCAGGGAAGGTTAAAAGGTCAGAAATTAAAAAAAAAATAGGCGGTACGAATTAGAGACAACTAGTTTGGTATAAAAACAAATATGACCATAAGTGGTATGCTAATAAGTTGTTAATACATGTATTTAGAATCGTATCTAGAGTGCCAGCAGAAGAGAAAACTTTTATAATTTAACACGACATAGATAATTTATTAATGTTGTTTTCCTAAATTATATTAGAGGATTTTGAATATGTATTATTTATTTATTTAAAAACTTTATTGCACAAAACAAAGTACAACAGATGGACTTAATGCTATGGGCATTCTCTACCAGTCAACCTTTGGGTCATGCGGAGAGTTAGTTTATGGGTGCGGTAATAGTGGTAATTATCATAGTCAAACCGACAAATTAGGACAAGTAACGTCGGGATGTTAAACAAAACGTCATTTTGACAGAGAGTATCACGTTTTTCATACATTAACAGATATTTATTTGATTATTTCATGTCTAAATTTAATTGTACCTAAAAAACAAGGAAATCAGGTTTATTCAATAAAATAGTACACATTTTTGGTATTTTTTATGTTTATTATATCGATATATTATTTATTTAAATAAGCATCGAAATGCTGACATTAATATGGAACTGCCCGGGATTTTTAATGGACAATACCGTGCGTGACCAATCTACGAGTAATAAGCATGTCAGCTTACACACTTTGGACTTTGTACTGCCCTTATATCAAAGGCATAGAGACTAAAATCGCACTGCAAGTGTATACCTTGATGTTCTCTTCACCGTTAATGTCGTTAAGAGGGGAGCAGCCCGCATTTCCGCTTTGTTTTTTTTTGTTCTCTCAAGCTGTATTGTGCGACATACTAATATGTCAAAATTGCGAGTGTTCAAATTACGAAGAAGACCGAAATGTTCATAATTCCAATGTGCATTGGAATGGAAATGTCGTATATGTAAGTTTGAGAACGTCACGCGTGTAGTGGTTTCAATTTTGATAATGCAGTTCATTTGCAGTTCGATATTAGGTCTTATGCGCACGACATAAGGACGGTACAAAGTCCAAAATGTGTAGTCTGACGGCCTTTTGTGTGTAAATTAAAATTTTAAGAGAGGTGGGGCATAGCGATTTATGGCTCGAACTGGAGCAGCTCGACTGGTGAAATACCTCCACCTTACAGAAGACCGCAGCCAAATAACAATCACTTCTGTGTTGTTGTGTTCCTGCGTGTGAGTAAGGTTTCCAAAGCTGTTGGGGGGTGCTACATTAGTAGCAGGGGTCAAGCCTTCAAGGTAAGGGCGACTAGTCCAGTAACATATTTATTATGCTGTATTTGTCACCTTTAAGCTAGGACCTCATTACCACTTAACATCAGGTGGGATGAGGTCAATCTTGAAGTGCAATATAAAAAAAAAACTTTTTCATTAAAATTTCACGGAATTTGCTCTTTAAAATTAATCTCGGGATTTGGGTAATATCCACTTCATTCTTTCGCTGTATGATTTCTGTAAACGTACTAAAATACTCTACTTAATTCAGACTTTTCATATTAGGCCACAAGTACTAAATAAAAACTACTTTATAAACTCCCAGTTACTAAAATTAGAAAACATAATTAATTAACAAACTTTGTTTAATCTTAATGAATTATTAACCGCTAATGTAAATCAGCGTGCTATCTTGTACCTACTACAGTCTATGAATAAATTCATTCATTGGCTTTCATACAGTCGTTGAAAAATTTTTGTATGCCGTTTCATTTAATAGTTTTAAGAAAGGTCCGTCTTAAAGTATGTTTATGAGATTTTCTAAACAACTGATATGATTTAAAATAAGTTAACGGGTCAAAACGCGACAACATTTCTTAGTAGTTACTACGAACTAACGTTAACTTATTTTAAACTAGCTGTGCCCGCGACTTCGTTCGCGTGGACTACATCATTTTATGGTCGGTTTTACCCCTTTCTCCCCTAATATTCGAAACAAAAAGTAGTCTATATTTTAATCCAAGTTTCGAGCTATATTTGTGCCAAATTTCATATCTCTAACTTCAAAAATAAACATTTTTCCATATAAACTTTCAAAGATGGTATTACCCCCATCCCCCCCTTATTTCCTTATATAAAGTAGCCTATGTCCGTTTTTGAGATTCAACGTAGACCTATACCAAATTTCATCAAAATCCGTTCTGCCGTTTAGGCGTGAAAGAGTAACAGACAGACAGACAGAGTTACTTTCGCATTTATAATATTAGTATGAATACTAATCAAAGAAAATATAGATACATCTTTTAAGTATTTGATTGTGTTGAAAATAAGATACAAAGTATTATTATGCATCGTCATTAAAGCGGTGTTAATTTGATAGGTATGTCCAGATATTTAAAACAACTAAAAATAAATAACAAAGAAAAAACCATCAATGAAAATTAACATACCTTCGTCTGTTGAGGCTTTGTTTGCGTGTAATTTTAACACAAAGAAGTTACTATCACCTGGTCATTAAAACGTCGTTAAATTGATACGTCCAGTTAAAAAAAAATCATAAAAATAAATTACAAAAAAAACAACCATCAAAGAAAGTTCCTACGTCTATTGAGCCTTTGTTTACAATAAACGTAAACAAAAACACGCATACACTCCGTCGACTGTACCTATGACGCAGTATAAACAAGTGTGACGTCACGCCGCTGCGCGACCTACTCAACTCGGTACATAATATTCAAATACGCGCTCAGCTGAGCGAGGGGGAGCGTTTTGTTATTGCCGACGGTGGGGGAGCAGCTGGAAAACGGACTTTATAAACACGTGTGGTAATGCGCAAAATAAATTAGCAAAAGCTTCTCCTGGAAGTGCTGGACGAAAATTGTAAGAAAAATATAATTTTACTTACTAGGTTATCAGCTGATGATAACATGGAATTCATTTTTAAATATTCAAAAAAGGAAGAGGTTTCTCGATTTAATCGTACGACCAGCACGTTACGGTCAAACCTTGCAGTTCGATTTTACTTCTTATGCCCGGGCCATAAAGGCGGTACAAAGTTCCAAACGTATAGTGTGACTGTTACATATGCGTTATATCGTTCACACAAATAAAGAAGACCTAAGTAAGTTCGTTGCAAACTTCGAAAATCGAGTGTAATTTAGTTCATTAGTTCATTTAGTAATCAGTAGGTTTGGTAAGTTTTATTAAACTCATTACTTCATCTTTATCGACTCGGTTGCGGATAATTCAGGAACAACCCATTTCTAATAGTAATAAGTTTAGCTTCCATTTGTAAAAAAAAACTACTGAGTTTCTTGCCGGTATCTTCTCTTTAGTTATAGGTTCCGTACCGGAGGTGGCTTCATTTGCTTTATATAGAGACTATTCATAAGTATTACTAATGTAATCTATGTTAATAAAAAATATTGACTTTGACTTTGACTTTGACTTTCTAGTTACTACATTTCAAGCGCAGTCTGGTCATAGTACAAGTTGATACATATAATAAAACACCCGACCCAAAAAAAGTACGCAATTATTATGACAAAAGGTTAAAAATCCTAAACTCTATAAAAAGCAAAAAATAACTTTTAACACTACGTAAGTACCAACTGAAGCGTGTCAGACTATCTACTCGGAACTTTGTGCCACCTTTATGTCGAAGGCATAACCGCTAATTTTGAACTGCAAATAGTTATCTTGGCCTGCTGTTGACCGTACCTATGAATTTTTTTTATTAAATTTTGTCTTTTATTACACCCCGTCGTTTCTGCGTCGGGGGTTAAAAAGGAATAGATCCAAAACAATGATCATTCAAATTCAAATTCAAATATTTCTTTATTCAAGTAGGTTACATATAACACTTTTGAATCGTCATTGAATACAATGCAAAGTGATTCTACTTCCGGTTCGGAACCTATATCTACCGAGAAGACACCGGTAAGAAACTCAGCAGATCATTTACAGTATCAGTATCTAACTATTGCTCACTTTGGACCAAGTCATATAGTTTTGGTTTTGATGAGTGATGAAACAAATAAGTACTCAAGTAAGTTTTTACTTTCGAGAGGTAAGCTGGAGCAGACCAGTCCCCAAAGGTGGCACCTGTTCACAAGCATGACGTATGTGCCAGCCATCGCTTCACTCAACCATATTGTAGGGAATGTAACGACCCGCCACATAGCGCCACCACCCCAGTGACATTTTATTGTATTTCTGTACTTAGTGTTTTTTATAAGGCCATCAGCACGTCAAAACTAACTCTTGCATTTGATATTAGACCGTATGCGGACGACATAAGAGCGGTACAAAGTTAAGGTTAGTCTGTCATAGCATAGCTTGTACGGAAGTAAGCAGCTGTGTGTCAATTAAATATCAACTCTCGTGCCAACGCATTAATGCTGCATCTAGCTCGTGCCCTTTTCTAAGTGAGTTGACAAAGGTCTTAAGGTCATACACGTTATTTAGAAAGTACTGCTTGAGCAGTAGAAGTCTTAGTATAACTGGAGTCTCGAAACTAGAGAAAGCGTGAATGTCAATATTAACACGAGAAACAGCCCTTTATAATAAATAAATAAATAAATAATAAATAAATGCGCCAGACAATCACACCAATCACCTGGTCTCAAACTAAGGTTTTACCTTGTACTATGAGTACCAGACGACGGATACTAACTGGGGGCGTCATCCCAGCACACCCAGACCCAAGTCAATTTAGAAAAGTTCGTTTTCCAAATTGACCCGACCGGGAATCGAACCCGGGACCTTTCGCGCTTTGGCCGGCTACCTTAGCCACTGCGCCACCGAGGTCGTCAATTTATAGGCCTAGCATCCGCAATACGTCAAATTTGTCGCATGAGACGACAAAAGTTTCTATACCGTTGATTGTTGTACACCGTACTCGTATTTTCAGCCAATCAGCAGTTGACGCATTGATTTTGACATTTCTTAAGAGCGCGATAAAAGTTACTCACGTTGCGTATGCTAGGCCTAGTATGCGCAAAACGTCAAATTTATCGCATGAGACGACAAAAGTTTCTAGTTTACTAGCACACCGCACTCATATTTTTAGCCAATCAGATTACGCACTGACTTCAATCAATTTTGACATTTGTTAAGAGCGCGATAAAATCAGTCGCGTGGCGCATGCTAGACCTTTTTGTTACTTTTACGTTGGTTGTTTAAGTGCAAAGTGGTCTGGCGAGCTTTTCAGCGCACTTATTGATAATCACAACATCAAGTGAAACCAATAAAACTACAACCATGATTTCCCTTCGTCTACCTTCCATAGAACTTCCAAGGCTGGAGTAATATTGAGATTGTGTCAATAGTAAACTACACATGACTGGTTTATACGACCGACGACCTTCGTAGCCGAGAGGCGAGCGAGCCGGACTTTGACTTCGCGCCATCTCTGAGGTCCTGGGCTCGATCCCCGGTCGGTCAATATGGGAAACGAACTTTTCTATATTGTCTCGGGTCTGGGTGTTGTGGTACCGTCGTTGTTTCTGATTTCTGTAACACAAGTGCTTCAGCTACTTACCGCAGAATCAGAGCAATGTATGTGATGTTGTCCAATATTTATTTATTTATATTTATTATTTATACTGGTTTGTGAAAGTAATATTATAGATCTCTCTAGTATTTAGACGCTTCGAGTATAGTCGGAGTGTTTTAAGTACCTACCAGTTTATTACCTCTTGTTTAAACCTCCATAGTCCCATGCTCTATGCCTGGGCTAAATGACATTCCGTTTTTTAAAAGTAAGTTTGTTGTTGTTGTCAAAACGTGGAAAAATATAGAAGTGTTTTTTTTTGCGAAATCGTATTTTATTATACAGTCCAGCAACAATCAAGTCCAGCGTCAGCAAACGCGTACTCACCTCGGGTCTTGGGGTCCTGGGTCGGTCCAGAAATATCTAGGTACTAGCTGTGCCCGCGACTTCGTTCGCGTGGACTACATCCTTTCATGGTCGGCTTTACCCCTATCTCCCCTAATATTCGAAACAAAAAGTAGTCTATATTTTAATAGAGCTATATTTGTGCCAACTTTCATATCTCTAACTTTAAAAATAAATATTTTCCCATAATAACTTTCAAAGGTGGCATTACCCCCCCCCCCCCTTACTTTCTAACAAAAAGTAGCCTATGTCCGTTCTTGAGGTTCAACGTATACCTATGCCAAATTTCATCAAAATCGGTTGAGAGGTTTAAGCGGGAAAGCGTAACAGACAGACAGACAGAGTTACTTTCGCATTTATAATATTAGTAGGGATAGTAGGGATGTACCAAAGAAGAGAAGAGTGTTTAGCCGCCCACAGGGGCTTCACATGCGAATTATACACATTTAAACAGTTTTTTTTTCACATTTTACTAAGTCTTCGCTTCGCATTTGGTTAAGAGCGCGATAAAATGTAGTCGCGTAGGGCATGCCTGCATTGTTAGGTACTCAGAAAGTAAGAAATGTCTGGGGGTCTACTCCCATAAACGAAATATGTCGGATCCGACAACGGATGGCAATTTTTAATCCTCATTATCATAACCAATCCACTTCGAATGCAAATTAATCGTTTTCAAAAAACAATATTATTTATGCAAATCAAAAACCAAGTCTTCATTCTTAAACTTTTGAGTAATCTTCAAATCGAAACCTTTCGTTTGTTTGTTCGTTTCTTTTTTGAGAGTACCCACCCTGGCGGCTTTGGGATCTTAGACCATAATTATCAAATCGCAATGTTCAGTGACAACGAGCCTTGGTTACATAAAGCACTTTCAACAACCTGACGATTTAGTAAATGTCAATGCGTGCCTAAATACGAAACCTGAATAACGAGTCGCATAAAATGCCATAAAGCAGTACGAATCTTTCTCACGGGCTGCCTAATTGACACAGTCGATGTTAGACAGTATAACAATTATTATGAAATTCTAGCTGTGCCCGCGACTTCGTTCGCGTGGACTACAGTGCTTTTTTTCGCAATAAAAGGTAGTCTATGTCCTTTCTCAGGGTCTTAAGATTGTGCCAAATTTCATCAAAATTGGTTGAGAGGTTTAAGCGGGAATGCGTAACAGACAGAGAGAGTTACTTTCGCATTTATAATAGTAGGGATACAATTTTGGTTGACCGTCAACGACATATCACTTTTAAGTAGGTTCCCACATACTTGGGAAAGAACATATGTAATCGAAAATGACTTTATACATGTATTACCTATTTTCTTTTAAAAAGATTTTAGCGGCGCACTACTAGAATATTTAATAGTCAGTGTGTTGATAAGTAAAATCTATGACGTCATGGTTTCGTATTTTCATTGAAAATCTTACTGAGTTATCGTGTTTTGATAGGTATTTTTGATTTTTAATCCGACACGCCTTTGATGGTACCTTAAAAACTATTTGTGAATAACATTAGCTTCACAATACACTTTTAACTGTGTTATTTATGTACACAAGACCTTACATTATTTGGGTCGGAAGTCAGAATGTCATAAACCTTAACGCTTGAAATAAACACATAAATTGTAAGACTTCAAAAAATGTGTATATCTTTTGTGGGGTTAAATCTGTAGATGTTCAATTAGCTGCCAGAAAAAAATACTGCATTTCCTAAGAATGGATTTAAGTAGCTGATCAAAAATAAAAAAATATTAACTGTACAGATAAAAGCACATCAGACTAGACACTTTGTACTTTGCACCGCCCTTATGTCGTGCGCATAATAACTAATATTGAACTGTGAGTGTTTACCTTGACATACCGTCGACCGTACATACCACACAAAAGCCCGGTTCCAATATTTTACGATTCGTAATGTGTCAAATATGACTGCGTTTTCTCCAATCGATTACGAGTCTACTACCGTAACTTTCCCTATCAGTCATCAGTCGTCACTCAGTCATTTTTAGCTTACGCCTCGAATAATTTATTACTATCCGTAAATAGAATGGATTGTTTTTTCAATATTGGAACTGGACGTTAAAGTATTAGAGTAAGTACTTTTTTTTCAGACTAAGTTTCTAATTCCATAGTGTGTCACTGTCGTTGATTGGATTGCGCAATCGGTTTCTAAATCTGCTATAGTTAGGCGATCGGGCAGACAATGAGAGGTCAATGAACCCTCGACCGGGGACCATTGGTGACCAATGACTTGTTATAGCAGAAGGGGACGTAGGCAGAATACTGAGAATGATAAATAACAGCGCCGTGATGCAGCTTCGCACGCTTACTTTTATCTCCACAAAATGTGGAAACTTTTAACCCTCGACGCAAAAACGACAAGGTGTTATAAGTTTAACGTGTCTGTGTAGGTATCTGTCTATGGCATCGCATCTCCCGAACAAATGAACCGATTTTGATTTCGATTTTTTTGTTTGAATGTTAGCTATGTTTGATAAAAATCGATCCAAGATGGCCGCCATCATAAAATTATACACCACCTCCACAAAATATTTTCTTCCCTCCTATTTATCGCAGTGTGATGTTATTTATAGCCTTAAGCCTTCCTCGATAATTGGATTATCCAACAGAAGGAGATTTCTTAATTCGAACCTATACTTCCTGGTATTAGCGCGTTCAAACAAACTCTTCGAAAAAAAAATATTAATTCTATTAAATCATTTTGTACACGAAATAAGCAAGGCCTCCTCTATTAAGTGCAATAAGCACCTGTTCCAGAGGCGGCCACTCTTCCTTAACACCTTCCTACGTTTATGTTTAAAGAAGAAATAAAATAATTTCAATTAGCAAAATTACTAATATTGGAAAACAAGTAAGAGCACAATACAAGTTTGTGTGTTTCTTCTTCAGTTTTATAGAGTAAGAGTAAGTGTCGAGTTTCTTGCCGGTTCTTCTCGACATGATCAGCATTCCGAACACGGCGTCTACCGCCGCTATACTTTATTTGTACTGACGATTCATAAGTGCTTTTGTAAAGCTTACATGAATAAAGATGTTTTCTATTATATTACATACTATAAATATTTGCAAGTTATGTAATTAACGTGATTATTTTTAATTGATCCGTCCAATATCTACCCTCTGTTTGCACATTTCACTTTCGGTATCGTTATCATTGTCCCGCCAAGAATGCGATTTTTAATGCAGTCCAAAGTCCAAACACACATTGAGCTAGAGCAGAGTTTCTTAACCTTTTTGCAGTCACGGACCACTTTCACAATTTAAACTAAGGACCCCAGCCAAAAATATTTTAGAACTAAAAAAAGCATTGCATTACTTAATTATTTGCTCCCCTGACAAGAGTTACTGTAAAATTAAAAAGGAAGTTTGGGAAAAAGTCCGATGGGACGCACGATCTTTCACTGAATCTGCTGATCTGCTCAGATCACTGATCTACGGAGTCGCTTTTGTATGATTGAAGCTATCCACAAAGTCTCGTCGAGATCTACACCATTTCCTAATTAATATATTTAGACTGACCTACTGCGAACCCCTAATACACATGTTACGGACCCCTAAGGGGTCTATGGACCCCACGTTTAGAAACACTGAGCTAGAGCCATGTCATGACTTGTCTATAAAATATGTCGTCGCCATATCATGAATTGGTTACATTTCATGAAATGTATCAGTGTCCATTGGCCACATCATGCCTACTAGCATGCGCAATATGTCGGATTTCTCGCATGAGAAGACGAAAGTTTCTATACCGGTGATCGGATCGTACACCGTACTCGTATTTTCAGCCAATCAGCAGCTGACGCACTGACTTCAATCGATTTTGACGTTTGTTAAGAACGCGATAAAATTTAGTCGCGTGGCGCATGCTAGGCCTGCATATCATAAAGTGTTTGAGAATTTCATTTCCCTTAGCCACATTATGATGCGCCTTGGCTTGACCAATGATAAGAAAATTATTTGTCGATAAGTTCAACTAAAACGCAGCTACTTCATGATATGGTCAAGATTCTTTTGATCACATCGTAAATACATCAATTACCGATAGAGGCGCGCTACAAGCGATTTGTTTATGTGTCAAAATGGCGGCCGCTAGCAACATTTTGTTTTCTTGCGGTGAAAAAGTGAACAATTCGTTAATAAATGACGACGAAACTGATGTTAAAAGAGTTTAAAGTTCCTTGTTATTATTAATGTATGTCACACCGAGCAAACAATAGAAAAGTTCGTAACTTATGCTACATTTTTATTAAATATTTGCGTGGCAAAACGTGGATGACAAAATCGAGCAATATTCGCGATGATCTGGTCAAACATATTTGGCGATATCATGAAATGTGACACTTCATGGCAAACTCGATCATTTCACGACCTATTTATTTTTTATTCTACGATAAGCCTGTAACATAGTACTCATACACTATGTTGTGTTCCCATGGCCAGTTCTCAGTCCGGAAGACGAAACGATTACCAGCTAGATAGTATCTTTATTGCCGATTGGATCTATTCCGAGATCCCACCGTATATCTTTTGCTAATAGGTATAAGTGGCGTGTTTAACTAAACGCACTATTCGTTTGTTGAGAAATTAGAGGAAGTCAATGACCAATGTTTTTGAGCTCGATGGGTCGGTTGTTAGAACTGCTGTCTCGTAATGTGTTCGAATACCGACCAGCGTACTTATTCACAAAAGGCACTTACCGGAAACCAAGAGATAAACCAGAATACATTGAAAACTTAAAAAACCCCGGACATAAAAAAAGTGTGAAAAGAGCCCTTTTAATTGATAAGTACCTATATAAAGGGAGTTGTGACAAAAAATTTTAGGAAATCCGTAATTTTCTGGCGGCAGCCATCTTGGCAAATTTGTCACTATGAATATATTCTGCTAGTCAAGCCCTTTTTTAAGATACCCATATTGAGGGAGTTGTGTTAAAAAATGTAATACATAATGTTGTGACGGCGGCCATCTTGGATCGATTTTTATCAAACATAGCTAAGAACACTCCCGACTTATTCATCTTTCAAACAATAAAATCAAAATCGGTTAATTTGTTCGGGAGCTGACACACTTACACGTCAAACTTATAACACCCCGTTTTTGCGTCGAGGGTTAAAAATCATGTCCTACGATAACTTGCGGTTAGCTCCGTTGGAAGAATGGCACGCGCGATACGTGAAGGTCCAGAACCTTCATCGCAAATCGTTAAAATCCGCAGCAAGGGGAGATGAAAATTGTCTGTTTCTTTAAAATATTTACTGTTCGCTTGTGCAGCGTGAACCTCTATAAATTTAAAAAAAAAAATTAAAATACTGTGTTGGTAGAAAACGCTTTAATCTGTGGCCTCTGTCACCGCGTAATGTATGCCAAGCGTCTGATTCGCACCATACTAATGGCTACCATATTCGGTGGCATGTAAAGAGATTTCACTTCGTAGGCGACGCCATTTGATTCTGTTGCTATGGTCGACCTGTTTAAAAATAATACCTTTATTCAATCAGCAGACTTATAGAGCAATAAATATAGCCTTATGTTACTTAGTGTGAATGTATCTTTACAATGGTAAAATAATATTTGAAATCGGTACATATGTACAGTCTTTTTGAATTTTTATTTTTTACACACACAAAATTCTTCCCTCTTTGTTATATTTAGTGTATAAAGTACCAGGGTCACATAAGCGTCAGAGAGTTGTCATTAGGTACTAACATAGTTTCATATAGGACCAACGAAATAATTACTACTCTATTTTTATTGTTCGTACTATAAGTACCAGGACCTAATAAGTGTCAGAGAGTTTTCATCGCGTACTAACACACGTTTGCTAGTGGACCAAGCAAAATTATTTAGTCCTCTGTGCCTACGACATGACCTACAAGTCGACACAAATACGGCGTAATGCACGATTAGCCAATTAATACATAGATCCTACATCGCGATGTAAGAGTTTTCGTCGCCACGAGCTATGTATGTATATATATGTCACCGTAAGATTGTAAAAATCGTTAGATTACAATCAATCTCGCGAGATTGTAAACTGTCGACAGATTGTGAACCGTAACATTATGATTGCAATTTAACGCATTATTTTTCGCTATATTGTAATCTATCGATGGGAATCGGTCAAATTGTGAACTGACGTAGAACGAAATGCATCTCGCGCGCTGATTGGTTGAGAGTTATGTGCCCCCCGCCGCCCCGGCATTCGCCATATTTGTTTGTTATTTCGTTTGTTGTCTTTATACTATTAATTTATGGTATGTTTAAAGGACTAAATATTTTTTTATAAAAGTTTCTTAAAATGTTCCAATTTTAATTTGTGTTAAAAGACAAAATAATTGTTTTATTTTATTGTAATTTTCAATTATAATTTTGAGTGTTTGAGGAATAAATATTTTGGTACAATTATTTCTCAACGTATGTCAGGATTATTGATTACCTAGTAAATAGTAAATAAATACTTTAAGATTTTTTTGAAGTGCATTTATTTTATTTATACGACATCTCTATTTCTTTAAATAAAAGAAATGATTTGAATTGAATTTCATTCCTAACTTTACGCGGAGATAGAAAGGCTGGTCGTGATTGGTCGCTCATACAATAAATCGACCAATCAGGAAGAGCTTTCGGACAGTTGACAGTTCGACGCCGGACAGATTGTAATTTAACGGTTTCACTTCGATAGATTACAATCAAGCGAAAAATAATCCGTTAAATTGCAATCCCCAGTTACGGTTCACAATCTGTCGAGAGTTTACAATCTCGCGAGGTAGATTGCAATCTAACGATTTTTACAATCTTACGGTGACATATACACACACACACCAAGATTGGTAGTTAGGCCTTGGTCCCCGAGCAGATAACACCTAGCTCGGCGGAAGTACTTCCACTTTTAGTAAAGAACATACGTTCCTTACACCTCTATTTTGAGGTACCTGTGCACTTTATTTGTGTGCAAATTGTTTTTTTTATATTGCACTTCAAGATTGACCTCATCTCACCTGATGGTAAGTTGTAATGTAGCACCCCCCAGGAGCTCTGGAAACCTTACTCACACGCAGGAACACAACAACACAGAAGTGATTGTTATTTGGCTGCGGTCTTCTGTAAGGTGGAGGTATTTCACCAGTTTGTCGCATCCTAAGCCTACTCGTGCAATCTATAGACATACTTACCTGATGTTTGCATACTGCATCTTAATGCATTCTTTAAATGCAACGTGCGCGATTCCCAGAACTGGGTCATGCGTTGTTTATAATTCGAGCAAACGTCAGTCGTTTAGCCGATTGTGGGAAAGGCGAGTTATGTAATACCAAGTGCAGAACACGAATGTATATTGAGAATGCTCACATCAAAGCTTCCTGGAAGTAATGTAAATTTTCGCAATCACATTAATGGCTCTCCCATAACGATTCGTATTGGGCCCGCGTAGAGAGCAATGCTTAACCTACTGTAATAAACATCATGGAGGTATTTTTTTTTTATATTACACTTCAGGATTGACCTCATCCCACCTGATGTTAAGTGGTAATGAGGTCCTAGCTTAAGGGTGACAAGTACAGCATAATAAATCTGTTACTGGACTTGTCGCCCTTACCTTGAAGGCTTGACCCCTTTTTTTTTTTTTTTTTGACGGGGAGAAATGCATTGACGCACCGTACCGCCACCCTGAGGGGGGTGACGGCGTGTGTGGGACTCCCTGCCCTGAAAAGGGCAGGACTACCCTAACTAAAACTCCCCGGTGGACCTCATCGCCTTAGTGGCGGCGTTGTGGGAGATTAGCTTAGCCTTTCCATCCACAGCACCGCCGGCGGAATGGCCGCTTTCGCAGCCCCGACACTTCCCCCCTGGGTGGTAGGGGGAGTAAGCGGGGGTGGTCAATCCACTAAACCATCCCCGCCTCGCACTGGAGACCGTGAGTGCAATGCCGACTGGGGTGCCCTCACACCACCAGCCAACTGGTCTCCGTGCGGAAGAACGGCGCGGTCGTAGCGCCGCCGCGCCCTGGCTCTTCTGCGCCTTCTTAGCGCTGGGGAGGACGGGTCGTCCTCCCTTTGGCGCTCTGCCTCCTCCTTCTGCGAGATGACGTTCGCGCAGAAGGAGGCCGCCCAGGCGTCCTCGCCCCCGAGCATGGCTTGGACGATGCTCGGGAGGGAGAGATTGGCCCCTATTGCGGCCGTTAGGGCGGCTCTCTGTTCTGTCCACGACGGGCACGAAACCAAGGTGTGCTCCGCCGTGTCATCTTCTAGCCCGCAGTGGGCGCAGACGGGCGTCTCTTCCCGCCCTATTCGGTGCAGGTACCTCCGGAAACAACCGTGTCAGGACAGCACCTGCACCAACCGATATGAGAGGAAGCCGGGGTGCTAGTCCAGAAACCTCCTCGTGGTGCACCCTGGGCAACGTCGGGAGATGGAGCCCTCTACGGCTTTTGTGGAGGACTCCGTCACCCGGCGGCTGATATCTGACGGAAAAAGGGAATGTCGTAGTCGTAGTTTTCTGCGTCGTCGTCTTCACCAAGTCGGGGCCTTTGTTTTTGGCCTGGCCAAGTTGGCCATTTCTTGACGTCTGTGCTCCTCGAAGCGTAGTATGGCGGGGCAGCCTCGCGGCGCGGCGGGCTCGACCGACTACGTAATAGCAGTCGGTCGCAGTAGACTTCGGTCACCGTCGGGCAACCTGTTTCCTGGTCGAGTGTCTGGTGAACATGTCTATCGGCTCGACCAGACCAGGGGGCTTGCCTTAATTGGCTGGCCCAAGTGGAGTGCACCACAATAAAAAACCCCTAATCCCGATGTCGTGAGTGCTCGAGGCGTCGGGGCCATCTCTCTTCGGAGGGATGGTGACCGGGTGGGATAAACCCGGTCGTGGTCGGTGGTATCGGCCTCCCTGCACGGGACCACCCGCCCTCGTGCAGTATTAGGGTAGCCAGGTGACAACCGGCTCTGTCCCTGGTGGTCCGTCCAGTCCGTGTTTTCGTGGGAACAAATATGATGTCCAAAAATAAAAAACAAATCAAGGCTTGACCCCTGCTACTAATGTAGCAACCCCCAGGAGCTATGGAAACCTAACTTACACGCAAAAACACAACAACACCGAAGTGATTGTTATTTGGCTGCGGTCTTCTGTAAGGTGGAGGTATTATACACCAGTCGGGCTGCTCCAGTTCGAGCGATAAATCGCTATGCCCTAAAAACTACTAACTATATCTCGTTCGAACCAATTTTTGCTGCTAGTTTGCATGGAAATGTACACCATATATTTTGTTTTGTTCTCTCATTCTCTTAATTTAAAAGTTAGAGGTAGGGACCAATATTTTTTCACTTTGGAAGCATCTCTCGCGCAATATATTCAGTTTAGAAAAATATTAAATTAGAAACTTCGACATCATCTTTAAGACTATACCTACATAGATACCCCACACGCATGGGTTTGATGAATAAAAATCGAGTTTCAGTTTAATTCAAGTATCCCCATACCCCAAAAACATTTTTTTTTCTATTTTTGTATGATAATCTTAGTACGGTTCACCTCATAGCTCTTAAAGTTAAGGAAAAAAGTGGCTGTGACATACGGACGGACAGACAAGACGAATTCATAATGGTTCCGTTTTTTGCCATTCGTCTACGGAACCCAAAAAAGTAGGAAGGTTTGCAATTTTTTTTCAATACTAACCTACAATTGTAGGGTCGAAACCACATTAGACGTAGTGTAGCTTCCCAACGGTGAAATAATTTTTGAAATCGGTCCAGTAGTTTCGGAGCCTATTCATTACAAACAAACAAATCTTTCCTCTTTATAATATTAGCATGAAAATTAGTGAAATACCTCCACCTTACAGATGACCGCAGCCAAATAACAATCACTTCTGTGTTGTTGTGTTTCTGCATGTGAGTAAGGTTTCCAGAGCTCTTGGGGGGTGCTACATTAGGAGCAGGGGTCAAGCCTTCAAGGTAAGGGCGACAAGTCTAGTAACAGTTTTACTATGCTATACTTTTCGACCTTAAGCTAGGAACTCATTACCACTTAACATCAGGTGGGATGTGGTAAATCTTGGAGTGCATTATAAAAAAAAAAAAGCATAGAAGAATAGACATGCAGCTCTACTATAATTTCCGATCAAATTTGTGTTATGATTGCCTTTTTACAGTTAGGTACATTGATAGATTTTTTTTTTCTAGCGATGCGGGAATCGAACCCACGACCTTCACGTATCGCGCCCGCTGCTCTTACCAACTGAGCTAACCGCAAGTTGTCGTAGGCGATGAAATTTTTCTGCTGTATCAACCGTTAGCCTCCGGTAATATTTAAAGTTCGGTAGTACGGCGTATAGTACCATAAAAATAATAAAATCGATGAACACATCTAATACGAATTATAATAACACAGACCTTCGTATTTATCACTTGCTCAAATTGCAAATCTCACAGTGACTCAGCTCGACCTACTTTCAATAGAGGCAAACCAAAAGTGCATTTGGTCATACTGCACTCAAGCGCAATGCAATATGTTGATCATCGCATCAAAGATGTAATCTACCAAAACTTTCACATCAGAATAGAATAGAAAACATCTTATGCCTTTAGTTCTTGAAGGAGTCGATTCGCACGCGTTTAAAATACATTGCTATGTGCTCACTTTGGACCAAGTCATCAAAACAAAACTATATGGCTTGGTCCAAAGTGAGCTTCACATAGCAATAAGTTAGATACTGATACTGTAACTGATCTGCTGAGTTTCTTACCGGTGTTTTCTCGGTAGGTATAGGTTCCGAACCGGAAGTAGAATCACTTTGAATTGTATTCAATGACGATTCAAACGTGTTACATATAACCTCTTTGAATAAAGAAATATTTGAGTTTGAGTTTGAGATTCGTGCGAATCCCCTACCAAAAAAATAATTTGCACGTTCGGGCGAATTAATTTCGTGCCAATCAACTAACCCCTTCAATCATGCCAGCTTTACAAAAGCAGCTACTCTTATTTTAGGAAAAAAATCAAAATCCTGTAAGATCGGTAGGACATAGCAATATTAGCAATTTATCGCTTGAACTGGAGCAGCCAGACTGGTGCAATACCTCCACCTTACAGAAGACCGCAGCCAAATAACAACCACTTCTGTGTTGTTGTGTTCCTGCGTGTGAGTAAGGTTTCCAGAGCTCCTGGGGGGTGCTACATTAGTAGCAGGGGTCAAACCTTCAAGGTAAGGGTGACAAGTCCAGTAACAGCTTCATTATGCTGTTCTTATCGACTTAAGTTAGGACCCCATTACCAGTTAAAATCAGGTGGGATGAGGTCAATCTTGAAGTGCAATGTACAAAAAAAGTGCACGCGAACGAAGTTGCGGGCACAGCTAGTATAAGAAACTACAATACTCCGCAAATGACTTAAAACAAGTTATAGAAAGTGCCCAATAAAATAATAACTCGATATTACATTAACCGTATTTATACAATGATAATAAAATTAAGTATTGATAATACATAGGAGTTCGCAGCTGGCATTAATTTATTATATCCAGACAATTTATAATTTACTAGCTGTGCCCGCGACTTCGTTCGCGTGGACTACATCCTTTCATGGTCGGTTTTACCCTTTTCTCCCCTAATATTCGAAACAAAAAGTAGTCTATATGTTAATCCAAGTTTCGAGCTATATTTGTGCCAAATTTCATATCTCTAACTTAAAAAATATACATTTTTCCATATAAACTTTCAAAGGTGGCATTCCCCCCCCCCCCTTACTTTCTAACAAAAAGTAGCCTATGTCCGTTTTTGAGGTTCAACGTATACCTATGCCAAATTTCATCAAAATCGGTTGAGAGGTTTAAGCGGGAAAGCGTAACAGACACACAGACAGACAGACAGACAGACAGAGTTACTTTCGCATTTATAATATTAGTAGGGATTATTAAGTAATAAAAATAATACCAATATTTGCCTTAAGAGTGAATTAATAATATAAACCATCCCATTTACAGCACGGTGAGCAAGCTATATATAGCCTTTTAGGGTCAGAATCAGAATCATAATCAGAATCAGAATAATCTCTTTGTGAATCACAGGTAGGTACAGATGGTAAATTTAACAGGTTTCTCTGTGTTCCGCCTTATAAGCATACAATATATTTCGGATAACATTCTTACATTCATTAGTCAGTTATAAACTTATACCGTAATAACGTATTATTGTTAGATATTGATTTAACGACCTCGGTGGCGTAGTGGCTAAGGTAGGCGGCCAAAGCGCGAAAGGTCCCGGGTTCGATTCCCGGTCGGGTCAATTTGAAAAACGAACTTGTCTAAATTGACTTGAGTCTGGGTGTGCTGGGATGACGCCCCCAGTTAGTATCCGTCGTCTGGTACTCATAGAACAAGGGAAAACCTTAGTTTGAGACCAGGTGATTGGTGTGGTTGTCTGGCGCATTTATTTATTTATTTATTTATAATTACTGATAAAGCTTACAATTATTACAATTTATAATTTAAAAGTGTTATAATATTTCATTCGATAATTAAACATACATGTTATTTATTAAATATTAGCATTGTCAACTAAAAATTATTATTATTTATTATTTTTGAGTCAGATATTCGTATATTTTTTTTTTAATTCAGTCTATTAAAAATACGAGAAGCATTACAAAAGACACTGTTACTCATTAGGGCAGTCTTACTAGCTACCATACACAATTTATCTCTATGCCGCTCTGGATTCCGAAACTGAAATAAGTTTATGTTAGCTTTGACAAAAATTGCAACTTCATACACATATTATTATAGACATGGCACATTCAAAGGCTTTAATTTAGAGAATAATGTTTTACAGCTCTCAGTTTTCCGTATGATATTTATTATTTTTATAGTGCTTTACGCACTAGCGAACTTAAAATATTTTTTAAAGAAACAGAAAAATTTTATATCCCCTTGCAGTGCGGGAATCGAACCTACGACCTTCACGTATCGCGCGTGCTGCTCTTCCAACCGGAGGCTAATGGTTGATACAGCAAAATTTCATCGCCTAAGAAAACTTGCGGTTATCTTGAAGAGCAATATAAAAAAAAGAAAAGCGCATATTTCACCAGTTATTAAGGCACACAAAAAATTAATAAAATTAGGTAAATAAAATTGAACTAAGTAAATCTACTACTATATAAAAATAAGTCGGGGTTTCCTTCCTGACGCTATAACTCCAGAACGTATAAACCGATTTCCACGATTTTGCATTCGTTGAAAAGGTCTCGGGCTCCGTGAGGTTTATAGCAAAGAAAATTCAGAAAAATTTTCAACAGAAAAGCGGGAAAATCCTCTAAGGCGAAACGAAGTTCGCCGGGACCGCTAGTTAAATTATAAAACTAATTTAAAATTTTATCATGTTAATCATCTTAAGCACTTGTGTATATCTTAAGTAATAAAGTACGGAGACAATGGCGCGCAAATGCGACTCGCACTTGACCACTTTTTTCCTACTTGCATCACTTTTTATTGACACCATACCCTGACCATTATGAACTCGAACAATCGCCATAAATAAATGCGCTGTCTCATGCGGGACCCTATTCATTACGTGTCTTATGTCTGTCCAATAAAGTTCATTTTAGCTTGATTATCGTGACATATGGTCAGTTGAGTGGAGGTATTAGTAGGTTTTCTTTTGCTAACATTAAGTCGTATGTCCTTCGCAGTCGCAGGCACAGCTAGTCTTTTATAGTTTAGGCAGCGTACGCAAAATAAATAGAATCATTGCAACGCCCTCTACAGGGCTTCACATGATGTACTTAATCTTAAGAGAATCTGTCAACTTACTCCATGTGAATTGCGATAAAGATATTTGATTGAATTCATGTAGTTTTTAATTGACTTCAAAGGGAAGTTTCACAATTGGATTTTTATATAATTTTGTTTCGCAAATTGTCTGCTTGCCTTACAGATGTCAGTTTGTACGCCTCTCTGCTACGGAGGTCGTCAAATATCGTATGTAATATGTATAGTATTGACTGTCGTTATTCAAAGACGATCAAAGAGTAAGTTTGCACTAACATATGTGCAAATGGGGTCACCCAGCGGAAGTTACCTAACCGATAGCTGTTATTGAAACTAAGAACGGATAGGGCTGTCAGGTGACCTGCCAAATTATCCAACAATTAGCTACTTGACAGTTTTTCAAAAAGTATTGTAAAATGTGCTCCTTTTCATTTTTTATCCCAATTCGATTTATCTAGAAAAAAATGTAAATTACCAAAGAAAAATAAGATTTTGTGTAACACATTTAACTAGCGCGCGAAATGCCAAGTCACGTGACTGTTGAAATTATGACGTCAATGTTCTATACACCAAACGATACGGGTCGGAACGACTTAATTTTATAAAAATAATGATTTTGTAAATAAATGGAAAATGTTTAAATATGTCCATAATATGGTTAGTGACACAATAATTTAATTTAATCGGTAAAATTATCATCGTTTCGCCTTTTAACATAAATAAAATTCGCCGACAGCGATTTGGAGTGTTTAGTGACCTCTGTTCCACAGATAAAAAATGTAAAAATTTAATTTGTAAAAAAATACCAACTAAGCTTTTAATTAAAAAATAAAAATGTAAAATATTTGATAAGTAATCAACTTATCAAATAAACGAACATATCTAACACTTTTCATATTTAATTGTTCACACTGTCAAGTAGCCAATTATAAAAAACGTTTTCTGTCAACCATGCTTTTAGTCATAATTTAAAGTTAGGTTAACTAATATTGTATTGTCTATATTGTGTCGTACTTCTTTGTTTTAGGTGTTGTGAGAGAATGAAGATCTCATTTCAGAAATGAATTAGCTCTCACCACCGCGAGTTCTACATAAATAACGTGTCTCTCTAAACACTTGACATTGGCGGAATCATCGCGTTATCTATATCCATTAATAAAAAAAATTAAAAAAAAGTCAGGTAAATTTAATGCGTTAATTTAAAAAGTTAATTGATTAAATATTTTAATATTTATTAACATACTAAACCCACCTTTTTCCGTAGCTACCATTCAGGAGTCCAGCACCGTGGGCGCAAGCACACTCTCATCGCACCACATGACTCACTGAATGCCACTGCACTCACTCACTGCACTTCACTTCACTGTTGCACTAACACATTGCAAATCCGACACTTGTACCTGGAACAAATAAGGTTCTATTTTAATTGAGTGATTCTAAACATGTCTAAGGTTTGCACTGGCGAAAGCAGCTTACAGATAAACGCCAGAAAATCACACCAATCTTCTGGTTTCGAACTAAGGTTTTCCCTTGTACTATGAGCACCAGACGACGGATACTACCTGGGGGCGTAATCCCAGCACGCCCAGACTCAAGTCAATTTAGAAAAGTTCGTTTTCCAAATTGACCCGACCGGGAATCGAACCCGGGACCTTTCGCGCTTTAGCCGCCTACCTTAGCCACTGCGCCACCGAGGTCGTCAATCAATAATAGTTCTTATGCCCTAGACTTAAGAGAGGACATAAGTCTACTACTGTTTTGTTTTTGGTAAAGGTTTTCTAAGCTTGTATGGATAGTTACCTGGGTGTATGAATGTCTAAAACCCGATTCCTATTGTGTCAAAAATGATTATTACTACGAGTCGTTATTTCTAATTTACTTTCCATATCAACTCCCTCAATATGTTTTAAAAAAGCTTTTTTTCACACTTTTTTGTGTCAGGGGTTTTTAAAATTTACTGTTAATCTTTTGTTCGTGTCACTTAATGTCTGTGTACCGTGTATTAATTGTGTGTGCTAATAAATAATTTCTGATTTTTTTTTATATTGCACTTCAAGATTGACCTCATCCCGCCTGATGTTAAGTGGTAATGAGGTCCCAGCTTAAGGGTGACAAGTACAGCATAATAAATATGTTACTGGACTTGTCGCCCTTACTTTGAAGACTTGACCCCTGCTACTAATGTAGCACCCCCCAGGAGCTCTGGAAACCCGACTCACACGCAGGAACACAACAACACAGAAGTGATTGTTATTTGGCTGCGGTCTTCTGTAAGGTGGAGGTATTTCACCAGTCGGGCTGCTCCAGTTCAAGCGATAAATCGCTATGCCCTACCTCTCTTAAATTGATTCTTGATTGATTTTCTTGATTCTGATAATGTAACAAACATTAGGGAATTTGAAGCAGCGCCTCAAGCGTCGAGTAGCGGAACCATTGAAATTGCCATACGTAGCTTCAATTACTGTTTTTGTTCGTGCTAAGAACACAAATAACACATGTTATCTATAGTTCTTACGGCTTACGTTATAACTACATAGTCGTTATATGAGGCCCTAAGCGTATTCGTCACTGCACTTACTATTTCACTGTTATAAACGAACAAACGTACAAGTCGCGTTCTTTGTCCGAAATTAATAGCATCCGATTCAGGACCGAGTATTTCAATAACAGTTGACCGAATCACAGCTTTGTCCTCAACAATAGAATCACCCTTAGGGCCTTTCACACCTAGGGCTGCCGACAGTACCCCGTATAAATAAGGTATTATCCAATTTTTATTTAAAATTAATCATCATCATCATTATCATCAGCCTATTGCAGTCCACTGCTGGACATAGGCCTCTCCAAATGTTCACCACTTCGCTCGATTTTCGGCTACTCTCATCCAGCTCCTGCCAGCCGTCCTGTGCAAATCGTCACTCCACCTGGCCTGAGAGCGTCCTACACTACGTTTACCGAGGCGTGGTCTCCACTCCAGAACTCGTTTACCCCAACGATGGTCGGCTCTGCGGCTGATATGGCCAGCCCACTGCCACTTCAGCTTGCTAATCCTGTGAGCTACGTCGATGAGTTAAGTTCTCTGCCGGAGCACCTCATTATCGATTCGATCCCTTAGTTAGAGAAACACCTAGCATAGCTTTCCATAGCTCGCTAGCTGAGTGACTTTAAGTCTGTGAACCAGTACTGCCATCAGTGTCCACGTCTCGGCTTAAAATAAATAAATAAAATAAAATAAATAAACTATATTACCTAATTTATACGATATACGCGCACTGGGTCGTTAGTCGTTTCGCCCTACGTCCGATTCGGATTGCGGGGCGAATCACCCAAATACTGTTTCTGAATGGATCGATTCGCCCCCCAGTGATTACAGTGGGGCGAATGGCCCAATGTCCTTATGGAATGGGTAGATTCGGACCACAGGACAATCGATAACATACTATATGGCCAAGCATCTTGGTCATATCGTAGAATTTTGCCCATATCATAAAATGTGACCGCTTCATAAAATTCACTAGCATTCCATGAAATGGACAATTTTACAACACAAAGGCGGATTTACACTTGCCGCCAGTAGGCTATTCAAATTTTGCCGCTTTTTCTGATCTCTGCATTTCTATACAACCCCCCGACAACAAGAAAGAAGCAAAAGGGCAAATTTGTCTGGTAAATCCGCCACTACAATATAGCCACAATACAACACTCCAATAAAAAAAAAATGTTTTATAAAAAGCTATATTTAAAACTTGTTATACTCGAAAGGCTTTCCAACATGGTTTGAAATAAAAAAAATGTTTATATTTCATATTGGAATACTACAAATCATCGATTCTTGTGTAAACGCCCTTGGATTTCGAAAATAATTATATTAAATATTATTTATCCAACACCAAATATTCAACGAATAGTTGTAGTTACAAGTTTGTATTATATACATTTGATGCGTAAGTATGACTTGTAACCAACATGAATAAATAAATTGATTATGGTAAAATACTGTACTTATTACTTATACTATTTATAATATAGAAGAGTTAGTTTCCCATATTGAACCGAAAGTAGTAATACTATACTATTATGTACTACTTTCGGGTTCCTGATTTCTGTAACACAAGTACTTAAGATACTTACCATATAATTAGAGCAATGTATTTGATGTTGTCGAATATTTTTTTTATTTATTGTTATTATAGTACGGTTGGCAACCCTATTGACACCCCACCAATGTTGCTTCTCTCTCGCACCCATTGACGGCGGTACGTGCGTCTCGCTCTGGCGCATGGATCGGAGACGCGGATTTGGTATCGTGTTTACGTTTTTATTGCGAGGGCTATTATGTATGGAATTAGTTTATTATTAACGTACAATGAGGAATGTTCTAGTTCCTTCCAGATACGGGTAGTTTCTAGAATTATTAAGAACGAGCAGTCAATAATCAGGATGATGACTAAAAGCAGTAGTCCCAAAGTTGTTAATTACAAAATTTTAGTTAGAATTTATGCATCATGAGGTGGCTGCCTTCAAATGATTTTTACGTTTTGTATGTTTCACTATTGTATGAGTTATTGATATTAAAGATTAAACGTAATTTCTACCTAAAACAAAAAAAAACTATTAAAAGAAAAAGAAGTAAGTAATCTTGTTATGCCAAAAAAAATATAGCATAGACCACTCTAAACCTAGAAAAAAAAAAGTTAGAAGAAAGTAATGTGATTATAAACAAAACTATGTCATAATGTAAATCTCTCCACTCCGTTAGATAGAAAACCTAAAAGGAGTAATTTAATTATGACTAAAAACTTAATTATGACAATTCATAATGTATCACTCAAAACCTGAAAAAAAAATGGATGTATCATCTTTCATTTTCAATAACAGTGAAAAATTGGGAAATGAACAGTGTTTTGGGAGGCAAAATTCCAATTTTTCCTGACTTTCCAGGTTAACACTCTCATTTCACTGACTTTCCCTGACTTTGTAGTTAATACGACCCGACGAGTTTTGACCCGTTAAATTATTTTAAATGTTTAAAATGGAACGCGAAAGTCTTAAAATGTATAACAACTGCCCTACCTAATAGTCACTTTATGAGCTACAACGGAAAATGCGTTCGTCGGTCATTCCGTCTGTTTATATTGATTTACTGAGGGCCGGAGGGTGCCACCCCCGTGGGGTGTAGTTTGGCAAATTATGCCAAATGCCAGACCCTGGGCTGATTTAAAGCAGTACGTGATGAAGTAGTTTATTTGCCGGAGCATTTGTGGACGATTCTCACTGAGAAATTTCCTTTTCTAAGATTGTATGTATGTATGACTTCAGTAAAAATTGTTTCTAATTGACTATTATTATTTATTTTGTAATTTAATACATTTGACTTTTTTCTTCTTTTTTTTATATTTTAGACAATGACAAATATTTGCACGTCTGCTTGCAGGCAGAATACTAACAACTTACTACATTAATTTTAAGACCAAATGTAATTGGCTACTTGACAGTTTTTGAAAAAGTATTGTAAAATGTGCGCCCGTTCATTTTATATCCCAAGCAATTCGATTTATCTGGAAATAATCTAAATAACCAGAGAAAAATAAGATTTTGTGTAACACATTTAAAAAACGCGCGAAAACGCCAAGTCACGTCACTGTTGCAATTATGACGTCAACGTCCTAGACAACGAACCGATACGCATAGGAACGACTTAATTTAGATAAACGGAAAATGTTTCAATACATTCTTAATACGATTAGAGACACAATAATTCAATTTAATCAGTAAAATAATCATTATTTCGCCACATTTAAAATAAATAATTTTCGCCGACAGCTGTCATTTCCGAATTGCAATGGTGGTTTCCGTTTCGGCTCTTTTGTTCTACAGATAAAAAAAAGTAAAGTTTATTTTGCAAAAATAAAATACTAACTACTTATGCTTTTAATTAAAAAATTAAAATGTAAAATTATTACTTTACTAATAAGCTAACATATCTAACGCTTTTCATATTTTATTGTTAACACTGTCAAGTAGCCAATTGTAAAATTGTATTCTTGCAAATAAATTATTGATTGATTGATATGGATGCATGGTTGTTTTCTATGATTGTATGGATACCTGGGTGTATGAATGTCTGATGCCCGGTACCAATATTTTACGGTTCGTAATGTGTCAAAAATGACTATCCCTTTTTCTACGAGTCGTTAATTGTAATTACAAATTTACTTTCCATATCAGTTGTCATCAGCCGTCTGTCGGTCATATTTAACTTACGCGTCGTATAATTTATTACTTTAGAACCGAGAAATAGAAAATGATTTCTAAGATTGTATGGACGCTTGGATATATAGATGTCTCAATAGACAAAATATCTTATAGACAATTCTATAAGATATTTTATCTTTTGAAAATAAGGGGGGATTGAAAGTTTATATGGGAAAACATATTCGGTATTACCCCCAATTTTTTAAGTTAGAGACACAAATATACCTCGAAGCTAACTTGGATAAAAATATGGACTACTTTTTGTTCAAATATTAGGATAGATAGGGTAAAACCGATAATCTGTGTTTATTGCTAGAAAAGACTAAGTCCGACCAAGAATCGAACCCGAGACCTGAGATAGCGCGACAAAGTGCAACTCACTCGCCTCTCGGCTAAGGAATTCAAAAAGTTGTAATCAGCTAGTGTAGCTGATTATTACTTTCAAATTCTGACGTGATTTTGTCTCTACGATCAAAAGCACTTCAGGCACACTTTGGACTTTTCACCGTCCTTATGTCCATTGCATAAGAACTAATATCCAACTACAAGTGTTTACCTAAACCTACTGTTGACCATACAGAAGCCACATCCATATCTTCTTACTCTGTGCGCATAAGTGTGCCACATTTAATCCGGCGGCGGAACTTGGAACTAAAATCCAAAGCAACCCGCATAGACAGTGGCGCCGCAAGACGCAGAAAAGTTCGAATCACCCGGGGCGTCACCCGTTAATCTGCACACAAGTAAATATCCACCGGCGAGTTGCCAAGACGTGTCACCTGTCTCGCTCCCACGTATCGCGGTGACCTGCGCTAGAGCGGGACAGGGGTGAAGGGCTGAATCGATACCACATGACAGGCTGGCTTTATTCGCTGGGGACATCTTTTCAGAAGCCTCCGAGTTGCGAATGGGAGAGTCGCCTTTGTCTGTTTATACGTACCTACTTAAGTAAGCGGCGTCCTGCCATAGACTAACGAAAATCATCGCTTTGTCTATGATTGATAGGGTAGGGTCAAGTAAGGTGATAACATTTTTAACACACTTTTATTAGCTTCACTTGTAACTATGTATGTAATATAAATAAATAAATAAATCCGCCAGACAATCACACCAATCACCTGGTCTCATACTAAGGTTTGCCCTTGTATTATAAGTACCTACCAGACGACGAATACTAACTGGGGGCGTCATCCCAGCACACCCAAACCCAAGTCAATTTAGAAAAATTCGTTTTCCAAATTTACCTGATCGGGAATCAGGAACTTTCGTGCTTTGGCCGCCTACCTTAGCCGGTGCGCCACCGACGTCGTCAAATACATACACAATAATATGTATGTAATAAAATCTTGGAATCTTAATTTGACCCACTTCCCGGCTTTCGAGTAGGATGACATTTTGCACACTCTCCGAGTTCTGATGACAATACGTGAATAGCTAAGAAACGTCATTTCAAATCCAATATGGCGGCCTGGCTGTTTGAAATCCATCCCCCATGATATAGGGGTATCAAATAAAAGAGTTTTGCTTTAATAATACGAAAAAAAAGTCGAGTGACTTGTAGCGTGTTTTTTGGTTTTTTAAACTATTCTTTTATTAATATTTTATTTATTTCAGGATGAAAAGTGTCCTATTTGTTAATCTAATATCTCATCTCTCTTCTTACCAAACTTTATCCAAATCTGTTCAGTAGTTTTTGCGTGAAAGTGTAACAAACATACATACAGACAGACATTCTTAGAAACTCTCGCATTTATAGTATTTGTTGCTACAACTAAGTATTGCCCGCGACTTCCTTTACTTTGTTTCGGGATTAAATTAACATACATATATTTTATTGTAGTATGTAATCTGTCCAGTTAACTAATTTCATCCAAATACATTCAATAGCTTTTGCGTAAAAAGTAACAAACACATATATTGCAATAATGTTAGGTAACTTTATAGCATACATAAAGGTAGACTACACAAAAACCATTAAATGGATTGGATGGATGGATGGATTAGACGCATACTGATTCAAGAAAACCATTAAATGTATTTGGATGGATGGATTAGGCGCATACTGATACAAGAAAGCCATTAAATGTATTTGGATGGATGGATTAGACGCATACTGATACAAGAAAACCATTAAATGTATTTGGATGGATGGTTTAGACGCATACTGATACAAGAAAACCATTAAATGTATTTGGATGGATGGATTAGACGCATACTGATACAAGAAAACCATTAAATGTATTTGGGTGGATGGATTAGACGCATACTCATACAAGAAAACCATTAAATGTATTTGGGTGGATAGATTAGACGCATACTGATACAAGAAAACCATAAAATGTATTTGAATGGATGGATTAGACGCATACTGATACAAGAAAACTAATAAATGTATTTAAATACGACGCATAATGAAACACAAAAACCATTAAATTGATTGGATGGATGTATGGATTAGACGTATACTGATACACAGAAACCAGTACTTAAATGGATTTGTATACAATTTTATATGTAGTTACATTAGAAGATCGATTAGATTCTGAAAAAAATATTATGATACATTTTATCCTGAAATAGTGCAGGCAAAGTCACAGCAAACCGCTAGTATCAAATATTATATCTCATTGGCTATGTTAGCAACCCAACAGTGAATAAATGCAACAGACCGGGTTGAGGATAAAAGTAACTGTGTCAAAGAGTATGCTATACAGAGGTGACATCTGAAATGTACGTCAACTTACTGGCACGACCGAATAAGAGTTAGCAGTTTAATATGTATACTTTTTACAACTGACATAACAATTATATTAAACAATATTGACAACAAAAACAAGGATATTACATATTCTTCATTAACAACTGAGAAACTAACTGGATGTGTTGGTGCAAAATTAGAAATAAGTAAAGTTTAGCTTTTTATTTCATAAAAAAACAACTGAGTTTCTTGCCTGTACATTCTCGGTGGTTATAGGTCAAACTCAAATATTTCTTTATTTAAATAGGTTACATGTAACACTTTTGAATCGTCATTGAAAACAATGAAAAGTGATTCTACTGCCAGAACCTATGTCTACCGGGAAGACAGCGGTAAGGAACTCAGTAAACGCCTACCAAAAAATTTTTTTATAGAAAGGGAACGATTCGCACGTTCGTGCGAATTTATTTCGTGCCAATCGACTACTAACCCTAAAATGCAAAGGATTTTTTTTTATTTCTTTCAAACATAATCTTTCACTAAAATTTTACCCAAGTTCATTGCGCTCGAGTTCCGTCCATCCATCGAGGTAACATAACAGCATTGCACCTTCTGTACATAATCTATGACCCCACATTTACGTAACATAAAACGGCGCATTATTACAATAATTTACCACCGTAACGCCTGTTGTTTCCCATGGCACCCCATCCCTTGATGTCCAGCCATGGGGGGATTAATTTACAGCTCAAACACTCCTATAACTATGCAATTAGGGTTTAATTTACAATGGTACAGTGAGAGAGTATTTAATCAATCAGTTTGCAGTCGCATGATCGATGGTTGAGTGGAAGGGTGCCTACAGTATTTTGCAGATATAAGGATGATTCGTGTTGAGAGAACTGGTTTAGTTTGTGAAATCGAAAGCACGTCAGATTTAGGTCTTATGTCGTACGCATAAGAACTAATATATCACTGAAAGTGGTTACCTTGACGTGGTGCAGACCGTACGAATGTAAGTAAAAAAGGTAAAAGCAACTTAAGCTACGTAATATTAAGGTAGATGATGTAGTCAAACATGGCTTATGAAAAAGGCATTTATATTAATACACTGTACAAGACTTTTTAATGATAAAAATATGTGGAAAAGTTAAAATGTCCAGTTGCACCTAGATAATCTTTATTGTTAATTCAAATATTTAAATGCCATATTGTGATGTTTGTAATTAATTTTAAAAGAGGATATCTGTTGAGTTTGTTGCGGCGCTTCTTCTCAACAGGACCAACGTCGAGGGGCTAGGAAAAAATAATTGACGTGCAAAAGAATTTATTGTAAATCCATTTGCAGAAAATAAATCATTTCATTTCAGTTCGTCACAATATGCTATTTTTTTTTAAATATCACCACACTAACAGATGTATAAATCTATATGTCTATACTAATGAAGTTGAAGTTTTTTATTTTTGTAAAACCTTTTACTATTTCTTAATATATTTATTACTAGCTGTGCCCGCGACTTCGTTCGCGTGGACTACATCCTTTCATGGTCGGTTATACCCCTTTCTCCCCTAATATTCGAAACAAAAAGTAGTATATATTTTAATCCAAGTTTCGAGCTATATTTGTGCCAAATTTCATATCTCTAAATTCAAAAATAAACATTTTTCCATATAAACTTTCAATGATGGTATTACCCCCATCCCCCCTTATTTTCTATTAAAAAGTAGCCTATGTCCGTTCTTGAGATTCAACGTATACCTATCCAAATTTCATCAAAATCCGTTCAGCCGTTTAGGCGTGAAAGAGTAACAGACAGACAGACAGACAGACAGAGTTACTTTCGCATTTATAATATTAGTATGGATGTTTAACATTTATTATAAAACAGAATTATATCAATATGGCTTATTAAAAATAACTATACAGGAACAAAACTATACATAAAAATAAAAAATAAAATAGTATTTTGACAGTTATTTAAAAGTATTTTGTCGACTTGTCAGTCAATAAGCCTATTGTATTTGCATCAGTTTTGATCTGTGTTCGTGCTAGGGATACCAATCAACTGCACAAGACAAAGAAATGCTGAAATATTTCATTGAGTCCATTTCATATTTAAGCAAATAGCAGACCGTCTGCTATTTCAATACTCAATACTCAATTATTTATTGCTCTATAATGTAGTACAAAGGTGTTAAATATATAAATGTTTTGATCATTATAGACCCTGTTAGGGCACTGCAATCGAAGATAGGCGATTTGATGTACATAATATCAATGCCCGGATATAAATATGCTTACAAGCTAAAAACCAAAAAAGTTTCCGACAAATTGGGAGCCTCCTCCTTTAATCGCCAAAGCCAAATAGCAAAATACCCTTACGTATTCGTCATGTATGTCTGTCAGTCCGTATGTCACAACCACTTTTAGGAAGTATTATAGTTATAGGTTCCGAACCGGAGGTAGCTTCATTTGCTTTGTATAGAAACGATTCCTAAGGATTACTCATGTAATCTACATGAATAAAAAGATTTGATTGATTTTCACCGAAACTATAAGACCTTATACTGTTGAAACTTGGTAGGTATGTAGATGTATTTTATGAACCGCATTAAGATTTTTCACAAAATATAAATAAACAATAAATTTTAGGCGACCTAAAACTGGAACTCAAAGCTCTGGAAAGCTTTTTTACAAATTGGGAGTCTTCAATTTTTTTTAAACACGGCTAAAAACCGCATTAAACACGAGTTCAGTAGACTCGTTGTGTTAAATCGTCCTTTTAAGATCTAGGACGCTAAAAAAACAATTGAATGCTCCCCGTCGCCAGTTTTCTGGTGAACCCACAGGAAAATGCTAATTAAAACATTCGAGCCGAGATCCTGGGCCAACAAGCTCGGTGTAAAAAGGGCCGATTTCAATCACTTCGCCTTTAACAGATCGAGAGAACGCAGGGCTGGCGAATGAGACGCATCATCAACTACATAGTATAAAACAAAGTCGCTTTTTCTGTCCCTATATCCCTATGTACGCTAAAATCTTTAAAAATACGCAACGGATTATGATGCGGTTTTTTTAAATAGATAGAGTAATTCAAGAGGAAGGTTTTTATTTGCAATAAAGAATAGAAAAGCCTATTTCTAAGTATTTACATTACATCCGTGCGAAGTCGGGGCGGGTCGTTTGTTATTAATAAAAATAGAGATCAAAAGTACCAGATTGATTTTAGTCTGTTAAATAGATATTTTATATAGATATTTAAAAAACATAGTTACAAATACTTAGATAAATAACAAGTTGCGGGAGGGGGCTCATTACGTTACTGGTGAGTAAAAAGAACCCACGGATGACGTCATGCTACAATTAAATTCAATGTATTGCCGTAATTTTTCGATAAGGTAGAAAATACAAATATTTATAATTGTTCCATTTTTTTGATAATCTAACATACGACTAAAAACCTCATGTCAGTATTTTTTAATATTTTAAGAGAGGTAGGGCATTGCGATTTATCGCTCGAACTGGAGCAGACCGACTGGTGAAATACCTCCACCTTACCGAATACCGCAGCCAAATGACAATCACTTCTGTGTTTTTGTGTTCCTGCGTCTGAGTAAGGTTTCCAGAGCGCCTGGGTGCCTGGGTGTCTAGCCTTCAAGTTAAGAGCGACATGTCCAGTAACAGTTTTATTATCTTGTACTTCTCGCCCTTAAGCTAGGACCTCATTACCACTTAACATCAGGTGGAATGAGGTCAATCTTGAAGTGGAATATAAAAAATAGTCCGCATCGTTTTATCTAAGTATTATTTTAAAGATTTGATTTGTTTATTGAATACCAGAAGCATAAGATAAAGAAATCGTACCCCGAATAAAGTCGTAAGTGACGTAATGTGTTTACGCCGCTTACGACTTTACGCCGGGCTAATAAAAACGTAAGCGGCGTAAACGCGTTACGTCACTTACGACTTTATTCGCCGGAGGGTGCGAAATGCAAAGACTTTGAATAAAAATTAAGTTGCAACAGCTAGTCTAGAAATATTTAAAAAGTTTTGATAAATTACATCAAAAATTTTCAAAATGTCTTCTTTAACTTCTGACAACCCTAACTACGAGATCGTCGTGCGCAAGCGATCATTTTTTGTCACGAGCCCCGCCAATCTTTCTCCTTCTAACCCCCACGCTAGAAAGGGACGGAGCTACTGCAAGCCCGAAGGACATTGACTGCGTTTTAACATTATTTTTTCAACTAAATCCCTCTTTTGTGGAAACGCTGCACATTTATTGTTCAGTAATAGGGTTGATTATCGCGTGGCTAACGCAATTGAGTATGCAAATAGACGTTTTGTGCAGTAATTTCTTACACCTGGATGGATGTGAAGGGTGTGGGTGTATGATTATTATTTTTTGTTGTAAGCATCGGTAAAAACTGTTATAGGCCACAGTAAGTCTCACTTACAAGAGTTACAAGCCTAGCATACGCCACGCGACTAAATTTTATCGCGCTCTTAACAAACGTCAAAATCGATTGAAGTTAGTGCGACAGCTGTTGATTGGCTGAAAATACGAGTGCGGTGTGTTATTAATTAGCCAATCAACAGTATCGAAACTTTTGTCATCTCATGTGAGAAATTTGAAGTTTTGCGCATTCTAGGCCGACCATACCGTTCAAAATCATACCTCATTTCGATTGGGTTCTATTAAATCGATCATAAAAAAAATAATAACTTAACCTTAATAATTTGACGACCTTGGTGGCGCAGTGGCTAAGGTAGGCGACCAAAGCGCGAAAGGTCCCGGGTTCGATTCCCGGTCGGGTCAATTTGGAAAACGATCTTTTCTAAATTGACTTGGGTCTGGGTTGTGCTGGGATGACGCCCCCAGTTAGTATCCGTCGTCTGGTGCTCATAGTACAAGGGAAAACCTTAGTTTGAGACCAGGTGATTGGTGTGATTGTCTGGCGCATTTATTTATTAATAATAGGGACGACTTGTGGTTCAGTCAGTATTTCTGTCGCCAAAATTAATAAGATGGCGCCTGTGAGATTATTTATCTTTTTAATTTCGCCGTCGAATAAAAAGATGAAGCATTTTTTTAATTATACGTAAGTACTTATCAACTAAACGGGATACAAAAGAATACCTATCATTCAAGCGAACATAAATATACATAGACGAACAATATACTTAGGAACATGAGTTCAGCGGCATTGGAATAAGGTTCATTGTTGAACGTATTTAGTGCACTTAACTGTATGTCTTAGTAGCAAGGTCGTTAGAACAATTTGTAAATGTCGGAAATCTAGCTATTAGCGTAATAACGCATATTAAACTGAGGCCACCGGCTAGATATGTAAATAATCACAGACTAATCATATTACCAGTGGCATGGGATTTTTAATAATGAGGTATTGTTGAGAAAAGTAATAGGTAAGGTTTGAGAGAGGTAGGGCATAGCGATTTATCGCTCGAATTGGAGCAGCCCGACTGGTGAAATACCTCCACCTTACAGAAGACCGCAGCCAAATAACAATAATAACTTTGGTGTTGTTGTGTTCCTGCGTGTGAGTAAGGATTCCAGAGCTCCTGGGGGGTGATAATTAAGTGGCAGGGGTCAAGCCTTAAAGGTAAGTAAAAGCTTTATTATGCTGTACTTGTCGCCCTTAGGCTAGGAACTCATTACCATTCAACATTAGGAGGGATAATGTCAATCTCGAAGTTAAAATAAAAAAACCGTTTGAAAATAAATGTTTTAGGAGAAAACAAGATTATGGGACATAGGTCTTTTTCAATATTTCCATCAAAATCTGAACATTCATGTGTTAATTATGTTATTTCTAACTAGCAATTTATGGCATTTTTCGAAATTAAGATCATTATACTAGAATACATAATAGCTTAAGAGTTAGTTTGTTTAAAAATATATTTGTTTTGAAGAGAATTGGTAAATTAAGAGTGAGTTCGTGAATTCTTCTGTTCTACCCATCTACATATAATTTCATTTAATGCTTTTATTTACTATTTTATCCACTTGTTTCTTTTATAAATATATTTCTATAAGTTTATTTAATATATTTTTTCATTTTATTAATCATGTAAGCAAGTATGTCTTTGCACCGTCTACTATTTTAAAATATCTTTAATGTTTAGTTTATTGCTATTTCTTTTTAATTAGTTTATTTGATTGGCTGAAAATACGAGTGCGGTGTGCTATTAGCCAATCAACAATATCGAAACTTTTGTCGTATCGTGCGATAAATTTTACGTATTGCGCATGCTAGGCCTAATGGCGTTCTTAAGCTTAAAAAATTGCATTGGCACCTTCCAAAATGGCGGACAGAATTTCCCAGCGCACGCTTCCGTGAGAGATTGTTTAATCAATTTGCGGAGGTTGGCGGCTGTCCAGAGTGGTCGGGCTGAGTTGTACGTGATAACACAGTAGATTTCGTCACAGAAGGACCACATTACTTAAAGGATTCCTAATCGTAATAAATTCATTTCAATTGACCACCTCCGTAGCCGAGAGGTGAGCGGGCCGGACATAGGCGTCGCGCCATCTTGAGGTCCCGGGTTCGATTTACAACATCACATCCATTGCTCTGATTTTGTGGTGAGTAGCTTAAGTACTTGTGTTACAGATATCAGAGACTCAGGCCAAGCATTCGTCACGCGACTAAATTTTATCACGCTCGTAACAAACGTCAAAATCGATTGAAGTCAGTGCGTCAGCTGCCGATTGGCTGAAAATATGAGTGCGGTGTGCTATTGCTAATAGCACACCGCACTCAACAGTATCGAAACTTTTGTCGTCTCATCCGAGAAATTTGACGTATTACGCATGCTTGGCCTAAACGGCGGTACCACAACACTCGTACATACCCGAGACAGAATGGAAAAGTTCGTTTCCCATATTGACCCTACCGGCAAGCAAATCCGGGAACTCAAGTCCGGCAAATCGAAATATGTACTGGCTGCGTAACTGTACGTATTTTACCTACGTAATGTATTGCAGCATTGAGCCGATTGATTGTCGGTACATTACAGCATTATTTCCGTCTTATAACGTTTTCTCATCTTCGCCATTACCGTAGCGTCGTCAAACGTCGTTGCTCGAGCAATTATATACGAACGTTGTCGCGTACTGAGTAGGGTTCGCAGAATAGTATTTTTTTATATGACACTTCAAGATTGACCTAACCCCACCTGATGTTAAGTGGTAATAAGGTCCATAAAGGCGACAAGTACAGCGTTATAAAGCTGTTACTGGATTTGTAGCCCTGCTACTAATGTAGCACCCCCCAAGAGCTCTGAAACCATACTAAGAGGGACCCCACACTAGCGTCTTTCAAGCGTCAGCGTCTTGCCGCGCCGACGTTGTTTGGGCGTTGCGTCGACGCGGCGCCCGCTCAGCGTCGACGCGGCGCCCGCTCAGCGTCGACGCGGCGCCCGCCCAGCGTCGGCGCGGCGTTTGAGCGGCGCTTGCGCTGGGCGTCCTCTGCACATCGCGTTCGAGCGTCGCGCCGCGCTGACGTCATGTACAGTTATTTCAAAAATGGAAATGTAAGATTTGAATAACGCACAATATAATGTTTTATATTGCAGTGATAAATTAATGCTTTCAACTTGTAAAGGAAAAAATATATTTTACCTATTTGACACATGGCACGAAAAGGCAACTTTAGCATTTATTTTCTCGAAAACTAAAAGTACTTAATTGAAAATGGGTTTCTTCGGCAATATGAGCTAGTATTTTAAGCTACATCCATATTTGCTATCAGCTAAAAAGTCTTCTACCTACTGATTCTAAAACACGGGCGGGCCGAAACAATTGAGTTGATCATTGTACTGTTGTCAAAATAAACGCTGCGGCAGGCGTCGGGCCGGCGCGGCGCCTGTGGAGCGCAGTCCTGGCGTTCGTCATTTCGACCGCGCCGCTGCGCAAGCGTTGCGTCGGCGCCGCGTCGACGTTGCGTCGACGTTGCGTCGACGTCGCGTTGGCGTTGCGTCGACGTCGCGTCGGCGTTGCGTGGGCGTCGACGCTCAAAGAACGCTAGTGTGGGGTTACGCTTACACGCAGGAACACAACAACACAGAAGTGATTGTTATTTGGCTGCGGTCTTCTGTATCGTTCCTACATGTTTATAAGTTTGAGTTCTCTAGACCATATGACTTTTCTATGTGAAATCTCTATCCCATACGTTTTATGCCCGGGTCGAATATTTTACTATTCGTAATGTGTCATAAATGACTATCTATTTTTCTACCAGTCGTTAATTCTAATTTCAAATTTACTTTCCATACCAGCTGTCATCAGTCGTCCGTCTTTCGTTTTTAGCTTACGCCTTGTATTATTTATTACTATCGGTAACTAGAACGGATCGTTTTTCAAATATTGGAACCGTGTATTAAAGTTTGTGAACCGGTATCGAAGATCGAGCCTAGCAGTAGTTCCTGAGATTTTTTTTTTTATAGTAGCGCAGTATATTGGCTCCTCCCAGCCTGATGGTAAGCAAGAGAGGAACCCACATCGCGATGATGATTAGCTGGTTCTAACAAGCTTCTTCTTCATCAGGTTTATAATATCAGGATATTTCGCTCATTAAATGCAAAACAGATTTATTTATTTATTTATTTATTGAAAAAGAATAACAACAGCCAACTTATAATTATGATTACAATAGATGCAATCCCAAATAACTTTATTTAACAGGACGGCTAAAACAAAAAAAAAATAATTGACGTGTTTTTTCATATTTTTTTAAAGCTTATATTAGTGTTAAACATCATTGAATTAGAACTATCAAAAAATATTAAAAAAATACCTCAATTCGTTTTATTAATTGTTTTGTTTTCACGTCCTGTAAAATAAAGGGTATTTGGGATTGCGTCGGTTTTGCATTTAATGAGCGATTTGTACACTACAAAACATGCGGTAAACTCAGTTGGAAGAGCAGAACGCGCGAAAGTAGTGATTTAATCCCACACTGAAACGGTAGCTGAACATTTTTTTTTTATATTACACTTCAAGATTGACCTCATCCCACCTGATGTTAAGTGGTAATGAGGTCCTAGGTTAAGGGTGACAAGTACAGCATAATAAATCTGTTACTGGACTTGTCGCCCTTACCTTGAAGGCTTAACCCCTCCTACTAATGTAGCACCCCCAGAAGCTCTGAAAACCTTACTCACACACAGGAACACAACAACACAGAAGTGATTGTTATTTGGCTGCGGTCTTCTGTAAGGTGGAGGTATTTCACCAGTCGGGCTGCTCCAGTTCGAGCGATTAATCGCTATGCCCTACCTCTTTTAAAAGTTAAAACCCGCTAGTGCCGAGTGATGCACTGTAAAAATAAAAATAATAGTTTAAAAAACTAAAAAACACGCTTTTAGCTCGCACTAAAAATTACAAAATAATTCAATAATAATTAAAAACCAATTCATAGTTATCACACAATGGAAAGTTACAAAAAGAAAAAGAAAAAGAAGACAGCAGGGGAAGAAAACATAGAAATAAAAGTAAAAAAATAATAGTATAAAAAACTAAAAAACACGCTTTTAGCTCGCACTAAAAATTACAAAATAATTCAGACATTTAAGAAAGAAAGCGTGGAGCGTTTATGTTATCTTTACTCTTTTTGGACAAAACGCTCCACGCTTTCTTTCTTAAATGTCTGAATTATTTTGTAATTTTTAGTGCGAGCTAAAAGCGTGTTTTTTAGTTTTTTAACTATTATTTTTATTTTCTACTTTTTAGTTTTCTCATGTATCAATAATTATATAATTCTTTTTCGTATCCCATTCAGCAAACCCTTTCATTTAATACCCATATCATAGGGGTGCATTTCAAATAGCCTGTCCGTTATCTTGGACGCCCGCCATATTGGATTTGAATCACGTGACTATTTTTTTCGTATTCCTGACAGCAAACCCTTTCTTTTGATACCCATATCATGGAAGTGCATTTCAAACAGTCAGTTCGCCATCTTGGGGAGGCCGCCATATTGGATTTGTAATGACGTTTCTTAGCTAGTCATGTATTGTCATCAGAACTCAGAGCGTGTGCAAAATTTCATCTTAATCAAAGACCGGGAAGTGGGTCAAATTAAGATTCAAAGATTCCGTTACATACATAGATACATACAACCCGAGCTAATAAAAGCGTGTTAAAAATACATTAAACGCGTGTGCCAGCCCTACTGCGGGCATTTCCGATGAGTGTCGTTGCAGAGAACTGGATCGATGCTGTGAATATTGTAACGGCTAGAGTTGCGTGGCCGGTGGATAAATAGTTAGTAGAGAACTTTGTACCCCTTATGTCGTTCGCATACGTACTAATATTCAACTACAAGTGCATATATACTGCCTTATATACTGATTGTACACAAATGACCTAAAAATTATACCAGCAAAACTAGGCATTAAACAGAATTAAGCCTTCTTTCTCTTCGTTACCGCGCGCGTTACAGTACGTCAAAAATGATTTATTTCTTTACTTGTCTGTGTCAAATAAGGTTTAAATTAAATTTAGACACTTTAGATCTTTTTTGAAATATTCGAATTGTTATAAAAACAATAATCTGTTTGTATTTTGCATATAACTCTTGTGAATCTACAAAATATTCGATCGAAGATAATTATCATGTAATGAAATCGCTGATTTGAAAAGAAAAATATTATTGCCTTTATTTCATGAACATATTTTAGAGGGCAGCACATTTGACAATAGAGGGTCAAAAAATGTCACGGAATGTTATTTATTTATTTATTTAAAAACTTAATTGCACAAAAAAAGTACAAAAGGCGGACTTAATGCTAGGAGCATTCTCTACCAGTCAACCGTTGGGTCATGCAGATAGTATGTTTATGGGTGCGGTAACAGTAAAATGTGAGTATGGATAACAACAAAATTAATAATCATAAACAGCAGAAAATTACACACGAGAATAGAATATTCATACATATGTTCATGATAAATAAATATAATAATTAAACAATGTAATATAAATATATATATATATAAATATATGCAAACAAGTGAATAAATAAAGCAAATCAATTGAATTATTATTTATTAAATGTTATTTTATTTTTCTGCAACGGAAATACCTATCCTTAGGCTGTATATTTCCGTTAACAAAGTGTGTATCCGCCATTTATTCGTAAATTACTGTTTTCAAAAGTTTAAAGGAAAAAACTTTAAAATAAATAAAATACGTACCTACCACTAAGTACGGACATTTATCCCTACTAATATTATAAATGCGAAAGTACCTCTGTCTGTCTGCCTGTGTGTCTGTTACGCTTTCCTGCTTAAACCTCTCAACCGATTTTAATGAAATTTGGTATAGGTATACGTTGAATCTCAAGAACGGACATAGGCTAGTTATTATTAGAAAATAAGGGGGGAGGGGGGTAACCACCTTTGGAAGTTTATATGGAAAAATGTTTATTTTTGAAGTTAGAGATATGAAATTTGGCACAAATATAGCTCGAAACTTGCATTAAAATATACACTACTTTTTGTTTCAAATATTAGGGGAGAAAGGGGTAAAACTGACCATGAAAGGATGTAGTCCACGCGAACGAAGTCGCGGGCACAGCTAGTATTAAATAAAGATAAAACAAATCGTTTTTCCTTCAGCAAATTTACAAATTCATAATACAGAACATTTCTCCCACCTAATTCTATTTTTGGTCCTTCGAACCGGATCGAAGGACTAAAAATACGAAAGGTTACGTAGGAAAGTCAATACTTTGAATATTTTTTTTTATATAGCACTTCAACATTAACCTCATCGCACCTGAGTTTAAGTGGTAATGAGGCCCTAGCTTAAGAGTGACAATTACAGCATAATAAAGCTGTTACTGGACTTGTCGCCCTTACCTTGAAGACTTGTCCTTCTAATGTAGCAGCCGCCCAGAAGCTCTGAAAACCTTACTCACCCGCAGGAACACAACAACACAGAAGTCTTCTGTAAGGTATTTTATCAGTCGGCCTGCTCCAGTTCTAACGACAAATTGGTATGCCCTACCTCTGTTATTATAAATGTAAGCCTACATTAACAAAAACGGCTTCAATAGTAAACCGTGAACATGATAACCGATCCCCTGCACTATTCACCATCCATCCAACGGAATCCGATCGGCGACAGGCAACGGAACGCGTTACAGCTATTGATTCGTAAGCAGCCGCGGTAGTCTGCTCTGCCTACCTCGCAGCTATCTCTGTGACATGCGTGGTAATGCAACGAATTACCTTCACATCCGTTCGGTGGAAGGTCGAGGGAAATCGTGCAAGATCAATTTGATTCTAATACGTATTTGGTAGAGAAGAAAGATTCGCATTTTTGTGAAAATAGAACTGCATCTGCTGGTTATTCGTTTGCCGGATTTTCGTTTTTTCTATAACCAACTGATGGTGGCTGTAGTTAGCCCTTTCATCTTCACCAGAGTTTTGGAGATCTGAGGGCTTATACTTATACCCCTGAACTACGGGGTCAGCGGCTGAAACCACTAGACTAATCTGATGGTGGGGTGCAGACTCGAACTAGCTGGACGAGTACTGCTTTAAGATGGATTTTTAAAGCAGCAGCGACGTCAGCGGAAATGGACTCCGCTAAGGAAGTTCAGTTGGTCAGCCAACTGAACTTCCTGTATTATACTATATATATTCATGTAGAAGACTGTTATTTCCAATTCATCAAATATTATAAACGAGAAAGTTGATATGTGGATGTATAGATGTATTGATAATTTGATGCCTTTTCATGCAAAAACGATTGGATTTGCATCAAATTTGCAGGATGGACAATGCTTTATATTCTGAAATAATGCGAACATAGCCGCGGACGACTGTCAGTTTAACACAAATAGGTACAGAAACAAAAACGCGTAGGCACGTGTAAACACGTATGCCCATACAATAAATATCTGTTAACTAGTGACCTCTGCACAAGGTGCGGCAAGGTCGGGCAGGTACACGGTAAAAACTTTATTGACATTTTGATAAGTTTAATTCAGACAGTGAGGATCAGGAATCGGTTGGTAATAATAGTTTTAAAAACTTTAAAACACGCTTAAAGTCACGTGACGTTTTTTCGTTTGATACCCATATCAGGGGGGTGGATTTCAAACAGCCAGCCCGCCATCTTGGGAAGGCCGCCATATTGGATTTGTAATAACGTTTTTTATTGTCATCAGAATTCAGGGCGTGCGCCAAATTTCATCCTAATCGAAGACCGGGAAGTGGGTCAAATTAAGATTCCAAGATTTTCTTACATACATAGTTACAAGTGAAGCTAATTAAAGCGTGTTAAAAATGGCACGAAGTGATTTTTCTTTGGCTGCGGTCTTCTGTAAGGTGGAGGTATTATAGTCGGCCTGCTCCAGTTCGAGCGATAAATCTCGAACTGGAGCAGGCCGACTATGATACCTCGAGCGATATGCCTTACCTCTCTTACATACCGCTTTCCGTGAATCATAACGCGATATTTAGGCCTAGCAATACGTCAAATTTCTGGCATGAGACGACAAAAGTTTATATACCATTGATTGGGAGATAGTACACTGTACTCGTATTTTCAGCCAATCAGCAGTTGACGCATTGATTTTGTCATTTTTTATGAGCGCGATAAAATTTACTCGCGTGGCGCTTGCTAGGCCTGTGAGTCAGACATTAAACCTATATAACATCTGCCCAATACTAACATCAAGTATAAAGGAGCGACGTAACGTCAGTACGTATTACGTTCGCGCACTCATAGGTCCACAATGCATTCGACCCAGATCTGCATAACCGTTTCACTTTAGAAACGCTGCTAGTGCATTCATCACTTTGCGCTGCGCTTATTGCACTATTGGATAGGGTTTTCAAAATGGCCGCTTGATGACGACACAACTTTTTTTACTACATTTAAAGATTGATCTCATCCCACCTAATGTTAAGTGGTTTTGAGATCCTAGCTTAAGGACGACCAGTACAGCATAACAAATCTGTTGCTGGACATGTCGCCCTTACCTTGAAGGCTTGAACCTTGCTACTAATGTAGCACCCCCAGGAGCTCTGGAAACCTTATTCGCACACAGGAACACAACAACGCTGAAGTGATTGTTATTTTGCTGCGGTCTTTCACGCGGTTTTCTCATACCTTTACTCAAAAGTCAAGCTTCTCGCATGAAATAATACAAGCAATGATAGTCATGAATTTGTCAATTGCTGAACCAATTTATTTATCTTCTGAATTTATAGTTATGTAGATATTTGTTTTTATATATAAATTATCAATATTATGTAAATCTAAGTATACCTTCATAATTATATATTATATTCTAATTAATTTATATAGTATGTGTATTATTAACGTATATTTAAAAGATACCGTAATGTTATTTTTAATGCTTAATTTATTGTTGTTTAAAACGATTTCTTTTTTTTCTCCCCTGTTACCGCACCCATATACAAACTATCTGCATGACCCAAGGGTTGACTGGTAGAGAATGCCCCTAGCATTAAGTCCACCTGTTGTACCTATTTGTGCAATAAAGTTTTTAAATAAATAAATAAAGAAAGAAAGAAAAGACATTTATTAACAGTACAAAAAAAAAAGGTTAGTAACAATGCATGAGATTGATACTGTTGATTGGCTAATAGGACACAGCACTCACATTTTCTGCCTATCAGCAGTTGACGCACTGAATTTGACGTTTCACACATGAAATACTCGAAATATCTAATTTGAGTTATGACTGTATATGAGAATGGGCGATCAAACTTACTCGCGAGGAGCGGTCTTATAAATGACGATCATGCCTTGAAAATACACGTCAGACTAGTTTCAACGTCGTGAACACTTTGTCGATCATTACGTCTATCTGGGACAAACTATCCAGTTAGGCAAATCCAACTTCGAGAAAGAGGTCAACCGACGAATCCAACTCGGCTGGGCAGCGTTCGGGAAGCTTAGGCATATCCTCACGTCCAAAATTCCCCAGTGCCTGAAGAGAAAGGTCTATGACCAATGTGTGTTACCAGTGATGACTTACGGAACTGAGACGTGGTCTCTGAATGTTGGCCTCATAACGAAGCTCGAAGTTGCGCAGCGTGCTATGGAGAGGGCTATGCTCGGCGTTTCCCTACGTGATCGGATCCGTAATACGGAGATCCGTAGAAGGACCGGTGTATTCGACATAGCCCGAAGAGTTAGCACGCTGAAGTGGCAATGGGCAGGCCACATCGCTCGTAGGACCGACGACCGTTGGGTAAAGAGGGTCCTCGAGTGGCGACCACGTACCGGACGACGCAGCGTGGGGCGGCCCCCAACACGATGGACTGACGACATCGTCAGATGTGCGGGGAGCCGCTGGATGCAGAAAGCGCAGGACCGCGCGTTGTGGCGTTCTGTAGGGGAGGCCTATGTCCAGCAGTGGACGAAAAGAGGCTGATGGATGGATGGATGGAACACTTTGGAAAACCTCTACTATATGGGATCCACTTTTCTTTCAAAGATAAACCTTAAATAAATAAATTTAAATTGGACAACATCACTCTCTGCTCTGTGTTGTAATACATTGAAAATTTGCCGCCTTTCTAACTTGTCAAAATATACGATGTATTATAGGGCAACACTAGCTTCAACTCCGTTCGCACTTTTGTCGATGTACATGTTGTAAAAGTGTTATTAAAATAAAACTCTGTTTAAATAGTAATTCCGTTTTTAATTACAACACTCTGGTTCTGTGGTAAGTAGCTAAATCACTTGTGCTACAGAAATCAGAAACAACGACGGTGCCACAACACCCAGAACCGAAACAATATAGAAAAGCTCGTTTCCCATATTGACCCGACCGGGGATCGAACCTGAACCTCAGAGACACGACGCGAAAGTCCAGCCCGCTCACCTCTCAGCCACGGAGGTCGTCGTAAGAAATCGACACTCCGGATTACAGAAAGCTATTTACAATCTCGTGCACTAATATTTAGAGTACCTTATTCTAAAGTGAACCTTATTGCCGCGTCATAAGTGTTAACATACTACTCGTGACTACATACAAAAAGCGTGCAGTGAATTGTTTATTTGTCTTAATATTACGAGGCTGGTCCTCGCTCGAACTGAAAGGATGCCATCACCGATTACAATGAGATGCATATAAAGAGAACGGTTCTTCCTGGTTTAAATTTAATACATCGCCGCCATGTTATAACCTCTTTTGTATTTGAAAGAAGTCCAGAAGCCGTTAGAGATGTGCCTGCTCTTAAGAATATAGATCCGCGGATACGGTCCATCGTAACTATATCTGGGAATACATATTCGGACTTCGACTTTCTTACTCAGTTTGGCGGTGCGTGTCAACTAAAGACTAAGTTAACTTTATTATTAAGAAAATTGCCTACTAATTGAAAAAGCTTAGGCCCTTTTATAAGAACATTCAATCATTTATTGGCACACAACTTCCACAAACTTTTTTGCATAAATTACATTTTTACATTCCATTGCCCACAAAGCGAGGTGCCTCCTCTTTCATAATGCGAGCGACTGAGGAGTGGATCTCTCTGCCGAGGCCCTTTTTTTCGGAACGATCACATTATTACTGTTACCGCACCCATAAACGTACTATCTGCATGACTCAACGGTTGACTGGTAGATAATGCTCCTAGCATGAAGTCCACCTTTTGAACTTTCTTTGTGCAACTTTCATAATGCGAGCGACTGAGGAGTGGATCTCTCTGCCGAGGCCCTTTTTTTCGGAACGATCACATTATTACTGTTACCGCACCCATAAACGTACTATCTGCATGACTCAACGGTTGACTGGTAGATAATGCTCCTAGCATGAAGTCCACCTTTTGAACTTTCTTTGTGCAACTTTCATAATGCGAGCGACTGAGGAGTGGATCTCTTTGCCGAGGCCCTTTTTTTCGGAACGATCACATTATTACTGTTACCGCACTCATAAACGTACTATCTGCATGACTCAACGGTTGACTGGTAGATAATGCTCCTAGCATGAAGTCCACCTTTTGAACTTTCTTTGTGCAATAAAGTTTTTAAATAAATAAATAAAACGATATAATCTGAACATTTGGAAGGCCAAGTTTGAACCACATCAATCCTTTTTTCACGACAAATCTTTGGGATAAAAGTGGTGATGATTTTACCTAAAAGAGATCTAAATCATTCACTATATGAATACAGGAAAGAGGGCTACGTATATATGACAATAATGACCTTCTACGCCAAAAGGGCTGGTTTTTTGGCATATCCTTAATATTACAAGATACGTTTTATGTGGTTTCTGATTTTAATCTTACTCAGGTTACCATAACTTACGTTTGTTGGCTTGTTAAATTCAAATTTAAATGTAAATCAAATTAAAAGTAAGCCTTATTTATTTTGAATATCCCTCAGTTGCTAATAAATACAAATGTAATAATTCAAGTAAATTTAATTTTAGTTTCAGCTTCGTTTAGGACCTTTATTTCATAAGTATAGTCAAATTTAACAATTTAGAGGTTCGTTCAAGATCCGCAAACAAACTGGTACAGATACGGACACCGATAATATCCGCGCATACGAATGCAGTTTTCTAGCACATCTCTAATGACATTAACAAACAAATTAAATATTGTCTCGTCCTCCATACTTTTTCGAATTGCGACAATTGGGTTAATAGTCGATTGGCACGATATTAATTTAAAATCGTCCCATTTCAATAAAAATAATTTTTTGGTAGGCATTTCGCACGAATGTATTTTAAACACGTGCGAATCGACCCCTTCAAAAACTATAGTATGCGTTTAGTTATTTTGTTCGTTCGTTTGTTAATTTCGTGCCAGTCGACTACTAACCCCGACAATTAAGCCCTTTAAAATTAGAATAAAATTGAATTACCGACAACGTGCTTCCATTCGCCGGAAAGCTCCAACTATTTACGTCTAAACGCAATAGATCATGCAACTCGTTCTGTCTCGAGACATGTCATCGCCTGTCTATCTTGCTGATTAATGCTCCAATTAACTGCCAGCTGTTCTGGCTTGTTTGTTGCTAATTCTTCCGCCATCTTGTTAAAAAACTACCATGCAATGGTAGCATTTGTGTTCGATGCAATTATGGCAAGGGTATGGCCCTCGCTTAAAATAAGTTGGAAATGTGTAGGTTCTGGTGTACAGACAAAATAACGTTAGACTTTACAACTTTCGACTTTGCAACGCTCTAATGCGTACGCATAAGATTTATTTTTAAGAGGTGGGGCATAGCGATTTATCGCTCGAACTGGAGCAGCCCGACTGGTAAAATACCTCCACCTTACAGAAGACCGCAGCCAATTAATCATTTCTGTGATGTTGTGTTCCTGCGTGTGAGTAAGGTTTCCCGAGCTCCTGGGAGGTGTTACATGAGTAGCCGAGGTCAAGCCTTCAAGGTAAGGGCGACAAGTCTAGTAACAGATTTATTATGCTGTACTTGTCACCCTTAAGCTAGGACCTCATTACCACTTAACATCAGGTGGGATGAGGTCAATCATGAAGTGTAATATAATAAAAACGTAATATCGAAATGCAATTGTTCACCTTGATGTGCCTGTACAATAAATAATCTACCAATATTTTAACGTTAAAGTTTGTAAGAATGGACGTCTGGGAGTGTGTTTGTTACTCTTTCACGCAAAAACTAGCTGCGCCCTCGGCTTTGTTCATGAATACAATATTTATAATTGGTTATTTCTAAGACAGAATATTTTTTCTAAAATAAAAGTAGCCTAAGTAACTCCTTATTACATCAGTTACCAGCCCATTAAAGGTTCGTCAGAATCGGTCCAGCCATTTCAGAGCTTAGCCGAAACAAACAGACGGATGGACAAAAATTGTAAAAAATGTTATTTGTTTGTCAATGATTGCATGTAGAAAAAAGGTTTCTTCAATATTAAAAAAAGACAGTCCAATTTCATTTATATACAGATTATAGAACCGCCGCTAGCCGGTTTCCATAATGCTGCTTTCAATCCATTCTGTTATTTATAAATTCATTAAATTTTCTTACAAACAGATCCTATCTAAAACGCTTATGTACAAGAATAAAAAAAATAATATAAAACACACAATTAACGGACTAATTGACAAAATAATACATAATACTTTCTAGTAGCATTAAATTACAATGCTGCAAAAAGAATATGTTATGCTAAGTTTAATTGATTTGATATTGAAGATTCCCATCGATTTTGCACGTATAATTGCTGACCTTTGTTGATTATTATCAACCCGCATTTGGTGAATGTGGGTATATAATTCTTGATTGTGGCGGTGTCGAATTATTGCCTGTAGTGTGGCTTGATTGGTTTGCTCGAGTAGATTATTTGCTGTTTCCTAGCACGCTTTACTTATGCAAGATGGTGTGTAAATGCTACCATTTATCTAATTATTGTTTTACACTTTTAATGGCGCCTACCTCTCCGTCATCATCAGGCGACCACTGAAAACCAGCGTCGTGGTGCCATGCAGTGGTATCACGGCATAATGCTGAGATGGTTGCCTTTTTAGCACACTATTAGGGTAAGCAGAATTAGATGTAAGCTGTTACCTGTCTAGTTTAATTTGTAGCTCTAAAATAATTCCTTGTAACATTGGTTTTTTTTTATATCATTTTTTGTGTGCTGAATAAATACTTTCACTTTCCATCGATAGATTATAATATAGCGAAAAATAATGCGTTAAATTGCAATCAAATGTTCGGTTCACAATATTTCGATAGTTTACAATCTCACTAGATAGATTGTAATCTAACGATGTTTATAATCTTACGGTGACATAAAGATTTATATGCATCGCTATGGTTCTACTGCAAAAATTCTGTCGCACACACCGGACATGTATATCCAGTATATAATTTTACCTGTTACAAGCCGGGAAGGTTCTCGAATCTAGGTCGGTCTGAATAGCCTAGATCACATCACGTTTTATATTCATCCTAGGCGCCCTCTGGTAGGGCTGACAAATGTATTTTACGTCAGGAGCTTCGCAGCCATCATCGATAGTCAGGTAGGTTAATTTCTGATAAACTATACAACTGATCATGTTGGTTGTATTTTTACTTGAAGTACATTTTAAGTACATTTTTTTGACGTATACACATTTTATGATTAATACGTAACAAAATATAATAGAACACCCGCCATCTTGATGTCAATATGGCGGGTTTATTTTAATTACGAAATAACTTTCTTTTGAAAAACGTACAATTATTTAGAGCAAGGTACAAAAATGTACATTATAGGTACATTTTTTTGGTGACCGGTATAATTTAATTCCTTTGGTACAACCGCCATTTTGACTCTCATAAAAAAGTGTTTACTTGACCCGACGAAGCAAAAAAAGGAGATTTTGATCAACTGTTTACTGTCTTTATGGAAGTAATGACTTCCAAAGTATGTAGTTTAGTAGTTGTATGGTAATATAATTTGTATCGTTAGGAGAGAGGGCATCGGGATTTATCGCTCGAACTGGAGCAGCTCGACTAGTGAAGTACCTCCACCTTACAGACGACCGCAGCCGAATAACACTTCGGTGTTGTATTCTTGTGTGTGCCTTCAAGGTAAGGGCAAGTCCAGTACCAGCTATTATTATGCTGTACTGGTCGCCCTTAAGCTAGGACCTTAATTTTTTACGCAATAACGGGTTAATGGATTTCGATAAAATTGGTAGGAATATACATATAACAAATACTAGATTAACATATGTATAGGATACTTTTTCTCCACAAATATTTTTTTTTTTCAGTGACTGGGTGTTTATAAATGTATTTAAGTATAGATTGTGGTACCACCGCTAGTTTTGGTTTCCATTCCACTATTAATAGCTACTTAATCGTATTTTGGAATCAGGTGAATGTATGTGATATTATCGGATATTTATTTATTAACTACTAGCTGGTGCCTGCGACTTCGCCCGTTTGCGTTTTTGGGATAAAAAGTATGCGTTAATCTTTTATGCCATTTCTTTTTCTACTACATTTCATCCAAATCAATTACGTAGTTTTTACGTGACAGAGTAAAAACGTTCTCACAAACTTTCATTTTATCTTTACAAATCCATACTAATATTATAAATGCGAAAGTAACTCTGTCTGTATGTCTGTCTGTGTGACTGTTACGCTTTCCTGCTTAAACCTCTCAACCGATTTTGATGAAATTTGGTATAGGTATACGTTGAATCTCAAGAACGGACATAGGCTACTTTTTATTAGAAAATAAGGGGGGGATGGGGGTAATACCACCTTTGAAAGTTTATATGGAAAAATGTTTATTTTTGAAGTTAGAGATATGAAATTTGGCACAAATATAGCTCGAAAATATAGACTACTTTTTGTTTCGAATATTAGGGGAGAAAGGGGTAAAACCGACCATGAAAGGATGTAGTCCACGCGAACGGAGTCGCGGGCACAGCTATATAATATAAGTTGAACGTCACACGATGTTATTTTTTCTTTTCTTTTCCATTTATGCATGTCGTGGCAGCCTCTAATTAAGGCGTCACTTTATCACTATTATAGAACTAGTATTTAAATTATGTTACTTAAGTGACTGTTTTGTTGGCTCTCCTAAAATAAATAAGGTCTAAATTACATAACTGAGTAGCTGACAGCCCTGTAAGATCTTGACGTGACGTCATACGGACTACGGTCGGCATTTTTCAGTTGCCAACAGTTTTAATTGAAGCACAAAACGTTTCTCAGGAGAGTGTAGATTCAAATGGCAGTTTTAAAAATGTAGTATCATGGAATGATGAGGGAAATCATGTCCTAAAATACAGGGACTAAGCAATAACTACATTTAAAAGGATTTAAAATATTTTTTTGAAGATGGTTAGGAAACCATCTTCAAAAAAATATTCCTGGTTTTTGGTAGGCCTACTGGCGTTTCAGCTCAACCAAAAGGGACGCTTTCATTCTGCGAGCCATCTAGGCCTTAAAGGTTCTGAACCGGCAGTAGAATCACTTTGCATTGTATTCAATGACGATTCAATAGTGTTACATGTAACCTACTTGAAGTTTAGGTCAAACAATTACCTACGCATATTTGCAAGCAGAGTAGGTAAAAGCATGCATCACTGTCCGAAAACCTTTTTTTTTTTGCCGAGCAAAGATAATATTTCAATCTCCTTGTTACGAGTAGGCAATAAATCGTTTGTGCGGGATTGCGTACAATGTCAACCTCTGGGATGGCAGGATTGGACAAAGCCTATTTAGATTTCTTTTTTTTTTGTGTACAAGGGATGTTCCGAAAGAAGATACCATGAGCCGATGAGACCGCAGTGTCAATTATAGCATAAGATTTTTTTGACGTAGTCGATTTTGTTTTTTTTTTATATTAATCAAATCAAGTTTGTGTAACTAAAATCAACTTTGCAAACTTCTGAAAGTAAAAGATTAGCATTTGATTTCGCGTCCACCTATAAACCTATTTATTATGTTCACTCTAGTTTTGAAAAAAATATTAAGGAGAACTGTCTTAAACAAAATAATTGAGGTACGTTTTCTGTAAAATTTCAGAAAAAAAGTAACGTAAAAAAATATTTAAATATTTGTCCATTTGTACAGTCAGCAAAAAAAAATCAAATCGTAAATTTATTCCGATTTTGAAACGGAATAAATTACGCACTCACTCTCACTCATTCGCAAAGTGCTACGAAACCTTTGTGTTTGCAAGACTATGACATGTCAGTTAGGGTGTGTTGCATTTATTTAACCCATTAACCGCCAAAATGAAAACACGGGTGAAAATCTTTCAAAATGTTTATTTAATTATTGGTTACAAAGCAACTAAATAGAAAAACGTTATATAATTTGAGAAAAATAATTAGGGTTCCGTAGGAGGGGGTGTACTTGATTGGGTACAGCGGCGTGTTACAGGTGATAATTTTCAAAGCATTGCCTTTCTACACACAATGTTTTTAAATACTTCTTACATTGCCAACGAACTCGTGCGTGACATACAAAACAACGCAATGGTTTTTCAAGTTTTTTAGGATAGTGTCCTATACCATCTTGAGGTAAACCTGGTACTGCTGAGGATGAAATTCGAGCTTTTTGCTGGGTAGTTTGACGCAAATAGAATCTTGCAATATTACGCCGAAATAGTACCTGATCCATTTTATCATCATGGCTCATTACATGTAACCGCCACGCATTCGAAATAGCCATATCAATCATATAAGTAAATAAAACCCACCACCATATTTTCCCATGAATTGCTATCCTGTAAAGAACGATAGACTGGTCCAGCTCGTCCACTCCTCCCATGTTCCGATTATAAGTTTGAAATAGATTTGGTATGTTGACATCAGTCTTGCTTCGTTGTACAGGATACCATCGTTTTAGAGTTCCCAATGGTTCATTGGTATCGTAGTTTGTTGCGATAGTACAGACACTGTTATCTTTCCATCTTACTAACAGAATTTCATTTTTCTTATCAAATCAGTACAATCTTTTGTGCTTTTCAAGGGACACTTTGTTCGATTCTCACGTATAGTTCCAGTAGCTCGATATCCTTCTTTGTTGAGATCTATCATAAGTTTATAATTGGTAAAGAAATTATCGAAAAAAACTTGATGGTTTACTGGATTAGTTCCCAATTTTGAAGTAAGGATTTGACTACTCTTGATCCCAATGGTTCGCTAGATGCTTCAACGGCCTTCCCGCAATAAAAATCAAAAGCATAGCAGTATCCCGTAGAACTTGCTGCCACCCAATTTTTGTAGCCAAACCTTACTGGCTTGCCTCTGATAAACTGCTTAGCAGGATGATGACCGAAATATTTTACGATCGATTGTGAATTCATACTCCCCTTCGCTGTGACTATCTTCTAAAACGGCTCGAACTGCTTCTTCCAAGCGAGAATAGTTCGTAGAAACGTTAAAACGTTTAGAACTCATGGTATCCAAAATCTGAAAATAACGTGAAATTGTTATATGGAACCTGCCAGTGTACCCATACAGGTACAGCACGGTTTCGAGTAGCCTAACTTGGTGAATATTGACCGTTAAACTAATATGTATCCTTTATTTTATAAATAAGGTTGTAAACTAAATAATAAAAGCACATTCATTGTAAATGTAACACTTTTAGAATTTAAATAAAATAAATCATTGCACTTACCCGTGTCGATGTTTTCGGCGCCAAATTGAAATGACAGAAATAACAGATACTTTCAATCTACCCACGTATACTGTCAACATTTTATAAAATGGTTTATCAGCTGTCAATTAGAATGATAAAAAAGTGATAATTCTGAAAAATAATACAACTACCCTCATTTATTTAAGTGTACCTGATTGGGTACGGCAGCGCCAAATGGGTTAACTAAAAAAATACAATTTTAAACTGGCAGTGTTCAAAAAGTATACATTGGATCTGAAAACTTGTGTGAACTATCTAATTGTGACTAAATTGTCAACGCAACTCATCACATTTAATATCTTTACCGAGAACAAAGAATCCCAAATTGTGATCAGATTAAATGAGTCCCCATTACATACTCAGGTACTTATCAAACATAGACGTATATACATTAAACAAATGATCGGTCATTGTCGAAAAAATTCGCAGATAAAAATCGAGGCGGATGACTCAGCAATAAGTTAACACGGGCGATTTACGGACGTCGTCAATAATTGCACCCAGCTTCGTGGATACTGGCATTCCATGCGGGTCGCATAATAGGCTCGTCTGAGCACCTCGCGTCTGGCGGCAAAAAAAAGATGACCCGCTCTGTCTGGAATGCAACGCGACAAATTTAAGACGGCCGCGGAGCTAGCTATTTCACGCGACTGGGTAATAACTAAGGCGGTAATTCTGGTTAAGTACTTGTAGGTATATCTAGCGAATATGAAGTCGGTTCACAAGGCGAGGCGCGGTCGTGAATGCAATTATTTCATGCTCGATGCCGCCATGATGGGCGAGCGCGTTGCGTTCGAAATTTGAAATGTTTATTTTTCCGACAATGACAGTGACGAATCGCGCGTTCTGAAACGAAGTTTTATTTATTTTTGTTTCACTATGTTTAATCTATTCTACCTTTTATCAAGGTGTCGTAACTGTTATCTATGCGTTGTCGTAATAAGTTTAATCTTGAGTTAATGAGGACGCTAGAATGAATGAGAGATAATGTAATTGACACACTTTGCGTATAAAGATATTTACATTTTGTTTATAATAAGCGTAGTTCATTGCTCTTCAACTTGCTTTTAAGTAATGTTTCTTCGTTTATTGGTTAATTTATTTATGCTAATTACATTAACTATGCGTACACGTGCTGCCTAATTTTAACATCTTACTTTCAATTAACCTTACTAAGTCACAAATTAAATTACTATTGACTTTTGAATTACAAATAGCTTTTGATGATTTAATTTTATTACGCAAAATAAAACTACAAGTTCACTTTCATGAATGCAATACTCATAAATGCATTAATTCACTTTAAACGGCCATTACGAATCAAGGACTTAGGTATATGAAAGTAAATAAAATCGAATATATTTTATTACAAATGGACTATATTTTATTGGATTATTGAACAGTGTAAAAGGTAAGTAGATTTATACGCTCGAATATCTACCTAGCTACAGGATACTGGCATTACAAGAGAAAGAGGGCCTTATATTCTAACCATAGATTGCGGTCAAGATTCGGGCGACAATCAACAATAGCTGGCTACCTGGGCAGAACACATTGTGATGTCTTGGCCTGGCTTGGCAGAGAATGAATACTTATCAAGGACACAGATTATTCACGTTTCCGTTCACATTATGCATGTCTTTATTATTTACATGTTGGTACTATAACTATGCCAGTGAAACTCCATTTGCGTTGGTAAGTCTGAGTTACAAATGGTCAACGACAATAGAGTGCAATTTAAAAAGTCATCTTATAGAGTAATAAATTAAGAAAATACAAAACAATAGGTTGTTGTCATCATGACGGCCTCGGTGGCGCAGTGGCTAAGGTAGGCGGCCAAAGCGCGAAAGGTCCCGGGTTCGATTCCTGGTCGGGTCAATTTGAAAAACGAACTTTTCTAAATTGACTTGGGTCTGGGTGTGCTGGGATGACGCCCCCAGTTAGTATACCTCGTCTGGTGCTCATAGTACAAGGGAAAACCTTAGTTTGAGACCAGGTGATTGGCGCATTTATTTATTTATGTGTCGTAAAGGATTAAACGCTATCTGTACTGTATGTGTCATAGCCAAATTAAGAGCATAAATCCTTTAAGTAGAACCTGCAACGAAAGATTTGACAAATTCAGCACATTTTTCGAATACAGGTAGTAAAATTTCCGTCTTATCAAGTATTAGTAGTAGGTACCTAGTTTCTAATCGAATAGAAAGGATTTCGCAGATAAACTAGACATTTTGTAGTTTTCCCTTAAAGAAGTACTTTTGAAACGACATTTTACTGATAAAATGTTTTAATTCTTAGATATTACATTTTTCAGTTTATTCGCATTTTATCCGTGGTAAAAATTAAGCTTCAATTAAACTTGATGCTTGTGCATAAATTGCATCGTTTTTGCATAGTGAGCATTACGTAAAATATGAGAGGATTATAGTTTAACTTGTGTAACGTGCTAAGTTTTTGGTCCTAAGGTAGGTAGATATATTTTATTGTTCCTAGCAATCAATTACATTTTCAAAGATTTATTTTCTGAAGCACCAGTAAAATCAATACTATTATAACGTAATTTATTTAAAGACGACCTTGATTCAAACTTTTGAGTAGACTAAAACAATAGTTAAGTGTCTATATAAGCGAAATACGTATGTATAGGTATGTTACTTTAAATATGTAATTACCTCCGTGTTATATGTTTTGACAAGCGGCTGTCAAAACGCCAAAATACCGGTTATTATTTTAGGTAATATGTTTTATGGTTACTTACGTTCTAGAATATCTAATTGACTAGAATTTAAATATCGTCACTTAAGACTTGACGCCGTTTAATATAAACTGATCCACGTTTGAGGAGCATGTAAGTGTTTGTGTCAAATCATATAAAACATGTTTATTTTGCTATCATTGCAGATAATTATCGGAGTATGTATGAGTATGTTTTAAGTAAACATTCAGTCAATCTTGGAATATTTTTATGTAAGTACCTTCCTAATCGTAATAATAATAATGTGAAAGGCCTCATTAATTATTTCAATGTTTAAATTTGACATTTAAATCTTACTATTAATTAATACAGACGCGAAAGTTTCTATGAATAGATAGGTAGATGATTGTTTTGTTACTCTTACACACAAAAAACTACTCAAAGGCTTTCGATGAAATGTGGTAATAGGTAGGTATTTTATGAGAAATAATTTCAGGCACAGTCACCTTTTTATTAATTTGGGCGACAGTAATGCTGAGCTGACTGAGCCACAAAACGTCCAAGCCCAAATGCCCCACTTATTAAATTTGTGCCCAATCTTTTATTAAGGTTAGGTTAGGTGGGTATTTTTTTGAAGCTCAATCAAACAGAACCCATACTATATTACCCTAATTAACGGGTACGAAGTCGAGGACCAGAGCTAGTAAGGTAATATAATGTCAAAATCTAGTATGTTTGTCATTATCTCGTCTCGCGCGGCCTAACGTAAAGACAACAGGATTAAGTTATTTCGGTAGGTCAATCAATTCAGTAGGTAATAAGTATTGCTTTTCACGTTTACTGTGTAAGTTAATAATTTAATAAAATAAGTTCATAATTTCTTTCGGTACGAAGTTTAGCTGACTGTACGAAGTACTACTACACGAAACAATAAAACATCACTATTTTATTTAATTGATAAAGTACCGACACACCTATATGTTACATTTTGTCAATCTTACTAATTTTATAAACGAAATTAGTTAAGCTTTTACGCAAAAAATACTGATAAGACTTGGACAAAATTCGGTAGCTTAAATAAATTCGATGTCAAATTTTGAACTATCTATGCAAATAGGATATGTACTTTTTATCTAAAAATAATGTGAACAAAGTCGTAGGCATCTGCCAGTTTTACTATAATTGGTATGTTGATAATATTCACAAATAATTCCAGTGTATCAATTCCCAATGCCTAATGTTGATTTCTTGCAAATTTTCTTAACAATAAAAACGCTCCTAGACAATTTAATAGTGTTGATAAGAAAAACGGTGACGTCTATTATGGAATCGTGTTTTGAGAGTTACCTACCTATTTGTTTGATGGAAGTAGCTCTCAATTCGTTTAATTTAAAAAGTCGTATTAGGATCAGATAAGTATCCATATGAATATAACAAAATAAATGCGAACAAATATCGTAAATGCCAAAACACTTCAAAAGATAAGTTGGTAAATATCTTGTTAGTAATTAACTACATACATACGCTATTAGAACGATAGGTAGGTATTGTATTAAAGTACCAACCTTTTAACGTAATGATTGTTCAACGCGAACAAATAAATACACTTTTATAGGCAAATCCTTGCGACACGGGCCGGGCAGTAGCCATTTTAAACAAAGGAAATGTAGGCCCAACATTTGCACAAGTTTCTTTTTCGGTCGGCAAATTACGAAATCATTCTAACTGTCGTAAAACATTGACGAAACTGTACAGCATTATTTATAGCATTTGTACTGTTTAGGTAATCGTAAGTACCTACGTACATAATTTGAAGGCATTTGAATATCAAATGCGATGTCTCCAATGTGAGAGAGGTGTGCGATGAAATGCTTTAAAACAAAACTAGGTTTGTAGTTTTACCAAATAGACGAGTTTTATGTACATTAATTTAAAAACATGCGAAAAAAAAACAGAAATTCGCGCTTTTTGTATATTTTTTTTTTCAGAAACAAGCCGGCATGCAATTATTTTTTTTTAACGATAGGTCTACAATGCCTACGAAGACATCAAGCAAGAGATCCATTTAAAAAGAAATGTAAAGCTGGGTTTACACAGGTATGTAAATAAAAAATCGACTTTTGTAACACCGGTTCGGTAACTAACAAATTGAATGTCTTAACGTGATTCACTTCAGCTGCATAAATTACAGACACGCTCTCCGGGTGTTCTATAAATAGGAACGGAAAGAAAGCTGTATCGTACACAAATGCATTCGAGAAAACGCAAATAAAAAACATAAATACAAACAAATACTTACAGAAAACAGTGCTTGTACAAAACTGGTATTCACACACTAATCACACGAAACGTCCTACAGTCACAGTACTTTCACACGGGCAATAATCTCAATTGATTTGCGATAACTCTACTCACACTTGCACGCGTCGAAACGCGGGTCAGCTAGATAGACTCTTCGCCACTAAAATTATTGATTTCAGAGCGTTACAAAACAACAAAAGATACAAAACGGGCTCGGAGTGCACACCCCCGCGCCGAATCGATCAGAATGATAATTGTCGCGCACAAAGTGTAGTGACTACTCACCTAGACAGTTGGAAATGTTGGAATGCACACATCTATATCAACAACACAAGATCCATGTCAACAAATTCACTTTTCGTCCACCGATCACTGTCCAAGCGGTTGTTTATTGTGTTTTTAGTTCGTTTTAGGTGTTTTAACGGGTAATTAGTGCGAATTAGGAGCGATTTGAGCCGCGAGACGCGAGCATCGGAACGACCGCTAGCAAGATGGCTCCGTCCGCCCCGCGTATGCCGCGCGGTCGCCCCCCCGCGCGCCGCGTACGTGCAATGAAAGATAGGCGTCGGGCGCACACGCGATGCGAGAGCGCGCGCCGTCCGGGGATAGGCCTGCCGGCTGAGCCGACCGACACAGTTGAGTAGTTCGCGGCAAGACACGTCAAATCCAAAAGTACATCTGACTAAATTTTAAAAGAATCGTCGCGGTGAAATTATGACAAAACGAATCATAATTAGTATATTATGTGAAGTACCAAAATTTAGTAACGCTACTATTCAAATACATGATCAAGGATGGCATGGTCAGAAATTAGTTACAAAGGCACTTTTAATCCGTTGTCTCAGATTGTAAATTTTGGGTGGGAAACGAACCATCGACCACTGGGACAGATGGCGGAAACCAATGTGCATACAAGTCAATAAATTAAATCGCACACATGCAAAAATTGTACTTAGCTTAATTTATGTTGTGTCATCACTCATCATTACATTTACAAATATACATAGTAAACTAGCAGTCCGGCCGGCGGATTACCCAGATTTATTTATTTAACTGCAGAATTCCACACAATATAAAATTACTTTTTGGTGTGCTAATGTGTTTGAAATTTGTACAGTAAAACGAATTTTCAAATCAGGGTCATACCCTAGTTACGCCTGCATCGCATGAGGTGCTGACTAGCCGACCAGGCACTTGAATGGGGTGCGTACAAAAGATACCGTAGAAGTATTTTTAACTTGTAGTTTGGAAAAAAAATTAAGTGTGTATAAAAATACTTTACAATTTCTTTTTTTAAGGTATAAGTCATTTACATTGTTGGACATGATAGTACAGATTACAGATAGGCTGTTGTGATTTTTTAAACAGTTCTTCTAATATTAATTTAAAAAATCTAAATATTAATAATTTAATAATATATGTTAATATTATTTACTATTTAAATGATAAAAAAAATCAGTTAAAATATTAAAAACAAACCGCAAGGGCCGCACAAAGATGAAGGTTTCTTTGTTTCGAGGTTTCTTTGTACAGACAGGGCTACTCTTACTTGTAATTTAGCAACTGTGGTTATAACCAGGTATGTTATGGATATATAATTTCGGATACGGATGTGGTTACGGATATATGCAAAATATTATATCGATGTCGGTTACGGTACGGATATAAAATTATTTCGGATTATCCGATAGTATCAGTTATGGATATGGAGCTCCATAACAACACTGGTTACAAACAACTAGTAACTTTAGTTATTTTTCGCATCCACGAATTCCGATATCTCGAGATTTATCCCGCCTTCGTGGACCGCGCGCGCCGCCGCTCCCTTCACACCGCGGCCGTGCGAGATCTGCCCCCTCCCCCCTGTCCTCTACCGACCTCTTATATACTGCTCTCTTTACAACAAAAAAACACCAATTTCCCAAATTCCCGAACGAAACGCGCGCGCTCGCCGACCTAAGATGGCGGACGGCAATGGCATCCATTTTGATTGCAGATTAAACCGGCGTCCCTCGCTTCAAAGCCTAAGCGGCCGGCTGGGCCGTGGTTACAAAACGCTTTATATGTGTATTGCACACGTTTCGAGGCTAATTTTTCCCGTTCTACACGACGGTTGGGTTGTCGTGTGGCGTCCGTCGCCCGTTTTAGGTGTACGCTCGGTTAAAATGGCTGTCATTTTGATAGTACCGGTTATATTGATTTGAAGAAAGCGTAAATGTGTTCTTTGTCTCTGTCGCGTACCTGCCGGACAGTCGGCCGGAGATACCAACACAAAACAACGCTTGTCGCGATCGCTCACTCGTTATAAACGCTTTATGCAACGAGAAACTGCAATAATACTTGCCTATTACGATAAACTGGCGCTAGATAGAATAATTCAACAGGCCACGGAACATTCTACTGTTTAAGATAATACTTTATTTATTAAAGCGTTATCGTCGCGGAGGACTTAATGCCTGGGGTTTTCTCTACCTGCCATCATACTAATTATAATATATACGCGAAATCTGGATGTAAGGATGTAATTTTGCCGCTAAAATGAATTTGAATGAAATTTACTAACAACCGGCTGACTATATTTGCGTTATTTTGGGATTAAAAGAATCCTATGTATTTTTATACTATACTAGCTGTGCCCGCGACTTCGTTCGCGTGGACTACATCCATTCATGGTCAGTTTTACCCCTATCTCCCCTAATACTCAAAACAAAAGGTCTATATTTTCATCCAAGTTTCGAGCTATATTTGTGCCAAATTTCATTGAATCATTCAAAGGTGGTATTGCCCAAATTTCATCAAAATCGGTTCAGAGGTTTAAGCGGGAAAGCGTAACAGACAGACAGAGTTACTTTCGCATTTAAAAATTAGTAGGGAGTAGGGACAACTAATCTGTCTAGCTATAAAATATCTTCCAAGACTTTGCGTGAAATAGTAACGAATATCCGTTTATGAATGCTAAGACTTTATTTATAAACTTTATTGCACAAAAAAATATAACAGGTTAAAACAGTCAACCCTTGGGTAATGCTTAAGCTAAGACCAGTGGCGTAACTACAGGGTGGCAAGTCGGCAAAATGCCACGGGCCCCCAGCCAGAAGGGGCCCCAGGTAAGAGGAGAATCCCAATTACCAAGAATAATTTTTACATCAAACTTTGCACTACATTTCTGGTATTTCCAAACAAGTATTAGACATTATTCTTTCTTTGAGAAGGAGGGGGGGGGGGGGGGGGGGGGGAATTTGCCACGGGCCCCGAATGGTATAGTTACGCCACTGGCTAAGACCTCATTACCACTAAACATCAGGTGGGATGAGGTCAATCTTGAAGTGCAATATAAAAAAAATGCAGATAGTTTGTATAAGAGTGCGGTAATATCGTTTAGCGTTCAAAATACCTGTACGAACGGAATATCGTACAATTATGGTGCGTTTACTGTATTATTATTATTATATATACTGTATTATATAAGTAAAAGTTCAATTTTAGATGTTTTTAAAATTTGTCTCATGATCATTTGTTGATTTCACTCCTCATGATGTTAAGTGGTAATGAGGTCCAGTAAAAGATATATTATGCTGTACTTGTCGCCCTTACCTTGAAGGCTTGACCCCTGCTACTAATGTAGCACCCCCCAGGAGCTCTGGAAACCTTACTCACACGCAGGAACACAAGAACACAGAAGTGATTGTTATTTGGCTGCGGTCTTCTGTAAGGTGGAGATATTTCACCAGCCTGGCTGCTCCAGTTCGAGCGATAAATCGCTATGCCCTACCTTTTTTTTCTAGATTACTTACGAAGTATTTCACTGTTACCACACCTATATACAAACTCTTTGCATGACCCAAGTCCACCAGTTGTACTTTTTTGTGCATTAAAGTTTTTAAATAAATAAATAAATAAAATAGTTAGAGAATCCTTAAGTACCTAATAAAGATAAACATTTTATACACCGAATAATACCCGTTAAGTAACTTCATTAAACGCACAAAAAACCAGGCAAAGCACATCCTCTCATATTATGTCAACCTGTCAATTTCCTTCAACCAATCACCAGTGTATCGAGGCCCCTTGTACTTCAAACGAAACCGCCTCGTCTATCAGTCGTTCAGAAGACTGCGGGAGGCGTGGGGGGCCAGCGAGAGTGGTCGGGCTACCTTGGTAGGTGCAATGACCTGGTAGCAAGGTCCATTCAGAACATGATGTTTGAACTAAACACTCGACGCTAAGGATGAGTGTTCGACTGATATCTGTACTTGTAGGTTGCGTTAAATATGCCGAGATAAGAGATAGGTCTAGTATAATTGGGGTCGTTAGTCGTTTCGACCCACGTGCGTTTAGGACCCCGGGGCGAATCATCCAAATACTGTTTCTAAAGTAGTCGATTCGCCCAGATTGATTCCAGCGGGGCGAATGGTGTATGTTCTTATGGAATGGGTCGATTCGGACCACAGGACAAAAATTAATATAAAAATGGATTATTTTCAATATTGTACTGGCTGTTACTCCCGATTGTTCGTTTTTTCGGGGTAAAAATATCCAAGTCAATAGTCAAATCATTTTATTCTTAAAGATTACATCAGTAACACTTATGAATTGTCTCTTTACAAATCTACCTCTGGTAATAATGAAGCTACGAGGAGTTCGGAACTTATAACTACCGAGATAATAGCTACTTATTACTTATTTTGCACCAAGATGTACAGTTAGTTTTTAAATTGTAAAACAAAAATTAAAAATCAATTAAATAAGTTAAATAACAATAATCATTGTGGATTAAAATAATGTGCAACATTACAACTACAAAAATTCATCCAAATCGTAGTAGCTTTGTGTGGAAGAGTAGCAAGCACACATACATCCATACATACATCCACTCACCCATACTCATACTACAATATTCCAGCCTTAATCTATACTAACATAATAAAGCTTGACGACCTCCGTAGCCGAGAGGCGAGCGGGCCTGACTTTGGCGAGCGCCATCTCGAGGTTCCGGGTTCGATCCCCGGTCGGGTCAATATGGGAAACGAACTTTTCCATATTGTCTCGGGTCTGGATGTTGTGGTACCGTCGTTGTTTCTGATTTCTGTAACACAAGTGCTTAAGCTACTTACCACAGAATCAGAGCAATGTATGTGATGTTGTCCAATATTTATTTATAAAAAAAAAAGCTAAAGAGTATGATTGAATGCGTTAATCTCAGTAACTACTGGTTCGAATAGAAAAAAATCTTTCGTGCAGGATAGTCCATTTATCGAGGAAGGCTTCAGGCTATGTAACATCACGCTGCGAGCAATTGGCTACTTGACAGTGTTAACAATAAAACATGAAAAGTGTTAGATACGTTAGCTTATTAGTTAAGTAATAATTTTACATTTTTATTTTTTAATTAAAAGCATAGTTAGTATTTTATTTTTGCAAAATAAATTTTACTTTTTTTATCTGTGGAACAAAAGAACCGAAACGGAAACCACCATTGCAATTCGGAAATGACAGCTGTCGGCGAAAATTATTTATTTTAATGTGGCGAAACAATTATTATTTTACCGATTAAATTGAATTATTGTGTCTCTAATCGTATTAAGAATTTATTGAAACATTTTCCGTTTATCTAAATTAAGTCGTTCCTATGCGTATCGGTTAGTTGTCTAGGACGTTGACGTCATAATTGCAACAGTGACGAGACTTGGCGTTTTCGCGCGCTTTTTAAATGTGTTACACAAAATCTTATTTGTCTCTGGTTATTTACATTTTTTCCAGATAAATCGAATTGCTTGGGATATAAAATGAACGGGCGCACATTTTACATTACTTTTTCAAAAACTGTCAAGTAGCCAATTCGAGCGGAGAATGTTACAAATGAGTAAATGTGGAAAAAACGGGTAAAGTACGCTGTGCGGCCGTAAAATAAGGTACACAGGATATCCCAAAATTAGCACGTCACACTGACCTGTTCGAATCGTTTAATACCCGATTCCAATATTTGAAAAACGATGCGTTCTAGTTACCGATAGTAATAAATAATACAAGGCGTAAGCTAAAAACGACCGACAGACCACTCATGACAGCTGGTATGGAAAGTAAATTATGGAACAGTATTAACGACTCGTAGACGGTTGGAGAAAAACGGATAGTATTAACGACTCGTAGTCGGTTAGAGAAAAACGGATAGTCATTTTTGACACGTTACGAATCGTAAAATACTGGAACCGGGTATTAGTTCTATCAATAATCGTTATTGTTCTTTAACGAATAGAGTACTTAATATGACAGAAATAGTTTACTCTTGGTTGTACAGACAAAAGCACTTCTAACTAGGTACACACTCTAGACTTAGAAACCATCTTATGCCGTACGCATAAGAACTGATATCGAACTGTGAGTACCTATCGACCGTATTTAGAATCACCGTCATTATCTGACTCACTGTCGCTAGAAGCAGTGACAACAATTGCAGTTTTTGCATGTAACCAGATATGCATCTTGCAGCTGTCTTCAAAATACACACTTTGGAATTCGCATCGCCTTTATGTTGTTGACATAAGTGCTAATATCGAACTGAAAGTGTTTACCTTGATGTACAGTCGGTAGGGCGACCAGGTAATCTGTAAGACGGTTTTACGACCTCTGTAGCCGAGAGGAGAGCGGGCCGAACTTCGGTGTCATGTCTGAGGTCCCAGTTTACACCCCGGTCCGGTCCATATAGGAAACGAATTAGTCTATATGATCTCGGGTCTGGGTATTGTGGTACCATCATTCTTTTTTATTTCTGTAATACAAATTAAGCTACATACTAGATTTTCAGAGAAATGTAGGTATGTGATGTTGTCTATTATATATTTATTTATTGAAAGAAAGAAAGATACCATCTTATTGGCCATCACAAAATCATTAAATAAACATTAAAACAAGACAATCAATACAAAACTTAAATACATTGAAAGGACAAACAAAAATCACTTCTGTGTTGTTGTGTTCCTGCGCGTGAGTAAGGTTTACTTACAGAGCTCCTGGGGGGTGCTACGTTAGTAGCAGCGGTCAAGCCTTCAAGGTAAGGGCGACAAGTCCAGTAACATATTTATTATGCTGTACTTGTCACCCTTAAGTTAGGACCTCATCATTACCACTTAAAATCAGGTGGGATGAGAAGAGGTCAATCTTGAAGTGTAATATAAAAAAAAAGGCCAATTTGGTTTCCACCTCAGCAAATTCTGCTTCGGTATTATTAACACCGCATCAGTGCTGGTGTTCTGGTGAAACCCACTGCTTGGAAAAATATCAAGAGCCCTGGCTCCTGCTAGTTCCCCACGCAAGCAAGAAGAGAGAGTTGAGAGATGTAGGGCATAGCGATTTATCGCTCGAAATGGAGCAGCCCGACTGGTGAAATACCTTCACCTTACAGAAGACCGCAGCCAAATAACAATCACTTCTGTGTTGTTGTGTTCCTGCGTCTGAGTAAGGTTTCCAGACCTCCTGGGGGGTGCTACATTTAGCAGGGGTCAAACATTCAAGGCAAGGGCGACAAGTCCAGTAATATATTTATTATGCTGTACTTGTCGCCCTTAAGCTAGGACCTCATTACCACTTAACATCAGGTGGAATGAGGTCAATCAAAGTGCAATATAAAAAAAAAGCGAATGGCATTAGTAATTTTAACATGTCAACATCGAAAACATACAATAGATGGAAAGAAAAGAGAATGAATTACATGGTAATCACAAGATTGCTGAGTACATAATTACTTTTCTATTGTTTCCTCACGTAGAAAGCAAGAAGTTTGTGTTCCATTATTTATAATTTAAACAGAGTTTCTTAGTGGAACAGAAAAGATAAGAGGAAAAAAATACAATTGATCGTTAACTCATTTTATAGGACCAGAGTTATGTCAAATTTCTCGCATGAGAAGACAAAAGTATCAGTACCGTTTATTGGCTGATTAAAAAAAACCGCACTCCCAATTTCTGCCAATCAGCATTTGACATTTGTAAAGAATTCGACAAAATTTACTCGTGTGGCGCTTAAGCGGCTTGATTATACCAGGCCATAAAAAATGAGTCTTACTTTACTTTCCTATATTGGATTTCTGATTTCTTCAAACCGCGGCAGGACTTACCTAATTATAATAATAATGTATTTGTTTATCAAAGTTATACAAATTGGGAATAGACAACCACACCAACCACTTGGTCTCAAACTAAGGTTTTCCCTTGTACTATGAGTACCAGGCGACAGATGCTAACGGGGGGCGTCATGGGATGACGCCACACCCAGACCCAAGACAATTTAGAAAAGTACGTTTTCCAAATTCACTTGACCGGGAATCGAACCCGGGACCTTTCGCACTTTGGCCGTCTACCTTAGCCACTGCGTCACCAAGGTCGTCAAATCTTTTTAAGGGCGGGCTGTTTATTATGCAAATATCTTATGTTTTTACAAGGAGGTTGGAAGGAGTCGTAATAAGCAGTTTTTAGGTAAGATCACACATATTTTGCGCAACGATAAGATTAAAATAGTAGCCCATTTCGTAATGTTTCATTTACCATCTATCAAAACAAGAGTTTGTCAAGTAAAATAAACATCGAGTTATAAAACGTGATTTTGTAAATGATGAAATAGGGAGGAAGGGGTCGGCACATTTTATTTTTGTTAAGGAGACGGTTGCAGAGTTAAAAAGTTTTAATACTTTGTGTTGGGGCTTACGTAATAAATTGGCTCCCAAAGAGTATACCTACTTGCGAAATGGTAGTATTTCCTAATGCTGAGTATTTGCCTTTTTAGTGACTTAATTTTATTTTTAAGTTGCTGTTATATTAATGCTATGTAATGCTATGTCACTACATGAACATTTATTTCTTGCTTTCTTTAATGAGGATGCTTTCATTCATGGTTTACTTAATGTTTTGTTTCGCATGGGTGTTGAAATAAAAAAACAATTGCGACCCTATTTGATGACATAAGCCAGACTAGATAAGACTGGCATTCGTTGTAATTTCGGGTTTCGTGTAATAAGTATCGATGATTCGATATAATGACAGAAACGACAAACATTTCTTTGATCAATTGGACCAATTTGTACACAAATATACCTACATACGAATGTCTCTAAAGAAATGCAAATATTACGATTCAATATGGCGACTGAATCTAAGCTTTGATATTTAAAAAAATCTAGTCAACAAAATATCAAAATATAATAAATAACGCCTCGCCGACGTATAATTACAGATTTTTACTTTCAAAGATTTATCACTATGAAATATCAGCACAGTTACAGAAATTCTGTTTGAAAATTTAACTACCCTATAAATAAAGTGAAAAAAATACATTATTTGTAAGTTTCGGCGCGGCCGAAAGGTTCGGCCGTTTTTGGCCGAAACCGAAACTCGGGCCGAAACTTGATTTTTCGGCCGAAACTGGCCGAAACCGAAACCGAAACCGAAATTTCGGTCGGACACTAGAAAAAACATAATATAACGTGCGTAACATGCAACACAAATCCATTAACGCCCGGTTACAATATTTTACGATTCGTAATGTGTCAAAAATTACTATCCGATTTCCTCCAACCGACTACGAGTCGTTAATACCGTTCCATAATTTACTTTCCGTACCAGCTGTCAACAGTCGTCCGTCAGTCGTTTTTAGCTTACGCCCCGTATAATATATTACTATAAAAATATAAGTAACTAGAACCAACGCATCTTTTTAAAAAAAATATAAAAAATGCATGATGTTTAACATCAGGTTGCATGAGGTCAATCTTGAAGTGCAATATAAAAAAAAAATACCCGGGCATAAAATGTTTAAAGAAAAGAAAAACAAAATACCTATCTATGCCAATTGTAAATCACATTCTAACTCCTGATTTCTCAAATGTTGCTCAAAAACGAAACCTTTCGCTTATTCGTTTCGTTTTAGGCAATAGGCCTACTGATTTCTTGTTCATTCATTACTACTACAGACGAATTAAAATCCTTCCCCCGCATTGTCTCAAACTTGTAAAGGTGACCTCACAATGTTGATATTAAACAGCAATAGAGCCAGGTGATCGATAGCCAGGAGACAGCAAGAGGTGAAATATATCGGGCCTCCATAAATATTGATTTTATGCGCGAGGGCGCGGCCGGCAGGGTTGGACAAACTAACCAGGGCTGAGATGAAAGTTGAACTATTTTTAACCGCCCGTAAAAATGTCTTTTTACGATTTATCGCTTGAACTGGAGCAGCCCGACGGGTGAAATACCTCCACCTTACAGAAGACCGCAGCCAAATAACAAGCACTTCGGTGTTGTTGTGTTCCTGCGTGTGAGTAAGGCTTCCAGAGCTCCTGGGGGTGCTACATTAGTAGCAGGGGTCTAGCCTTCAAGGTAAGGGCGACAACACCAACAGATTTATTCTGTTGTACTTATCACCTTGTGGGATGAGGTTAAACTTGAAGTTAGAATAAATAAAGAATTACAGGATGTTACAAGTTTATCGTGTCTGTCTGTCCGTGTGTCTATTGCATCGTAGCTCCCGAATGGAAGAATCGATTTTTATTTTATTTTTGGTTTCAATGTGGAATTAAATGGGGTTCTTTGCTATGTTTGATAGAAATCGGTTCAAAATGGCCACTGCAACAAAATGTCGGATTAGGTATATATTTTGACATTTCTTTTGTGTGTTTTATTAAAAGGTTAATTAGATGGATGTAGAACCTTTTGACACTACTCTCTTAATATGGGTAGTAAATAAAATGTCTGGATAAGTATTTAACACATTTATATGACCAAACTTCTAATCCAAGATGACCTAATGTTCCATATTAGGTCATCTGGAACCTGATCACTCATTCACTCATCAAAACATGACTTGGTCGAAAGTGGTCTTTATATCATAGCAATAAGTTAGATACTGATACTGTAACTAATCTGCTGAGTTTCTTACCGATGTCTTCTCGGTAGATATAGATTCAGAACCCGCCGTAGAGTCACTTTGCATTGCATCAAATGACGATTCAAAAGTGTTATACGTAATGTACTTTAACAAAGAAATATTCCACTTTGACTTTGTTGAAAATAAGACTTTTTTTTGGACAATTATATTTTTAATTCTAATTTAAATTTTTAATAGAATCCACTAAACGACAACCCTAAACCACAGAGTTAAGCCCGCGGGGATGTCACACGTCTGAGGGGCAGTGAGATGTGAGAGAGAGACGCCTACACCCCCTGTACGTTAGAGAGAGACGACAGTACATCTACTGTTTACTCTATTACGTACTTAATTCTTTTTATTTATTCGTTTGGTTACATTCTGCTCCCTTTGTTAGATTTGGATGCTTTTTAATTATAATACGGAGTATTGATTTGTAGCTCGGAGAGACGGCGGCGGCGTTTTGTGTCGTCTGGTTTAGTTACATCGTTCGTACCTACGTATTTAACGATAACACTAGTTGTAGAGAATAGTGGGTCGGAATAAAATTATTGTTACGAATTTAAGACCTTCGCGTTCCATTTTACACATTTTAAATAAGTTAACGGGTCAAAACGCGACACCATTTTTATATTAGTAATACGAAATAGACTGCCTGACGTTTTGGTTAGGTTGCTTTAACAGTGGTGATGAGACTGGTCTTGCTCGTCTTCGGCAACTTATTTTTAATTATTATAATGTTATATGGCGTGTTTATTTAAAATAAAAGCAACTTATTTTAACTGTGAGATAATAAAATTTTATGTTACATGAACCACGCAAATCGACGGGTAATATAAGTTTGATATGTCTGTCTGCCTGTTTGTTTGCCTGGGGCTGGGATTAGGTTTGATTTGGGAAGATGGGATTTTGAAGAAATTTGGTAGATAGACAGACTAGATGTTAGAACAACATATACAATACTTTTTAAATCGAAAAGAAACACCTAGTCATAGATAAAATCAGATTTTTAACAGACTTAAAAAAAGGACGACTTCTGTTGCCGAATGGCGAGCGGGCCGGACTTTGGCGTCAACCATTTCCGAGAATTCGATCCCCGGTCGGGTCGATATGCAAAACTAACTTTTTTATTGGTCTCGGGTCTGGGTGTTGTGGTACCGTCGTTGTTTCTGATTTCTGTAAAACAAGTGCTTAAGCTACTTATCACAGTATCAGAGCAATGTATGTGATGATGTCCAATAATTGTTTATTTATTTAAATTTGTTTTATTTCTGTTCGCCGATAACTTTGTCATTTGTGAACCTATTTTGATTGGTGATTCATCTCGACGATGGTACTAATATGGTAATGATACGGAGACCATGATATGATAATGGCATTCCATAGAAATCTTGGGAAGACGGTTGCTTTTGCTACGTATGATTATAATCATAATCAATTCATTTATTCATGTTGGTAACAAATAATACTTATGCATTCTGAAAATGAATATAAACTAAATTTATTCAAGATTGACCTCATACCACCTGATGTTAAGTGGTAATGAGTTCCTAGCTTAAGGGCGAAAAGTATAGCATAGTAAAACTGTTACTAGACTTGTCGCCCTTACTTTGAAGGCTTGACCCCTGCTCCTAATGTAGCACCCCCAAGAGCTCTGGAAACCTTACTCACACGCAGAAACACAACAACATCGAAGTGATTTGTTATTCGGCTGCGGTCTTCTGTAAGGTGGAGGTATTTCACCAGTCGGGCTGCTCCAGTTCGAGTGATAAATACTCCCTCTTACAAATTGTGTAGCTACAGCCGGTAAAGATCCTAATCATGCCGAAAAGAATCCAGCAAGAAATTCAAAACTCAACCTAGTTATAACAATATTTAGGACTTGAGAAAACTTAAGGATTTTGTGTGTGAGCAGATAATCATGTTCAAGTTTAAATTCCATCAAAAATTCCAGCCGATAATTTGTCAACAAAATGTAGAAATTATGTTTAAACGTTATTTAAATGTATCTCAAGACTTATCGTATTTCGTTGCAATGGCCTGTTTTTTCCGCTCATTTTCAAGCGAAAAACACCGTAATTGGCCGACACACCGCCATGTTTTGACGACGAATGCAGACATTAGAATTCAAATAACTTGGATGTTCTTAAATTAGGACCATAAAAGGACCATAGGAAGGTTTAAGATAGTATTTTATACTATTTGACGAGGAACAAATCAAAATAGCTATCATAACATCGTTAACCTTTCTAAAGCGAAATACACCGAAATTGGCCGACACACCGCCATGTTTTGACGACGAATGCAGACATTAGAATTCAAATAACTTGGATGTTCTTAAATTAGGACCACAAAAGGACCATAGGAAGGTTTAAGATAGTATTTTATACTATTTGACGAGGAACAAATCAAAATAGCTATCATAACATCGTTAACCTTTCTAAAGCGAAATACACCGAACTTGGCCGACACACTGCCCTGTTTCGAGGTAAGCAGACATTAGATCCCAAATAAATGGGATGTCCTTAAACTAGGGATACTAAAGTGCCCTAACTGCGTACCTAGATTAGGCAAGGGCTGTAAAAGGTTTATAGCAAGGACGGACGGTTTAGGGGTCCGTAAACTGAAGACCCTATTTGATGAGGAAAAAATTAAACTAGTTGTTAGAGTTATATTGCGTTATTCGGGATTAAAGAGTGGCCTTTTTGTTGAGAAATTTTGGGAAAATGGTTGCTTTTGCTACATATATATGTTTATAATCATAATCAATTCATTCATTCATGTTGGTAACAAATAATACTTATGCATTCTGAAAATGAATATAAACTAAATTTATGTTTTATAACGCACTTCAAGATTGACCTCATACCACCTGATATTAAGTGGTAATGAGTTCCTAGCTTAAGGTCGAAAAGTATAGCATAGTAAAACTGTTACTAGACTGGTCGCCCTTACCTTGAAGGCTTGACCCCTGCAACTAATGTAGCATCCCCCAAGAGTTCTGAAACCTTACTCACATGCAGGAACACAAGCATAGTATAGCATAGACTCAGATCGAGTTATTTCGGGAATAAAGAGTGGCCTATTTGTTAATCTATGATATCAATTTCTTTTTTTTGTGGACTCTACCCCGCGTTCAGAAACAACGCAATGATTCCGCCAATGTCATGTGTTTAGAGAGACGTCAAAATGACACTGCGTAGTAGAGGTATTTCCAATTATATTGAGGATCTCATTATGTACCTAAAACAAACCATGATATCTAAACTTACGAATATTATGACTCGTCCGAATTTAAAAATAATGTTTGTGTCGGAAAATCCATTTATCGTAAATGGTTTTATGCTACATAACATCACGCTGATACCACTAGGTGCGAACATATAGTGAATAATGTGGAACAAAACTGAAATAGGTAGTACGTGTGCAAAGCCGCCGACAGTCGCTAGTATAATTTAAGCTGGAGAGTTTGTTGTAAATAATCCCTACTAATATTATAAATGCGAAAGTAACTCTGTCTGCCAGTCTGTCTGTCTGTCTGTGTGTCTGTTACGCTTTCCTGCTTAAACCTCTCAACCGATTTTGATGAAATTTGGTATAGATATACGTTGAATCTCAACAACGGATATAGGCTACTTTTTATTAGAAAATAAGGGGGGAGGGGGGTAATACCACCTTTGGAAGTTTATATGGAAAAATGTTTATTTTTGAAGTCAGAGAAATGAATTTTGGCACAAATATAGCTCGAAACTCGGATTAAAATATAGACTACTTTTTGTTTCGAATATTATGAATGTTGATGTCTAATGTGCACGTTGCTCTGGTCGCCCTGTTACAGATTAAATGGATGCGACTACTATATGCCGATATTGCACCAGTTTTTTAAATTTAAAATTGGAGTAGGTAGGTAATATCCGCGGGCACCCATCGATCGTATCGACGCTATATTCCCATGTTCTTGCTTTCAATTAAATATGTGCCTACCAAGATAATTTCCGAAAACTGGGTCAACAATTCTACTAATTTAAGAAGTTTGTAAGAATTCATGTTTCTTACTTCATTCACGCAAAACTGAACGATTTTGCATGAAGTTTAGTAGGAAGAGAAATTACTTACTAATTTAAGGATGTAGATACCTAGATACCTATCTATTTTAAAAAAAGCAATTTTATTTGTTGCCTATCAGCCACGCGACCATTTTGCAACTAAAGTTGTCTGTGACGTTCAAAAGCATAACATAAAAGATAGGTACTTTTTATGCAGAAACATTTAATAAGATTTCTTACTAGGCACTGATCTTCAAATGATATCCAAATATCAGAAAGTACGAAATAATCCTGGATAGGTTTGGCTACAGCTTTACTTTAATAAAGATGGACGTACCTATTATTGCACCTTTAATGACTAGATGGGTTGAGAAGGTTTTAGCAGAAATATAAACGTGTTAACTTAAAAACAATGAACGAACACTTCACACATCACGCGATACTTACTAACGTTCTTTTTACGGACCATCAGATTTTGATCAAATATTTTAAACACTCGTAAACATAAAAGGTACCTGTATATACGCACGAAGGTAAATACTATCGTGTCTGCCTTAAACATAAGAATAAACAAATGATAATATCAATAAAAGACTTACATACCTTCCCCCGTTTCGGCAAATCATCAAAAAGCACGCACAATTAAATAGTTCTTTGTTTTTGCCAATAACAAAACAAACCTATTCACTCACTAAAGTCTATGACTGTAGCGAACTTGTGAAGATAGATTGCTAACATTTAATATCAGTAGCGACATCTATAAGAAAAAGAGAGTGACTACGTTGTAGCATGCTTTCAAACTTCTTATGCTAACTTTCTTTACCTTACAATTTAGTCTATCTACTCGATACACGATGGCGCTACCTGGCTTTTTTCAACAGGGAGGTAAAATAAATTATTGTTTTAATATAAATAATTATATAAATTATCTATTTCATACTTAATTCTCTGTAAAGTACTCACATAAGAAATAAATTTGATTAAAACATTTTTAATACATTCTAGTAATAAATTTCCAAAATTGATATTCAAAGAAATACCTCCTATCGATATTGATTTATTATTCTTTACTATTAAAATCAAATAATGAACGCGGCAAGTGCACTTAACTGCAACTTGCAAATCAATTACGTGGCTTTAACTGCCATCTGCCGCTGCGTAGCGTAACCTCGATGACGTCACAACAACGTTGTCTGACTGGTTTGGTCAAGTTACAGAGTACCGTTGAGTTCAACGACCTCCACTGAGTTTTGTTTACGCGGGAATTCGACAGCAGGACCGGAAGGTTCAAATTTCGGATTCTGTCAGATCCATTGGTTTCACACGAATTTGAAAAGTTGTGAAAATAAAAATTAACGGGTTTTTGTAGTGAGCACTTGGTCTTTGCTTAGTTTAGTCGATAGCCGCAGGTGTAAACTACAACTAACGGTTGATTCAAAGATTACGATGAGTTGTAGCGCTTATTTCTTAAATACATTAATATTGCATGAGGCTTTGAAATACAATTGGGCAAATTGGCATCATATTTCTGGTATTAAAATTGTTTTATTGGAACTTTTATTACGGCCCTTGGCCCACCCATATTGAAATCGACTACGCTGCTCATGGCATTTCTTGAATATAGGTAACATGTTTTTAAAAAATAAAAAAAACTTCGTCACATTTTTCACATAATCTGATGATATAAGATTCTATATTGTTTATTGGTGCTCTTTTTTAATAGATTAAAACATTTGTTAAGAGCGCGAATAAATCGTAATCTTGTGGCGCATTCTAACCGGCCAGGAGTTTATTTAATTGAAAAGATTTCTTTGACAGTTCAGGTTTGAAAATTTATATGTCATAACGTATGTACATATTCATCTTGTAGTTTTTTTGGAGAGCAATGGTGCCTACTTTTTTAGTAATTAATGTAGGTAGGTAATTACATTTTTTCATATATTTTTTTGTAATTTGCATATCACATTCGACGATTATTACATAGAGAGTCTGTTTTTTATTTATCATTTTATTTAATTTATTTAATACGCAGACAGGCCCTTATAAAGTAAAAAAAAAAACAAGTAAAAATTAAGATGATAAGGCTTTGCAGCGATCATCAAGAATCAGGTACAAAATACAATCCCTTTAAGGCTGCCTCGGTAGACAGGACTTAACACTTTAAGTGCTGCGACTCATTTTTTCGCAGATATTATTAATCTTTGAAGCTTAGATGTTCGTAATATTTTTTTTAGTATTGCCATAACTTTGTACAGATACTTGGAGTAAACTCAAGGCTGGTACTCACTATAGCATAGCGCATTTCACTAACACAGCAAGATAATGCTACCAGCGTCTTAAAGTCGCTGCAACAGGGCTCAAATTTAGAAGACATTAGATAGATAGATAGATAGATACACTTTATTGCACAGAAACATTTACAGAAATTGGTTTTACAGACATAATTAAGTACAATTTAGGCGGTCTTATTGCTAGAAAGCAATCTCTTCCAGACAACCTTTAGGTAGAGGAAATAGTAGATATTGAGAAACGGGTGCGGTCGTGCAAAATATTTATTGAGAAAATATTAACAGGAAATATAAATACCATAATATGATAAGTACAAAAAAAACATAAAAAATAATAACACAAATAATTAAATAAAAATACATACATAAATATATATCATTAAATATATACTTATCCATAACGTATTTACTGTTTATACAAACATATAGAATAAACATATGAAATCTGATTAAATACCAACAAATGCTTAGCTTTATTTAAATACCTACTTTGATAAAGAAGTTCGCGTTTAGTTAAGAGAAAGAAAGAAAGTTTTAGATTCCACATATGTAGATAAATAGATAGATATAATTTATTACACAAAAACTTTACAGAAATAGGTTTTACAGATTAATTAATTATTTAAGAACGAAGCTGGGAAGCGATCTTTTCGAGACAACCTTGAGTTAGAGTAAATAGAAGATGTCGAGAAATGGGTACGGCCGTGCAACATACATATGTACAGTTTTTATATAATTGTATTTTGGTAGTAACCTCCTAGAATTCATCACAAGCTACTGCCAGATTTACCAATGAAGCTGAAACAGTTAAAGCTTAGGGCGGTGAAATACTGGGGGCAGAAAATTTTACCTTTTTATATTGCCCTCCTTCAAGATTTACTTCATCTCACCTGATGTTAAGTGGTAACGAGGCCCTTAAGAGCGACAAATACAGCATAATAAAGCTATTACTGGACTTGTCCCCCTTATCTTTAAGGTTTGACCCCTGCTACTGATGTCGCACCCCCCAGGAGCTCTGGAAACCTTACTCACACGCAGGAACCCAAAAACACCGAAGTGATTGTTATTTGGCTGCGGTCTTCTGTAAGGTAGGTTACCTAAACAATTTGGTTAAAAGAAAAGGACACGAGGTGAGACTATAGAAAATAATTAAATAGCTTTGTATTTGCGAATGACGTCTCAATTTAAATAGTCATGTAAAACTAAACACCTTATTTATGAACCTTATTTAAGAGGTCATTAAGGGCGGCAAAATATTTAAAACTTTGGCTCGACAAATGTGTAAGCACTCAGGTATCAAGTATGAGATGGAATGGTAATTACTCCACTTTGAGGGCCCAGTACGGATTGATGGAAGTGCGGAAGGCTACTTATCAACCTTACTGACAGATTTATTTATCAAAATTTTATTCAATAAAAAAAGTACAGAGGGGCGTATTTAACTTGGGATTGGGAAAGTAGTCTTTCCCAAAGTAAGCACTGGGTGTCTGCGGACTGAGATGAAATCTAAAGGTGCAAAGCCAGCAGACACATACCTTAAAGACAGATGTATTAACACTTGACATTGGCAGAATCATCGCGATGTCTAGAAACGCGAGGTTGAGTCGAAAAAGAGGTAGCAACTAACATCGAGATATCCACCAGCACCAGCTCATTAAAGTGGCAGTTCATCTAAATCTCACTTAATTTTGTCACATTGTACCATTCAAGATAGAGCTAGACTGCGTCATCGGTAAACTTCAGTATCTCCCAAGTGTTTCGTGTTGCATTTGATAGAAACAGTGGCATTTCATGGTAATATGTAAGAATGTATGGATGTATTGACGTCTAGAAAAACGACTAAACTGATTTATATTAAATTTGATACATAGATAGATGAGATAGTAGATTAACATGAAGGCTAGGGTTTATCCTGAAATAAAAAACGGAAACGCAGTCACGGGCAACAGGTAGTAGAATATTATTTATTTAATGAAATACATTTTAAAAATAATAATATAGAATTTAACAAGCGTAGCTTATTTTTAACTTTGACGGAGTACCATAGTGTACTTTTGAATTCTTTTTAAATACAAATTTCCATTTTTTCATTAAGACAGGAAAAAGTTTTCGCCCTTTAAAAAAATACTTTTTAAAGACAAATCTCTTTTTGTTCATTATGACAGAAAGAGTTTTCGCACTTTCAAAAAGTTTGCGAACCATCCGAAAAGTGAACGCTCTCGCCATCAAAGAAACTGGCCGAAAATCCCAGCACTCTGGCCATCGACCGCACCACGGCCACGTCCATGGCTCCAACCGGCCTCACCGTTACCACACCTCTGCATCACGAAAAAAACTACAGTTACCCGCGCCGGGACCGCGCGCGCCGGCGAAAAAACCACACGCCGCCGCCACACCACGTCACTAAGACGTATCCAGCGAGCGCGGGAAAACTGACAGTGACAGCTGTGTGGCGCCAAAACTTTTTTGAATTTTTTCCTCAGAGTTTTTTTTTTTGGTGAAACTTCCTTTGTGTCGTGCCAGTGCAGTGAACATGTCCGAGGTCGGATAATTTGTGTGTTCCAAGTGACTTTATGAATTTTGGTTTTTTGTTGATACCGTGTTGTGGATTTTGACAAAATGCCTAGTACTATAAGAGGTGAGTTTTATTTTTTTTTATAGCAACTAAAAACTTCTCGCTGTTTGACGTCCAATAAGAAAGAACGTGCGGATATTTTATCACGGTAATTCGAATTTACATCCTAAATATTTGCCTGTTTTTAACAACGCCTACGTTTACTATACATACACGAGGTATGTATTTATTATGTAAAGATAGTTTTATTACGCGTAAATAGTTTTACCTTAAATATTCATATATTATTCCCATTTATAGTTTCTAAAGTCCAAAAACACTTAAATATGCGTTATTGCTGTACCTAATTTAAAAACTCTTACATTTGAATTTTTACTTGTTATCTCAAATATTACAAAAATCCAAAAACTTTACGATTTGGGCAAATCTTACCCCTTTATGCTAAATATGGCTGTCAGAATTAAACAAATGCCAGTCGATCATATATCTCATTTCAATTCTGAAAAAAATAATATAAGCGTTAAAGAAAGTGATAAAAATCGAAATTTGAAATTGTAATCGGCCAGCTGAGCGTCGAAATTCAAATTTTACCTCGAGTTAGTCACAGAACGCGATGCTTCCGTCAACAGACGAAGGAGTGCGTTCACCTTTGCAATAAAATTCTTCAAGACATTCTAATTTCAAAATTTGGCATGTCAGTTCTAGAGTGATGGCCGTCTTGACTTTTAATCTCAGACCAAAGAGTAAAATAGTTAATTAACTCGTGCAAAAAAACGACCAAATAAAAAAAATATTATTTTGTTTTATAACCCCAACATTTTGCCTATTTTAAATTAAGTGGTATTGATTTCTGCTAAACGTTTTTCAATCGTCCTGCAAAAATCTTTTTCTTGGTAGGCAGACTATTAAAAATCGCTCTACCACATTTCAAATCACTTCATATTAAGGGTGGGTTAGGTATGTGAAGCACCCAATTTAATTACAATTCTTAGGATTAAAATAGCAAATTTTACTAGTTTTATTTTTATGGTTACCCTGGATTCATCGACTTGGTTGGTATACTAGATCGAACTTAGCCGGAAAAATGGTTCAACACATACTTTAACTAATAATACTACTACTTACTATACTTATTATATACTATTACTTCTATTTAATTAATACTTTATGGATCTTAGCTGTCCGAATTAAAGAATTCTTATTATTATTTATATTAAGGAATGCTGATCAAAGATGGGAGCTGTATCTGATATCCGCTGATGGAGACTATTAATACCCACTTCCAATATTTTACGATTGGTAATGTGTCAAAAATGACATTCCCTTTTTCTCCAACTGACTCTGGAACGGTTTCAGCTTAATCCTCGTATAATTTATTACTTTTGGTAACTAAAACTAAAAAAATGCGCATGCTAGGCCTATTTGACGACCTCCGTAGCCGAAAGGCCGGAGTCGGACTTTGGCGTTGCGCCATCTCTGAGGTCCCGGGGTCGATCCTTGGTCGGGTCAATATGGGAAACTAACTTTTCTAGGTATATGGTCTCGGGTCTGGATGTTTTGTTACCGTCGTTGTTATTGATTTCTGTAATACAAGTGCTAACATTCTTACCACAGAATTAGAGCAATGTATGTGATGTCGTACAATATTTATTTATTTATCACTACATAGTATAAAATAAAGATACTTTTTCTGTCCCTATATCCCTATGTACGCTTAAATCTTTAAAACTACGCAACGGATTTTGATGCGGTTTTTTTAAATAGACAGAGTGATTCAAGAGGAAAAGAAAAACCAATGTTTATAAGTATTTACATTACATTCAAGCGAAGCCGGGGCGTGTCGCTAGTTTATTATATAGCTTTTGACAGCGCGATAAAATTAAGTCGCATGGCGCATCTTAAGCGCCATTATGAAAAGTTTCGGCCATTTTAGCGGGAAACGCTAAGAGGACTGGTTATTCATCAGCCAGTGAATGGTTGAAGACTTCCGTTGAGTCCGTTCACCTTTGCAATAAAATTCTTGGTCTCACTTATTTGGTATTTTGATTTGTTGTTTTTTAATTAGGTCTGTCTTTATTTTTGCTACTGTTTTGATAGTGTGATTGTAGAGAGATCCGGTGTAAGGTCAAAAAGGCACGGTCAATTAGTTTATGTCACACTAGCGATACATACGCACGCGTACGGTCCCAGTAAAATTATATTATTTACATACCTTGTCCTGACAATGACACACATAACAAAAAAATGAATGATCATATTTGATACAGTATTTCTTAAGTTATGGGTGAACAGTCAGTAGCTTTAGTTCATTAACAACTCTGTACCTTGTCACATTAAGTCACTGTCTATCTGACTTGCTTAGTTACACGGAGATTTGGTATGATAAGGTACTGAGATGTATAATGATTCTAGCTGTACAAACATTTTTATTTATCTAGATTTAATGGAATTTAGGAATCTAACTGTTGCACTATACATAAATGTTTGCTTATTTACCCTAGAGGTTAAGAACAAGGAATTGCTCATCTACGAAACAGCTAAGCTCTTAGAATAATAATGTAAACAAAATTTCGTGCAAAGGTCGACGCACCTCAAGGTTCTGATGACGTGGTCAGAGCCTGAGAGGTGTGTCCGATGACTCTGAACCGGAGAATCCGTTAACGTAACGTGAGAGTTGAAAAAAATACATGTATCTTACATGATACACTGTGCCTATGATTAAAATATTGACAGTATCTATTTTATATTAGTCATTGTTGTGTATCCTATGAGTTTTTTTTTTTGCAAAAACCAACATAAATAACATTAAAAATAGATAGATAGATACACTTTATTGCACAGAAACATTTACAGAAATTACAAATTACAGAAATAGGTTTTACAGACATATTCAAGTACAATTTAAGCGGTCTTATTGCTAGAAAGCAATCCCTTCCAGACAACCTTCAGGTAGAGGAAATAGCGGATATCGAGAAACGGGTAAAATGTTAGAAGTAATATTTATTAGAAGTTACATTTTATAGTTTTCACATCAGCTTAGTAGAAAGTTTATCTTGTATTATGTGAAGGTCGTGGGTTCCCGAATCTGGCAAAAAAATTTTTTGTTTATTGAAAATATTAAACCTCTTTAGCGCGACGAAATGCAGTATACTATTAATTAAACAAATAATAATTGGGGCTCTTTTGTTCGTGGATTTGATTGTTTGATTATCTTTAGGAGCCGCACACGAACCTTAAATGTAAAGCTACTATTTTGTTGTAGAATATGATAGGTAACATAGAATTAGATAGGTATCGGCTAAAAAAATCACTCTTGAACGTGTCGCCTAAAAAGAAAACTTAATTTTGTGCGTTACAAATCCTGCTTAAAATCCCAAACTTAAAAATTACAGTTTGTTTTAAAAATTTGACGTGCCAGTCTGACTGTCGGCCTGTGGCATGGTTCTAAACGGATGAACCGATTTTAATTTTGGTTTGAAATCTGTTCTCTTAGTACGTATAATGGTAATTCCATTGGTATTACGGTAAGAAGGTTAAAGAGAGGTAGGGCATACCGATTTATCGCTCGGACTGGAGCAGCCCGACTGGTGAAATACCTTCACCTTACAGAAGACCGCAGCCAAATAACAATCACTTCTGAGTTGTCGTGTTCCTGCGTGTGAGTAAGGTTTCCAGATCTCCTCGGGGGTGCTACATTAGTAGCAGGAATCAAGCCTTCAAGGTAAGGGTGACGAGGCCAGTAACTTATTATGCTGTACTTGTCACCCTTAAACTAGGACCTCATTACCACTTAAGGTAGGCTATAAGGTAGGCGGCCAAAGCGCGTAAGGTCCCGGGTTCGATTCCCGGTCGGGTCAATTTGGAAAACGAACTGTTCTAAATTGACTTGAGTCTGGGTGTGCTGGGATGACGCCCCCAGTTGGTATCCGTCGTCTGGTACTCATAGTACAAGGGAAAACCTTAGTTTGAGACCAGGGGATTGGTGTGATTGTCTGGCGCATTTATTTATTTTATTTTTATTTACTTAACATCAGGTAGGATGAGGTCAATCTTGAAATGCAATATAAAAAAAAAAGAAAAAAATGTAGCACCACCGCAGCGGCAAATAGTGACAATATTGAAACGGCCACACGTTTTATACGTTGTCGCTACGTAAAACTACTTCATTATTGTTTTTCCTCGTACTAAGGGTACTCTCACGTACATTTCTAACTGTGTCTTTGCAAATAAGCAAAAGTCGTAAACTCACACACCTGCCACATCACAAGATGATCGCACACACACATTAATGTTCCACCTCACGCAATAGCGGTTATGTTATCCGTTAAGTCTAGGTCGTGTTGCGTTGAGACCGAAAACGGTCGTCGACCTCTCGTTTCGATGGCTAGATCTGATTGGACTAGGTTTGGTGCTATGTTTATTGTTTTACTAGCTGTGATATGTGTTTGCCCCATCTCCCTTAATATTCGAAACAAAAAGTAATCCATATTTTAATCCAAGTTTCAAGCTTTTTTTGTGCGTTACTTCATATTTGTATCTTAAAAACCCATAGTTCGTAAAATTTACATGCAAATCCGATAAAATTCAAAGTTTTCTGAACCGTTTCAAAGTTGGATTCGATTTCGGATGTTTATTTTCTTTTTTTTTGTATAGACCCATCGTTGCTGTGGGCATGCTCATATTACAAAAAGGCTGGCCAACCTCAGAGCGGTTGTACATCGTACTGTACAACCACGTCAACCAATCACGTCAAGGTAAACATTATCAGTTCACCATTGACCACCAAGTCGTTTAGTTCGTTTGTGGTTAATAAAAAGTATTTAAACGTAAATAAATAGTATTGTTCCAATTTACGAATTAAAGTGTTTAAGGTCCTCATTATAATAAATGGTTAGAGATTTTGGATGTGACTCTAGTGATTGGACAAACCGACCGAGCTTATTTATTTGGGTGGTCCCACCATTTGCTGTACTTGTCGCTCTTGAGGTAGGACCTCATTACAACTTAACAACAGGTGGGGTGAGGTCAATCTTGAAGAGTAATTTAAAAAATATATATTTTCAGGGACCACAAGTGATCCGTGGACCACCGGTTAAGGACCACTGGTCTAAACTGTGTAGTCTGACGTGATTTTTCCTATACAAGTGGTTGCCGCTCGCGGACCGCTGCGCTAACGACAGAAAAGCGACAGTTCAGCCGGGCCCTGCGTACAGTTGCCGCGATCCCTTTCTTCGTTGTGACGTAGCGTACGGTACTCTGTCTAGGGACGCGATGGTATCGATGCGAAAAGGGATATCGATGTCAATCACTGCTTCTTAAACTTTTAATAACAGATCTCAACAATTAAACCTACTGGATGGTAGGTGGACGGTTTGATTGTTACTGTTACACACAAAAACTGAAATAATTTAGTTGAAATTTGGTTGGATATGATAGGATACAATAGATTAGATAGGACACTTTTTATCCCAAAAATAATAGATAATGCGTTGACGGGTGAAGTCGCTGGCAATGCGAAGAATTGATGTAGCGCTGAATTTGGTTACTAAAATTTTGTTTAAATGACAAACGATGAAATACGTGTCTTATTTTATTTAGTCATGTTACCGTTAAATCAAATACAAATTCCAGTGATCTAATCTTTTGACGCTAGCATGTGACACGCAACAAGTACAGGAGCGTTGTATGAACGATACTGCTGGCTATCGCGCCATATAACGCGTGGTCTGTTGTTTATTTACAGATAAATCAATTGTAAGCATCAACATGTTGTGCAACATGTCACGCGCGAAAGGTTGTCTAATGCAAACGCTTTGTCGACTATCGATAAGGCACCTCCCTATTTGGCGATGACGTGACGTCGCTAACGGTGCTGGCAGTTAGCCGCTCACCCACATACTGTGTAACTGTACGCGCCGTTACGTGCTCGCGATCCGCGCGTGGGACCGGCTCGGCTGTGCCCGTTCGATGTCTTTGCGTCGCGGGAAATTTAAGAAAAAAACACTCTGACAGCCGGGCTGTGCGGTAAATGCCTTTGCTAAGTGGGAAATTTAAGAAAAAACGGGATGACAGCCAGGCTTCGCGGTAAACACCTTTGCTGAGAATTAAAATGGCTTAAATGGGATGTTGATGTTTAATTCCTTTTCCTACGTACCCTTAGCAAGAAGAACTGTACCCATGGCACGTCAAACTGAACTTCCTTAACGAAATCGACCTCTGCTAGTATCACGTGAAAGTAGTTACAAGTTCACGATAGAATAGGAGTTTCGGTACTCCATAGCTTTCCGAAGATTTAGAGGAGGCTAATATCCAGTTTTAGGCTGTTTTAAGCCACAATCAGGTCTGGAGCAAGTGGTTCTCGTGGAAAAGTAGCTTGACACTGAATTCGGTCGACGTCATAGATTATTTTATTTATCAGTCACAATTAATGTTACTGTATAAATCCACACCAAATTAATACACAGAAACTCAGGAAATCACAAGTAAAAACAAAAAAAATGGATCGAACATACTTTTTCTTTCTTTATCCTCGACAGCATCCATTTTGAATAGAAATTTGAGTAGTTCTGCGATTCACCGCTGGGGCGCTTTTGCAGCTTCTTTTTAGATTTTTCTCTCTTTTTCGCTACCTGTCTATGAACTATGGTAGCTATATAATCTAAGAAAATTTTATAAAATCTTCTTTGCCTATCCCGAAATACGTGATTATGAAAAATCCAAACATTTAAAACGGATGTGAGGTAAGCTTAAGGGCTTTCAATATTTCACAATATCACAACACAAAATGTATGTACATTGCCGTCACGGGAGCTTTAGATTGACAAACTTGCGTGGACTCCCAGAGATGCATCCATAATTACGAAATAAGTAAGATGGGCAAATACAACGGTATGTACACTTCCTAAAATGGCATGAAACTGAGTCAACAATTGAATGCTTTGTCTCGTTTTAACGCGTTTTGAATGCGTTAAGAGGAAAAGTGACAAATGCTGTAGTTTACTGACGTTTTAAATGAATTCGGCATCATTGAAAGACGTTTCGTGCACATGGTGACCAGTGACTTATGCGAATGTGGTATCGACGTGGGAGATCTCTACCATATTTTCTTTGCGTGCTCTTTATATGACCGTTCTGCTTTCTTGTTTCATCTCCTTTCCCTAAAAATTCCTCTTCCTACATGTATTAGTACTCGATTACATTCTTATGATATAAATATTTATAGAATTCTATGTATGTATATTGCATATAATAATATTAAAATATAAATTGCCTACCTGATCCTTTTCCCAAAATTCCGTATAATCCGTATTTAAGTTACCGTTTCCTTACCTTTGTCGCAAAATTAATATCATAAACCTTGTCCGTGGCTAAAGCACAGATAGTGCAGAGCCAAAAACCTCAAAAAAAAAAGACGTTTCGTCATAAATTAGCTGGTAACATACGGTATATGCAACTAAGCTGGTTTGTTTGGAAATAAAATTGTATGTAATAAAAAATAAAGTATCTGAAAGTTCAACATTTTAATAATGATAATTTATAATAAAATCGATTTTCACTATTTTTATAGTGCTTCATGCCAATTTTTATGTTTCGAAGAAACAGAAACTTGAAAGAGCAGCACGCGCTATACGTGAAGGTCCAAATCCTTCACCGCAAGGGCATATGAAATTTTTCAGTCTCTTTAAAATAATATAATAAATAAAAACATCAACGCGTACTTCTAACGTAAATAGTTTCAATTTGCAATAATAAGTGACTCGAGTTTTGGGTGCTACAATTTACTATTTCTAAATCAGATATTTTAGATGATCAATATGAAAATGTCTTACCTACACTGGAAACAATATGATGAAAAAGATGTGGACCCCGCGAAATTCGAACCCGCGACATTTGAATCACAAGCCTAAGCTCGTTTTTACAAGACCAAAGAGTTAAATAACAATGATAACTCCTATTTAAAGTATTCCAAACTTTAACTGTAAGACTATTGAAATATTTTCATGCAACCAAACCGGATTTACAGATTTCTCAACTTAAACAACCTTCACACCCCTTGAAATTAAAAGATATTAATATTGCGAGGTTATATGTGTGTAAAGTCAAAGTCAATATTTTCTATTCATAAAGATTACATTAGTATTACTTATGAATAGTCTCTATATAAAGCAAACGAAGCTACCTCCGGTACGGAACCTATAACTACAGAGAAGATACCGGTAAGTGTAGGGACTTTTTGCTACAAGTATTTTTGAAAACAAACTTAATTTTCAGATTAATATAGTCAAAACGGGATTGTTCAAAAATATGTGTAACTAGCGACCACCGCTTTTTTAAATTTTTTTTTGTTCACTTCTTTTATTCGAAGCGTGGTGTTACATATCTTTTCTCAATAATTGGACTATCTAACACTTAAAAAAATGTATCACTTTTAGCGTGTTTAAACAAACAAAGAAACTGTTCAGATTTATGATATTCGTATAGATATGAAATAAAAGTTTACTGTTTCTTAGATAAGTAAATTTGCAGCAGTGTGAAATGCGACTTAGCTGGAATATAGTGGGTTTTACTATATTTTTTTATGTGAATTGTACTGGACACAAATAGTAATATGTATCGATTTTATTATTTTTATAGTACTATACGCCGTACTAGCGAACTTTAAATATTAGTAACAGAAAAAATTTTACGTGAAGCGCGATACGTGAAGGTCGTGGGTTCATTTCCCGCACCGCAAGGGGAGATAAAATTTTTTCTGTTTCTAATATTTAAAGTAATATGTATATTGTACAGTCGGCATTGGCAACCATATTGAGAGGCAGAATAAATTAGGAAAAGTGTCTGAATTGAGGGCAGCGTCCTTAAAACAACCAAAGAATCCACCTGCCAATGACATTAATGGAACACATTTTCCATGTTACAAATAATAAAATTGTACAACATTGCCGGTGATAACAAAAAGATTAAATGAGTTCTGACTTAATTCGGGCAGGTGCACACACGCCTTATCTACAAATTAATTCGAATTTTAAAAAGTTTAATCTTTATTTTCATCAGCCAGCCTTGTTTATGACCTGTCTAGACTATGAAGATATCTTTAAATCTAGTTTTTACCGCTAATACAACTACAATTTGGACTTTGGAGTTCAACGGACTTTTTCTGTTTTTTTTTCAGTTCATGTCACCAAGAACTTTTCTATCAATTTCATTCATCACTATATACAATTGAACACTTTCGCGTTCCATTTTAATGTAGTCGCGTTTTTACCCGTTAACTTATTTTATTTATTTACCAAATTATTTAGCTTAAAAGAAATTGATAGTAACTAAGAATCATAAATTTATGATTCTTAGTTACCATCAATTTTAATTTTATCTCACGCAAAAACAAATTTGTTTGTCATAAATTTGGTTGTCTGCAAGAGATCGCTTTCTAGCGATAAGATCACCTAAATTGTACTATAATTAATATGTAAAACCTATTTCTGTAAAGATTTTGTGCAATAAAGTTTATCTATCTATCTATCATAAAGCTGTAGGTAAAAGTATTTTTTAAAGTCTTTTTCCGTGTAATTTCTTATAAGACACTAAAGGGAACAGGTGATAAATGTATTATTTAAGTTATGCCAACCGTTTGCATAAAGCTGTCAAAAATAAACAACCTCTACATTTTAAAATGCGAAAACGCGACTATAAATTTTACAAGGCTTAAACACCAATACAACCAATCAACGCCTTAATTAGTAATTTATTTAAAAACTCATTTACATAGATAAGTTAATAACCAAATGAAATTTGTGTATCTAAAAATATTTCGACTCGTTACTCAATAAATAAAATCGTGTTTTTATGAATGCCGAATAGTATGGGCAGAGTTTGTTGACTTGGACCGGTTTGTGAAGTTCATAGAAGAGCAAATCTTAAAAGGAAGTACTCGGTAGCTTTTGTCGAAAACTGATTATGAATAAAGAAACGGTATTTACTACTTCAAAGATTCAAGAGTGCATTGAACGGATGCGAATATAGGTAATTTAACTTAAAAAAGGTTGATTACAAAATTTTAAAACGAAACGAGGTTTTATTTAACTTATTTTAGATGCTAAGGCTTTATTTGTTAAAAAGATTTTTATTATGTACCGAATAAGATACATCATTTTATTTTGTACATAAAAAAAAGTTGTAGTGGCGACGAAAGGGTTTACGTGCGAAAAACTAAAAAAAACGCTATTTTTTTGTGCATTACCTTTAATTAACTTAAGGATTGTCCTTTTTTATTAGGTATTACTGAAATAAAAATATAGCATGTAATTTAATTTTTTGTTTCATATAAAAAAGGGATTTTGAATGTCTCAGGAGGGAGCGCTATTTGTAAAAAACTAATAAAAATTTATACACGTAGCAGCCAAGACCTTCACAATATCTGGCGAAGATTAGGTCAACGACCCACCACGTGCTCCAAACTTTGTACCAGTGTTAGTTCATCAACCGTTGCCATTTTCATTTTTATCTCACGCAAAAACTGCGCCTAAAAATTTAAAAAAGTGGGTGTTTGACATAAAAACCGTGACACCTAATTTGGCGGGCTTACGTAACACTACAAACGTTAGGTCATGGCTTTGGAATTTTCGAATCAAATTTAAAAAACTATAGGAACTTCCATAACAGTACAAGGCGGTCATCGTCCATTTCAATGGTGACCCATATCCGAATTTATAAGAAAAAAGTGCACCGTTCCGTTTTCAAAATTCGCGCCACGATTCACTACGTGACAGAAGCACCGTAATGTTTTGGAGTTGTGCAACTGAACGCCGGGTCAACGCTCGAGGTTCGGCTATTTCCCGTTAGTCGTCGCACGTGAACAAGTGCTTTTACTTTTAAATGTGCAATTTAGTACCGCTATTGGACGACAGATAGCGCTAACTCGTAAATGCCGTTTTGTTGGCAGCCGTAATGGGTGTGAGGTGAGAATTCTAAACGAATTACTGCGTTTGTTCTTTCATTGTTTCGTTACTTTTTGTTGGATAACCTTTTAAAAGTTGTTTTTGAACTTTGCTTTTGAAGACACGCCACACGAAAACGTGTATTTGAGTGGGCACTGAGATTTTACAGTCAAATTTGCGTTTGAATATTAATGTTTTTAACAATGAGGATCAAAGATTTTTTTTAAGGAAAACGCGTAATAAACCTAATAAGTGCATCATTTGAAATGATCACGCTCTTTTGACTGTTAGATATTAGTTAAAGCACGTTACTACGTATTAAATTTAAGATGAAATAATTCTTTATGTTAATCTAGTAATTTCATTCATCAAATTTCATTCAAATCAATTCAGTAGTATTGAGTGAAAGAGTTACAAAAATCCATACATCCGCGCAAACAATATTTCAGATTTATATTATGGGTCCTATTTAGGTTTAAATTTATTTTCTCATAAAGATTAAAAATCACTTACATGAGAAACATAATACATAAAACATTTTACTTTTTTTATTTAATCAATCATCAAACAAATAAATAAATATACATTGTTCTGATTCTGTGGTAAGTAGCTTAAGCACTTGTGTTACATAAATCAGAATCAACGACGGTACCACAACACCCAGACCAGAGACAATACAGAAAAGTTCGTTTCCCATATTGACCCGACGCCGAGGTCCAACACGCTCGCCTCTCGGCTACGGAGGTCGTCAAATTATTATATGTATTAACCTCACCTAGTTACATTGATATATATGTAGGGGACAAATTCAATAAATGAGTCATTTGGGCTTAGGCGACTTGTGGCTCATTTAGTATTCCTGTCGCCCAAATGAATAAAAAGGCGATTGTTAAATTATTCCTCTTATAATATTACCTACTTGTTAATAACTATCAAGGATTTTTGCAGCTGAAAACAAATTGTTTGAAGATTTTTCTACATAACTATCACATTAATCTTTTAAAATTCTCGCCGACGTGAAAACCACACGCTTTATAATGATTCGTCACACACAAACTTTCACATTTATGATATCAGTAGGATGTATGATTTAGGCTGGTGTAATATAGACATTTTTAAGGAAACATTGTTACATTGAAAAGAGTAACTGCGATGCGTAAATACTTTATGGATTTGTATATATTTATTGATATTTATTTATGTATGTATTTTTTATTTATTTGTTTTATTTTTTTTTATGTATTTATCATATTATGTTATTTATATTTCCGGTTATTTATTTATTTTTGTTTTCCTCAATAAATATTTTGCACGGGCGTACCCGTTTCTCGATATCTACTTTTTCCTCTACCTAAAGGTTGTCTGGAAGAGATTGCTTTCTAGCAATAAGACCGCCTAAATTGTACTTAATTATGTCTGTAAAGCCAATTTCTGTAAATTTTTCTGTGCAATAAAGTGTATCTATCTATCTATCTAACTGTCGAGTTTCTTGCCGGTTTTCTCGACATGGCAGGCATACAGACCTAGCATGCGCCGCGCGAGTAAATTTTATCGCGGTCTTAAGAAATTTCAAAATCAATGCGTCAACTACTGATTGGCTGGAAATACGAATGCGATGAGCTATTAGCCAATCAACAGTATCGTAACTTATGTCGTCTCATGCTATAAATTTGACGTATAGCGCATGCCAGGCCTGTAAATCAACATTCCGAACACGGCGGTAGAATACTTAATTTGTACTGACGATTCATAAGTGCTTTTGTAAAGCTTACATGAATAAAGATGTTTTCTATTCTAGCTATTAGCAAATTGAAATAACGAATCAAATAATATCTCGAATCTAGAAGCCTTCTTCGAAAAATGAAGTACTTATATTAATCGTAAACCAATTTTTAATTCATTTAAAGATATCCAACACATTTTATATGCATTCGAATTTTCAACGTATAATAAAAAGCAAATCCCTACTAATATAATATTATAAATGCGAAAGGAACTCTGTCTGTCTGTAACGCTTTCCCGCTTAAACCTCTCAACCGATTTTGATGAAATTTGGCATAGGTATACGTTGAACCTCAAGAACGGACATAGGCTACTTTTTTATAGAAAGTAAGGGGGGAGGTGGGGTAATGCCACCTTTGAAAGTTTATATGGGAAAATGTTTATTTTTAAGTAAGAGATATGAAAGTTGGCACAAATATAGCTCTATTAAAACATAGACTACTTTTTGTTTCGAATATTAGGGGAGATAGGGGTAAAACCGACCATGAAAGGATGTAGTCCACGCGAACGAAGTCGCGGGCCCAGCTAGTTGATTAATATAACCAAATTGTTTTCGGACTTTGGCGTCGCGCCATCTCTGAGGTCCTGGGTTCGTTCCTCGGTCAGCTCAATATGGGAAACGAACTTTGCTATATTGTCTCGGGTCTGGTCTATTGTGGTACCGTCGTTGTTTCTGATTTCTGTAACACAAGTGCTTGTAATATTAGAAACAGAAAGATTGTATCTCCCCTTGCGGTGCGGGAATCGAACCCGATAAGTATGTAGTTCTAAACATATTCGGCAGAGGGCACTTACCGAAAGGCTAACGGTTGATACAGCAGAAAAATTTCATCGCCTACGATAACTTGCGGTTAGCTCAGTTGGTAAGAGCAGCACGCGCGATACGTGAAGGTCGTGGGTTCGATTCCCGCACCGCAAGGGGAGATACAATCTTTCTGTTTCTAATATTTAAAGTTCGCTAGTACGGCGTTTAGTACTATAAAAATAATAAAATCGATTAAGAAGCCAGGTGTCTTCGATTCCGTGGTTTTCAAACATTTCTGCAACGAATGTACCATGGGCCGATAAGAATGTAGTTCTAAACATATTCGGCAGAGGGCACTTACCGAAAGGCTAACGGTTGATACAGCAGAAAAATTTCATCGCCTACGATAACTTGCGGTTAGCTCAGTTGGTAAGAGCAGCACGCGCGATACGTGAAGGTCGTGGGTTCGATTCCCGCACCGCAAGGGGAGATACAATCTTTCTGTTTCTAATATTTAAAGTTCGCTAGTACGGCGTTTAGTACTATAAAAATAATAAAATCGAACAAGTGCTTTTAAGCTATTTACAACAGAATCAGAGCAATGTTTGTGATGTTGTTCAATATTTATATTTATTTAGATATTTTCTTCTAACACACTTTGAAAGCATTCGCATTTTCAACGCGTTTTCAAAAAACAAAATTTTATTTATGCAATTTTTTTAACTCCCGTCCGATTAATATTCAAAAACGAAAGCTTTCGTTTGTTTTTTCGGTTATAGCCCTACTATTACTGTAAATCGATGAAAAAATTAATATTGGTCTTCGTTTAAACTCGGATCTCAATCGCTCCCCTCCATTGTGAAGCTCCTGTAGCGGTGGGGGGAGGGGGAGGGGGCTGTACCGATCCGCACACTGTCCTTGGCAGAATTCCGCATAGCGTAATATCACCCACACTACCGAGTGAGGGATGGGACCGCAACAAATAGTTTGGGATCCGTGACATAGACGAGACTACTACGTGTAGCGTGGGTACGTTTAAAAATGAAGCGCAAGGTTTTAAGAGCTCCTGGGGGGTGCTACATTAGCAGCAGGGGTCAACCTTCAAGGTAAGGGCGACAAGTCCAGTAACAGATTTATAATGCTGTTCTTGTCGCCCTTAAGGACCTCATTACCACATAACATCAGGTGGGATGAGGTCAATCTGGAAGTGAAATATAAAAAAATAAACATATTTCATTTCGTGTAACAAGGTACAGAAACATCACTAAAAGAAAGCTTTGAATATAAAATATCTGTAATATGGACGCAAGAATAGACGATAAAGCTTACTTTAATATTACGCGGGTATTTCAACATTTCTTCTAGAAACCATTAAAGTATGTTACTAGAACAATTTATCCATCGATCGAAGACTCAGACAATTAAGTTTAAGTTTTAAGTTTGAATCATTTTTTATTATTATTGTTATTTTATTAATAAGTTAGTTTAAGAGTTTCTTATAATTTTCCAATTTTAATTTGGGTTTGATAAAAAATAAATTATTTTAGTCATAATAGATATGTTGATATATACTTTATGTCTAAATATAATATCGAAGTGAGTGAATCACCTGCAGGTCTATTACCAAAAATCGAATAATTATGTCGAATAACAATTTTTAATTCTCGTTAACGTAACTAAGCCCCTTTGAATGCGAAAAAAGCGTTTTGAAAAACAAAATGTTATTTAATTATCAAACACGAAACTTTTTGTTTGTTCGTTTCGATTTTGATAGTAAACCCCTGGTTTTAAATCACTATTCGTAAAAACTATTGAGAAGTGATGTCACTCATAATATTAACGAAATATATCTTAGTAAATCTACACTAATATTATAAAGAGGAAATATTGGTACCTATTTTTGTATGTTTGTAATGAATAGGCTCAAAAAGTACTGGGCCGATTTAAAAAAATATTTCACCAATAGAATGCTACATTCTTCCAATTTGACATAGGCTACAATAATAGGGATAATACAGTAAAATTTCAACAGAAAAGTGGGAAAAATTCGCCGGGACCGCTATCTAAAATAAAACTGTATTTATGTGGCACGGCCGTACCCATTTATCGCCATCTACTATTTCCTCTACGTTAAGGTTGTCTGGAAGAGATCGCTTTCTAGCGATAAGACCGCCTAAATTGTACTATAATCAATCTGTAAAACCTATTTCTGTAAAGTTTTTGTGTAATAAAGTATATCTATCGATATAAATTTTTGTATTTGTATTATTAAATGTAAAATAAAAAAATATTCAGGCTTTAACCCGTCAAAGAGGACTATATGTTACATCAGCCTATAACTTAGGGTAATTGACCTATATTTTCATATTATTTTATGTTTTATAGGGTAATTTTTAGGGTACACATTTGTTTAGGGTTTTTTTTATATTGCACTTCAAGATTGACCTCATCCCACCTGATGTTAAGTGGTAATGAGGTTCTAGCTTAAGGGCGACAAGTACAGCATAATAAATGTGTTACTGGACTTGTCGCCCTTACCTTGAAGGCTCAGTAGTAGGGGGTTACTAATGTAGCACCCCCCAGGAGCTCTGGAAACCTAACTCACACGCAGGAACACAACAACACCGAAGTGATTGTTATTTATTTTTTATTGTTATATGTGTCATTCATTTAATAACTATCAATTTGTACATCGCTGGCTTCCTAAGCGGGTCTCAACCAATCAATTCCTTTGTCACGGAGCAATGAAAACCGAATCAGCAATCTTCGGTTTGTTTACTTACAGCCAGCCATGTTTTCGGCCGTCACCCCAGTTATGTAAGACTGGTACCGTCGGCAAAAAAGTGTAACACTTACGGAAATGCTCCAAACCTTTTTATGTGTACAAGCTTTTGTTTGTTGCGTTATATCGGGTTAAAGAGTATCTTATATGGAGACTAGAGGCTACAGTATGGAAATTAGGGACGTTGACTGGTCAGTGAACTGAGATAGGGGGAAGTGGGGTATATTCATACAAGGGGCACCTTCATACACTAGAGATATCTGTTGTTAGAAGCTCAGAAATTCAACGACTTACCTACTGTCAAAAAAAAATTTTTATATCACACTTCGAAATTGACCTCGTCCCACCTGGTGTTAAGTGGTAATGAGGTCCTAGCTTAATGGCGACAAGTATAATTTAAACTAGCAGTGCTGCGGCTTCGTTTGCGTGGTACATACTTCCATGGTCGGTTTTACCCCTATCTCCCCTAAAACAAAAATTAGTCTATATTTTAATCCAAGTTAGAAGCTACATTAGTGCCAAATTTCATATCTGTTCTAGCTTAATAAATAAACATTTTACCTAATATACTTTCAAGGACAGTATTACCCCCTCCTTACCTTTACCAAATTTCGTCACAATTTTAAGAGAGGTAGGGCATAGCGATTTATCGCTCGAACTGGAGCAGCCCGACTGGTGAAATACCTCCACCTTACAGAAGACCGCAGCCAAATAACAACCACTTCTGTGTTGTTGTGTTCCTGCGTGTGAGTAAGGTTTCCAGAGCTCCTGCGGGGTGCTACATTAGTAGCAGGGGTCAAGCCTTCAAGGTAAGGGCGACAGTTCAGTAACAGTTTTTTTATGCTGTACTTGTCACCCTTAAGCTAGGATCTCATTTCCACTTAACATCAGGTGGGATGAGGTCAATTTCGAAGTGTGATATAAAAAAAAAAACAATCGGTTCAGTGGTTTAGGCGTGAAAGCCGGACAGACAAACAGACAGAGTTACTTTCGCATTTACTTAAAATAATAGTGTGGATGCAAATAAAAAACCCACGTGTTAATACGAGCATTTGATTATTCTTCAAAAACGAAACCTGGATATCTCTGAAGAAGTACTCTCTAATCATTATTCTCGTAACTTACAGTCGGCAGCAAGTCAAGGTGAACACTTACAGTTCAATATTAGTCCTTATGCCCAAGTCATAAAGTCAAAGTCAAAGTCAATTCATTTATTCATGTAGGTTACAAGTAACACTTATGCATCGTCAGAATGAATACAAACCAAAATTGAAGCTACAGTCAGTTCGGAACCTAATCCTACCGAAAAGAATCCGGTAAGAAACTCAGTAGTTATCCTAATCTTTACAATATTTAGAGCTAGAGAACTTAGAACTATGGTGTGCGAGCGAACAGACAATCATCCCTACTAATATTATAAATGCGAAAGTAACTCTGTCTGTCTGTCTGTGTGTCTGTTACGCTTTCCTGCTTAAACCTCTCAACCGATTTTAAAAAAAATTGGTATAGGTATTCGTTGAATCTCAAGAACGGACATAGGCTACTTTTTATTAAAAAATAAGGGGGGGAGGGGGGTAATACTACCTTTGGAAGTTTATATGGAAAAATGTTTATTTTTGAAGTTAGAGATATGAAATTTGGCACAAATATAGCTCGAAACTTGGATTAAAATATAGACTACTTTTTGTTTCGAATATTAGTGGAGAAAGGGGTAAAACCGACCATGAAAGGATGTAGTCCACGCGAACGAAGTTGTGGGCACAGCTAGTGTCCATATATGTTTGTTTATCGTTTAAATATTCATCAATAGTGCGTAGTAAGATTCATCATAAGCGATGCAAAGTACTTTGTATGTAGTTTGAAGTGCTTTTATATGTACGTACATGCTTCACGGACCCCGGGGTCCGCTACGGCTTCAGTAGGCACAGTACATAAAGATAAACTATGATGATCTAAGACTTATTTTAAATATTAGAAACAGAAAAATTTTATCTCCCCTTGCGGTGCGGGAAGGGAAGGGGAGATAAAATTTTTCTGTTTCTAATATTTAAAGTTCGCTAGTACGGCGTTTAGTACTATAAAAATAATAAAATAAGACTTATTTTGTCAAATAAATATTAGACAACATCACATACATTGCTCTGATTCTGTGGTAAGTAGCTTAGCACTTGTGTTACAGAAATCAGAAACAACGACGGTACCACAACACCCAGACCCGAGACAATATAGAAAAATTCGTTTCCTATATTGACCCGACCGGTGATCGAACCAGGAACCTCAGAGAAGGCGACGCCAAAGTCCGGCACGCTCGCCTCTCGGCTACGGAGGTCGTCAAATATATCTACTCTATTATTGGTGTTGACGATCTCGGTGGCGCAGTGGCTAAGGGCGGCGTGTAAGGTCCCGGGTTCGGTCCCCGGTCAGGTCAATTTCGAAAACGAACTTTACTAAATTGAGACTTGGGTCTGGGTGTGCTGGGATGACGCCCCCAGTTAGTATCCGTCGTCTGGTACTCATAGTACAAGGGAAAACCTTAGTTTGAGACTAGGTGATTGGTGTGATTGTCTGGCGCATTTAATTGTTTTATATTTATTTTATGTTATATTAAAATTAAAGAGTTTGTATGTTTGAAAGCGCTAATCTCAGGAACTACTGGTTTGAATGGGAAAAATATTTCTGTGTTTTATAGTCCATTTATCGAGAAAAGCTTTAGGCTATATAACATCACGCTGCAACTAATAGAAGTGAAGAACCAGTGGAAAATATGAAAAAAAGGAAATAGTACGCGTGCAGCTAGTTATTCATAAAATGCAATTTTTAAACGCACGGAAACAGTTAAATAGTCAGTGTGTTGATACATTAAATTGTGACGTCACAGTGTGCTATCTATATTACCTATATAAAGCCAGCGACATCGTTCGCGTGGACTACAGGATTCCGATTTTTTTGTATAAAACGAAATTATTTTTATAAAATAAAATTAGCCTAAGTTACTCCTTATTATATCAGCTACCTACCAGTAAAAGTCTCGTCAAAATTGGTCCTGCCATTTCAGAGATTAGACAGAACACACAGACAGACAGACAAAAATTAAAAAAAAATATATTTTTGTATATTAATCGTATGTCTATATACTCATATGCAAGTAGTAAAAAGCGGTAATTTTAATATTACAAACAGACGCTCTAATTTTATTTATATGTATACATCACTATGTATAGATACATGGCAAAATCGTGTCCTAAAAGGTAGTTAAAAGTATCTCGGTTGTCTAGCAAGTCAATCCCTGATTTCCATACGTTACGCTACTAATGCCCAGTTTCAATATTTTACGATTCGTTATGTGTCAAAAGTTACTATTCGTTTTTCTACGAGTCGTTAATTCTAATTTCAAATTTACTTTCCACATCAGCTGTCATCAGTCGTCTGTCAGTTGTTTTTAGCTTACGCCTCGTATAATTTGTTACTATGCGTAACTTGAACGATTCGGTTTTCAAATATTGGAACCGGGTATTAATCTAGTTCGATTATTCTTTTTTCTTCCGCGCTAAGGGTTAAGTTATCAATCAACGTATGCATTAGCGTTATCAACCAATCAAACAATCAGTCAATCAAAGTCAAAGTCAATATTTTTTATTTACATAGATTACATATTAATCAAATCTTTTATTTATTAAGATTATATAAGTAATACTTATTAATCGTCTCTATACAATGTAAATGAAGCTACCTCCGGTTCTGAACCTATAACTACCGAGAAGATACCAGCAAGAAATTCAGTAGTTTTTTACAAATAAAAAGCTAAACTTTCTTTTTATTTTTACTAACTATTTATTTATTTAAAAACTTTATTATACAAATAAAGTACAAAAGGTGGACTTAATGCTAGGAGCATTCTTTACCAGTCAACCGTTGGGTCATGCAGATAGTACGTGTAACTAGACCTGGAGAACTTTTTTCCGCCTTAGAGGCAATAAATTACTTAAGAAAAGGCAAACAGAAATTTAAAAAAGTATCCTATGTCCTTCTCCTAGTTCTAAACTACCTGCCCACCAATTTTCAGCCGAATCTGTTCAGCCGTTCTTGAGTTATAAATAGTGAGTTATAACTAACACGACATCCCTACTAATATTATAAATGCGAAAGTAACTCTGTCTGTCTGTCTGTCTGTCTGTCTGTCTGTCTGTTACTCTTTCACGCCTAAACGGCTGAACGGATTTTGATGAAATTTGGTATAGGTATACGTTGAATCTCAAGAACGGACATAGGCTACTTTTTAATAGAAAATAAGGGGGGGATGGGGGTAATACCATCATTGAAAGTTTATATGGAAAAATGTTTATTTTTGAAGTTAGAGATATATAATTTGGCACAAATATAGCTCGAAACTTGGATTCAAATATAGACTCCTTTTTGTTTCGAATATTAGGGGAGAAAGGGGTAAAACCGACCATGAAAGGATGTAGTCCACGCGAACGAAGTCGCGGGCACAGCTAGTTCTTTTATTTAAATAGAAGCAGATAGATTTTGCACCGAGTCATACAGTTCAGTTCAGTATCGTACTGACAAACTAACTAACAATACTGACAGTATCGTATTAGGCCTCAATGCCGCCTAGCCTACAATCTACAAACCTAGGTGCACCTAGGTTCACAAATGTAGATCAAGGACGAAAGAGACCAATTTCCTTGCAAACTGTACGGAGGCATAAACTCGATTATAATGCTTTTCGTCATTTGGTGCGATCGAAGGGAGGCGAGAGGGACGGAGTTAGGGGGATGAGAGGGAGGGTAGATGCGGAGGGTTTGCGCAGGCGTGGGCACGTGTTGCCGAAAGTCGGCGGGCGTATACGTGGCGCTGGTCCGGAGATAGGGCGGCGGATGTATCTTGGGATTATTTTTGTTTGACGTTGAAATGTGTGTTTTGTGCTTTAATGGGTTTGGTGTGATAAATCCTATTCTGTACCTTTAATGCGATCCAAAAACAGTGATCAAATAGTCGTTTTAAGTTGTGAGATAATAGTCTAGAAGTAGTGAGAAAATAGTGGCGCTACGGAAGTTGTACGACAGCACGTAAATACTTACAGTTTTAATTCTTATATTAACGAAATTTATTTTTTGAGATAGGATAAATACTTTCACCGCCGCCGTGAGGACGACAGCGACGTGTGAGGGGACTCCCCCGCTCGTAGGAACGAGGACCACTCTACCTAAAAACCCCACCCACCTTCTCATCGCCCAGTGACAGCGTTATAGGAAACTGAAGACCCATAAAGGCCATAGCGCCGTCGGCGAAAGCTGCCCCGCTCCGTCTAGTCTCCCCTGGATGATCGGGGGACTGGCGGGAACGGCCGAAGGCGATAAGCCGTTCCCGCGGGCTGCTTCTGATTGTACCACTATTGTAGCGCCACAGCGGCCAGTTAGGGAACTACTGACATTTCCATACAAAACTATCACTAAGTAAAACTATATGAGTACCGTTTTGTTCGTGCTTAAAAAAGTGATTATTACTAGAAGTGAAAGTGTGTAGTGTGTTAAAAACAGAAATAGTAGTAGTGTTATGTATTGACAGAAATTGATTTGCCGTAGCGGTATAGTAGATAAACTAACGGAACTATGAATAAATACGATATTTTATTTGTGAATCAGTTTCTGATTAGAGTTAACAGTTTAGTTAAATAATTCCGGTGGTTAGTTTCACACGACTGCAATATTTATAATGTTTTTGAAATTTTGTTATTAACAAAACGACAGCCTCTAAATTATGACATAATTTTCAAAATTGTCCATTTCTCTCCCAACGTAAGTCGATTGAAATCATTTCTTTTGTCAGAAGTTCCCTGCTTTTATGTGATTTATATTACATAAAACTTATCCGCATTAAAAAAAAACACATACAAATCTTTTCTTCCGTACAAAATAGCAAAGTTATAATATTTTTAAAAAGCACTGTTAAATCTATGTTCATAAATTCTTAGCTACTTGTGAATGACAACTTGTGTACACTGGCAAAATACTAGAAACTAGTAAAGGAAAATAACTATAATAAAAGACGCAACATAACACAAAAAAGCCTAAAGTAAATCAATAAAGACAAGATAATAAGCCATAGACGAGACCCAAATGAACTACTTATTTTTTACTGAAAAAAAACCCCCCAACTTCCGCATCCGCGCCATATCCCGCGACAAAACCCGCGACCGTATCCCGGAAGCGCGCGCCCCTCGCCTGCCGTCCTCCGCCGCTGTAGGCCGCAGTGGCAACACCGAAGCGCGCCAGGCCACCGCCGACACAGGCCATGCGACCCAACACTGCCAACCAGAAATAGGGCATGGAGTCAACCAGTCCAACGACCCTTGACCCACTTATCTAGTGCGTGATAAATGTGTTCATTATTAGTAAGCTTGCAATAATTTTTCGACTGACTTTTCAAGTCTGGCTAGATTAGTGAACTGACAATGGCGGGGAACAGGGAGGAACAGTTGGCGCACGTAATACAACATCATATATCTACATCGGACGCCCAAGTGAGCGTACACCAGGTCCAGAATCCGCCTGGGACGAAACGGCATCAGATAATCATCGATATTAAACAGGATATCGATATGGATGAGATGTCGACCAGGTCGCTAGCTGAGAGTGTTATGGAGACTTTGGGAGCGAGGTCTGCAGCAGTTTACATCGACAATTCTCAGATTGGAGGTGATAGCTCCAATTTGGAGAGCCTGACTACTGTTAACGTTATTGTGGCTAACGATTTGAGTCAGCCTGCTAGTCAGGTTGAAGAGGATACGTCGGAGTCGGCTGAAGGGCTGACCAGGGTGGAGCGAGCGGTAGAGATCAACCCGGCCAGCTCAGGGTCGGAGACGTCTGCTGCTGCGTCGGTATCGATCTCGACCGCTACTACAACAGCCTCAGGTATGCATGTGGAATGCAGTGGTAGAAAGGGACGGGTGTGCTGCTGTCGCCGTCTGTTTGAAGTGTTTTTTAATACTGTTTTCATGTTTAATTGTTGCTGCATCCCTTTCTGACAAATTCGCGTGAATAGATTACAGTGGGAACATTGACTGGGGCTAGCCATACTTTTGAATTATATAGACGTTTAGGTAGCGTCATTTGCATTATATAGACGTTTCGTAAATATTACTGGTGTAATTTACATGAATAAAAGAATATTGAATTTGAATTTGAATACCTGTGAAAACACGAATCCGCAAGAGATTATCTGAGATAGCAAATTGTGACGTCACAATTTTAGTTATCAATACACTGACTATTACATAGTATTAGGGCCATTAGGGTATCTCCTCCCAAATACGTAATACGTCAGATCCGATGGCGGATGGCAATTTTCAATTCTCACAATCGTTACCAACTCACTTCTTAAGTGAATTAAGCGTCTTTAAAAAATCATATTACTTATAGTTTACGCAAATCAGAAACTACTTTTTAATTCACGAACTTTTGATTAATCTTAAAACAACTTTCCATTCGTTCGTTTCGTTTTTGGAAGTAGACACCCAGGATCTGATAATGCAATCCTAGGGAAATCAGAAATCGTTTTTCCTTGTTGAAAATTATGTTGTAAGCAACAGTTTGTGTCTATCAACAAAAAAAACTTTATAGACGTCACGTCTTTAATATTAAATTATTGATAGTAGTTGCGGACTAAGATTTTTTCTCGCATCTGAATAACTTATTTATGGTAATTAACAGATCCATTAAGAGACTGTACCCTTAGCAACAACGGAGGAACAAAAATGTTAATCGAATTGTATTAGTGAGAATATTTTATGGAAATACTAGCTGTGCCCGCGACTTGGTTCGCATGGACTACATCCTTTCATGGTCGGTTTTACCCCTTTTCCCCCTAATATTCGAAACAAAAAGTAGTCTATATTTTAATCCAAGTTTCGAGCTATATTTGTGCCAAATTTCATATCTCTAACTTCAAAAATAAAGATTTTTCCATATAAACTTTCAAAGGTGGTATTACCCCCCCCCCCCCCCCTTATTTTCTAATAAAAAGTAGCCGATGTCCGTTCTTGAGATTCAACGTTTACCTATACCAAATTTCATTAAAATCCGTTCAGCCGTGTAGGCGTGAAAGAGTAACAGACGGACAGACAGACAGACAGACAGACAGAGTTACTTTCGCATTTATAATATTAGTATGGACTAATAGAGATATAGCTCATCACGACTTTCCATAAGTAATGTGTGGGGAACAAAAAAACACTGAAATCAGTGAAACACTGAAATCAGTGAAACACTGAAATCAGTGAAACACTGAAATCAGTGAAACGCTGAAATCAGTGAAACACTGATTCTTCGCTCATACAAATTGTAGATTGATTTTATATAGCCTAAAGCCTTCCTCGATAAATGGACTATTTTCTCAATTCGAATGAGTAGTTTCTGAAATTGGTGTATTCAAACAAACAAATTCTTCAGCTGTTTGTCTGTCCGGCTTTCACGCCTAAGCCACTGATTGAAATTTGGTAGCTACGTAACCTCTAGAACGGATATAGGATACTTTTGATTTTGAAAATAAGGGGGATGGGGGTAATACCGCTCTTGAAAGTTTATATGGAAAAAATGCTTAAATGAAATTTGGCACGAAACTTGAAATAAAATATGGATTACGTTTTATCTCGAATATTAGAGGAGATAGGGGTAAAACCTATCATGAAAGTATGTGGCCCTATTTTGTAACTAGCAGTGCCTGCTTCTTTCGATTGGTGTACAGGATTTCGAATATATTTTTCTGATAAAAGTAGCAAGTTTCAGCCGCGTGGCATGGCGCCCGCCTTTTAAAAGTTAAAAAACTAGCTTAAATATTTTTTAAGCGTTCTTGATTACATGTTAGTGACAAAAAAGAGAGGTAGGGCATAGCGATTTATCGCTCGAACTGGAGCAGCCCGACTGGTGAAATACCTCCACCTTACAGAAGACCGCAGCCAAATAACAATCACTTCTGTGTTATTGTGTTCCTGCGTGTGAGTAAGGTTTCCAGAGCTCCTGGGGGGTGCTACATTAGTAGCAGGGGTCAAGCCTTCAAGGTAAGGGCGACAAGTCCAGTAACAGATTTATTATGCTGTACTTGTCACCCTTAAGATAGGTCCTCATTACCACTTAACATCAGGTGGGATAAGGTCAATCTTGAAGTGTAATAAAAAAAAAACAATTTAAGCCAGTAAATAATTTTGATTGGATTTTTTATCAAATGCCCCTATGTGCAGCGTCTTGGTTGCACGTCACTTTTTCTTGAACCAGACAAACCTATTTTGTTGCGGAATTATTTAAAAAAATGGCCTCCTAAGTTACTTCTTATCACATCAGCTACATAGATGTCTTCGCTTCACCATGAAAAATATTTCTTCACGAACAAAAACAATCAGTAACTCCTGTCTTTGCCGGACCATAAAGAAGTGGAAATTGCCGGCTCATGTGTTTCCTCCTTCCTTTGACATGGATTCCTTTAAAAAGAGCGTGAAGAAACATCTTGCGGGCCAGTATGGCGATGCTAACGGATAGGATGTTACGGTATCAAATCCGTTGTCATCGCGATGTGGGTTCCTCTCTTGCTTACCATCAGGCTGGGAGGAGCCAATATACTGCGCTACTATAAAAACAAAAGCTACCCCAAGCTAAGCTAAAATTCGGCCAGCTATTTCAAAATGACAGACACTCCAATTTCATTTTCATGTTTAGATACGAAGCTACAAAGGTGTGACGTAGTTATACGTTTACGCATTTTGTTAACGCTCAATACAGACGCCCAGCTGTTTGATGTTTTGTCTCTGTCACCCTTATAAGGAAGTTGACAGAGATAGAAAGAAAGAGAGGGAGATGGGAAAAGGCTTTGTATCAATGGGGAGCTACATTGATTTTTTTTACAAATGCAGGAGTTTTGTAAACATACTAGCGGTTGGCCGCGACTTTGCTCGTTGTCCGGGATAAAAAGTATTATATATCTTTTATATCTCATCTCTCTTGCTACCTAATTTAAACCAGATCCGTTCTGTTGTTTTTACATGAAATTAGCATACATACATTCATCCATACGTCTTAACAAACATTTAACGCGTGTCTATTTATTTGTACAAAGAAGGATTTTAGTATCTAACTTATTCAAATCAGTTTTTTTAAGCAAAAGCCTAATAAACCGTCAGTCTTGGTTTGACCTAACATACAAATTATCAGGTTTCTAATATTAGTAAGGCAAGTAATTTAATGACCGGTTTCAATATTTTACGATTCGTAATGTTCAAAAATGTTTTCCTAATTTAATAATTACTTTTCTTAACCGCTGTCATCAGTCGTCTGTCAGTCGCCTGTTATAATTTATTACAGTCCGAATCTAGAACAGATCGTTTTCCAAAAATTGGAACCGAGCATAAATGGGAACGAATAAGACCGCTTCTCAAATAAGCTAACGACAATATTATAGACTAACTGGTCCCCGCGACTTTGCTCGCGTTGTTCCGGAATAAAAAGCATTCTATATGTTAATCTAGTATATCATCTCTCTTTGTACCAAATTTTATCCAAATCGGTTCAGTAGTTTTTGCGTGAAAGAGAAACAAACATAGGTACTCACAAAGCATTCACATTTATAGTATTATGTAGGATTTTTACTTTATTTATTTTAGGCAAACTGAAATTTACACCTACACCGCGAGGAAAGATATTTTTTTTCTGCTTTTTTTAGACAATTATATAATTATAATATTATAATTTAGTTCTTATTTCATTAGCTACCCTAAAGTCCCGACAAAATTCGTTCAGCCATTTCAAAATTAAAGACACTCCTATGTCATTTTCATGTTTAGACGAAGCTACAAAGGTGTGACGTAGTTACACGTTTACGCATTTTGTTAACGCTCAATACAGATGAACCTGTATGATGTTTTGTCTCTGTCGCACAATCAATATTATTATAATTGATTTTTTAAAAGTTTTAGTTTAATTTATTTTTTTATTATGATAGTGTTAATCATATTAATCGACCCTTCATAATCTTACCATCATTAACCAACGCTTAACTCTAATCGCGCGTTGACCCAAACCAATACACCACCAAACTTACAGTGTAGTCGGCGAAAAACTCGTCCATATTACGTAAAGGTCGCGAAGGGAATCGTGTCTGTAGGTCTGCAGGCCACGAGCGCAGACTGGCCTAGAATAGCCTATTACGCGATGTTATGCGTACCCCTTTGTAAGGCTGACATAAGGAAACGCTCCTTCTGTAGGGAGGGCGGGGTTTCAGCGAGTTTTATTGAAATAACGTATTTTGTATTTGTACTGTGATAAGATGTGTAATCAATTGAGTTGCTTTTTAATTAACTAATATTATAAATACTAATATTGAATAACTCGAATATTGAATAATATGTTTATGTTGGTGTGAATATCAAATAAATACTTAAACTTTGCTTTTATTTTTGAATAAATTATTTTATATTTTGCCGCGTTTACGTTTTCTAAGAACAAATTTGACAAGTCACTTTTTTCTTTTTTTATTATATGGCGTTACACGTTTGTTAACACAACAGAAATGAGGTTTATTATTTATTAAAAGGTGAAAATAGCACAAACAAATATTAGAAATGCGAGAGCAACTCTTGTCTGTGTGTCTGTCCACTTTCACGCTTAAACCATTGAACTTGTTTGCTGAAATTTGGTATATGTATACGTTAAACTTCTAGAACGGGCATAGGCTACTTTTTGTTTTGAAAATAAGGGATATTGGGGGTAATACCGCCCTTGAAAGTGTATACGGAAGTATTTTTTCATTTTTTAAGTTAGAGATTTGAAATTTGGCACAAATAAAGCTCGAAATTTGGATTGAAATATACACGCCTAGTATGCGCCGCGTGAGTAAATTTTATCGCGCTCTTACGAAATGTCAAAATCAATGCGTCAAAATACGAGTACGATGTACTATCACCCAATCAACGGTGTAGAAACTTTTGTTGTCTCATGCGAGAAATTTGTCGTATTGCGCATGATGATAGGCCTGATGCAGGCCTAGCATGCGCCACGCGACTAAATTTTATCGCGCTCTTAACAAACGTCAAAATCGATTGAAATCAGTGCGTCAGCTGCTGATTGGCTGAAAATATGAGTGCGGTGTGCTATTAGCCAATCAACAGTATCAAAACTTTTGTCGTCTCATGCGAGAAATTTGTCGTATTGCGCATTTTGATAGGCTTGATGAACTACTTTTGTTTCGATATGGATAAAACCTACCATGATGAAAGGATGTAGTTCTCGCGAACGCAGTCGCGGGCACAGCTAGTACCTATATAATTTGTTAGGACCAGAATTTTACTGGTTAGAACCAGACACCAGTAACAGCCCGTGTTACGGAGGGAAGGTAGAGGTATAAGGAACTCAGAATAAGGCGATTAAAAATATATTTGAAATAAAAGTAAAGGGAAAAATACAGATCAAATGAAAGGTAAAAGAAGAAGAAGAACAAAACAGTCAAATTGACATATTTAAAAGAATATAAAAACATAACCTATGACTCATAAGGAGTCTGTAACAGCCCGCGCGCATACTACCCCCGTTTTCTCCACATTTTCCACTGGTTCTTCACTTCTATTAGTTGCAGCGTGATGTTATATAGCCTAAAGCTTTTCTCGATAAATGGACTATCTAACATAGAAATATTTTTCTATTCGAACTAGTATTTTTTGAGATTAGCGCATTCAAACATACAAAAATCTTTAGCTTGTATAATTTGGTATAGATATTTATGTAAGTACTCGTATTACATATTAGGAAGAATAGAAAATATCTTTATTTATGTAAGCTTTACAAAAGCACTTATGAATCGTCAGTACAAATCAATTATTCTACCGCCGTGTTCGGAATGTTGATCATGTCCAGAAGAACCGGCAAGAAACTCGACACTTACTCTTTTCAAATATAACAATGTGTCCTTAAACTAGGTACTTAAATAAAGTATACAAAGCTATAGTACGATTTCAAAGAATTAAGTTTTTCTAGACCCATACATTTTTGTCATTTAAATAATCATCAATTTTGTAGTAGGAGATTTAAGGAGGCAGATAGAGAAATGAAATTTTGCGATTAAAGCATAGCCAAGCTAACTTTCACACTAAAGTGATCTACACTAAATTTTTAAAGAGGAAATATATATATTTTTACGCGCTGTCCCGGCGAACGTTACATCGCATATATTTTTATTTAGTTTTCTAACCTTTTAAACCTGCCCTGGACCTCCACAATTATTTTAGAACCAAGATTAGCCAAATCGGTCTAGCTGTTCTCGAGTTTTAGCGAGACTAACGAACAGCGATTCATTATAAGAAGACTAGCGGTCCCGGCGAACTTCGTTTCGCCTTAGAGGATTTTCCCGCTTTTCTGTTGAAAATTTTCCTAAATTTTCTTTGCTGCTGCCGGTCCTTTGCTTAGAGAAATGGTCGGTCCTTTGGGGCCCCAGAGAGAGGCCCCTGCCCTTATTGTGACGACGGTTATGTTCATCGGAGCATTAGCAATATTACGAAATACCGTACCGCGTGAAGTTGGAGTCACGTAGCTTCGGAGCCGACACAACAAACAAGGCCGGCTGATCGATACAGTTGTTTCGACGTCATTCCTATCAAACCCTGCGTTAAAACAGACGGTGAAATAGGGATACGGAATATAAATTTGCTCTTCACCCATCTGTTAGATCATTCAAACATATGGGACACGTATTCTGGCATTTTTTTTTATATTGCACTTCAAGATTGACCTCATCCCACCTGATTTTAAGTGGTAATGAGGTCCTAGCTTAAGGGTGACAAGTACAGCATAATAACGCTGTTACTGGACTCGTCGCCCTTGCCTTGAAGGCTTGACCCCTGCTACTAATGTAGCACCCCCCAGGAGCTCTGGAAACCTTACTCAGACGCAGGAACACAACAACACAGAAGTGATTGTTATTCGGCTGCGGTCTTCTGTAAGGTGGAGGTATTTCACCAGTCGGGCTGCTCCAGTTCGAGCGACAAATCGCTATGCCCTACTTCTCTTATCTTATTTTCCACCTAATCAAAAAATAACGACAATACATTCAGTTAAAGTCTCGCGTGACGTCATCAATGGGTACTTTTTTTACCCACCAGTGACGTCCCGAGCCCGAACCTTGCAAATTAGCATTGTTTTATCTCAGTATTGTTTTATTAATTTAGTAAACGAAGAAAATGTGTGTCTTATATTTTTCTTTTTTATAATGCACTTCGAGATTGACCTCATACCACCTGATGGTAATAGGTCCTAGCTAAAGGGCGACAAATACAGCATTTTGAAGCTGTTACTGAACTGGTCGCCCTTACCTTGAAGGCTTGACCCTTGCTACTAATGTAGCACCCCCCAGGAACTCTAGAAACCTTGGTTACATGCAGGAACACAGCAACACCGAATTGATTGTTATTTGGCTGCGGTCTTCTGCAAGGTGGAGGTATTTCACCAGTCGGGTTGCTCGAGTTCGAGCGATAAATCGCTTTGCCCTAACTCTCTCAAATATCTATATTTTAATAGCTATTTAACAAACTAGAAACAATCTGGTATTTTTGAGCCGCCGCTTTTTCAATTGATTGGAAGAGCAGCAAGCGCGATACGTGAAGGTCGTGGGTTCGTGTCCCATCACAAGGGGAGATGTGATTTTCTGTTACTTTAAAATATTAAAAATTTTCTAGGGCGGCCTTAAGCACAAAAAAAATCCCCATTTAAGTTTACTTTACTGTGTAATGCATCGCAAACAATAACCCCAAAAGGACACAGAATAAAAACACTATGTTGTGGCCTACTGTTGCCACAATATGTTATTCTGTGTCCTTAATGAAAAAAAAATATGTGAACCTTTTTGTTATGTAAGCCGAAGGTCGGTGTGAGTAAGGTTCATATTGATCGGTTGTACTACTCCAACGAGACGCTTGCCTGCTTTAAAAATGTATGAAGACTACTTCTTACAGTTAAATAAGTTTAGGTACGGTAGCTATACATAACGGCAAACAATTGATAAACGATAATAGCTCTTATTTCTTTGATGTAAGGGCTGTACAAACGAGGCCATCTTAAACCACCCTTGCCCTTGGGCATATAAGAATTTGGGGACCCTGCGTATACTTATCATAAATTACTTGTTTCTTTAAAATATGTCAAGTTCGCTAGTAAAAAGCACTATTAATAATTATAAAAGCAAACATTTTTGTTCTGACGTGTTTTGACGATGGATAGCACATTATTTACTAAGTAGCATAATATACAAAATAATTTAGATTCCATGTTATCTTGAAACAAGTTTGAACAAGATCATTGGCATCCATGGAATCCTTGGAAACCTGTAGCGCAGGTTTGTTGCCTGTGAGTAAGGTTTCCAGAGCTCCTGGGGGGTGCTACATTAGAAGAAGGGGTCAAGCCTTCAAGGTAAGGGCGACAAGTCTAGTAACAGTTTTACTATGCTATACTTTTCGCCTTTAAGCTAGGAACTCATTACCACTTAACATCAGGAGGGATGAGGTCAATCTTGAAGTGCATTATTTTTTAGCACACTATTAGGGTAAGCAGAATTAGATGTAAGCTGTTACCTGTTTAGTTTAATTTGTAGCTCTAAAATAATTCCTTGTAACATTGTTTTTTTTTTATTTTTTTATATCGTTTTTTGTGTGCTGAATAAATACTTTTACTTTCACTTTACATTATAAAAAAATAACATCCGTTTTCCAGAGATAAATTATTTAAATTTTCACGTAAAATAAATTTCGCTAATGTAGTCTAGTCGTATGTAGAATACAGGAAAATAACTGTAAACATCTATTATATAAAAATTAATCACAAAATGCGTTGGCAAGCGCATAACAAACAACGCTTGGACCAATTTTGACGATTATTCTTTTGAATGTTCGTCGAAGTCCAAGAATGGTTTTTACGGCGTGAAAAAATCGAATAATTGCCGGGAAATCTCTAAAGACAGCCATTTTCTTTTTACAGTACAAAGGTTTTCTAACCAAAATTTAGTGTATCTAGTAGTTATATGTTTAAAACACCCTATTTTCACCATGCCTGTACACCTTACTACGAAATGCTACGCGCTACGACGATAGTAACGGGGCAGTCAAGATAAACACGTACAGTTCGATTTTAGTTCGTATGTCCACAGCATAAGCGCGGTGCAAAGCCTAAAGTGTCTTACGTGCTTCTGTGGGGTAATAATAAAAAAAAAATGGCTTTAACAATAATGTAGCACAATTAAACAAGTTCAGTCAGTGTTAAGTTTATGTGTATATGCGTTCGTGTGTTGTGTGTGTGTGTGTGTGTGTGTGTGTGTGTGTGTGTGTGTGTGTGTGTGTATATGTACGTATTTATGTACGTGTGTACGTGCAGATCTATATTTTCATAGAATGAGACCAAGCCAATAGGTTAGTAGTCAATTGGCACGAAATTAATAGTATGCGTTTAGTACCTGAAGGAGTAGATACGCACGCGTTTAAAATACATTCGTGTGGAACGCCTTCCTAAAAATGTTTTATTGAAGGGGGGCGATTCGCACGTTCGGGCCAATTGATTTCGTGCCAATCGACTATTAATTCGCTTCTGTCTGTGCACATTAATTAATGAAACAAATTACTATTTGACTTTTTAGGTCACTAGCAATATACATACATAACTCTGATTTTTTGTGAAGTATGTGAAACATTTCCGTAACAGATTTCAGAAGACGTTACCACTACACCCAGACCCGAGACCGTACGAAAAACGTTTTCCATATTGACAGGACCCGTAACCGAACCCGAGTCCTCAGAGATAACCTAGTTGTATTGCAGTCGAACCTAGGACTTCTCCATCAGCCTTAGCTTGCAACCACTAGACAACAGTCATATCAGAACACTAACAAAAGATTCGTTACCCTCACAACAATTTCCTTAATTTAGGGGAAATCAACAAGCTTTCTATAGACATTGTAACGCACCAAGTTCGGCCATAGACAATATCAACAATAGTGTTAACTTACCATAGATAACGTCAGACCCTAGTCAGGGGAATTAAATCTGAGTGAAAACGGCAAACTATGTCGGGGTGATATAGTGCGATAAGAGATTGCTGGAAATAGCGAAGCAGACTGGTTGAAAACGCCTTTTTTTTTTGAGCGGGGGGAAATGCATTGACGCTCCGTACCGTCACCAGAGGGAGGTGACAGCGTGTGTGGGACTCCCTGCCCCTATACGGACAAGAATACCCACTAAAACCCCCCGGTGGACCTCATCGCCTTGATGGTGATGCCATGGGAACAGAAGACCTACCACAGCATCACCAGCGGAATGGCTGCAAATTAAACAGCCCCCTCATCTCCGCCTGCAATGTTTTGGGGGAGAACCGAGGATGGTCGATCCACTAGACCATCCACGCCTCGCAGTGAAGACCGTGAGTGCAATGCCAGCTGAGGTGCCCTCACACTATCTGCTGGCCGGTCTCCAGGCGGTGATTGAGCGCGGTGGTACTGCCGTCGTCTGTGGTTCAAAACGCCTGTTTTACAATACAAACTAAATAAAATACTAACCTAACCTTTTAAACTACGCAACTAAGGAGTTATGCGTGTTATTTGTAAATAAATAGAGTGAGTAATTCAATAGGAGGTTTATATCAGACCTCTCATAGTTTTGGTTTACATCAAGACAAAGTAATATAAGAGAGGTAGGGCATAGCGCTTTATCGCTCGAACTGTAGCAGCCCGACTGGTGAAATACCTCCACCCTACAGCAGACCGCAGCCAAATAACAATCACTTCTGTGTTGTTGTGTTTCTGCGTGTGAGTAAGGTTTCCAGGGCTCCTGGGGGATGCTGCGTTAGTAGCAGGGGTCAAGCCTTCAAGGTAAGGGCGATTAGTCCAGTAATATAATAATTATGCTGTACTTATCACCCTTAAGCTAGGACCTCATTACCACTTAACATCAGGTGGGATGAGGTCATTCTTGAAGTGCAATAAAAAAAAAATAGTATTAAAAACAAAGACGCGGCCTATGTCTTGCTTATTACTCTAAAATTTCAGAAGAGATTTTAATGAGGTTTTTAAATAAATAGATAAATTTAAATAGTATAGTTAACTAACTGATCCTGCGAACTTCGTACCGCCTTAGCGTAGTTCTGATGCACTAATAACTATTCCGTGGCGAGCTATTTTCAAAAATTAATAAATTAGTGTGATAGAATATGTAACCACGTTCCCGAACAAACGATGCTCTTTTAATATAGTCTATGGCTGTGAATGACGTTGACATTCGTTACGCGCGTTTTTAAAATTTTTCAAAATTAGAATTTATATTTTCAATCATTCTGCGAGATTTTGTTAATATTTTTTTCCGTAAGAACCTTGTACAGAGTATTAGAAAACTACAAAAATAATCAGCCAAATCGGTCAAGCCGTTTTCTGGCGTGACAACGGGAAAGGGTTTCATTTTTAAATAAAAGATAGATAGATATACTTTATTGCACAAAAACTTTACAGAAATAGGTTTTACAGATTAATTATAGTACAATTTAGGAGGTCTTATCGCTAGGAAGCGATCTCTTAAGTTAGAGGAAATAGTAGATGGCGAGAAATGGGTACGGCCGTGCAATTGTTTTTATTTACAGTTTTTATTTTATTAATTTTTATTACATTGTACTAATACCGATATTGTCATTAGTATCAAATATTATTATTTTTTAGTGTTTACTTCGTTTTTTTATTATTATTTTACTTACACAATTTTCACTGTTACCGCACCCATTCTGCCTGACCCAAGGGTTACCTGGCAGACAATGCTCCTAGCATTATGTCCACCTGTTGTACATTTTGGTGCAAAAAAATCTTAAAAAACATATTTGCACTGGCAATAAATAAACACTGATTACTTTTATTAATTAATTAAGGGGCAATAAAAACCGCTTCAGAGATTGCGGTACCAGGAATACATGACATGCCTAGAGGTATAACCGTAATGCCATAGGTCACTATACGCGAACACAGACAGAGGTTGCTCTTGTGTGTGTTAGTATCGAGTTTGTTTACGAGACGAGCCCGCATCCCAGTATCGATTACTTTGTTGTAAACTCAAAAGCAGTCGGATTACATTCGGTACAGTCGGAAGCACAAGCACGTCACAAAATACACATCGGACTTAATACCAGCCTTATATTGTTGTTTAAGAGAGGTACCGCATAGCGATTTATCGCTCAAACTGGGGCAGCCCGACTGGTGAAATACCTCCACCTTACAGAAGACCGCAGCCAAATAACAATCACTTCTGTGTTGTTGTGTTCCTGCGTGTAAGTAAGGTTTTCAGAGCTCTTGGGGTGTGCTACGGTAGTAGCAGGGGTCAAGCCTTACCGGCCGGCTGATAGTGTGAGGGCACCTCAGCTGGCATTACTCCACTGCGAGGCGGGGATGGTCTAGTGGATTAGCCATCCTCGCTCCTCCCCCAAATCATTCCAAGGGGAGAAGAGGAGCTGCTTAATTAGCGGCCATTCCGTCGGTGATGCTGTGGTAGGTCTTCTGTTCCCATGGCATCACCATCAAGGCGACGAGGTCCACCGGGGGGTTTTAGTGGGTATTCTTGCCCGTATAGGGGCAGGGAGTCCCACACACGCCGTCACCTCCCTCAGGTGACGGTACGGTGCGTCATTGCATTTCCCTCCGAAAAAATAAATATAAAAAAAAAGTGGTCAAGCCTTCAAGATAACGGCGACAAGTCCAGTACCAGATTTATTGTGCTGTTCTTTTTGTCCTTAAGCTAAGCCCTCATTAGCACTTAACATCAGGTGGGATGAGGTCAATCTTGAAGTGTCATATAAAAAAAAAACATAGGAATTGAAATCGAACTGCTAGTTTACCAAAGTAAAAACTGTTGACCGTACTTTGATTTATAGACAAACTAGCTGTGCCCGCGACTTCGTTCGCGTGGACTACATCCTTTCATGGTCGGTTTTACCCCTTTCTCCCCTAATATTCGAAACAAAAAGTAGTCTATATTTTAATCCAAGTTTCGAGCTATATTTGTGCCAAATTTCATATCTCTAACTTTAAAAATAAACATTTTTCCATAAAAACTTTCAAAGATGGTATTACCCCCATGCCCCCTTATTTTCTAATAAAAAGTAGCCTATGTCCGTTCTTGAGATTCAACGTATACCTATACAAAATTTCATCAAAATCCGTTCAACCGTTCAGGCGTGAAAGAGTAACAGACTGACAGACAGACAGACAGAGTTACTTTCGCATTTATAATATTAGTATGGACTAGCGGTCCCGACGAACTTCGTTTCACCTTAGAGGATTTACCCGCTTTTCTGTTGAAATTTTTCCTGAATTTTCTTTGCTATAAACCTCACGGAGCTGACCTTTCCAACGAATGCAAAACCGTGGAAATCGGTTCGTGCGTTCTGGAGTTATAGCGTCAGGAAGGAAAACCCTACTTATTTTTATATAGTAGATATGTAGTGTATTAACATGAGTTTCATCTACTTAAACGATTTTTATTTTTTATTGACTGAACACATCAATACCTAATTTACTTATATACTAAACGATACACAAAAATCTATAAAAGGGTTTGATAATCTTTTTCCTTACACTATCTTCGATTTCATCCCTTTGATATCATGTTAAGCCCCTTACACGTTTATGGCATTATATTTATGAAAAGAGTACATTGTCTACGTCCTTCCTACGTCTTTACCTATGGATATTTTCTATTATAAAGCTTCCATTGTTCAAAGTTTTATTGTGACGGCACGAAAATACGTGACCCATTTCTGTTTGTAATATTATTTGACCCAGTAATGCATCTTTCTTCGGCTAGATAACTATTTAAAATTTCTGATGGTGTAATTTTTTCATTGCTTGTCGATTTTCAATGAAATTGTGAAAAAATTTAGATTGTCAACGGAGAAACTGTTATATACCTGTCAAAGCACAAATTGACGTCACAATTTTTATTAATCAACGCATATTCTCTTACGGCTTACTTAATAGTTTCAGCATTTCAAAGCGTAAGATTATTAGCAAATAAATCAATAAGGCTGATGTGTTAAATTCTCTTTTACGGAAAATTATTTGTGAATAGTGTATGATTTGTAAATTGTTTTCTTTCATTCCACCTTGATGATGCTTTGAGCAAATATTATTAATTTTATCTCACTGTAATGCATTTAACACCGATGCGACTTGTTCGTTGAATCGTTTTTCTTGTACACCGTTAGGTACCGCCATCTACCGGGGAGCATCTGAACTGACAACTTAAAAAAACCTGCTATAACGGTACGCACTTCTATAAGAACCTTCCGTGGCGTTTTGTAATAATGTGACACGGAGCCGGTGGATTAATTAAACCCATACCTTGATAATTGGTAATTAACTTGGGTTCTAAGCCAAGATAATTACGAATTACCGACGACACGACTACGACTTACGGTAAATTAATTTAGATTTGTAGGAGGAGTTTTATGTTTGTTTTATTAAAATTCGCATTAACTGTTCTTTACTTTATCCTGTAAACATGAGAAGTCATAATTAAATAATGTATTATTAAGTGGAAATTTGTAGCATTTAGTATTTGTAACTCGATAGTAATTCTTCAACTGAAAAAGAAACGTTATCAAAGAAACAATTTTCGCTCAGCCAAGCCGCGCCATCTCTCGCCGAGCGGCGGCAACTTTTTTTGTCGCCGCAACGGGACTTGCCGCTACTGACACAGTTTTGGCTCAGCTGATTGCGCGCGTGTGCGTGGATCCGGGATGCTCCGTTAGATTTTAGACGCACATACAAACCTGTCGGCGGCCATGTTTGTTTTGCCTTTAGCCAGGTCTTTGACTGCATGCGACTGATGCGTTCCTAACGGTTTGTTAGATAAGTTTTCACTTGCGTTTAGTGCTTGGGTTTTTTTTGGGTGCGCAAAGGAGTGGAGGCCGTGCGGCCTTGTTTTTTTTTATTGATCGTTTAGGGGCGGGCGAAGGCTTTTTGTTATTCGGCCTTGCTCCGTTTCAGGTTTTGGTTTAAGTTTTAATGACTCAATGTAGGAATAGGAATTGAAGTTATAAAGCCATTGGATGGAAAATCGATATTAATAGAGGCTTATTTCTTTTTGAACATAAGTAGCTGGACACTTTTTTTTAAAAGACATTTTAGGGTATGAATATAGGTATTCTGATCTATTAAAATATGGCAAAACTTATATACCTATATTATCTCTGGTCTGGGTGTTGTGGTACCGTCGTTGATTCTGATTCTGCAACACAAGTGCTTTAGCTACTTACCACAGAATCAGAACAATGTATGTACCTAGTGTCCAATATTTACATTAATTTAGTTTTTTTTATGTTTAGTGCTCATTTCAAGGCTCGATTAGGTCTACAGTAGGTGTTTCGAGTGACAAGTTTTTAGACACGCAGAGAATTTGAATGCGGTCTACTTTATAAATCTATTTTACATCCACTATGAACATTATAAAAAGATTCAACTCCAAATTTGTGCACCAAATTTCATTATATTCCGCCTAGGATGTATGCGTATACTTTATCGCGTCTCTAACAAATGTCAAAATCGATGCGTCATCTCCTGATTGGCTGAAAATACGAATGCGGTGTGCTATCAGCCAATCAACGGTATCGAAACTTTTGACGTCTCATGTGAGAAGTTTGACGTATTGCGCATAAGGATGCGATGATAACGATGATGTAGGTTATGACGAATTTCTCGCATGATATGATATTGGATACTTTTTACTAGCTGATAGCACATCGTACTTATTTTCAGCCAATCAGCAGCTTATGTTTATCGATTTAGTCATATGTTAAGAGCGCTACATAGATTACTGCAGTGGGGCATCCTAAGCTGCATTGATTACGTCAACGTTTTACGGAGGAAGAGAGGGAGTCGATTGAATCCTATTTTTTGTTTCACGGGAGTAGGAGGGAGTTATCGGTCTTAGGTTAGATCACAAATTTATGCAATGTTAAGAAATATCATAATAAAAATAATTTTACGTAATAGATGAATGACCATATAGCAGAAATAAACTTATGCTTCTCCAATATTTTATGATTCGTAATGTATCAAAAATTTTCGTTTCGTTTTTCAACCGACTACGTGTCGTTAATAGTATTCCATAATTTACTTTAGCTGTCATCAGATAGATAGATAGATATATTTTAATGCACAAAAACTTTACAGAAATAGGTTTTACAGATTGATTATAGTACAATTTAGGCGGTCTTATCGCTAGAAAGCGATCTCTTCCAGACAACCTTAAGGTAGAGGAAATAGTAGATGGCGAGAAATGGGTACGGCCGTCAGTCCGTCTGTCGTTTTTAGCGTACGCCCCGTATAATAAATTACTATTCGTAACTAGAATGGATCCTGAATCAAATGTTGAAACCGGGCATTGGTCAAAAAAGTGAGTTAGTAGTCCCTTTCAATAAAAATATTTTTTTGGTAGGCGTTTCGTACGAATGTATTTTAAACGCGTGCGAATCGTCTCCTTTAGGAACTAAAAACGCATACTACTAGTTTTTATTATACGTAGAATTAATTTCGTGCCAATCGACTACTAACCCAAAAGAAGTTGCCATCAAACCTATGTAAATAAAAAGTAAAGATAAGAAAAAAATTCGACTCGAAATTCAAACAATGTGAAAAATCAAACAAAACCAATAAAAAAATAAGGACACATCCTGTTTAATAAAAAAAAAGTGTTAACAAAACTCCATTAAACATTGAAAGCTTCGAAAAAGCACCTTTCGAATGTTGTATTTGTAAACACTTTCGTACATTTTGAAAGTTAAATACCGGCGCTTTCACAACTCGGCGAGGCCCTAACTTTTGAGTCAGTCTTGTATTATATGCTTCCTAATCTATACATATAAATAAAACTGGAGTGTCTGTTTGTAATATTCGAATAACCGGTTTTTACTACATGCGTATGAATATTAACCGTATATTTTACGGTTATATACAATTTTTCTGTTTCAACTCGTAATTTGTCTGTTTGTTCCGGCTAATCTCATAAACGGTTGGGCCGATTTTGACGGGATTTTTACTGGTTTTTGATGTAATAAGGAGTAACTTAGGCTAATTGTATTTTAGGAAAAAAAAATATTAAAAAATAATTGCAATCCTGTAGTCCACGCAAACGAAGTCGCGGGCACAGCTAGTAATATTATAAACGCGAAAGCTTGTTAACATGTTTGAATGTCTGTATGTATGTTTGTTACTCTTTAACACAAAAACTACTGGACCGATTTGGATGATATTTGGCAGCAAGGGTGATGGGATAATAGTTTGACATATAGGACACTTTTTATCTCGAAATGATAATAATAATAAAATGATAATTATAAATATATAATAAGATACACATTATATACTGATTCTCGCTCATCTTATATTCTTATACTAGCTGTGCCCGCGACTTCGTTCGCGTGGACTACATCTTTTCATGGTCGGTTTTACCCCTATCTCCCCTAATATTCGAAACAAAAAGTAATCTATATTTTAATAGAGCTATATTTGTGCCAATAAACATTTTCCCATATAAACTTTCAAAGGTGGCATTACCCCCCCCCCCTCTTACTTTCTAACAAAAAGTAGCCTATGTCCGTTCTTGAGGTTCAAAGTATACCTATGCCAAATTTCATCAAAATCGGTTGAGAGGTTTAAGCGGGAAAGCGTAACAGACAGACAGAGTTACTTTCGCATTTATAATATTAGTATATCTATTCTTATATTCGTTGCAGCATGATTTTATATGACTTAAAACCGCCCCCAGTAAATGGCCTATCCAACACATAAATATTTTTCAATTCGAACCAGTAGTTTCACAGTCTTTATTTTATTTTATTTAATTAACTGCAAATTGGCTGAAATGACTGTTGTTTGTATTTGCTGTACGTTGTAATGTTTTGTTTTTTTATTTTATTTAATTTTTTTTCGTGATTATTTAATTGTATATTGTTTTTGCCTATTTTTACCAGTGTATGTGTTTGTAGTTTATAATGTCATTTATATATTTTATAGCGCCACTCGATTGCGTGGGGAACTAGCAAGAGCCGGGGCATTTGCTAATTCTCCAAGCAAGGGGTTCCACCAGAATACCAGCGCTGCTGCGGCGTTAAAATGTCGCAGCGGCATTTGCTGAGGTGGAACCCAAATTGACCTCACAAGATATTTTATAATGATATTTATCTGTTGAATTGTCTTGTGTTGTGTTTGTATGTATATTATGTGATGTCAATAAATTTATTTTCTTTCTTTCCTTCTTTCTTCTAGTTACTAAGATAAGACTTTCAAACAAACTTGAAGAGATTCATAAACGAGTATATATTTATATATGTAGGTATGCCTTAAAATTAAAGATCAGCTGTTCATAATTATAAAACATGTTTCTTTTATTTTCCAGGTAAGATCCGGCTTCAATCAACGCCTAAACGATGGAGTGACAACCAACCTATGGATGTAGTATATTTTATTTCATTAATACACTTTTTTGTTATTTATTTCTGTTTTTTTTTTCAACATTTTTCATAGAAACAACGACGTATTTAGCCATGCAAGCAATATAAATCACCAAATATCAATTTTGGTGAAGGCATATCATTTTGTTGAAAAAGTAAAAATGGCGAATTTAATGCCTTCACTACTAGCCAATCCCACAGATTTGAACCGAAAATACATTTTTTACAGAAAAATTTATAGAGAATATAACGGAAAATACTTCAAGGAAATATTTTCAAATAAATATATACAGCATAATATCTAACTGACTTACTTTTTTAAGAATACACAACATTTTTAATATTTTTTTTTCTTTTTTTAATTATCTTTTGAGTAGTTTTCTTTGGCTACGGTCAATAGTATTAGCAGCTACATGTTATAGTTACTTGCAACGTTTTTCTATTTTGATAAGTACGTAATAAGTTTTTAAGCTCAATTTTATGGATGATGCTGGCTGTACAACAAAGATGGCGTCTGACTAGTCAGCTGAGCTACTTTTAAATACCTGTCAAAATACGATTCCTTCTAATGCCTGCTCCACACTACTCGCAAAGTTACTCGGCGAAGTTCGCCCGAGGCGAGGCAAAGTTTGACGCGGCGAGCACGAGGCAAGCCGAAGTGCCTCTACACTATCGTATTCGTCTAACTTCGTTCAACTTCGCGAGTAGTATGGAGGAGGCAATAGATTTAAAAGAAAGTCGTGTTAGTTACACTATTTATAACGAAAGAAAGGCAGAACAGACTTGGCTGAAAATTGGTGGGCAGATAGTATAGAACCAGGAGAAGGACATATTTTTTTTATTAATTTCTTTTTGCTTTTTTTTAGTCATTTATTGCCTCTAAGACGAAACAAAGTTCTTGAAGATAAAACACATTATACTCCACGTTGACCCATCTAAACTCAGGCGGCAAATGAATTGAGCGGTTTATACTAAAATTTTGTTTTGCATAACTTATTAAAACGTAGTCGACTTCGCCATTGATGAAACAAAGAATTGATCGCGTGGTTATAATAGGAATCTTATTTCAAGCGATCTAATAGACTAGGAGATAGTGTACGTTGATATCTATACTTATACATAAAAGTACCTGTTTGTAATATTAAAATAACCGCTTTTAACTACATGCAAATGAATATATATACGGTATATATAACAAAATAACATTTTTGAAAATTCCTGTCTGTCTGTTGCGGCTAATGCTGGACCGATTTTGTCAGGACTTTTACTAGTGGGTAGCTGATATAATAAAGAGTAACTTAAGCTACTTTTATTAAAAAAATAATAATTTAACTTTATAAAATAAATTGAAAGCCTGTAGTCCACGCGAACGCATTCGCGGGCTTAGCTGGTTGAGTAATACAAATGAAGAGTATAGGAAAAAAACAAGGAAAGTCACAATTTTTTTAAGTGATGTAAAAACCGAGTAATGCAATATGTTCGACGTGACTGTACTTGAATAAAGATGTATTTAACTTTGACTTATACCTGAAATAATGCAAACGAAGACGGGGTAAGATCCAGTTTAAATCTATAGGTAGCTGCATTTGTTTTATAAAGAGCCTCTTCATAAGTATTACTAAAGTAATCTATATGAATAAAAAAGATTTGACTTTGACTTTCACTTTGACTAAAAATAAAGTAATAAGCTCTCACGACCTTACTGAGTCAAGCCCTTGGACTAGCTAAGTTTTGTTTGCTCTAAAACATATTTATAGCTTGCATTTATTAAAACACGTGAATGCATTATAATTTGCACAATCGAATCATTTCTATGTATCGAATTACTCAGATCACATATCGATTTATCAGTAAAATTAGCGATACAAGTCATAATTAACATTAAATTATTGTAAACTAGCTTGCCGCCCGCGGCTTCGCCCACTCTTACCATAGGTACAGTTGATGTAATAGTATTTATTTGTATATTTACTTTAAAAATTAAATAGAAATAAAATATATATTAAAATAGGTACAAAAAAGTGACAGCAGCATCAGTTAGACACTTGAAGTATTCCCATTGTATTTTTACTTGAAGAAAAAAAAATATCTAATGTTGAATAGATAATGGTACGTAACCCTTCGTACGACTTATCTTTAATTTTAACTAGCGACCCGCCCCGGCTTCGCACGGATGTAATGTAAATACTTAGAAATATTGGCTTTTCTATTCTTTATTACACATTAAAACCTTCCTCTGGAATCACTCTATCTATCAAAAAAAACCGCATCAAAATCCGTTGCGTAGTTTTAAAGATTTAAGCGTACAAAGGGATATAGGAACAGAAAAAGCGACTTTGTTTTATACTATGTAGAGAAGATTTAAAAACCGGCCAAGTGCGAGCGGGCCTCACTAAGGGTACTGACTGAGTAGCGACCATACCAATTCGTTGGAGACACGTCAAATGCGACGAATGTACCCTATCGGCCATTGACCGATATATGTTATCAGCTCGCTATCAGTTGCTATCAGTCGAAATTGGGTTACTGTGCTTGTACGAATACAGACTACGTAACTACTAGGAACATTTAGCACTGAAACACGCTCTAAATTAATGGAGTATGTAAGCTGGGATTTTTTTTACAATTAACTCAGGTACACCAACTTAACTCTAACGGAATAGAATAGAATAGAAAAAACTCTTTATGAATCGTCAAATTAAGTAAACTACTACAACGTTACGTTACGTTTAAGAGAGGTGGGGCATAGCGATTTATTGCTCGAACTGGAGCAGCCCGACTGGTGAAACACCTCCACCTTACAGAAGACCGCAGCCAAATGACAATCACTTCTGTGTTGTTGTGTTCCTGCGTGTGAGTAAGGTTTCCAGAGCTCCTGGGGGGTGCTACATTAGTAGCAGGGGTCAAGCCTTCAAGGTAAGGGCGACAAGTCCAGTAACAGATTTATTATGCTGTACTTGTCGCCCTTAAGCTAGGACCTCATTACCACTTAACATCAGGTGGGATGAGGTCAATCTTAAAGTGCAATATAAAAAAAACGTAGGAATGATTTATTTCTGCAAATAGATTTGCAATAAATGATTTTTCTCGTCATTTTTCAATGGTACATAATATCTAAACTAATTATATAAAGATTAGTAAAGTGTATCTTTGTTTAAATGTGCTAATAGTAGGTAGTACCTACTATTACCTACTAGGTACTAGTTTGAATTGGAAAACTATGTTTGTGTTGTATGGTCCATTTATCGAGGAAGGCTTTAGGATATATGACATCATCCTGCGACCGATAGGTGCGAAGAATTAGAGAAAAATGTGGAGATAATGAAAAATTAATTAAATTAATAATAAACTAACGTATACCATAAAAGCAGGGCTTTGTGTCGTCCTAATGTAGTGCGTAAGGTCCCGGGTTCGATTCCCGGTCAGGTCAATTTGGAAAACGAACTTTTCTCAAATGACTTGGGTCTGGGTGTGCTGGGATGACGCCCCCAGTAAGTATCCGTCTTTTGGTACTCATAGTACAAGGGAAAACCTTAGTTTGAGACCAGGTGATTGGTGTGATTGTCTGGCGCATTCGTTCATTCATTCATTCAATGTTGTGGTAATTTCTTAAATGCGTACGCATTTTTACAACATTAAAAGAAACTTTTTAAGCACTACCCTACCCTACTTACCCCTACTTAAAGAGGTCTGCCCCATCTCTAAGGTTCCGGGTTTGATCCCCGGTTGAGTTAAAACGGGAAACGAACTTTTCTATATAGTCTCAGATGTAGGTGTTATTGTATTGTCGTTGTTTCTGACTTCTATAACACAAGTGTTTAAGCTACTTACCATAGAATCAGAGCTATGTATGTGATGATCTCCAATATTTATTTATTTATTTAATATTAAAGAGGTAACGTGGCCAGCATTCTGGACACCCTAAGTGCTGGACAAAATTCTGTAAATATTCTTTGCATTTTCCTATTTTTAACGGACAATTTGACAGCTGGCAAAGCTATAATAGCCCACATTTTATTATCTTTTTTTTGATAACTCATCCGTTACAGACCGTTTTCACGGCCTAAACATATTTACGTTACTATAAGTAAACCCTTTTATGTAGGTACATGTTTTCTCATAAAAAATTTCATAATGTTTTATAGCAGGACGGTTAGGTCTTGTTTTTTATTTATTTGTTTATGTCGAAAATATTTTTTGCGTACAGTGAGCTATTTTATAAATGATACTTCATTCATTTTCGATTTTTATATTTTTAAACCGCTTTACGCCGCACTAGCGATCTTTAAAATATTCATTCATTGGTGATTTTCCGGACCGTGATTCTTTAAACTGTGAACCGATTTCAATTGAAGTATTAGGAATGGAACTACTTAAGTATTTGACTTGAGTGTACTCGTTTTCTTTCTAACATAAGAAGGTCGATTCAATTCTCTTGTAAAGGAATTTTTAAATTTCTCCGTATTTGTTACTGATTTTGTTATTCACGATGGTAGAGAATCTCTACAATAATTTTGTATACTAGATTTTGCCCGTTTGTTTACGTTATTTTAAGGTAAAAAGTATCAAAATGTATTATATATTTCATTTTTGTGTATTGAACAGAATATTGTTTTAAGCATTCTTAATGAATAGTTGAAATTAAATGAATTTCGTTGGTCCTTTAGAAGCGCCGGAACAAACTCATCAGATATCCTCTTTTTAAATAAATTATCAACATAGCATATGAATTGGGATATAGAATAATAAAAACATTTAAAGCGGTAGCTTTAATCAAATCTTTTTATTTATATAGATTACATGAGTAACAGTTATGAATCGTCTCTGTACAAAGCAAATGAAGCTACCTCCGGTTCGGAACCTATAACTACCGAGAAGATACCGGCAAGAAACTCAGTAGTTTTTTTATGTATAAAAAGCTAAATTTATTAATAATTTTGCACCAAGACATGCGGTTAGCTTGTCAGTAGTAAATAAAAGTATATAAACTAATAAGTACGCTCTTAACAAATGTCAAAATAGATGCGTCAACTGCTGATTGGCCCAATCAATGGTAAATAAATAATGATAAATTTGACGTATTGCGCATGCTAAGCCTGACAGTGTATGATAGTAATGTAATTAATAAAGTAAGTAGATGAAATTAAAAGAGGAACTTGATATAGTGAATTGTTTTGTATGGTTTTTAAGTAATTTATACTAGGCTTAGTATAAATTACTTAAAACCCATACAGAATATCTCAATAAATTGTTTTCGACTAATATCTTACTACTTTAGTAAATGTGGTCACCATATGGCAAATGGGTTGCCAATGTAGTTAATAAATATTTTGGGCTTACTATCATGGTGTGATGTGGGTACAGGTTAATCGAATATTTTACGATTCGTAATGTGTCGAAAATGACTATTGGTTTATTTACGAGGCGTTAATTCTAATTTCAAATTTACTTTCCATAATATCAGCTGCCATCAGTCGTTTGTCGGTTGTTTTTAGCTTACGACTCGTGTAATTTATTACTATCCGTATTCAGAACGGACCGTAGTTTTCAAATATTGAACCCGGGCATTATAAAACATTGAAAAACAGTTCGAGCGATCTGCCAACCGTCTCTGCAAAAACCGTAGAGTCAAGCTTTCACTTTTTCGGTAATCGTACGCCATTTTGGAATGCATCTGGGGACTGTATGCCTACTCCAAAAACGAAACAAATTAACGAAAGGTTTAGTTTTTGAAGATTCAAAAGTTCGGTTTTATTATTTTCAAAAATAACAATTTGTTTTACGAAAACGCTTAGTTCACAATCAAAGAGGATTGGTTGCGATTATGAGAATTAAAAATTGCTATCCGTCATCGGATCTGACGTATTTCGTTTTTGGTAGACCCTCAGACATTTTTACGTCTAAGTACCAATATCACCAAACTGCATTTAAAAAAAAAATTAAAACCACTTTAAATATTAGAAACAGAAAATTTTTATCTCCCCTTGCGGTGCGGGAATCGAACCCACGACCTTCACGTATCGCGCGTGCTGCTCTTACCAGGTAGGCGTTTAGTACTATAAAAATAATAAAATCGATTAAAACCACTTTTTGCATTTAAAACCTTATTTCTAGGGACATACGTCGATCCTGATTCGGAAAAAAAGTGTTAGGTCTTTGTCTAACTGTGTATTATTTAGAAGACTTTTTTTTCAATGAATAGATTTTCCATTTAGTAACATACAATGGACTACTTACCGATTGAGTCTGGAAATTGTATCAGAATTAAAAATGAATATTTAATTTCATAAATAAAACTGTTTTACACTGTATAATAATTGGACCCTCTGCTACAAGTGTCAATGGAACAGAATTTTAAAATTGCAAATACTTTTTGGTACTGGCAACACTTTTTTTCAATTTGCAAAGTGATTTAACCCTTCCGCGGGTCAGCTATGGACTTTACATGTCCGGCCGTCTGACGTTTAGGGTGTGACCAAAAGGGGGGAATGCTTTTTGAGACTTTTTTTTGTCGAAATCCCTGGCCTTGCTGGGTTCGGGGTTTGGATGAAAAAAATAATTGAGGTTTTTTTTTTAAATCTTTATTCTGTTAAAAATTGTGGAGTGAATTACTAGTGGCAATGAAAATAATTTTAATAGAGAGTATTTCATGGTTTTAGTGACGTATTTAGGCACGTTTGTCATCATTAGTCGTAAAACAGTACTTTCATAAAAAAATCAAAATATTATAATAAAATAATATACATGGTTTGTGTGGAATAACCATTTTCGTACCCATTATGTACACGAAAAAAATAGTTTTTCTTATCTTATTTTCTATGAGTTTGAAATGCCATTTATTTCTATTATACTATTGTTATTATACATGTTAGACAGGACTATACCCTACTCAAAGCGTAGGGTGGTCACTATAATGAGTACAAAGGGGTTAATTTTGCAGCAGGCCCCCTCTGAAGGGTTGATTATGAAAGACAAGCCAAATTATGAAAAGTAGGTCAAAATAATCGATAAAAACTAATTTAAAAAAAATGTGTGCCCTTTTTACATTATCGTGTGGTTGAATTTTTTGGATCATTCACTAAAAGAAAGCCCTTAAAAAAAGTACTAGAAAAAAGTTTTCTGTAACCTGGCGTAAATGCCATTACACAGGTTTTATTTTTAATAAAAAAAAATGTGCTCATAATATTTTAAAAAGGGAAACCTAATGTGACATTCTTTGACTAAGTATTTTTTTTTAAATAAATACGAAGCATATAATATGTAAGATTTTTTTTAATAGATTTTTGTAAGATTTCTGAGCGTTTTTTTAAAATAAATATTCATCGTGGAACACACATCATAATTTCATAACCTTAGTATGTTGTTTGTTTTTAAGTAACTGTCACTCTACGACAGTAATTTGACGTTAAAATATCACCTCTAATATACTCGAACTGTGAGCCTGTTTAATTTAGCTGTTTAAAATAAATAAAAAGGTTTTTTAAACGGTCAATGATGGATGTCTGCTTTTAAACGACCTATTTTTATATCTTTTGGGATGTTGATTTTATTATTGTTGATGAAAACGAATACGCTACAGTGTAATAATTTTACTATGGCGTAAACTTTCGTATCTTGATTTTATTTTTTCTCAGGTAAGTTTTTTATTTATTTAGGTTCAAAAAATACGAAATCCCGTTGTTTGGTTTCAAACTTATATTGTTTTATTACAATGAACTCTTTTGTTTTAAATGCTTTAATTTTAAAATAAATACTTATTCAGACAAAAAATACATAAAAAATTTTTCTTCAAAAAATAATTTGCAAAAAAGTGCGAATGCGAAATTGCAATTTACATTCCAAATTCAAAAGTTCGCCAATCACAACGTGTCGATTCGGCTAGAACAACTCTAAACGAGCGGTACCTTCACAGGCCTTGCTTCCAAACCGCGTTGCGCCTACAAAATTCAGTTTGTGCCGCAGAACGCAAGCGCACGGGCGGGCGCCGCGACCAACTTTTGAATTTGGAAGCTTCGCATTCGCGAATTTCGAATTCCGAACACCTGGACTGTCAAAATTGTGAATTTAATTTTTTTACGCCCAACCCCAAACTGCCAGTGTGATTATTTATTTTTTCGGTGACGACTTGTGACTCTTTGGATTTGTAACAAATGCTTTGCAGTGGACGTGAGTAGTTTTATATATAAGCGGTTTTGAGATTGTTCGCCCGTCGTACTTTGCTCGCCGGTTGCAAAACTATTACGAGCTAATTTTTTTAATTAACCTCTTTCGTTGCTAATGTATTATTTTTTCGCAAAAAAATATGCGAGTTGTTTGGTTTTGACTGCATTATGTTATTTTTTGGTGATTACCAACGAAAACGAAACACTTTTTTTTTTTAGAAAATTAGTGATAATTAAAAAAAAATAGGTTTTTTTATGATTTCATACTTGAAAACGCCCGTATTAAACGGACCCGTATAGTAATTATCTATCACGAAACTCGCAGTTCATCAAGGTCTCAGTTGCATGAGATTTAGCGTTGCACTGTGCGAGGAGGACGGAGAATACGCGCCTTGCGCAAGAGCGGGACAGAGGATGTTGGGAAACCGTTTGGAAATATGATTTTTCTCTTTCGGGTGTCGAAGGGCACTTTTTTATTGTTTCTTGTTTTCATGACGTTATCTGTGGTTTTTTTGTTTGAACAGTTACTAGGTCGGTGTCGAGTGGATTAATTTGTTATAATTTTGTAGATATTTTTGTTTACTTTTTTCTATGAGGAAAAATTCTTAAAAAACTGGTTTGCAGAAGGGTTATTCCGTAATTGATTTATCATAGTTTCTTTTGTAGAAAATTTTTTTTTTGCCATGCTTTTTAAATATTTTATTGAAATTGAACCTTTTAACTACATACACGGCACATTCACAGACTTTTTTTGTATGTTTTTTTATCCTGATATTTTTTTGTTGACTGTTCAACAAAAAAGAAATATCAGGATAAAAATCTTTTTTTTTTAATATTAACCTATGTCAAGATTTAAAAAAATAAATAATAAAACTACTTGGTTCGCAAATTTCGACAACCGTTATAAACGTTATTTAAATGGCTACGTGTTAAATCCCAGGAAGATTTAATAGCCGTTTTTAATTGAGATGAAGAACAAAAGACTCGAATTCGCTATATTAATGAGCAATTATAAATATGAGGGTTCGTTTGTCCGTCCTTGCATCACGCAAAGCCTGCATGCGTGGGTATGAATGCATCTATGCGTGTATTTGAACCTACGTAAAGAGGCAACTTAAGCATCAAAGTTAAGCAATGATTCCGTGGGCTGATATCAGGATTGGTGACCGTAACTAACATGGAACTGAGATTAAGAGGACTAGCAGAATCAAAGTTAATTGAAGCTGGTTTTGTTCGAGTTTAAGATGGGTGCCCTCTAAAAGTTAAGGAAAAGTTAAGCAAGGAAAGTTAAATATAGTTTAAGGATGCATTATCTATTGATGTATGGTAGAAAGTAAAAGTGTAAAGTAGATAATGTTAGCCATTACTTATATCTGAAATATATGATGGGTGATCGATTTAAATGTTATATAAAAGCGTAAGTTTGTATGTCTTTTGGTCTTTCACACAAAAAATACCAAAAAATTTTGGATTGAATTCGTAAAATAAATTGATAAGCTACTGGGCTAATTTCAATGATTATTTTTATCGATATAACTCGAAGGAATGGGTAACGTACATAAAATTATCCTACATGGAAATTTAGGACTTCATTCATAACACTTTTTGGCATTGATACCATCCAACAGTTTTAAGGCCACAAATTAAATGTCATTGAAAAAAGGTTAAGTTTCCCGCGCAAATAGCTGTCAACGTCAATCGTTACGTTATTTTTTTTTACATTCGCGTACCATAGACATTTTCGCCACAGACCTCAGTTAAAAATAAAGCAATAAATCTCTCTGCTGGTACCGCCGATACATCCGGGTAGCATTTAGCATATCTCTTATAATGGTTAATAATAATTATGGCCGATCGCGCTCTCGCGCTTTCACATGATATTTTGGCAGTTCTTACTTTCACTCGGAGGCTGGGTCTAAGTTAAGAGCTGAGAACGGGCACTGCCGTTTATTTAAAATAAAAAAAATAGTATTTTTTTTAATGGACTCTAATCCGAGGTTAAAACAACGCAGTGATTCCGCCAATGTCATGTGTTTAGAGAGACACGTCAAAAATTAGACTGCGCGGTGGGTAAAGTAAAGTAACAGTTCATTGTGTGAATGAGGTCTAGATGAGGGTACCATAGTTAATTTTTATTTCAAGATAAAGTAAAGTTAAAGACAGGCTCTTTGTGTGATTGTGGTCTAGATGACGTTAGCTCATATCATTTTTTTTTCAACTGTCAGAAGTATTCAATTTCCCTTTACGATGTTCTTTCTTAAAAAATCTTTTCACTGTCTTTTCTTCTTCTGTAGTATAATTATTATGTAAATACATTTATTTTTAGGATATTAAATTGTAATCATCGACTCTCTTTCTCTTCTTACACTAATGTTGTGTTGTCTATGTTTAACATATACTGTTTTACGTGATGTGACAGAATTAAGATCTCATTTAACAAAATAGCGCTCACCACCGCGAAGTTAACGTAAAATATTGAATATTATCCTTTGCCAATATCTCGGGACTACAGAGTCCCGGACTTTTGGGAGACGTGAATGGGGCCGAAGCCTTTTTTTTAATATTGCACTTTCTGACTACCTCATCCCCCCTGATGTTAAGTGGTAATGAGGTCCCAGCTTAAAGGCGACATAGCATAATACCGCTGTTACTAGACTTCAGCATCCAAATTTGAGCTACCCGCTCCCGCTTCCGCTCTCCGCTACCGCTTATGCCTCATCCATTCCGCCGAAAAGCGTCCGCCAGCGTGCGCCTGCGACGTAACATTGCGCAACTCTGTCGCGGCTGAATGTTGATCAACGGGGCTCTTTCGCTCACACACACACACACACACACAACCCGCTTTATTTGCTCAGTGCGTGCCGTTACGGGTCTTAAGCGAGGTTTTTCCAATGCGCTGAAGACAGAATGATACCTCGGTAAATTAACAGTGATTATATTTAGTCTTTTGTTTTTTTTTATATTGCACTTCGAGATTGACCTCATCCCACCTGATGTTAAGTTGTAATGAGGTCCTAGCTCAAGGGCGACAAGTATAATAAAGCTGTTACTGGACTTGTCGCCCTTATCTCTAAGGCTTGGCCTGTTACTAATATAGCACGCCCCAGGAGCTCTGGAAACCTTACTCACACGCAGGAACACAACAACACCGAAGTGATTGTTATTTGGCTGTGGTCTTATGTATGGTGGAGGTATTTCACCAGTCGGGCTGCTCCAGTTCGAAAAATCTCGTCATCGCGATTTGATTTGTGACAGCGACATCTATTATCACAAAAATTAACTAATCTGACGTAAACTTTAAAACACACCATAATAGAAGGTTTGCACAGATTTACGTAGTTCGATGTGCTACGTCTACAGTGTCTAACATGACAATTGCGAAAATAAAATCGCCTATTTACGAGTAATACTGAACCAAGTCGGTTACCGCATTCTCCGCTCTATAATTTGCTTACAAAAGATCGCCTTAGCATTCGCTTAGCATAATCTTGCTGTGTTTGCTATCATTCCGCCGAAGATAGAGTGAAAGCAAGAGATTTTTTTAAATTTGGAAATCATAATATATTATTACTATTAATCACAAAGACATTATGAGTTCAAATCAAAACTCGCGCTTGCGAGTTGTACCATAGATAAGAAAATCGAGAAAAAATGGTAGAAAAATCACGTTTGTTATTTGGAACCCCTCCATTTAGAGATTTTAGGCTGTTAACAGACAGACGGGCGGACAGACAGCGAAATCTGGTTCCCGTTTCTTTTGTACCAATCACGGCTTAAAATCTAAAACTACCGAAGATTCCGGTGACAAAGTCGGTAATTGTCATTTACAAAGTAATAAGTAAAAATTTCTATAGGAAGACATCGTCAGATCTTTGTTTATTTAATTATCATGGCATTAACGTTAGGATATATGCTTTCAGTCATTCAGAGTTATCAAAATCGGTTCATTATGAATGAAGTTCTCTGCGAACACAAGAATATCTTTTAAGAAAAAAATCGATATTTCACTTACTGACTAACTGAATATAACGGAACATATACACTTGAAAGGGTATAGAAATGGCGAATTCCGTTTCGCCTTAGATGATTTTTCCGCTTTTCTGTAGAAATTGTTGCTGAATTTTCTTTGCTATAAACCTCACGGAGCCCGAGACCTTTCCAACGAATGGAAAACCGTGGAAATCGGTTCGTGCGTTCTGCAGTCATAGCCTCAGTAAGGAAAAGATATCTGTCATTTATACGTCAATTACATAGCTGTCATTTGCGTTTTGTAATTCCAAGTCTGATTTTTTTTGTTATATCACACGGGAATGCTATCGAACGGGATAAAAGTATCCTATGTCCTTCTCCTGGCTCTAAACTACCTCCCTGCCAACTTTCAGCTAAATCGGTTCAGCCGTTCTGGAGTTATAAGCGGTGTAACTAACACGACTTTCTTTTATATATATAGATTAACTGATTAATATAACCATTTGTTCCCACCTATTTCAATCTGGCAAAACAAAATACGATTTTTGAGAAGCTACTACATTTTTAATGCCATATCTCGCCTTCTTTGGTTGAAATTTCATACCGGCCCGACCTTGGAGTAAGGTCACAAATGAAATCGAATTTGTAATCCACCCAGTTTCTTAAATTTACACTGTAACTCAATTAATTCATTGCCGAACAACAATAGTTTAAGTGCGCCAGTATTTGTGCAGTTAAAAGCAAAACAAACCATACTTTCAAAGAAAGAAAGAATATAAACTCAAACTTAAATATTTCTTTATTCAAGTAGGTTACATGTAACACTTTTGAATCGTCATTGAATACAATGCAAAGTGATTCTACTGCCGGTTCGGAACCTATATCTACCGAGAAGACACCGGTAAGAAACTCAGCAGATAAGTTACAGTAGCAGTATCTAACTTATAGCTATGTGTAGAACAATTTGGACCAAGTCATTATAGTTTTATTTTGATGAGTGAATAAATTTTGTCGACCTCCGTAGCCGAGAGGAGAGTGGGCCTGATTTGGGAAAGCGCCATCTCTGTGGTCCCGGGTTCGATCCCCGGTCGGGTCAATATGGGAAATGTTTCTATATTTTCTCGGATCTAAGTGTTTTGGTACCGTCGTTGTTTCTGATTTATTTAACACAAGGGCTTAAACTACTTACCACAGAATCAGCAATGTATGTGATGTTGTCCAATATTTATTTATTTACTAGCTGTGCCTGCGACTTCGTTCGCGTGGACATCCTTTCATGGTCAGTTTTACCCCTATTTCCCCTTATATTTGAAACAAAAGTAGTCCATATTTAAATCCAAGTTCCGAGCTATATTTGTACCAAATTTCATATCACTAACTTTAAATAGAGAGAAAGAGGCAGGGCACAGCGATTTATCGCTCGAACTGGAGCAGCCCGACTGGTGAAATACCTCCACTTTACTGAAGACCGCAGCCAAATAACAATCACTTATGTGTTGTTGTGTTCCTGCATATGAGTAAGGTTTCCAGAGCTCCTGGTGGGTGCTACATTAGTAACAGGGGTCAAGCCTTCAAGGTAAGGGCGACAAGTCCAGTAACAGATTTATGATGCTGTACTTGTCACCCTTAAGCTAGGACCTCATTACCACTTAACATCAGGTGGGATGAGGTCAATATTGAAGTGCAGTTTAAAAAAAAAAATCGCGTATCGCGCACTCATTTGTCAACGCGTAACTAAAATCGTCATATTTTAGACAATTCTCACAAAATCTTTATAAAATGTAGCCTATGTGTTATTCTGATGTATGAGCTGTTTTATTGTAAAGTTTCATTAAAATCCATCCAGTAGTTTTTGTAGTAACAAGTATCAATCTGTAACATACACACAAACTTCTCATTTATAATATTAGTAGTGATTTATTTTTCACTAGCGACCTGCCCCGGTTTCGCACGGATGTAATGTAAATACTTAAAAATATATGCTTTTCTATTCTTTATTGCAAGTAAAAACCTTCCTCTTGAATCACTCTATCTATTAAAAAAAACCGCATCAAAATCCGTTGCGTAGTTTTAAAGATTTAAGCGTACAAAGGGATATAGGGACAGAAAAAGCGACTTTATTTTATACTATGTAGTGATTAGTATAGGATACCTTTTATCCTTTTATAATGCGAACGAACTCGAAGACAATAGCTAGTGTAGGCTTCATACCAAATGAATGTTATGAACTGTTTTTGACAATGATTCGTATGATAAAGAAAACGTTAACATAAAAACTAGGCCAGTGTCCGATTATAAAATTGTAGTCTCTTACACGATAAGAGAGTTTTTGTTACATTTCTAGATTGTCTTTGGTTTTGTAAACAAAATGTAAGGTATATTATCATTCGATTATTAGTTGACGTGATCTTATCCTAAAACATAATGAATTATGAGATTAGGAATAGTATCGGTCAATATATATCCATCTGATGATAAAGTATGTTGTTTAAGCATTTTAGTTGGAGTCTAAAGTCAACGGTAGAACAACAGTAAAAACATATATAGACACCAAAACTCAAATGTAAAAACTTTACTATAACAGACAACGAAAACACACAACCACCAACATGTATATATTTATATATAAACTAGCGGTCCCGGCGAACTTTGTTTCGCCTTAGAGGATTTTCGCGCTTTTCTGTTGAATTTTTTCCTGAATTTTCTTTTCTATAAACCTCACGGAGCCCGAGACCTTTCCAACGAATGCAAAACCGTGGAAATTGGTTTATGCGTTCTGGAGTTATAGCGTGAGGGAGGAAAACCCGACATATTTTTATATAGTAGATAAATAAATATATAAATGCGCCAGACAACCACACCAATCACCTGGTCTCAAACTAAGGTTTTCCTTTGTATTATGAGTACCAGACGACGGAAACCTACTGGGGGCGTCAACCCAGCACACGCAGACCCAAGTCAATTTAGAAAAGTTCGTTTTCCATATTGACCTGACCGGGAATCGAACCCGAGACCTTTCGCGCTTCGGCCGCCTACCTTAGCCACTGCGCCACCGAGGTCGTCGTGATTTACATCTATATTCTCTATAAACCTTTCTCTCTCCCTCTCTATCTCTCTCTTTATGTATATATTTATATAGTGTATACTTGATAGAAATAAAAATAATATCAATAGTCAATTAAGTACACTTTAGGCAGTGTTGTAGCTATTTTTTAAAATATACGTACCACTTACAAGTTTACAATTCACTTACAGTAAGATACTAATAGTTAACAAAATTGTATCATTATTGAACCAACTGACTAAGTAATATTAAACCCCTTCTTGACAATTGGTAGAGGTATTTTTAGTAGTTTTTATATTTTATAACGCCATTTTCCCCCCAATGTATTTTAAACGAGTAAGCATTGTATTTTTTTTGCAGTTCTGAAATTGCAAACCGAATTCAATCGTTTTATTCTAAAAAACTTTACTAATTTCCGTTGCACAACATTCAATCAAAACAAAATTAGATCCAGTGCAAATAAATAAAATTTCTTGTGCATTGCAACACTAGCCAACAAAAGGATTGCGACAAAAGCACATGCTATACAGCGAGAGACACATCAAAGTGAATGACATAATAGAAATGTACCTAGCTCGGTGTTGCCAACAGGGTGCAGCGAGAAATTACCATATAACGTAAAAAAAACGAATTAATTCTGTGGTTGCTCCCATTTTGAATGCTGTGTACATCTCTTATTGGAGTTATACTAGAACATTTATCTGTATCACATGCCTCTAAAATGTAATATATATGTTATGTGAAAAAAGCCCTTTATTTAATACCTATAATGAGGGAGCTGTGACAAAAAAATTAGGAATTCCGTTATTATTGGCGACGGCCATCTTGGATTTAAAATTTGTTATTATGCATATATTTTGCGAGTTAAGCCCTTTCATATGATCCCCATATTGTGGGAGTAGTGTTAAAACATGCAATCCATAGTTTTGTGACGGCGGCCATCTTGGATCGATTTTTATCAAACATAGCTAAGAACACTCTCGATTTATTGGTCTTTCAAACAAAAAAAATCTAAATCTAAATCGGTTCCTTTGTTCGGGAGCTGCGATGACATAGACAGATACACACACCGACAAGTCAAACTTATAACATCCAAAAAAAAAATCCGACGACGCACTCGTATTTTCAGCCAATCAGCAGTACGCACTGACTTCAATTGATTTTGACGTTTCTTAATAGCGCGATAAAATTTTGTCGCGTTGCGCATGCTAGGCCTGTGAGCCGTATTGACGTTTCTAATCAAAACCGTTTCTGACATTTGTGATTTGCCAGCTCTGAAAAGTCGTAAAACTGTTGCAAACTTCTCGCCTGGTAATACTGGACTGAGCGAAGTACGTTCACCATACAACGCGTCCATACGTATAACTCGAACTAGTGGTGGACAGTGCCTTTGGATCGATAGGAGCATGCGCAGAGCCCACAGCCACTTCCTACAGCCCCCCCTCTCCCTACACCGATGCAACTGCACTCAGTGCACGCTGAAACGCCACTAAAAGAAAAACTCGAAATCCGATACGCATTAAGCGAATCTCCATTTAAAATGTCATACGCGTGTGTTCAATACCCGTTCTGGCGCTGAAAGCGACGAAGGAGTATCCCGACGAACTATGAAGAGGAAAAAAAAAAGTTTCCATTCAAAGTTCAGAAATCGATGGAGCCACAGCCACAGACACAAAATATTTTGTACGAAGACAAACCAGTGACAATATCCGAATAAGTTTCCGATTAATCACAGTTTTTAACGTTTACACGGCAATATAATCACAAAACCAAAAAAAATAGTTTTTATTCTAAATACAATAATTAAATAAGCTCTCACAAAATAATTAATAAAGTTAGTTAACCACGTTATGTATCTTCCCAAGCAAATAAAACCCAACCTTACGAACGAAATTTTAGACTGATATTTAAAATCCGAATAACGTAGAAGAATTACAAATAGAGTATTTACATTAGTTGAGAATTTGAGAAGTTTATATAATATTGTAGCTGTACGGAAATATTTATAAAAACGCAATACAAAAAAAAAAAAATACAAATCTAACCGGGGATCAGTGAATAGCCTTAAGAATTTTGTACGACGTTCGAACAATCTTGAGACTTGAATTTGTTGCAGTGTTAAAAAATGGATGAGAGGTATTTTAAGTGAGTGAGTTAGTGTGTTATGGATGGGTAGTGAGGTCCGGTCCTTAGGGGCCACAATGTTGAACATGTTTGATATGTGGAACTCTGTGACGACGAAGCTAGAGGCGCAGAGCAACGTGCAGCAGACTCAACAGCCACACACATCAGGTGGGAGCATTAAAGGTAATTTCCAGTTATAGAGGCTTCGGTGCTGGATCCGAAAAAAAACGCGACCCACAAACGCTCTTTATTCATTTCGACCGTTGAACTAGGGGTTTAAAAGATAAGATAGAGGGAACAGAATATTAATTTGAAAGCACGTACAATAGCTTCTTAAGAAGTCAATCGTTATTCTCGGATTCTCGACTACCACATCCATTTTTAGCGCCGTGTGCAATTTTTCAAATCCAAGACTGTCTTAATTAGATAAAATTAGTTCAGAACAACGCCATCTTTTTCTCAGCGTGCGGATGTCACAGTTGCATTAGCCTACTTTTCAAAGTGCATTTGGAACACATTTAACTCACTCGGAAACTAAGTCTCATAATAACTTTTCCCATCCAAGTCTGCAATTTAAGTATAGACTGAATATTCCAAAATCACATTTTTAGCTGCCTTAAAACCGAACTGAAGTCTTTCTAAGATTGTAAAACTCTTTCCAGAATATTTTATTCTTACTTCTTCTATCGCTATTCTATCTTACTATCGCTAAAAATTATTGCCTAAATACTAATCGGTAATCTTCAAAGCAAAATGATACGCTGTGTCATCAAAAGCACTACTATCATATCACCGTATAATTGTTTAAATAATCTGTAATTTACAACGCAATGTAATTATTCATTCCTGTGGTTTTATTTTTCCGACGCCGTAATAATGAACTTAGGTTGGGATTGTTTTGTGAACGATTCTGGAAAATGCTCCTTAGTTTATTCATGACTGATTTGCTAATTTAATGGTTGTATTTTAATGGTAGCAATCCAACGGCCGGCTACGTTTATTCTTTCGACAGTAGAATCGAAAAAAAGGTTAATAAGTTAGATCCGGACTGCAGGTGCTTCGCAAATTGTTGTTACTATTATCCTGCAGTTTCCTTTAAAGAGATACCTTATTCCTCTACTTACAAAAAAGAAAACAAACACATGAGCTTTTAATAATTTTATTTGATATAATAGCACCGTTATTTGGAAAATGAGCACATAGCGGATACGTAAACGATACTGACTTATTTTTTATTTACGTAAAGACTCTCAACAAGTACAAATTTATTTTTCAACCTAAAAACAATTACTATAAACACTAATTTTAAAAAGTAGCATTATCTAATACAAACATAATTTCTATCCCGCTGCGATCTTTCGCAAAAAGATACTATTATGCGATCTTTCTTTTCTGCAAATCGTTTGTATGAGCGAATTCCGTGAGATATTATCTTAAAAAAACGTGTTGGGCCTATAGAAATATGGCGTGAACAAAATTATACGAAATCTAGAAAGTACGACGAAAATCGCTTCTTTTCCGGTGTATTAATACATACATAATTGTTTCTCATTTCGTTTGTGTGATGCAACGGAAAGCTGCGTTAAGAAAGTGACCAATTAAAATTCGGTACTGTTGTTGTCTTTGTCGTGTAGCACTGTCTCTTTCTCTGACGTAAGCCTTGTTACGAATTAGGTAAAGTAATGGAGTCGTTTTTTTTTTATAAGATAAGTGAATTTGATAAGTTTGTGTTAATTTTAATGAAATTTATAAGGTAACTAACTATTGAGCCGATTTGAGCTTCATTTTTAGAGCTCAGACTTATAACCTAAAAATATTGATTAAATCTATAGGATAGATGTTGGTTAGGTCATGGACATTCATAGATCAATGAAATACCAATGTTAATCACAATAAAATCTTAGAACTTATTTAAAATTAGGAAATGATTAGTCTATGTTTTTGTTATAAATCTTAATATTAATCAATAATATTGTAACTCACACTTAAACGAACCATTTATGCCTAGAACCATACTTAGCTTATAGGTTGTATTATAGTTACTAGAATATAATACTTAAATACGTTTATTAATATTCATGACTCTAGTATAGACTTGACATGACTCAAGATTAACAAAGGCCTATTCTCATCACACAAATATTTGCCCCTAGCGAGATTCGAACCCGCAGCCAATGATTTCAAAGCCAGTATCTCTAACCACTCGACCATAGCCTCTACAGGAAAAAATAAAAATTTCTTATTTAAAAAAATCTTACTTAGAACATTTATTTACAAAAAAATATCTATACATATTTAAATACACTTCTGACTTAAAAAACGAAATTCAAACAAAACAATATAAAATATTTTGTTAAATAGAAACTCTTAGGGCCTTAAAAAGATATTTAATAACAGTGCACAGTCTTAACAAAATCGAAATGTTGACTTCACTTCAAATCAAATGTGATTGCGGTCAAATAGTTTCTTACCATAAAAGTATCGATAAAATATAAGTACGCATAATAGTTACTTACCGACAGACATTCTTTAATCAACCTTTAAGTAGAAACTGTACAATGGCTGCCTTCTCCATTTCTCATTGGCAAGTGTGTGGGTTCCGTCACGTTTTTTACTTTCACTGTTCGGTGGATTGACAAATAGTTGAATGGGTGTGCGTAAGATTGTATGGCAAGCTTTGAGTGGGTACTCTGGCTGATTTCATATTTATTTTTATTTTCTTACTGGCAATATTGCAGGGGAATGGCTGCATTTCTCTTGTTGGCTATCATCTATGAGAGTTTCTACGGCATCTAAATAAAAAAATAGGTTTTTAAAATCTTTGATCATTATTGTGAAGACAGACAGGTAAACATATAAAAGAGATGCTTATGTCCAATTACGGTAATCTGATCCATTCCGAAGTCACAGCAACGCAAGAATTTTAAATACACGAAAATTGTGTTATTAAAGTACCAATTACGTTTAATCGCCTATTTTCGCTATTTCATCGCAGCCATTTTGCCGAAACCGAAGATTTCGAACATCGAATACCAGCCATCTTGACTCATAATTGACATTTCGTACTTTCACGCGGCATTAAAAAACGCGTTCGAAATTTAAAATAATAAAGGACATTTCGCATGCCAGTTACAAGAAAGCACCGCAACTAAATCAGGTTTCTTTTTAAAGACACGCTCGTTGCGTAACGTATAACAGAACTTGTTTCGAGCTATTTATTATCTGTTTTATTGTACATGTGTGAATGGAACCCGACCAGTCCTTTGCCCCTCTCTGAATTTTAAAAAGTCACGCGATTTTTTTTTCAAATGTCAGTTTGCGAATACAGTGCTTCGATTTAAAGGTGCGGGGTTGCTTACGGGATTCAAATTCGGACAATATGGTCTTGGTTGACAATGCGATCTAAGCTGCCAGTTATATTATGCAAAGTTCTTTGAACAATAAAAACATACTAATCTCTAGTACAATAGGGACTTTGACTGGCTAGTCAACTTAATCATACTTTTTAGCTGTCAAAATACGATTCCTTTATAGATTCTTGATGAAGATAGCAGTCTGTGTCGTCACAATTCTACTTATCAACGCAATGAAAATTAAAAAGTTCCCGAACATTTAAAAATCGCGATCTCCCTAAATTCTAAATACGTTTCCTTATTGTCCATGGCTGAAGCACAACAGTGTGAAGCCGAAAAAAAATCAAAAATTTTCAAAAAACAAGATGGCCTGTTATAAAACAAAAGCACGTGAGACTTCACACTTATGGTCTTTTTACTACGGCCCTTATGACGCGGGCATAAGAACTAAAATTTAATTCCAATATTTACCTTGATGTGTTCTTCACCGTACATTACATACCAAGTAGGTTTACATGCGACTTAAATGATTGATTACACATTATTTAATTGTAACTACTCACCCGTGACATGACTCGAGCGGTTTTCCAGCTTGCCCAATCCACTGGTCTTGATATACAAGTTTGACGCGATATTTCATGAAAAAAAACATCAAATTAAAATACTTTCTAAAACCGAAACATCGCTCGAATCTTTTTGTTCGCTGAAACGTGAAAGTTGCGACATGAAGTTCGCTTTTGAAGTTTAAAAAGAAAGAATAAGAAGACGATTCAGCAAACCGGTCCTTTGGTGTTTTTTTCTTATTTAAAACTTTGTTCCCCCTTGGAAACATTAAATGAAAAACTGCAAAAAAAACAACGAAATTATTATGAAAAGTATCCTATGTCCTCCCCCTGGTTCTAAACTACCTCCCCACCAAATTTCAGCAAAATAAGGGGGCCTACTCCCATAAACGAAATATGTCGGATCCGACAACGGATGGCAATTTTTAATCCTATCACTATACCATAAAATATCACATCATAAAGAAATCACTTCGAATGCAAATTAAGCGTTTTCAAAAAACAAAATATTATTTATGCAAATCAAAAACCATGTCTTCATTCCTAAACTTACCCCCCCCCCCCCCCCCCCGTTCAGCCGTTCTTGAGTTATAAATAGTGTAACTAACACGACTGTCTTTTATATATACATAGTTATTTATGTAGTTATAGATTCAGCAAACACATCCTTTTGGTGTCGTGTTTTTTTTATCTGACTATCGGTGACGGTATACTGATCTATCGCTTGAACTGGAGCTCGACTGGTGAAATACCTCCACCTTACAGAAGACCGCAGCCAAATAACAATCACTCCGGTGTTGTTGTGTTCCTGCGTCTGAGTAAGGTTTACAAAGCTCCTGGGGGGTGCTACATTAGTAGCAGGGGTCAAACCTTCAAGGTAAGGGCGACAAGTCAAGTAATAGCTTTATTATGCTGTACTTGTCGCTTTTAAGCTAGGACCTCATTACCATTTCACATCTGGTGGGATGAAGTCAAACTTGAAGTGAATAAAAATGAATAAAATTTTATTTATTAGAAACAGAAAATTTTTATCTCCCCTTGCGGTGCGGGAATTGAACCCACGACCTTCACGTATCGCGCGTGCTGCTCTTACCAACTGATAAAAATTTTCTGTTTCTAATATTTAAAATTCGCTAGTACGGCGTATAGTACTATAAAAATAATAAAATCGGTTGAATAAAATTTGGTAGAAAGGTAGATGTAATTCTAAATTAACATATTATATGATACTTTTATACCAAGATGACGCGAAGTTGCGCGCGAAAAATATTGTAATCCAAGCAAAAATGTGCTTTAAACTTAAATTGGATACAATCGACTATTTTATTTGTTGAGGTATACAAAAATTTGATTACCCTTTCACATAAATTATTCAACAAATGCAGTATTTAGTTGCATATACAAGTATGTGTAATCAAAAATGTAAGTGACGCTACGAAATATGACACTGTCTATTCTTACAAACGATTTTAAACTATTGCTGTTCGAAAATAGTTCTTATGTCTTCGATTTAAGCACGGTACAAAGTCCAAAGGCTGGCGTGCTTTTGAAGTGTAGTCAAATATTTAAATAAAATAAATAGTTTTTAAAAGATCATGACATTTCTTCACTTTTAATTTGCAACCATTTTTAATTTTTAATAATTCATCCATACTTCGAAATCTATTTTAATACTACTTTTAAAAACTCTATTTTTTAAGAATATCTAGACGTATAAATATAAGAAACATATATTTTTTTATCTCCCCTTGTGGTGCGGGAATCGAACCCACGACCTTCACGTATCGCGCGTGCTGCTCTTACCAACTGAGCTAACCGCAAGTTATCGTAAGCGATAAAAAATTTCTGCTGTATCAACCGTTAGCCTCCGGTTAAGTGCCCTCTGCCGACCGAATATGTTTAGAACTACATGCTTATCGGAATCGGAGATATTTTTTTTCTGTTTCTAATATTTAAAGTTCGCTAGTACGGCGTAAAGTACTATAAAAATAATAAAATCGATCTAGACGTATGTTTGGTACCCTTTACGCGAAATCTTTGAAACGGATTTGATGATATTTGGTACGAAGTAATATTGCCGTCGATTCGATTGTATATCGATTATTAATCGATTATGCAAAAGGCGCCCAAATAATCTAACAATCGACACTATCGATGTAATCGATTATATCGATACCTATATTTATTTAATTTAATCGATTATAATGCGTAGTCAAATACAATATAATCGATATTATCGATAGTATCGATATAAACATTTAAAATAATTTAACGGGTCAAAACGCGACACCATTTTTATTTAGTAGTTAATACGAACTACTTACTGCCCGACTACTACTACTTACTGTTTAAAATGGAACGCGAAAGTCTTAAAATTTATAGTATCGATATAAAGTTTTCAAGCGATACAATCGATGTAATCGGTTATTAGATTATAATTATATTTATGTTAGACAATACTATCGATCACATCGATGATATCGATACTATCCTTTTACTATCCATTTATCGAGAAACTAGCGACCCGCCCCGGCCTCGCACGTGTGTCATGTAAATACTTAGAAATATTGGCTTTTCTATTCTTTATTGCAAGTAAAAACTTTCCTCTTGAATCATTAGATAGAGATCTATCAAAAAAAATCGCATCAAAATTGCGTAGTTTTAAAGATCTAAGCGTACACAGGGATATACGGACAGAAAAAGCGACTTTGTTTCATACAATATAGTGACCAAAATGGGTGGAAAATGTGTGAAAAGCGGGATTATACGCTAGTTTCGAAATAAAGAGGGTGCGGTCGCGGGTGTGCACTGTTTCAAACTTTTACTGTATTAAATTAGACATTAGTACGATTAAGAGCTATTAAGCGGGCTGTGAAGATTTGACAGAAGGCAGGTCGATTGCCCTGCTACACTAAGAATCCAATTTTTTTTTTTATATATATATTACACTTCAAGATTGACCTCATCCCACCTGATGTTAAGTGGTAATGAGGTCCTAGCTTAAGAACGGCAAGAACAGCATAATAAATCTGTTACTTGACTTGTCGCCTTTACCTTGAAGGCTTGACCCCTGTTACTTATCTAGCACCTCCCAGGAGCTCTATAAACCTTACTAACACGCAGGAACACAACAACACAGAAGTGATTGTTATTTGGCTGCGGTCTTCTGTAAGGTGGAGGTATTTCACAGGTCGGGCTGCTCCAGTTCGAGCGATAAATCGCTATGCCCTACCTCTCTTAAGTTATTTAGCAGGTTGTGAAGATTTGACAGTAAGATAGCCGATTGCCCGATACGTTACGAATCCAAATTGGACCAGTATGGCGCGTTTCATTTAGGAAACCGAATCGTTTATATAATAATTTATAAGAAAGAAAAATTTCGTCTACCTTTTTTTAATTAGTAAGTAGTTCTAATTTTATACAGCAGAGAGCATTTACCATAAGCTAAGAGGTAATTTTAACTGAAAAATTCGTCGCCTACAATTACTTGCGGTTAGCTCAGTTGGAAGAGCAGCACGCGCGATACATGAAGGTCTTGGGTTCGAATCCCACACAGGGTGATGATTTTTTTTTTAAATTAAGTTCTCTAGTGTGAAGTGATTGCACTAAAGGGAATTGTAATTATTATATCTTGTTTCCGTTACTCTCATATTGCATCTTAAAGTCAATGGGACCTTGTAAGTTCTCACCAAAAGTACTAGGGTAGCATGAACACACGACAGGCCCTACGTTAGCTTTAATACTAACGCGAGAAAAAGTTGCTTGGCCAAGACCCATATAGCGTTCGACGAGTACGCCGGCCGGGCCGTCTTGATAGTTTTGCGAAACATGATGATCGGTTTCTTGAGATGAAGTCTGTTGACATTGACAGCTAAGCTCAATATTTGTAGGATCAAGAAGATTCGGCAGTGGCTATAAGAAGGATAAGCACTTTCAATCGAATTTATTTGTTTTTGATTATCATACACCCAGTATTTTAGAGTGCAAATTTGGTGGCGATTTGTTCAGTAATGTTAAATGGTGAGTAATCCATAAAATTATCTGAAAATTGGACTTCATTCATAAGCGCATTAAGTGCGAAATGCCTTGTCCATGTGGTCAATTAACTTTAACACCGACTGTGCCTGAGTAATGGCTGTTGCCAACTGACATTATTTTGACATACCATTGACATTTTGACGCAACCTATCAAAAGTTACGAAACATGTAGCAGATGAATTTATAAAAAAAAATCCTATCCCTTACTTCTGTAAACCAATTTTCAATTATCTTCTATTTAATAAAGAACATATTTTTTACGTAACAATCAATTAATGCATCAATTAAGATTTTTACACCAACCAAACGATAGAATAAGACAATAGGTTTTTTTACTATTTCGTGGTAAATTTTCAAATAGGTTATATCAACCAACTACACTGACATGATTGAATATGAGATTCTTAAGAAACCCATCAGCGTGTAATATTTAAATAATCATAAAAATGTTATTAAAACAATCAACTTTATCAATTTATGTGTATTTGAATAATCAAATTCAATCAAATTGATTACCTTCGTGGATAGTATTTATTACATCCTTAAATCACAATAAATACTAAGGGACAGGTATTTAATATTCATGCAAATAAATTTAGTAGATATTTCAAGTAAATTGCAATTATTAAGTGGCGTTGTCATCTTTAATAATTCCAGTATAAATGTTACATTATTACTAATTTACTAACTACTAATAATTACTAACTTTAACTAAAGAGATTACACTTTGGTCATGGTAAAATGAATACACAAATAATTAAACCATATATGGCACATTGCTGGATGCAGGCTTCATCTCTACTTCGAGTGGAGTATTGGTATACATCTATAGGATCCAGTGTTCATTTTTGGAAGGGTGGTTGTCAGATTCTCTGATGCCCAAAATAGCCTTGACTGGGCTTAGCGACCAACATTGAGAAAGGTATATGGCGTATGCCTTTCTCATAGTTGGTCGCTATGTGTATAATATGACTTTTAAAAACAAAATATCTTATTAGGATCTGTCACAGATGTAAGTGTGTGATGATCACTGAAGATGAGAGCCTGAATTGACACCGTCCCCAAATTAGGATCTCTAAGATTCTCAAATCCAAGATCGAATTCTAGTTACGTATAGTAATAAATTATACTAGGCGTAAGCTAAAAACGAGTGATGACTGATGACAGCTGATATGGAAAGTAAATTTGAAATTAGAATTAACGACTCGTAGAAAAACGGATAGTAACTTTTGATACATAACGAATCGTAATATATTGGAACCAGGTATAATTCGTTTGTCTCCCGTTTAACGAAGTATCAAGAATGCCAGTCGCCGTATACAGGTCGTGTGTGCGCGTGTGTGGTGCGCGCGGCACCGCTACTGAGATATGATAATGTGGCCTAGGTACTGCGGCCTCCTGCAACACCCAGTCTCCTTACAAATAGTAAATAAATACTAGCTGTGCCCGCGACTTCGTTCGCGTGGACTACATCCTTCCATGGTCGGTTTTACCCCTTTCTCCCCTAATATTCGAAACAAAAAGTAGTATATATTTCAATCCAAGTTTCGAGCTATATTTGTGCCAAATATCATATCTCTAAATTCAAAAATAAACATTTTTCCATATAAACTTTCAAAGGTGGTATTACCCCCATCCCCCCTTATTTTCTAATAAAAAGTAGCCTATGTCCGTTCTTAAGATTCAACGTATACCTATACCAAATTTCATTAAAATCGGTTGAGAGGTTTAAGCAAGAAAGCGTAACAGACAGACAGACAGAGTTACTTTCGCATTTATAATATTAGTAGGGACTAGTTATGGTGCCACAAATGCCGCCGGCTTACAGGCTGCTTTCCCGCTGACTTGCCGCCGGCTTTTCTACTAGGTGCCGCTGGCATTTGAAAAGCCGCTCGTGCTTGACGGGTATGTATGGTACGCCACTATGTACTTATCAGCCCGTGGTACATTTGTTGCAAACATGTTTGAAAACCACGGAATTGAATACACCTTGGCATTTTAATCAATTTTTTTCTGTTTCTTAATATTTAAATTTCGCTTGTGCGGCGTAGAGCACTATTAAAAATTATAATCTATATCAGAGGTTCCCAAACTTTTTCGCTACGCGGCGCACTTCTGGGTTTAGCATTTTTGCGCGACGCCCCCTTGCATTGAAGTTTGGGGGCCTCAAAATCATCATATGAAGTCTAGTAGTTGTGACAGATCCCAATCTGTGCCATCATAGAAAAATGGATCACAATTTTGTATAATATCGGGTGGAGGGGGAGGGGGCCCATTTAGGGTACGCCTGGCGGCGCCCCAGTCTTCCCTTCACGACGCACCAGGGCGTCGCGGCGCACAGTTTGGGAACCCCTGATCTATATAAATAAAAATGAATCCCCAATTCCCTTGGTCACACCATCACGCGTGAACAGCTGAAACAATTTTACTTGTTTTTTGGTGAGTTTTTAATTGTCAGGAGAAGGAGGTCTACTCTCAAAAACGAAATATGTCGGATCCGACAACGGGTAGCAATTTTTAATTCTCATAGACGCAAGCAATTCACTTCGAATGCTTTTAAAGCGTTTAAAAAAAACACAATATTATTTATGCAAATCATTAACCACGCTTTAACTCCCGAACTTTTGATAAATCTTCAAAAACGAATCCTTTCGTATATTCGTTTCGTTTCTGAGAGTATACCCCAAGGTTCTTGCAAGAAAAAAATAAAAAAAAAGGTCGTAGTAGGAAAACCAATTCGAATTAAATAGTCTGCGCTAAGACAGGTCAACGTCGGTCTGGTCAGCTAGTATTAGTAAAAATATCACAGTAGTTAAAAAAGCAGCTTAGTGCAACCGCGCTCTAAACAACTCTATGCGCGCAGGTGACGTCATTAGTGTTGTGTATTGAAATTAGCTTGACACATTGTAAAGTGCACCTATGGACACCTGCGGGGAATGGAGACAAAGTGTGCCTATTTTATATTGAACCTAAACACCCAGCCTCGGAAAAATTGATGCCAATCACATGGAATTAAATGTTGTGGTACCGTCGTTGTTTATGATTTCTGTAAAACATGTGTTTTAGCTTCTTATCACAGAATTAGAGCAATGTATGTGATGTTGTCCAATATTTATTATTTATTTATTTATTTATCTAGTTATAGTCATGTTAATAGTACTTATTTATTAGTTTTTTACTAATTTATTTGTTTACTAGCTGTCCCGGCGAACATAGTACCACCTATTTTTGTTTTAAAAACTTTTTTACCTTTTGAACCTTCCCTGGATACAATTATTTCAAAACCAACATTAGCCAATTCGGTCTACCCGTTGTAGAGTTTTAGCGAGACTTTTTTTTATTACACTTCAAGATTGACCTCATCCCACCTGATGTTAAGTGGTAATGAGGTCCTAGCTTAAGGGTGACAAGTACAGCATAATAAATCTGTTATTGGATTTGTCGCCATTACCTTGAAGGCTTGACCCCTGCTAATAATGTAGCACCCCCCAGGGAGCTCTAGAAACCTTACTCACACGCAGGAACACAACAACAGAGAAGTGATTATTATTTGGCTGCGGTCATCTATCAGGTGGAGGTATTACACCAGTCGGGCTGCTCCTGTTCGAGCGATAAACCGCTATGCCCTACCTCTCTTAGAACCTAAAACTTGTACTTAGGCCCCAATATATCCACTAATCTTGCCTAACTAAAGGGTGCTTAATGAAGGACAGCGTGACCCAGTTCTGGTTGATAAAAAGCCGAAACAATCATGATATCACCTTGAAGGGTGGTTGCAAAACTAAAAAGCGGTGTGGAAACTGTCAGAAGGCTGTTTTCACTTACAAATGAAACTGTTATTGTGTCGATTGTCAATGAACAAGTCTATGCCGGGTTCCAATACTTGAAACCGTTGTAGGTACTAATAGTAATTGGCTACTTGACAGTGTTAACAATAAAATATGAAAAGTGTTAGATATGTTAGCTTATTAGTAAAGTAATCATTTTACAGTTTTACTTTTTAATTAAAAGCATAGATAGTATTTTATTTTTGCAATATAAATTTTACTTTTTTTATCTGTGGAACAAAAGAACCGAAACGGAAACCACCATTGCAATTCGGAAATGACAGCTGTCAGCGAAAAATATTTATTTTAATGTGGCGAAACAATGATTATTTTACCGATTAAATTGAATTATTGTGTCTCTAATCGTATTAAGAATTTATTGAAACATTTTCCGTTTATCTAAATTAAGTCGTTCCTATGCGTATCGGTTCATTGTCTAGGACGTTGACGTCATAATTGCAACAGTGACGTGGCTTGGCGTTTTCGCGCGCTTTTTAAATGTGTTACACAAAATTTTATTTTTCTCTGGTTATTTAGATTATTTCCAGATAAATTGAATTGCTTGGGATATAAAATGAATGGGCGCACATTTTACAATACTTTTTCAAAAACTGTCAAGTAGCCAATTAATTATACGAGGTGTAAGCTGACGATAGAAGGACGAGTGATGACAGCTGTTAAGGAAAGTAAATCGTGGAACGGTATTAAAGACTCGTGGTCGGTTGGAGAAAAACGAAAATTTTTGACAAATTAAATTACGGATCGTAAAATATAACTGGGCATTACACGCGTAACACTCCCGAGTAATTCACGTTTTTTTTATAGTGCATTTTAAGATTGCCCTCATCCCACCTGATGTTAAGTGGTAATGAGGTCCTAGCTTAAGGGCGAAAAGTACAGCATAATAAATCTGTTACTGGACTTGTCGCCCTTACCTTAAAGGCTTGACCCCTGCTACTAATGTAGCACCCCCCAGGAAGTCTGGAAACCTTACTCACACGCAGGAACACAACAACACAGAAGTGATTGTTATTTAGCTGCGGTCTTCTGTAAGGTGGAGGTATTTCACCAGTCGGGATGCTCCAGATTGAGCGATAAATCGCTATGCTCTATCGCTCTTAAAACACATAAAAAAATTCAATCATAACCGGGACAACGATGCCATAGACAGACATACAGACAGACAGACACATTAAACTTGTTTATTAGTTTAAAAAGTAAAAAATTCCAAACTGGGGACAAGGTGACCGAAGTCAGAACTAGTATAAAATAAGACAACTGCTTGCTATTCTAAGTGTTGCTAAGTAACTCAGAATTCCCTTACACCTTGGTGAAATACGCGGTACATGATGAGTCAACTGAAGGGCTTGTGACCTACAAATGGCCAGGCTAATTAGAGTCGTAGGGATTTGTAAGTCAAAGCAATAGGAATAAATTTCATCGAGTATCTCTGGCGTCGTCCCATTTCTGAGGTTCACGGGTTTGATTCTCGGCCGGGTCAGTATTGAAAACGATTTTTTTATGTTGCCTCGGGTCTGGGTGTTGTGGTCTAACACAAGTTAGCTACATATCATTGAATCAGCAGCCCGAATCTTGTTTTTTTTTCGAAGGGGGGCAAAAACTGAAAATACGGGGAGTACCCCAGCAATAGATAAAGCCTATGTTTCTCTAGATGTATGTAGCTTTTGAGATTATTCATTACGAACATACAAAAATACAAATAATAACCGACTACGAGTCGTTAATTCCGTTCCATTCTGTAAATATAGCTCGAAGCTTGGAATAAAATATGAACTAGTTTTTATTTCGTATATTAGGAGAGATAGGGGTAAAAGGAAATTGCGGGCACAGCTAGAAGATTACCTATGAATGAAGATAGCACACTGTGACGTCACTATTATACTTAGCAACACACTCACTATAAAATAGTTTTGGAACATTTTAAAATCTACTATATAAAAATAAGTCGCGTTTTCCTTCCTGACGCTGTAACTCCAGAACGCACAAACCGATTTCCACGGTTTTGTATTCGTTGGAAAGGTCTCGGGATACGTGAGGTTTATAGAAAGAAAATTCAAGAAAAAATTCAACAGAAAAGCGGGAAAATCCTTTAAGGCGAGACGAAGTTCGCCGGGACCGCTAGTAACATTATAAAACAATGAGAATCGATAAAAAAAATATGGCCAATATAATTAATAGTACTCATTTACAGCATTGATTAATTTTTTTGTAATTGTTAAATCTCTATCTACGTCTCTATTTTAAGTAAATTTTGGTGACCTTTTTTGTTTAAGCTAAGGGTACTTAAACTATTTGACCACCGGAGCGCCATTTTGTAACAATTTTGGCACATTTTTAAATTGGTAGGTACCGGAATAAAACATATTCCTAAGATTACGGCATTCTTTGCAAGAACTTTTTAGTTTTTCTCCTTGTTGCGTAATATAAAGAAATGTGTTATTTTGAATAGGAATAGTTGAAAATAACATCAATAGAACGAAAGTGAATGAACGGTTGACCTAATTGAAAGCGAAGTGCGTTTTAGTTATTAAATCACTTATTATCACTGTGCTAGGGCTTATCAAGAAATAATAGAAGTACTAGACTATTCAATAACAATAATGCTGCTAATTTACCTAAAATCTATGCGTAGGTATTTTGAATCCAAAATGGTGACACTTTTCAATCTTTGGAAATCTAACGCATCGTAAGCTGTTATTGACAAAAAAATTTACCATAATTATTCGTCTCATTTACAAATTACTTTATTGACTTTATTTTAAGATAATATTTGTGCGCGAACGTTTATGGAAACAATGGAAAAATAAACAAAACGAGGAGTGTTTTTTTTTCCTGCATTCAGTTTCCTTTCTATTGACGAAATAGGCATAGACAATTGTATTGTACAGCCTTTAAATAAAATGCATTACACAGTCATTCGAAACGCGCGAAATTCGAATTTTAAATTTCGACATTTTGCGATAGGGACGCGTTGTCTCAATTAAAACTTCACTCATGCCCTCCCACTTAATTTTAAGCCCTATTCTAACCAAGTTAAGTTTCCTTTCCTTCGTACAGTGTCTTTCAAAGTTAACCCTTGCACTGTTAAAGGAATAAAAGTCTTAACACAGTTACGAATAAGGTTGTGTTTACTTTGTGACAGTTTGCGGCGTGCAGCCAATTCAAAAGTGTGTCACAGAGTTGAACAGCATGTCACAAGGCCGGTCTATCTATGAGTGCGCGTTCAAAACCGCGGATGTTCTAGCATGATACCGCGTTATGTCCTATGATGTATCTACGATGTATTTTAGTCATGTCAATGTTGTTTAATGGAATACAATTGTTTACATTGCAGATGCTATCTTCAAGATTTTAAAATGTCTGTTTTGTTGTGTGTTTTGGCCTTATCGCTGTTTTGTTTTTTTGTGCTAAATATTTTATTTTTAATACAGAAATGGTACACAAACTTCTTACGTTATAATAATTTCTCAGGCAGCTGCATGCTGTCATTAAGAATTACGTACTGTGTTTTAGATCGTGAAATACCTACGCATAGTGATTTACGACTCATAGTTTGAAAAACAATAGTGTTTATTGAAATTAATTAATAGGTTAGTAAGTATTTTTTCTGGTGACGTTAACAGTAACTACAGACTTAGAGATGAGTTTATGCAAAAGTATAATTTTTCAGGTAAATTATTTGTATAGGGTTAGGGGCCGTCCATTAATCACGTGATCATTTTTAATCATTTTTTAACTCCCCCTCCCCCTTGGTGATACATGGTGAGGTTTAAGACTACCCCCACCCCCCCCACCTAATATCACGTGTATTTTTAGTATCTACAAAAAATCTTAAATTTTTAGTATAATTTAGAATATTATCTGCAGTACAAGTATAAATTATAATTTTAATTTATTTTTAAATTAAGGACCATGATAAAAATGTCTAGACAGAAAGGTTGCAGCCTGTTTTTGATTGGTATAAAAATAATAATAAACGAATGGTGTAACCATGCGAAAAACATATACCTATTGTACGTAGTTTATGAACATATTTAATGTAGGTACATTGACCACAGATTAACAGGACATTCTTCAACACTAACAACTGAGATTTTCGATTTAAAATCGTGCGTTTGGAAAAATTAAGGAAAAATAAATACACGTGATATCTTACTACACCCCCCCTCCCCCTTGTGACATTTAGTGTTTTTTGTCAATGTGAGGTCAATCTTGAAGTGCAATATAAAAAAAAAATCATCCTATCCGTTAGCATCGCCATACTGGCCCGCAAAATGTTTCTTCACGCTCCTTTTGAAGGAATCCATGTCAAAGGAAGGAGGAAACACATGAGCCGGCAACGAGTTCCACTTCTTAATAGTTAATGTTTACATTTTGTTGCATGTGAGAACATAAAAACATAACAGAGGCCCTTTAACCAGGCCTGCACCGAAAGTGTAAGTGAGCGATAACACGTGACGTCATCGCCAAGTGTGAGCGCAAACAACGCGCCCATAACTTGCGCAACGCGCATCGTCAGCAACGGATGTGAGTGGCGTTTAAAAAAGAAAGCTGGCCATTTTTTTTAACTAACAAAGCGTAATGGCGTATTTTTATAATCTTCAAAAATCTAAGGCATCGTGATTCGTAAGCAGGTTTTCATTGTAAAATTAATAAATTGTGTTAACCTTTGGCGTATCTGACTGTGTATTTTAAAAATAAACGCTTAATTTGATGCGTTACACGTAATTGTAAGGGCGTCTTTTTCTAATATTCAAAATAAGCACCTTAACAAAAAAATTATTGTTCAATAACGTAGTGTTTGTTCCTTTTTACCTATTACTTGGATTGTAAAAAAAATAATGAGCAAAGCATGTGAGTGGCGTTTAAAAAAGAAAGCTGGCCATTGGGAACTATCAGAACGCAATGGCGTATTTTTATAATCTCCAAAAATCAAAGGTATCGTGATTCGTAAGCAGGCTTTGATTGTGAAATTAATACATTGTAATGCCGTTTGAGATACCTAACTGTGTATTTTTAAAAATAAACACTTAATTTGATGAGCTACGTGTAGATGTCAGGGCGTCTTTTTCTAATATTCAAAATTAACATCTTAACAAGAAATTGATTGTTCAGTAATGTTGTATTTAGTCCTTTTTAATTGTATTGTGAAAAAAACTTTAAGCTAACAAAATACTTTTAATAATTTATAAAATTTGCATGTTTAAATTAAACGTTTTTTAATAACATCATGCTTGGAGCATCTATGATAACTTGTATTGCAACCGAAATAAATAGTTTAACGGAAAAAATATGGAATCAAAATGCCGAAAAAAGAAGATTCAAAACGATTCAGATCGCGTATAAAAAGTAAAAGCGTAAAAACGTATAAAAGCAACTTCACCAAATACGCGTTAAAACCTCCTATCATAAATATATTTATCGACTAGACTAGTTACAGTCTATAGCCATAAACAATAGTGTCTATGACCAATCGTAGAGGATATTGCTCTGCTGTCCGTACGCCACGGTTTTCCTTGTTGCGTTGCGACATAGCAGCTATTTTTCAAGGGAAAGTAGTGACTAATGCATGCGCGCGCATTTGAAGATATCCTTTAAAAGCGGCGCGAGTTTTTTTTTTCTATATTAGCATTTGTTTTTACTATTGATCTTAAGAGAGGTAGGGCATAGCGATTTATCGCTCGAACTGGAGCAGCTTGACTGGTGAAATACCTTCACCTTACAGATGACCGCAGCCAAATAACAATCACTTCTGTGTTGTTGTGTTCCTGCGTGTGAGTAAGGTTTCCAGAGATCCTGGGGGATGCTACGTTAGTAGCAAGCCTTCAAGGTAAGGGCGACAAGTCCAGTAACAGCTTTATTATGCTCTACTTGTCGCTCTTAAGCTAGGACCTCATTTCCACTTAACATCAGGTGGGATGAGGTCAATCTTGAAGTGTAATATAAAAAAAATCTTCTTTTTCTTTTTATGTTGTGTGGCTAAGCCTCTAAAACGAAGTCTTCCTCTGCCAGTCACGTGGTATTTGATACGTTTTCACGATGGAATTCGGGTGTTCGGTGCTCCCTAGCTTTACAAGGATTGCTTGGAAGTCAATATCCATTTTAAGCTCTACGCGCATTTGAAGGGTTCATTAAATATATTTTTTTTATCACTCGCTGCTGAAGATAACTGACCATATCGACACTATTTAAATTCATTAAATTATGAATACAAACTAGTGAATCGGATTACCCATGCTTTTCCTTCAGTTACATTATTTTATCTTTCGACCCACTTGAAGTTTGATTCCTTTTAGGAACTTTTTTTTCATCAATATAACACTAGTACATAGTTCAAATTTAAAAAAAATTGTACATATTAGTATGTTCTTATTAAATGTGGTGATATTTCATGAAATGAAAAGCAAACCTAATTAATTTTTAAAAAATTGTGCTTACATCAAGTAAACTAAGATTTTCTGTAGTATCAATTCAACAGCATTTTCTATTATTTTGGTTGATGTTTAAGATACTTTAAGATTATTGACCTCAATAAATCAAAGAAATAATTATTTTTTCAAGAAGAACATAGAACACATTTGTATCGTCATTAAATACAATGTAAAGTGACTTTAATACCATCGCTTCACTATGCCATACATAAGTGTAGACACGAAAAAATTCATACGTAGAGTTTGCCGATTAGAATCATGTTAGCGCCATCTTGGTCCACACAACCTCATAATCATGAAGTAATACACCGCGCTTACTCGCAAAACTAAGGATTCGACGAATTACCGCCATCTTGTTTTTTTTTACCAAGTAGCTGTATGTCAATGATGCCTGTTCCATACAGCCTCATTACGCGCACGCGAACCGCGTGACGTCATCGCGTAGGGCTTCTGAATTTGAATTTACACACATTGGTACTTAGACGTTTCAAGGTGCTAGGCTGTGTCATTAGCGGTTCCTTTGCCTGTTTGAGTGGAATTAAAAAATAACTGCGTAATCACGTGCTTGGTGTTTAGAGAATAAAATGTTGACTTTGTACTGTTTCGTTGTTTTCGGTACCTTACCACGGGAGCCATATTTGTTTAGGTTATATTATTTTAGTTACATCGTTTGAATATAATTATCCCATTTGTGGGGTATTTTAGGTATTTTCGCAGGCTTTTGGGGAAAACCAAAATGCGGAATCTAATATAATGCTAAATATTTAAGTACAATTCGGCAGGTGTTGAGAATAGCAGTTAAAGCTAATTTGGGCTAACTGAGCCTTTGAAAACATATTTTATTCATTTTGTTTAAAAATCGTTATTGCACCAATAAGTACAAAAGGTGGTCTTAGTTCTAGAGGCATTGACTGCCAGTCAATAGTTGACTCATGGTGATAGTTAGTTTACGGGTGCGGTAAAAATAAAAGAAAACTTAACAACCCAGATATTATAAAAATATTTAAGTACAAGCTTATTTAAGTGATAATAATAATTGTATGATCTAAATATAAATATATAAATTAGAATAAGTTAATATAGTAACATAACTAATTATTTGACATCTGTCAGAACTGTCTAAAATATATATATTTGACAACCCACAATTCGGCAGTGAATGTTAAAGCTACTTTATATTAAAAGGATAGATTTTGCACCTAGACAAACAGTGTAATCTATCAAGGCGTTAAACCTGCTTTAAACATAAAATAACGAATTTAGTACAATGAAAAGGTACGGTGCTGCATAGACAAACAAACACACGAACATACCGACAGACAAACAAAACTTAAACAACTTTCTTTTCTTTGGGAATCAAAAAGCCAATATAGATGTATAAACCGATTGAATTAAGAAAGTCATTAAGTTATTTCGCTACGGAATAACGTTGTCAAAAACGTTTAAAATAAGTCGCATTGTATTTCATTCGACTGTTTCGTATTTGAAAATCAAATCGGGCCTTCATCTTATTCCATATAATGTTGACCTATTTAAAACGTCTAGAAAAATCGTAGCAATGTTCGTAGTTATTCGTAGCGAGCGCTGTAGCAACGTGAGCTACGAGATTTCGAACTTGAAAAATGGCGCCGAGGAAATTTTCGTAGCAATTTTGTAGTATGTGATGTATAATTTTCATTTGTTTTTGATGCTACGTCGAAATGTTGATTATTTTTTGGAGAAATTAATTTGCTATTAGTCTGCCGTCATGTCTGTATGTGGCATAGTGGCTCCCGAATTAATGAAGCGATTTTGATTTTGTATTATTTGTTTGAAAGGAGAATTAATCGGAAGTGTTCTTAGCTATGGTTGATAGAAATCGGTTAAAGATTACCGCCACAAAATATCGTATTAAATATTTTGATACACCTTAATATAGGGTTAGATCCTTAAAACTACAACGGATTTTCATTATAAATTGACGTTTGTTGGAAGATAACTTCGTAGTTCTGAACAAAATTAGACGATTTTTGTTTTTTTATTAATAATCTGATCAAATCGAAGGGAAGTCGGTTCTTTTTCATAAAAAATGAATCAATCTTTTTTTCTATCGTAAACATTTTAAGAAACAGAAAAAATCCATCTCACCTTTCGTTGGGGGTCGTCCATATATAACGTCATTCTAAATTAGGGGGGGGGAGGTGGTCTGCGGATGACGGTAAATGATAGATAGAGGGGGGGGGGTGTTTCGAAATTGACGTCATTCTTATTTATTTATTAGTTTATTGTTCACGTACAAAAAGATTTTTTCTAAAAAGAAATTTCTTCCAGCACACCTAGTAAGTGAGACTGCAAATGTGAGTGGCGGCTAAGGCGCGTATAATACTAAGATAACTCATAATAAACATACATAGATGTACACAAATACAGTAATAACTACAGATAAAATACGCTAACAATAATATTACATATAATACTAGCTGCCCGCCCCGGCTTCGACCGTGGTACTTACATGTATTATACATATAAACCTTCCTTAAGAATCACTCTATCTATTAAAAAAAAACCGCATCAAAATCCGTTGCGTAGTTTTAAAGATCTAAGTATACATCGGGACAGACAGCGAAAGCGACTTTGTTTTATACTATGTATTGATAATACATTTTGTTAAACTGGTAATGACGTCAATTTTGGGAGAAGGGGGGGGGTCATTAAGAAATGACGATAGGATGATTGTAGGGGGGGGGGGGAGGGGGGGTCTGAAAAAATCGATGACGTAATTTATGGACGGCCCCTTGCGCGATTCAAACCCACCACCTTCATGTTTCGTACTTGCTGCTCTTTCAACTGAGTGAAGGAACCCCACACCGCAAGAGCAGATGAAGTTTTACTGTTACTTTAAAATATAGATCGTAGTGTGAAGCACTATAGAAAATCATCTTGGTTCTTAAAAACATGAATCACTTTAAATATAAGAAACAGAAAAATTTAATCTCCCCTTGCGGTGCGGGAATCGAACCCACGACCTTCACGTGTCGCGCGTGCTGCTCTTACCAACTGAGCTAACCGCAAGTTATCGTAGGCGATGACATTTTTTTGCTGTATCAACCGTTAGCCTTCGGTAAAAAAATCTGTTTCTAATATTTAAAGTTCGCTAGTACGGCGTAAAGTACGATAAAAAAACCGGCCAAAAGCATGCCGGGCCACGCTCAGTGTAGGGTTCCGTAGTTTTCAGTGCATCACAATACTTAAGTATCCCCACTTGAAGTTACAAAATTGAGCTGATGATGAACGACTGATGATCTGTGTGTAAAATTGACTTTACATAGGTAGGTATACACTAAAAAAATATTTTTTCAAAAATTGCAAAAACTATTAAACCCATCAGTTTCAAAATAATTTTCCTAGCCTTTATGCAGTTCTATATTCTAGATAAATATATGTATATTATAGATAGATAAATATAGGTACAAATATGTATTTGTACCAAATTTCAGCTTTCTAGTGCAAACGGTTTCTGGAATTATCCTCGGACGGACAGACAGACAGACAGACATGGCGAAACCATAAGGGTTCCTAGTTGACTACGGAACCCTAAAATCGATGAATCACTTTGTAATCATTGTATTACATTAAATACACTTTACATTGCATCTAAGACGTAAACGGTACGCCACAAATGTCATTCAATATGTTTTATTTATCGCATCTTAGTGACGGAGTCATGTGCTGTGGTGCGTGCAACCAAACGTGTCTAAAAGAACTAGAGATAGAAGATTTATGTAACGTAAAGAAATGGATTAGCATTTATTTATTTATCTGCGCTCGCGACTTTGTTCGCGTGGACTACATCCTTTCATGGTCGGTTTTACCCCTTTCTCCCCTAATATTCGAAACAAAAAGTATTCTATATTATAATCCAAGTTTCGAGCTATATTTGTGCCAAATTTCATATCTCTAACTTCAAAAATAAACATTTTTCCATATAAACTTTCAAAGGTGGTATTACCCCCCCCCCCCCCCCCCCCTTATTTTCTAATAAAAAGTAGCCTATGTCCGTTCTTGAGATTCAACCTATACCAAATTTCATCAAAATCGGTTGAGAGGTTTAAGCAGGAAAGCGTAACAGACACACAGACAGACAGACAGACAGAGTTACTTTCGCATTTATAATATTAGTATGGATAGCTGCGCTCGCGACTTTGTTCGCATGGACTACATAGTTTCATGGTCGGTTTTACCCCTATCTCCCCTAATATTGGACACAAAAAGTTCACATTTTTCCCAGAATTTTCAATTATTCCTATATTTTGTCGCTGTCTTTATTTCAAAGATGGCTGCCTCGGTCATTAATTAAGCTGGTATTTTATTATTGTGCTTAAATAGGGTTAGGTGACATCTCGTCCCAATCCAAAACTGGGATCAGAGACCAATTCCACCTTTTCTCATTTGATAGTAGGCAACTGGGCCCACCTTGATGCTGGTGTTGGGACGATTGTATCACTGAATATTCTCTAGGGGTTTATTGGCCCTAACGTGTTGTTGGCTCTAACAAAAGTAAATTACTAAGAAATTTACATTATTGCTTTATCAGCACCGATATTTGATCCCTTGTACTTTTAGTCTAAATTTCTGACACAAACCTAGATACGATACTCTTATACAGTATACTGATTGCAGTCACACTTTTAGTCGCGTGTTGCAGTGGCCTCGATAGCTTCGCATAATGCATTCGCTACCAGCCTCGGTGCAACGTGATGCGCCCTAGGACTTATTCATTTGTAAAACAACAAATGAACGCTATTTTCGTCGTGGTATTACATCTCCGCTGTAGCCTATTGGTAAGGAGTTTAAGTTTGGATTTTGAAGGTCTAGATATCGTGGTTCGAGCCTGCGGGGTAACCTTTGGGAGTTTTTGGGATATTTTCATATTTGTATTAACTGTTAAATAAAACTATATTTAAACGCTTGCATATAGGTAATGAGATAAAACTAATTATGATTAGAGGTTGTAGGTTGCTTAACCCTTTATCAAGCCTCGAGTATACAAATGTTTCATAGGTTTCTCGGGTAAGTCAAAAATCTTAAGGTTCAATTTGAGGCAGAGAATTGAAATTAAAAAAAAACCCCACAGTTCCATTTTAAGCTCTTATTAGATTTGTTCTCTTAAGAGCCTACAAAAAAGAGGTAGGGCATAGCGATTTATCGTTCGAACTGCAGCAGCCCGACTGGTGAAATACCTCTACCTTACAGAAGACCGCAGCCAATTAACAATCACTTCTGTGTTGTTGTGTTCCTGCGTGTGAGTAAGGTTTCCAGAGCTCCTGGGGGGTGCTACATTAGTAGCAGGGTAGCCTTCAAGGTAAGGGCGACAAGTCCAGTAACAGCTTTATTATGCTGTACTTGTCGCCCTTAAGCTAGGACCTCATAACTACTTAACATCTGGTGAGATGAGGTCAATCTTGAAGTGCAATATAAAGGAAATCTCTTAGACTAAAACGAGGAATTATTATTATTCTTTTTTTTTTAATTTTACCACATTTGTTAATTATAGTTTCTTTTTCTTTCCAGGTAAGCGATGGATCTGTTCAGTATAAAGACATTTCATGCATCTTTGTCCAACACGGCCATTTCGACGACGAAATCTGGTAAGTACATATAGAAGGGACAAATGGGATATTGATACTTTAAGGTACACCCTTATGTCGTACGTACAAGATCTGATATCGAACTGGAAATGAATTTTGACGTGATGTTGCCGTACTTACTGAAATAAAATAATGTATCATATTTAAATATTAGAAACAGAAAATTTTTATCTCCCCTTGCGGTGCGGGAATCGAACCCACGACCTTCACGTATCGCGCGTTCTGCTCTTACCAACTGAGCTAACCGCAAGTTATCGTAGGCGATGAAATTTTTCTGCTGTATTAACCGTTAGCCTTTCGGTAAGTGCCCTAATCGGTAATATTTAAAGTTCGCTAGTACGGCGTTTAGTACTATAAAAATAATGAAATGTATCATATTTGATTTTTTTTGAAGACCTTCGTAGCCGAGAGGCGAGCAGGCTGGACTTTGGCGTCGCGTTATCTCTGAGGTCCCAGGTTCGATCCCCGGTCGGGTCAATATGGGAAACGATATTTTTTCTATTGATTCGGGTCTGGGTGTTGTGGTGCCGTTCTTGTTTCTTCTTTCTATAACTCTAGTGCTTAAGCTGCTTATCTCAGAATTAGAGCAATGTATGTGATGTTGTCGAATATTTATTTATTTTTAGAATTATTCAGTTCGAGCCAGTACTTCTTGAGATTACCGCGTTCAATCAATCTCTTAAGCTGTATAATATTAGTTTAGAACTACCTGTGCCCGTGACTCCGTTCGCGTGGACTTCAGGATTTCGATACGTTTTAAAAAATAATTATTTTTCTAAAATATATTTATCCTAAGTAACTCCCTATTACACCAGTTACCTACCAGTAAAAGTCGCATCAAAATGGTCCAGCCATTTCACAGATTAGCCGGAACAAACAGACAGACAGACAGAAAATAAATATATTTTGGTATATATACCATATACATATATATTTCTTTAAGTGATGAGGCACTTAGATATTAAGGTTAACTTGTAGTAGATCGTATAAGTGTAACAAAGCGGTTATTTTAATAATACAAACAGATACTTTAATTTTATTTTTATGTATAGATGAAGATAGATGTGAATATAGCAACAGTTCTTCACGAATACTTGTATTGTGACTACATTCAAATTGGAGAGTGTCCGAAAAAACTTTCACTCTTAGATAACCGAATTGTGAATGTTTACTGTGTGAATGCCACAGTGTGATGAACGACAGTAAGACAGGTTCGTTACGACCTTGGAATTTTCGCTCTACAAAGATTTACCTACGACTCTATCCGCGTTTCTTCGAGTTAAAAAGTGTTATTCTCGAATTTAAATGTCTAATTTATATTACACTTTAAGATTGACCTCATCCCATCTGATGTTAAGTGGTAATGAGGTTCTAGCTTAAGGGCGACAAGTACAGCATAAAACTGTTACTGGACTGGTCGCCTACCTTGAAGGCTTGACCCCTGCTACTAATGTAGCACCCAGGAGCTCTGGAAACCTTACTCACACGCATGAACACAACAACACCGAAGTGTTTGTTATTTGGCTGCGGTCTACTGTAAGGTGGAGTATTTTACCAGTCGATAAATCGCTATGCCCTACCTCTCTTAAACTACCAAATTTCTTCTATATCCCTACAGAAATGTTTGCGTGAAAAAGTTACAAGCACACAAAACTTACCTGTTTAAAATGTAGGAAACACACAAATGTAATAGTCATAATCATAACCTCTCTTCGTTAGCCGTAGTCGGGTAAATAAACCTCGTCATAGCAATGTTACACAACTAGTTTAGGAAAGAATACAAACTAAAATTTCATAATTTAAACAACTTACTTTCCCTTACCTCAACAAGCTGATGTAAGGGTAATAAAATTAAGTCATTATTTAACGCGTACGTTTTATAATAAAATTATCTCATTGAAATTAATTAGGCACTTTAAATTGTTCATTTTAACTAATAAATGCGCCACACAATCACACCAATCACCTGGTTTTAAACTAAGGTTTCCCCTTGTACTATGAGCACCAGACGGATACTAACTGGGGGCGTCATCCCAACACACCCAGACTCAAGTCAATTTAGAAAATATCGTTTTCCAAATTGAGCAGACGGGGAATCGAACCCGGGACCTTTTGCGCTTCGGCCGCCTGCTTTAGCCACTGCGCCACCGAGGTCGTCGTTATTATTAGTTATACCCGTTTTTCTTGCATTAACACTGATATTTATCTCCCATTGGTTGCAACGTGACGTTATATTATAGCATTTCTCGATAAATTAACTATATAAACAAAACTAATTTTCCAATTCGAACTAGGGTCTGGGTGTTGTGGTACCGTCGTTGTTTCTGATTTTTGTAACACCAGTGCTTTAGCTACTTACCTTACCACAGAATCAGAGCAATGTATGTGATGTTGTCCAATAAGTTTTTTTTTTTTTTACTAGAATGGATTCACCCAGAAACGAAACGTTTCGTTTTTGAAAATTAATCAAAAGTTTAAGAAAGATAACGTTGTTTTTGAAATGTATAATTTTTTTTTTTACATTACACTTCAGGATTGACCTCATCCCACCTGATGTTAAGTGGTAATGAGGTCCTATTTTGTTTTTTAATATCGGTTCATTCGCATTCGAAGTGGGTTAGTTGCAATTTTGAGAATTAATAAATAATTGCTATCCGTCATCGGATCCGATATATTTCGTTTTTGGGAGTAGATCTCCAGATACGGCGCAGACTCAAGCAATGTAGTCATTTTATTTTCCAAAAAAAAATCTGTCAAATAAGATTTATGTATACATAATACAAAAAGTGCTAAAATACATATCTACTAAAGCATATACGTACACTATATAGTCACAGTGAAGTCTTAAACCTATTGAATATGAATAAAATCTATATTTAGTATTTTTCTAAGTTAAAAATACTCAAGGGCCTTGCGCAACTTTAAATGTCAAAAAATAACTAACGTTACAACATATAATAACGGTTGCAAAACGTTTTATAACAAGTTATTTTCATAAAACATAAGTCCATGGGAACTGGCCGAACAGTCGCGCTTCGAAATTCGAACTTTCATTTTTTCTACGTCTAGTGAAAGTTGGCTGTATTATAACAATTTCGCGTGCGTGTGTGTGCGGCGAAAAAATAAAATTTCGGATACGGAAGTTACGTTCGATTGGAAAGATATTATGGCTGTTACGTTGTTTTAATGGCTGGCTTTCTGTAATTAAATTGCTTAAAAATGGGATACTTTTGTTTAAATTACATACTAATATACCGATTCTTGTTATTGTAGTCATGTATAGTCTCGGTGATGACTGGCTAGTCAATTAAAATACTTTTAAATACCCGTCAAAACATTAATCCTTCATAGAGTTTATGAAGATAGCTATCTATGACGTCACAACTTTACTAATCAACACTCTGACTATTAAATAGTTTCGGAGCATTTTAAAGAGAATTTGCAAAAAAAACTATATTTTTGATGACTAAAGTCCTCTTTTACGGAATTAAACTTTAAAATTATTTGTCAAGATCCCAATTTAGTCTTGTTACTTGGGTTTTGGAGGTCAGACGGTAGTAGCTACATAGTAATAAGCAGACGTGCTTCGGTGAGATACTAGGACCATATAACGCGCTAGGAGGTCTTGCTTCAGCAGCTTGAAGTACACCTTCCTTATGTGGCCTGTGCTACCTAATAGTTGGGTTGCAAAGGACAGACGTCCGAATCTCCACTATGAATATACAGCCTTGCCAGAAGTACCAGGCCCGCATAAACCGCTAGGAGATCTTACCACAGCAGCTTCTCAACTAACCTATGACGCAGGTGCTACCATGACTGTTGGGTACGCAGGTTAAACAGGAGTCCTTCCATTGTGATAACTAAACTTTCCGCCTCTAAAACCATAGTTGTAATAAAAAAAAAATCATGTTATCTTTTTACACTAAAACTCATTTGATAACGGAAATTCGGTATGTGTATTTTAAAACGAGTTCTATATAACTGAGCATCAAGAAAATACTACCCTAACTTAAATAATAGGTTGGCCACAAACTTAATAAGTAAGCCACTAGGGCGACTTATGGATCAGCCAGTATTTCTGTCCCCCAAATGAATAAAAATTATTTCTTAAAATTGAATTTTCTCGTGCTTTTGAAATTATTTCTCGTTTAAAGTGGTTTTTGTTCTTATTAAAACATACTATTTTAACCAGCAATTTATTCCACTTTAACAGTATTTGACTTTCTAACGATCTTTCGTTGATTATTTTATACCCAATCATTTCGATGTTTTTATAAAATACGTTAAAATAAAACTGATTCTCTAAAGATGATAAAAATAGTAAAAGAATAAAATACATCTCGGCACTATTTGTCTGCTTACAAACATGTATGTAAACAAAATATTTTGTTTTGTATTTCTCTACTTACTAAACCTACTTGTAATTGTTGCCAAAATATTTAAAATAATAAAACACATCATGTTTAAGTGCACAGGTTATTCTTTTTTATGTTTTCAATCAATAATGCAAGCATTTGTTTCAAAATTAAAAACGATTTAAAAAAAAGAAAAAAAATCGACAACATTCCAACAAAATGGCGGCAATCGTTGGTCGAAAGATATGAGTCAGCAGAAAGTTTGAGTTATGCACGCAGACATGTGTTTTTGAGTTACGCAACGGTATTTGTTTGTACGACGAATTCTGCTGAAACGTAAGCGATCAGAAAAATTATTAACGCCAGCCAGTTGTTTGAATATTTTAATAGCGTCAATCACTGTACCAAAGAGCCTTTTTTAAAAGTAACGGAGAGCGCTTTTTACTCTGTGGTTGGAATACTAAGATGGCGATGACCTTGTACAAAATGTTACCTATTTTTGGAAAATAAGTTATTAAAACGCGAGAGTTCTTTCTCACATTACAGTGAAAACCTTTTAGTATTCCATTGGATTAAACAGTCTTAGAATAGGCAAACTAACATGTATGTTTTGGTACAAAATTATTTTCAAGTTAACTTTTTTTTTGTAATGAAAACTTGCCTTTATCTTCTCTGTGGTTTTAGGGGTTCTATTTTCAAAAACAAACGACAATTTTTACACAAATCGAAAACCACGTTAAAATTTCCAAACTTTCGATACATCTCTAATCGAGACAATTCGTTTGTTCGTTTCGTTTTTCGTAGTAGGTAGGCCGTCTGAGTGTTAAGACCCCAAAAGATAAAACGGTACCCTATTACTAATTACTATGACTTCGTTGTCCGTCAGTCTGTAAGGCTGCAATCGCCGGACCTGTATAGTTAGGCAGTTAAAATTTCTCCAGATATTAGGAATTTCTGTTGGGGTTTGAAAGGAATAACCAAAATTTACGTATTATAGGGCGAATATTATATATTCCACGCGAACGAAATTACCCGTTAATGTTTGATCATACAACATAGATCTGTAAGTTTTTAAAGTATAATAATATGTTCATTCAATGCAGTTTACCGATATACATAGGAAGATAGCTGTAATAACTATACTTCTATACTAATATTTAAAGTCTGAAGAGTTTGTTCATTTGAAAGCGCCAATCTAAGGAATCACAGATTCTAATTGAAATATTATTTGATTTAGATAGTCCATTTATTGAGGGAGCCTTTAGGCTTTTTAACATCACGCTGCGATCACCAGATGCGAAGAAACAGTAGACAATGTGTATAAAACAGGGAAGCCGCCGCTGGCCGCTAGTTAAATCGATATTTTAGTATATTTTCACAATTTTCAAACCATTAAAACTCCTTAATTTACGAATTCGCATCACCAAAACCAACATAAACCGAAGTGCAACAAAAACAAAGCGTTAGGAAGTAACAATTTACTATCTAACAGCAGTGATAACCGCGCCGCCAGCGTTTACGTAATCCACACCGACCAGCTTAAATGGACCCGCGGCCATTTCTCCCCAATCCGTTTCGCTAAGCAAACTAACCGCGAGACGGGTCCTCTTAAGCTGGTCGGTAGACGTCAATAAGGAAAGATGGCCGCCGCGCCAGACATATGTGTCCGAGCGTTTCCGAAGACGCCCGAGCGCGTTCGTAACTGGGTCACACGCACACACGCGCACGGTACTCGGTACGCACTTTGTATTCATGTGGTTTTTTGTTGTTATTTTTTCGTACACACTACGCGCTTTTTTTCGCTGACGATTTAACTTTTTTCGCGTTTCATTGACGAGTGTGTGACATGAGTTTGGAATGGCGGCTTTCGGAGTATAGTGCTTGTATTTAAAAGAATGATAATAATGTAGTGTATACTAAACAAAACTGTCACAGTTGTGAATAAAGACAGATTTTTTACGTCTAAAATATTGTTGTAATTAAATTTTATTCTAGGTAAATTTAATTCCTCTTAATGGTATTGTGTTGTATGTGTTTTAATTTGGTTTGCTATGTTTCTTTTTGTACGTGAATCGAATATCCAAAGTTTTTATACAAAGGACTCCTTTATCCTTTTAAACGCACCTACATTAGTAAATTAAATTTTATTAAAAAAAAATAAAAGCAAAAGTATTAACATTTAAAGTTTAAAAGAAAATTATTCTGCCTATTATTTCTTGATTATATGTATTTTTTTTAATTTTTATAACTCATTTAATGACTACCCACCCATGTTATGATATTAATAAATCTGAAGTCGTTTAAAGCGTACTTTTAACTAAAAGCCGACTAAAATTAACAGCAAGACATTAGTAAAGTGATATGTTTATCAACCGCATTGATTAGCAAAACTACTCGAAAACGCATAATTTTGCATATTGTATATGCAAAACCTTCGGCCAACGTAATATCACTATTAAGTATTCTGTGATCATATTATATAATACTGGGCAAAAACAAACATTGCAATTTAAACTCTACGAGCCCTCATTTAAAGGCGGTGCCTTGTTTAAATAAATCAATGATAAACGTGGTAGTTAAAGTGTTTAATTTTAAATACTTGCGTTAAAATAATTTTAGTGTTTACTAAACGACATTGACCAAATTGGTAAAACGGCTTTTAGATTGAAAAGTAATTGTATATCGCTTAATAAATCGCTTTGTTTCTCAATTTAGCAGACCTTACATTATTACCTCCCAATTATGTATTTTAATTTACTCGTAAATTAATTGAAAAGAACTAAAAATATCGTGTTAAAGAAAACATACGCTCTTGGCTTCAATAATTTATATATTTTGAATTCTACTTTATTTATATATTTTGAATAATACAGCAATGTTTATACATAATTGTTAGTAAAAACAGAATCAGCAATCTAAATTTGCACTTTAATTTGACACACATAGGTGTCATACAGGCCTAGTATACGCAATACGTCAAATTTATCGCATGAGACGACAAAAGTTTCGATACTGTTGATTGGCTTATAGCACACCGGACTCGTATTTTCAGCCAATCAGCAGCTGGCGCAATGACTTCAATCGATTATGACGTTTGTTAAGAGCCCGATAAAATTGAGTCGCGTTATGTATGCTAGGCCTGTAGGTCACAGGTAGTTTAAAAAAGTCCGCAAACTTATTTAATTCACATCATTTAAGTCAACGGATGTTTTAAAGGCAACGAAAATAGGAGCCCTACTACCAAAATCTGATGACGAATAGCAATTTTTAATTTTCATAATCGCAATCAACTCTCTTCTCATGCGAATAAAGTTCAAAATATTAATTATGCAAGTAAATATGCACGTTTTGATTTTCGAACTTTAATCTTAAAAAACAACACTTTTTTTTTATAATAAAAAGTTCAGTTTTTTTTATCAATGAAAGATGTCGTTGTGTTTATAGTTAGCATTGAATTCATTACATCAATATACGTAACAAAAAATGTCCACATTCTCCGATTATGAAATAATTCTCTAATTTAAATAAAGGCAAGGTAAAAGCAAATTTTACGTGTCCTCATTTCTTCACTTCGATTGAATAATATAAATTGAACAGGAATTATGAATGACTGTGTAGTCCACATCATCCGATTATGAAATAAGATTCTTAAATTTAAATAAGGTCAAGGTTTAAGCAAATGTTACGTGTTATTGTTTTTATATTCGATTTAAAATAAAAAATTAAACAGGATTATGAATGGCAGTGTAGAATATTGAGTCTTCTCTCAAAAACGCAGTATGTCGGGTCCGATGACGGATATCAATTTTTTTAATTCTCATAACCATAACCAACTCACTTCGAATCAAATTGTGATTGTGAGCTAATTGTACTAAATAGATAAATTAGACATCTAACACAATTAAAATCTACACTAATATTATAAAGAGGAAAGATTTGTACCTATTTTTGTATGTTTGTAATGAATAGACTCAAAAAGTACAAGGCCGATTTAAAAAAATCTTTCACCAATAGAATGCTACATTCTTCCAATTTGACATAGGCTACAAAATTTGGGATCCTTGGTAAAATTTGAAAAATTTTACAGAAAGCGGGAAAAATTATCTAAGGCGAAACGAAGTTCGCCGGGACCGCTAGTAATTAATAAAAAGAAAATTGCATAGGAATCCTGACACAATTATTTTAATACTTACGAATATTTTAAACCCTGAATCCGCAGACAAACTGTTTGTACAGTTTTGTTGGAATCTGTCTATTTTTTATAAAGCGTTTTCAAAAAAATATTTTATGCATGAATGATAGTATCTTTGTTACAATTTTACGCAAAATCTGCCAAAAATTTTGAATTTAATTTGGTAAAAAAGGAGATGAGACACTAGATCAACACATATAACACTCTATTATAGCAAGAGTTAATATGTATTTGTGAAAAATTAAAAAAAAGATGCGTGCAAAAGTACTACACAAAATTACCGACTCCTATAACATTCACAGAGTTTTATTTTGTTGATTTCATTGAGATTTCTTAAAAGCCTATAAATTGACGCTTAAAAGTTAGTCATAGCGGTAAGGGTCTTGCTGTCCGTGACAGGTAACTCGCCAAACTGGTATCATTCGACTATCAATATCAGTAATCGTTTGATTCATTGAGATTCAGTGAGGTTTAGTTAAAATCCTTACCGTTTAGTGTTTTACTGTTGAAGAGTTTGTTTGTTTGACCGCGTTTATCTCAGGAATTACACGTTTGAATTAAAAAAAAAGATGTGTTGGATAGGCCATTTGTCGAGGAAGGCTTTAGGCTATATAACATCACACTGCGCGAAGAGAAAGATATGAAAGAGAGAAGATTGAGTGGTAAATAGCTGCTAGCTGTTTTCATAAAATAGTGCCAAAATGTATTTAGAAAGTGAAACTTCTAACAAAACTACTATGTTAAAAGTATGACATATCATTTTATCAATTTTACAATTCAGAATTGGAGGTTTCCTAAATAAAAAATTGTGTCATTCAATTGCTTTTTTGAGTGCTGTAAATCAATGAAAATTACAATAAAGTACACTTGTATTTAGTCCATTTTTGATGATGCTTTGAGATCATTTAAAATATAAGTAAGCCAATTATTGTTATTTTATTGCACTGCAAATTCCCATAAATATTCTTCCCATTTTTTTTTCAGAGTGTTGGAGTTAAAGTACCTTGTAGTATTTAATCCAAATAAAATTAATCAGCCCAGTATTTTTAGTAGTATTAAAAGTTTATTTATCAAAATTCAACCTACATTTCAAATAGAAGTTTAGAACGTTTATTATTATTATTATAATTTTTCTGTGCAAAATTTACAGAAATTGGTTTTACAGACATAATTATGTACAATGAAAATATTAAAAAAAAATAAAAGAATACCTACCTTTATACAAAATATTTACGAAAGATAGTCCGCTCCAGTGTTTAGGGTGCCCAGAATGCTAGCAACATTTCCTCTTTGAATGGCCAGACTTAAACGTTGGCCGAGGTATTTACCAGCATTCTGGTCACCAGAAACCTCTACATTATTATCTATTCTCTGGCTTAAATTTTACACTTAAAATTTTTAGTGCATCGCGCCACATTTGCGTAATTATGAAGTTACATACGTTTCTAATACATTTTGGCTATACATTTTTATTTAATAAGATCCGCTTTATATACGCAATTTTCTCGTAAAGCCTAACGAGTATTAAATTCAAATAGCGTATTCAATTAGGCCATTTTCAAGTCAGCTTGGGCCCAAGTGTGTCCAGTTGTTTAGTAATTTGTGCACCTGGTTGCTTAAGTATATCTCAACGTGATTATATTTTCAATTACTTTTTGCTTGAGGTGTAATACGCCATTACACTCTAGTTTTAGTATTATCTAACTATGACCACATATATCGGTGAAAAATTACTTATTTATATCACAAACGTCCCTGTTATTACAGGGATTAAATATTCAATATAATTTTGTACAAATTTTGTAAAAAAAAATTGGAATGTGTAATAATTACAAATCGAAAGATTTGAAACGTTAAGAAACCAATAAACACATTTTTAAGATTTAATTAGATATTTCAATGAAAACGTTACCCTTACAACGCACTAAAATTTAAATAGTATGACATATTGAACGGTATGGGAACACAATAGCGCCACAGCGGTGAGTAGCGGAACTAATGAAAGTGCCATACAAAACTAGTACCTACTGTGTAAAACTATACGATTACAGTTTTGCACATGCTAAGAGTACAAAAAATCGGAGATTTTATGATTCTCTCACATCACAGCTAGCAGCCACCTGCGGCTTCGTACGATCTTGGAATAAGTCTTTTCTAGCAATCAATAAAATGGTGAAAGAAATTTTAAAATCGGCTCTGGAGGGGTACTCTCAAAAACAAAACGAACAAACGAAAGGTTTCGTTTTTGAAGATTACTCAAAAGTTTAAGAATGAAGACTTGGTTTTTGATTTGCATAAATAATATTTTGTTTTTTTAAAAAGGCTTAATTTGCATTCGAAGTGGATTGGTTATGATTATGAGGATTAAAAATTGATATCCGTTGACGGATCCGACATATTTCGTTTATGGGAGTAGACCCCCTGTAGTTTATGAATTAATTAATTACAAAAATAATGTATGTAGTCTAACGGCCCGTCGCGTTTTCGCAACGTGTTGTCCCGGGAAATTTTCAACTTTTTTTGCAAACTTTGCCAAAATATTAATGTTGTTTGCCATAAAATATCAGTTTGGACCAACAATTTCTTTTAAAAATTTCTTCTTCTATCATGTAAGCAAATATATACTGCAACGTCGGCGTCACTTTTTCGCATAATTCGGTTTAGTGACGTAAACACACCCCTTCAAACTTTCATGCACTGTATCATCATCAATATTTATTTATTTGATGAACCAGATAATATGTTTCTATTGTGTTTTGAAATTCTTATCGAAATGAATCGAATCGTTATTTTTTTACCGCGTCTGTTAAATAAAAAAAAATCAAAGCTTGATCCAGTACTTCTGAAAGTTTACGCGTACATATTTCGGCCAGATATTTATATTTATTAACATATATTGGCTTTTAAATGTGGAATCATGTACACTTTATAATGATGTAATTTTAATGGCAATTTAATCGTATTTTCATTGATTTTACGACATTAATATGGTAACTTGTTTTTTTACTGTATTCATAACCATAAAACATAGCGGTTCAAATATTTTATTCAGTAGCTCGTGTTGTGCAATGTCAACGAATCTACAGGTATTTGAATGGATTTTATTTAAATTATATTCGTTATAACTTTATTTCTTTGCATAAAATTTATTTGCATATTTTTATTTGTATTTTTAGTTTTTTTACTGGTTTTTTAAACTACTGTTATGTCCATTAAGCTAAGGAAGGTTTGAGTAAGGACAAGTCAAAACTAAGAACACTGCCTGCTAATTTGCCTTTCAAAAAATTTAAAATGAAAATCAGGTTATGCCTTTGGGAGCTACAATGCCACAGACAGAAAGACCCGTCAAACATATTTAACACCCTCAGTTTTCAAGTTCGTCTAGTATTTAAAAAGTCTTCTTTGTAAAAAGCTGATTAATTTATGTTAGTAAAATATTTTCCCACTGATGTTTCACAACGGATGCTGAAAATTGGGAAACGTGGCTTGTCAGTATGATGGATATGTAGAAGTGACGCAACTACATTCTTGCTTGTGAACTTTGATGAATATATAATTAATATTATAATTTAATATATATGTTTTACATTTAAAGAGTAATTATTTATATGTGTCTGATGCAATAAGGAGTGACGCGTTCCATTTTAGCAGTAAATAGTTCGTATTAACTACTAAATAAAAATGGTGTCGCGTTTTGACCTGTTTAATTATTTTAACGTAGACTAGTTTTGTTTAAGAAAAAAATAATTCAAAATCGTCTAGTCCATGCAAACGAAGTCACGGGCACAGCTAGTCTCATAGATAAAAACAGAAGGTTCGGTTGACCACAAAGCCTTTTAGGTGAGTAACCAGGAACAAAGAGCATCGCGAACCACTCAATGCGCTTAGCAGGCGATTATCAAACGAATTATCTGCATTGTGCAGATTGCAGTCCAACATCGATCCGCGAGATGCATATTACGATTCACTGACTCATATTGTCCGGTCGTGATGATATAAATAACAGGCGTGCATCGGCTTAAAAACGTAATTCTAATTTTACGCGAGTACGGCTAAGAACTTACTGTATAATCAACTGGGATGATGTTAAATATCTGTCAAGTTAACATTCCTTCATACATTTTGTATTTATGTATTTTATTGGAAAACTAGCATATCCGACAGACGGTGTCCTGTCTTAATGACTAAAATTTAATTATATTTTTTTTTTCTGTAATAAAACCTTCTCCTGATAATAACAAACACAACAAAAAATAAAAAAGTGAAATTGGTCCAGCTGTTCCCGCGTGATGGCTACAAACAGAAATAGGGATTAATTTTTATATATTAAAGAAGAAGATACCATATTGACGTCACAATTTGTATTATCAACACACGGACAATTGTAAAGTTCCGGCCCATTTCAAATAGTATTGTTACGGAATCCATTTCTTTTTCTGGATTCCTTCAAAAGGAGCGTGAACATCTTGCGGGCCAGTATGGCGATGCTAACGGATAGGATTACGGTATTAAATCTGTTGTCATCGGGATTTGGGTTCCTCTCTTGCTTACCATCAGGCTGACAGGAGCCAAAATACTGTGCTTCTTTAAAAAAAAAAGTTTTTTTCGGATTCTGTTACCTTGACATTTTCTGTTCTTTTATTTTTGGTATCGCTGTATTTTTAGCCAGTAATATTTTTATAGATAACATGGTATTAAGTTCGATGCAACTATTACAATGTAATGCACTTGAATCATTCGTTAGTGTGAGTGTCTATGACATGTCGATTCTAATAATATCCTAGGAGCAAGTGTCGGCGATCCGCGCATACTAGTGTTAGCGAAACTGACCTAACACAACGTTGTATCTGATAATGTCGTTGGAAATAATTTTAGTATTGCCGTACGAAACGAATACGTAATCTTTAGAACCGTATTCAGATATATTTCACGTATTTAGACTAGCTGTGCCCGCGATTTCGTTCGTGTGGAATAGTAAAATTGTTACAATATTTTTTATCGCACTTCAAGATTGAATTCATCCCACCTGATGTTAAGTGGTAATGAGGTCCTAGCTTAAGGACGACAAGTACAGCATAATAAATCTGTTACTGGACTTGTCGCCCTTACATTGAAGGCTTGACCCCTGCTACTAATGTAGCACCCCCCAGGAGCTCTGGAAACCTTACTCACACGCAGGAACACAACAACACAGAAGAGATTGTGATATGGCTGCGGTTTTCTGTAATTACAGAAAATTATGTCGGGCTGCTCCAGTTCGAGCGATAAATCGCTATGCCTACCTCTCTTTAAAATTATGGCTACTTACTGTACCAATAGTGAAACAGACTAAAAATTGGTTTAGCCCGTCTGTTAGGTTATTCAAAAAATATCACGTATTTTTCACCAAATAATAACGGCGATACATCGAATGTCGGGTGACGTCATGGGTGGGTAAAATTTTATCCAACAGTGACGTCTCTTGCTTACCATTAGGTAAGGAGGAGCTGCGCTTCTATAAAACCAAGGTTAAGATTTATTGTTTGTACATAACAATTTTTGGCGCTTATTAACTAAACAATCTCCATGAAGTATCCGTAATCATTGTTTTAATGAATAAAATTGCCTCCTAATTAAGTTTGATAAGTTTTAATTGGTCATAATGACAACATTGCGATAAAACATCCTTTTATTATGGACTTGTCGTATTTACTTTGTACAGTCGAAAGCACATTAGACTATATACTTTGAACTATGTACCTTACGACATTGGCATAAGAACTAATATCGTGTTAAGTGTTTACTTTGACTTGGTGTCGTACTATGCCATACGTTTAGGAGTTAATTTATATTTAGTAAATTCATAAGGTATGCATAAACTGGATTTAAAATGGACTTACGTTCGTATTCCCAATTCGGGACACTTGATTCTTAAAAAAAAACACAATGTCAAAGCTATATAAATAAATAATAAATAAATAAATAAATCGTTTATTGCACAAAAGGTTTACAATGATAGGTACACGGTATAAACATGGCAGTAAAAGTTGTGCATAGTAGAATGCTGCGAAAGAAATAACAGGGGTTCCCAAACTAGGCAGTGCCTGTATCTTGGTGAACCTATCCAATATTAATGTTGCATTAGTCGCAAATCATTATAAAACTTAAAATTAGACAAATTAATGATTAATAAATGAGCAAAAGACTCAAGATAGTAATTTGCTCATGTAGTGCACGTAATAAAACTACAGAAGTTAAATCTAAACAATGGTTAACCAATTTACCCACTCCGTATAACTTAGAGCATCAATTCACCAAATGTTCAGTGCTAAGATAGTCCATAGTGAGTAACCATTTAGTGATAATTATCTTTGCCTCTTTAACAGTGCATCGCTTGATGTTACAGAAACGTACTACTTTGTAATTATATTTAAAAATGTTTTACTTTTCAAAAGTATTATGGGTAAAATAAGGCTTTAAGCCTTCTTTCAATCTGTTGCCGCGCGTGCTACATCAATACTAATATTTAAACCTAAAGAGTTTGTTTGTTGGAACACTAAACTCAGAAACTACTTGTTAAAAATGATAAATATTTATGTGTTGGATAGTCAATTGGCTACTTGACAGTTTTTGAAAAAGTAATGTAAAATTTCCGCCCGTTCATTTTATATCCCAAGCAATTCGATTTATCTGGAATAAATGTAAATAACCAGAGAAAAATAAGATTTTGTGTAACACATTTAAAAATCGCGCGAAAACGCCAAGTCTAGTCACTGTTGCAATTATGACGTCAACGTCCTAGACAACGAACCGATACGCATAGGAACGACTTAATTTAGATAAACGGAAAATGTTTCAATAAATTCTTAATACGATTAGAGACACAATAATACAATTTAATCGGTAAAATAAGCATTGTTTCGCCACATTAAAATAAATAATTTTCGCCGACAGCTGTCATTTCCGAATTGCAATGGTGGTTTCCGTTTCGGTTCTTTTGTTCCACAGATAAAAAAAGTAAAATTTATTTTGCAAAAATAAAATACTAACTATGCTTTTAATTAAAAATTAAAAATGTAAAATTATTACTTAACTAATAAGCTAACATATCTAACACTTTTCATATTTTATTGTTAACACTGTCAAGTAGCCAATTTAACAAGAAAAGCTTTACGCTATAAAATATCACACTGCTACCAATAGGATTAAAGAATTTAAGGATAATGTGGAAACAACAGGGATAATACGCGTGGGGCCGCTAGTTGCCTACGTATAAAATGATTTCTTTCTGTAGTAACATAAGGCTCTTTACTTGATTTTATATATGTTAAATATGTTTATATGTTGAATATGTATATATATATATATATATTTGTATATATTTATAATGCTATATATTTATGAGCTTATGTATGTTTATCATGTTAAACTACGAAATAATTCCAAAATAAAAACTGTATTTATGTTGCACGGCCGTACCCATTTCTCGCCATCTACTATTTCCTCTACCTTAAGGTTGTCTGGAAGAGATCGCTTTCTAGCGATAAGACCGCCTAAATTGTACTATAATTTTTCTGTAAAACCTATTTCTGTAAAGATTTTGTGCAGTAAAGTATATCTATCTATCTAAGGCTTAAATTGGAATAGACCATGTGATACTTTAGGCCCTTTTGCCACTTATGTACACACGTCATGACACCGGGGACAATAATTTGTATGTATTTTGCATGGGACTGTGTATGTATAATGTTATACAAAATAGATGATAGAGAAATGTTAATGAAATTCTAAATGTATTAGTACAAGTTCCCCCGAATAATTAATATCGGGAAGAAGCTGGTTAAACAAAAATAATAAAAAATATTATTTTTTTATTTTTAAAGTACTTAACGCCGTACTAGCGAACCTCAAATATTAGAAACAGAAAAATTTTATCTTCCCTTGCGGTGCGGGAATCGAACCCACAAGGGGAGATACAATTTTTCTGTTTCTAATAATAAAAAATATGTTAAGCAAAATGTTTGATTGAACCTTCATATATTCAAATGCAAAAACCATACATAAACACAGTTGAACATAGAACCTCCTTTTTTGAAGCAAGTGTAATTAAGAAAAAACCCCACGTAGAACTTGGGGACTCGGAGCAAAAGAATTTCCCTTTTCAGCACTTTTAAAAGTACTCGTTAGGTAGAGGCGCATTCCACAAAAGATTAGGCTGCACACAGGCGCGTGTTAGGCCTAGCAGTAGGCCAGTGGTGTTGCCAACTTGAGCTGGAAAATAACCGGCCAAGTGTGAGTCGGACTTGCGCAAAGGGTTTCGTACCAATGTGTTTATTTTAAAGAAACAGAAATATATCACCTCCCCTTACGATCCTGGAAGTTTTAAATATTTAGGATATATATAATATTTTGGTAGGTCATTTGGTTTTATATACACGTTTCATTAATATTAGTGATTTATATTATATGACTAAAAAGATTAATCATTCTTATTTAAAGTTCACTTATGCTTGGGTTGTGTGCTTAGGGTAGTATAAGAAATTGAATATTTAATTCAACAATTAAACTAGGGCTGTAAAAACGTCAATAAAATGAAAACTTTTTAATTTTGTACAAAATTATCTGAATTGCAATATTATTAGAAATATTCACTCATTCGATTTTACAGGAATAAAGATGATGACTCTGTAAAATAATGATTATATTTAGTCCGTCGATAGTTTTACAAAGTACAATGGAAGCGTATTTTTTGCCTCAATAAATAAAAAAATGGTTATGATACAGCGTATCAGAGTTCAGTTGGTGTATTTACGTCACTAAATTGTTAATTCTGTCCAAGAAAGTTACGTCACGCTAAATTTTAACCCATTGAAAATTAGGGGGGCCTTCCGCTCACCCGCAAGCCCGGTGAAGATGAAAAGGACATCTGTGGCCTTGATTTATAGTCAGTTAGGAAAAAAAAGACCATTAAAACTATTCACCAGAAGCCAAAAGTGACTTTCATTTATAAAGTAGTTATAGTAAGAGTTTAAGTGAGTCAAGTGAAGTGGAAGCCCCAGAGGGCACATAGGACGGTCAGTAGTTATTTTTGTCCCTGTCCGCTTCCCTATCGTTTCTCGATAGCTACTATTTCCTCTACCTAAAGGTTGTCTGGAAGAGATTGGTTTCTAGCAATAAAACCGCCTAAATTGTACTTGATTATGTCTGTAAAACCAATTTCTGTAAAATTTTCTGTGCAATAAAGTGTATCTATCTATCTATCTGTCTTCCTAATGCAACAGATTACCAGATATGGGTAACTGTTGAAAGTATTTGTGTGTTTATAACGCCAACTATGTAACACTGTGCAACAACTAATTATTTCGAATTTAATTTTTTCACAAATAGTATCTTTTTAGAAGCTAGCAACACCGACCGCGTGTAGACGCACGCGTGTGTGCCGCCTATTTGCATCACACTCACACGCCGCACGTGTACGTACGTACGTACGTAACTGAGACGCACACATCTGCACGTTGTGATGTAACCAGCGTTGACGCCTCGTAGACATTTTTTATGGAGTCTGACGCAACTTTTTTTATGGATAGCGGTGTTAGGTTCCGTTCATATTATTACCGTTGCATTGTTTTGGGATCTTTTGTTTCATATTTATTGGAGGGAAAGAAAGAAGTTTTTATTTACGTATACCAACAATTTTAATTGAGATGTGAAACCATGATTAAACGTTGTAATTTAACAGCTCAATCAACACTATCTACACTATTATAAAGAGGAAAGATTTGAATTTTTGTGTGTATGTTTGTTATGAATAAACTTAAAAGCTACTGCGCTGATTTCGAAAATTCTTTCACCATTGTAAAGCTACATTCACCCTGAGTAACATAGGCTATATTTCTTTCTAGAAAAGACCAGTGGAGTTGGTCTTTTATGGTACAAATTCGCGTGCAGCCGCTAGCATATTATAATTTCTATTTTAACACCCAACGATAAGTTTGACACGTATTTCTGTCAGTCTGTCCATGGCGCCGTAGAATCTTAACCGATTTTGAGTATTTTTTCTGATTTTGAATGTTCCCCTAACGAGGTAACTACTTGTAGTTCTGTATTAATTCTTATGCGTACGATATTAAGACGGTACAAAGTCCAAAGTGTGTAATTTGAAGTGCTTTTGTCTACCTATTTAGTTGATATTCTAATAAGATCCAGATATACTAGTCGTCATTTTTTTCATTAATTATATCTTTAACAATTTTAATAAGCGTTTTATTGATGTTTTGTTTTTTTCTTTGCAGGTAAGAGGAAAAGTTGACATTTTTAAAAATGACGGATTCAAAAGATAAGTACAGACGTTTTTAATTTGTGAAGTAGGCCTTGTATTTACATTTTTAAATTATATAAACAGCGATGATATTTTTTCATGCAACGACAGTTTTAATGAACACAATTGAAATTGAGTAAAATGTACTAAAAATCAATTAGTATTCGTACTCGTAGTAGAAAAGAAGATCAGTTAGTTAGTTTATAGTATTTTTATTATTTGTAGTTATTGTAAAACAGTAACTTTTTGTGTTTTTTCTTTAAAAAAACAAAAAAAAAATACACTCAACGCTAGTCTTGATTTACGTCGTATATTAATGTTATTCGCATCTAAGATGTCTTTTGCAACAAATGTTGAGCATTATAGGGAAAAGTGTTTGTTCAATGATTCTCGGAATTGGAGATTCATTCATATTATGCGGTGCTAATGATCGACCTTCGCGCCTGTGCCGTCTCTACTGACTCTAGGTAGAGCTCGGTATTGCTATTATGATTTATAGGCAATATAAGTCAACAAGAATAAAAAAATGATCTGTTTTGTTATATTAAGATAAATTCATTGTTGTCATTGATTTATCACACTGTTGTTAGATACTCGTTTCTTATATTCTAACACAAAGTTAGTGCCCCGAAAATAATTATACCTATGTACTCGTAGTTTACACAAAATCTTATGTAAGTGAATGTTTAAAATCTTTTGAGAAATAAATTTCTTAAACCTCAAAAAAAAAATATGTTGATTTTTTCCCTTTTTTAAAAATGAGTATATTTTTAAGTTTATGATTTTAAAAAAAGTCATGAAAATAAAAAAATATGGTAAAGATACCCATTCAAACCAAAGCGGCAATCGATTATTTTATGGTATGGTATTATTGTATGAGAATTCATGGTTCCGCTACTCACCACTGCGGCGTTCCTTCGAATTCCGTACTAAGTCTCACTACGTAATACAAACGACAACCATTTTTGTTTGTAATATAATAATCGTGTTTTTTAATTTTTTTAAATTTCAAATTACGAATATTGTCTTTATTTTTGTCAATTATATTGAATATGATGGAAAGCATTTATTTTTTAAAGATATTATATTTTATTATGCCGGACAATCACGGAATAAAAATCCCTTTAGACTTTTTAAATGCAACTTTCCACGCAAAACGTTATTTCACGGCTGTTTCTCTTTAAATAGTTAAAGAAAAGTAAAGAAAGATCATTTGAATAAAATTGCACTATGTTACGCTAATTCAAAAATTACTGTAATTAATGTTGAAGAAAAACCATGTCGTGTGCACCGCTCCTAATGATGCACAAGGCACACATGCAAAGATCGTATAACCGTAAAGCAAGGCTACACACATAGGCAACAAGGACAGGTCAATGCACTCCGTTACCTTGCATGAGCGAGACAGACATACATCACCCAGCGCGCACCAAAGCGGGATAGCTATAAGTCACTCGCTTCCGCTACCGCTATGACTAACCTAACGGGTGCGAATAGGATGACGCGCTACCGGCAAAAGGAGATAGCCATATAAATATTATGACTGTTATTTCATTTCCTCCGCTGTGATGCAATGGCGATACACAGTATCAAATCTATTTTCAGAGAAAGATATATTCTTTTTAGTGGATTTATTAATGAATAGCAACATTTTATCATTTGTTTATCTCTAAATATGTTACATTTAACTCATTTTGGTATAAATTCTTGAGCAATACACAGTACTTTCACGGAAAATCATATTATCGCCAAATCGTACAATGAATGTATGCATCTCTCTTATAATAACGAATAATATCAACTATGAAGGCTATAATTTTATCTGTATCGTAAATTAGTATTAACTGAACTCCAACGGTACTTACTATAAAGCTATTAAAATGTAAAAATTGTGAGGTTCTCCAGTAAATAACAACATTGCTTTTACCGCCATCTGTCGTCGAGTAGCGGTACTTCTAAGCTGATTTATAACCAATCATGTTTGTCCCCATTTTCAGCGGCGTTTCGTTTTAAACGACTCATTATGTACAAAAACGATCGAATCCAAGAAAACAAACACGTTTTATGCTTCTATTTCAAGGAAAATCGATTAAAAGTGCAAACTACGCATGTCCTAGTTCCATTTCGGTGGAAAGTATGTCTTTTGTGGACATTTCAGCATGGCCCATAAAAGTGTTGAAAAAAATCGGTAGGCAGAGCGCGCCAAACCACGTGTCAATGAACTTTGTCAAAAAGCAGCCCAGCTTCGGTCTTACACAACGAAAATAGCTTTTAAAACCACCAGTTACGGCTCAAAGTCCTTCTTAAAAGGCTTCTTTCAAAGAGTCCTATTTCGAAAACCGCCATTGCACACTTACGCTCTTTCGTTCGAAATTCAAAAAATGTAAAGACGCGCACACATGAACACCTCAAAGAAGTGGTGGCTATGTACAAAGAAAGTACGAGCTTTCTCTGTGTTGCGTTACACAATCTCAGTTACCGATCGCCCGTCCCTCTCCAACCCGCGCAACATACTATCCCCCTCTCGCTCCCACAGACTGTTATGTAATAACGGTTGTTGTGATTTAGCCGCGTAACATTTTTCTCTTGAAACCGCTACGTAGCATCTACGAGATTTTTAATCTGCCATTTCAGATTGCGGTCTGATTAAAATTTTAATTGTACACGAATAAAGCTTAGCCAGAATTTTGTCGCTAAAAAAAAGGATTACCCACACAGGCACGTGTCTTGGAGTGTAGGCCTATAAATAAACACAGCATGTGCCTGTCAAAGCGTATGCATCTACGTACATGCATGAACGCGCGGTGCGCCTGTGTGGGTTGAGTCCAGCCGAGCCTGTATTCATTTCCTAGTTGTATGTACACGCCGTGGCCCGCTTGCACGATGTGAGCGGGTCCTAAGATCCCGCGCGCATATTCGAAAATTCGAACAGTGATGAAAGTGTTTGTGAGTGTTTTGTGTTAAAAAATTGGATTTGAATTCGGAATGCAAGGTTTGACAGTTGTTTCTTTTTTTTTAACTTTTTTTTCATAATGGTTGACTACTCGGCTACCGCGTTAGTGATGTAACGGTTTAATGAGAGTACTTTCTTCAACGAACTAGTATAACTTTTAATAGTGTTGTTTAATTAGTCAATTAGCGTCCAAAATTCGCATGAGAATCTCTCATTTGAATTGCTAACTGTGAATAGCTGTATTCTGGGACCCGTCGTTGGGTACTTGTTTAAGTAATGGCAATGTTTTATATTAGCCGTTAAACATTTACGACTTTTTGTAATTGAGATTGCACAAATATTAGCAATAATTACGGATTATTTTTGAAATAACTAAATGTATTTAACAAAATGTTACAGTTTGAATCTGAAATTAACAATTTCACACTTTGTTTTTGAATAATCTAATAATGAGTAATAATGAGACAAGGTTCAAATTGTTTAAATAAGGCATTTTACACATTTTAACAAATTTTCACTCGTTTACTTTTATATTTATGTACTTATAGATAGTATAATAGATGAACGAAGACAAAATGGTTTTACGTGACATGAAAGGATGGGACAAAAGCATTCAATAGAAATACGCTTTAAATCTAAACTTGTATCTCTAAAATTAATCAAAATATTAAGAATAAACTTTGAATCGGTTAAAGTCGATGAACGTTCCAAATTTAACCACTGAAATATATTTTAGATTACATGTATTATATTTAATTCATCATTTAAAAACTTGATCAGATACCTTTTTAAAAGCATTTATTAGACGTGGTATTGATAATAACAAAGTATCAGAAGATCTATTCCGAAAAACGAAATACCGCATACGTCAACGTAATATCAAATTTAAATTCTTATAACCGTAACCTACACACTGCAATTCACGTTTGCAAAAAAAGAAAAAAAAAATAGATACAAACAAAAAACTAATTTTAATTCCTAAATTTACGAATATTTTTTGTTTTTGATAGTCGGCCTATACAGTGGTCCTTTTTACAGAAATTCGCCTAAACAGCGGGCGTCAAAATATTAACCTACTGACGTTGGTAGTTAATAGACGGCAATCGCATGACAAATGTTCAGTGACCATTGACAACAATTACGAAGAACAGCTATGTTCACTATACCATAGACACACATAAAACTTGAATAAAGGTTTCCTTTCTATGAAATCTAAAAAAACGTCTGCATCGACAGTTATATTAAAGAAAAACGCTTAAGAAACGGAGGTTCCAAATCGAGAATCGACTTGTGAACACGAAACGATAAATTAGTATGGTAATTGCAGTCCCTGAGGCAAATAGCTTGACTACTTAAATTCCCATACTAATCATTCGTTCAAGTCTCGATTTGTGTCAGCCATTGTCAAGAAGTGTTTACTAGAAACAAAGCATTTGGAGAGGAACCTACTATTTAATAAAGAAATAAATATTGATCAATATAACCTACATCACTTCAATCACAATCACTTCGGTGTTGTTGTGTTCCTGCGTGTGAGCAAGATTGACCTCATCCCTCCTAATGTTAAGTGGTAATGAGGTCCTAGCTTAAGGGTGACAAGTACAGCAAAATAAATCTGTTACTGGACTTGTCGCCCTTACCTTGAAGGCTTGACCCCTGCTACTAATGTAGCACCCCCCAGGAGCTCTGGAAACCCAACTCACACGCAGAAACACAACAACACCGAAGTGATTGTTATTTGGCTGCGGTCTTCTGTAAGGTGGAGGTATTTCACCAGTCGGGCTGCTCCAGTTCGAGCGATAAATCGCTATGCCCTACCTCTCTTAATTTTTAACTAAGACTGTTAGCTAGTTAACTAAAGACTGTTAGCTATATTGTACTCTAAAACAAGCTTGTGTTAATTAATTGGTCCCAATGCAATCTTTGTAAAGCTATATAACATCGAACAGCGGGTTTTTTCATAAACGTATATTTAATTCCCCGTGAAATTGTCACAGACGTTCTGTTAATATGACAGTATTAGAAATAACAAACTGGTTCTACTCAATCGAGCGTAAAAAAATACTAACCTAACCAAAATAAAAAGTTGGGCACAAATATAATAACTTGGGCTTAGCCTTTAGGTGACTTGTGGTTTAGCCAGTACGACTTATGTCGCCCAAATTAATGAAAAGGTGCCTGTGAAATTATTTCTCATGAGAACTAGGAAGAGGTGCAATTTGTAGTTACACATAGTAAAACTTGGCAATGATAAGGAATCAATGAGATAACGGAAACAAATATAAATGGCGTCAAATAACCGCATTCAACTTTCCGAAATGACCGCAAACTGATTACGGTGTAGATAAAAGACCGATATTGTGTTCTGTGGAAATGATACGGTAAGGTTTTGCGAAGTTCTTTAAAAAGTAAAATAAATATTGTTTCTTTGATATCAAATACAATAGTCGTCTGTTGTGCCACCTACTTCCAGTTTCATAAAATGGCTGATCAACCAAAATTGCTAACTTAACAATTGGAAGATGTGTTACCAGTTACAAAAAAAAACTAACTGTTAGATCAAGTATTTACTTTTAAATATTTAAATACAACTCTTGACTATATTGTGATAAATTATGACTTATCTAAACTTGTGTGTCTTGATACAATCTATTACAAACAACCATACACATTGACTATATTTTTTTACAATTTACGTTTTGTACAGTAAATCAATTAAATAAAATTATTTCTATGGAGTTTGTTAATTAAAATATACCTTTCAAATAATTATGTTTGATAAACTACTAAAAAAAATTTCATGTAAAAATATGATCATAACTTAACGATACCTTCATTTTTACTGCAATATCATTATGAAGTGTTTTTCACACTTTATAATGATGTTGAAAATATTTAGCTTCCCTTTAAAACCACTAATTTGACCGACAACACTAACCACGCAATCGTTTCGATTGAATTATTGAAACTAACAATTGGGACGTCCCTTCAAAATATATCTATCCCTTTCACCCTATGCCCGTAAAAAGGACAGCGATATTTGAATTGTCATAGGACAAAGGCCTGACCTATATTTTGCGAGCCACGTGGCTTGACGTGCACAACTATAGTTGGGTTTTGAGGGGAATAGAATACTCGGCTTTAAAGGGGTTAGGGCTAACTAATGGTACCTACTATTTATACATATAGACTATAGAAAGTGTGACGTAATAATGTCGAGGCGACCCCATACAGAGGCGCCCTCTTCCTTAGAAACTAAAAAAATATAATATTTCTACTTTGTAATCACATCATATAGTAAGCAATGGTCGATTAAATTAAAGTTGTTTTTGTTGTATATATATATATTGTACATAGAGCATATCAAAATATGTGTTTTGTATGTAGGCGATTATTATGTTTGAAATTTTATTTTTGTTTCTGCATCTTAATTTAGTACCTAAAAGTGTAACAAAACATTTTCTAACAACCCAAGATTATCTAAGACATTGTTTGATAATCTTGCAAAGTTACTATGTACTAATGTACTCATTAGTCTAATCAAAAAGAGAGGTAGGGCATAGCGATTTATCGCTCAAACTTAAGCAGCCCGACTGGTGAAACTTCTGTGTTGTTGTGTTCCTGCGTGTAAGTAAGGTTTCCAGAGCTCCTGGGGGTGCTTCATTAGTAGCAGGGGTCAAGCCTTCAAGGTAAGGGCGACAAGTCCAGTAACAGATTTATTATTCTGTACTTGTCACCCTTAAGCTAGGACTTCATTACCACTTAACATCAGGTGGGATGAGGTCAATCTTGATGTGTAATATAAAAAAAACCAAGTTATCGCCAGTTTCACAAATATCAAAAACTCATACTTGCTCACTTCAGTAGACATTCAGTAGACAGAGTGCATTTTTTTATTTTACAGTTAGCGATACTTAGATCAATAGAAATGTTTCCTGTTATAGGCAGATTATCCTACTACTATTATAAAGGCGAAAGTTTGTAAGTATGGATGTGTGGATGTTTGTTACTCTTTCACGCAAAAACTACAGAACGGATTTGGATACGATTTGGTAGGAAGACAGATGACAAACTAGATTAACATATATGATACTTTTTATCCCGAAATAACGCGGGCGAAGTCGCGGGCAACAGCTAGTTATCAATATTAATAAAACATAGTTATATGGTTTGACTGATTGATCAACAGCTATACCTTCAGTGACGGTTAAAAGTAAATGCAAATTACTTTTGATAAATTCGTTAAACGTTTCAATAACCATTCGTTACATGTTTTTAACTCGAAACAATTCACTTTTTGCCCGCTCCTATTGGAACTTGATGCAATGACGCGAATGGAGAATTCCTGGAAATTAACAGTCGCTGGATAAACGCATTGCATAGGTAAATGAGAGGCCAGTCACTGGTCATATCGGTAGCGGTTATATGTAGGTATGCTGTCTGCAAACCTTTGAAGTGATGTTAGGAATTGAAGAATCTGTACCCATAGCACGAAACTGTAGTGAGAAAGTAGTTTGGCAAAGTGGAACTACTGAAATTTCGAAAACCGCGTGTCCACTAGACTACTTAATAAAGCCTTAAAAAATAGTCCAAACGTCTTAATTAATTAAAAAAAAAAGATAACGGAGAATGCTTTTTTTTTTTAATTTTCTTAAAGTAACTATTGTAATTACGAGGACCTAAGTGTCCATTGGACCATTTGAAAAGTCAACCCTTTAAAAAATGGTCCAAGTGTGAAAAATGTATTGTAAAAATTAATATTTAATATTTTTGAAGTAATTTAAAATTTTGTCCCCTGCTGGAGTGTTTGAAAAGCAGCGCACGCGAAAAGTGAAGGATGTGGGTTCGAATCTTATACTGCAAGACGAAGTTTTTTTACTGTTAATTTAAAAATAATTTAAATGCACTAGTGAAGTTCTTTCATAAATTAAAAACAAATTCTCATTTTTTTTGTCATTAGATTTAACACTTTGTACTTAGCACCTTATATCGTGAGCATAAAATATAATATCGATCGGCAAAAGTTTATCTTGACTTGCTTTTTGACCGTACAATACTGTTCGATCACCGTTTTTGTTATCGCTAATGGTATGAACGTGCTGATGCCACAGAATATTGGTAGAGTAAGCCTTTGCCCCGAAATCACTGTTGCCCCCAAAATCTAGTAACAGTCCCAAACTTGAACCTCGGAAGTAGGTGACCGGGGTCGCTTGGCCCGGCTGACCTCAACGACCTTGCGTTTTCGGGGTCAGATTTGAGAATTCTGCCCCAGTTTTGTTTCTGGGATGACGTGAGGTCTGTTTACTGTTGTTGTTTGTTTCCGACTGTCTGTTGTCTTTGTGGCTTTTGTATAATTGTAATTACTAACTACCGCCCGTTTTCACGCAAGTAAATACAAATTAAGTTTTCTGTACTTTAATATGTATGGATTATACACATAAACCTTCCTGATAAATTACTCTATCTATCGAAAAAATTGCATAAAAATCCATTGCGTAGTTTTAAAAGATCTAAGAATACATAGGGACATACAGAAAAAGCTTTAAATTGATTAAGGAGTAAACATTGATAAAAATATTTAAAGACACAATTATGACAATCGATTTGACTTTTTTAATCATAAAAATTACATCTTAAGTGTCTCACATTGAATAATACCTTCTTCTTCTTTTGTATATAAGGCGCAAATTTTCGAAAAATAAAAACTACATTATGACATTAAATTTGGAAGTCATATAAAATAAACTTTAAAAATTCCCGTTATCCGGCTGAATGTTTTTTTTTTTATATTTTTGATTATTTCGACTTTAGAATAATACAAAGCTTTCTAAATTTGAAAAATTAATGGTCCATATTTTTTTCACACTAAGAATTTCTGCTCAATATTTTGTTCAAATAATTTTTCGAGTTAAGATTCCCTTCAAGACGTTTCCGTCATCTTAAGTACTCGGATTTCGCCCTTCCAAGGGTCGACTGACCTTCGACCGGGCTCAGCTAACAACAGATGTACTCCTTTTAAGTACTTTCAAAGGTGGGATTGAGGGGAAGCAATGAGCATGTGATAAGAGGGTCTGATCCACCATTGTGTCGCACACTAAGGATGGGGGCAATTCTAATCCGTGTAATTTTTTCATAAATATATATCTATATATTTATGAAAAAATAATATGTCATACTAACTTCAAACGAATATTGGCACCAAAACACACACAAGCAATAGTATTCGTACCGGCGTTAGCTCACTTTTTTTAAGACACGCCTACCGTGCCTTAGTTTTCGTGACGCCATTTTCTAGCATTAGAAATGGTTCTTTATTTTTTCGTTCACTGACGTTCGTTGAACAGCGCGTCAAGATAAAGAAATTGCAGGTCGAAAAAAGACCTTATCCGCATGTCATAAGGGCGGTGCTTAGTTCAAAGTGTACTGTTCTGTACATAAAAGTGAAAAATCACTTACTTACTAACTAATTAATGACGAAATCTTAAATACTATAACTTTAGGTTTCATATAGGATCTAGACATCGGCTAGGAACGGGTTTTACTAAAGGGGGCGAAACCCTCTGTTTTACGCCCTTCAGTAAAACCCGTTTGAGATGTTTGTATGAAAGTATATTTTTTCGTAAGACTTGTTAAAATGTAAAAACCTTTATAATAGAAGGTGGTTACTGTTTTTTATAATGCGATGCTTACTTTATTTTTTTACTATGAATTATTATAAAATTGTTAAAAACAAAAATCTGTTCGCGTCTAGCATAGAAAAACATAAATTATTTAAAAGAGAAAATAAGAAAAAAGATTGTAATTAAGTGTTATTTGTTAAAAAAGTATCACGCAGGCGCTAAAGTGTGGCTAAAGCTTTACATTTTTTTCCGCATCGTGTAACGCCATCTAGTAGCAAGCAGCGTAACTAGACGCCAGCGACAAGGTTCCCGCGTTTTGTAACAAGCCACAACCAGCTATTTCGTAACATTAATTACCGGTTCTTTATGTAATTTATGAAACTCGTTGCTTACATATGAGCAGTTAGATACATTCAATATGAAATTTACGTTATCTTTGGTATTTTCTGTTGGAAATATTAACTAAATTACCTATGTAAAGTAATAACCGCCTAGGTTTGATATTACCAAGAAAAGCATCATGCTTAGGTATAGTGCGCATTAATTCTGAGCAATTAAGGCTACATTAATTTAGTTTTAATGTACGATCTCTGCTTCGCAAACACTAAGGAAACGGTAAAGAGCAACTTGGGGTCACTTGTTAGTTTCAAACTTCGCTAAGAGATGGCGCTGCTTTACAGGGCGCTGACCGGAGTTATGTCAGACATTTTTTTATCAGCAATATAATATTTATAAAGCAAGTGTTGCGGTAATCGTACATTGACCGATTATATTTTATTGTTTTTTCCTCAGTATTAAAGGCGACTCCGTACATTGTTTATTTAAATACATACTTGATTGTGCAAATAGGTATATGGTTGAGTCATTCCGGGTTTATTTATTCAATTGTAATTTGTAACCGATGTTTAAATTTTGCCGTTTTGTTTATATTCATGTCCACTGTTGGGCATAGCTTATGACGTTAAAACGGCAATCGAGAATAGTGACAGTTTTGTATGACAATTTCAATAGTAATTCCGTTACTCACCGCTGCGGGCGCCACTTTCATATTCTTATTGTTTTCTCAATATATCATATACTAGCTGTGCCCCCGACTTCGTTCGTGTGGACTACATCCTTTTATGGTCGGTTTTACCCCTTTCTCCCCTAATATTCGAAACAAAAAGTAGTCTATATTTTAATCCAAGTTTCGAGCTATATTTGTGCCAAATTTCATATCTCTAACTTCAAAAATAAACATTTTTCCATATAAACTTCCAAAGGTGGTATTACCCCCCTCCCCCTCTTATTTTCTAATAAAAAGTAGCTTATGTCCGTTCTTGAGATTCAACATATACCTATACCAAATTTCATCAAAATCGGTTGAGAGGTTTAAGCAGGAAAGCGTAACAGACACACAGACAGACAGACAGACAGACAGAATTACTTTCGCATTTATAATATTAGTAGGGAAGTAGGGATTGAACAAACAGACTACGTTGTCGTTGTTTTGTCAAAGAGTTTTCTATATTAATCGTTTCTCATTTATCTATCAACAAAACTTTATTATAGTGAAAGTGTAAAAAAACTTATGGTATTACAAATGTATGTTTGTCGCCATATACTATTTCCTCTACCTTGAGGTTGTCTGGAAGAGATCGCTGCCTAGCGATAATACCGTCTAAATTATACTTTAATCTGCCTGTAAAACAAATTTCTGCAAAGTTTTTGGACAATAACGACCTCCGTAGCCGAGAGGCGAGCGGGCCGCACTTTGGCGTCGCGCCATATCTGAGGTTCTGGTTTCGATCCCCGGTTGGGTCAATATAGGAAACGAACTTTTCAATATTGTCTCAGGTCTGGGTGTTGTGGTACCGTCATTGTTTCTGATTTCTGTAACACAAGTGCTTAAGCTACTTACCGCAGAATCAGAGCAATGTCTGTGATGTCCAATATTTATTTATTTATTATTCATTTAATAAATTATATCTATCTATCTATATCAAACATGAATTTAAAATTCCACGTTTATAATGCATATAAACAGGATACAATATTAGCTGGATAATAACACTTGGAAAACAATGGCGTCTGCCAGTCTGGCACATGAGACGGCTTATGATGTCATATTATGACGTCACACTCGACGAAAACGGCCCGATGACCGATAAAGAGGCGAAATTATTGTAGAACATGTGAGATAATTTGTATTGGACATAGATTAGTGCCCGAACAAAAACGGTAATAGAGTTTTGTATGGCAATTCTAGCAGTTTCGCTACTCATCGCTTCGGCGCTACTAAATAGGTATATAAATTTTTTTGACAACCGTAAATAAACACTTACAGTACTATTAGACCCTCTACTTTTAAGAGCTAAATACATCGGAACCGATGATGAATAGCAATTTTTAATGCGCCTAATCGTAACCAATTCACTTCGAATGCGAATTGAGCATTTATAAGAAACAGTTACTTTTTGACTCAAATTTTAGATTAATTTTCAAAAATGAAACGTTTCGTTTGTTTGTTTAGTTTTTGGATGTAGGAACTTAGTTTTTATGCGCACTTCCAGGAAGTGCCTTCAAACTGAGGGTCTACTCCCAAAAACGAAATATGTCGGATCCGAAAACGGATAGCAATTTTTTATTCTCATATTCGCAACCACTTGATTTCGAATGCGAATAAAAAATGCGTTTTCTTAAAACAAAGTATTATTTATGCAAATGAAAAACCACGTTTTAACTCCCGATATTTTGATAAATCTTCAAAAACGAAACCTTTCGTTTGTTCGTTTCGTTGTTGAGGGTAGACCGCCTGTGTCCGAGTTTGACGTGCATTTGATTGTTCTTTTAGCATTCAAGAAATTCTTTGAAAGATGTAAAACATGTCAGGAAAAAATAACGTTAGCAATCAGTCAATCAATTTATTTATTAATGGTGGTTACAAGTAACACTTATGTACCTATCTTCAAAATAAATACAAACCAAAATTGAAACTACAGCCGGTTCGGAACCCAATCCTACCGAGAAGAATCCGGCAAGAAACTCAGTAGTTAGGTAGGTATTTATTTTAGTTTAGAGTTAGAGAACTTAAAACTATGGTGTGTGAGCGAGCAGACATCCATGTCCATATTATGTTTATCGTTTAAATATTCATCAAGTTTGTAGTACCCTAGCAGAAAAATACTTTTTATTTCTGCTTTATTATCGTTGTCAGTTCATTAAATTCATACATCGTTATTCTAGTAGTATTAAACACTAATCAACCGCATGCCAGCGCAGTATTTCCTTAAAGTACGTAAGAGAAAAATATAAATCAACCATCGCGTCATTGTATCTAGTACAAGATAAGAGTAAAACGAAGGTCAATCACCTTAGTTTGGGAGTTTGAACTCTAGTACTGCCCCTCGATAATAGATGGTGCTGACCGAAATTATACGCACAAGGAAATATTGGCCGTTTCCTGAATTTTATTTGTTTGTTTTTTGGTTACGATAAGGTAACTTTTATATTTGTGATTTAGATTGCTGTGTTAGTAATTCTATTTTTAAAAACCCATTGTTTGCACCTATATTTTTTGCTCAAATTTGTGGGGTTGACTTGTAGGAAAAATAAATGAAAACCACAAATACAAGTACCAAACCTATTTCGAACCATACAAATCTAATTCCGGTAAACAGCGCATAGATGTTTAAAAGTTAATACTATTTCACAAAATACGTTTTCCTATCAAAATGGTAAAAACAATTTTATATTAATATCTATAATCGTAACTAATTAAAACCCATACTATTTTTACGATTCATTTCAGGTGTAAAAAACTAATGCAACAAGGAAATACCTAGATGCAGTTCTAATACAAAAACAACCTGTATCATCATTTTTAAAACACTAGTCATCACAGTACGCAGTGAGGTTAATGTACTCAATTGACACCTAGCTCAGGCCAAACTTGCGGATTTACTGCCATCTAGCGGTTAGTAGAAAAACTAAAATTCGGGTGTTTCCCGCTACGAAGGCTATGCGCAAATTAAATAATGAATTTCGTTAAAATGGCAGATCTTTTATTAATTTTTGTCATTTATTTTTGCAGCGTAACCAATGAGGCAAATCCTTATATGCTTGTAGTAATTGCTATCCTTTTTACCCGACTACGGCGAAGCGAAAAGGAGGGTTATGATTTTGACCGGTATGTACCTATGTATGTTCAGATGATCCATCGTAGCTTCAAAACCACTCGACAGAAATTGAGAAATGAAGTATCTATCATTAGAAGCGTCTCAATCATCCGCTGGTTATAGGATATGTGACGTCACGATAAACTGAATGTGGCGCCCTCTAGAGGACTAAAAGTCATGACGTCAAAAATAAATATTTTTTAATGATATCGTGTTTGGTATCAAATGAAAGGGCTTGATTAGCTGGTTTCAAAAATAGATATAACTTAATCTTTTGCATGCAGTTTTGTTTACATTTTACTTAAGTTAAATTGTTAAAGACCGCCACCCAAAAAATTCATAAAGAAATTGTGTAAACTAAAATAATTTATAAGACATTAAAGTCACGCCACGCGAGTAAATTTTACCGCGCTCTTGAGACATGTCAAAATCAATGCGTCAACTGCTGATTGGCTGAAAATACGAGTACGGTGTACTATCACCCAATCAATGGTGTATAAACTTTTGTCGTCTGATGCGAGAAATTTGACGTATTGCGCAAGCTAGGCCTGATTATCTGGACTGAAGTCCATGCTCTCTCTCTTTGTGCGATATTGATTATCAACTTTTTTTATTGTATGGTAAAAGTACATCAATATAAAGATAAAGATAAGTTTATTTGATATTAAGTACAGGTTCAAAATAAGAGCACTGTTGGACAAAATACAATGTTTTTTAAAAAAGAAAAAACAAATGACAATAAAAATACTAATTATAAAAAGAAAGAAGTAATGCGTGCGTGCACTTACGCGATTTTTGGTTGTGTGTGTGTGTTTGTGTGGATGTGTGTGTGTGTGTGTATGTGCTAGCGCGTGTATATTGAAAATCTGGATAAGATTTTGAATTTAGGTGGTCTTTAATAGTAGGTGTGTTATTTCTACAATTTCTACATATTATATTATTTAATTAAATTAATTAATAAATTAAATACTTGCAGATCGATATTGGATCTTTTGTGTAGGACATAAGAGCGGTACAAATTCCAAAGTGCGAATTCTAACGTGCATTTGATCGTACAATTGGCTACTTGACAGTTTTTGAAAAAGTATTGTAAAATGTGTGCCCGTTCATTTTATATCCCAAGCAATTGGATTTATCTAGATAAAATGTAAATAACCAGAGAAAAATAAGATTTTGTGTAACACATTTAAAAAGCGCGCGAAAACGCCAAGTCTCGTCACTGTTGAAATTATGACGTCAACGTCCTAGACAACGAACCGATACGCATAGGAACGACTTAATTTAGATAAACGGAAAATGTTTCAATAAATTCTTAATACGATTAGAGACACAATAATTCATTTTAATCGGTAAAATAATCATTGTTTCGCCACATTAAAATAAATAATTTTCGCCGACAGCTGTCATTTCCGAATTGCAATGGTGGTTTCCGTTTCGGTTCTTTTGTTCCACAGAGAAAAAAAGTAAAATTTATTTTGCAAAAATAAAATACTTAGTATGCTTTTAATTAAAAAATAAAAAAGTAAAATTATTACTTAACTATAAGCTAACGTATCTAACACTTTTCATATTTTATAGTTAACACTGTCAAGTAGCCAATTTATTAATATAACCAGATTTACTCCAATAACAAAAAATATGTAGTACATTAAAGTCTACATTATGCCTAATTGACACAGACCTCATTAAAATTTATTAATTTAGCATCACTAACACTTTTTATTTAAGTCTTATATAAAAGCTATTCTGCCTTGTACTAAAATATTTCGGAACTAGAAGTTAAAAATACCTACTAATCATCTCAAATTTTAACCGCCGAGAGGCAAGCGGGCCAAACTTTGGGGTCGCGCCATGAGGTCTGAGGTTCCGGGTTCGATTCTCGTTCGGTGAAAATCGGAATTTTGTTATATTGTCTCGGGTCTGGTTGTTGTGGCAAGTGCTTGAGCTACTCACCACAGAATCAGAGCAATGTATGTGATGTGTACTACATATGAAAACATACAAGCATGCTGTTTTTTTAATCTTTTGATTCTGTACTGTGGTTTAGATTAATGTTCGGTTCTAATATTTTACGATTACTGACTAGTAGGTCTACTCCCAAAAACGAAATATGTCGGATCCGACGACGTACAGCAATTTTAAATTCTCAAAATCGCAACCAACTCATTTCGAATGCGAATAAAGCGTTATCAAAAAAACGAAATATTATTTATACAAATCAAAAACCACGTTTTAATTCGCAAACTTTTGATTAATCATCAAAAACGAAACCTTTCGTTTGTTCTTTTTTTTTTTTTTTTTAAATGCACTCCAAGATTGACCTCATCCCACCTGATGTTAAGTGGTAATGAGTTCCTAGCTTAAGAGCGAAAAGTATAGCATAGTAAAACTGTTACTAGACTTGTCGCCCTTACCTTGAAGGCTTGACCCCTGCTTCTAATGTAGCACCCCCCAAGAGCTCTGGAAACCTTACTCACACGCAGGAACACAACAACACCGGAGTGATTGTTATTTGGCTGCGGTCTTCTGTAAGGTGGAGGTATTTCACCAGTCGGGCTGCTCCAGTTCGAGCGATAAATCGCTTTGCCCTGCCTCTCTCCCTCTGTTCGTTTCGTTCTTGGGAGTAGACCCCCTAGGGGTCCCAGGTTCTACGAATCGCGTTAATTCTAATTTCAATTTGACTTTCCATATCAGCTGTCATCAGTCGTCTGTCGGTCGTTTTTAGCTTAAGCCTCGTATAATTTATTACTAGAAGGATCGTTTTTCAAATATTTGAACGAGCATAAAAGTTTTGCCATGTGCGAAAGGCCCAAATTCTAGTTCGTCCCCTCACCGCTAGATGGAGTTGAAATCCTAGGCCGATGTCTTCAAGGGTCGTTCACCCAAGGCTATGGACCCCACTGGTCGTCTACCTCAAAATGATCTCGAAAGTGTCATATTTGGTACTTTTAGGTATTAGATCATTCGGCAACTTTTTGCAAGAAGAATTATTTGATGCGCTATTATTTTAGTTACATTATTACATGCATTAAATACATTTTAAGGTATCAACGTCGTACAATAGATAAGTTAAGTCAGCCATATTGTTTTTTGCACATAATCTTCAAAATGCTGTTCAAAAAATGTGCCGAAAATATTTAATTGACAGTATGTTGATAAATAAAATTATGACGTCACAGTTTGCTTTCCAATTCTTAAATCTATCAAGGAAACGTATTTTGACAGATATTTATAGCATCTCAATTGACTAGCAAATCAATTTTATTAGCCCTTTTTTGAATCTAGGCTCTTTGCACCACCGAGTACACCGTTGTCAAATTGCACAAAATAAAGAAATATTGGACAACATCACATACATTGCTCTGATTCTGTGGTAAGTAACTAAAGCACTTGTGTTACAGGAATCAGAAACAACGACGGTACCACAACACCCAGACCCGAGACATTTTAGAAAAGTTCGTTTCCCATATTGACTCGACCGGAGATCGAACCCGGGACCTCAGAGATGGCGCGACGCCAAAGTCCGCTAGCCTCTCGCCAACGGAGGTCGTCAATTCATTTAAATGCACAAAATGATTGAGATGTGACAGTTTTGACAATCAAATAGTTTAGTACTGCCACTAGTCTAATAAAAATACATATAAATATAAATTGGCTTGTCTTTTTTTTATTTAATACTAGCTGTGCCCGCGACTTCGCGTGGACTACATCCTTTCATGGTCGATTTTAACCCTTTCTCCCCTAATATTCGAAACAAAAACTAGTCTATATTTTAATCCAAGTTTCGAGCTATATTTGTGCCAAATTTCATATCTCTAACTTCAAAAATAAACATTTTTCCATATAAACTTTCAAAGGTGGTATTACCCCCATCCCCCCCTTATTTTCTAATAAAAAGTAGCCTATGTCCGTTCTTGAGATTCAACGTATACCTATACCAAATTTCATCAAAATCCGTTCAGCCGTTTAGGCGTGAAAGAGTAACAGACGGACAGACAGACAGACAGACAGACAGAGTTACATTCGCATTTATAATATTAGTATGGATTACCGCCTTTTACTACATGCATATGGATATACATATACGGTATATACCAAAATAACATTTTTTACAAGTTTTGTCTGTGTGTCTGTCTGTTTGTTCCGACTGATCTCGGAAATAGCTGGACCGATTATACTTTTGTAGGTAGTTGATGCAATAAGGAGTAAATCAGGCTACTTTTACATTTAGAAAAATAATTTAATTTAATAAAAAAATATCGAAATTCAGTAGTCCACGCGAACGAAGTCGTGGGCACATGTACTTGTTAAATAAAACCAAAATGTAATGCAAATTAAAAGCGAGCATTAAGCTAAAGAGAATTCTTTGATATGTTCAATATACAGTCTTGGGTCTGGGTGTGCTGGGATGACGCCCCCAGTTAGCATCCGTCGTCTGGTGCTCATAGTACTAGGGGGTCTACTCCCATAAACGAAATATGTCGGATCCGACAACGGATGGCAATTTTTAATCCTCATAATCATAGGCAATTCACTTCGAATGCAAATTAAGCGTTTTCAAAAAACAAAAGATTATTTATGCAAATCAAAAACCAAGTCTTCATTCTTAAACTTTTGAGTAATCTTCAAAAACGAAACCTTTCGTTTGTTCGTTTCGTTTTTGAGAGTACCCCTCAAGGGGGCAACCTTAGTTTGAGACCAGGTGATTGGTATGGTTGTCTGGCGCATGTGTTATTATTATTTATTTAATCAACTTTTCTCCACCGAAAGTGGTTTATTATTATTATTATTTATTTAATCAACTTTTCTCCACGGAAAGTGGGTTTATTACAATTGGTGTGCGGGCCTCAGCCAAGCCAACAGAGGTTTCTGTTGACAAAAAAATCTGGTTAGTCGGCATGTATTAAGGATAACAGATTTTTGTAGCAGTATTGAAATTTTGGTGGGTACTTTAATGATTTCTAGATTTTTTTATTATTAACAACTAGCTGTTGCCCGCGACTTCGCCCGCGTTATTTCGGGATAAAAAATATCCAATATGTTAATCTAGTATGTCATCTGTCTTCCTACCAAATTGTATCCAAATCCGTTCTGTAGTTTTTGCGTGAAAGAGTAACAAACATCCATACATCCATACTTACAAACTTTCGCCTTTATAATAGTAGTAGGATGAGTAACAGTAAGTAATACTTAATAAGGGCCGTTGTTGTTTTGAATACCTATACGAGTAGGGTGAATCTAGGCCAACAATATGTCGTTACTTATTCACTGTCAATGCTAAGCTGTGTTTCCTCAATATCTTCCTCCTATTTTGAAATTTGTTTAACATGAAATTTGCAATATTTTTCTGGGTCAACGTCCTTTGTCCTGTATTGTGACTCACTCAGAGTAACGGATTTTCGCCAACAAATAATAGAACAAAAAAATTTAAATAACTTTTTTCAATTGACTTACTAATTGTAATTGTTATTTTTGTTTTTTGTTTAGTAGCATTGACATGTTTTTTTTGTGCCTAAAATGTCGTTTTTTTAATGTTTTTGTTAGGATGTAGTGTTTTTTTTTAATTCGTATAAACGAAATTGAACAAGACATGTTTTTGTTATTCCTAAAACCTCATATTGGTATTTTTATCTGTTGATTATTATTAACTTTTCAAAACGTTGGCGTGGATAACTAATCTATGTTATTTAAATTACTTTTCTCGCGAATTTTCCTTATCATTTACGCTCAATCATCCATAATGTATTATATATAATAATGACTAGGTATATGTAGTACATCATCGTCATTACACTAGACACTGGAAGAGGTATCGAACTCTTAACTTCACCCAAATATTGGAGGTCATCGATCTAGCTCGGACGGGTGTAAACGACCTGACTCACTCATTCACTCTTCACGATCACTCTTGCCTTTTTTTCTCCGCTTCCCTCAAAACTAAAACAAATTATTATATATCATTTGAAAGGAAATTTAATTACATTTCGAATGGTATAAATTTTATGAAAATCGGTCAAATACTTTAGGAGTTGTGGCAGATTTTCTGCTATAGCACTTTTTGCTCACAATACATTGAACTTTTCGCGTTATGAAACATTTTGTATGTGTACTTGTATATAAGTTAGGTACCACGTGGTGCAAATATATGGGTGAACAACCTCAGATCGGGAAAACAATGTATTTTTGCTTCTATGTAACAGCTTTAAAATTGTGATTATATTTGCACTGATGATGTGTTTATAACTAATTTGAAATTGAACAATGAGATTTCGCGTCACGATTTTAATCTTGAAGCAGTTTGAGTGGTATTGGCGTACTTTTTAGGAATTTACTTCTGAAATTCGGAGAATATTTTTACAAATAAATAATTTAGGAGGTATAGAATGCGATCCTCCCAAATTCCTGGAACAATCCCTAATATTATAAGATTCCTTGAAGAAAACTCGCGATTTTTAAATTAAATTACAAGCAATATTCGTTAATAGATATAGCAAAAGAAAATGGCGTCACAATTTAAAATAGGAACGGGAGTAATTCCTTTGATTACGTAGGCGCTGAAAAAAAATAGCTTGAAGTTTAATTTTAAACCTAATTTGTAGTGACGTCAGTTCCACATCCGTATTCACAAATAAAGATAAGTTGTGAGAACAGACATTAATTTCACGAAAATCTCAAAAAATCTGATGCATCATGAAGTTTAATTATGTAATAAGACGCTCATAATTAACTCATTCCAAAGTTTAACACGATAATGAAAATATTTTTACTTTATACTTTTAAAATATTTTGGATAAAACTTTAAGGATATAAAAATAATGTAAAGCCATAACCATTAATTTAATTGAGCTTCAAATGTGAGCACAAATACACTTCTTAAATAGGTAGTCAACTAGTGCAACAAATTTAATAAAATGGCATCAAAAACGCAAAATTATTATATAACAACATTTCGAAAACTACGGGATTGATAGAAAACTAGCCCCATAGGAAAGGGATTAGTCGCCATCCAGGCAGCGATGTCGCTAATCTAAAGAAAAAAAAATGAAAACCCATCATCAGCTGGCCAGAATCGGATCCGAAAATCCCACTTTTCCGGGCGAGCCTCCCGAGCGATCGCGGAAAACGGCGAAAAAAGACGATCCGACCGCGCCGACGGTACATAACGTAACTCCCGTGCGTTCAACTCCGCTCGGTCGTTCGTTGAACCCGTCGAATTTCGGCAGTTCAACGACCCGGTCGCCGGCCGGTGGTATTTTTGTTACGGTAGAGCGGGACGGGAAACGTGCGAGCGAGATGGGGATATCCGCGTGATATTTCGCAGACTTTGATAACGATGATTTTCGTCTATGAGCTAACAATTGGTGTTTTTTTCGCACTTTTAAGGATTTTTTTTGTGAACTAAGTATGATATTGCGAAATGTTTGGAAATAACTGATTAATCATCAATGTTAACAAATTGTACCTTTATTCCACTATACATGTGCCTAACATTAGAATACGGAAACTATCCCTACTAATATTATAAATGCGAAAGTAACTGTCTGTCTGTCTGTCTGTCTGTCTGTCTGTCTGTCTGTCTGTCTGTCTGTCTGTCTGTCTGTCTGTGCGTCTGTTACTCTGTCACGCCTAAACGGCTGAATGTTTTTTGATAAAATTTGGTATAGGTATACGTTGAATCTCAAGAACGGACATAGGCTAACGGAACGGAAATACCACCTTTGAAATTATATATGGAAAAATGTTTATTTTTGAAGTTAGAGATATGAAATTTGGCACAAATATAGCTCGAAACTTGGATTAAATTCTATATAAATTGTATTTATATGGTACATACTTTTGGCATATAACATTAGATTACTCTAACTATTCTGTGGTTGAAGACTGTGATGACTCTATACTACTAGGCTCGCATAAGGGGCTTGGAGGTCTCACTTCAACTGCTTCATTGCAACTGCTATTGAGCCATGTCAGCCTGTCGCTCCTTTGCAATAACTTGACCAGCAGCAGTAAGGTACTAGGAACACATAACGCGTAAGGAGATCTCATTTCAAAAGCTCTTCCGTGAGCATTGAGAAGTCAAATGCTTTAGTTGTTGATTTACAGAAGTCAATTGACATTCGTTCTGACTAGCCATGACAAGGTATGGATAGTATGTCAAGGTATACGTCTGGGAGAGGTAGGGCATAGCGATTTAACGCTCGAACTGGAGCAGCCCGACTGGTGAAATACCTCCACCTTACAGAATACCGCAGCCAAGTAACAATCACTTCAGTGTTGTTGTGTTCCTGCGTGTGAGTAAGGTTTCCAGAGCACCTGAGGTTGCTACATTAGTAGCAGGGGTCAAGCCTTCAAGGTATAAAGGGCGACAAGTCCAGTAACAGCTTTATTATGCTGTACTTGTCGCCCTTAAGCAAGAACCTCATTACTAGTAAAGATCAGATGGGATGAGGTCAATCTTTTGAAAAAAAGTAAACACTAATTCGATTTTAGTGCTTATTCCCGGGCCATAAGGTTGGTACAAAGTCCAAAATTTGTACTCAATCGGAAGTTTTATTAGCACCGAACCTTTTCTATAAAGCCAGAGCTACCATAATTAGCCTAGCATCATGGAATAAAGTATAAGTTAGAAGATAGAATCTTTGATGATGAAAACATTTGTTGACTACCCGTACAAACTGAAAATAGCTCTGCCTCGAATTAAATCCATGAGATAAGATCATGTATTTATTTTGGGTGCATGACTCATTTTGGATATCTTCATCTATTTGAAGTGCGGTTTGTTTTCTATTTCACCAATTACTTGTAATGGTTGGTGTTTAAAATTGTTGGCTTTTATAAATAGCCTTTACATTGACTTTTTGTCGCATTGTCTAAAGTAGGCGCTGAAAACGCGCCAGGTCCTGGGTTCTTAAAAAACAACTACTACTAACACTAGGGCAACTGGGTATGGGAGTACGGTCAACAGCGTCCAGGTAAATACTTGCGATATTAAATCTTATGCGTACGACATAAGGGTGGTCCAAAAACCAAGGTCTACACCCTAAGATAGTATCCTTCGGTACTCATAGTATAACGAACAATTATGTTTGGGACCAGATCATTGATGTAAATGTCTGCATTTTGATAAAAACAGTTTAGCCACAAAAACACGAAATATTTTTTATTTTTATTTTAAATTTCAGGAATAACAACAGCAATACATTGCATATTTGAATTAAGTGTATTAACTAGTACAGAATATTTCTAACTAAATTTTTATTAATTTCTTCGAAAATATGGCCACAAAATTAAACATTGGAGCAACAGGAATTCCAAAAATAGTGCATGATGCAAGATTTTATTAATCAATCCTAAATTTTTTCAAGATTAACATTTGTCAAAATGATATTTCGCAAAACTTTATCTAAAAAAAACTAAAATCATGGCAAAAGCATAAAAAAATACAACCTCGCTTTTTAAATCCCAAAACATTTTCCTAAACCAACTTATGCATTTAAAAACGTTAAACTTTTTTTTTCTATTCTTGTCTAATGTTAAAAAAAGAATCTCGAGAGGATGTTCTTTTTTTTTTAACCTCTTCGTCAAAGGCACAGAAAACTATACAGCCTAAATTTGAGAGAGTTACTTCTAGAACGTTCGCCGCCAAATAACCTATGACAACAAGATTCGATGCCGGAAGGCACCGGGGTCCAAGATATACTGGTGGCCATATTTTGGCACATTCAACCCGGTAAGGCCGTTGACCCTAATTTTGCGGCCAATGATAGTATAGCTGTTTTGACTGTGCCTTGCATAGTACAATATTTTCTTCTCTGTGGTTTTATAAGCGAAAAAAGATTTGATTTTTGGTAAAGTCGATATTTTATTTCGAATTAGGTGTTTGAGTTTTTAATGCTGGCAAATAAATATGTGTTTGGATATTATTTAGTCTAAGTTTAAATAAGGATTAGGTTTTTATTAATTAGGCCTCTATATCTGTAATTAACATCAACAGTTCATTGTCCTAAACAGTGAATACGAGTCACTATTTTTTTTAAATTTTAATATTTTAATAACATTGTAGTTTATTTAAAAACTTTAATGCACATAAAAGTAGGAACAATAGGTGGACTTAATATTAGGGGAATTCTCTACCAGTCAAAAGTTTATTGTTAATGACTTTATTCTGAGAAATCAAATCAAATAGTAATATTTCATCAGAACTGAAATTTTCAGTTCTGATGCAATAGAAAATCTCGATTTTACTTACTTAAATAACAAATAATGGTTGTAATAAATGAATAAGTCATATTTTAGAGATTTTCAGGTATTGATCATATATTCCATAGAATCACGATTTTATGCAAAACACAAAATAATAATTGACACCCGCGTCATTACGCACAAATTGCAAAAAAAAAAACTAAAATGTCACATAGCTCAATCTAATTCAAAATTTGAATGAGAACAAATGAAAGATTAATAAGATTTTGTTTCTTTTTTTCCTCGTACTATTTTGTAGGTCGCAAATACAATTTTTTTAAATCGCTGTGTACAGGACTTTGTAACATACCCAAATGTACGTAAACAGTGGACGTGTCGTTGACTTCCAAAAAACTGAAGCATATCACGCAAGCCTTGTACACAGAAAAGTACGAACTTTAGACTTTAGGCTTTAAGTCCTGCGCATAAGTTCTAATATCGAATATGAGTTTACCTTGACTGTACTTTATGACAAAATCGATAGCTCATGTCATGTGAAGTATACGTGTCAACCCTGGTTGGTGCGTAATAGTTAGGCGTTAAATCAAGGACGTTCATCGACACTGAGAATAATAAAGATTATGCTGGATGGGAATTCGTATTTACCCTTTTTTTGGCTGGGGGGAATGCTTGGCGCGCCGTACTGTCACCCGAGGGAGGTGACTGCGTTTATGGAAATCTCCTGCCCTGAGAAGCGCAGGCCTACCAACGAATGGCCGTTTCCAATATTTTTACGATTCGTAATATGTCAAAAATGTTATAGCTGTTTATAGCAACGAGTTCCCCAAGTGTCACATTTTCCATAAAATCGGTAATGGAAATTCAAAATCGCAGTTCGCGCTTGACCGTTTTTTCTCTATGCGAAAATTCGGTGATAAGCTGCGTTGCGAGGTCGATGCCCGCTACGGGGCGTTGGCACACAAAATACTTGGACACACTATAGTATCTTCGCCTTTAGAATTCAAATAGGGTGGTTTACTGTTTTTTCTGGCTCAATTTGTCAGCGATCCACGGACTTGCGTAGTGAAAAGATTTCAGGGAAATCACCTCCTCCGGTATCATATTACCCTGGTACTTCGCCTAAATTTCTTGTAAGGATCAAGCCACGTGGAGCAAATTTGGCCAGCAAATAATTTGTTTCTACGCCTGTTTTTAAACAATTAAGATCACCTCTTCGATTATTCTGCTACCCTGGTACTTCATCATAACTTTACTTGAAAGCTGGGCCCAAATGGTGGAAAATGGCCCGTAAAATAGATGTGTCTTGTGCCCAGCAGTGGGACATTTTAAGTAACCATTCTATTTTAAGTAGCGGTTAAGGCTTAAACTAAAGCAACGTTTGAGGCTGTCAGAGTTTGGATGGGTGATCGTTTAGCACAAGCACTGTTAATTAGCCATAATAATGGATGGACGGAAAATAAATCTCAGTTTTGTAAAGTGGATTTTTTTGTGGTTTACTCCAAGTTCCAAGCCTGCAAATAGATTTATTAAGCATTTTTTTGATGTACACTAATGTAGCATTTGAATAGTAAAAATAATATAAAATATTAAAAAGGTTTTTTTTGTAAAAAAAAAAAATTAAAAGGAATATCTCTTCAGAGTAAGCATAGGCCACAGTCAGTATAAAAATACATATTGAAAAATCCACCCACGATTGGTATATAAGGCTGTGACGTAAGCAAAACATGCTTACTAGCAGTCAATGCTAAACATGCTTATTAGCCAATGGGGTTCACATAACCTGGTTGAGTTCAATGCTAAGAAAACCCAAGTGTGCGCGTTTTCGACAAAAATGTCCCAATTCCTTCCTCTCCCCATTCTTCGGGGCACTCCACTTTGCCTGCGTAACAGCCTAAGCATGCTCGGCATGGATATCTGCTGCAATCTTAATCAAGGTCATTACATCGAGAGTCTCATCTCATTAGCATCCAAAAAACTGGGGATTCTGAACAGAGTGCGTCGGTTTTTCACGCCGGACCGGCTTTGTCTTTTATATAAGACTCAAGTCCGGTCTTGCCTGGAATACTGCTCGCATCTCTGGGACGGTTCCGCCAAATACCTCATGGATGCCCTTGATAGGTTGCAGCGACGGGCTGTGCGCATAATTAACGATGAAGAGATTACTGGGAACCTTGAACCTCTTCAACTACGTAGGGACGTTGGTTCATTAAGTGTCTTTTATCGGCTTTATCATGGGGAGTGTTCCGAGGAACTATTTTCCCTTATCCCACCCTCTCCTTTCCTACACAGAACCACAAGAGCCGGCCAACGATGTCATCGCTTCACCGTGGAAAATATTCCATCACGAACCAAAAAGTTCGGTAACTCTTATCTTTGCCGGACCATAAAGAAGTGGAACTCGTTGCCGGCTCATGTGTTTCCTCCTTCCTTTGACATGGATTCCTTCAAAAGGAGCGTGAAGAAACATCTTGCGGGCCAGTATGGCGATGCTAACGGATAGGATATTTTTAATATCAAATCCGTTGTCATCGCGATGTGGGTTCCTCTCTTGCTTACCATCAGGCTGGGAGGAGCCAATATACTGCGCTACTATAAAAAAAAAAAAAAAATGTTCGATAGCAAAAGTCAACCCCGTTCATATCTACGTAGAGTACAGTCAGTAAACTAATTGATTCTAAAGTGAGCCTTACAGTTGAGTAATAAGAACTTTAGAGTTACATTTTCTTACTCATACTTGTGTATACTACCGTAAAAATGTGAACTAGGCTTTTTCTCCTAAATTAATTTCTACTTATGTCGTAATGATTTAAATAAAGAACAAAGGTGCTAGGATTCTGTAGACGCCAACTATCCAGCTAAAACTCGTTTCAAAGTACCTTTGGGTCTGAAGCAAGTCACTTGGCCCTGAGTAAGTTTTACATTAAATATATCTATTTTAGCCACACTAATTTTTTTCTGCTATTCATTTTTAAACGTATTTTTTTTATGATTCTATGTGAATATATTTGTAAGCTTTTCATGCAGAAAGAACTTAATGTTGGATGGAATTTGGTAGCTAGATGACATAGAAGAACATACAGGGTCCTTATTATTCGCAATAATGCCGACAAAGTCACAAGATATAGTTAGTAGAATAATACATTGATCTGAGATTTAAACCCCTTTTAAGCCTCGGGCCTCATTGAAAAGGTTGTTGTACTGTATAAGGCCCGCCCTCAAGTTAAGCAGATAGCTTAACAATCTTCAATGACACACACCAATGTCAAATTTACATATAACTAATAATAGTGGTACAAACTTTCATCCTTCTTAATCCACATGCAAAATTTCATACATCGATGATCTAACACGGTGACCAAAGTTGGCCCAAACATTTGCGATCGTTGCCTCGGGGTCAGCCAACGACCTTCGGTTCGTTCACTCAGGGCAAGGAATCACCCAAACACTGTGACGTCACGGCCATTGAAACAATGATGGATTTCCTGGAATCTTTTGTACGTGGGAAAATTCCATTTTCGCAATTTGTAGTAACGCGTGACAGTTAACGGTTTTCAAGTGACATTTTGGCAGTCGGCCATTTTGATTTTTGTGTTAGGGCGATAATAGCGGCAGTTTTGACGGTGCGATACTGTTGTAGCGTTTCAGGTGAATTAAAAACGCGTTTTTTATTAAATTACCTAATATCAACGCCTAAAGGGCTAGTGGTTTAATTTGCAAGTCAAGATTCTTAGTGTTCGACTCCCGAGTCGAGCAATTAATCCCTTCATAATGTCTCTAATGTACAAAATGGCGGCTAGAAAAGCAATTTTTTAACTCCCAATTATATTATAATTTCTAAAAAAGTCTGAGTCTATTTTGTGCTTATTGAAATAACACAAGAACTACATATTTAACCATTGAATTGCCCATTAAATTAATTACTTTAATACTTTAATATTAATGTAAATGACGCGACCACTATTCTTCTGTCTCCTTACATTTGAAGACTAGAAAAAACAAAATGGCGTCACGATTAAAAACAGCCTATTCAAGTTGCAATAACCCCACCCTTAAGTCAACGCCTCTGCCCTTAGTAGGCCATTATAGGCCGGTCACAGCGGCCTTTGGCCCACAAGTCATAGGCCTATGGCAGCCAATGAACTCTGAACATTCCGGGGTGACGACCCTTAAGTTTAATAAACGTCCTAACACCTGTGTTGCTGAGGGAAATAAATTGGATGATCGTCGACGTTGAATTTTAATATTTTTTTTATATTTAAGAACAGTAACGAAAGATTTATCGGCTAGAGGTTGGTTCTTGAAAATAATAATGTTAATACAAAATTATTTCAGAAATTTCAACGATAGAGTGCGTTTCTCTGCAATGGAATAGTAATTAGATAATCGCAGAACGTTTCTTAAAGCATTGTTGGGGACAAAGTGTTAGAAACATATCATTTTAAATGTCATTACTTGGAATAAAACTGTATTGATAGTTTTACTCGCGTATTGATTAACCAGATTTTGGATTCCGGGAAAGGTTTAAAAAATTAAGCAGTCGTTGTCGAAACATCAAAATCTTTTCATTATCATAGTAGTGAAAACAGGTATCAGATAAATTGGTAACTAGGTATGGGTTGAGAAATAATTGATTAACTTAGTTATAGAAGGTCTTATTTACGAAATTCGTATAATCAAAATGAAAAAGTTCGTTAAAATAATAAAAAAATCGCATATAATCTTATTTATTCAGTTGATGTGGATATCCAACATGACGGGACAACCAATTATAAATTAATTGATTTAATTATATACCTACTTATTATTTTTTAATCCAACGTCATAGTTTCTGTCTATGGCACTGTCTTCGCTCCGATACTCTTTTATCTCTGCCCGAATCATTCGTAATTGGTTATCGAAAAAAAAACAATGAGTCATTGATTTTTTCAACGCCTGACATCACTCATGATCGATATGAGAGACGAATCATCATAATTTGTCTGTGATTGATTTACTGTACAATTAGGCTGTTGTTCATTTGTCTAAATTAACTTCGGTGGCCATTTTGTTTTTTTTTGGCGGGAACCGCGACGGTTTGTCTGTGGTTCCAATGTCAAATGGGCTTGTGAAAAAATGGTAGCCGAATAGATCCCCGAGAAAATAGTTTTGTTAGGCACAGGTCTTGCCTTATGCACCCCATGCACCTATGTGCATTGGGCCCTTAAACCTTACCGCTCCATAGTTGCCTGTTGTCCATAATAAAAGGTTACACCCACATACGTATCCATGCGATTAATTTGCCTTTTGCTCGGAATAAGAAACAACCTCCATCCATATTCTGGTAGCCTGGTACTTCGGAATGTTTTGTAGGAGAATCCTACTTATATTATAGACAGGAAAGTTGCATAAAATGTATGTAGATTTAGATGTATGTATCCTGGATGTATGTTCCTCTTCCACGCAAAAAGACTGAACAGATTTTAATCTTATTTGGTAGGAGAGAAAACATAGATTAAATTTTAGGATACTTTTTATCTGGAAATAACAACAACCAGTTTTCTTATAAATTCCCTGTTTTTGGTCAGTAGTTTATATAATAACTAGCGGCCTGCTGTGGATTTGCACCCGTAGTATTCCTGTTTTTTCCATATTTTTACTGATTCCTCGCTCTCATTCGCTGCAGCCTGATGTTGTATAGCCTAAAGCCTTCCTCGGTAAATGGACTATCTAACGCAAAATATTTTTTCAAATTGACACAGTAGTTCCTGAGATTGGCGTGTTCAAAGATTTTTTTTTTATTCCATTTTAAGTTTGACCTCATCCAACCTGATGTTAAGTTGTAATGAGGTCCAAGCTTAAGGGCGACAAGTACAGCACAATAAATCTGTCACTGGACTTGTCGCTCTTACCTTGAAAGCTTGACCCCTGCTACTAATGTAGCACTCCCCAGGAGGTCTGGAAACCTTACTCACACGCAGGAACACAACAACACAGAAGTGATTGTTATTTGGCTGCGGTCTTCTGTAAGGTGGAGGTATGTCACCAGTTCGAGCGATAAATCGCTATGCCCTACCTCTCTTCAGCTTTAGAACATGTCGAAAATATATCGCCCCGGATTCCCTTATTATTATACCCTATTAGGTCAGTGTGGTTTAGATTTTACTGGAATATGAATAACCAGTTAACAGTAAAAAAATCTGTGTGTACAGAACCTTCAATATTTGCATCCGACAAGAGCTCGATTTTAATCAACCACTTATTGCTCACAACCACTAAATTAAAACATAATGACATCATCAGACCATAAATACTCTATACATCGAAGTGTTGGCAGACAAAAAAGGTTTGAGAAAAAAGAGGGCCGTACAATTAGTCACCTGTTCATTGGACTTACAAACTTTCAACTTGTAAAAGCCAGTTATATCGTTAATTAATTTATTGAAGTACATTTTGACTTTTTTTTTCTATTGCATTTCAAGATTGACCTCATCCCGTCTGATGTTAAGTGGCAATGAGGTCCTAGCTAGGCGACAAGTACAGCATAATAAATCTGTTACTGGACTTGTCGCCCTTGCGGGTGCTGCATTTAGGAGCCTAGGAGCTCTAGAAACCTTATTTAAACGACACAAAAACAACTTTTGTTGACTTCATCTGTAATTAGTTTGAGGTGTATAAATAAGACGACGGCACTTCTTCGTACGGTCGTTGTGTCTATGTTTGTAATGAATAAACTGAGAAACTACTGTGCCGATTTAAAAAAAAACAACAAATTCCATTTCCGAATCCTTGACGAATTCAAATTCGAATCCCTGACCATAAAAACAGGATGAAAAAAAAAACAAGATAAAAAACCAACAAATTCCATATCCGAATCCTTAACAAATTCAAATTCGAATCCCTGACCATGAAAACGGCATTAAAAAAAAGCAAAATTAAATAAAAAAAGCAACAAATTCCATTTCCGAACGGCCGTAATGGCCGCCGGTGTGCGTAGCGCGTTCGCCGACCCCGCGCGCAGTGGGGCAGCCGTTGACCCAACACGTGGGCCGCCTGATACTGCGGCTTGCGAGGCGAGGCTGGGTGCCTTGATGTCTTTGCTAAACACAATTGCGAAAAAAATATCGAAAAAGAGTTTCTCACGCGCGTTAAATTAATTTCCCCATTACACGAGTTTCCTAACCTTTTGCTACTGGTCTGGTCTGGACTTTGCTACTGGCTAGCACGAGTCGTGCATAGCTTATGTCTATAAAAATAAAATAAAAAAGTTCCAACAAGAGCGGCGAAAATAGACGTAGATTTTGAGAATAAAAATGTTTATCAACTTTTGAGTACTTGTAAAAGCGCAATACCACTGACTGACTTAATTATTCACAAAATCTCATAAACAGAATCTTGAAATTTTGCGTTGCCCCATGTCTAAGGTCCGGGGTTCGCTTCCCGACTGGTTCAATATGGAAAAAGACGCAGATTCTGATTGCTGTAGCAAGTACTTAAGCTACTTACCAAACAATTAGAGCAATGTATGTGATGTTGTATAACATTTAAATAAATAAATAAATAAATAAATATTGGACAACATCACATACATTGTTCTGATTCTGTGGTAAGTAGCTAAAGCACTTGTGTTACAGAAATCAGAAACAACGAAGGTACCACAACACCCAGACCCGAGACAATATAGAAAAGTTCGTTTCCCATATTGACCCGACCGGGGATCGAACCCGGAACCTCTGAGATGGCGCGACGCCAAAGTCCGGCACGCTCGCCTCTCGGCCACGGAGGTCGTCAACATTTATTTATATGGTGCAATAAAAAAATCTAAAGAAAGACCTGTATTCAAGACCCTGGCAAGTCAATTAGCAAACTTTTAAAAATTAACTTAAAAATGCACTGACAAATTTGCAAAATGTTCTTAAACAGCGAAAGTGCTATAAGTAAATTAATTAATTTCATAAGTCTTAACGTCACAAGTCAAAAAAAACAGGCAATACATAAAAATAATGATCTTTAAAAACAAAAAAAGACCCTTGACATTTACCATAGTCAGGGGATTGAGCAGAGAAAGAATCCCAAAAAAAAAAGTTACAAGTCAGATTAGTTCAGACAAGACACACTCTAAAGTTTGCACTTTCATAAGTTTACGTCCTAGTAAACTGATATTGATTTTCCCAGTCAAAGGAATCTAGTACATGCAGCCGACGAAAGTAAAATCTAGACCAAAAACGCTAGACCATTACCCCGGACCTAAATTGGTAACCCGGTTACAATTTTGCGCGAATGTGAAAAGTAACGCGTTGATAAAGAATGGGGACTGACTACAGTGCATGAAAAATTCGCTAGATGTCACTACGTGGGCTTGAGGTCCAAGTGCAAATAAGAAAGGATTTTTGCAAATTGACCCCTTAAGGGGTTTACTAATTAACTAATCTTAGAACCCCATAAGTTAGTACGAATAAAACATTCACGTTTTCGAAGTTATTAGAATGAAATTCAGTATGAACGTTTATCATCGAAAATCATGAAACTAAATAAAATTATTTTTTTATATTAATCCCCTCAGGGAGTTTAACGGGGGTTAGAAGTTTGAATGAAATATGTTTTGTAGTGTCTAGAATTGCGGCTTATGACAGTTTAGAAAATGTACGGTTAATAGCTCGCCAGACTATATCACTTTGAGCATTGTACAGCTGTTATGACTTGGACATAACAACTAAAATTAATCTGCAAATGTTTACTGTGATGTGCTTGTCGCCGTATCTAGGAGTTTTTTTTTAATGGTGAATAATTTTTTTTTCTTTATCACCTAATAAACGAAATATTTTTTGAAATAAAATAAAATTTTATGAAATTTACATCGTTTTTCCAAAGTCTGTCTTCATTGTTATTGGGCAAGTCTAAGTGTAAATTAAAATTTAAAATTTTTCGCATTAACAAAAAGTGGTACTGCCAATAAAATATTTTACTTGAAAAAATCGTAATTTAAATATTGAAAAGATTTTCAGAAAACCCTGGGATAAAAATAATGGGAATAAAAAATATATATATTAACAATGATAATTTCAAACGTTTAGAACATCTCTGAATACTCGAAAAAAACACATACTAAGCAAATCGTACTTTATGAATAATCGAAAAAAATATGTATTTGTTAGCAGAATTAAAATGTAACAGAAATACTACTTTTACTTCTCAATACGTTATTTTTTCCTATCGTCTATCGGAGCGGCGATCAATCGATATCGCGCGGGCGTCGAACCCCGAAACAAGAGTTCAACGCTCGTATCTTACTCTGCACTGGCCTAGCGAAATTTGAATTTGGAACTGCACATTTAAAAATTAAGATTTTGGCATTCAACCTTTTTTTCAAGAAAAAAAAATGTAATTTAATACTTTAATTGTTAGGCTAATTCACGATATGGCAAATTTTGGACAATAAAAATTAAAAATACATATTTTTTTTCAGAGTTCACGTAATGTACTGTCTTTAACTGAAAATAAAATTAAACACTAAACTAAAAACAGCATGAAAATTGAGTTTGCTACTGCACATTATTTTAATTTAATATGATTTTATGGTTTCGATGTATTTAACAGTACATAATTAAGAATAGATTACATAATAAGTACATCTAAACTATACGAGTATCATTGATAAAAATCTACATTGACGATCTGGGATTTTAATAAAAAACACATTTTAGAACGGATAGTCCTTAGAGCTACGCCTTAACGTACCATTGACACCCCTTACCCGGAAACAACTTTATTAAAAAAAAAAAATGGCCGACGACAATCTGTGCATTTGCCCGCGCTAAGGGTCAAATGTCACACCAAGTTCACGACGGTTCACAGTTCGATGGACGCTGGTGGCGCCAAATTTGAAATTCGAATTTTTCGAATTTCGAACGCTTCCCGGTTGGTTTGCATTTTGTGCAGCTCAGTTAGGGCTAGCGGGATTTTGAATCACAGATATTGGTATTAGTGAACTAATATTCGTAGAAAAAAATTAACCACATAAAAAAAATTTAAATAGACATCCATCTGTCTATTTTACTGGATCTATAAAGACTTTACTGTCTAAATATTTACCAAACCTAAAACGTGGCTGCACAATCGCAATTTCCCCTTATCTCAGACCCGACGATTATCACTATGAAAAAAAAAGTAAAGGTCATTGATTCTGGCAAAAAAATATACTTTGATAAGCCACACCCTTAATGGTCCCTTAACAACAGTCGCTATTTCGCATTTCTTTAAGTAAACATCGATAAGATAATTTTGAAATGCCAATATTATGAAATTACCTCCTTTTTATAATATTAAAGCTTAGTGCATTTTGTAATCGATAGCTATGATTTAAAGAAAACTAAAAAAAGACTCTAAGGAGTTATTTTGTGTTTTAAATCAGTTTGTTTTCATCAAGTAGCTTAAGCTAGAGGTAATTAATTAAAACCTCTGTCCAATTTTAAAATATTTTTTTCAGCACTTAAACATTATTGGTCCTCATATTCACCGCCAATTTTTTCTGACTTTTGTAATATCTAAATCAAAATTATATTGCTCATCTAAGCAATTATGATTTAAAATGAACATGTTAATGAAACTTGAAGCTTAAAACAGAACTCGGAATCCCTAACGATTTTTCAAACAAGATTTCAAAAAGCACGCTCTTTTTTTAAAAGCATTAAACGAAATCTTTGTTCTCACTTTTTCGTCTTTTTGCACCGAAGCGATTGTCGAAAATACACGTCACATCATTCGTTTTAAAAAGACTATTGTGCAACGCAATAATGTATTAGTAATATGGGGTCGACGACATGTCATTGTCACTTATTATGGAGTTATGAAACGTCACCGTGACAGAAATAACGCTTTGCGTCGTCCCGAGATGACAGAAGTCAAGTAACTTTTCGCGAAGTGATGTCAGATGTGTGGTCTTTTTGGAAACATCATCGCTCTTCAACCTTTATGACTGACTTAAAAAAAAGAAGGTACCTTCCACTTTTGAATTTATCTGTTAATTGTTAACCGATTTTAAAATTTCATTTGGACGAGACAAAATTTTAGCAGGCTTATTTTTAAAAGAAAAAAAGATGGAAAAGTATTTAAAATATACTGTTACATTTAATTAATAACGTTTTGAAATATCTATAATAATATCCTAATTCTAATTACAAATAACACTTTTGAATACAAAGCAAAGTGACTTTTCTACTGGTTTGAACCTATATCTTTCGAGAATACCGGTAAGACAGTTAGTAAATATGTAACAGTAGCAGCATCTAACTTATGATAGTGTAGATCACTTCGGACCAAGTCATAGTTTTGTTTTGACGAAAGAAACAATTAAGTACGTACTTAAGTCATTATTTTTGAAAAACTACAAAGGTGGCACCTGTTCACAAGCATTTAGCAATGCCAATTTTTGTAACTATCAAGTTTGCATAACAAAAAAAAAATATATACGGTCTTATTGAGAACACCCTCCTTTTTGTAAGTCGGTTAAAAAGAAGAAAACCATGCTAACAATTTGGAAGCAAAAATTAAAAAAACTCCGTTCCTTCATTGAACCGGAATATCTCTCGAAAAACAGTTTTATCTGAACGGAATTAAACGCATTCCCACATAATTATATCATTAATGACGGATTCCATTCAACGATGACAAGTACATCCACGTGGTACCGAATCGATAGGTCGTTGGCGTTAGAGAGGGATGGGAGGTAGTGACGTCACTCTCTCGCTCGCAAGGTCGTCTGTCGTAGGTTATTTGCTTGTCTTTTTCTGAACACCCTATGTCTTCTGTTTTTAGTTTGGTCACCTCAAACGGCTTGTATTCATAAATGCTAAAAAATACGTTTGAAATTCAGAGGTTCGTGTTTAAAAAAAAACGTTTAAACGATCTTTATTTAAATTCTTACATTCACGGTTCCCTCAAAATTTTAATTGCATTTCTAAGAATTTAACATTTTTTTCAATTGAATGATTTTTGAATGAAGTAAAATTGACATAAAAATTTAAAATGAATTTTCATTTTACATCCCATTAATTTGATTATTAAATTTTTGGGTAATATATTTGGCACGAATACAATTTCAACAATTTATTGATCAAAAAACATAACCGAACCGGTTGACTGGTACAAAATGCTCCTAGCATTAAGTCCACCTTTTGTACTTTTTTTGTGCAATAAAGTTTTTAAATAAATAAAAATAAACCGAATCAAAATCAGTTGCGTGGTTTTAAAGATCTAAACAAACATAGGTACATACAGAAAAAGCTACTTTTTTTTATATTTACATAGTATACAACAAAGTCGCAACACTGTCAACAACTGTGAACGACAATAAATATATTAAATAAATATAAATATATTGGACAACATCACATACATTGCTCTGATTCTGTGGTAAGTAGCTAAAGGACTTGTGTTACAGAAATCAGAAACAACGACGGTACCACAACACCCAGACCCGAGACAATATAGAAAAGTTCGTTTCCCATATTGACCCGGCCGGGGATCGAACCCGGAACCTCAAGAGATGGCGCTCGCCCGCTCGCCTCTCGGCTACGGAGGTCGTCGAAATGACGACGGATATCTTAGAACATCCAGACTTGAATTTAAACAAACTTACTTTTATATAATTAAAAGCCTATGTAATGATTTGAGTTTATTGACATTAGGTACAGTCAGTTGCGTATGACCATAAACACTTGTAGTTCGATATCAAATCTTATTTCAACTACATAAAGGCCAAAGTCCAAAGTTTGTAACCTGACGGTACATGCTTTTGACTGTATGTCTAATTATAGTTCAGTGATTAACGTTGTGCAATAACGAATTGGGATGTCTACGTCGCAGGCATATTGAGTAAATCCGCCGTTTACATACGGCGTCGTCAGTTTAAAAACGAATGCTGGTTTGTAAAATGCCGAATGCAAAATCAAAATGCCTGCGACATCGATACCATTAAACAAATATTGTTAGGATCCTTTCCACCTCAGTGTTTCTAAGCTCAAAAGCATCATGAGCAGCGTTTTTTTTTATTAGGTTACGTTTTATTACTGCTTTATTTGTGCGATTATATGTCTAACGAACGTTTTGTTATTACGTATATGTTCTATATGTGGTAATTTGTTAATGGCCGTCATTTATAATTGTGTAGATTTAATTAGTATTTAGCCGTAAGATTCCCAAAAAGTGTAAATTAAAATGAATCCCTACTAATATTATAAATGCGAAAGTTACTCTGTCTGTCTGTCTGTCTGTCTGTTTGTTACGCTTTCCTGCTTAAACCTCTCAACCGATTTTGATAAAATTTGGTACTGGTATACGTTGAATCTCAAGAACGGACATAGGCTACTTTTTATTAGAAAATAAGGGGGGGATGGGGTTAAAACCCCCTTTGAAAGTTTATACGAAAAAAATATTATTTTTCAAGTTAGAGATATGAAATTTGGCACAAATATAGCTCGAAACTTGGATTAAAATATAGACTACTTTTTGTTTCGAATATTAGGGGAGAAAGGGGTAAAACCGACCATGAAAGGATGTAGTCCACGCGAACGAAGTCGCGGGCACAGCTAGTAAATAATAAATCAATCCTGTTTAAGTTAATTTTATGTTACACTAGCGGCCCAGTTACTATCCACGTTTAACCACATTTTAAACTGATTCTTCGCCCCTATTGGTCACAAAGTGATCTTCTATAGCCTAAAACCTACCTTCACAAATAGGTAGAGTATTCAATACAAAAACATTTTTTCTATTCGATCCATTAGTTCGTGAGAATAGCACATTCAAACAAATTCATCAGCTTTGTAATATTTTGTATAGATCGGCCATTTTGTTTTATTGCGAATTACCATTAAAATGCTATTTAATACGTAAAATTGTGATGCAGATTGCTATCTTCTTATACAGTGTAGGAAGAAATAGTGTTATTTAAATGTATGCAAGTTATATACTTGTAATAACACCCCTATTATAGTGTGCTTCAAGCTTGAATCCTTATATTAGAAATCTCAATGAAAACGAATTTTGACAACGCTAACAAATACTCCTGAAAAATTCATAAATAGTCCTACAAGTAAAATGTGAAGTAGTCTGTCACTGACATTACACGCGCATTATTATTTTTACTTAGACTTTTATTTATTTATTTATTTAAAAAAACTATTGCACAAAAAATTACAACAGGTGGACTTAATGCTACGGGCATTTTCTACCAGTCAACCCATAAGTCGTGTATAGAGCTTGTTTCTAGTATGTTTATATCAAAGCGAAAGAAAAATATTAGGATTATTTTAATTGAATTTGAGATGAAATAATAGTTTTCTTTCTATTTATCCTGAACCTGAGGAAAACATCTGAATGGTCGCAGGTCATTGGTGTCGATGCGCACAAATAAACAAACCATTACACAGTCGCGGTTGACAACATATTTTCCGGGGTGAATGACACTTTGACAGGAGCGGTACAGCGAGCGCTACCAATAATACTGTATTTAAACCTCTATCTCCGATACCGGACTTGTTCAATGTAAGATAATGCAAATAAAAAAATAGCGTTTAAAAAATCTTTAGAAAAATCAACTAAAACACATAAGAAAAAAAATATCCATAATACATTCGTTAAGTTTTTTTTAACCAAAATCTTTGCAAATAATCAAAAGAAAGAAATAAACTTAATTGTCAAGTAAGGAGCCTCCTACTTTGTAACAGATATTGCGAAAAGATTTTAAAAAATACTAATAAAAAATACTGCTCGCTAATACGCGCGCATCCTTAATCTAATCATTTAAAACCTTTTTACAAAACCCATCGCATTCCGAATAACGTAAAAAATCGGTAAGTCATCAAAAACAACGCGAAGATTCCAAATTCAAAAAATCGTCTGTCAAAAATTCGCGGGCGCGGCAAGTCCACACTCGAATCTTGAGTTCAACAGCATTTCACCGAAATCTACTTTGTTTGGGTCCTGGGGTCGTCGAACTCCGTGACGCCGGCCCGCCTGTGTGCCTCGCTCACCGTATCCTACGCTGACTCACTCACACACACACGCGCGCCAAAAGTACCGATGGACAATTTTGTTTCTTAATTACTCCATTCCCGCAAACAATTTTGACCTTACCAACCTTACATCTAGTCTTTAACGCGTCTAATTACTCATTATTAGTACAATTTCGCCTTAAACGGCTGTTTTGTGGAAGATTTTTCCAAATCCCGCTCGGGGGGAGTGAACTATCACTATGAACTAAGTTGATTATACGGCCGGAATGAAAAAATATATAATTTTTTCGTTGGCCCGCCAAAGATTCATGCGTCAGTCACAACTGGGCCGTTGTGCCGTCGACGTCCTCAGTCGTCGTCGCGTAGCCGAGTAGTGAACACCAACCATAGTACAAAGTTGAAACGTACAAATTTTTTCCTTCCGCAGTGACGTGAAAACCGAAGTGACAGTGCCTTGACAAGTGCAGTGACGAGGATTTGCGAAACGGAACGTAGTGGAGTTTTTAAAGAATAACTTATACGTAATTCTCGCGGTTTTAGATAACTGGACTGTGCGTTCGGTTATTTAAAGTCGCCTTTCCGATCTTTCCTTCGATTGGCATTTTTTTTTCGACACTTCTTTAACGTAATTGGAAACTTTTTTGGATAATTACGTAAATTCTCCTTTCTGCTCCTGTTTTCTCTTTACAGATTTTTGTTTATTCAGTGGGAACAAGTGAAAATATAGCTACAATACAAACAGTGCCTTATATACATGTTTATTTAAGAGGAAAAGAAGGGACAAAAACAGAATCACGGAGACAAAATGCCAAAAAACTTATTGCTCTTCAAAAAGATAATACCAGAAATTAACTTCGCCAAAAGAAATCTCACTTCGCCGCTCGGCCGGAATATTTACATTAGTTAAAATAAAATAAAAAAAAAACACAAACCACCGGTGCTTCATCAACCAAGTTGCGAATCGCCGTACAATTTAAAAAAAAAATTGGACAGATACAGTTGCCTTACCGACAAAGTCGAAAAAACATTGAGTGATAATCGCGATGCGAATTCGATTCGCGGATCGCGATAATTGGCCGAAAGTAACTTGAATTAGAAAAAAAAACTTTAAAAAAAAATATGAATAACAGCCAGTTCCACGAGTTGTTCGGTTCGCAATGGCCGCCGGATCAGCATGGCGGCCATTCGTCGGCCTCGACGATGCTGCATCAGAACCAGGGTTTGCCCCAAGGCATGCAGCTGAAGAGGGAGCCTCACACAGACGTCCAAGGGTCCAGCATGCTCCAACACCAGATGGGGATGGACATCACCTCGGGGTCGGTCGCTGACAGCACATCCCCACCGCCTGGGAGCAGTGAGGGGATGTTCGGCTCGTCCATTTCGGGGATGTTCATGGATAAGAAGGCCGCCAATTCGATTAGAGGTACTTGATTGTGTGCTTTTTATTTTTACGTGTCTTCGATGTTAGCTTTTTCTTTTTTAACTTTTCATAAAACGGAATTCCAGACACAGTAAATCAATATTTTTTTTACGAACCAACGTGTCATTAGGATTCGAAGGGTTAGTTTTTATATCACTTTTGACACACAATTGACTCTGGCCATGCGTAAAAAAAATTTAAATGCGAAGTAATGGCACCTTTCAAAAAATTAATTTGATTCTCGTTTCGTTTAATAAAATAGATTCGCTATGATTTATTTTTAACATTGCTAATAGTGCATTTAAAAAAAATATAATATATAAGCAAATCATAGATGACCATAATTTATTTTTAATACACGGAAATGCGCATTCGAAAAGTGGCCTGTTAAATTTCAGAATGTCTTGTGCGCAATACATCTTCACATCTAATGTTTTGTGAAAGCTTTGACAGTTGCTAAGATCAATCGGTTTCGGAACTAATTTTTGATTTTGCATTGACGCTTATGTATTTGTTACACGTTCAACTAGGAATAAAGTTTAAATAATGCAACAAATTTCCAAATATAATATTGCTTGCTTTTATTTTGTTCTTTAATTTAAAAATCTAATTATTTGTTAATATGTATAGTCTAACTGTAATGTATTGCTGCCGTCTAGCTCCCAAAAGTGATATGAAAGCTTGATACCGAAAATGTTCATTGAGAAGCTGAGGCGAGACCTCCTTCTGCTTCATGCGGCCCTAGTACTAGTCAAGCCTAGTCAACTCTGGTTATCACAATGGAGCGACTGCTTTCTGATCTCCGTATCCTAGGCACAGGTATATTATATACCAAGACCCATCTAGATTCTAGACTTGTTTACAGTTCTTTCGTTCTTTAAGAGAGGTAGGGCATAGCGATTTATCGCTCGAACTGGAGCAGCCCGACTAGTGAAGACCGCAGCCAAATAACAATCACTTCGGTGTTGTGTTCCTGCGTGTGAGTAAGGTTACCAGAGCTCCTGGAGGGTGCTACATTAGTAGCAGGGTAGCCTTCAAGGTAAGGGCGACAAATCAAGTAATAAAAAAGATAAAAAAAATTATAAAATTAATAAATAAAATAAAAAAAATCTTAAGAGTTTAGCAAGAACAGAGATGCTTTACATAATTTTTACGATCTCTACAAAATTTACATTCAGCGGTCGCTACGACTCCACGTAACTGTTACGACAGTGTACGTAACACTTGATATTATCTCAGTTCGCATGAGGTTCTTCGTGCATAGTTTTTATGCGAATGAAAGTTGATTTTTAAACGAAGAAAAAACAGAGTCATACCTTATTGTATTTTTTTAAAACAATATGACGTTACGAAATGCTTTTGAAGCAAAAAATTTGATGTTGTTGTTGAACTATAGCTAGTTGTCTAGTAGCTTGTCAAATATTTCGCACTAAAGAACGTATTTACACTTTACATGATTAAAAACTATCTAGTTTGAAGTTTTAAAGATATATACCTTTTTTTATCTCTGTTTGCGGTGTAGGATTTTACTGTTTGTTAAAAATGTTTTAAGTTCGCTAGATCGGCGAGAACCACTATAAAAAATCAAAATAAAAAATAAATTAATAAAAAAATATACTCGTAATTAAACCTTAACTAAAAATTTAACAGTTACGTAGCATTTTTTAATGCAACTATTAATTGACATGTAATTAAAGTTTGAGCATAATTTACCTTTAAAGATAACTGCATTGAATTTTGTTTGTATGTGGCTAGTTTCGTTGATTTAGTAATATTGACTTAGTGATTGGTGTCTCACGTGACTTTATCATGTTCTGGGTACCACAAGTTAGGTTAAGTGTAGACATTACGATTTTGTTAAGTTATCCGATTGGATTATAATGTCCCATTATATTTTTACTCTTAATTTAATTATACGTACAAAAAAGAACATCACACTAATAATATAAAAAAGTATAAAGCAGAAAACAATCTTATCGATTTTAGTGCCAAACATGATGTAGCCGATAGCATGAACATGCATCGCGTGAAAAAAAATAAAGTAATTGCCACAAACTCGTTTTTGAACCTTTTAAAGGTACTAATAATGTCAAAAATTAAGAAACAAACTTTTATAAAATCGTTTTAGAAATTCAAAAGTTAATAAGTACTTAAAGAATTCAAAAAATACTTATCAACTTACATCTGTGCTTACGGAGCATATAAAAAAAAATTGTAATTGTTATTTGAAAAAATCAAAATGGCCGATGTCACATCAGTCCTTTTCAACGTCAATAACGACTTAATAAGTATTTGAACGATGTCATTATTCCAATTGATTGTCTTTTTCTTTTGTTTTTTATTTTTTTTTTCGTATTTAAGCAGTGTCAAGCGTCGCTATTCGAAATGACAGCGAATCGATGTCCCCATTGAAATAAGTACCGCACAATACATTCGTGTTAGCTTACCGCAAGCACGGTTATACCATAGCGGTACATGTGCAATTGTCTCCCATAGTTTTTATATGGTGTTATGTTCAGTAACCCACTTGGCTTCTTCAGTAGTTCGCGAGTTAGATGCGCGGGAAACGTTCGTTTTTGCGTTTCGTTCTTGCTGCTGATTATTAACTAGCTGCTTATAATGTTGATGAACTATTAAAATACTTAGCTTCGAATTTGGATTTCCCGCACCTAAATTGTTGGAAATCCTACAGGAATTATTGAAGTTTCTAAGAGTAAATAAATCTAAGGACGACTTCCATAGCCGAAAGGCGAGCGGGCCGGACTTAGTTCGGTCCCCGATCGTGTCAATATGGGAAACGAACTTTTCTATAATGTCTCTGGTCTGGGTGTTGTGGTACCGTCTGATTTCCGTAACACACGTGCTTAAGCTACTTATCACATAATATTAGTAGAATAGGTTGTCATATGGTTACATTAGAAAATTAGAAGTATCTTATTATAAGCTATTAGCTCGAAAAAATAACTCTCACTTTGATTGATAAAAAAATACAATTACATTCTCAATATATGCTATTCGCCTGAAATAAATATAATATGATTCTAACTTTGATCGTTAAGAAAAAAAAATCGTTCAAAAATAGAATTTTTAAAAGCAATTATTTAACAAAGGTAAAAAACAATTTTTCCTTTGCCTAACCGTCGAGTCTGAAAAAAAAAGCATTTAATTATACCTTACGTATAATGTACGCTATAATTAAGGAAATTATATCAATTAAACAAATATTAATATCTATGACTGACAATTAACGTTTGGATGTTCAAAGGTCAACATTGATAATTATAAAGTACAATCTGTTTGTACAAATTAGTTGAAATAAGATATTTTTTGAATGTACTTATTAATAGTTAATTATTTAGTTTCACATAATTATGAACGATAGACATGTTTTTAAACTAGCTATTGTCTGCGACTTCGTTCACAATTTTTTGGGATAAAAAATATACTGAACGTAAGTCTAATATCTAATCTGCCTTCCTACCAAATTTCATCAAAATCAATTCAATAGATTTTGCATGACAGTAACAAATACATGAACAGACAAACTTATTGACCTGCTCAGCTGAGACGTGAGCGAGTCGACTTTCGAGCGCCATGTCTAAGGTCCCAGTTTCGATTCCTGGTCAGGTTAAAATGGAAAGCCAACTTTTCTATGTTGCCTTGGGTCTGGGTGTCGTGGTACCGTCGTTGTTTCTGATTTCTGTAACACAAGTGCTTAAGCTACTTACCACAGAATCAGAGCAATGTATGTGATGTTGCCTAGTATTTTTTTAAGCTTGCATGTTTTTAGTATAAGCAGCAAAGTACACATAGCACGTTAGACTTCCTACTATGGACTATGCATCGCCCTTATGTCATGTACATGTCGCAGTCATCTGGTTTAATCAGCTATTTGATTGGATCACTAGCGCGTTCATTGAATGACGACGTTTAATTGAATGACTAAAGGACAACTCGTCAAATTGTTTAATATAACGTTCAACTTCTTGACTGAACGTCATTTAGCATAGTCGTTGAATGGGATATAGCTGACAGACATGACATAACACACCTTAATAAGATTTTTTAATATGTTTTAACAATTTTAAGTCTTAAGACAATTAGGCTAAAAAAATATTTTTTTACGGATAAGTCACTTTATATCTCAATTTCACTCTAAAAATTATCAACACAGTGATAATCGATTATATCTGTACCAGCTGTTTGACGCCATCTTTGTTTTGATGAGCACTAACGCCGCAGTGGAAAAAAAATGAACTAAATTACAATCACCTGACTGATTACGTCCGCTATGTTCAAAGGGCTATGTTACAATCCGCTAACTTGTTGGACGTTCAGTGAGTCTTATTCATTCAACGTTCGGCCTAGTCATTCAATTTAACGTCGTCATTTAATAAACACGCTAGTGATTCAATCAAATAGCTGTTTCAACCAGATGACTGCGACATACATAAGATCTTATATCAAAAATGCAAGTGTTTTTTATTAACGTACTATTGTCTGTACATAAATACCTAAATTGATCCTAATAAAAGAAATAAAAGCAATTGATAAATACGTAAATCATAGGAAAGGAAAAAATAAAAATAAAAAGTCAGTTCAATTTAAAACAAAATTTAATAAATTAATTAGTTTAAATTTTAAGACTTTCGCGTTCCATTTTAAACATTTAAAATAATTTAACGGGTCAAAACGCGACACCATTTTTATTTAGTAGTTAATACGAACTACTTACTGCCCGACGTTTCGGTTAGGTTGCAAAATTAATTCGTTATTTAAAATAATCAAAGTCAAAGTCAATATTTTTTATTCATGTAGATTACATTTGTAATACTTATGAATCGTCTCTATACAATGCAAATGAAGCTACCTCCGGTTCGGAACCTATAACTACCGAGAAGATACCGGCAAGAAACTCAGTAGTTTTTTTTACAAATAAAAAGCTAAACTTATTACTAATTTTGCACCAAGACATACAGTTAGTTTGTCAGATGGAAAAAAAATAATAATTTTAACAAGTGTGCTTAAAAATAAGGTTTTTTAATTAAACATTATGACTAATTGCATAGTGCATTCATCTACACAATTTTCTACGTCGGTTTTTTTAAACCAATTACCTTACTAACCTAAAACAATATGGCTCCTGCAATTTATAAGTTTTTAACCCAAATTTAGTACCAATTAACACAGATCCAAAACAAAGAAATAAGTTAAGTTAATGGCGAAAAATTATCATTTGGGACACAAACATTTATTTTCAATTGGGCACGCTGATTTCACTAATCGTAAATAAATACTAAGATTTAGGGCGTTCGTGACGTCGCTTCGTTATTTACAAGACCTGTCAAGACATGAGTTACAATTTGTTTGTGAAAAGTGTATGTTAATGTTATTTTTTTTAGAGGGGTGAGAGCCATCTGCGCTCCGAAAGCTCGGAGAAAATGATAAGGCTTCACTGCCATCATCGATTGTCAGGTAGGAAAAAAAAAAGGAAAAAAGCAAGTTTTTTTGATCGAAAACTTAGACGAGTTTTTTAATATTTCCAAGGTTGCCCGGTTCATTTGTGATATTTTAGGATAAAAAATATCCTACGTATAGGATACTAGCTGTGCCCGCGACTTCGTTCGCGTGGACTACATCCTTTCATGGTCGCCTGGTCGGTTTTACCCCTATCTCCCCTAATATTCGAAACAAAAAGTAGTCTATATTTTAATAGAGCTATATTTGTGCCAACTTTCATATCTCTAACTTAAGAAATAAACATTTTCCCATATAAACTTTCAAAGGTGGCATTACCCCACCCCCCTTACTTTCTAACAAAAAGTAGCCTATGTCCGTTCTTGAGGTTCAACGTATACCTATGCCAAATTTCATCAAAATCGGTTGAGAGGTTTAAGCGGGAAAGCGTAACAGACAGACAGACAGAGTTACTTTCGGATTTATAATATTAGTAGGGATTTTTTATCTAGTATCAAATGATTTACGTAGTTTTTTTGTGAAAGCCTAAAACATACATCTGTAAAATATAACAATCTTATGCGTTTATAATATAAACAACCCCTGTGGCGCAGTGGCTAAGGTAGGCGATCAAAGCGCGAAAGGTTCGATTCCCGGTCGGGTTAATTTGGAAAACAAACTTTACTAAATTGATTTGGGTCTGGGTGAGCTGAGATGTCGCCCCCAGTAGTAGTCAGTTAGTATACCTCGTCTGGTGCTCATAGTACAAGTGAAAACCTTAGTTTGAGACCAGGTGATTTGTGTGATTGTCTGGCGCATTTATTTATTATTTATTTTTTTAACATGAGTTAGATAACTCACGGGAACGAATTTGGTCTCAATTTTAATGCATGTAGTTTGGAAAAAGTAAAAAAGAACTAAAAATTTTACTTAATAATTAAAAATTGCTTTTTAAGCACTAAATATTGTTAAAGTGACGAAGATTTAATGATTCGTTAAAAGTAGCACACAAAATATTTACTTACAAATCAATTTATTACATACTTCACTCGTACTGAATAATGAAACAAGATATTTAACAGCCAAAATCAATTAAAGCACTACCATTTTATATACACATCACTACGCATTCTATTTTAGGGCCTAATTGACTGTTTTAAAGTCGCTTTTCGAGTGCGTTCGATAATTTATTGCACTTTTTAGAATCGAATGCATGGTACACGTGTTCGGGGTCGTTGACCTGGACACTTGACTATGACTTTTGTTTTTTTTTTCGACAATGCAGGTTGCATTGTTAATGCACCTTTGTATTACGTAATATGTAGATAGTAACTGTTGTGCATTTTGAATTCTAATTAAATTACTTTTAGGTTCTGTTTAGTTTTTTGTAAAGCAATAAGGCCATGTGGGCATTGCTACCGAAACTGAAAATTTATCGAAAATTCGGATTTTTGCTGCATAAAAACTGTTTTGATTCATTTAAAACGATTGTTTCGCATTCGAAAATCGAATGGTTGCGATTATGAGAATTAATAATTGCTTTTTGGATCCGATTAATTCTGTTTTTGGTATTAAGTGGTGGTGTATACCCTGATCCATCTAATAGTTGAGACGCCTTTGAGTACATTATAAATGTCTAAATTACAAATAACGTCAAAGTCTAGATAAAACTCACAAGGAAAAACCTACAAAAGTGTATTTCTGTTCAAATCTAGCCGTCTCTCTCGCACTTCTAACATATAACAGAGAGGTCGCATCATCAAATTAGCCTCAACCAGCCTTGAACTGGACCAATTTACTCATTAGACAAAAGGATGACTCCCGAATATTTATTTGACGTACCACTCACCGTTTTAAAAATGACCAACGTGTGTCAATGGACTGACAGAAGGAGTTAGCTGGCGGAAAATCGACTAAACTCACTTTAAATCTCAATAAAGTGTTTTCTGAAACAAACTTATTATTAAAACCAATGAAACACGTCTTAATATCGATTAATCTTCAAAAACGAAACCTTTCGTTTATTCGTTTTGGTATTAGGCCTAAAGTATAGATCGTTGAGTAATAAAGGAATTTAGATCATAAAAATAACCACTTACATCATTAGAATCGCTCTTTCAAAGTCTTTTTATTTAATTAACACGTTAAGTAGCCATTTTTATTGTTTATACAACATGTCATCAATGAAAAGGTTCTTTCGAGTGCACATTGTAACACTTAATGCGTAATTTATTCAGTGTGAAACTAAAAAAGTCCACTTAAAACACCCATCGTCAATCGTCACTTAATTTGGAGCGCGCCCTAAAATAAAAGTGACAGCCGTGTGACGTCACACACCATGACGATCGGGGTCGACGACCCACATCCTCGAGGCGTTACGTTCGATTTTCAATTTTTTCAATTGCGGCTTTAGGTGTGATGGTGACAAATGAAGCGAGATGACGTCACAGAGGTTGGTGGACGGGTCAATGTTTGTTTTGAACGCCAAAGTTGGACGAAAATGTTGGGCCAACGTTTTTGGGCGCATTTAAAATCCCAATAGTATTTTTTAAACGGCTGATTTCGTTTGTAAATTATGATCACATTTAAAACCTGATTTTGATTCCACGGTCGAAATACGATTACCTACCTACAATTCAAATTGATGATATCATGACAACAGCAAAACAAAGATAAAAATCTTTGAAAAACGCGACAAGAAACGATAAAAAGTTACATTAAAAACTATTTCACACTCTTATCGGTCAACGATATCGGCGAGGTCATCGCCCTGTGACGTCAGGAAACGTCACATTGCAAACGCGAATCACTGATAACGATACACTGTGACGATAAATACGTATCTGTTACACGTATCTGTTCCTTGACCTGTAATTTGTCCGTGATTTCATATTAGCAAATTTTTATGTAATTTTCTTCTTTGTATAGATTATTTTGACATTGAACCTGATACTGCCACATGATTTAAAAATCGGGGTTAGATTTTGTTTAACTATTAGTATTACTATAGGTAGGTATGTCATATTGAACTGACAACATTTTTAATCTTCTGCAGTCACTAATTAATGATTGAATTGAACTCAAAAACAAATAGACACAATTCTTTTAGCAAATTAAAGTTTTGTAATCTTATTTTCACAAAAATTGGCAATCCATTATTTTATTACAAATAATCACCATTATAATTTTTCATCTCAGTTTTGATTTAATGCCTTAAATAATTTTTTTTTTAAAAGGCAATTGGTAACGGAGAAGCTGAATTTTTGCTATCATTGCCTGGCTTACGAAAATATAATTTCCAAACAGTTATTCCAATCAAAAATACTGCGCGATGCCAAAACTTATCTCTGTTAGAATCGATACCGTTTGGCGAATTTATTACACTTAGTCACGATACGCGAAGTAAAATGCGCCTTTTCAAGTTACGAATAAAGAATATCGAGTTAGGTTTTGAGGAACAAGTATTATTAGAATAGTTACAAATGTGATTATTAGTATTTGTAGAAAAAATAACGGCCTATATCTATACTAATATTATAAAGAGGAAAGATTTGTACCTATTTTTGTATGTTTGTATGGTTGTAATGAATAGGCTCAAAAAGTACTGGGCCGATTTAAAAAATTCTTTCACCAATAGAATGCTTCATTCTTCCAATTTGACATAGGCTACAAAATTAGGGATCCTCGGTAAAATTTGAAAAATTTCAACAGAAAAGCAGGAAAAATTCTCTAAGGCGAAACGAAGTTCGCCGGGACCGCTATTTTCACTATAAAATACCATAGTTAATGTCTTTATGTAATAAACGAATCAAGAAATATATAATAACGGTTTCGATGATGTTCTTTCAAGATTAAGTTTTCAATTCTTTTTATCCATACTAATATTATAAATGCGAAAGTAACTCTGTCTGTCTGTCTGTTAGTCTTTCACGCCTAAACGGCTGAACGGATTTTGATGAACATTGGTATAGGTATACGTTGAATCTCAAGAACGGACATAGGCTACTTTTTATTAGAAAATAAGGGAGGGATGGGGGCATACCACCTTTGAAAGTTTATATGGAAAAAAAATGTTTATTTTTGAAGTTAGCGATATGAAATTTGGCACAAATATAGCTCGAAACTTGGATTAAAATATAGACTACTTTTTGTTTCAAATATTAGTGGAGGAAGGGGTAAAACCGACCATGAAAGGATGTAGTCCACGCGAACGAAGTCGCGGGCACAGCTAGTGTTTATATAATCCGCCAATTTTGCATGGGTTTTAATATGGATCTCTACATCTTTTTATATTTAAGACCTGTTTCATTCGTGAAAAGTGTAGTTTTCCAGCAGTGAAATACGGGTCTCTAGTTTCATAGCATTTTAATTGCAAACACACAATCAAGCAAAAGTTCATATTAGATTTTGTCAACTACTTCAATTGCATCATTGCGGATTAAGCAGTATTGTGTTAGGGTAATACTCAGCTATTCTTGTTGAAATTGACGAAAGAAAGTTTACCTTTGCAAAAAGCAACCACAAAAGTACCTTATTACGACTAGCTACAAACAGCCCGTACTAAAATAAAGATGATTCAACTGTGAGCACACGGCTTTAGTAGCAAGAATGTAGTCCCGTCCTTGCCGACTGTCTGCCGTCTTGCGACATCGTAAAAGACCCACGTAACTCGTAATGTACGGACTGTGCCTATAATAAAATACTTAGCTTCGAATTTTGAAAGTGTCCGCACTCCAAAATTAATGGCGGACAAAATGGCGGGATCGTGCGGGAACGGTTTGATTGAAGCTTCGTGTCTAAGATTAATGTACCTATTATTTAATATTCACTTGTGGGGTTCATTTACAAACTTTTTTTCAAACCAATATTGAACTAAACACTTTAAACAAGATTTTTTTAGATGGTAACTTAGAACAAAACTACTTCTTATTTATTTCTCTGAATCATTTTAGATTTCACCACACCGGATTGAACCCATAACTACAGGCGTGATTTTTTTTTACTTAAATAGCAAATGTAGCACCATCTTAATCATACATATTAGTTTTGGAATTGAAAAAAAAAGAATAAAAAAAAACTCATTTCAAAATGTTTTCCGAACGATCCATGGCGGCTTGTTCTTTCAAAGTCTCGCCTTGCGCAGTTATCACATCGATAATTAATGCATCATGAAATATAAACAGAAAATATTACATCAATTAGTAAAATTAAAGTGCTTGAAAATGTTCAATGATATCTTTCGTAACACTGTTCTAAGGATTCCATCGATATTTTAAGATTTAAATGTACGCAGAAACACTACATAAAACGTAAGAGAAAGAATACATCTTTGAAATCAATGATAACTAATTTGAGCATTATAAATTTATTTTACAAAGGAGGTCACCAGAAATTCCAGACGAATCGTCATAAATTACAGACTAAGGTTTGCTCAATTAATTCCGAAATCGGCAGATGCCTAGTAATTAATATTGTCTACTCATAGATAATACTAATTGGTTTCCTTGAAATTTGTTGAGAAATAAACAGTTAAGTGTCAAAGCATAGTTTATGGTTTAAACGCTAAGTTTGTGGTAGCTGTGAAGAATGTTATGGATTTTAACGAATTGCAAAAACTTAATAATTGTTCAATGATTAACTACAAAACCAACATTCAAAATGCTTTAATTAATTTTGTTTCATCAAAACTTGGCATCAAAAGCTTATTTCTTTGATCTTTTGCACTTAAAAAACGAATTGACTTCCTGTGCAAAGAACAGAGAATAAAACTATTTCTGGAACGAATTTTGAACTCCAATCTATGGGCCAAATACCCCAAATTGCTTTACAAACCAAACTATCTTCTATTGCTCTTAAAATAGACCTTCAATTCGTACTTACGGGATAGTAAACTTAAATGAGCTAGAAGACATCGTTCGAAATTAATTGTTAATCAAACCTATGTTCTATCTGTATAGAAATAGAATTTAATGTCCTATTTTGCGATGGTAAAGTTAATGTTGCTTGGTAGACTTGGTTCGGACAACTGCGGCCATTCACCCGTGACGTAAGGAGCCGTTAGAATAAAATTTTAAATTTGGAACTGAATTTATAGAGCAGTTAGCTAGACGAAGTTTGATTACCGGCTTGACATATCCCTGATTAAATTTAATAACTTTATTTGCTAACTAGCGGTCCCGGCTTTTCTGTTGAAATTTTTCAAATTTTACCAAGGATCCCTAATTTTGTAGCCTATGTCAAATTGGAAGAATGTAGCATTCTATTGGTGAAAGAATTTTTAAATCAGCCCAGTACTTTTTGAGCCTTTTCATTACAAACATACCAAAATAGGTACAAATCTTTTCTCTATAAAATATTAATGTAGATAATACCGTCCAAACCAAATTATCTTGACATCCAGCTTAAAAAAAAAATATGCCTTAATCGCAAATCTAATGTAGTTTCTACTCAGATCTGAGCTTCTAATAGTGACTAACTTCATTCAACGTCGAACTAATAAGGAGTGTAGACTCGCCTAAGAAGAGTTCAATAACCATGTGACGTCAGTGGGTGTGTGAAGCGAAAACGTCCGTAATAATCAAACAATTTTTTAGCAATACTTTTGATTTATCATATTGGAACCTATTTTGAATCAGGACCTCATCCGCTTTGTAATTAAACCTTATTTTTAAAGTTTTCACAGTTTTCAATTGTTGGCTGAACTATTTTGATTAAGCCACCCACATTTACCTTCTTATATCATTGGTAGATATTGGCAAGTTTTCGAAATAGCAAGTATTCAAGTCATGTAGTTTATTTCAATAATGTCTTTAGATTAAATGCTTCTAAAAGATATTATTTAAGATAATATGTCCAGAGCGGAACATCCTTAAAAAAAACAAACGTCAAAATTAAGACTTCCGCAAACAATTTCACTGGCCGAATGGAATAAATTAAGAAAAACAATTTATTTTCTAAACCCACGCACACAAACGCATCCCAACAGTAACTGACAAATCGAAAACGGCACCGGCCGAATTCCAAATTGGAACGTGCTACGTCACGCGGGCGTGATGCCGCGTCCGGTCGACGACCTGTGACGTCACGATCAGCTGGCGGGTGCAACGGGGCACCGCGGCCATGATGGAATGGTGGCAGAGGGACCGCGATTTATTTTTTGAGATCAGAATACACGTTTAATTAATATTCGGTGCAGAATAATGGCAGAAAAAACATGAGTGATTCGATCCGATTTTATTTATCACTAGCGGACCGTCAGACACACAAACAGACTACGTTCTGTTTAAAAGATTTTAAATGTGGCAATTTTCTTTCCTACCGCCTATAGAAATAGGCGGTGTATTTAAAATACATTGCACAGTTGTAATTTAATATGAACTTACTGAATAGTTTCAAATTACAATAAAGTTTAAGATATGCATAGCGATTCGATAATCGCTATGCAAAGCAAAGTGGAGCGATCTCCACTTTGCTATGCTATAGTTTTCGCCCTTAAGCTACGTACGCATTACCACTTAACATCAGGTGGGATGAGGTCAATCTTGAAGTGCGTTATAAAAAAAAAATATTCAATGAGCATTATAATTCAAATTGACTCTACATTTCAGTTAAGAAACCTTATATATTTTAAAAAGAAAACTGCTGTCTTTAGGGCTTTCCCGGCAATCGTTCGAATTCCTTAGAAACCGACGAACATTTAAAAAAAATTTTGCAAAATGGTCCAGACCTTGTTAAGTTATACGCTTAAACACTATATTAAAAAAAAACGCAAATCATTCTGTAACTCTCTGCTCTATGGCTACGCCATCCTTTTTATAAACTCCTCAATCTATGGTCTATCTTGCACACACATGCTTATAAAACTTCCGCAAACACTTTTTACTCGATTGCGGATGTTGAAAAACGAGTTATGGTTTTACACTATTTTGAACTCCATCTATTTAAGTAACGTATTGAAACTTAGTTATTATGAGAAAGTTTTAGCCTTATAAATACGTAAGTATAGATTGGCAGAAATGGAATATGCTAATGAAGTAAAAAATACGAATTTCAGTTCATAAACGAGTAGAATAACTCATTTTACTACTCAAGCATTATTTGTGTCATATCGTCGTTAAAATTCAATTTGAACACAATGCAAAGATTTTGCCAACACTTCGTAAAAGGATATTGCAAAACAACTGACGGCACGATTTGGTAATTCGCATTGTCAACAAAATGGCGGTTGATTATCTGTCACCGAGTATTGTTTTCGAATTTGAGTTGATTCCGAAATTGAATGGCGAACTGATATCCTGTGAATTATATTTTTGTAATCTTTTGTTTTAATTGACACCATTCGTAAATGTTAAACTATGAAAAGCGTATAATAGGTCTTTAAATAGATAGGTATATAAACTTTATTGCACATAAACATTTAAAGAATTTATTATTTTATAGTACTATACGCCGTACTAGCGAACTTTAAATATTAGAAACAGAAAATTTTTATCTCCCCTAAAAGAAACAAGAGCAGCACGCGCGATACGTGAAGGTCGTGGGTTCAATTCCCGCACCGCAAGGGGAGATAAAAATTTTCTGTTTCTAATATTAAAATTTAAAGAAATTGGTTTTACTGACATATTCAAGTACAATTTAGGCGGTCTTATTGCTAGATAGCAATATCTTCAAGACAAACTCTAGGTAGAGGAAATAGTAGATATCGAGAAACGGATACGGCCGTGCAAAATATAAATTGAAAAAAAATTTACAGAAAATATATTTTATATAAAATCGGCCATCTTGATTTATTATATTGCGTTTCAAGATTGGCCTCATCCATCCTGACGTTAAGTGGTAACGAAGTCCTTTTTTGTCGAGGGGGAAATGCCTCCCGCCCCGTTCACTCTCAGCGGGGAACAGAGAGTGGTGTGTCAGGCTCGCACTGACTAAAACCCCCTAAAAGCGAACGCTGCGCAGTTGTGGGGGAGTCGGGATCCCTTGCGGACTCTACACAGGATCCCCTCACCCCCTCGGGACCGAGGTAACGGACGCCAGGCCTTACCACACGCCTGGCGTCTCCGGTCCCAGCAGTGGACCTGTTGTGCGGCTCCGCTGCCTACCGCCTCTGCGGACACCTGAGACTCACTCCAGATCTCCCTCCTAGAGCCAGTTGGAGACGAACTACTAAACGGATTTTGATTACTTTTTTTAGGAAGAGAGATGACATTAACATATAGGATACTTTTTATCCCGAAATAATGCGGGCCAAGTCGCGGGCTACTGGTAGTTATAAATATTTATACGAACGGAACTGAATCATCAACATATTTCTACATAAAACATGACATTCTAAACGCAATGGGATTTCTTACACGTGTCTCAAATTAAATTAATCAAATTGACTAACCAATTAATTGGCTATTAACAAACGTATCAATATCAGTGCTCATTAATGTTGAAGTAAGAACTGGATCTTTTTGAGTTTAGATAACTGTCAGATGAGAGAGTTAAGAAAAAAACATTAACATTTAAAAAAATAATAAATAATGTCTATTGTCACTATTCGATTTAAAAATATGTTTTCCATAATACGAGCACCACTTATGCGCGGTTCTAATATTTTACGATTCGTAATGTGTCAAAAATTACTATCCGTTTATCTCCAACCGACTACGAGTCGTTAATACTACTTACTTACTTACTTTACTTTCCATAGCAACTGTAACTGTCATCAGTCGTCCGTCGGTAGTTTTTAACTTACGCCTCGTATTATTTGTTACCATCCGTAACTAGAACCGATCGTTTTTCAAATATTGAAACCGGATATAAGCAAATAGACACAATGTTTTTGAACATGGCGTCGCTTTTCTTTTTTTATTAATTCAATTACGAAAATTTGCTGTTTATAAATTGACGACACATTTTTTGTGATGGTTTAATGTAGTGTAATTTTCGAAGATTTAATTATTTCTTCTTTCTTTCAAATATGGGGCATAGATTAAGCAATTGTGCTTGTATTATGAACAAAACCGGTATCGAATAGTTTTACCTAAAGAAAAAATTGTATAGAAATTGTAGTAGAACGAACTTGAAACGAAAATTCCACAAAAAACGTAAAAGTTTAACCACGGTTTTTGTTAGTGTTAAGAGTACTGACTTAATTCTGATCAAGCGATAATTAGAGCTCATTTATTTAATATTTTTTCCAAGAAATTAGAAAACCGTGGCCCAAAACACGATCGAAGCTCAACAAAAAAAAAAGATGCGCCCAAAAAACGACAAATGAAAACAAATACAACTCACCGTTTGCGAGCGGAGTCGGTTAAAACCGATCCCGTTCCTTATCCCGCGGCGCTGTAATTGTGAGAGGGCACGCACACACGCGCACGGGCTAGCGTCAACGACCGCGATCCGACCTTGCCTCTGGGTCGTTGAACTCGCAAACCGAAAACGGCGTTCGAAACAATTCGAAAATTCGAATCCTATATTTGAAGCCATGCTTTTTTCGCGACGAAACGTCGAGCCGCGTTGCGAATTGCGTTCGGAATTCCGATTTCGACGACGAAAAACGATGTGCGATTGTTTGTTTTTATGTTTTGACAAGGAAATTTGTTAGAAAGACTATACATTCTGTGATGAGGGTTTTTGCGTTCGAAAAATCCACAAGGATTCTCACTTCACTCGGAATAAGGCGTGGGGTCCAACTGCTACGTGATTGGTTGAACGCGAAAACCCTCATTGTGGCCCATGTTCAAGGGTTTCCATGTTTGATACCCGAGTCGAGTAAAGTAGGTTTTGGATTTCTTCGATTTTGCCTAGCGTGGTATTAAGCCAGTTCCCATCGTTGTAACGATCACTTGATTTCAATGTATCTCAAGGATTTTCTTGATTACTCATAATAAAAGATTGTATTAAATTGTAATTACTTACTTGTTCGATGTGACTAATATATTGATCTGTGTGACTTTATCGTTAAATCGTTTAATAAAATTACTAAAATATATCCTTAAAACACTTTTCAAGACCTCGGAATGTTTCAGTTTAACTTTAATCCTTCAAAAATAGCTCATCACTTCTCTCTGAGCTAAAATTAAACGTCTATTTTTGGAGTTTGCTCATTTAAAATTCAATCTGTGACTCAGGTCACCTCGGAAACGTCTGTACTTAATCTTCAAAAAGGTATATTTGTAGCCCAGCTCATCTCGAAAGCGTCTGTACAGGATTTTCCTAATTTCAAATTTTCATTTGTTTCAGCTCAAATCGAGATCATACCATGCAAAGTGTGTGGAGACAAGTCTTCTGGTGTACACTATGGCGTCATAACCTGTGAGGGATGCAAGGGATTCTTCAGACGATCACAGAGCACAGGTCGGCATCATCCTTCTATCTTGTTCATGGTCACATGAAAAAAAACATTTCATGCACCTATTCCCGGTTCCGATATTCGTTATGTGTCAAAAATTACTATCCGTTTTTCTACGAGTCGTTAATTTTAATTTTAAATTTACTTTTCATTTCATCTTTAAATGTCATCGTTTGGTATAATTTATAACTACCCGTAACAAAATCGTATCGTTTTCAAATATTGGAACCGGCATTTGTAGAGTATAACTTACCAATGGAATCCAAAAGGCTTTGAAATCGAACATAATCTTTTACCTACATTTTAAAGATTTGAAAATAAAACAGTCAGTTTCGGTTAAATCATTCAATACCAATGAGTTCAAGTATTTATTTCGTCATCTTTGTATTACATGAAACATTAATTAATGCTTTACTAGTTATTCCGCACAATTTCATTTGAAAGCTAATTACCTAGTTGAAATATAAAGTTGCCTTATTAAAAATATAGTTTAAAACCATGTTTTTTGGAAAAATTGACTTAGGTATACAACTTTCGGATAAAAACTTAGTTCAATTTCCTCTTGGCAGGTATTAAACCTATCTGATGGTGATATCAATATATGACATAAAAATAATCATATTAAAATGCCAATTCGCAAGACAAGCTATCATATGAAAAAGTGCGGATTATACTTAATACAGGGTGCTGATTCCATGGTAAGCTGTGGTTAGTTTTTCTAAACACAGAATACAGGTATGACCTTGATCGCAATGTGGCTATGGGTGCCCAAAACCGGGTTCGAATCTCGGTAAACTCAATTTGGGAAACTAACTTTTCTTAATTGGCTCGGGTCTGGGTGTTGTAGTTTCACGACGCCTGCTAGTATCCGTTGGGCATTCTTAGAAGAAGTTAAAACCGGTTGATTCATCGTTTTTTATGGTAGATAGTACTGTTGGTAAATTGGAAGTATCAGGAGAACATAAGTTCCCAACAAATCTTTAAAGGGATCATGGTTTAACGGTCCGTAAGAAAAACCAAGTCTCATCCGACAAGGAATGAAACAAAAAATAGGGAACGTGGATGTGAAAACAGCAACTCTTGTTGTAACAATAGAGTTGGCAACACTGGTTAGTACTTTATTTTGGGTGTCCGTCTTAGAAAGTACCAGGGCCACATAAATGTCATAGAGATTGCGTTCTAACACAATAGTGGACCAAACAGCATTTTCAGTAGTACCTTAATAAGACTGTCCATCTTAGAAAGTACTAGGGTCACATGAGTGTCATAGAGATTGCGTACTAACACAGTCTCCTAGTGAACGAACCCAACAGCATTGTATTACAGTACATACTCTATTTTAACAATTCGTACTATAAGTATCAGGACTACATGAGTGGCATAGAGGTATAATTGCGTTATACCACAGTCTTTGGGACCAATCAGCATTTTAAGTCTCTTATTTTTACTGTCCGCCCTACAAAGTACCAGGGCCACATGAATGTCATAGAGATGTCATAGCGTATTAACACAGTGTCCTCTTCCAGTGGTGAACTACCAATGCCCTCGGAACAAGGCCTGCGTCGTGGACCGGGTCAACCGCAATCGTTGCCAGTATTGCCGCCTACAGAAATGCCTGAAGCTGGGCATGAGCCGCGATGGTAAGTTTCTAGATAGTATAGAGCTACATATTTATATTCCATACTAATATTATAAATGCGAAAGTAACTCTAGTCTGTCTGTCTGTCTGTCTGTCCGTCTGTTACTCTTTCACGCCTAAACGGCTAGGTGGTATGGGTATACGTTGAATCTCAAGAACGGACATATAAGCTACTTTTTATTAGAAAATAAGGGGGGGATGGGGGTAATACCACCTTTGAAAGTTTATATGGAAAAATGTTTATTTTTGAAATAAGAGATATGAAATTTGGCACAAATATAGCTCGAAAGTTGGATTATAATATAGACTACTTTTTGTTTCGAATATTAGGGGAGAAAGGGGTAAAACCGACCATGAAAGAATGTAGTCCACGCGAACGAAGTCGCGGGCACAGCTAGTTTATTCATAAACAACATACATACATTTATGAGAGGTAGGGCATAGCGATTTATCGCACGAGCTGGAGCAGCCCGACTGGTGAAATACCTCCACCTTACAGACGACCGCAGCCAAATAACAATGATTGTTTGTTGCAACGTCTGTCGAGTCATCTATGTAGTTATTGAAAAAAATCGACATTTTAATAAACGCTTATTTTGTAACGGTAGCTTCTCAGTACATTTTGACTTGTATATATTACTAGCTGCGCCCGCGACTTCGTTCGCGTCTACACACTTTTATTGTCCGTTTGACCCTTGTCTTCCCTAATATTCGAAACAAAAATTAATCCATATTTTAATGCACGTTTCAAATTTAAAATCTCTAATTTAAAAAATAAACATTTTCCTATATAAACTACCAAAAGCTGTATTATTTTTAAAACAAAAACTAGCCTATGTCCGTTCTAGAGGTTCAACGTATACCTACATCCAATTTCATCAAAATCGGATCAGTTGTTTAGGCGTGAAAGCCGGACAGACCAACAGACAGACAGAGTTGCTTTCGCATTTATAATATTAGTAAGGATTAAAATCAATTTTTTTCTACAACAACTTAGCGCCGCGTTTCATTTGCTCGCTCAAACATTGCATTTTCCTTATCAGCACTGATAAGAGGTCATTCAACCCTGCTTCCTCATGCCAACATGAGGTATGAAAGCATTTTTATTATAGCTGAGATTTATTGTATTTCTCGACCGCCATTTTGATTTACGATTTGTTTACAAATGCGTTGTTTTATATTCGGTTTAAGTAAATGATTTATTTACGCAACTTTGTATTTAATATAAAACAATTTTATAAAGAACACTAACTTAACTTTTTTGTTTTAATTAACTACTGAAATGAAAACCTAATAAGTTATTTACTAAAACTAATGTTAGAAAGAGGAAAGATTTGATAGCTTGTTTGTGTTGAATAGGCTTTGAAACTGAAATGAAAATCACCTGTTGTACATTTTCGTGGAATCTTTTAAACTAAATAAAACATTTTGATGACCTCCGTAGCCGAGAGGCGAGCGGGCCTGACTTTGGCGAGCGCCATCTCTGAGGTTCCGGGTTCGATCCCCGGTCGGGTCAATATGGGAAACGAACTTTTCCATATTGTATCGGGTCTGGGTGTTGTGGTACCGTCGTTGCTTCTGATTTCTGTAACACAAGTGCTTAAGCTACTTACCACAGAATCAGAGCAATGTATGTGATGATGTTCAATATTTATATATTTATTAAAACATAAACACACGTTTATCAGAAACGTCCAATTATTTAGGAGCTATTGTTACAGCGGCAACAGAAATACATAATCTGTGAAAATTTCAACTCTCTAGCTATAACGGTTCTTGAGATACAAGTTGGTGACAGACAGACAGACAAACGGACGGACAGAAGCGAAGTCTTAGTAATAGGATCCCGTTTTTACCCCTCGGGCACGGAACCCTAAAAAGTACTATCAATTTCGGCAAAAACCCGTTTTCAAATTCCACCTGCAACACACCCTGATCCGGGCGTTACCTAAAAAGTCTTACTGCACTAATTGCATGCGACTCGTCTCGCGTGACGCCGCCAAGCGTGAGGTGACGTGTATTACGCAATGGAACGTAACAGCTAAAGAGACGTGACATGTCGATAAAGTAATCGATACTTCGAACATTTATTTCACGACGGTGCAGTGGCTAAGTTAGATGGCCAAAGCGCGAAAGGTCCCTAGTTCGATTCCCGATTAGGTCAATTAGGAAAACGATTTTTTCTAAATTGATGTGGGTCTGGGTGTGCAGGGATGACGCCCCCAGTTAGTATCCGTCGTCTGGTGCTCATAATACAAGGGAAAACCTTAGTTTGAGACCAGGTGATTGGTGTGATTGTCTGGCGCATTTATTTATTATTCTTCACATTTCTTTACCATAGACAATGTGTTTTTAAAAGCACTTAGCTTACATTAACGTAAAATTAATCGCGTTTTTTTAACGTGATAATGAAATCATTGCATAAACACATTTATTAACCATAAACAACATTTTTAAAAAAGACGTAATGACGAACGTATTTGCTTAAAAAAGTGTTTTACTTTTAAATATAAAAGCCATGAACTGACTTTCCAACTTCTTTGTAAATGACAAAATGAGTTTAACAGGTGACATGTTTCATAAAACATTGTCTGTTTAAATAATGTTCTTACTAAATCTTAGATTATATTAGATTGAAGAGATTTAAAGTGAAAATAAACTTATAAGCAAGGAGTATTACAATAAACTGTGCCAAGTTTTATTCATATTTAAAAGCTAGGGAACACACTAGCGCCGAAAGATTTAAATTAAATGTAAAACTGAACTGGAAGGTTCAATTGGGATGATTGTAATGAATTGATTTTTTTATTTAATTTCTTCAAGATTGTTTTTTTTGTCACCTTTATAAACATTCAACATATCCTCTTTATTGCAGTTTTCTGTGGAAATTTTTCACCAAGAGCTTGGACCTAACTAAAATTGTTGTACAATAGATGGACTTAATGCTAGCATTAAGTCCATCTATTGTATTGCCCTAGGGCAATCTCTACCAGTCAACCCTTGTGTCATGTAGATGCGGAGTTGGTTTACACTAAAAATACTACTACTGACCGAAGTTTCAATAATTATACACATATAAATTTGGCAAGTACGTAGCAGAAGTGCATACATAAAAAAAAGTTTTACTAAATTCTGCCCCTAAGGGGCTTATATATAAGTTCCATGTTTTTTAAATCTATGAAAATTTGGTTTTGCATATATATAATGGTTTTTTTTTACTATAGAATTAAAAACAAATATAAAATAATAATAAAAACAACAAGAAACTGTGCCCTAAAATAAAAATATACGCTAAAACTGACGCTAGGAACTACAAGACCGACGTAATATTATTTATTCACTTGTCAACTGAGTACTTCGGTCTCCACGCGTTAATTAATCATTTGGGACGTTGAAAAATAACTGACACAATTATTGGACCGAGAGGTCAACGTTAAATGTCGGTTCATAGGAAAGTGAGTTTAAAAACGTTTTATTAATTAATGGTCTTTACAATAATACGTCAGTTTCAAGTTTTCGGGCCAACCACTTGTTGACGTAATCGAGTCGAAATGTTCCTATACGATTCGTAATGTGTCAAAAATTACTACCCCTTTTTCTCCGACCGACTACGAGTCGTTAATACAGTTCCATAATTTTCCAGCTGTCATTAGTCGTGAATCGATCGTTTTTAGCTTACGCCTCGTATAATTTATTACTATCCGTTACTAGAACGAATCGTTATTCAAATATTGGTAACGGCCATTAAATAAATAAATGCGCCAGACAATCACACCAATCACCTGGTCTCAAACTAAGGTTTTCCCTTGTACTATGAGTACCAGACGACGGATACTAACTGGGGGCGTCATCCCAGCACACCCACACACACACAGTTGACGGGTAGTATCTTCCTACACGTTTATTTATTTTAAATGTTTGAAAATTTCAAATTCTATAAATTTGCTTGTGTTCAATCTATCCTATTTATATTATAAATGGAAAAGTTGTTAAGAATGTATGGATATTTGTTATTTTTTCTCGCTAAAAGTACAAATTGGGAGAGGTAGGACATAGTGATTTATCGCTCGCACTGGAGCAGCCCGACTGTTGAAATACCTCCACCTTACAGCAGACCGCAGTCAAATAACAATCACTCCGGTGTTGTTCTGTTCCTGCGTGTGAGTAAGGTTTCCAGAGCTCTTGGGGGGTGCTACATTAGTAGCAGGGGTCAAGCCTTCAAGGTAAGGGCGAGTCCAGTAACAGATTTATATGCTGTACTTGTCGCCCTTAGCTAGGACCTCATTATTACTTAACATCAGGTGGGATGAGGTCAATCTTGAAGTGCAATATAAAAAAATGGATTTGGCTTAAATTTGGTATAAAGATTAATGGGGTACTAGGTTAACATATAATATACTTTTTATCCTGAAATAAAGCAAACGATGATGGCAACAGCTAGGATACACATTAAGCGAAATTACACTTACATACTGATTATGATTAATCACGACATCTCCAAACATATCTGCAAACTTGGTAACAACGGATTTTACGACATTAAACCCCTAAGGGGGTAAAAATATCGATATTCGCATGCAGCACATCACTAGCGATTGTGCAATACCGCACTAGAGCGTAACCGCACACACTTCGCTCACATAATAATACAACAGCTTTTTATGATCGGCGGTAGCTGAAATACCACTTCGCATGACCTACTTAGCGCTAGCGATAGTTAATAGCGTGGTCACCCATCCTGAAAGTTTTCATAACCTGATAAGTTTGTTTTGTTAGCTTTGAAAGTACTCAGTCTTAAAGAAAAAAGATAATACTATTAATTAAAATTATAAAGTCCAAATTAATGCGATAGAAGTCGCGAACATAAATTAGTATATTAAAACTTGTTTATTTAATTTGTCAATTTCACACTTAGATAGGAGCATACCTACTAAGTTATTTATTTATGACCGATTATTAATTTATTTATGTTTTTGAGATCCGTGCGCGTCTTCGTAAACGTGAAAATCTATGTTTTAACCCCTTAAGGGGGTAATTTCTAAAATTTATTATTAGCACACCCATACATCATCTTTACAGCATACATTTTAAATGTCAATCTCTTACTTCAAGAACATAGGACATTCATACAAACTTACAACGCCCGTATTACCCCTTTAGGGGTAGTAATTCATAAAATCCGTTCTTAGCGGATGTCTCCACTTTATAAGTAGCCTACCTGACAAATTTTATGTTTGTAAGTGTTATAGTTTCTGAGATTTCGTGATTATTTTTTTTATATTGCACTTCAAGATTGACCTCATCCCACCTGATGTTAAGTGGTAATGAGGTCCTAGCTTAAGGGTGACAAGTAGGTACAGCATAATAAATCAGTTACTGGACTTGTCGCCCTTACCTTGAAGGCTTGATCCCTGCTACTAATTTAGCACCCCCAGAGCTCTGTAAACCTTACTCACACGCAGGAACACAACAACAAAGAAGTGATCGTTATTTGGCTGCGGTCTTCTGTAAGGTGGAGGTATTTCACCAGTCGGGCTACTCCAGTTCGAGCGATAAATCGCTGTGCCCTACCTCTCTTAACTAATTAGTCAGCTAATGGTATACACCTACTAAATATGGCCGCGTAATTTTGGAATAAAATGTATCCTTGATATTAATCTGTTATCTTATATCGCTCCCTAACATATTTCTATCGCCCAAATTAATAAAAAAGTGCCTATGAAACTATTTCTCTTTATTTATTAATTTGGCAAATGAAAAAAAAATGTTTAATGTTTTTTTTAATACCTAACTATTGAATGAACCAAAAAGTATTTGATATTTATTACCGAGCCTGCTTTCCTATTAGTTATTTTTCTAACAAAGCCCAAACTCACTCACCATTTGAACTCTAGCTAGGTCAGAGAATAATGAACGCATAGAAAAGACTGCTCATAAATTACGAACAAAAACACCTATTTTCGTGACAATTTATTGCCTACCCACTTCTATGGTTTCTTTGTTTCCGCAAACACAAAATTTTATTGTTCTATACATCTATGCGGCTTTAAATGAAAAGGTCGTTGAACAAAATCCGTAATAAAACCACACAGTTCAAATAGGCACATTTGTTCAAACATACCCATAGAAACGGCAGCTCAATTCTATCTGGTCATTGATAAGGGTCACCGAACTGTTAAACAAAGAATTATAATACATTTTTTTTCCAATCACCCGTTCAAATGGGGAGGGAGTTGAAATCTTCTAATCGCGATTCGGAATGCGACTTTTTCATTTCGCCGCGTAACCAACGGTACAGGACGGGTTACGTCGTGCCGAGCTATACGTCACATAGCATAGCGTGTTGGTACGTCAGAGGCATTCTTGAGTTCGTTGTTCCACTAGGCAGTATGCCAACGAACGCTCACACGGACATACAAAACAAACGCACACATCTAAACCTCACACACACTGTTATCTTCACACGTACAGCTGTGCTAAGTATTGAGTAACACTGTCATTGAAGACATAATTGCAATAAAGATGAATCGTACCGATTTTTAACGCGCCTTTTTGCGGTGTTGAGTATGGGAAAATTGAGAAATTGGTGTTCCCTAGTTATGTCACGCGATCGCAGCGCTCGAAGCGGGGAGTAGCGGTACTAAATATGTGAAAAAGTAATGGCAGCATTGCGCCCTTTCAATTTTTTTCTTAAAATTTGTGCGGTTTATCAACATCGTTTATACAAGTGGTAAAAGATTTATGTTTTTCGAAGAAGTTGTGTTGTAATTTATATTTTAAGAAAAATAATTAATGCAAATTTTAAGGCACTGAAACAATTATTTTCTTTGTTTTAGCGGTGAAATTTGGCCGCATGTCAAAGAAACAACGCGAGAAGGTGGAAGATGAGGTAAGAGAATGAAACTTTTTTTTAATATCCAATGTTTTTTTTTATTAAATAAAGCAGACATTTTTAAATCTTTTTAATTTTATTATTCATTTTGAATTTAGTTTGTAGAAAAATATTCTTGTTTCATTTTTTTTTATATATTTAACAATATTTCTTCAACAAAATCCTTTCAAATTTAATTTCTTTGCTACTAAACGAAAACTTTTTGTGCTTAAGTATTTACCTACTGTCCGATTATTTTATTTAACGTTTTTCCATTCATTTAGTATTTTTAAATATTTTAATTTTTTTTTATTACAATATGATTTTGATAATATGATAGTAATTACAGATTATTAGAATCGATATAAAAATAGATACATTAAAAAAAAAACCATCAAAATTGTGAATGTCCTTTGCAGTTATACAAAATCTACAAAAGTAGACTAGAATCTTCGAGTCTAGGCAGTGAGGGGGAAACGGCGGTCTCAGAGGACCCTGTACGTATAGCATATAGCATTGGCATATAAAATCAGGGAAACAATTCTTAAAAGTTCAGGGTAGCGGTAAAAATTGGAAAAAAAACCACAAGATTCGAATTTCAAAGAAGAGTCGGTCAGATAAAGTTCAGGGTAGCTGATAAAATTGTGAAAAAACAACACAAAGATTCGAATTTCGAAGAAAAGTTAGTCAAATAAAGGTGATTGTAGAGAAAAAAAAATGGGAGAGATAAAGAATTGAATTTTGAAGAAGAGTGGTCAGATTTGCCGCCATTTTTCTTCATAATTGATATCAAGGCTGCAAGGCTTTATCTTTGCCAATAATATTATTGCGGTCATATTAACATGAACAAGACACATGAGTATTTTAGCTTAGATTTTTAAACATAATAATACGTGATGCGTTAGGAAAATAAGAGAAAAGATAAAATAGAGATTTATTTTGCTTTACTTGGGATCAAAGTATATTAGTTATTTTTTTAACCAGAAATTACTACTAAAAAAATTAATCGATCTTTTATTTTCAATTCGTCGCCACATTGGATTTAAGATACGAATAAGTTCTGCGGTGAAGCGAAATGCTTTTAACATAGACTGTAAAGAGAAAAACAGTTAAAGTCAAGTATTTTTTCAATGAGGTCTACCAGATAATAAATAGTTTGGATGATCACACATTGAAATTAACTGCAGATTAAAAAGTGAAGTGGTTGTTGATAGGCTGAATTAAAGACACAGCTAATAAAAAGTCAGGCACATTTTTTTTTAAATAAAATGTTCAAAGACCTTATAAAAATAATAAGTTTTGGTGCCAGGTCCGAGAATTACTCCTACTCCAGGGTGGTATGGAGGATCCGAAAAATGTGAGTAGTTACTTTAATTTGGACATAATTAAAAGCTTTTAGTTTTACAATAGATATTCAGCCCAAAACATCTCATTGCCTTGACTATTTCATATTTCGTATATTGGTGAAGGATTATATATGACATTTACTGACAAATATTTGATTTAAAAAAATCGAGTTTGAGGGAAAAATAAAATAGAGTGAAAATGAATAACTTTTATTTTTTGAAATTTTCATAAAGTCAAATAAGGAAAAAATAGATTTGGATACTTCCTGTGTAGCTTTAAATCTTATTTTTGCTTTTGTATTTCTTTTTTTTAATAATTTAAAAAATAAATGCGGGTAGTTTGAAGCTCAAGCACAAAACGTTAAAAAAAATGTTTTTGGTACTTTATTTTAACCAACATTAATTTTTAAATTTGAAAATGTCTGCATAGTTTTGTCAAGTATATTTCAGCGTGAATGCAAAAAAGGACGAGACATTACAAATATTCTTAATTGATTGAATTTTTTTAAAATAAATATGTACAGTTTATCTAGGCCTACCCTATTATTTATTACCCCTTGAAAAGGGGGGGGGGGAGGAGGGCTTTAATCCACCGTACTTGCCGCCTTCGCAGGACAGCCTTATGAGCGGAGGCTAACCACTGAAACCCTCCCGCTCTCATCGCCTATAATATCACGGTGCCTTGGAAATATTGATGAAATAATTATGCCAAAGGCATCAAGTCTAGGTAGCTTGGGTATGTCGATATAACTTTGTTTACATTGCTTCTATTTTTTTCTTTGATTTACTCTATTATAATTTATCTTCCTAGGTAAAATTCTACCGCGCGCAAGTAAGGGCACAGACTGACGCAGCGCCCGACTCGGTATATGACGCGCAGCAGCAGACACCGAGCTCCAGCGACCAGTTCCATGGACACTACAACGGGTGAGTAGTATTAAAAAAAATGAATCACAGGTGACTCGTGGTTTTTTGAGTGAATCATATGTAACTCATTGCGATATTTTGTGAATCGTATTTGACTCAAGTAATTTTCTGTTCGTTTTGCATTTAACAGCTAAAAGGTCTAAAAAGCAAGGTGTTTTCTGGGTTAGTTTAGAATTATGTGTCACATACCTATTTATGTTAATCTATAAAAATATTAAAACAGGAATCAACGCCTTTTTAGTGAAGAAATTGGTACTTTTAATAATTGGGTACGTATAGTTAATTTCAGTTCACATGCATTGGATATGGCCATATTACAATACAAAAAACCTACTTTGAAAGATAATTTATGCACATAGTTCAAATTTAAAAGAACGAAATAGGTAGGTTTTATATTTATTTTATAATCCAACTAGCAAATAAAACCAGTAACGCCATCTATTATCGAGTAGCAGAACTATCAGTTGTCATGTGACCTAGCTTTATGATTTCCTCGTACTTTATTTATAATAACAGCATATCAGTATGAGCAGCGTAAACACTGCAGCGTTGATTTGACCTAATTTTTGAGCACTTGATTTAACGATGGAAATATTTGAGGAAACAATGTTCTGCGAAATATATTTATTTTGAGTCAGTAGGTTTCGCGGTTTGGAGGAAAAGTTTGCGGAAGGCCTAGTCTAATGAGTTTATTACCGGTGTCTTCAAGATAGATATAGGTATCGGCAGTAGCCATTTTGTATTGTATTCAATGACAATTATAAAGTGTTATATGTAACCTACTGGATTAAATTATTATTTGACTTTGATCCATAATGCTTCTATGAAAGAGTTGATTTTTTTTTGTTCAGACTATTATTATTATAAATGATGGCAATAGATGGCATTTTCATCTTCACTTGCTTGCGGGGAGGGCGTACATCTCTAAGCGAAAGAGCCAAACATATTTTTGAAAGAAAAATATTAGGTATTTAGTAATATTGTATTACATTGTATGTTAGCATATCTACGAGAACGGGAATCAGCGGGAAAATCCTTTTGTATGAAAAATCTAAACCGGTTAAGTTAGACGCTTAAAATGGCATGCAGGTACCTTAGTAAACTTAAAGCTTAGTTGCAACAGGATATTGCAAAATTCCCACGGGAACGGGAGTTAGCGGGAAAAAACTTTTGTATGAAAAAATTTAAACCGCGAAGATAGATGTTTTCAATCTAGCATGCATGCATACCTTAGTAAATATAAAGTTTAGTTATACAAAGATCTCTCTTTTATAACGTGGCACGCGGACAAAGTCGCGGGCATAAGCTAGTCAAAAATATGGGAGTTAAAATGTGGTTTTTGATTTGCATAAATAATATTTTTTTAAAGAAAACTATAAATACGCATTGGAAGTGAATTGGTTGCGACTAACAGGCCTAGCATACGCAATATGTCAAATTTATCGCATGAGACGACAAAAGTTTCGATACTGTTGATTGGCTAATAGCACACCCCACTCGTATTTTCAGCCAATCAGCAGCTGACGCACTGACTTCAATCGATTTTGACGTTTGTTAAGAGCGCGATAAAATTTAGTCGCGTTACGTATGCTTGGCCTGTATGAGAACTAAAAAAGGGAGTAGATATTGTCTGATATTGATTTAAATTTCGAATGTATTTAATTAAATTATCGCGCCTTTTAACGGCTATCCGTCTTAACTCATTTCCCGCTACACCCACAGCTAGCGTCCCGTAATCCGTCATAGCTATGTGTGTCAGCTGTCATTATACGAACAACGGTATGTTCCTCTGTGACACTTACTCGTCTAGGGCTGGCGTTTGAGTGGTCTTAGAAATAAAACGTCAATTAATTAAATTCTATTAAGATACCGAGGTGTCTTCGATTCTGTGATGTTAAACATTTCTAAAACGAATGTACCACGGGTTGATAATTATGTAGTTCTAAACATATTTGGAAGGCACTTACCACAGAATAGAAAAATTCATCGTCTCGATAACTTGCAGTTAGTTCGGTTGGAAGAGCAGCTTGCGTGATATTGCGGTCGTGGGTTTAAATCCCACAGCGCAAGGGGAGATGAAATTTATCTGTTTCTGTTAAGTACAAAAAAAATGTGTTATTTAAAACTAAATTAAAAAATATATAAACGAATTAAAAGTTAGATTTTGTACTCAAATATTAATTAAGAGGGTAATAGAGATGAGAATCCTTTGAAAAGACTTACTGAAGTAGTTTTATTATGAACAAATTTTTTTCAATATAGTTACTGATATTATTATTAACTTTACAAATTATTATTAAGCATAATATAAAAAAACATCGGGACAGGTGAAACTAAATAAAAGCTTGTAAAAAAATTGACAATTCTACGTTTATTTTCTTTAGAATTGGTAACCCTGTCCCAAGTATTCAATGACTGTAACGGTAAAATAAAGTAACGCCACCTAGTAGCAGATAACGGTACCACGTGCTACAGAGTTTCTTGCGTGCACTGATAGATGGCGTTAATGGAAAAAGTTTTAATTATGGACCGCAATGGCTCTAGCATTCGCGATCATTGTTAATTTAAGCCTTTCGTATTTACCACTAGGGCTTCGCAGGGGTGTGATATAGATACTAATGGATTTTACAACTTTTTTGTATAACTAAATTGTACTATTTAAATGTGACATAAAGTTTAAATAAAATAGCTTTAAACCATCGTCATTCGTCTTGATAAAATGATCTCTTGCATTCGTTCAGGGGGTTTTACTTCCAAAGCGAAACGAAAAAACGCAAGGTCCTGATTTTGAAGAATAATCAAAAGTTTAGGAATCAAAATGTGAATTTTGATTTGCATACTAATATTATGTTTTTAAAGAAAGCAAACTAAACTAAACAAAAAAAAATCTTGACTTATTGAAACGATTTTTTATTTTTATAGTACTTTACGCCGTACTAGCGAACTTTAACTATTAGAACTTTTCAAAAATTTCTGCAACGAATGTACCACGGGCCGATACGTATGTAGTTCTGAACATATTCGGCAGAGGGATTTTTTTCTGTTTCTAATATTGTCAAAACGATCATCTTGGACTTGGTAACCCTTTTATATAAGAACTAAGATACTAAAATTGAACTGCCAATGTGCACCTTGAATTGCTGTTCACGTACGATTATGAAATTCAAACCATTGGTCGTCTTCGGTTCCATCACAACATATTGCATTTCCCAACAATTTGGACTCACAAGCTCATTTCTCATTCCAGCTACCCAGGCTACGGGTCGCCGCTGTCCCCCTACGGCTACAACAACGCAGCCCCCACTCTGAGCTCAAACATGGGACCGCTAGCTCAGGCGCCGCCCCAACAGTCCTACGGTGAACTCAACACAGACTACGCCGTTGACTCCACTACATACGAGCCGAACAAACCACCCAATTTCCTCACTGACACGGACTTCATTGGAAACGGTAAGTGACAAACATCGTCATAGGCCTAGCATGCGCAATACGTCAAATTTCTCGCAGACGACAAAAGTTTTTATCAGGCCTAGCATACGCAACGCGACTAAATTTTATCGCGCTCTTAACAAACGTCAAAATCGATTGACGTCAGTGCGTCAGCTGCTGATTGGTTGAAAATACAAGTGCAGTGTGCTATTAGCCAATCAACAGTATCGGAACTTTTGTTGTCTCATGCGATAAATTTGACATATTGCGTATGCTGGGCCTGTATACCGTTGATTGGGTGACAGTAGACCGCACTCGTATTTTCAGCCAATCAGCAGTTGACACATTGATTTAGACATTTCTTAGGATAAAATTTACTCGGGTGGCGCGTGCTAGGCCTGTACATTAACATTAAACATCAGTGAACAAAAAAACATGTAGCATGCCCAATACGTCAAATTTCTCGCATGAGCAGACAAAAGTTTCGACACTGTTGATTGGCTAATAGCACACCGGACTCGTCAGCCGTGTGCCTTACTTTTCATGGTGCCATTTTCAAGCGTTCTATGTTATTTCGTTCACTGTTTAGTATTATACAATGTATAAACACATAAAAGTATTTTACAAAAACAGAAAAAAATCATCTCTCCTGGTGGTGCGGGCCTCGAACCCACGACCTGCACGTATCGCCCCCCGAGGCCTCACACTGCAAGGGGAGATAAAAACTTCTGTTTCTTTAAAGTATTTAAAGCTAGTGCTGCGTGAAGCCCTATAAAAAATATTGTAAAAATCTCATAAAACTAGTTTTAATTAGTAATTAAGTAAGTGTTACTAACCAAAATATGATTAAAATCATAGACAAACGTCAGCATCGATTCGAATACGGAAACTCTATGTTTTGTCTCTGCCCAATCGTTTAAGATAAAAAACCGGCTAAGTGTGAGTAGGATTAGCGCACGAAAGGTTCCGTACCACCAGGTAAACAGCAGTAAGCACACAAATTTCATGTATTTTATCAACATTTCAAGCCTTTATCTGCTAAGAACCGAAACGAGCAAACCCAAGGTTTCGTTTTTGATGATAAATTAGAAAAAAAATGATTCTTGAGAGTATTTTTAAACCCAATTTTATGATAATAATTAATTATTTTATAAATAATTCAAGTGCCTACCTTGCCATTATTGATATCGAGCCAAAAAGGGCAAAAAAATGGCGTTTGCCCCCTTAAATATTTCTTTTATTATTTCTTGTTATGGCGGCAAAAGAAATACTGTCACAAATTATGTGAAAATTTCAACTGTCTGCTACAACTGCCTAGCTATGACGTGTCTTGATACAGCCTGGTGACAGACAGACAACAAAGTCTTAATAATAGGGTCCCGCTTTTACCCTTGCGGTACGAAAACCTAAAAAGAGTTTGTCTCGAACTCTCGCTTCCGAATTTTGAATCTGGTATTATAGTTGCGGTATCTAGATTAGCACTAACCCAAACGTATTCCACTAGACGACCAACAGAAAAGCTCAACCATCGTCCGAGCAACCGGTTCAACATCAACCGCGACCGCCACAACCTCAACTTCGACGATGCGCCAGTCAACCATCAGCGAGCTCCCTCGCTCCCGCCTCCAAGATTACGAATACGACAGAGACCGCATACAATCGCCCGCAACTATATCAAGCGGCGTGATCAACATAAAACAGGAGATTAAGCCAGAAGCCTCGATGGGCGTGGATAACCTTGTAGCCAGCTATGTCGACTCAACGACATTCTTACACAGTCCTTCGAACATACAACACAGTCCCATGGACATACAAAACTCTGTTCTAGTCAGCGGGCCTAGTTCAGTGTCTCTGACAAGTGAAGAACTAAGTCCAGATGACTTAACTTCTAGCAGCGGGCATGGCCGGATCTTGGATCCTCTTAACGTGAATATGGGATTGGGGATGGTGAATCCCAACGCGGTTACGAACAGACGGCATCAAGGATCCAGTCACAGCGGCGGGAGCGGTGACGACCTGCCCTGTAAGTTCTGGAATACGTAGAACATTGCCTGGTTATTTTTTTGGTTGCGTTTTTCTTTGGTTCATTTTCTAGTGTCTTTGAGCAATTTATTTTTGTACGAGTAGATTTAAGTTCATGCGTTTTCCATAGAGATAATGTTGGGTAAAAAACAATGACTTATGCCCGGTTTACGATTCGTGATGTGTGACTATCTACGAGTCGTTAATGCCGTTTCATAATTTATTTACAATAGCAGCTGTCATAAGTCGTCCGTCTGTCGTCTTAGTTTACGCCTCGTATAATTAATTACTGTCCGTAACGTTTTTCAAATATTGGAATCGGGCATTAGTCATCTACCTTATTTAAATTAGTTATTTTTATTGCACACTGTGAAGATTGTCCTAGCTAAGTTACTGTACGAGCATTTTACTTGTGTAAAATTTTGTATTAATTTTGTAGATAAGTTATATTTTGCTACATATTCTTTACATTTTTTGTATGTAAGCAATAATCAACCAATTTTCTTCGCCTTTTAAAAGAATGTACCGTCCCGTCCTGGTTATTAATTTCAGTAGAACACAAGTACTGTCCTGGCTTCGTGTCACGCGTGGAGCACTTTCGTATGAGGTTCCAAGTTTGGTTAGGGCGTTTGCTGATTATTTAACCTGACAATCGTATAATGCCTAGAGGCCATTTCCACATTTCCCTCTAATTCTTCGGCCATATTGGTCGCAGCGTGATGTTATATAGTTTCAAACCTTCCTCGATAGATGGACGATAACACATTTTTCAATTCGGAACCAGTTAATTCAAAGTGTTCAGCTTATTATTAGTATAGATGAATCCGTGTTTCGGATCATTCATCAATTGGCTTGGTTACCTTTATAATGGTGGCGAGTCACAAAAGATCTAATAGGTCGCAGTGACCACAGTTCAATATAACTGCACAGCTCCAAATACCTTAATAATAAAATAATACCCTTGTAATTGGTGCAGAGGGCGGAAATCGCTCTAATTTAATAACCAGTCTTGTCAAATCAATATACAAAGCGTAGCGGAAACCATGTTTCGTAATAAATGGATGACTACTTGGGAGGAAGATAAACCCGTAGATAGTTTGAAGAAAACATTTTATTCACACAACTATTTTTGTATTATGAAGACGCGGATTTTCTCTGTTTTTGCAGGAAACACCCACTTTTGGTAACTTCCAAATAATACATGTGTTGGTTACTTGTCTGAAATAATAAAAAAACATAAATAAACAAGGCTTGCTTTAAATAATGTTGACGTCACTCCTTTTAACCCATTGACCGCCGGACTTCAAATAGAAAATATTGCTCCCGACGCCATGCGTATTATTAGCTAGAATTTTCGCCCAATACGATAGTGATGTGACATGCTGCACTAAGCGATAAGAATAAACGTTTGTTTCGGAACCTTATTACCTATTACTAAGGATAAAGAAATAAATGCTCATACATACTGAACGTAATAAGAAATAATAGATCAATAGTAATTTTATATGTCTTAGTAATCAGAAAATTATCACAAGATTTTTTAAAGTATGCAAGGAATTTTGGCGCAACTAGTCGACGCCTTAAAGCGTCATCGGCGATCACAACTTAAATGTTTGACAAATTTTACCTACTCTTATAGTGTTGTTAAGGACTTTATCGATGTAATTGGAAAAAACGCCACTGTGTTGGTTAAAAACAAAATAATATGAATTAATGTCGGTGATGAAATTATAGTAAGTACACCTTTTGAACTTATTATGATTTAATTTTTTGTATAAGAAGAGCAACAAAACATTGTATATTTTTTTCTATCGACAGAAACCAAAATATGTAATACGAAGGGGCGTTTTACAAATTTACACCAAAATCATGTTTCCCGGTTTTTACGGTGCATATACACTTAACGATAAACATTCATATTTTTTTATTTAATAAATCAAAAAATCACGGTGCAGTGTTTCGTTCAAATGTCGTATGACGTCACATCTAGATACATTTTAAAACTAGCAGCGACATAGTGAACTTCGAATTTTTATGAGCTTTATCATACATAGTTTTTTTCAGTTGATTGAGTAAACAATAAATATGGGTATTATAATCTTTATGGAATAACTCACGAAATAATTAGAATTTGTTGATCCGGTTGTCATGCTCATTAATTTAGTTTGATTCAAATAAATAAGTGCCTCGAAAAGAAACACTTCTCCTACTTCACTATCAGGCGAAGATTTATTAAAAATATCATCATCATCAACTACTTCCAGAATATGTAAAAGTTCAACACAACCCTTTATTATTTAAACTATTTTCGTAAATAATGTATTTGTGGGTTTTTACTCAAATAGTCTACAATATAGAAACACGGACAATAACTTCAGTAGCATTTAGCTTTTGTAGGGTAATTGAAAAAAATATATTTTATCTATCTTCAACTCCCAACACTATTAATAGCAGCATACGCGCTTATGACGTCACAAGCGGACGACTTAAAGCGTCGTTGGCGTTGGCAGTACATTAAAGTGAACATGACATAGTGGAGTTAGGTGGGTATATCGATAACATAAAATTTTATGAAAAAAAAATTAAGGTATATTTTAAGCAGATTAAATTCAATAATAAATAGTAAAAACATTAGTCATGAAATTAATTCACAATGGCATGTCATCTGTTTATTATTACAAACTTTTTCTCAATCGACTGTGAACATTAATAATTAGGTAAAATATAAACAGACAAAAAATTCGTACGTTAACCATATGACGAGTGAGCATCATCAATCCATCTATCAAGTATGTGTATAGGCAGAGATAATGATAATAGTTATTTACTAATACACTTTTAATACACTAGCAGTAGAACAATAAAAAAATAATCACATTTTATTGTTATCATCTAATACCTACATATTAAATAAAAATAAAAAATGTATTAAAAATGTCCACATAGTCACATCACTACCTAACGCTTTAAGACGTCCACGGCGTCGTGCAGTATGATTTTACGTTAATAATTTTAGTTGTTGATTTTTATCATTTTTTAACTCAATTCTATGCTGTAGGACGTCTTTAGACATCAATAATAATAATCTATCGTATCCTGGTGCGCGGTGTGTATAAATATGTATACGAGATGGTGTTCATTACTTTTTATTTCAACGTCAAACATAAGGCAAATAATGACGCTTAAAGGCGTCGTCGGCGTCTGGATCAAAATTCTTGATGACGCTTTAAAGCGTCAATGGAGGTCAATGGGTTAAATGACCAGACTTGCCGCGGCGAGGTACTAGGCAAGCATAACCCACTAGGAGGTTCCACAAAAGTTTCTTAACGAACACAGTCCCTGAACCTATAGCTGTTGGGTTAAGGAGTTCAGATGGTAGTGGCTCCATTGTAATAATCAAATTTATCAAGGTATTAGGAGCGCATAAGGTGCTTGGAGCTCCTCCTTCCAGGACCATTTATTGAGGAAGGCTTTAGGCTATATAACAACACGCTGCGGCCAAAGAAGAGAAGAAAAATGTGGAGAACACCCAGATAGTACGCTTGGGAAGACGTAACAAATATATATAGTACTTACTGAAACATGGCATCGTTTTGGAGAATCGTCTTTCGGTTTTGATGTTATGATAACATATGGGTACGGGACGAATGGCAGAAACATACAACATGGGAGGTAGCATGCTGAAAAAAAAACATGTTTATTATAAAATTAATGACATTAATTTTTTTAGTGTTTTTTATTACCCATGTTAGCACCGATGCCTTAACTTATCCTTTTGAAATTTCGGTTGGTGTTACCAGGGCAGATTCTTAGGTAAATAATACAATTTACTTAAAAGTCGGTTATAACTTTAACAATTATATCAATGACGGTAATTGTATATTTAGGTATATACAATTGTTGTGAAGGTGAATGTAGGGTTTATGTTATGCGCCGAAACAGTAATATTGTTCAGAAATTAGGTAAAACACGAAATAAAAAAAAGAATACGGTCGAATTGAACGGTGGAACGGTTGAACGGTGGAATTGAGAACCTCCTCCTTTTTTTTGAAGTCGGTTAAAAACACGCAATTCTGTTTTTTTAATGCACCTTCAAGTTTTTCCTTTTTTTGCGGGTTACACTTAGTTTCAGTATCGCGTGTATTATAATCAAATTAAGAGGAGTTAATTAAACTCAGATAAATTATTATATATATATATATATATTTAACTTCAAAACTCCCATAAAACCGTATCCTTATTACCCCAAGAAATACACCCGAGTAAAATTACTTTAAAACTACCCTAAACAAATCTGTACCCTAAAAAAAAGGGAAGGAAAACGGAAGAGATCGCTTCCTAGCGATAAGACCGCCTAAATTATACAATAAATTAATCTGTAAAACCAATTTCTATAAAGTTGTTGTGCAATAAAGTATACCTATCTATCTAAGAATTACCCTAGTGGATCATTTTCATTTAAATCTTGGGTAAAATACCCTAAGTGGGCACCAGTGCCTTCGGAAGAGCGCAGAAAACACTCACCGATAGTGAATTTAAGCAACGGACCTTCATTTTTTGGTCTCATATTAGGAAGATATAGTAAATATTTTAAGTTGGTACTCACGCCAGCAAGCACACAGACATGAACCCAGTAAAAAAGCGGAAACAGGATCAATCATAATATTAATTTAAGCAAAATATCACAAATCGTGACGAACCATCCTGACGTATTTGTGTACAAAGTTTGTCATTTTGACGTGAAATGAACTTTTTACTTCATAAATAAGAGGCGAAGAAAAATTGTAATAAACTTTTTCGTTTTGTAATTTGTTATTAGATTAATACTTTTTTTTTGTGATGTTTATTAGTCGCTATAAATTTTATTTTTAGTCACAAATTGTAGATGAAGCTTACAAATTGTATTTTTTATAGTTTTTAGTTTTGCCAATCCTTTTAATATGTTACAAATATTGTACTGTTAGCGTCACATCGCCCTTCTCTTATCTTGTAAATTTTTCGAACTGAAATTGAACCTTTTGTCTCACACCTTAGAGATTAAACAATGAGGATATTCTTACAAATTTGGGTAAGTCGATGGGACGCTGGCTGTATCCACTTACAAATGTAGTATGTAGTATTATAAGACACTTTTTGATTCCTAATATAAGACATGACGATAATGCTGCTTCTACCATTTTACTACAGTCTAAGAATAATCCTTCCTCTTTAATTCCTTAGAAGCATCACTTCTAATTTTTGGACAGGCTTAAGCCGTTTCAAACTACACTTATGCAAATATCATGTTAGAAGTTTAATTTTCGTATTTAAAAAAATATTAAAATGGTTGAAATATAAAAAAAATTTAATGCGTTGACTTGTGCTTTACAATACAACAAAACGGTGACTCCCACATTAGAAGAAGCCTGCCACGTGAGTCGCATGGTTTGATAGAATAGTTTATATTTGTTTCTGGAGCAAATGTAAATGTAATTCGGAAAAATATGTAACGTCACAGAGTTCATTTGAAAAACAAAGGTCGTAGCTTTTTGTAATAACTTTGGATGGTATGTTTTAATAATGATTGTTTCTTTTCCAGCTGAAGGCGATATCAGCAAAGTGCTTGTGAAGAGTTTGGCAGAGGCACATGCCAACACCAATCCCAAGCTTGAGTACATACATGAGATGTTCCGGAAACCGCCAGATGTGTCCAAGTAAGTATAGTATACTTTTACTATAGTTTTAAGCTTCTTTGGTGGTAAGTAATGAGTTATGAGCTCTGAGTATTGCGTTCCATTCCTGGGACAACCAAATATGGAACATTTTTTCAAACTTAGCTCGGATTTGGTATGACTAGTCTACATTTGGTTAGCGTAGAGATTTTGCACAGTACCCATTATTGTTATGAAGACTCGATTTTCTATGATAAAGACCTTGTCCCTGATGTGAGACATTAATAAATTGACTTCAAGCTGTAATTTTTCCTTTAAGTAGTGTTTAAAGAATCAAAACCTGCGGTGGTACCACCCCATTTAAACTTAGGCTCGGTGTACTAACTTATTTTCAACGGTAACGCACGCTTTAACAGTTGTCTGCTATCAAAACTGTGATATCACATATGTTTTTTTGTAGTTTAACCATTGAGCCATCAAATTGTCCATTATCGTTAAAGTTAAGAGAATCAACTAGCCTTTAGTGTATCTACTCACATATTTTAAGTTGAAAATTAAATTTTGTAAACAAAAACTAAAAAAAGAAATGTTTGTTTCAGGCTGCTGTTCTACAACTCAATGACTTACGAAGACATGTGGGAAGACTGCGCGAACAAGCTCACCGGCATGATCCAGAACATCATTGAGTTTGCCAAACTCATTCCAGGATTCATGAAACTCTCCCAGGACGACCAGATTCTGCTCCTGAAGTCAGGTGAGTATGGTCGCTGTGGTCTTAGGATTACTAATCGACCTGAATGATAATGAATTATTGGTTAGATAACGGTTTTTAGTTGCTAACGCTACCATCATTTTCAGTTTAAACTCATTTTTTGTGCCGTGTAGTTACTCAATCAACATTTAAAATAGAAAAATAATCGATAAAAAAGACTACAGATCATTATTTTTCATTTAACCGAATAATCTAGACATGATACAGTTTATTTGAAGTTCATTTGTTTTTGTTAGCAAAAAATGAAGCGAAATATGTAAGCTATTGAGTTTAAATTAATTAAAGTTCGTTTCGTTTTTAAAATAATAATTGATAGTTTTCATTCATTAATAGTATTTCAAATTTCGATCGATCAAACATAGTTTTTAACATCAGTATATTTACCAAAAATAGATAAAGATTGATTGTTTCTTATAAAAATACTGAAAAAATTATGGGTATACAAAATTATAATGAATAACTTACACAATAATAACAGAAACTTCAGCATAATAAAATATGTACGCAGTAACTTTAATTCATCATTATTGAGTATTTTTCATTATCATTTCACCAATCACTAACCCCTTTCATGCATTAACCATTATAACATTTTGAAAAAACTTTTTAGGAAATATCTTATTTATTTACATTTATTTCTATATTAGGTTCATTTGAGCTGGCTATCGTGCGTCTGTCAAGACTGATCGACGTGAACAGAGACCAAGTTCTGTACGGAGACGTGGTACTACCGATTAGAGAGTGCGTACATGCGCGGTAAGTTCAATTAAAATTATATTGGGTTACATTTAATGCTAGATTTTATATTTTTTAAACAAATTAAAATTAGTGGTTATTTATTTGCGGCATTGCTATCTGTCGTCGTATCCGAGATATTTAGTTTTTGGGAGTAGACCTTCTTATCTGGCACATTACTCGCACAGCGTATTGCATTGGCTATTCAGCCAGGTAATGCGGTTGGCGTCCCACAAGGCCCAAAATTAGAAGATTGTAATTTTAGTAATATTTATGTTTCTATTTTGTATTTGCAAATAAAACATAGTGATTTTCAAAAAACTGATAGATAATTATGTATTATTATTATAATGAATTAGGGTGACATATTTTTTAATTGGAGCCCTAATTTCTTCTGTTATATTGCTGTTATTGCAATATGTAAACTTAAATATCTGGTGCATTTTTTAGATTTTAACGTTATTTTACATTATTTTTTAACTACAGTGTATTTTTAAGTAGATATTTAATATTACTGCACCGTAATTGCAAAATGTGTAGGTAATTTAAATATCCGTATATTTTTTAGGTTATTAGGTTTGATAACATTTTTTAAAAACTGGTGTCCTAATTTTTATGTGGTTATTGAATATTGCTTATGTATATTTAAAATCAGTGCATTTGTTTGACTGTACGTTCGTCTGTTTCCAGTGATCCACGTGACATGGCCCTCGTGGTGGGCATTTTCGACGCCGCCAAGACAATAGCGCGACTCAAGCTCACTGAGACCGAGCTGGCCCTCTACCAGAGTCTCGTTTTGTTGTGGCCAGGTAAGGTTATTCGGATTTTTTTTTGTATTGCACTTCAATATTGACCTCATCCCACCTAATGTTAAGTGGTAATGAGGTCCTAGCTTACCTTGAATGCTTGGCCGCTACTACTAATGTAGCACCACAAGAGCTCTGGAAACCTTACCCACACGCAGGAACACAACAACACCGAAGTGATTGTTATTTGGCTGCGGTCTTCTTTAAGGTGGAGGTATTTCATCAGTCGGGCTGCTCCAGTTCGAGCGATAAATTGCTATGCCCTGCCTCTCTTAAAATAACATACTATTTGTTGCACGCGGCTTCGCCCACGTTATTTCAGGATAATTATTAAAAAGTGTGTTTAAAGGTGAATTATTTAAAAGCGTTTTAGCATTCGAATCAGCCCTAGATGGCCGCTCTCACAAAATGGCGGACTACATTTTGGCGCAATTCCTTTAATGACTATCTTATTTGTGCAGAACGACACGGCGTCCGAGGCAACCCTGAGATCCAGTGCCTCTTCAACATGTCGATGGCGGCAATGCGGCACGAGATTGAGACCAATCACGCGCCCCTCAAGGGTGACGTCACAGTTTTGGACACGCTGATCACCAAGATACCCACCTTCAGGTAACGATCAAAATACGTCATAGCTATTTTTACTACTTAAAATTGAATCATCACATACATCTGATCCTGTGGTAAGTAACAAGCACTCGTGTTGGAGTAATTAGAAACAATGACGGTTTCACAACACCCAGACCCAAAACAATATGTAATAATAATTTGAATTTTTCATCACATTTCGGTTTCGGTACGCATTTGGCAGCATGATGATTAAACCAGTACCCGTTATTTTAATGATGACATGATTTTAATAACACCCCCACTCCAATCCCACTGTGGGATTTTAATAGATATACAATCAATATTTTATACATTGTATACACACACACATAGTCAATAGTCAAATATATTTTTTAATTCATATACACTTATTATTACATCAGTAACACTTATGAATAGTCTCTATATAAATCAAATGAGACTACCTCCGGTATATAAACCCAAACACACATACTCACACTCACCCACACACACCCACACACCCACACACACACACACACACACAAAAGTCAAAAGTCATGTTTGATACTCTATTATGCATAAGTTCCATTTGAAGTCCTAACTAACCTCAAACGTATCTTCGTTTACAGAGAACTGTCGCTGATGCATTTGGAGGCGCTCTGCCGCTTCAAGACAGCGTACCCCCACCACGGGTTCCCGGCGCTCTACAAGGAGTTGTTTTCTTTAGACAGTGTTTTAGATTACACCCACGCCTAGTTGGGGCCAGAAACGGCCGAACGTCACGTAGTTCGTTCTCAGAACTGCCCAAACACTAAGGCACTATGAAACGAACTCCCGTTTGAAAGACTTGACAGCTATGTATTTTTTAATTTTTCTCTTCCCATAAACTGTAGACAGCCAGAATGCAATTGTTAACCTATTTATAATTGTATGTATGTACTTTGAGACTGTTATAATGATATTTACGTATAGGTACGTACGTACAATATTATAATATTTAAATGTTTATTTAATTTCGAATATAGCGGCGTTGTGGGTGTCTATAGTTTAACATTTAACGTCAGATTATATTTTTTGTTACGGTTTTATTTTTCATAACGAAATGTAGAGTTATGGGAATATACAAAACCTGTTTTGGAACCAGCATATAAATATATAACAAGTCATTGATTGTGTATTGTTGTCTATTTGTCTGAAGGTGTAACGTAATATAATTATCATAAATGTATCTAACTTTGATGAAGAAATAATAATTATTATATAAAGATATAATAATAGACATAGAGTTTTTATTAAGAAATAAATAAAGGAGTTATAACGAGGTAGCGAGGTTAATATCACACAGTTCTTTTAAGCGGATCGTTACAATAAGTCTTTTATTTTAAACAGTTTTTTTTAAAGAATTGTAACTTGTTATTTATTTCAAATGATTATATTATTGATGTTTTTTTTCTTTTCAATGTAGATTTTCATATAAGTTGTAAATTAAGAGTAAACAATACTGCCCATTTGTGTATTTGTCGTTAGCTTTTTATTTAAATGTTACGTTGACGAGTTCAAGACATCCAGAATTATGAGTAACTTGGTAAACGATATCACCATTGTGGGGGTGCGTTGAACAAAATTCAATCGAACATACATTATCATATATATTAATATAAAAGTAATGAAATTTTTACGGACAAAAAAAAATATTTTTTTGTACTGTCAAGGCAGGCAATTTTGATTTCTTTTTTTTTATTTAGAGAATAAATTTGATCTCATTTTTGCACGTTTCTTCGCTTGGGTGCCATGTTTGGAGTATCTCACATTTTTTTTTGCATAATATGTGAAAAGAAACACAATACGAGAGCATAATAATTGCGATGTTGTATTTTTTATTTTTTTTAAACAAATCAGTATACGTAATAATCATTTTTTTAATAGCAGCTTTACGCATTTCGATCTTTGTACGTACCATGATAAAATGTATTTTTTAGTTATTTTTATTGAAAAAAATTGCCTGCTACATTAATTAGAATTATTAATAACCATCAATTTTTCTAACACTTACGCTAAGTTTTGTCGAATAGCCTTTTACTATAGACTGGTTTATATTAATGTTAAAAAGTATAAATCTTAACACGTATTTGTAAATAGCTATTAATCATATGTATTTTATATTAAATATCATTATAAGGTTCGATGGGTTATTTTTAATTTTACATTCTATTAAAATGAAAACAATTTTTCCATGTACCATACGAGAACAATCTTGTGGGTATCGTGAAGAATATTGTTTTCTTTTCTTAAATATATATTATATATTTTTTGTTAAATAAAGCAATCTGTTATTGTCTATAATTTTTTTTGTTTCATTTTTTTTCGTCGCTTAGTTTTTTTTACCTTTTTTTCGCATTTTAAAATAGAATCGCACTTTTTTGTTTACAAAATATGATAAAATAGGATTAATCATACATTAATAGTGAGAACATAATAGGAATAAAATCTACGGGTGGTTCAACGTATTATTTTCAAATATATCACAAATATATTTCCCATTTGTTTATCTGATTAATGTTGATATTTCGCAAAAAAGTGTAAAACATATTATCGAGTGATTTAAATAATTAAATGCAAAAACGTTCAGAATTACATACATACGTACTTTTTTTATCTAAATAACATTAGACGCACATTTTAGTGGTAGCGTCGTTATAAAATCTAGCTTAAAATGGGCTATGCCCGATATACTACACAAAACATGCATTTTTCATCGAAATATCATTAATAAAATCTCCCGTTTTCTCCAAAGCTCGATTTAAAATGGATTTGTTACGTTTCCCATTTTTGTGTCATCACACCACCTCACAGAAAAATATGTTTTTGGAGAGAATGGGACTCTTGTTAAAAATTAAAATCTTTCATAAAAAAACTACGTTTGAATTATAAGTTAGCGATCTTTCGAAGGCATCAATCGAAAAAAAAAAATTATTTGTTTTTTTTTTGTATTTTTCTATTATTCTTTTTTTTGCTCTTTCTTTGAGAAATACTTTTCCAACACAGTTGAACTAGCAACTATGTTAGAATTGAATTTCTGAATATATATAGAGAAATCAATTGCATTTTCATATGAAAATACGTGCAATTTATATGTGGGACCGTCATTTTGTGTAATTCATTATTAAATGTCCCTTTGTAAACAAACTTCATTACAAAACACATTTGGTCATATACTATCGTGGTACTCAAAAGCTGTAGGTTTTCGTTTGAAAACTCAACGTTTAACTTTATTCTTATAGAATTAAGATTTGGGCATTTCCCATTGGGTATTAATTTAAAACAATAACGTTTAGAGCACTAAGACTGAAAATTCGGCTGAAAAATTACAAATGTCTTAATTGAAAAAAATAATACAAAAATGCCTCGAGCTAGGTTGAAATCGTTGTTTCTGTAACTATGTTGTTCTTATTAGATTACAATTTTTAAGTGCATCACGCCACATTAGCAAACTTTTATATTTTAATGAAACAGAAAATTTTCATCATCTCACCGACAGAGAATATGATTTTTTTTTATTTTGTTAAATATATGTTGTTTATTCACCCTCAATATACAATGATTTTAATTGTTCTAAACTATATATTAGTTTGACAATTATAATAATTATTGTAAGAATAAAGTTTAATATTAATTGGCTTCGTTTTGAACAATAATTTTAAAATAAAAATGGAGGCTTTATCACTTCATTTATTTACATATGAAACGGTACCTGAACACATTATTGACATTTACCTAGTTTTAGTATATTTTACAGAAGAGGCTATGTTCTCTCCGGTTGTTAATCAAGTTCATTTTATTCATTTATTTAAGTAACCATATAGAAAAATATATATTACTTAAGCCTTATTGACTCGAGGCTCCCAAAATTAAATTAAATGAAACTCTGAATACAGAGCTGACTTCATTTATTTTAAAAAAAGCCGTGTCCATTCTATTAGTGAATTTTAATAACGTAGACTTCTATTGGTGCAGGTTTGGAGAGTGAATAACGAGATGCGTATTGGTCCCTTTCGCACGCGTACGAAGAGATAGTACGATATAGAGATAGATATAGGGTACGTTTTAACGCTGGGTAGTATATGTAGGTATTTCTAAAACTTTTGTACTATGTTTTGCTAAATTTTCACTAAAATTTAAATATAGATTTGGACACGTAACGGTTAGTATATTTAAAAATATGAAAAAAAAATGTATTTTGGAAAAGCAAGAGTGATGACCACGGGAATATTCGATGTAAAAGAGAAAATTGTGTGCTTGTAATATCTATTGTAAAAATTGTTTTTCCTTAGCAATCTATCAGTTTGACAAGTATTGATTTCTGAAGAGCTTCTATTTTCTAAAGATACCGGTTTTACGGGTATCCTTACTTAATAAATAGTGGAATAATAAAAAAGAACTTTTGTATCTTGTTTTTCTATGAGATGATTTATATTATAATGATATTAATTTGTTATTGAAAAGTATTAAGTATTTTTACACATTACCTGATCATATTGTGAAGATGAACAAATATAAAACATAATATATCTATGTAAAGAAAATCAGAATATATGAAGACATATTTTATCTGTGGGGATTTATCGAACACTGTATCCTAATCTTCTGAGTTATATATTTTATTCATAGAATACTATAGCGTAACTAGAATTGTCATAAAAAAATATAGTGCTTATAGATTTTTCTTAAATATGTATTTTTATATTAAAATGTACTAAGTTCTACAAAAAATAGGTCTAGGTACCTATTTTTTGCATCTTCTATCAAAGTCGACAGACAGAGGGTTAAAAATGGCTGTCCGTCATCGTAGTAAATTGGTAGTAAACCTCCAGATGAGAGATATTGATGTGTGACTGTGATTAATGGTGACTACAATTTGGGTTAATTTAATAATAATAATAAGCGTTTATTTTCATGAAAGCACATAATAAACAACTGTTTATGGTGGTCACTGCACTAGGCTCGCAGACCTGTGTCGCAGTGACCGCAAGTGAGCTTACAAATATTGTGCATAGCTAAAAGTTTTTACTGCTCCGGAATCGTTACACTGAGAATTGAGTAAATTAAAATAAATATAAAAAAGTAACTGCTTCTTTACATAGTACATTTGGATAATTTATAAATGAAAAAAAAAATAAAGAAACCAAAATAGGGTTAAGGATGAAAATAGAAACTTTTTCAAACTCCATGGTTTTCAAATAATATTAAACACTTTCAGATACTTACCGGGGGTATATTTAAAGATGTCAGCCAGACAATAAAGATATATAATAAAAGCTCCTACTGAATTCTAATAGCAATTACGCAACAACACCAAAATGCTATGACGATTCTTATGTCTGGCAACTTTAGATTTTTAGTTTAACGGAATTCGCCAGTAACTTTGCGATTTTGCGACTATATTTGCATTTACATCCTAATACCTTAGTGGTTTAATGGCTTCAGTTCTGGATTATGGTCTCAGAGTACTGGGTTCCACTCTTAGGACGCGCAAAATGTGTGATGGATTTTGCGCATAGATTTTGTGATCACGAATTCGTATTTGGCTATTAAACCACTACTGATTTATAAATCGTCACAATGATCTTTGTGAATAAGGCCTTTGCGTTACAATGGGGCATTAATTAGGCTGAGGTTAAATGTAGGTATCAGAAGGAAGGCCTACTATTAAAATTAAAACAAACAAATGACAGGTTTCGTTTATGAAAGTTAATTTCGAGCTAAAAATGTGGTTTCTGCTTCTCACAACAAATATTTTTTTATTTTTTAAACTCTTTATTCGCATTCGAAGTGTGTTCGTGACCATTATGTGAATCAAAGATTGCTTTCAGTCATCGAATCCGATAAAATTCGTTTTTGGTGGACTTCTAGTACCAATTACTATTACGATGACTTGCAGGCCTAGCATGCGGAAGGCGACAAAATGTTATCGCGCTCGTAACAAACGTTAAGATGGATTGAAGTCAGAGCGTCAGCTGCTGATTTGTGGAAAATACGAGTGCGGTGTGCTATTAGCCAATCAACAGTATCGAAACTTTTGTCATCTCATGCTGTAAATTTTTCGTATTGCGCATGCTAGGCCTATGATTTCAATGATGGGAGCCCTTCGCTGGACATTGAGTCATGATAAAGCTTATGTTAAACGCATCAGCCATCCATTGTTTTTTTAACGTTCAATGCTAGTTACGCTAAGTGTAAAATTATGGTTCAGTTAATTTATCAAAAATAAACATTGCAGCGGTCGATCTACCCTCACAAAAGCTTTGTTGATTTATAAACACAATACAAAACAATGTACCTAAGTGTAGAGAACGGAGTTTGATAACCAATAGTAATAAATGTTATTGTTTTTATTATTATTCTCGAATCACTTGCAACGAGTTTGTTTTATTTAAACCTGGACCTTTTTTTAGAGATATGATTTCACAGGCATCTTTTTATTAATTTGGGCGACAGAAATACTGATTGAGCCACAAGTCGCTCAAGCTAAAGTGACTCAGTTAGAGGTCGTCCATTAAATCATGAGGCCCGAATGGGGGGGATTCCGTAAAAACCTCACGAAATATAACAAGGGTTGGAAAGCAAAAGGAGGGTTGTATTAATAATATCACGTGTTAAACCTGTATTTTATAATAAATATACAAAATATTAGTAGAAGGGAGGCGTAGTCTTCAACCTCACCATGTATCGCCAAGGGCTGGGTAGAGGGCCAAAAATACATCAATGATGAATGCATGGTCGCTTATTAAATTTGTTCCTAATATAGGTTAGGTAAAAAAATACTAACGTCAAACAGATCTAAGACGATTTAATGTTTTCTTTGCCCCATATAAATTCTCTCACACGCCAATGTAGGAAGTAATGCAATACTAACAGAGCGTAAGCTGCTGATAAAAACAATGGTAAATATACCGTCCCATCTAACATCGTCAGTATGGGATATGGCCAAAGCTTCTTCACAGAGTTGACGTAGAAAATCCTGAAACAGAAAAACATATAGAATTACAGAAGACCGCAGCCAAGTAACAATCATTTCTGTATACATTTGAAGACTTTCGCATTCCATTTTAAACATTTAAAATAAATTTAACGGGTCAAAACGCGACACCATTTTTATTCAGTAGTTAATACGAACTACTTACTGCCCGACGTTTCGGTTAGGTTGCACCAACCGTGCTCACGAGCTGACTGAGTAGTTCGTATTAATAATAATAATAATAATAATAATAAATTTATTCAACCAAAAACAGTAAACATTGTAGATCTTATAACTAGAGTTGTAACTAAATGTAACAAATTGAGATTCTTACGAGCCCCTGTCTCTTAAACTAGGCTATAACCTGTATCTTAAAAGTCAGTGATTCCTCTTAGACAAGACAATATAGTAACTGTACAACTTTAATGTAGATGTGAGTGGATAATTGTGCATTTTGTTATATGGATATGAATTTGCGTGTGTGTGTGAGTGTGTGTGTGTGTGTGTGTGTGTGTGTGTGTGTGTGTGTATGTGTGTATGTGCGCTTGTGTTTGTGCGCGTGTGTTTATGCATGTTTGTGTATGGTATGTGTTATGAATGTGTCCTTGAAGATAATAATATGCCATCATCCAAGAAGAGCCTCGGTTTTATTATAGTCGAGTGTCAGAAGTGTCTCTGTAATCACGTGTTTAGCTTCAAATTTTGACAATGAGTATATATGTCTGATCTTATTAAATTTGTTATAGACTTTGGCGCTTAGGGCAATGTACTGTCGTTTCGCCCATGTCGTACGACACCTTATTTGTGGACTTATTAGTGCGCCCTGTCGTCTAGAGGCAGTTACATGATCAAAAGGCAGTGTCGAATGCTTACGTAGTAGCATACGTAGTATAAAAAGTTGCCTGACTGTGAGAACTGCACATTCGGTGTATAGTTTTGAGTAGGTCCTTTTTTTACGTGTCAGAACTTTCAGGATAGCACGTTGAGTACGTTCTAATCTCAAAAATGTTGTTTTGTCAGCCCCACCCCACACCGAGATACAATAGGAAAGAACCGACTGGCATAGACCAAAGTAAACTGCAAAGAGTGTGGTGCGGTCAGCTGAGTTTCGTAAATTTTTGAAAATGTAAATAAGTCTCCGAGCTCTCGCTGTAATGGTTTCAATTTGAACATGCCAGTCAAGCTTCTCATCCACCTGCACACCCAGATATCTAACGCTGCTCACTGTCTTGAGAGGTTTACATGAGCATGGACTTGACCCCTGATCTCGACAGGAATGAATTTCCATGTTGTCAAATGATGGATCCGGCTTATTGGTTTTAGAGATGTCGAAACGGATTACCTGCGACTTTTCAAGGTTCAAGGTTAAAAGATTGCTGCGTAACCACTCCATGATACTTTTAAGTGCGTTCATAGCATTATTCTTCGCAGTTATCCAGCTATCACCATAAGCCAATAGTGCGGTGTCATCCGCGTAAGCAAAAATATTGCAATTATGGAGTGACAACCTGCACAACTGGTCTATGTATATCAAAAACAACGTGGGCCCCAAAATGCTTCCCTGGGGTACACCGTAACAGATTGGTTCCTCATCACTAACCATGGACCCGATTTTGACACTCTGGGTGCGATTCGTGAGGTAGCTGGTGAACATATCTAAGCCTACTCCACGGATACCGACGTATTCCAGTTTAGTTAAAAGGATGGGGACAGAGACGGTGTCGAAGGCCTTGGATAAATCGAGGAAGACACCATAACACTTGAATTTTTTGTCAATATTAGCCACGAGTGTTGTCGTAAATTTGGATACTGCATCCTCTGTGGAAAGGCCACTTCTAAATCCATACTGGTTGTAAGATAAGATGTTGAATTTTTCCAAGTATCTCGTCAGTGAAGCGTTAAGGTAACGTTCTAAGATCTTTGAGAGGGCAGTGAGTATAGAAATTGGCCTGTAATTTGACACATGGTCTCTGCACCCCCCCTTGTAAACTGGGTGAACTATAGCCCTTTTGAATACGGCTGGGAAAACGCCCTTTGAAATGCAGATATTAATAATGTGGGTAAGAGGTGGAACAAGAGCGTCACACGACTGCTTAATCATACGAGGTGATATTCCGTCCCAGCCTGTGGCACAATCACTTCGGAGGTTCATGATTAGTTTTCGCACCTCTGTCTGTTCAATAGGGAGAATAACAAATGAATTTACTATAGGACTATTATATGTAGTATTATTTTGTGAAGATTGATCTGGGGCGGGTATTAAAGAGGCAAGACGCCCTCCTATGTTGACAAAGAATTTATTAATGTGGTTTATTGAGGATCTGCTGTCGTCATTCTTATGCAGGAGTTCAATTGGTGTCCTCTTTTTACATGTGGAGTTAATTATAGATTTAACAACCTTCCACATGTTTTTAGGGTTATTTTTTGCTTTTTCGAGTTCACACTTCTGATAAGCAATTTTCAAATTTCTTAATAGAGCATTGCAAAAATTACGGTACCTAGTATAAGTTGTTTTTAAAATAAAATTGTCAGGAGACTTCTTTAATTTTAGGTGCATCAAATCACGATTTCGTATGCAACGAAGAATGCCAGTGGTAATCCACGGTTTAATGATTTTTGCTTTACGAGGAACTTTTTTAATAACCGTGTTGTTTTCAACCGTAGAACGTATAATTGAGACAAGAAAACTAGCAGCAATATCTGGATCTGTTTCATTTAGAATATAATCATAATTCATGTTATCTAGTTCTTTTTTTATCGCTTCTAAATTTATGTAAGTGAAATTATGGGATATATCCTTAAAATTGGGATTGTTCTTTAGTTTTAGTGCTAATATAATAGGGTAGTGATCAGTGATCTCAGTTTGCATGACTGCTACTGTGGCTGGAAGTTTAGATTTCAACATAATGTGATCTAAACAGTTTTCCAATCGCGTGGGTAGAAGGTGTGCTGGCAGGAGACCCAGGGAAGCCATAAGATTTAAATAATCAACACAATGACGATTGTTGTTATTTTCCTTAATATCAATGTTCAGATCTCCTTATTAACTACTAAATAAAAATGGTGTCGCGTTTTGACCCGTTAAATTTATTTTAAATCACTTCTGTGTTGTTGTGTTCTTGCGTGTGAGTAAGGTTTCCAGAGCTCCTGGGGGGTGCTACATTAGTACCAAGGGTCAAGCCTTCAAGGTAAGGGCGACAAGTCCAGTAACAGCTTTATTATGCTGTACTTGTCGCCCTTAAGCTCGGACCTCATTACCACTTAACATCAGGTGGGATAAGGTCAATCTTAAAGTGCATATAAAATAAAATTACTTCTATTTATCGGTATTTGTTTTGCAAAAAGGGAGGAATCGTGGTAATAACACCCTTGAAAGTTTATATGAGTAAATGTTTATTTTTTAAGTTAAAGATATGAAATTTGGCACAAATATAGCTCAACCTGGATTAAAATATGAACTATTTTTTGTTTAACTTTTTGTAAAACCGACAATTATGTAATCCACGCAAACAAAGTCACAGCTATCCATACTAATATTATAAATGCGAAAGTAACTCTGTCTATCTGTCTGTCTGTCTGTCTGTCTGTCTGTCTGTCTGCCTGTCTGTCTGTCCGTCTGTTACTCTTTCACGCGTAAACGGCTGAACGGATTTTGATGAAATTTGGTATAAGTATACGTAGAATCTCAAGAACGGACATAGGCTACTTTTTATAAGAAAATAAGGGGGGATGGGGGTAATACTACCTTCGAAAATTTATATGGAAAAATGTTTATTTTTAAAGTTAGAGATATGAAATTTGGCACAAATGTAGCTCGAAACTTGGATTAAAATATATACTACTTTTTGTTTCGAATATTAGGGGAAAAAGGGGTAAAACCGACCATGAAAGGATGTAGTCCACGCGAACGAAGTCGCGGGCACAGCTAGTTTAGATATAAATAAAACTTACCAAGGAATGTAAACTGCATATAAAGAGCTTGTTAAAGCAAAATTATATTTGTGTGATTTTGGTTTTTCAATTGGCAGAAATGCCGTCTCCCATATCACGACGGGCAGTACTGCACCATGGATAATAATGTTTCCGTATAAAGGGATAAACTTGTCCACGAATTCCGGAAATATTATACTTCTGTCGTATGTGAATAAGGTCCAGAATGCTGTGAACACGAACTAAAACAAATTATAAACTTAATATCATACTTAAATAAATTTATTTCCTTAATATTAGCTTAAAATAATAAAAAACACGTTTGAATGAAGACAGGACAGGCTTTAGACTGTCCGCCATCTTGGACGTCCGCCATATTGGTCACGTGATTCTTTTTTCCTATTCCTGGCAGCAAACACTTTCATTTGATATCCATAACATGGGGATGGATTACAAACAGCCAATCCGCCATCTTGGGGAGGCCGCCACATTAGATTTGTAATGACGTTTCTTAGCTAGTCATGTATTGTCATCAGAACTCAGAGCGTGTGCAAAATTTCATCCTAATCGAAGACCGGGGAATGGGTCAAATTAAGATTCCAAGATTTTCTTACATCTTTAGTTACAAGTGAAGCTAATAAAAAAGCGTGTTAAAAAAGGACACAATTTTTTTATTATTTTTATGTCAACCCTCATGGAGTTTACTTCCAAAACGAAACGCGGGGCAGAGCTAACGTGCAATTGTCTTTATTTTTATTGCAAAACTTAAAATTTTGCGGAGTTTTTTGCAGGCAGCTAACAAGTTTTATTTTCTTTTACAAACTGCCATCTGTTATCAATTGTAAGAGACGAAAATTTTTGACAATCTGTCAAACTATGTACTTAAGCTCGTTTACACAATAAACATGATATTTTGTTTACAAGACATTTGGAATGTTGTGATCGAAATGTTTATGGAATTGCTCCTAAACTCGTTTCCTCAATCGTATGTGACCTGGGGTGATGAACGAGAATAGAATATAATAGAATAGAAAATAATAGAATAGAAAATAATAGAATTGAACTGTGACTGCGTTATTGACGGTTGCTGCGCCAAACTTCATCAATAGGTGTCCACCTCAAGATTGAGAAAATGTGAAAACATTTCAACTCTGGACTCTCCGCTCATTTTAGAGCTACAGAAACAGCTGTAGCTGTACCCAAGTACGGTAAATCAAAGCCATTCCCCCCTCAAAAATGAATGATACTCACACACGTAGCTGGCCAAAGTAATGCGCAAAAGAATCGCTTCCGATAATTCATATAAGCCGCCCATTTCTTGTTATTTTTTAAATATAACGACCCAACATCACAGTATAAGCTGAATGTAGCATAAACCATCTGGAAGAACTGAAATAAAATTAAAATCGGTTTTATTACTGACTAACTGTGCCTGCGACTTCGTTCGCGTTGACTACACTATTTCCATTTATTTATAAAATTAAATTATTTTTCCAAAATAAAATTAGCCTAAATTACTCCTTATTACATCAGCTACGTATCAGTAAAAGTCCCGTCAAAATCGGTCCAGCCATTTCAGAGATAAGCCGGAATAACAGACAGACAAAAATTAAAAAAAAATATATATTTTAGTACATGTTTTTAGGTGCATGTAGTTAAAAACGGTTATTTTAATATGACAAACAGACACTCCAATTTAATTAACACACAAGTGCTTAAGCTACTTATAACAGAATCAGAGCCAGGTATGTGTATATATGTTGTTTAATATAGACATTTAAGAGAGGTAGGGCATGCGATTTATCGCTCGAACTGGAGCAGCCTAACTGGTGAAATACCTCCTATGGTATGTTTTAACGACCTTTTTTTCAATTTCGACACAATGGGATGTTAAACGATAACTTATTTTTATTATTATTGCAGTGTATTTAAATAACTGTGATTCATCAGATTTAAAAAACAGGAAGAATTATTTTTTGTTTTATATTACACTTCTAGATTGACCTCATCCCACCTGATGTTAAGTGGTAATAAAATCCTAGCTGGACTTGTCACCCTTACCTTGAAGGCTTGACCCCTGCTACTAATGTAGCACCCCCCAGGAGCTCTGGAAACCTTACTCACACGCAGGAACACAACAACACAGAAGTGATTGTTATTTGGCTGCGGTCTTCTGTAAGGTGGAGGTAATTCACCATTCGGGCTGCTCCAGTTCGAGCGATAAATCGTTATGCCCTACCTCTCTTAAACCTCTCCTCTCTCACCTCCCTCTCTCTCTCTTGTCGTCTCATTCGAGAAACCTCTCTCACCTCCCTTTCTCTCTCTCTTATCGTCTCATGCGAGAAACCTCTCTGACCTCCCTCTCTCTCTCTTGTCGTCTCATGCGAGAAACCTCTCTCACCTCCCTCTCTCTCTCTTGTCGTCTCATGCGAGAAACCTTTCTCACCTCCCTCTCTCTCTCTCTTATCGTCTCATGCGAGAAACCTCTCTCACCTCCCTCTCTCTCTCTCTTGTCGTCTCATGCGAGAAACCTCTCTCACCTCCCTCTCTCTCCCTTGTCGTCTCATGCGAGAAACCTCTCTCACCTCCCTCTCTCTCTCTTGTCGTCTCATGCGAGAAACCTCTCTCACCTCCCTCTCTCTCTCTTGTCGTCTCATGCGAGAAACCTCTCTCACTTCCCTCTCTCTCTCTTGTCGTCTCATGCGAGAAACCTCTCTCACCTCCCTCTCTCTCTCTTGTCGTCTCATGCGAGAAACCTCTCTCACCTCCCTCTCTCTCTCTTGTCGTCTCATGCGAGAAACCTCTCTCACCTCCCTCTCTCTCTCTTGTCGTCTCATGCGAGAAACCTCTCACCTCCAAAATGTTGCGGACGTGAGGGATCAGCAAAGAAAAAGATGATGAAAAGATGTAAAATATTGTATTTTGTCGTCTCATGCGAGAAATTTGACGTATTGCGCATGCTAAGGCCTACATGTTTTCTATCCATTACACTACATTTAATCCAAGTTAATTTTGTCCAATACTCACAATGTTCCATAAAGTGAAATATGTATTTTCCATTTCCAACATAGTTTTGATATCAGGGTCCTCTAAGACAGCGGGGTCGTGTTTTGTCAGTTTGGCAAGCACTGTATTGCCCACGTGCATTGAAATCGTAAACACATACCCACATATCCTATAATGTTCTAGCTTCATGATTCTGTAACAAAAAAAATCTATATATACTAATATTATAAGTGCGAAAGTAACTCCGTCTGTATCAGTGTTGTTATAATAAATAAATATTGGACAACATCACATACATTGCTCTGATTCTGTGGTAATTAGCTAAAGCACTTGTGTTACAGAAATCAGAAACAACGAAGGTACGCCCAGACCCGAGACAATATAGGAAAGTTCGTTTCCCATATTTTCCCGACCGGGGATCGAACCCGGAACCTCAGAGATGGCGCGACGCCAAAGTCCGGCACGCTTGCCTCTCGGCTACGGAGGTCGTCTAAGATCAGGAGGGGTACTCTCGAAAACGAAACGAACAAACGAAAGGTTTCGTTTTTAAAGATTATTCAAAAGTTTGGGAATGAAGACGTGGTTTTTGATTTGCATAGATAATATTTTGTTTTTTGAAAACGCTTAATTTGCATTCGAAGTGATGTCTTTATGGTTATGACGATTAAAAATTGCCATCCGATGTCGGATCCGACATATTTCGTTTATGAGAGTAGACCCCCTGCAACCGTTACCGAATCCGATATAAACATTTCAGATAGGGAAGACTCTAACTATATAGCGTTTTATTATTTTTATAGTACTATACGCCGTACTAGCGAACTTTAAATATTAGAAACAGATTTTTTTTTATCTTCCCTTGCGGTGCGGGAATTGAACCCACGACCTTCACGTATCGCGCGATACAGCAGAAAAATCATCGCCTACGATAACTTGCGGTTAGCTCAGTTGGTAAGAGCAGCACGCGCGATACGTGGAGGTCGTGGGTTCGAGTCCCGCACCGAAAGGAGAGATTTAATTTTTCTGTTTCTTTAAAACTCTGTCTGTCTATCCAAACCACTAAACCGGCTTGAATGAAATTTGGTATTGTAATACGTTGAACCTCTAAAACGGACATAGGCCACATTTTTTTTTTGAAAATAAGGGGGGATGGGTGTAATACCAACCTTGAAAGTTTATATGGGAAAATGTTTCTTTTTCAAGTTAGAGATATGACATTTGGCACAACTGCAGCTAGCTCAAAACTTGTAATAAAATATGGACTACTTTTTCTTTCGAATAGGGGAGCTTACCCCACGCCTGGCGTCTCCGTTCCAGCAGCGGATCTGCTGTGCGGCGAATTAATAAACTAAAAAAATATCGCGCCGATTTCATAAATTCTTTCACCCTTCAAAAGCTACATTCACCCTGAGTAATATAGGCTATATTTATATATAGAAAAGAGAACAACTAATATCTAAACAAATAAATCTAAACAGAATTGTTATACAGCTAAACATCGATGCGATTTATCGCTCAAACCTCGAATACCTCCACCTTACGGAAGACCGCAGCCAAATAACAATCACTTCGGTGTTGTTGTGTTCCTGCGTGTGCGTAAGGTTTCCAGAGCTCCTGGGGGTTGTGGGTAGCAGGAGTCAAGCCTTCGAGGTAAGGGCGACAAGTCCAGTAATAGCTTTATGGTGCTGTACTTGTCGCCCTTAAGCTAGGACCTCATTACCACTTAACATCAGGTGGGATGAGGTCAATCTTGAAGTGCAATATGAAAAAAAGAAAAACTGAAGCAGCCCGACTGGTGAAATATATCCACCTTACAGAGCGCCTGTGCTACATTAGTAGCAGGGGTCAAGCCTTCAGGGTAACGGCGACAAGTCCAGTAACACATTTATTATGCTGTACTTGTCGCCTATAAGCTAAGACCTCATTATCACTTAACATCAGGTGGGATGAGGTAAATCTTGAAGTTCAATATAGATAAAAAAAATATTTTGGCCCCATCTCGTGTCATAACCCGATGACTATCAAGTTGAACTATTTTCTACTAGATGACATGAATCAACGCAATCGAAGAAAGCCTAGTGAATAAGTTCCTTTGCATTTCCCAAAGATAAAAAAAATACTGTCATCCATCTTTGTCACGTTTTATTTGTTACCGAAAACATCGATGTTTTTCAAACGATGTTTATTGCACATCGATACTTTTCATTTGATGTTAATTTTGATATCAACATCGATGTTTTTTAATATCGATCATCCCAGTACTAGAATAACATAATTCATATAGAATACTTCTTATCTCCGAATATCGCGTACAAGGTTGCATTATTTCGAGATAAAGGTATTAGGAACTAGTTTCCAATTTTTTAATTGATTTTGATGATAATTTAATTTTCAATAACATTTTTAATGTATTTATTTCAATACTCAATTCTCAATATTTTTATTGCATCTTAAGTGTTTACAAGGTGTTAACTTAAAATTAGATCACTAAATACCCTGTAAAGGCACTGCAATTACTGCACTATTAAAAACTTGATAGCATAAAAAGTAGAACAGTGGGCTTAATGTTAGGGGCATTTTCTATCAGTCAACCCTGTCGTAATGCAGACAATTTGTTTATGGGTGTGGTAAAAATGAAAATGTGCGTAAGTAGGTAATTTTTTTTTACATTGCAGTTCAAGATTGACCTCATCCCACCTGATGTTAAGTGGTAATCAGGTCCTAGCTGGGTGAAAAGAACAGCCTAATACATCTGTTACTGAACTTGTCGCCATTACCTTGAAGGCTTGACCCCTGCTACTAATGTAGCACCCCCCGGGAGCTCTGGAAACCTTACTCACGCAGGAACACAGAAGTGATTGTTATTTGGCTGCGGTCTTCTGTACGGTGGAGGTATTTCACCAGTCGGGCTGCTCCAGTTCGAGCGATAAATCGCTATGCCCTACCTCTCTTGACAAAAAGGAGGATTTTCAATGCGACCATATAATTAAGAATTTGAGGTCCTCCTCATTACCACTTAACATGAGGTGGGATGAGGTCAATCTCGAAGATTAATATAAAAAAAAAGTCGGTTAAAAAGTACCATACATAAATACATCATAGTTTAATCGTCATAACATGGCGTTGTTATTAATTAACGTTCGATTTTGTTTCTTTGTTTTTATTGTGATAAACATTTGGATTTACCTGCGTTGAATATATGGATAATAAAATGTTATTATTTTAAACGACGGTACATACAACTGTAATAAATTCATTTTTTCACATAACTGTTTTAACTCTTAATGATTGACCAGTATGATATTGTTTGTAATTACAATTTAATACTTAGATATGCCTATTTATTATCTAAAGGTTATTTTATAGATACTGTCTTGTTTTTTTAGAAATGAGTAATTATCATTTTATGGCTAATTCCTCTCGATATTCAGTCATTTTACGAAAACGACACTTACATAACAATTAAACAATTGATTTGATGTTGTACAAGTAAAAACAACACAATTAAACCTGATTTTTTTCTTTACTGACGCTTAATACGTTTTGATGGATTAAAAAAAATATCTGTCATCTCAAAAAGCCTGTTTTAAAGGCATTCCACTTTTAAACTTATTCATATAATGGTAAACAGTAGGCAATTTAGAAATCGAAAAAAATAAGCACGTACACTTGTGATTGCGAAAGGGACCTAAAACTTAATTAGTTTAGGCTGAAAATCGGTAAAATATTAGTAATATTACAATGAACTGACCTCAAAATTCGCCAACCAGTTGTATGATATCATGAACCGCTATACTTTCACCGATTTGACGTTGTTTCGCTGTGAATGATTGTACGTTACTAAGTTCAACTCGTATGTTCGAACTGACTTCACAATAGTGAGTGAGGTTCAATGTCAAATGGAATAAAAAAAGAAAAGAAAATAATTTAAAGGTTAATGCTATTCAAATTTATATCCTTGCAGGGGCAAAAATTAAAAAAAAGCACGTCGATTACCGACGAAACGAAGAAACGAAATTTCGTTTTTAAAGATTAATAAAAAAATTGGATATTAAAACGTGAGTTTTGTTTTGTTTTTTGAATAAGCTTAATCTACATTCGAAGTGAATTAGTTACGAGTGTGAGAGTTAAAAATTGCTATCCATGATCGGTTCCGACATATTTCGTTTTTGGGAGTACACCCTAGTTAGGGAGGTCGTTTTTTTATATTTGGTTCTCGATACGAGTTACGGCAACAAAAACGTTATGTCGATTTTTTATTTTTATAGTGTTATACAAGCGAATTTTTTTTTTAAGAACTAAAAAAATTGTATCTCCCCTTGCGGTTACCGGAGGCTAACGGGTTGATACAGCAGAAAAAAATATCGCCAAGGATAAATTGCGGTAAGCTCAGTTGGAAGAGCAGCACGCGCAATACGTGAAGGTCGTGGGTGGGAACCCCGCATCGCAAGGGAAGATAAAAAAATTATGTTTCTTTAAAAACATTATGCCTTCATTTATCGCAAACAATCCCACAATTAAGGTCATTATGTTAAATGTAAATTCGTGTAAAAAGTAAAATTAAACAATGGATCCATTTGTTGGTTAATAAAATACAAAGGCTTTTTCTTTGTGTTTTGTTTTTTATTTAAAATATTTTTTATAATTATAAAAGAGGCAGTGCGTAAGAATATTTTGTCAGCAAACAACGTAAAAAAGTAAGTACCTAGTATTAAGGGGTTAAAAAAAACTCTGTTCTATGTTAACAAAAATGAGTATGTCAATAGTCAAATCTATTTATGCATACAAATTACATCAGTTACACTTATGAATAGTCTCTATACATGGAGTTTGTATGTTTTTATGAACGCGGCATTCTTAAAAACCCCTAGTTTGATTTGTTTTTTATTGTGTTAGATTGTTCGTTTATAGAGGAAGCCAATAACTTAATAAAAATAAGAGTGTTTGTAATTTATATATTTAAAAACTTTGTAGCACAAAAAAGTGCAAAAGTTGAACTTAACGATAGGAGCGTATGCCACCAGCCCACCTTTGGGTCATGCTGCATGCTTATGGGTGTATAAGGACATACGAAAATACTAAGTGCAAAATTCTGTAAAGTAGTATTCAAACGTGTTACTAGGTGCATATAGTGCAAAATCGATTGTCGAGAGACTTGTCCACATGAACAACTAACTTCAGACGACATTCAAACGTGTTACCAAGTGTATACATTTCACAATCGAGTGTCGAGAAACTTGTCCTCGTGAATAACTAATTTTAGACGACTTCAAACGTGTTGCTAAGTGCATATAGAACAAAATTGTGTGTCTAGCGACATGTCCACGAGAACAACTAACGTCAGACGACTTTTAAACGTATCACTAAGTGTATACAGTTCAAAATCGATTGTGCAGACGTGCTTAAACTTGATCATTGGCATCCACGGAATCCTTGATAAGCTTTAGAACACCGTCCGACCATGGTCTATCTATATAAATTACAAGCTGCGCCCGCGACTTCGTTCGCGTGACACCAATAATTAGGATTGATTATTTCTAAAACAGATATTTTATTCTAAAATAAAAGTAGCCTTATTTACTCTTTATTACATCAGTTACCTCCCAGTAAAGTTCCGTTAAAATTGGCCTCCCATTTCAGAGATTAGCCGGAACAAACAGACAGACAGACAAAAATGTTAAAAAAAAATTATTTTGTTATATATATTCATATGCATGTAATAAAAAGCGGTTATTCTAAATAAAACTATATGACTTGGTCCAAAGTGTTCTACACATAGCTATAAGTTAGATACTGCTACTGTAACTAATCTGCTGAGTTTCTTACCGGTGTCTTCTCGGTAGATATAGGTTCCGAACCGAAAGTAGAATCACTCTGCATTGTATTCAATGACGATTCAAAAGTGTTACATGTAACCTACTTGAATAAAGAAATATTTGAGTTGAGAATTACAAACAGACTCCCATTTTATTTATATGTAGGTATAAATTAACAGCATTGTCATTTCTCAGCATGTCACAAGATCAATACATCATGTACCGAGTGGCGGCCTCTGCCGTCGTTCTGTATACTCACGCGTCACAAATGGCCGCGCAGCCGGCTAGGTTGAAAGCGGCCATTTTGGAACACCCGGAGCTGAAGACGTATGAGGAATTGGGGACGAGATACTTCACTGTGTGGAATGTGGTAAGATGTAGCCGACTAGAATAGAATACGAGAAATAGGGCATAGCGGTTTATAGCTCTTACTCGAGCAGCCCGACTGGTGAAATACAGAAGACCACTGCCAAATAACAATCACTGCGGTGTTGTTGTGTTCCTGCGTGTGAGTAAGGTTTCCAGAGCTCCTGGGGTGCTACGTTAGTAGCATGGTAAAAAGCAAGCCTTCAAGGTAAGGGCGACTAGTCCAGTAACAGATTTATTATGCTGTACTTGTCACCCTTAAGCTAGGACCTCATCACTAGAGGCGCTCCGCTATCACGGAGTGCCCTCCTACTTGCTGGCCCTAATCGGCGACTACTTGACCGATAGGGAGGTCGTTTGTTTAGACGTCAATGGTCGTCTGCGCCGTTATAGCGCTCAATCCGGTGTTCCACAGGGGTCTGTTTTGGGGCCTCTCTTGTGGAACATCGGATATGATTGGCTTCTTCGCGGCTCTCCCACAGCATCGCCACTAAGGCGATAGAGGTCCAACCGGGGGGTTTTAGTGGGTAGACCTGCCCTTTTCAGGGCAGGGAATCCCACACACGCCGTCACCACCTTAAAAAAATACGACTCTTAATGTGTCAAAAACGACAGTCCGTAATTGTCCAACTGACTGCGAGGGTGGGGGTCTACACCTAAATCGGAATATGTCGGATAGCAACATTTAATTCATAGTCGCAACCAATTCACTTCATAAGCGAATTGAGCGTTTTATAAATTGGTATATATTATTTAAGGAAACAAAAAAACACGTTTTAACTTCCGAATTTTGGGGCCATCCATAGTACGTCACACGAATTTCATGATTTTTTTAAAAACGCGTTGGAAGCCTGGCGGGCTGCTTCTAGGAATTAAAATGTCTATCCGTTATCGGTTCCAAAATATATAACCGTTTAATATTACTGTGGTTTTACGTAGCGGGAAAATTGGTATAGAATCTAAGGAGTTCCGTTTGTGGTGAGTAGCGGATCTTCTGACATTGCCACTTAAAACTGTCACTACGTAAAACTACTTGGACAACGTTTTTCTACGAATAATTTTTAAGGCGCTTGCCATCCATACTATCAATCATGTCTGCACAATTTTTTATTTTACCCAATAGTCTTTAATTTGAAAGTTTAAAGTTCAAATTCTGTTATTCATGTAAATTACATCAGTATCTTATATTTACGAAACGTTTATATAATGCAAATGACGCTACCTACGTTTCAGGGGGTCTATTCTCAAAAACGAAATACGTCGGTTCCGATGACGGATAACAATTTTAAATTTTCATAATCGTAACCAATACCCTTCGTATGTGAATTGAGCGTTTTTATGAAACGAAATATTATTTATACGATTCAAAAACCATATTTTAATTCCCGAACTTTTGATTAATCTTCACAAACGGAACCTTTCGTTTGTGAAGATTAGAAACAGAAAAATTTATCTCCCCTTGCGGTGCGATAATCGAACCCACGACCTTCACGTATCGCGCGTGCTGCTCTTACCAACTGAGCTAACCGCAAGTTATCGTAGGCGATGAAATTCTTCTGCTGTATCAACCGTTAGCCTCCGGTAAGTGCCCTCTGCCGAATATGTTTAGAACTACATACTTATCGGCCCGTGGTACATTCGTTGCAGAAATGTTTGAAAACCACGGAATCGAAGACACCTTCGCATTTTAATCGATTTTATTATTTACGATACGTGAAGGTCGTGGGTTCGATTCCCGCACTGCAAGGGGAGATAAAAAATTTCTGTTTCTAATATTTAAAGTTCGCTAGTACGGCGTAAAGTACTGTAAAAATAATAAAATCTTTCGTTTGTTGGTTTCATTTTTGGGAATAGACCCCAGGAAACTATAACATACAGAAAAGATCCCGGCAAGAAACTCTGTAGTTCCCATTGCAAATCAAGCTGATAACTAGTTTTGCACTAAGACATGCAATGGTGTATAAATTGTAATAATAGTTTAAAAAACACGGTTTAAGTCACGTGACTTTTTCGTATTCCTGACGGCAAACCCTTTCATGTGAAACTCATAATAAGGGGGTGGATTTCAAACAGCCAGTCCGCCATCTTTGGGAGGCCGCCATATTAGATTTGTAATGACGTTTCTTAGCTAGTCATGTATTGTCATCAGAACTCATAGCGTGTTCAAAATTTCATCCTAATCGAAGACCGGGAAGTGGGTCAAATTAAGATTCCAAGATTTTCTTACATACATAGTTACAAGAGAAGCTAATAAAAATAATGCTATGAGTCATGTACTATTATAATTCAATTTCTTAACTTATTACTTATTTTTTCTAATATGTAGTTTTTTTTCTAGATTCTTCAAATGCTGTATGCGGCTATGTCATTGGCTTGCGACTTGACGACATTATTCAACAAGAATGGCTTATTATCAGAAGAATTCAGAAAGTTAAGATATGCTATATTTTGCGGTCTCGTCTTTCCCATAAGTGCTGTAAGTATCTTTTCTGATAAATCAATTGAATTCCAATATTTTACGATTCGTAATGCGCCAAAATAACTACAAGTCGTTAATTCTAATAATAAATTTACTTTCCATATCAGTCGTCGGTCGGTAGTTTTCAGCTTACGCCTTGTATAATTTACTAGCTGTGCCCGCGACTTCGTTCGCGTGGACTACATCCTTTCATGGTCGGTTTTACCCCTGTCTCCCCTAATATTCGAAACAAAAAGTTATTTGTAAATTTGGTATAGGTATACGTTGAATCTCAATGGGGGTAATACCACCTTTGAAAGTTTATATGGAAAAAAATATATTTTTGAAGTTAGAAATATGAATTTTGGCACAAATATAGCTCGAAACTTGGATAATAGACTTCTTTTTGTTTCGAATATTAGGGGAGAAAGGGGTAAAACCGACCACAAAAGGAGTAGTCCACGCGAACGAAGTCGCGGGCACAGCTAGTAGTAGGTATATATTAGAAGCTTCTCCCCAACCCACCCAAATTATACATACTCACCTTACAAACCAATACCTATGATCTTGGAATATGGTATTTCGTCATGATGGTATGGTTCATTAAAATCATTTATTTTTCTGTTCCCAGTCTATACTCACCTTCTGGGTGTACTACTTCTACGACAGAGATCTCATCTTCCCCACCGAGGTCGACCTAATAGTTCCTCTAAGTCAGAACCTGATGGCTCATTTCGGGGTGTTCCTGTATGCTCTGTGGGAGCTGGTCTTCTTACCACAAGACAGCATCCAGAGTGGAACGAGACCGAAGCAGTATTTGACCTGGTTCGGCGCCAGTTACATTTTCGTGTGAGTTTTTAATGGTGAACGAATAAAACATGGTTCATGGTTTGTCGCTAGTAAGAAATAAAACGTCGCCTAGAAAATAGAATAGAAGAGAGGTAGGGCATAGCGATTCATCGCTCGAACCGGAGCAGCTCATCTAGTGAAATACCTGCACCTTACAGAAGTCCGCAGGCACTTCTGTGTTGTTGTGTTCCTGCGTGTGAGTAAGGTTTCCAGAGTTCCTGGGGGATGCTACATTAATATCAGGGGCCATGCTTTCAAGGTAAGGGCGACAAGTCCAGTAACAGCTTTATTATGCTGTACTATCGCTCTTAAGATAGAACCTCATTACCACTTAACATCAGGGATAGTCAATCTTGAAGTGTAATAAAAAGAAAATAGGCATTCATACTTTCTTTCTTGGCTGTAGCTTCAATTTTGGTTTGTGCTCATTTTGACGATGCGTAAGTGTTACTTGTAAATAAATACGTTGAACCTCAAGAACGGACATAGGCTACTTTTTGTTAAAAAGTAAGGGGGGGGGAGGGGGGGGGGGTAATGCCACCTACATGAATAAATGAAAAAAATCTGACTTTGGCTTAAACATTTCGCGTTGATAATAATCAATGTTTTCTTTTCTAGGTTGTACTACACAAAATACGTGGATAAGGGCGTCTGGTGCTACAAAACGATGACAGTGAACGAGGACTCTCTTCTGTTTTATTTCCCGATTGTTTTTCCTGTCACTGTAGCTACTATTGCCTATAATGCACAGTGGTATATTAAAGACGCTGTGTGGAGACATAGAAACGCTTTCGCGAAAATCGAGCAATTAACTTAAGAAGCTTGGGAAATGTGGATTTTAAAACGTAAAACTCGAACCCGTTTAAAAGTTTTTGAATCACTTGTGAAATTTAAATTCGTTTTTTTCTATTTTGTATATGTGTTTTGATTCACTCATGAAATTAAAATGTTGATTTGTTTTTCATTTTGTATAGTTATTTGATATATCTATCTATAAAATGATAGAATAGAATATGTAATTTGTGCAAGCACTAGCATATAGTACAATTTTGGCGGTCCTGTCGCTAGTAAATGATCTCTTTCTAATCTTTACATTTTATAGTTGATAACTAGCGTTGCTAATGTATTTTTTATCGATTGTAAACAATGTCTGAAAAGAATAAACATTTAAAAACAAATATTATCCAATTTGGTGCTGTTATTACGCAGATTTGTTCTTGCATATTTGGAAATTTAATTTAATGCTTATTGGGTATGAGACGCAACTTAGGTAGACACACTGGCACCGTTACTTCTCCCAGGGCCTATTAGGAGCGCTGGCGCAGGAGCAGAGGCGGCTGGAAAGTTGAAAGGCACTAAATGTAAAGAAATAAAAGAAAATTATGTTTTTGTTGCTTTTGCGGTTGAAACCCTTTTTTTGTGACAGGGAGAAATGCTTTCACGCACCGTACCGTCACCCGAGAGAGGTGACGGCGACTCCCTGCCTTAAAAAGGGCAGGACTACCCACTAAAACACCCCGGTTGGACCTCATCGCCTTTTGGTGGTGTTACAGGCAATCGGGTCAACTCCTTCCCCCGTATTGTTCGGGGGGAGAGTAGGGATGGCCGATCCAACTGGACCACCCCTACCTCGCAGTAGAGGTCGTTCACCTCACTCCATCAGCCGGCCGATTTCCATGCGTTAGCTGTGTTCAGTCATATTGCGATTGAAACCCTAGATCCGTGAGGGTCTTTATTATTATTTTTTTTATATTGCACTTCAATCATAATCATAATCATAATCAATTCATTTATTCACGTTGGTTACAAGTAACACTTATGCATCGTCAAAATGAATACAAACCAAAATTGAAGCTACATCCGGTTCGGAACCTAATCTTACCGAGAAGAATCCGGCAAGAAACTCAGTAATTATATATCTTTACAATATTTGGAACTAGAGAACTTAAAAATATGGTGTGCGAGCGAGCAGACAATCATGTCCATATATGTTTATCATTGAAATATTCATCAAGTTTGTAGTACCCTTTTTTCATTAAACATGATTTAACATAGACCTTAAATTTATGCATGGGTAAGTCAATAATATCTTGCGGTAACTTGTTGAATATTTTTATACTTAATCCAACGAATGTTTTACTGGTCTTGCGAAGCCTATGGTTCAAGATGACCTCATCCCACCTGATGTGACAAGTACAGCATCATCAATTTGTTACTGGACTTGTCGCCCTTACCTTGAAGGATTAACCCCTGCTACTAATGTAGCACCCCCCAAGAGCTCTGGAAACCTTACTTACATGCAGGAACACAAAAACACAGAAGTGATTGTTATTTGGCTGCGGTCTCGACGCATGTTTTTTTTAAAGTCATTTCTAAAAGACTTTTCAACGTTACAGGGGACCCAAAAGCTAACTGCTACACCCAGCGTCTCTCAATCGCCATTCAGCGAGTTAGGTGGTGCACACCTTTCTTATCTTTGCCGGACCATAAAGAAGTGGAACTCGTTGCCGGCTCATGTGTTTTCACCTTTCTTTGACATGGATTCTTTCAAAAGGAGCGTGAAGAAACATCTTGCGGGCCAGTATGGCGATGCTAACGGATAGGATATTTCGATATCAAATCCGTTGTCACCGCGATGTGGGTTCCTCTCTTGCTTACCATCAGGCTGGGAGGAGCCAATAAACTGCGCTACTATAGAAAAAAACCACAGAGACGAAAAAAATCAAAATCAAAATCGGTTCATTTGTTCGGGAGCTGCGATGCCATAGACAGATACACACCGACACGTCAAACTTATAACAACCCGTCGTTTTTGCGTCGGGGGTTAAAAACATGTCAGATTACTTGATCTTTGCACCGCTCCTATGTCCTCCGCATAAGACCTAATTTTGAACTGCAAGTGTTTATATTACCTTGACATGTTGTCGACTGTACAAAACTGTCACTTTTAATTTTTCTTTTTTTTTTCTTTTCCATGCCTTATTATTAAGACACTATGTTTTGGGGTTTAGTCTTCCGCCTAGCTTCTTCTTCTTCTTCTTTTTCTCACTCGACTGATGCTGTGTATCCTTTTCATGTAAATTATTGTACATTTCTAAATTTTCAAATTTCGTGTCCTGTATATAAAACTATATGAAATTATGTTTACTGTTTGTATTGTTTTTATATATATTTTACTTTTATTTGCTGTTTTTCTTTGTATGGCCATGTAATAAAACCAACTTATCGTAACTTTTATATACGCCACTCACCACAAGGTCTCGCCTGAAAACCAGCGCTGATGTGGCACTGTGCTGCAGCAGCTCATGCTGAGGCTGAAACCTTATTGGCACATTATCATTTAAATAATTTTGAACCTACTGTATGTAAAAGTTTGTGTGAGCCAATAAATGTTTTTTCTTTCTTCTTTCTACTTGGTAAAATTCCGCGATAACATTGTTCGTTCTAAGTTCACTAACCCACGGTTCCAATATTTTAAAAACGATCCGTAAGTAACTATCCGTAACTAGAACGAATCGTTTTAATTAACTAATAATAATAAATTAGTTAATTAGTAGTAATAATTTTTAAGCTAAAAACAAACGTCAGAAGACTGACGACAGATACGGAAAGTAAACAACGGAACGGACAGTGGCGTAACTATACCATTCGGGGCCCGTGGCAAATTCATCAATCCATCGACCAACCCCCCCCCCCTCCTCCTTCTCAAAGAAAGAATAATGTCTAATACTTGTTTGGAAATACCAGAAATGTAGTGCATACTTTAGGAAAGTTTGATGTAAAAATTATTCTTGGTAATTGGGATTCTCCTCTTACCTGGGGCCCCTTCTGGCTGGGGGCCCGTGGCATTTTGCCGACTTGCCACCCTGTAGTTACGCCACTGGGAACGGAATAACGATGCGTAATCGGTTGGAGAAACAGATAGTCATTTTTACACGTTACGAATCGTTAAAAATGGAACTGAGCATAAGCTAAATTTATTAAGCGACTAGAATAAATTTTGCTCTATTTAAATGTTACGATCACTACAAAAAAAACTGTAAAAAATGGTTAAATTAACGCTTAAAATACCATTATATTTATATAACACTTGAGTAAAAAGTAAACGTCATTACGTAAACACACAATAGTTTTATTCAGTGTTAGGAGTCTCTAATAGAAAAACGCTAAAGCGGGTTATTGTATATTCGTCACAAGGAAGTCAAAGTCAAAGTTAATATTTTTTATTCACATAGATTACATTAGTAACACTTATGAATAGTCTCTATATAAAGCAAATGAAGCTACCTCCGGTTCGGAACCTATAACTAAAGAGAAGATACCGGCAAGAAACTCAGTAGTTTTTTTTTACAAATGAAAGGTAAACTTATTACTAATTTTGCACTAAGACACACAGTTAGTTTGTCACTTGAAAAATAAAAATTAAAAATCAATTATTGAACAAAAATAAAACAAAAGTATTTGTAAATTCAATTTAATTAACTGTAGGACTTACATGCGTCATCCTGGCCCAATTTTGACATTGATTGAGAAAATGTGTCATATGTGGCAATTCGTCACATTTTTATAGTCACCATACATACAAAGTATATGCGTTAAAATATGTTTTAATTTGTCTTAAGTAGGTAACTTACGGTAAATTCTTCATAATTTCTCATTTTACATAGGTACATCGCATTTGCTATAGCAATCAAAAATATTTTGAGCGCTTGTATTTCAATTTAAATTTAAAGACATGTAATGATTAGAGTGATCTAATTATCTTTTATTGAAAAATAAATATTAAAGAAATATTGGACAACATCACAAATATTGCTCTGATTCTGTGGTGAGTAGCTTAAGCATTTGTGTTACAGCAATCAGAAACAACGACGGTATCACAACACCTAGACCCGAGACAATATAAACAATTTCGTAAAATTTCGTTTTCCATATTGACCCGACAGCCAATGAAATTTATTGCATAAAATAGTGCGTAAGTTGGTCTTTACGCTAGGAGCGTACTCTACCAGTCCACCGTTGGGGCATTTCATGCATATAGTTTGTTTGTGTGGTAACAGTAAAACTGTGTGTATGGTAAACAAAACAAAAATACTGAGTGCAATAGGCTGACGACCTCCGTAGCCGAGAGTCGAGCGGGCCGAACTTCGGCGTCGAGCCATCTCTGAGGTCCCGGGTTCGATCCCCGGTCGGGTCAATATACGAAACGAACTTTTCTTTTTTGTCTTATGTCTGGGTGTTGTGGTACCGCTATTTTTTCTGATTTGTGGAACACAAGTGCTTAAGCTACTTACCACAGCATTATTGTGTATTGTGTTACTGATGACCTTAAAGATGACGAAGATGTAGAAAGGGAGCGAAGGGCTCTTGCGGTTCGAGGGAATATGCTGGTCCGTAGATTTTCCCGCTGTACCGAACAGGTTAAGGTCACGCTCTTTAAAGCCTATTGCCAGAACATGTACACGGGAAGTCTATGGGTCACGTATTCGAAAAGATCCCTAGACGCACTGAGAGTCCAGTACAATAATATCTTCAGGATGATGTTGGGGCTGCCTCGTTTTTGTAGCGCGTCAGGGATGTTCCTGAATATCAGGTTGATGGCTTTATGGCCATTATCCGCAAAAAGGCCGCGTCTCTGGTCCGCAGGGTGAGGGACAGCCGCAACACCATCCTGATGACTCTCGCGGATAGATACACCTCACCGCCGTGGAAGTGCCTGGTGCGGAGAGTGACCAGCGAAACTAGTTTCTTTGGTAACTCTTAGCATCCTCTTTCTTTCTTTAATTTTAATTCTATTGTCTAATATGTATACTAATATAGTTATAAGTCTTTTGTTACTAACAATCTATGGATCAAAAAGTTTATGATCTTAAATAAACAAATTTTTTTATTTTTTATTTTTATCAGAGCAATGTGTGTGATGATGTTTATATATTTATTTATTATTCATATATTATTGCCAACTTTCACGTTTTTATGTTAGTGATATTTTAAAATAGTGCGGAACCCATTGCAAGCGAGCCCAGCTCACACTTGCGGATTTTTAACAAAGTAACTATTTAGGTGTTTAAACTAAAACAAAGCGTGACGTCATTGTGTAACAAACAACTTAAAATGTATTCATTCTTATAGTTAGGTTATAGTTCAAAACCTACTGTAGATGGAAAATTGTAATTTTTTCTCTTACTGTTACTTATTTTCACATATATGTTACCTATAGATATTAGAAACAGAAAAAATTCATCTCCCCTTGCGGTGCGGGAATTGAACCCACGACCTTCACGTATCGCGCGTGCTGCTCTTACCAACTGAGCTAACCGCAAGTTATCGTAGGCGATGAAATTTATCTGCTGTTAGCCTTCCGGTAAGTGCCCTCTGCCGAATATGTTTAGAACTACATAATTATCGGCCCGTGGTACATTCGTTGCAGAAATTTGAAAACCACGGAATCGAAGACACCTTGGCATCTTAATCGATTTTATTATTTTTATAGTGCTATATGCCGTACTAGCGAACTTTAAATATTAGAAACAGAAAAATTTTATCTCCCCTTGCGGTGCGGGAATTGAACCCACGACCTTCACGTATCGCGCGTGCTGCTCTTCTGAGATAAAATTTTTCTGTTTCTAATATCTATAGGTAACATATATATTTAAACCCGGCTCTTTAACGCCTGGTTTAAATATTTTACAATTCGTAATGTGTCAAAAATGACATTCCGTTTTCTCTAACTCATTACGAGTTTGGAATAGATTTAGCTTACGCCTCGTATAATTTATTACTATCCGTAATTGAAACAGATTGTTTTTCAAATATTAAATCGTTTTTACGAGAGGTAGGGCAAAGCGATTTATCGCTTGCACTGAATTGTGGTATTCAAATAAAAATGATGTATTTGAATACCACACATGAAGCCCTACAGTTATTTTAATTTAAATGTTTTTATTTTATTTATTTCAAAAACTATATACTTTTTTTGTTTTTTTTTCCAACTGACAAACCAACTGTATGTCTTGGTACAAAATTAGTAATAAGTTTAGCTTTTTATTTGTAAAAAAAACTACTGAGTTTCTTGTCGGTATCTTCTCGGCAGGTATAGGTTCCGAACCGGAGGTAGCTTTTTTGCATTGTATAGAGACGATTCATAAGTATTACAAATGTAATCTACATGAATAAAAAAATATTGACTTTGACTTTGAAATAACAACCACTCCGGTGTTGTTGTGTTCCTGCGTGTCCCACACCGCAAGGGGAGATAAAAATTTACTGTTTCTTTAAAATATTAAAAGGTCGCTAAAGCGGCGTAAAGTTCTATAAAAATAGAATAAGTGGATGGGTTACTATATAGTTTGAAAATAAGCGGATGAAGTTAACATCGCGCTTGATAGTGACCGTATTGTTAACCCTGCAAAGTACTCTGTTTGATTATTATGTAAGGATAATTTTGTTTCTAAAATGTAACACGGGGACCACTGCCGTAAAACTGCTAAGCAGTTTGGCAGACGTAAATATGTATAACTGCTCTGTAAACATTATTATCAATAAATTAAAAAAATAGTTCCTATGAGAAAATGTTTATTTTTCAAGTTATAGAGCAGTGGTTCTTAACCTTAAAATAAGGTGGTCCACGGACCACTGGTGGTCCATGGAAGCATCCTGTGTGGTCCTCAGAACCATCCTAAAAAGACGGTTTGTCCAGTCATAAAAGTCGTAAGCAAATCTTTAACGATCTACTAATTTACCGATTAATCATTAATTTTTATACCTTAAATAATTTTGTGCGTAAATTGGAACAATCCTCTATTTATATATACATTTAGGTACGTACTTTAATTTAACTACAAACTAATTAACCTACTTGGTGGTCATTGGCAAGACAGAATTTTATCAAGTGGTCCCTCATGACTGAGGTTAAGAACTACTGTTATATAGAGTTTGACACAAATACAGCTTTGGATTAAAATATGGACTACTTCTGATTCGAATTTTAGGGGAAATAAGGGTAAAACCGACCAGGAAAGTATTTATATCTATATGGAAAAAAACTTTAGTCCACGCGAACGAAGTCGCGGTCACAGCTAGTACAGTCGCCGTCAGATATATCAGAGCAGACAAAGTGACCAAATACTTCTGAACAGTTAAAATGTCAAAAAGTCCCAAACACAACAAGTTACTATTAATATCTGAACATTCATTACTTCAATAATATCTGAGCAGATGCTAGTCAATAATTTCTATACACACAACTTACCAATAATATCTGAACACTCATCTACACAGGTAGCTAAATGAGACACATGACGTGCGTGACACATATTGACGTTATGAGTGTTCAGATATTATTGGCATCTGCTCAGATATTATTGAAGTAATGAATGTTCAGATATTAATGGTAACTTGTGGTGTATGGAACTTTTTTATATTTTAACTGTTCAGAAGTATTTGGTCACTTTGTCTGCTCCGATGTATCTGACGGCGACTACATGAATATATTCGTTTCGGGTCTTACGTGAAACAGGTAGAACAATGAATGTATATTTTATAATAGCTAGTGTGTATGTCATATTTGTTCTTCCAAGCTAATTGTTATAATATTTGAACAATGTAAACAAGCAGGAAGTTTTGTATTTTTTAAGTCCGTAACACACTGTAGTATAAAGATTAAATAGAATATTTAAAAAACCTCCGACATAAAAATACCTTTTATTTGATACTTATATTGAGGGAATATTAGAAATAGACATTTTTTATCTCCCCTTACGATGCGGGAATCAAACCCACGACCTTCACGTGAACTGAGCTAACCGCAAGTTATCGTGGACTATGAAATTTCTCTGCTGTATTAACCCGTTAGCCTTCGGTAAATGCCCTCTGCCGAATCGAAGCCGTGGTACATTCGTTGCAGAAATGTTTGAAAACCACGGAATCGAAGACAATTGATTAAGATGCCAAGGTGTCTTCGATTCTATTAATCAACTTCCTATAAATCGATATTTTTTTAAATGTGATAAATCGATTATTTGGTAATCATTTTTTCACTCTAAGCCACCTTGTGGTGGGTTATAGCAAATCATCAACATAAACTATTGATAACTACGAGTATGTTAAGAGAGGCAGGGCATAGCGATTTATCGCTCGAACTGGAGCAGCCCGACTGGTGAAATACCTCCACCTTACAGAAGACCGCAGCCAAATAACAATCACTTCTGTGTTGTTGTGTTCCCGCGTGTGAGTAAGGTTTCCAGAGCTCCTGGGCGAGGCTACATTAGTAGCAGGGGTCAAGCCTTCAAGGTAAGGGTGACAAGTCCAGTAACAGATTTATTATGCTGTACTTGTTACCTTTAAGCTAGGGCCTTATTATTACTTAACATCAGGTGGGATGAGGTCAATCTTGAATTGCAATATAAAAAAAAAATTACCTCGTAAAACCGAATATCGTTTTAAAAGCTAGACACAATTGATTTGCTTTTATATCTGGTTTGATCTGTTTTTTTGTACCTTACATATATACACACATATATTATTACATATACATATGTAATAGACACATAAAAATATGAGTGTGTGTGTTGTTAACAAGTAATTTCGACCGCTTACAGCTCTGATGGCCAACCAGTCGATCGCAACTGTGAATCCAGTCGATCGTGGCCAGGCAAAAAATATAAATTAGATTAAACTGCACAGCGTAATTATCAACCACTGCAGCATCATCTTGTATCATTATTCAATCGCTGTTTTGACACGGTATAAAACATAAGAAACACATGATTGTGTACTTAACTATTATAACTATTCAGTCTCATTTAAGATTCCAAGAAGTATGTTCTTATTCCTACGATAACTTGCGGTTAGCTCAGTTGGTAAGAGCAGCACGCGCGATACGTGAAGGTCGTGGGTTCGATTCCCGCACCGCAAGGGGAGATAAAATTTTTCTGTTTCTAATATTTAAAGTTCGCTAGTACGGCGTTTAGTACTATAAAAATAATAAAATCGATTAAGAAGCCAGGTGTCTTCGATTCCGTGGTTTTCAAACATTTCTGCAACGAATGTACCACGGGCCGATAAGTTATGTAGTTCTAAACATATTCGGCAGAGGGCACTTACCGAAAGGCTAACGGTTGACACAGCAGAAAAATTTCATCGCCTACGATAACTTGCGGTTAGCTCAGTTGGTAAGAGCAGCACGCGCGATACGTGAAGGTCGTGGGTTCGATTCCCGCACCGCAAGAGGGGAGATAAAATTTTTCTGTTTCTAATATTTAAAGTTCGCTAGTACGGCGTTTAGTACTATAAAAATAATAAAATCGATGAAGTATGTTCTTGGTAGATCGCACTGAGATTAGTTAGTAAACAATAGATCTGGCTTACAGTATTTTTTTCGAAATTGCTTAAACAATAGTAATTGCAGCCATTTTTCCGGCGGGTTAGCGTTCATGTGTAAAGGGCTTTACGAAATCTGTATGTAACGTAATAGTCTTTCTCTGTATGTAACGTAATAGTCTTTAATCTACTATGTGTGGATTATCTAAACAGTATTACTTGGGATATTGAAGATACTCAAAGACAAGAAAGGTGAAAGAGACATGAGTTTGAAAAAGTGAGTATACCAGACTATTCATATATTCATATTTTTTATTGCACTCCATGAGTAAAGTAGGTATTACAAATCGCACACGTAGAGATAAGCTAAACTAAAAAATTGCTGTTTTTGAGTTATGCACACTATCGAATTTCTAAAATCAGTAGCTATCGACCAGAAAATTAACATTTCTCTTTTAGCTTCATTAGTACACCATAAAACTATTTCGGAAATTCCTACGGTACTCTGGGACACGGCAATTCGTTTTTCGCCTCTCTTGGAAAGAGTACTTTTTTGAGTTTGCTCTGATTAGATCTAGAGATGCGAAATTATATTTGCTTAGAACTAAAAGTACAATTTATGAATTTATTTATGTAACTAGCGGCCTCCCGTGACTTTGTACGCGTGGTATTAGTATTTTCTAGCAAATAATATAGTCTATGTTATTCAAGGCGAATGTAGCTTTCGAATGGTGAGAGAATTTTTTGAAATCGGCGCGGTAGGTTTTGATTTTATTAATTCGCCGTTTAGATCCGCTGCTGGGACCGGAGACGCCAGGCGTGGGGTAAGCCTGGCGTCCATTACCTCGGTCCCGAGGAGGTGGGGCGGGTCAGGTGGCCTGGCACGCTCCAGACACGCGCGTTTGGCGAGGCAAGGGGTTGAGTTTAGTGGTAGGCGCGGTAGGAGGCTTTTTTTTTTGTTTTGAGCGGGGGAAATGCATTGACGCACCGTACTGTCACCCGAGGGAGGTGACGGCGTGTGTGGGACTTCCTGCCCCTATACGGGCAAGAATACCCACTAAAACCCCCCGGTGGACCTCATCGCCTTGATGCTGATGCCATGGGAACAGAAGACCTACCACAGCATCACCGGCGGAATGGCTGCTAATTAAGCATCCCCCTCATCTCCCCCTGGAATGTTTTGGGGAAGGAGCGAGGATGGTCGATCCACTAACCATCCACGCCTCGCAGTGAAGACCGTGAGTCCAATGCCAGCTGAGGTGCCCTCACATCATCAGCTGGCCGGTCTCCAGGCTGTGATTGAGCGCGGTGGTACTGCAGTCGGACTCTGAGCCGCTGTCGTCTGCGGCATGCGGGGGGACTGTCCTCCCGCTCCCTTTCGGCTGCCGTTTTCTGCGACATAACATCCTCGCAGAAAGAGGCATCTGATCTCCAGGCCGTTTCACTTTCAAGCATGGCTTTTACCATACTTGGGAGCGAAAGGCGGTCGGGCCCATCTCCTCCCCAACTGGGCAGCGTTGGCCACCGAGGTTGTTTTAGTCGGTGCGAGCCCGACACACCTCTTCCTTGCAGGACGGGAAGGTGCGGTAGGCATTTCGCCCTCGAGTCATAGATTTATCGGGCAAACAATCACTTCGGTGTTGTTATTGAGTAAGGTTGCGAGAGCTCCTGGGGGGTGCTGTACTACATTAGTAGCAGGGGTCAAGCCTTCAAGGTAAGGGCGACAAATCCAGTAACAGATTTATTGTGCTGTACTTGTCACCCTTAAGCTAGGACCTCATTACCACTTAACATCAGGGGGATAAGGTCTATCATGAAGTGCAATATAAAAAAAAAGAACGTATCACCCTTAAGCTAGGATCTATTACCACTTATCAGGTTAGAGGTCAATCTTAAAGTGCAATTAAAAAAAGAATAAAAAATGTAGAAACATATTTTCTGGTTGGTAGGATTTTTTATTTACTGAAGATTGGCAACACTATGGCTTGTTTTTTTTCAGCATGCCAGGCAAGGCAGATAAGTATATTTGCAACCGCATAGCAGCTAGCGCCTTTATGCTATTCACCCTGAGCTCCCAAATGATCGCCTGTTCAGCAAGGATGAAGGCCGCTGTGGTATACCACAAGGAGTTGGAGCCATACCAAAAGCTCACCTTGAGATATTTCACTAACTGGAACGTGGTAAGAATCTTCTTTAAATAGAACATTTAAAAACTCCCGTCACAATATTGTGGAAATAACCAATACTGGCGGCCATCACATTTGAAATTTGTCGCAGTGTGCAGCATTCTGCTATTAAAGCCCTTTTATTTGATACCAATATTGAGGGAGTTATGGCAAAAAAATTTAGGAAATCCGCCATCTTGGATTTGAAATTTGTCATTATGAATATATTCTGCTAGTCAAGCCCTGTTATAAAATATGATGCCCATATTGTGGGAGTTGTGTTAAAACATGCAATCCATAATTTTGTGACGGCGGTCATCTTGCATCAATTTTTATAAAACACAGCTAAGAACACTCCCGACTTATTCATCTTTCAAACAAAAAAATCAATATTAAATAATACTATCGTTACTATCGGCACTATCGTTACTATCGTTACTATCGGCACTATCGTTACTATCGGTGCTATCGTTACTATCGTTGCTATCGGTACTATCGTTACTATAGGCACTATCGTTACTATCGGCACTATCGTTACTATCGGTACTATCGGTACTATCGGTACTATCGTTGCTATCGGTACTATCGTTACTATAGGCACTATCGTTACTATCGGCACTATCGTTACTATCGTTACTATCGATACTATCGGCACTATCGTTACTATCGGTACTATTGGTACTATCGTTACTATCGTTACTATCGGTACTATCGCTACTATCGGCACTATCGTTACTATAGATACAATCCTTGCTATCGATAGACAATTCAATTTAAACTATTGAAATGACGTCACCTATCTATAGATACAAAGGGCAATCACATTCAGTATACGATTAGGAAGATCTGAACTTATATTTAATTTCATATTACAGCTATTACAAATATTCTACGCTGTTGTATCTCTTGTTTGCGACCTGACTACTTTCTTCGAACAGCACTCTCTGATACCAGAAAAGTTCAGGAAGTTAAGATGTACAATATTCTGTAGCCTCGTTTTTCCACTTAGTTCGGTAAGATGTTTTTTCATTTATTTGTTGATTTAATTAATTTGACTGATTTGACCTATTTCACAGATTTGATCAATTGACTAATTGGACAGATTTTATCAATTCGACCAAAATCACCGATATGATCAATTTGACCAATTTGACCGATTTGATCTTTGACCAAAGATTTTTTAGATTCGCAGTTCCATGTAAAATAAAAACAAATGATCGTTTCATGCTTTTTGACGTAGTTACAGTCAACAGCACGTCAGTTCGATATTAGATCTTATGGGTACGACATAAGAGCGGTGTAAAGTCAAAAGTGACGTACTTTTGACGGGACATAGGTGTCTGTTTTTTGTATATCAACTCAGGCATTTCAAAAAATGCATAAAATTAAATTTATTTCAATCTTTTTTGACCGAAATCATTTTTGACGTAATTTCAAGCATGCGGCCACAAAGTGAAATAAGGCTTGAATCCTTGTTTAACGGTGCCATTTTCAGGCCCCAACTGTGCATCTTAAAAATCTTTCATAAATTTGATAAATTTGATCTATTTGACAAATTTGATCAATTTGACCTGTTTGACTAATTTGACCAATTTTTTTTTCAGGCGGTGCTCTCTTTCTGGCTATACTACTTCTACGATCGCGACCTCCTCTTCCCTGAGGTGTTGGATCTTGTGGTCACATTTAGCCAGAATGTGACGATACATTTTGGGGTCTTCCTCTATGCTCTATGGGAGCTTGCATACTTACCCAAGGAAAGCATTACGAGGGAAGCTAGATCAAAATGGCTGATGTTTGGCGTTGGCGCCGCGTATATTTGTGCGTAAGTACAAAATTAAATAACAATATTGGACAACATCACATACATTGTTCTGATTCTGTGGTAAGTAGCTTAAGCACACGGTACCACAACACCCAGACCCGAGATAATATAGACAATATAGATTTTTTCGGAAGACCGCAGCCAAATAACAATCACTTCTGTGTTGTTGTGTTCCTGCACGTGAGTAAGGTTTCCAGAGCTCCTGGGGGGTGCTAGAGTAGTAGCAGGGGTCAAGCCTTCAAGGTAAGGGCGACAAGTCCAGTAACAGATTTATGATGCTGTACTTTGCACCTTTAAGCTAGGACCTCATTACCACTTAACATCAGGTGGGATGACGTCAATCGCAAATGATAAATCGAAGTGCAATATAAAAAAGCAGTGCTGCACGCAGCGACAGTGACAAAAATATAATGATTTATAAATACAAATAAATGTTGATGGAAGAATTTGAGGAGTTCATTGTATTACTTATGATCCTTCATTAACCTGCGTGAACAAAGCAACATCGAAGTAATTGTTATTTGGCTGCGGTCTTCTGTAAGGTGGAGGCATTTCACCAGTCAGGCTGCTCCAGTTCGAGCGATAAATCGCTCTACCCGTCTTGAATTTAAAGATTCTGGAGATGGAAGAAGAAGTCTGGATGTAGTGGTACCGTCGTTGTTTCTGATTTCTGTAACACAAGTGGTTTAGCTACTTATCACAAAATTAGAGCAATGTGGGTGATGTTGTCCAATACTTATAAAAATAACTTATTATTCTTATCCTAATTAACAACGATTTTTTTCAGATTATACTACACTAAATACGTGGATCTTGGAATATGGTGTTACAACGTCATGACGGTATACGAAGACTCCGTGTTGTTCTATTTTCCAATAGTTTTCCCATTAACTCTTGCTGTCATAGCATACAATATTCAGTGGTGTATTAAAGATTATATTTGGAGGCACAGGGACTTAAGTTTGAAGGCTTAAAATGTATATGCGTGTTTGTGTGAGAGTGTATGAGTGTGTGTGTGTGCATAGTGGAAGACAAATCATGGTTGGTCCGATTTATTGGTGTGTACCGCACGCGCACATAATTATAATTGGCTACTGGCCAGTTTTTGAAAAGGTATCATAAAATGTGCGTGTGATCATTTATATCCCAAATAATTCTGTTTATTTGGAAAAAAATGTAAATTACTAAAAAATGTAATTTACTAAAAACATTATTAAAAATAATGATAAGTATTTTTGACTTTAATTTACACCATAATGGAGGGTTCCACCTGCTGACGTCACGGTTGGAGTAAATCAGCCGATCTGATAAGCTTGGTTTACTCTTGAGTTTTCAAAAAGGTGGTGTACCTAGTGATGCTTAGTCCCTCAAACTAGTGTTGCCGTCGATTCGATTGTATATTGATTATAATCGATTATTGCAAAAGAGGCCTAAATAATATAATAATCGATATGACAATTGATAGTATCGATAATATCGATATAATCGGTTATATAGATACCTATTTTTATTAGATATAATCGATTAATCAATTATAATCGTAGTCAAATCCATACTAATATTAAAAATGCGAAAGTAACTCTGTCTGTCTGTCCGTCTGTTACTCTTTCACGCCTAAACGGCTGAACGGATTTCGATGAAATTTGGTATAGGTATACGATGAATCTCAAGAACGGACATAGGCTACTTATTATTAGAAAATAAGGGGGATGGGGGTAATACCACCTTTGAAAGTGTATATGGAAAAATGTTTATTTTTGAAGTTAGAGATATGAAATTTGGCACAAATATAGCTCGAAACTTGGATTAAAGTATAGACTACTTTTTGTTTCGAATATTAGGGGAGAAAGGGGTAAAACCGACCATGACAGGATGTAGTCCACGCGAACGAAGTCGCAGGCACAGCTAGTACAATATACATTACATTTTCCTAACCCGTTAATCATTTAATCGTAAACCTTATATTTCCCAAAAAAGCGCACTATTCCTGGGGCTATAGATATTAATAAAATATTAAACTATCAACCGCCAAAGATTGCACTCAAACGTTTTTCTTACCTACTTGAAAAAAGGAGGGACCATTCTCCCGAGTATCACATCTCTGATGATGATGAGAAGGACATCAGTGAATTATTCTGTTTCTTATTTGAAAACGTGTACCCCTCATGTTGTCTTATGGTTATCATCCAACTTAGACATGACTCTGAGACCTTAAAAATTACGAAGGCACTTCCAAATATTAAATAACTAAATGGTTTGATTGAACATATTTTTTCAGATTCAAACTATTGATTGCTTCGTATATCCAAACCACCTGTGTTCTAACCCTAAACATATAAAGCATAAAAAAAAACAAACTGTGTTAACGGATTAACTAACGTTAACGTGTTAAAGGCAACATTTAGGCAAATTAGAAAATGTATTAAATTTATTTATTTATTTAAAATATGTATGCAGACAGATTACAGTCAGTGAGAAAAACAATAAGACACAAAAAAATAACTTAACTAGGCGGCAATCTAATAAAGCATACACAACATGTTTAAACATTTTTTTTTATGTTTGAACTGTAACACTTTAACGTTTTTTAATGAAGTTAATTGTTTGATTAACGGTGCCCAGCTATTAGTGATGGCCATGAAACCCTACATTGCGCGTACGCATTTAATTAGCTTTATTTTCTTAGTCCTGTTTCAGCCTTCGCCTCCATACGTTGTCCTTGATGTACCATTGGATAAAATATCCAATCAAAGTAGTTGCTACAGGCCCTAATATAGCCAAATAAAATAAAGGTGTTCCTTCCGTGAACGTAAGCAGATCGTAGCACCACACCCCTTTATCGACGTACTTTGTGTAGAAAATTCTGGAAATAAACAATAATATAATGTAATAAACAATAAAATAATAAATGATTCGTACGTTTTTGAAAACATCACATTATTTTTTTATATTGCACTTCAAGATTGACCTCAACCCACCTGATGTAAATTGGTAATGAGGTCCTTCTTTTTTTTTTTTGAGGGAGGTAAAATGCCTTTGCGCACCATATCGCTGCCGTGGGGACGACAGCGACGTGTGTGGGACTCCCCCACCCAGAGGGGGCGGGGCCTACCCGAACTAAAAAACCTTCTCATCGCCTATTGACGGCGCCATGGGATATCGGTCGACCCATGACTGCCACAGCACCGTCGGCGGAATTGCTGCCCCTACGGGGCGGCGTCACCAAGTCTCCCCTGGATGGTCGGGGTCCTAGCTTAAGGGTGATAAGTACATAAATGATTTATGATTCGACAACATTTTTGTTAATGCCTAGGTCAATGAACTTACGTGCTCAAATACGTGACGTCAAACAAGATGACGTATTTAAATGTCTTTATTCCATATTTAATGCTATCTTTTGGTAGTAAGGACAGCTCATATAATGCGTATAGAAGAACCCCTCCGTGGGCCATGGCGTTTTGTGTGTGAGTGATAGTGAGGTCCGCTGAGGGAGGGAAGATCAACCGCCTGTCGTAGAGGTAGACGGGCCAGAAGGTCAGAGGTATTCCCTGGAAGAAATAACATTATTTTTACTATCAAAGGTATCATTGATACAAATATTTTTGTTTTATTTTTATTTTTTTCAATAATTGTTTTCAATAATTGTAAAATAAAATCATCATCTGGATATTATGCATAATGGCTAGCTATTATAGATAATATCCAGATTTATTACTTTGGCTGTAACATATACAATATGATAAAAGGTTTAAACAAAAATCTAAATATTAAAGAAAATTTCATAAACAAATAATGAACAGAGTCTGTGTGCTTGTTTTTGTAGGAGTATCACACAAAGAGAGACTTGTGTGTTGATGAGTGTTAGTTCATGTGTTTGTGGGCGTGCTGCGTGGTGTGTGTTTTCAGGTATCTCTCGGTCTATGTATGCGTGTGTGTGTGTGTGTGCGCAATAATATGTGTTATAGCCATGGTGAATATGTATACGTTACTATTTCAAGTATTCTATCAACACTTCCGCCTGAGGACACATTTTAATGTCGTAATTGTTGTAAATTGTAAAATTTCATTTCTTAATAACCAAGGTGGTATTAAAAACACCATCAATAGAACTTACCAATCCAATTGGAAACAACAGCCCAGCAAACATGTTATATCTAAATCTCCTTACTGCCTCGGGGACCAGGGAAGGTATGCAGAGCAGAGAGGTTACATCGCATAAAATGGCGAGTGCTGTGTATCCTATTTGGATTAACTGTAATAATGAGAAAGATAATATATTGATTAGATCAGTAAAATGTATGAGACTTATATATAAACAAATTAGCGGCCCGCCGCGGCTAGAGTCTTCCTCCTGTTGGTCGCAGTGTGATGTTATAATAGCCTAAGTATATATAAACCCTTCTTCAATATAAAGCCTTCCTCGATAAATGAACTATCCAAATCAAAAATATTTTTTTAATTCGAACCAGTAGTTCTTGAGAAAAGCGCATTCAAATGAACAAACAAACAAATCATTTTTACAATTGAGTAAAGATTTTATTGCAACAGTCTCTACCCTGGCTAGTGTATGCACCCTGGCCTTCCAATGTGTGGATGTATGAAATGAAATCCGGAATACTTTAATGCAGAAACTATTGAACCGATTTCAATGAAATTTGGTAGCTTGACAGATAACATACCTAATAGTATAGGTTAAATACACAGACAGATTACACAGATACAGACAGATACATATCACCATACTCTTGAAATTTGTACACTTTAATTGATAATTTAAAACAAAATAGTGCCATACTATGTATCGTCAAACAATTAACTAAATAGCTAATCATCATATTCAACGTCGTAAAATACATCAATGTATAATTGTTTAAAGTTGTATAAAACCTGTGGATAAACCCACTAGCGGCCCGCTGCGACGTGATTCTTCCCTCCTATTAGTCGCAGTGTGATGTTATATAGCCAAAAGTCTTCCTCGATAAATGGACTATCAAACTAAAAATATTCATTCAATCAGATCTAGTAGCTCGTGAGATAAGCACGTTCAAACAAACAAACAAACACATCATCTTTACAATTTATTACAGATTTTATTGCAACAGTCTCTACCCTGGCTAGTGTATGCACCCTGGCCTTCCAATGTGTTGATGTATGAAATGAAATCCGAAATACTTTAACGCAGAAACTACTGAATAGATTTGAATAAAATTTGGTAACTTGACGAATCTTGAAATTTGTACATGTTAATTGATAATTTAGAACAAAATAGATAGTGCTTTACTATTATCGTTAAACAATTAACTAAATAGCTAATTATCATATTCAACTTAGTAAAATATATCAATCTATGATCATCAACCCCAGTTGCCAAGAGTGGGATTACCTAGTTTGGGAACTAATAATAGTCATGAATTGTTGTAAGCTTGATTATAATGATTTTATATTTACACTAGCATTTGCCTGCGACTTCGTCCGCGTGGCGTGTTATAAAAGAAAGATCTTTGTGTGTGTGGGAGAAAGGTTAAAAAATGCTAAAAAAATGGCAGTCCTAGAGCCTCTGGGTATCTGTCGGAATGATGGAAAATCGATTAAGATGCCAGGTGTCTTCGATTCCGTGGTTTTCAAACATTTCTGCAACGAATGTACCATGGGCCGATAAGTATGTAGTTCTAAACATATTCGGCAGAGGGCACTCACCGGAAGGCTAACGGTTGATACAGCAGAAAAATTTCATCGCCTACGATAACTTGCGGTTAGCTCAGTTGGTAAGAGCAGCACGCGCGATACGTGAAGGTCGTGGGTTCAATTCCCGCACCGCAAGGGGAGATAAAATTTTTCTGTTTCTAATAGTACTTAATTATGTCTGTAAAACCAATTTCTGTAAATTTTTCTGTGCAATAAAGTGTAACTTCATATTAAAAAATGCTTAATTTTATCTACAGCAGGAAACTACCTCTAACGCTAACTCTCGTTCCCGTGGGAATTCAAAATACAGCCATATCTCAACTTTATATTTACTAAGGTATGCATGCATGCAAGATTGAAAATATCTATCTTACGCGGTTTAGATTTTTTCATGCAAAAGGAATTCTGGTAATTCCTTTTATAAGGGAACTAGCTGTGCCCGCGACTTCGTTCGCGTGGACTACATCCTTTCATGGTGGGTTTTACCCCATTATCCCTTAATATTCGAAACAAAAAGTATAGTAAGTCTATATTTTAATCCAAGTTTCGAGCTATATTTGTGCCAAATTTCATATCTCCTACTTCAAAAATAAACATTTTTCCATATAAACTTCCAAAGGTGGTATTACCCCCCCCCCCCCCCCCTTATTTTCTAATAAAAAGTAACCTATGTCCGTTCTTGAGATTCAACGTATACCTATACCAAATTTCATCAAAATCGGTTGAGAGGATTAAGCAGGAAAGCGTAACAGACAGACAGACAGAGTTACTTTCGCATTTATAATATTAGTAGGGATTTTGCAATATCCTGTTGCAACTAAGCTTTAAATTTACTAAGGTACCTGCATGCCAAGTTTAAAGCGTCTAACTTAACCGGTTTAAATTTTTCATACAAAAGGAATTCCGGTAATTCCTTTCTTACTGCACCTTTACAGTACCTCTAAGCTACGTTCCTTCCAAATTTCAAGTGCCTACGTTCAGCCGTTTAGGATGTGCGTTGATATGTCAGTCAGACAGTCAGTCCGTTTCTCCTTTTTTTTTTTTATAATTCACTCCAAGATTGACCTCATCCCAACTGATGTTAAGTGGTTCCTAGCTTAAGGGCGAAAAGTATAGCATAGTAAAACTGTTACTAGACTTGTCGCCCGTACCTTGACGGCTTGACCCCTGCTACTAATGTAGCACACCCCAAGAGCTCTGGAAACCTTACTCACACGCAGGAACACAACACCGGAGTGATTGTTATTTGGCTGCGTTCTTCTGTAAGGTGGAGGTATTTCACCAGTCGGGCTGCTCCAGTTCGAGCGATAAATCGCTTTGCCCTGCCTCTCTTAAAATATTTCCTTTTATATATTTAGAGAAGATAGTAATATAGCATACTTTTTCTACAAAAAAAAAGCGGAAAAGCCGCCGAAAAGAGCTAGTACTTACTATATTCCACACAGTTGCATATCTTGGTCCTAGTTCTATAATAGTCTTCAGTTCTGGGTGTTCTGGTAACACTCTTTCTGTCGCTTGTCCAATCGCATTTAGCATATAAACATGAGTGAAGAGCGTTACTGCACTGCCTGCTATTCTGTTAATTATATACTGGTCTTTACACATCCTGAAAGAAGATATATAGAAATGAGTGTTGCCGTCGATTCGATTGTATATCGATTATTAATCGATTATGAAAAAGGGTATCGATAAAATTGATTATATCGATACCTATCTTTATTAGAATCTTTACACTTATCTTTACAGCTTACTAGCTGTGCCCGCGACTTTGTTCGCGTGGACTACATCCTTACATGGTCGGTTTTACCCCTATCTCCCCTAATATGTGTACTGGGATGACGCCCCCAGTTAGTATCCGTCGTCTGGTACTCATAGTACAAGGGAAAACCTTAGTTTGAGACCAGGTGATTGGTGTGATTGTCTGGCGCATTTATTTATTTATTTATTATTTATTTAATATTCCAAACAAAAAGTAGTCTATATTTTAATAGAGCTATATTTGTGCCAACTTTCATATCTCTAACTTAAAAAAATAAACATTTTCCCATATAAACTTTCAAAGGTGGCATTACCCCCCCTCCCCTTATTTTGTAACAAAAAGTAGCCTATGTCCGTTCTTGAGATTCAACGTATACCTATGCCTCATCAAAATCGGTTGAGAGGTTTAAGCGGGAAAGCGTAACAGACAGACAGACAGAGTTACTTTAGCATTTATAATATTAGTAGTGATAATCGATTAATTGTAATTGACTACGCATTATAATCGATTTTTAGTCAAATACAATATAATCAATTATATCGATATCAAGTTTTCAAGCGATACTATTGATGTAATCGATTATATCGACCTAAAATTAATATCGATATAATCCATCTTAATCGACCTTCTTTGTTTATTAAAAATATTTATTTTTTTATTAATTTTAGTTTGAATTTTTTGTAAGCTAGTGTTATCTTAAGTTTATTTGTTTTCTTTATGTGATATAGTGACTTAGTTTCATATCGATCTATTATAATTATTAGATTATAATTGTTTATATTAGACAATACTATCGATCATATCGATGATATCGATACTATCGATTGTTAGATTATTGGGGGGGGGGGGGGGGTAATAGATTAATCGATAATCGATTATCCGGCAACACTAATAGAAATGTTATTTTAGTTTATAATCGTTATTAGCGACCGGCCAAGTGCGAGTCAGACTCGTCAGACCATCAGGCCTAGCATGCCCAATATGTCGATGTTGTATGATTGGCTAATCTAAGACTTCATAAAATTAGTAATTCTTTTGTGGGGTTAAGTCTAAAGCTTTTCAATAAGCGGCCAGAAAATATCACTACATTACCTATGCATAGATTTAAGTCTCTGATAAAAAAAGGCTAATATAAAATAGAGGACTGTATTAACCTACCTTAAATACACTAATAATTATATTATATATATATATATATATTTATATATTTTTTATATATTATTTATATAATTATATATTAATACCTACCTTAATTAAATTACCTTAAGGTTGTCTGGAAGAGATCGCTTTCTAGCGATAAGACCGCCTAAATTGTACTATAATCAATCTGTAAAACCTATTTCTGTAAAGTTTTGTGCAATAAAGTATATCTATCTATCTATCTATCTATTAACGACAAAGATGTTAGGACTTGATAGCATTAAATATGTACATTAGACATAAGCTATATTGTTAATACATTTTTTTTGCATGATTTATACCTACCATATGTGTCAGTTTTTGAAAAGAGTAACTATCGAGTTTCTTGCCGGTTCTTCTCGATAGAATCAACATTCCGAACACGGCGGTAGTTTACTTGACTTGACGATTCATAAATGCTTTTGTAAAAGTTTACATGAATAAAGACATTTTCTATTATATTCTATTCTAATAGGAAACCGCACTTGTATCTTCAGCCAATCAGCAGCTGACGCATTGACTGCAATCGATTTTGACGTTTGATAAGAGCGCGATAAAATTTAGTCGCGTTGCGTATGCTAGGCCAGCAGACGGGTTTCGTACCATCCCTACTAATATTATAAATGCTAAAGTAACTCTGTCTGTCTGTCTGTCTGTCTGTCTGTTACGCTTTCCTGCTTAAACCTCTCAACCGATTTTGATGAAATTTGGTATAGGTATACGTTGAATCTCAAGAACGGACATAGGCTACTTTTATTAGAAAACAAGGGGGGGAGGGGGGTAACACCACCTTTGGAAGTTTATATGGAAAAATGTTTATTTTTGAAGTTAGAGATATGAAATTTGGCACAAATATAGCACGAAACTTGGATTAAAATATAGACTACTTTTTGTTTCGAATATTAGGGGAGAAAGGGTTAAAACCGACCATGAAAGGATGTAGTCCACGCGGACGAAGTCGCGGGCACAGCTAGTCAATATATAAACTTTAATATTATTCTAATATAATAAAAGTTTATACTTGAGTTGATTGAATTACAGGTAAGTTTGGTTAACGATTAATGACGTATTAAAATTCAATTAATTCAGTAATTCTCTTATTTTAAAAGTTACATGGGGGGGGGGGGGGGTGGCACACATTTTACCACTTTGGAAGTGTTTCTCACACAAACTATTCAATTTAGAAAAAAAATTGTATTAGAAACCTCAATATCATTTTTGAAGACCTCTCCATTGATACCTCACACGTTTAGATTAGAAGAAAAAAACATGTTTTGAGTTTCTGTTTTAAGTATATGGCGCCCCAAATGTATTGTTATTTTATATTGACGACCTCCGTAGCCGAGAGGCGAGCGGGCCTGACTGTGGCGAGCGCCATCTCTGAGGTTCCGGGTTCGATCCCCGGTCGGGTCAATATGGGAAACGAACTTTTCCATATTGTCTCGGGTCTGGGTGTTGTGGTACCGTCGTTGTTTCTGATTTCTGTAACACAAGTGCTCAAGCTACTTACCACAGAATCAAGGCAATGTATGTGATGTTGTCCAATATTTATATTTATTTATATATATTTTTGTAGAAAATCTTAATTCGGTTCACAGAATACATCTACAACAGTATAGCTCTTATCTTAGGATTTCGTTTTTAACAATTTGGCTACGGAACTCTAAAAGGGCTACTTCCACTGCATGCATGCATGTGGTGCCATGCAGTGGTATCACGGCATAATGCTGAGATGGTTGCCTTTTTAGCACACTATTAGGGTAAGCAGAATTAGATGTAAGCTGTTACCTGTTTAGTTTAATTTGTAGCTCTAAAATAATTCCTTGTTGCATTGTTTTTTTTTTATATCGTTTTTTGTGTGCTAAATAAATACTTTCACTTTCACTTTCACTGAAATTGTTTGGGATACCGTCATCGAATCCCAGTTTCGTATTATGGTACAATGAAACGCACATTAGACTACACATTTTGGACTTTGTACCGACCTTACCCGCGCGCATAAGAACTAATATTGAATGGAAAGTGGTTATCTCGACGTGATGTTGACTGTACCAAAATCGAGATATCTCCTTTAAAAACATCGGTTTATATTTAAACTAGCTGTGCCCGCGAGTTCTTTCGCGTGGACTACAGGGTTTTTCCAGTGTTTTCCCGCTAACTCCCGTTCCCGTAAGAATTTTGCAATATCCTGTTGCAACTAAGCTTTAAGTTAACTAAGGTACCTGCGTACCAAATTTCAAGCGTCTAACTTAAGCGGTTTAGATTTTTCATAGAAAAGGTTTTTCCCGCTAATTCTCTTTCCCGGGGGAATTCCGGGAATTCCTTTCTTAGTACACCTCTACGGTACCTAAGCTACGTACCTTCCAAATTTCAAGTGCCTACGTTTAGCCGTTTAGGCTGTGCGTTGATATGTCAGTCAGTAAGTCAGTTTCTCCCTTTATCCTTTTTTTCATGGTTTATCCTTTTATAAAAATAAATATTAATAATTTCGTCAAGGGTAACGGTAGACTCGATCGAAACCTGAGATGAATAAAAAGCATAAAAAAATATTGATTTTGAGTCGACAACATAATAGGTATATCTGTTAAATTCGGATTATGGAGTATTTCGTTAAATTCTAATAGCACTGACAAACCGTAGTCGCCATCTTAGGTACGCCTTGCCGAAATTGACGTTCCTCGAAAATATTTTTTTTTACACTTTTTTAAGATAAACTCTTTGATTAGTGTCTTTTTTTGTTTTAAGCCTGAGATTGGCCGATTGCGATAACAACCATAGAAAAAAAAAGCCATAAAAGTAGAAGTTTTAGTTCAAATGTCATAATATGTAGTATTGCAAAATTGCTTTACTTTATTTGAACCGCAGAATGTTTTCAGGGTACCGTATCCAAAGGGTCAAAATGGGACCCCATTATTAAGACTTCATAGAATTTCTAGTTATATTTTTACTTCAATAATAAATAATTGTGTCTAATGTTGAATAGATAATGGTACGGAACTCTTTGCGCGCGAATCCTTACTCGCATTATGCCGGTTTTTAACCGGATTTCACCCGAGCGAAGCCAGGTTTTCATCTAGTGATTACATATTTGATGTCAAAAATCACAACCCAGTTGCTCCACAGTAATAACTAGACTTGCCTAGGCGAGGTACTAGGTTTGCATAACGAGTTAGGAGGTTTCACTTCTGCAGTTTATTAACGAACACCTTCCCTATAAAGCTGTGCAACCACATTGTATTAGAATGTCTGATGGAAGCTGTTCCTAGTACTAACCAGACTTGCTCGCCTAAACAAGATACTAGGATCACATAACACTTTAGGAAGTCTCACCTTAGCAAAAACCTATAAAACCGCTTTCCTATGAAAAAACCTGTGTTGTGTTACGAAGGTCAGACGGCAATAACTCCATAGAAAACCACACTTGCCGCGACGAGGTACTAGGCTCGCATAACGCACCAGGAGATCTCATTTTAGCAGTTACTCAAATTCCTTCCCTAGTGGCTATAATAAGTTTGGTTTGGTAAATATATAAAATTGTCATACTTACTTTTCTCCTTAACCTAACGCGATATCTTAACAAAAACTACAACTTGACTGTGAGTATTATTTAAGAAAACTATAACCATCGCTAGAATACAAAATATCATTAATTTTTCCAAGGTCAGCACAAACAATGTAGTATTTTGGGGTTCACTTTGAAAGCAAGAAAAACTTAATTTGAGTTAGACTCGTAATACTTCGATTCGTGGATCAATAGCGACTGCTATTCAAAAACGAAACCGATAGTCAGGCTATGCATGTCACTGTCCAGTATTGGATGGGCGACCGTTGTGTTTTTTATCTTCTCCGCTTTTTTTTATTATTTCGTTTGTACTACTAATACATATGTAATATCTACAGTTTTTCTTTCAGTTCCCACTGAATGTAGATGCGCTGTAAAACCCTCAATTTTTATTTACTTACTTACTTGCCAAAGCAATAGACACGTTTTCATTTTATTTAAGAAAAACAATGATTCTTTTTTAAGCCAGATAGATTTAAAAAATAGAAAAAAAATATTTTTGCTTTAACAAATAAATAAAAATGTATGATGAAAGTTTCTTGCCGGTTCTTCTCCACATCATCAACATTTTGAACACAGCGGTAGAATACTTGGTTTGTACTGACGATTCATAAGTGCTTTTGTAAAGCTTACATGAATAAAGATGTTTTCTATTCTATTATATCTATTGATGATACAGCTCATCAAAGTATAGTGGGTGAGTGTGTTTACGTCACAAATTCGTAAAAACTAAACAAATATTATGACGTACCAATACAAATTTTAAAGAAAGAAATAGATCTGACCTTAACAAAAAGTATTTAAAAACGAGATAACATATATTTAAGAGAGGTAGGGCATAGCGATCTATCTCTTCAACTGGAGTAGTCCGACTGGTGAAATACCTCCACCTTACAGAAGACCGCAGCCAAATAACAATCACTTCTGTGTTGTTGTGTGCCTGCGTTGCCTTCAAGGTAAGGGCGACAAGTCCAGTAAAAGCTTTATTGTGCTGTACTTGTCGCCCTTAAGCTCGAACCTCATTACCACTTAACATCAGGTGGGAGGAGGTTAATCTTGAATTGTAATATAAAAAATATATAGGTACAGAATATTTTATACGGACAGGCATAATTTCTAACACCATTACAGCGCTGGTATTCTGGTGGTGGTGGTACACCTGCTTGAAAATAAAGCCCCGGCTCTTGTTACTATCCTACGTAAACGCAGATTAATATTAATCCGATTGCCTCATTAATATTATAATATGATATACATACATAATATGCTATATATTAATACACATACAACATACCTACCTATGCTATATATTTATATCATTATGATTCTCGAATTATCTTATAAATTTGGAATTATATTCCACTAATATATGCCTATACCTACTTTCAAAAAACTACCTTTATACAATCCATCTTATCTCATGGCAGGTGACAAATACTGTACATAATTTCTTAACTTATTTCTTTTTGGTTTGAGTTCAAGACTGAATGCTGCCTGCGTGCAGTAGAGCTCACTCACTAGGCACATACGGAAGACCAGCGTCGGGGAGTCCTCGGCCCTCCGACACATGCTGAGTATGTTCTTTTTCAGTGTTTTGTACCTATTGTTCTTTTTTTTTGTTTTCTCATGTAACTAATTTTATACTTACACTAAATAAATATTTTTCTTTCTTTCTTTCTCTACGAAAGCTAGTGGCGACAGAAATTCGAAGATGAAATCTAAGGAGAAAAACAAAATATTGCAATGTATCGTAGTAAATTATAACTCACATTAATAAAAAACACGTGTAATCGTATTTTTTGATAATCTAACGAAGGAACTTATTCCGGTAACAATAATTTACGATTCGTTAGTGTCAAAACTTGCAAACCGTTTCTCTCCAACTTTAAGAGAGGCAGGGCAAAGCGATTTATCGTCCGAACTGGAGCAGGCCGACTGGTGAAATACCTCCACCTTACAGAAGACCGCAGCCAAATAACAATCACTTCTGTGTTGTTGTGTTCCTGCGTGTGAGTAAGGTTTCCAGAGCTCCTGGGGGGTGCTACATTAGTAGCAGGGGTCAAAATTTTTGCAAAATTGCTATGCAAATTGTCACTATCTCTTTTTTTTATAGTTAGTGTACAGAGTCACCCATCTCCACATTGGCTTTTACGACACAAATGTAAATGATTTTAAAAATAAGCATTGAATGTATTATAATGTATTTTTTATTAAAACTGGTAAACACAAAGATAATATTTAAAAAAACTGCAAATGAACGATTATCATTGTTAAATTAGGTATGTGCATTTTTCTCGTAAAGAAGCTATGGACAAAATGGTTGCCCACAGTATCCTTATTTTCTTATTTCAGTAGCATTGTGTGTACCGGCATCTTTTACCCAACAAACAAAATGTATTGAATATTGGTAGATTAGTCTTGGTGCTCGGTAGATTAGATTAAAAGATTTAGAGCTTGTTATCCCTTGCCCTTAATTATGCCTAAAATATGAGGTAAGTACACAGTCTTCTGTTTTTTTCCAAGTTACATAAGTTAGTTATGATAAACGGAGCGACTTTGAAAAAACAACGGGAATAAACGACAGCCGGGTATTTGACATTTCGAAGTTCGCAGTATTTGGGGTCACGCCGTATTTCCTTCATGGGGATAAGTATCAAAATATTTACCGCGCAGTTTCCTTTTGTGACGTGTCTCTCTAAACACTTGACATTGGCGGAATCACTGCGTTGTTTTTGAACGCGGGATAGAGACCATAATTTAAAAAAAAAATCAAAATATTTAATAAGTTACCGCAAAGCATTATTGACTTGCCCATGCATAGATTTAAGACTCAAATCAAAACATGGCTTATGAAAAAGGCTTATTACTCTGTACAAGTCTTTTTTAATGAAAAAAATATTTGGAATAGTTAAAATGTCCATCTGCACCTAGATAATCTATACATATATCTCTGAATCCAAATATTTTAATGCCATATTGTGATGTTTGTAATTTATTTTAAAAGAGGATATCTGTTGAGTTTGTTGCGGCGCTTCTTTTCAACAGAACCAACGTCGTAGGAAAAAATAATTGACGTGCAAAATAATTATTGTAAATCCACTTGCAGAAATAAATCATTTTAAATAATTTCATTTCATTTGTAACCGCTGGTTGGCGCTGTCATCGAAGAGCAGCGAACATTCTTTTTTTTTAACATTATTCGATAAATGGGCTATTTATCACAAAATTGACTGATTGAACTAATAGTTCTTGAGATTAACATTCAATTAAACAAACAACGCTTCAGCTTAAAAATAAACTTTTATATTATATCCGTTTTTTCCATTTCATTCTTTCATTCTTACATGTAATTAAATATTACAACTCAGTCGGAAAATGACAAATCGCACACTTGGTGCAATAACGTCAGAAATGCAAAAAATGATAAATCAAGATTTTACGTCACAAATGATGTAAAACATGTTTAACATGACGTAAAATCTTGATTTATCATTTTTTGCATTTCTGACGTTATTGCACCAAGTGTGCAAAATGTAATCTTACAACGTAATTTTTTAAGTAAGCATGTTTTGCAACTCTTTTGGTTTTTGTAAATGTAAAAAACTCTCAGCATGACCCAAGGGTTGACAGGTAAATGTAAAAAAAGGTAATGAATTTTTAGTTTTTTTAGCTTGCACGTCAATATTGACCTCATCCTACATTATGTTAGTGGTAATGAGGTCCTAGCTTAAGAGCGACAAGTACAGTATGATAATAGCTGTTACAGGACTTGTCACCCTTACCTTGAAGGCTTGACCCCTGCTACTAGTGTAGCACCCCCCAGGAGCTCTGGAAACCTTACTCACACGCAGGAACACAACAGCACCGAAGTGATTGTTATTTGGCTGCGGTCTTCTGTAAGGTGGAGGTTCACCAGTCGGGCTGCTCCAGTTCGAGCGATAAATTGCTATGCCCTACCATTATTAGTGGCGCCGCAGCGGTGAACAGTGGAACTGATATTGCTATACTCTACTGTCACTCCGTTATAATACATAAAAGTTGAGAATAGGATGGGTTAAAAATAAAAAAAAAACATTTTATTTAAAACAACTTATAATTCAAGTATTGAGTACATCACTATAGTGACCTATATAACACAACTAGTAACTTGCCCCGGCTTCGTACGGGTGCAATTTAGATATGAATGCATTTTTTGGCTTTTCTGTACTATGATAAGTATCTCTTTCGCAAATAAACCTTCCTCTAAATATTAGAAACACAAAATGTTTATCTCCCCTTGCGGTGCGGGAATTGAACCCATGACCTTCACGTATCGCGCGTGCTGCTCTTCCAACTGAGCTAATTGCAAGTTATCTCTCTAACTAAAATTTTTCTGTTGGATCAACCCGTTAGTAAGTAAGTGCCCTCTGCCGAATATGTTTAGAACTACATACTTTGGAAGAGCAGGAAGCGAGATACGTGAAGGTCGTGGGTTCGATTCCCGCACCGCAAGGGAAGATACAATTTTTATGTTTCTAATATTTAAAGTTCGATAGTACGGCCTAAAGTACTATAACAATAAAAAATCGAAGGAGGAACATATTAAAACGTCTGCATCTATTTCTTCTTCAGAAAGCCCAGCTCTCTCCAATAGTGTTCCTTGATACGACCTTGGAGGAAGTATGCAGTAGTAATTTGGACTGATATTAAGGCAATCAGAATAATCACATACATAATTGATCCCAACTCTTCCAAGATGGGGTAGACCCATACTTGGAGGTCCACGTATTTGGTGTACAAAAGTCTGTGGAAAAAAAAGATATTTTAAAAAACATTATCAAGTGGGAAATGCCTGGTGACAGACAGACAGACAGACAGACGGCGAAGTCTTAGTAATAGGGTCCCGTTTTTACCCTTTGGGTACGGAACCTTTGTAACTTGCACAAAATGACGCAAGGGTCAAATAATTTGTTTCTGGACGAATGAAATATATGATCGAAGTTTATTTACAGTAATTAATGACACTGGGTGGTGGCGCTATGTGGCGGCTCGTTACATTCCCTCCAATATGGTTGAGTGAACCGATAGCTGGCACATACGTGATGCTTGTAAACAGGTGCCAACTTTGGGGACTGATCTGCTCCAGCCTACCTATTAAACTAACTATATATTTTTTCACTTATTAAAACAAAACTATAATATGACTTGGTCCAAAGTGATCTTGACATAGCAATAAGTTAGATACTGCTACTGTAACTAATCTACTGAGTTTCTTGCCGGTGTCTTCTCGGTAGATATAGGTTCCGAACCGGTAGCAGAATCACTTTACATTTTATTCAATATCGATTCAAAAGTGTTACATGTAACATACTTAAATAAATAAATGTTTGAGTTTGAGTTAATCAGTGAACAAAAAAACCATAGAGGCATGTCCAACGTTTGAATAATTTTTTTAAGTGTCCATTCTTTATTACTATACTAGCTGTGACCGCGACTTCGTTCGCCTGGACTACAGTTTTTTCCCGCTAATTCCCATTCCCGTGGGAATTTCGGGAATTCCTTTCTTATTGCATCTCTACGGTACTTAGGGTACGTCCCTTCCAAATTTCAAGTGCCTACGTTTGGCCGTTTAGGCTGTGCGTTGATATGTCAGTCAGTCAGTCAGTTTCTCCTTTTATATATTTAGACGTAACGGACTTTGGCGTTGCGCCATCTCTGAGGTTCCGAGTTCGATCCCCGGTCGGGTCAATATGGGAAACGAACTTTTCTATATTGTCTCGGGTCTGGGTATTGTGGTACCGTCGTTGTTTCTGATTTCTGTAACACAAGTGCTTTAGCTACTTACCACAGAATCAGAGCAATGTATGTGGTGTTGTCCAATATTTATTTATTTTTAATTTTTTTGTTCACTGGAGTTAATATTTATTTATTTATTTAAAAACTTTATTGCACAAATAGGTACAACAGGTGGACTTAATGCTAGGGGCATTCTCTACCAGTCAACCCTTGGGCCATGCAGATAGTTTAATATTATACTCACGTGATCAGATATACTCCGATGTAGCCTACGATGTGGAGCAAGGCAGTGGTATTTTGATACAGCAAGAACTGTTTGGGTAGGAAGATTAACTCCCAAAAGGCGTAAACGAGGATACTGGCATGCCAATCTAGGTTACAGGCAGTAGTTACGACCACTTCAAAGCATGGTTGTGCTATTAATTCTTTCTGGTACAAGTAGATCGGCCAGAATGATACAGCAACCTTAAACAGAAATAATAATGTAGTGTAAAGAGGTAACATAGCGCCAAAATTAGCAAGTCACTCTGACACCGCAAGTAGGTAGTGGAGAACCAAGCATCGAACAAGGCTACCTTGTCATTAATGTGTGGTTCCAATATTTGAAGAACGAACCGTTAGTTACGGAAAGGGGCCATCCATAAAGTACGTCACACTAATTTCATGAGGTTTTGAGCTCCCCCCCCCCCGTCCTTGTCACAGGTGGTCACATTTCTGAGACCCTCCCCTCCCTAGTGTGACGTCACATGTTTTACAATTTAACATCGAAAAATTATTAAATTAAAACAGCAGTTCCGAAATTAGTTTTATTTCCATTTAAATTAAGTACTTTTTTATGAAATCAACATAATATCAAATATTTGAAACAATAACAAAAAAATAAACTAATTAATATAAAGAAAAAGATGAAAAAGTAACTCAATCATCTTCAGTCCATGGACTTTGAACCCTATGAACTATGAACTTGTTAACAATACAATTTAAACCGTATTACCCTAAAGATAGAGTTGGACATATTTTTTAGTTTAATTAATATTTCAAATTACGCGATTAGTACCTCTAGATTTTGAAATGTGATGTCACGAAACTTAGGACCCCTCCCACCCCTTGTCACACCATGTCACACTTTTTAGACCCCCCCCCCCCTTTACGTGTGACGTACTTTATGGATGGCCCCAAAGTAATAAATTATACGAGGTGTAAGCTAAAAACTGATGTCGACTGATGACAGCTGTATGGAACCGCAGTATTTAACGACTCCTAGTCGGTTAGAGAAAACCGATAGTCATTTTTGACATATTACAAATCGTGAAATATTGGGACCATAAATAATGTTGTTCCATTATTGAGTAGCCACCGACTATAACCCCCTCGTATGCCAACGCTGCGCAGTAGGAGGTGGAGCAGTGGAGGAGTCGGGATTGCTGACTCTACACAGACTCCCCCACAGAGCCTAACACTAAGCGGTACTCCTCGCCGCGCATACCGCGGCTGGAACGTGCCAGGCCACCTGACACGCCCCCTTGGGACTGAGGTAACGGACGCCAGGCTTACTTGTACCAGGATTTACCCACTAATCACGTCATGCGACAATTCAATGTATCGCCGTTATTATACGATTAGGTGGAAAATGCTAAAATACGTATTTTTTTATATTCTAATAGATAGGCTTAAATCTATTTTTTTTTCGCTTCCCTATAAACAGACGGCGTGTCGCTGCGGGGCGGGGCGGCGTCGCAACGTTGAGCAGCAGTAATTTACTAGTTATTATGAGAGACGCCATACAATACATACAATGTCGTAGCAGCTTAGCACTCCACTTGGCCTGCGTAACAGCCTAAGCATGCTCGGCATGGATATCTGCTGCAATCTTAATCAAGGTCAGTACATCGAGAGTCTCATCTCATCAGCATCCAAAAAACTGGGGATTCTGAACAGAGTGCGTCGGTTTTTCACGCCGGACCAGCTTTGTCTTTTATATAAGACTCAAGTCCGGTCTTGCCTGGAATACTGCTCGCATCTCTGGGACGGTTCCGCCAAATACCTCATGGATGCCCTTGATAGGTTGCAGCGACGGGCTGCGCGCATAATTAACGATGAAGAGATTACTGGGAACCTTGAACCTCTTCAACTACGTAGGGACGTTGGTTTATTAAGTGTCTTTTTATCGGCTTTATCATGGGGAGTGTTCCGAGGAACTATTTTCCCTTATCCCACCCTCTCCTTTCCTACACAGAACCACAAGAGCCGGCCAACGATGTCATCGCTTCACCGTGGAAAATATTCCATCACGAACCAAAACGTTCGGTAACTCTTATCTTTGCCGGACCATAAAGAAGTGGAACTCGTTGCCGGCTCATGTGTTTCCTCCTTCCTTTGACATGGATTCCTTCAAAAGGAGCGTGAAGAAACATCTTGCGGGCCAGTATGGCGATGCTAACGGATAGGATATTTTGATATCAAATCCGTTGTCATCGCGATGTGGGTTCCTCTCTTGCTTACCATTAGGCTGGGAGGAGCCAATATACTGCGCTACTATAAAAAAAAAAGCTTAAACTGACCTTGTTAGCTGCGCAATCACTATGTTTTTTTTTATAATGCACTTCAAGATTGACCTCATCCCACCTGATGTTAAGTGGTAATGAGGTCCTAGCTTAAGGGTGACAAGTACAGCATAATAAATCTGTTACTGGACTTGTTGCCCTTACCTTGAAGGCTTGACCCCTGCTACTAATGTAGCACTCCCCAGGAGCTCTGGAAACCTTACTCACACGCAGGAACACAACAACACAGAAGTGATTGTTATTTGGCTGCGGTCTCCTGTAAGGCGGAGGTATTTCACCGGTCGGGCTGCTCCAGTTCGAGCGATAAATCGCTATGCCCTACCTCTCTTAATCTATGTTTATTTTTTCTACAAATTATTCAAACGTTAGACATGCCTTGATTAACTCAAACTCAAACATTTCTTTATTCAAGTAGGTTACATATAACACTTTTGAATCGATATTGAATAAAATGTAAAGTGATTCTACTGCCGGTTCGGAACCTATATCTACCGAGAAGACACCGGCAAGAAACTCAGCAGATTAGTTACTGTAGCAGTATCTAAATTATTGCTATGTGAAGACTACTTTGGACCAAGTCATATTATAGTTTTGTTTTGATAAGTGAAGAAATATTGAGTTACTTTAATAGGTAGGCTGGAGCAGACCAGTCCCCAAAGGTGGCGCCTGTTCACAAGCATGACATATGTGCCACCCATCACTTCACTCTACCATATTGAAGGGAATGAAACGACCCACCACATAGCGCCACCACCCAGTGTCATTAATTACCGTAAATAAACTTCGATTATCTATTTCATTCATTCAGAAACAAATTATTTGCCATTTGCGTCATTTCGTGCAAATTACAAAGGTTCCGTACCCAAAGGGTAAAAACGGGACCCTATTACTAAGACTTCGCTGTCAGTCCGTCCGTCTGTCTGTCTGTGACCAGGCTGTATCTTATTGCATTTCCCACTTAATAATGTTTTACATAGAAGTAAACTAACAAAAAAAACATAGTGATTGCGCAGCTAACAAGGTCCTAGCCTCAGTTCAATCTGCTACGACATTGTATGTATATTGAATGGCGTTTTTCATAATAACTAGTATATTACTGCTGCTCCACGCCACGCCGGTTGTTTGACTCTACCTTTACACAATTTAAAAACTTTAGGTACTTACCGAGGCCAATGGCCACACTAGTCCAGCAAAGAGTGTATGCCTATAGTTTCTGAGCCAATCAGGTACTAAATCATCCTTTTTAAACACCGTTGAAACGTCGCAAGCAAGACCCAGCAACGAGTAGAACATTTGGAGGAACTGGAACAGAATGTACAATGTCAGCTGTTGAAGTATTGCGTTTGAGGAATTCATCAGTCAGACATATGTAGGCGTTCCAATACTTTGGTCTACGTTCATAACTGATCTTTCGTAATTGGGTACGAAAACTGTATTTTTTTCTTACTTTCATAACCAGCTACGAAGACAGAAATAAATTGTTTTTTTCGTACCTACGAAATGAAACTTTTTTTCCATATTTAAACCTGGTTATTGATTAAGACATTTTTTTCCACTTTCGTAGCTGTCTTTACATTTTTATCGATTTTCGTACGTGGTTATAAGTAGATCTATCATATAACAGTCATATGAACTTTCAATCAAATATTTACTTTAAAAAAAATATTATTGTTCGTTATGTTTAACTCCTCCTTTTTGGGCCACACTAGCCAGAGTTACCCAACAATCAATAGTTTACCTTAATAATACTTCAAAAAACTAAAAAACACGCTTTTAGTATGCAATAAAAATTACAGTATGGATTTAAGTCACGTGACAATATTTTTCATATTCCTGACAGCAACTTTCATTTGATACCCATATCGGGGGGGTGCAATAACTTGCGGTCAGCTCAGTTGGTAAGAGCAGCACGCGCGATACGTGAAGTTCGTGGGTTCGATTCCCGCACCGCAAGGGGAGATAAAAATTTTCTGTTTCTTTAAAATAGTCAATAGATAAATATCAGAAGAATAAGCTAGCAGAATGTAAGTCCACGATAAACTCAAGCTATGTTAAAAAAATCCGTAACACTCGAACCGGGAGTCGAACCCAACACACCAGGATCATGCACTTAAACCACTAGACCAGGCAGAACTATTTAATATCACTTACGAGATTCCAAGTAGTTAAATATCTAAAGAATAAATCATCTAATTGTTGTAATTCAGGAGTTGTGGGTAGGTGACGCCTGAGCCGAACGAAAAAGCCTATTAAATGGTAGATGTGCATGCTTAAGAAAACAACTTGCCCGAAGATTCGGAAGAAAACGAGGTTCCTCATGCTTCTGTGAACAAATAATATGAACGATTTTATTATTTTTATAGTACTATACGCCGTACTAGCGAACTTTAAATATTAGAAACAGAATTTTTTTTATCTCCCCTTGCGGTGCGGTAATTGAACTTACGACCCGATAAGTATGTAGTTCTAAACATATTCGGCAGAGGGCACTTGCCGGAGGCTAACGGTTGATACAGTAGAAAAAAATCATCGCCTACGATAACTTGCGGTTAGCTCAGTTGGTAAGAGCAGCACGCGCGATACGTGAAGGTCGTGGGTTCAATTCCCGCACCGCAAGGGGAGATAAAAAAAAATATGTTTCTAATAAATAATATGAATAGTACTTCATTTACTTATATACAATATTTTACGAATCCTAATGCGCGGAAATAACTATCCGTTTTTTATAACCGACTAAGAGTCGTTAGAAAGAAAAAGAAAGAAAGAAACATTTATTACTTAAAAACATCACGCCATTGTCATATAAGTACACATATACAGAGAAGAGACAAATAAGAAAACCACAAAAAATATATACACACAATGAAACGTGAAATTGATCTCCTCGTCAACCGGCCGGTGCAGACCATGACAAGTCGTAAAGTCCTAAATAAAAATAAATAAAAATAAAATGCGCCAGACAACCACACCAATCACCTGCTCTCAAACTAAGGTTTTTCCTTGTACTATGAGTACCAGACGACGGATACTAACTGGGGGCGTCATCCCAGTACGCCCAGACCCAAGTCAATTCAGAAAAATTCGTTTTCCAAATCGATCGGGAATCGAACCCGGGACCTTTCGCGCTTTGGCCGCCTACCTTAGCCACTGCGCCACCGAAAAGGGCCTCACTCAGCATAAGTCATGGCCCACGTCGCTGGCCATGACGCTGGTGCACAGTGGGCCCTGCCGAGCGATTATACACGGACGCCAGCGAGGTTGCATAGTGACATACCTATTCATTTCGGGTATGATAAACAAAAAAGAATGTTCCACAATTAGTTTCTTTACCAGCTATTGTCACTCATTCACTATTAGAACGGTTTTAGCGTACGCCTCGTTTTGTTAATTATTATACGTAACTAAAATAGATAGTTTTTTAAATATTGGAACTGAGCATAACTCGCTGTGTTCGCGATTATCCCCGATACATTTAAATAAGTAACTAAAAAGTCAAAGTTACCTTTTGTCCCGTCAAAATCAGTCGAGACCTTTCTTAAGGGCGCCAAGTACAGCATTATAAATCTGTTACTGGACTTGCCCTTACCTTGAAGGCTTGACCCCTGCTACTAATGTAGCACCCCCCAGGAGCTCTGGAAACCTTACTCACACGCAGGAACACAACAACACCGAAGTGATTGTTATTTGGCTGCGGTCTGTAAGGTGTGATAAATCGCTATGCCCTACCTTTCAGAATTCATTCGGAATAATCAGACAGACAGAAGGATAGACAGAAATTTGATCTTAACTATTATTATAAAGCTGAAAAGTTTGATTGAACGCGTTAATTTTAATAATTACAGGCTCGAAATTTTGTGTGGATAGGTCGTTTATTAACGAGGTCTAATAACATCAAGCTGCGACAAATAATCGAGGAATTAGTGGGAAATGTGGATACAATTAAGTAATTGCAGAGTATGTGTATTTTTCCCCTCTTATTTTGTTGATAGAGCCACACTATCTTTAAGAGAGGTAGGGCATAGCGATTTATCGGTCAAACTGGAGCAGCCTGACTGGTGAAATACCTCCACCTTACAGAAGACCGCAGCCAAATAACAATCACTTCTGTGTTGTTGTGTTCCTGCGTGTGAGTAAGGTTTCCAGAGCTCCTGGGGGGTGCTACATTAGTAGCAGGGGTCAAGCCTTCAAGGTAAGGGCGACAAGTCCAGTAACAGATTTATTATCCTGTACTTGTCACCCTTAAGATAGGACCTCATTACCACTTAACATCAGGTGGGATGAGGTCAATCTTGAAGTGTAATATAAAAACAAAAAAAAAACACTCTGCTCGCCCTTTAGTTATGTAGATATTGGGTGAACATTGAAAACCAGCGTCGTTATCAAAATGTAAAAGGCCTCCTATCAAAATGTACGATATAATGCTGGATAGCCTTTTGGCATATTGTAGACTTAAAACTATGTATCTATTCATGTAATTACTGTTAAACTTTGTCCTAAAAGTGAGACTGCATAAAAGTATTAATGCCTTCATATGGATTAGTATTTAAATATTTAATAAGTTACCGCAAAGAAATATTTATAAGCCCATGCATAGATTTAAGACTGAAAACAAATATGGCTTATAAAAAGGGCTTATTACACTTTTTTTTAATGATAAAATTATGTGGAATAGTTAAAATGTCCATCAGCACCAAGATAATCTTTATTGTTAATACAAAAATGTAAATGCTATATTAGCATGTTAATAATTTATTTTAAAAAGGATATCTGTTTGTTGCGGCGCTTCTTCTCAACAGAACCAACGTCGAGGCGTTCTGGTAGGAAAAAATAATTGACGTGCAAAAGAATGTATTGTAAGTCCACTTGCAGAATTAAATTATTTCATTTCAAGCGAAAAGATTTCTAAAATAATATATCTTCAATAATAAGCAAAATACTTACTTGGACAAGTTTATTTATGATTTAAACTTTTAATACGCACAAAACGCACAAAATATTTAACAGCGTGCTGTAGTATATTAAGTCAACTATGAATCCACGTTGCTTTTGAATATTATTAGTAAAAAATGGAGTTTTATTCAACGCTTTCCGACGTTTTAGGGTTACGTAGAGAATATTTATTTATTTATTAATTCAGAATGGTCGACCAACAGTTTTTATAATGTTACATAATTTAGTTATAACATGCTATAAAACTAATTTAAGAGTTAAATATAAAAACCAATTACTGGTTGACAACACATGACAAAAAGGAACAAAAATAAATACTACTTATACACTAATTAACTTAATCTAGGATGTAGGTAGGTTCCGGTGTTTCACAGGGGTCAGTTTTGGGGCCCCTCCTGTGGAACATCGGATATGATTGGTTGCTCCGCGGTGCCCTTCTCCCGGGCATGACAGTCACGTGCTACGCAGACGACACTTTGGTGACTGCCCGGGGGAGGGATTTCGGCGCGGCGGCGCGACTGGCTGCAGCGGGTGGCACTTTGGTTGCCAGAAGAATTGGGCTTTTGGGCCTCAGGGTGGCGCTCCAAAAAACTGAGGCCATTTTCTTCCCTGGGCCTCGGCAGCGCTGCCCTCCAAACGCACATATTTTTGTGGGGGGCGTCAGGGTGTTGGTGGGAGCCCAACTTAAATATCTGGGCTTAATATTAGACGTGCGGTGGCAGTTTGGCCCGCATTTTAAGGCCCTGTCATCGCGTCTCTTAAAGGCGGCGGATTCTCTGTCCTGGCTGTTGCCTAATCTGGGGGGTCCTAGGGCCAAATGCCGTCGGCTCTATGCCGGCGTGCTCAAGAGCATGGCCCTTTATGGTGCGCCAATCTGGGCAGACTCCCTTGGTGCGGAGAATATCAGGACCCTCCGCCGCCCCCAACGGGCCATAGCGCAAAGAGTTTGTAGGGCGTATCGCACCGTCAGCATTGACGCAGCGTGCGCCCTTGCTGGGACGGCTCCGTGGCAACTTGAGGCCCAGGCTCTGGAGAAGGCCTATCTTTGGCGGGTTGAAATGAAGGCCTCTGGAGAGCATATTTATCCGGAGGACCTGGCTCGCGTTCGGCGGGAAGCAGCAGAAGGAATAGTCGAGCAGTGGGCGGAGACTCTCCAGACGTGTTCCTCGGGGCGTTGGACACTGGACGCACTCGGGCCAATAATTTTACATTGGCTCGAGCGAAAACTAGGGTTTCTTAGTTATCGAATGGTGCAGGTACTGTCTGACCATGGATGTTTCGGTAGGTACCTGCACCGGATTGGTAGAGAAGGGTCTCCGGCGTGCGCGAGTTGTTGTGCGCCGGAGGACAATGCAGCCCACACGCTGAGTACATGTGTGGCGTGGTCGGATCAGCGGGAAACCTTAGTTTCGGCAATAGGACCGGACCTCACGCTCCCGAGCGTAATCAATTCAATGCTCAGGAGCGAGTCGGCATGGCGCGCGGTTGCTTCCTTCTGCGAAGACGTAATGTCGCGGAAGGAAGCAGCCGAAAGAGAGCGGGAGGACAACCCGTCCGCCCCCGCCTACCGTAGAAGACGGCGGCTACGAGCGCGGCGCCAGTATGACCGCGCCATGCTACCGCATGGAGACCGGCCGGCTGGTGGTGTGAGGGCACCCCAGTCGGCATTGCACCTACGGTCTCCAGTGCGAGGCGGGGATAGTTCAGTGGATTGGCTTTCCCCGCTTACCCCCCCGACCATCCAGGGGGGAGGAGACGGGGCCGCGTAAGCGGCCATTCCGCCTGGCGGTGCTGTGGTGGTACTGGTTTTACTGCTTCCCATAGCGCCGCCGTTAAGGGCGAAGAGGTCCACCGGGGAGTTTTAGTGGGTAGGCCTGCCCTTCTGAGGGCGGGAGAGTCCCACACACGCCGCCGCTCTCCCTCGGGTGGCGGTACGGTGCGTCACGCATTTCTTCCCGTTAAAAAAAAAAAAAAAAAAAAAGGATGTAGGTAGGTACCACAAATATAGGTTCCTATTTTGCCGGATAAAATGCTCGTTTGATACTCCAAAAGGTGTCGCTGAAAATATCTATTTTACTACTATTTTTATTAACTAGTCTAGAATCTAGGTATGGCCGAGTTGCGACCAAAAGCGGTACGGCGAGGTGGGGGGCAAAGGGGTGTTATGGGTTTTCGTGGAATGCGATATGGCACTGTTAGATTTATTTATCTTAGAATATGCTCGAACTTGAGTAGCCCGACTGGTGAAATACCTCACCTTAGAGAAGACCGCAGACAAATAACAATCACTTCTGTGTTGTTGTGTTCCTGCGTGTGAGTAAGGTTTCCAGAGCTCCTGGGGTGTGCTACATTAGTAGCAGGGGTCAAGCCTTCAAGGTAAGGGCGACAAGTCCAGTAACAGATTTATTATGCTGTACCTGTCGCCCTTTAGCTAGGACCTCATTACCACTTAACATCAGGTGGGATAAGGTCAAACTTGAAGTGTAATGTTGCTTTAATTGTGTGTTATAATTAGTGTGTTTTAAGTGGTAAATAGTGGCGTTTAATTAAAGTGTATTTTTATTTTTTATCGGCAGTTTTAATTGTCACGAACCCGAAGCTCGACAATACCAACATTTATTTATTTAAAAACTTTATTGCACAAAATAAAAAGTACAAAAGGCGGACTTAATGCTAGGAGCATTCTCTACCAGTCGACCGGCCATGCAGATAGTTCGTTTATGGGTGCGGTAACAGTAAAAATGTTTGTGCGGAACCTCAGTATCTGAGTTAGTTTCGAACTTCACCATTTTAACAGGCATAGATCAAATGTTAAATCTACAACTTTGTGTTTGAATACCGAATACATAATCAGTTTTTTTTATTAATTACCTATACTTCTTATATTTTAACTTCAAATCCTGACTAATATTATAATGCGAAAGTAACTCTGTCTGTCTATTTGTCTGTCTGTTACGCTTTCCCGCTTAAACCTCTCAACCGATTTTGATGAAATTTGGCATAGGTATACGTTGAACCTCAAGAACGGACATAGGCTACTTTTTATTAGAAAATAAGGGGGGGATGGGGGTAATACCACCTTTGAAAGTTTATATGGAAAAATGTTTATTTTTGAAGTTAGAGATATGAAATTTGGCACAATATAGCTCGAAACTTGGATTAAAATATAGACTACTTTTTGTTTCGAATATTAGGGGAGAAAGGGGTAAAACCGACCATGAAAGGATGTAGTCCACGCGAAGTCGCGGGCACAGCTAGTGGTGTATAATAATAAATTTGTTGTTGTCATCTTGTAGACTTACCATTTTTTAAAGTTAATTCCCAAAAATAATCACTATCCGGTATTTGGCCGTATCGTAAAATAATGGCCGGATAGGCCGAATACCGGATAGCAACCGGATATCCGTTGCATCTCTAGTAAAGATATTACGTACCGTACATAGCAAGTTAAAAAAAAACTTGTTAAAAATGAAACCACTGACCTTTCTCGATGATCGCGCATGATTGTCCCTATGAATCTCTTGACGTACCAGACTTCAAATCTCGTTCTGGGCGGGGGATACCCCGTTGCTGTTAAAAGTGCATCTCTGAGGCATTCACCAATTTCAGTAACAATTGCTAGCAGAGCGAAGATTAAATTTAATACCTGTAAAGTTAATACAAATATGTGTAGCTATATGTAAATGTATGTAAAAACTTATATACAGTAGAACTCCAATTATCCGAACTCCGACTATCCGAATCGCCGTTTATCCGAATCACAAAAAAATGTCCAAAAAAAGTCTAAGTGCGCTATTATTCTTCCCCCCGCGAAGCCGCAAAACAGCTTACATTAACGGAGATGTTTAAAAAACAATGATTTTTATTTCTAAACTTCATGTTTCTTTCATTTAATTCAATAAAAAAATAGTGCAATATCAAAACGTAGCTTTTATTCTCTCCAATGGCATTTTTTTTAAAAAAATCCGATTATCAGAATATTTGATTATCCGAATGGGTCCCGGTCCCCATTAATTCGGATAATTGGAGTTCTACTGTATGTACTTGTGTCCCGCTATGTGGCGGGTCGTTACATTCCCTTCAATATGGTTGAGTGAAGCGATGGCTGGCACATACGTCATGCTTGTGAACAGGTGCCACCTTTGGGGACTGGTCTGCTCCAGCTTATCTCTTATAATAAAATAATACTTAATGCTTTTTTTACTCATCAAAATAAAACTATATGTCTTACTCCAAAGTGTTCTACACATAGCTATAAGTTAGGTACTGCTACTGTAACTAATCTGCTGAGTTTTTTACCGGTGTCTTCTCGGTAGATATAGGTTCCGAACTGGAAGTAGAATCACTTTGCATTGTACCTATTCAATGACGATTCAAAGGTGTTATATGTAACCTACTTGAATAAAGAAATATTTGAGTTTGAGTTGCTTCGAACCCGAGCTATCCCCGTTTTTTCGACTTTTGCTACTGATTTCTCGCTCCTATCGATTCCGGCTAATCTATGAAATGGATGTTCTGATTTTGACGGGACTTTTCGTACACTCCGGCGAATAGTCGTAAGTGACGTAACACGTTACGTCGTTTACGTCTTTATTAGCCCGGCGTAAAGTCGTAAGCGGCGTAACACGTTACTTCAAATACGACTTTATTCGCCGGAGGATGCGTTTATTGGCCGCTAATCCTACTTACCATTATAAAGGCGAAAGTTTGTAAGTATGGATGTATGGAGTTTTGTTACTCTTTCACGTAAAAACTACTGAATGGATTTGAATGAAACTTTACCACAATATAGCTTATACGTCAGAATAACACATAGGCTACAATTTTTGAGGTTTCTAATGTGAGGTCGTAGAAAAACTCATTTTTTGCGCTTACATTGCAAACGCTGACTGAATCCTACAAGATAGATCAAAACAATGTACTACAGTATTGTAAAACTTAGAAAGGTCTACAAAAAAGTCCGAGTAGGTATATGTTTATCTCTTAGGAATAACCCACAATAACCATTTTTTATCCTTTACTTTGTACGAGAAATAATGGCTTATTTACGAAGCGATTTTAAGCAATACAGTATTAATCCTTATCCAATTAAGTATCTTAAATACATTGTGCATTTAATAAAGATCAATATGGCTTTTTACAGCATGTAAATTAAATAAATAGTGCTTAGTTACCGTATTTCTTACTTATTACTAGACCAGACGGGACGAACCTGAAGTCCACGCGAACGAAGTCGCGGGCGAAACCTAGTGTAATATACAGGAACTCAAGTCCGGTTTCAATATTAGAATAACGATTCCTTTTAGTTACGAATGGTAATCATTTTTTAAGAGAGGCAGGGCAAAGTTATTTATCGCTCGAACTGGAGCAGCCCGACTGGTGAAATACCTCCACCTTACAGAAGACCGCAGCCAAATAACAATCACTCCGGTGTTGTTGTGTTCCTGTGTGTGAGTAAGGTTTCCAGAGCTCTTGGGGAGTGCTACATTAGTAGCAGGGGTCAAGCCTTCAAGGTAAGGGCGACAAGTCTAGTAACAGTTTTACTATGCTATACTTTTCGCCCTTAAGCTAGGACCTCATTACCACTTAACATCAGGTGGGATGAGGTCAATCTCAAAGTGCGTTATTAAAAAAAATATATATACGACGCGTAAGCTAAGACCTTTTATTTTATGTAATAAGGTTCACATCAAACTAGTAAATTGATACTTAGAAGAAAAATGATTAAGAAAAAAAAATATGCTTCATTTACAGTCTCTTACAGGCGAACGCAGAATGTGCAAAAGAAATGAGTTTAACACTAAATAAAAGACAAAATTAGGCCTCAAAAAATAAGTGCTGAAATTCTAAAAACCATAACAATAAAAAAAAATAAAAAAACATAAAATAAGTACCTTTCCAGACTCGTAGACAGTTAAAAAAAACGATTGTCATTTCTGACACATACGAATGGTAAAATTGTGGAAGTAATTAGAATCAGGTATTAGGCTACTTTTATTTTCGAAAAAATAAAGAAAAAATCCTGTAGTCCACAAAGTCGAGAGGGGTTAGTAGACGATTGGCACGAAATAAATTCGCCCAAACGCGCAAATCGTCCCCTTTCAATCAAAATATTTTTTAGGTGGGCGTTTCGCACGAATGTATTTTAAACGCGTGCAAATCGACTCCTTCGAGAATTAGTAGCATGCATTTAGTTCTTGAAAGGAGTCGATTCGCACGCGTTAAAATACAATCGTGCGAACCACCTACTAAACATATTTTTTTATGGAAAGGGGACGATTCGCGCGTTCGGGCGAATCTATTTCGTGCCAATCGACTACTAATCCGTCACAGGCACAGTTAGTATAGCCTGAAGGATTGAACCATTTATTTGTTATATATTTATGAGTATATATGTATGTTTATCACGTTAATGTACTACGAATATAATTATAAAAATAAAAACTCTTTATGTTGCACGGCCGTACCCATTTTTTTCCATCGACTATTTCTTCTACCTGAAAGTTATCTGGAAGAGATCGCTTCCTAGCAATAAGACCGCCTAAATTGTACTATAATTAATCTATAAAACCAATTTCTGTAAAGTTTTTGTGCAATAAAGTGTATCTACAAGTATCTATCTATTTATCTTACGTCCCGAACGCGGCGGTAGTTTAATAATATGACGATTCATAAATACTTTTATTAACATGAATAAAGACATTTTCTATTGTGCCGACCTACGACATGACCTACAAGTCGACACAAATACAGCGTCAGCAGAATTGGCGTCGTAATCAACGCTCCATACGTAATGCGTGACATTGATTTCCTACATCGCGATATCAGAGTTTTCGTCGCCACTAAGTATACATATATAACAAACCCAGATTGGTAGTTGGGCCTTGGTCCCCGAGCAGATAACACCTAGCTCGGCGGAAGTACTTCCACTTTTAGTAATGAACATATGTTCCTTACACTATTTTATTATATTCTACATTTTACTTACCTGCGCAAATATTTCGACTAAAATAACTTTCATAGTGTGCATATTCATTTTCCTGTACAAGTATCACTGGAAGTGTTATATCTTCTGTAAATATCATTGTGACCACATTCCTGTAACAGAAAAAAAGTTTAAAAAATAAAAAAAATACTCTTTTAGTACGCACTAAAAATTACACTTGATATCCATATCATGGGGGTGGATACCAAATAGCCGTCCGCCATCTTGGACGTCCGCCATATTAGATTTAAGTCATTTGACATTTTTTTTCGTATTCCTGACAGCAAACCCTTTCATTTGATACCCACATTATGGGGGTAGATTTAAAAACAGTCAGTCTTGGGGACACCGCCATATTGGATTTGTAATGACGTTTCTCAGCTAATCATGTATTGTCATCAGAACTCAGACGTTGTGCAAAATTGTATCCTGACCGAACACCGGGAAGTGGGTAAAATTAAGATTCCAATATTTTCTTACATACATAGATATTTTCAAGTGAAGCTAATAAAAGCGTGTTAATCATAAGTTTATTAATATTTATCATTCCATTTGACCACCTCCGAAGCTGAGAGGCGAGCGGACCGTACTTCGACGTCGCGCCATCTGAGGTTCCAGGTTCGATCCCCGGTTAGGGCTATATGGGAAACGAACTTTACCATACTGTGTCCGGTCTGGGTGTTGTGATACCGTCTTTGTTTACAAGTGCTTAAGCTACTTATCACAGAATCGGACCAATATATGTGATATTGTCCAATGTATAAAAAAAAATTGGTAATAAACGAAATAAAAACAATCTGGTATTTTTGATCCAATTCGCTCCCGCAACGAGCGAAGTCACGGGAAAAGCTGGTTTCCCATAAAGAGATGAATAAACTTCCACGACTTATCGTGATATAGAAACCAGTTCCTTTATTTGTTTGGCTTAACTCTTAGTATCGTTACAGACTTCAAGAAAACAATATGTTTAATTACAAATACCCACTAATCCGATAAAAAAAAATCCTAATCATAATTTTTCGTGTATCAGTTGACGTTTGTTTATCTTTATAATTGTAGTTATTCTAAATACGAACTTGATAAGGTGTGCTAATTTTTTGTTTTTGTTATACTGGAAAATCGTATGCATTTGAAGAAATACCAAAATGGTGAGTGATATTTTTATAAAAAAATATTTTCATTTGGCCAGTAATTCGTGTACCTTACCACAGAGTCATCTTAGTTTATTTAATAGTAAATTATTAAATGAAAATAATATTAAAATAGTAATTTTTTTTTAATTTAATTAGTCCATTTTATGTTATATTTTTGATTTTTTAAAGGATTATAAAATACACTTATAAATACAACAGTTATCTCCATCTCATCTACAGATATACCGAGTTACTTTCGCATTGATAATATTATGGATTAAATTCATTTTTATATTCAATTTGTTGTTTACTACTGCCCCCCACATATATAAAATGTCATTAGAGGACAACGGGGTGGACTATTCTTTTAATTACGACCATTTATTATTATTTTTATATTTTCCTTGAATAATTACTAAATGTCATTGTTTGTTGTTCCAAATAAATAAAAAAATAAATTAAATAGAAGGCTGAGTTACACTAACCCTTCAGGTTAAAACTAAATATTAGTATATTTTAAGTTTTATATATTTTATAGTCTGTGTGTTTAACTTTCTTAATTTACATTTTGCACGGCCGAGAATAATTTTATTCGGAGTTAAAAATCGTGGGATGCGTATTCATGTAGGGATTACAAGTTATAATATAAAAGGATAGTAAGCAAATACCGTAAAATGTGCCCTACGGCTTTTTACAATGAATTTAATTTTCATTTTCTACTTTTTTAGTTAGATTTCCTTTTTTTATAAGATTTTTAAGCAATTACTTATTTTTAGGCGAATTTTCTATGTAGTTAATTGAATTGAGAATTTTTTTTTATTAAATTGTATTGTCATCTGTCCTTGAGACGTAGACAAATTTAAAGTTGATCAGACTTTCAGAAACTGGTGAAAGTCGTGTTTAAAGATTCAGTTGCATACACAGTTACTTAAAACCTATACTTATAAAAGTGTGTTGAAAATAAAAAAAGGATACAATGCTTGTATCACAGTTAAGGATACGTGGTTGTACCGTGTGTTACAGTATAGGAAAAAGTTTATATGATCCTAGCTGTGCCCGCGACTTTGTTCGCGTGGACTTCATCTTTTCATGGTCGGTTTTACCCCTTTCTCCCCTAATATTCGAAACAAAAAGTAGTCTATATTTTAATCCAAGTTTCGAGCTATATTTGTGCCAAATTTCATATCTCTAACTTCAAAAATAAACAAATTCCATATAGACTTTCAAAGGTGGTATTACCCTCCTCCCCCCCTTAATTTCTAATAAAAAGTAGCCTATGTCCGTTCTTGAGATTTGACGTATACCTATACCGAATTTCATCAAAATCGGTTGAGAGGTTTAAGCAGGAAAGCGTAACAGACAGACAGACAGACAGACAGTCAGAGTTACTTTTCGCATTTATAATATTAGTAGGGAAGTATGGATGATACCACTGCAGTACTGGTCTTCCGGCGGTACCTTGATGACGTGCGTAATTTGATAAAATAGTAGATTACGATTAACACACATATACAATATTATGACGTTAGTAGGTATGACGTGCATTCGACCGTACTTAAAAGCATAACTAAAAACCGGTCAAATGCGAGTAGGGCTCGAGCACGATGGGTTCCGTACCATTAGTCACAAATTTGAATACATTTGGTCAATATTTCATGCGTTTACCTTTATGTTTACCATTTTAATATCGGGGTTAGTAGTCGATTAGTACGAAATAAATTCGCCCGAACGTGCGAATCGTCCCATTTTGGTAGGCGTTTCGCACGAATGTATTTTAACGCGTGAGAATCGATTCCTTTCAAGAACTAAATGCATGTTACTAATTCTTGAAGAAGTCGTTTTGCGTGTAATCACATTCGTGCGAAACGCCCACCAAAATATTTTTACTGAAAGGGGACGATTCGCACGTTCGGGCGAATTTATTTCGTGCCAACCGACTACTAACCCTAATATCGGACTAAAAGCAAAAAAAGAAAACATTTTTCCCTCTAAATATTATAGTAATAAATTATATTTATTATTCAAAAAAATTTACAATAATTAAATACTTTTCAAATATTTAGTAGCCCTTATTGATATCGAGCCAAAAATTAAAAACAATCGCGTTTGTTAAACGGAAGTCCTACCTTAAAATTTAATTTTAAGTATGTGATGTTTTAAGATGACGGCAACATAAGTACCTACATTATCTATGAAAATTATATATTTCAAGCTATTAATAAATAAATAAATAAATATTGGACAACATCACATACATTGCTCTGATTCTGTGGTAAGTAGCTTAAGCACTTGTGTTACAGAAAGCAGAAACAACGACGGTACCACAACACCCAGACCCGAGACAATATGGAAAAGTTTGTTTCCCATATTGACCCGACCGGGGATCGAACCCGGAACCTCAGAGATGGCGTTCGCCAAAGTTAGGCCCGCTCGCCTCTCGACTACGGAGGTCGTCCTATTACCGTTGTGATACAGCCTCGTGACAGACTGACGAACATACAGACAAACGGTCGTACAGCGAAGTTTCAATACCTAACAGAGTTTTTCCTTTTGGGCACGGAACCCTAAAAACGAATGCATCAAATTGGATGATTCTGTTTTATTCCGTTTACTAATGTCAGGGCAAGGTTGTAAGGAAAAATACTGAATTCGAATACGCTCGAAGCCGCTAGCTTAAAACACAAATACCTACTAAGAAGTTGATGACCTCGGTGGCGCAGCGGCTAAGGTAGGCGGCCAAAGCGCGTAAGGTCCCGGGTTCGATTCCCGGTCAGGTCAAATTGGAAAATGAACTTTTCTAAATTGAGAATTTAAGATAGGCAGGGCAAAGCGATTTATCGCTCGAACTGGAGCAGCCCGACTGGTGAAATACCTCACACACAGAAGACCGCAGCCAAATAACAATCACTCCGGTGTTGTTGTGTTCCTGCGTGTGAGTAAGGTTTCCAGAGCTCTTGGGGGGTGCTACATTAGAAGCAGGGGTCAATCCTTCAAGGTAAGGGCGACAAGTCTAGTAACAGTTTTACTATGCTATACTTTTCGCCCTTAAGCTAGGACCTCATTACCACTTAACATCAGGTGGGATGAGGTCAATCTTGAAGTGCAATATAAAAGAAAGAGTTAGCGATATATAACGATCGATATATACAGTTGACGTCATCTTAATGGTATAGATACTGTTAATATGACGTCAACTGTCGATAATGTATCGATAGGCAACTCTACTGCCTTCATCTCCGGGACTATATGCAGGTACAAATAAATAAATAAATAGATATAAATATTCGTCGACATCACATACATTAGTCTGATTCTGTGGTAAGTAGCTTAAGCACTTGTGTTACAGAAATCAGGAACAACGACGGTATCAAAACACCCAGACCCGAGTCAATATAGAAAAGATCGTTTCTCATATTGATCCCGGAGATCGAACCCGGGACCTCAAAGATGGCGCGACGCCAAGTCCGGCCGCTTACCTCTCGGCTACAGAGGTCTTCAAATAGTCGTACATGTATGTGGGATTATGAATATTTCTGAACGAGTAACGAGTGAGAGAGGACGAGTGAGATAGATGAAGTATGACAGGGATTTGAATCTGTTAGGAATGGGATTAGATTTGACGATGTATTGAACGACGACGGTTTACATTTAGAAAATAAACGACATTGCTTCTGGAAACCTGTTTGATTTTCTACCTCGAACTCACATGTATGTAATAGGTATGTAATTACATATTTTTATTACAGATCACGTCACACATATACTGTCGTATAGGAGGGCACATAACAATTGCATTAAGCTTATCAATACCACTTCTCTACAACTTGGTAAAAATAGAACTAGCGAGATCTAGAAATCCAGAGATTGATCGATTTGCGACCTTAAGATTTCGATACGCTACGGTTTGGAATGCAGTAAGTATTTTTGCACTTGTTCGCCCCTTATCTATCTTCCTTTTGCCTGAAAGTATGCTTTCGCCCCTATCAAAGTACCCATTCGCCCCTCATTGCGGAGTGAATATATATGAAATATTTTTGAAGCACCCGTTCGCCCCTTGTGATTTTTACTCATGGTTATAATAGTTTAAATACTTTAAACACTAAAAGTAATGTGTTATGACATGTTGGGCCAATTTTTTTATTTCTTACAAGAAAACATTAAAAATAATGCTTAAAAAACTAAGATTTTTAATTGTGATTTGTTTCGGATAATTTTACTTTTTCTTCTTAATAAGGGGTGAACAGAACCATTTTATATTTTAAAGGGCGAACAGGTATATAGCCTGAGTGGTGAAACTTGCGGGGCAAACGGGTGCAGGTACGTATTTTTAGTTAGAAGCGGTAGTTCCTGCTAAAGGTATAGCAGTTACCTGCGACTTCGTCCACGTATTTTGGGGAAAAAATAAGTACTATATGTTTTTCTAGTATTTAACCTAACTTGCTACTAGATTTTATCCAAATCTATTCAGTAGGTTTTGCATGAGAGAGTAACAAAAAGAGTTTCCCGCGACTTTGTTCACATTATTCGGGATAAAAAGTATCCTTAACATATTTTTGATTATAGTAAGACGTTAACATCATGAGTCATGACTCACTTAGCGGTTCATAAAATTTTTAGAGTAGCTGAAATTGTATGACTCTCTAGGTGTATCATTGAACGTGCCGAAAAAACTTTTAATTAAAATAAACTAGGGGTGGCAAGCGCCTTTGTATGTGGAGACCAAAATCTTCTGTTTTAACGCCAAAATGGGGTTAATTTCTACAGATACTTTATTAGTACATCTCAAAACCATTATAGAGCATACATTTCAAATTCCAAGTCACTTATATAAAAATACATTATTTTTAACCCCCTTTTGTCCCCTAAGAGGCGTTGTTTCGTAAAATCCATTTTTAAAAAACTTTCCTTGTAAATTTCAAGTGTGGTGTACGTGTTTCATAAACTTACATAACTTTGTTAAGTTTATGAGATTTGGTGATTAATCAGTCGGTGATGTACCAATTTAGTAAAACCAATGACGCGCTAAGTGCGTCATCATTTAGAAGGACCTATGACACGACTAGCGCGTCATCAAATGTCCTGTGGGCCCGTCCGTGCGGTTCGACACTTGATGGTGCGAAAGAATCAGTTAAAATGGCAAGGACTCACCTTATGAAACTACTAAAACTTAGTTTTTCTCTACACACAACTTTTTCTACTCACTGTTTCAAACTCAATAAATTAGTACGCGTTTTGACACATTTTCGAACAATACACCTTGACTTATGCTCTCTGAAATACGTCATTACTCGAAATGTTTAAATATTGTTTGTGCGAAGACGCGTTGTTTGAATCAGTGATTGTCAAAGTTTTTGTACTTGAGACCCCAGTTTTAGAAGTCATCTGAGAACTCTTGTTTGGTTAGGGCATTGCACACATTTGAGGACCGGTCTGCTTCAGCCTACATCTCAAAAAGAAATCCTACGAATATTATAAATGTGAAAGCTTTTGAGTATGGATATTTGTTACTCTTTTACGCAAAAACTATTGAACGGATTTGGATAAAAATTAGAAGATAGAGAGGTGACATACTAGATTACCATATATGGTACTTTTTATTCTGAAATAAAGCGAGCGAAGACGCGAATAACAGCTAGTACTTTATATTTTATTCACTGTTCAAAACAAAACTACATGACTTTGTCTAAAGTGGTCTACACATAACTATAAGTTAGTACACTAAGCATATAGTTCTGGTTCCCATTCTAAGTGTTACGGAGGTCAAAGGGCCATCGCTCCATTGTAATAACCTCAACGACCTCCGTACTCAAGAGGCGGGCTGCCCAAATGTTGGCGACGCACATCTCTGATGTTCCACGTTCGATTCCCGGTCGAGTCAATACGGAAAACAAACTTTTCTATTATGTCTTGGGGCTTGGTGTTGTGGTACAGTCACTGTTGTTTTCTTTACTTGCTAAATTTCATCTGATTCCGTTAAGTAGCGTACCGTTATGAGTAAAAGAGGAACAAACATACATAGAGGTATGTCACATTCTTACAAGCTTTCAGGTTTTAAATATTTCTAGGATTACTATGTATTACTATATTTTCATTTTTTAATTTATATTATTTAAAACATTTTCGCTTGGGATACACATATATTTAACTTATGTGATAAGTGATGAAAATATATCCTTGGGGGCTTGAGGCTAAAGTTTGAGAAGCATTTGTTGGTACAGATTACACGTCAAAGGTGCAACGATATTTTGAGGTCATCTGCTATATTATTTCTCACATTTTTTTGCTTTTGTTGTAGAAATTCAAGTATAATTGCATTTTAATATAAAAATACGAATAAATCCGCAATGGAATTTACCTTAATGGAAATTAAATATTTTGAACATAAGTAGGGAAATTAAATACAATGGAATATTGTTATATATATTTTCGCTGTATATATAAAAACACTGCAAATTTTATATATTTTAACGCTAAAAAACAAAGTATAATAGTCCAATATATAAAAATGAATCGCAATATGCGATGGTAAGCGCATAACTCGACAACGCTTGGGCCATTATTGACAATTCTTTATTAAAAATGTTCGTTCGATGATTTTGGCGAGAAAAAATCGAATAATTTCCGGGAAAACTTTAAAGACAGCCCTTTTTTTCCACTACAAACATTTTCTAACTAAATAGTGTCGAGTCACATTCCATATATTTTTGACAGGACGACGTCTGTCGGGTCCGCTAGTAATAAATAAATATTGAACCACATACATTATCTTAAACATATTTGCAATTTTTATTTCAGGTATTCATCTTGATATATGCGCTTTTCGGGACCTACGCAGACCTCAAGTCTTTGCAAAAGAGGGAATCAGATATCCCGGAGAAATACAAGAATTATAGACACACATTATTCGCTGGCATCATTTTTCCTTTATCTACGGTAAGTTATAGAAATGAGGTATTCCTCGAAGTGCTCCCATTTTGAAACGCTCCTAAACTATTCCTCGAAACGCTCCATTTTGCTTACGCTTCAGATAGCAAATAAAAATATTAACTTTTAAATAGAGATGGGTTACGCTTCAGATAGCAAATAAAAATATTAACTTTTAAATAGAGATGGATTACGCTTCAGATAGCAAATAAAAATATTAACTTTTAAATAGAGATGGATTACGCTTCAGATAGCAAATAAAAATATTAACTTTTAAATAGAGATGGATTACGCTTCAGATAGCAAATAAAAATCTTAACTTTTAAATAGAGATGGAATTCGATTTTATTATTTTTATAGTACTAAACGCCGTACTAGCGAACTTTAAATATTAGAAACAGAATTTTTTTATCTCCCCTTGCGGTGCGGGAATCGAACCCACGACCTTCACGTATCGCGCGTGCTGCTCTTACCAACTGAGCTAACCGCAAGTTATCGTAGGCGATGAAATTTTTCTGCTGTATCAACCGTTAGCCTTTCGGTAAGTGCCCTCTGCCGAATATGTTTAGAACTACATACTTAGGGGAGATACAATTTTTCTGTTTCTAATATTTAGAGATGGAATTTACAATTTTAAATAACCTTACCGCAAAATTGTATAATAATTTAGCAGTGCCTTTGAAGACAACGATAAAATTAGTTCATATTGAACATACATTATTTATATCTATGTGTTATATTATTAACTGGCGAACTTCGTTTCGCCTTAGATATTTTTTCCCGCTTTTCTGATGAAATTTTTCAAATTTTACCAAGGATCCCTAATTTTGTAGCCTATGTCAAATTGGAAGAATGTAGCATTCTATTGGTGAAAGAATTTTTTAAATCGGCCCAGTACTTTTTGAGCCTATTCATTACAAACATACAAAAATAGGTACAAATCTTTCCTCTTTATAATATTAGTGTAGATATGCCTTATTGTATAAATTAAATACACAAGACATGAATGCTCTAAGTCAGATGATACTATTGGTTAAAAACTTTTTTGGTAATTCATAGTTTTAAAACATCATCGATAATTCATCTATCTCAATCCGGCTTTATTCCATTATATAATCCGGATAATTCTCTTAAATATCGATTTAAGAGAGGCACGGCAAAGCGATTTATCGCTCGAACTGGAGCAGCCCGACTGTTGAAATACCTCCACCTTACAGAAGACCGCAGCCAAATAACAATCACTTCTGTGTTGTTGTGTTCCTGCGTGTGAGTAAGGTTCCCAGAGCTCTTGGTGGTGCTACATTAGTAGCAGGGGTCAAGCCTTCAAGGTAAGGGCGACAAGTCTAGTAACAGTTTTACTATGCTATACTTTTCGCCCTTAAGCTAGGAACTCATTACCACTTAACATCAGGTGGGATGAGGTCAATCTTGGAGTGCATTATAAAAAAAAAATCGATTAAGTTAACTTCGTGCTCTTCTCTAATTTTAAAAGTGGGCGCGTTTCCTTGTATTTTAGGTGCAACCAAATAGGGGCGTTTCGGGGAATAGTTTAGGAGCGTTTCAAAATGGGAGCGTTTCGAGGAATACCTCGTAAAAATGCAATTACTGACCTGCTAGTGAAAACAATATTTTCATGCAATTAAATTAATCTTAGCATAGACCATTTTAACCCTAATACAAGACTAAGACATTTAAGACATTTTTTATGACCTCCGTAGCTGAGAGGCGAGCGTGCCGGACTTTGGCGTCGCGCCATCTCTGAGGTCCCGAGTTCGATCCCCGGTCGGGTCAATATAGGAAACGAGCTTTTCTATATTGTCTCGAGTCTGGGTGTAGTGGTACCGTCGTTGCTTCTGATTTCTGTAACACACGTGCTTAAGCTACTTAACACAGAATCAGATCAATTTATGTGATGTTGTCCAATATTTATTTATTTATCTTCTTAATTCAAACAGCTCATACTTTATCAGCTTATTAACTTTTATCTGTCGATTAAAAAATAATTTGTCTTTTTTCAGAGCATGCTTCTATTCTGGCCCCTTTTCTACTATGACAGAGAGCTAATTTACCGGAGTGTCTATGATGACGTCATTAACATTGAAATAAACTACATAGTACATGGTTTGGTCTTCATATACTGCGTGTGGGAGATTGTATTCTCGCCTAGAAACTTGCCTAAGAAAAACGAAGCAAGCTGGTGGCATCTACATTTGTTTAACTTATTTTATTTGTTTGTGTGAGTATTTAGTCTTAACTACTTATGTACGGTTCCAATATTTTAAAAACGATACTAGTTACGCATAGTAACACATTATACGAGGCTTAAGCTAAAAACGACCGATGGACGACTGATGACAGCTGATATGGAAAGTAAATTTAAAATTGGAAATAACGACTCGTAGAAAAACGGATAAATCGTTTTTGACACATTACGAATAGTAAAATATTGGAATCGGGCATTAAAGGAAGAATTAATTACGGTTAAAAGATTAAGAGTTCGGAAGCTTCTGTCAAAAGCAGGAGGTTATCTATTGTATATTATTTACACTACGCTAGAAGATAATTTTAAAATTATATATCTTTTATTAGACTGTAAATTCCTGTCTGGGCTAACAATTAGATTACCAAAAAAATTTAAGACATACATTTTTATTTTGACGACCTCCGTAGCCGAGAGGCGAGCGGGCCAGACTTTGGCGTCGCGCCATATCTGAGGTTCTGGGTTCGATCCCCGGTCGGGTCAATATGGGAAACGAACTTTTCTAAATTGGTCTGGGTGTTGTGGTACCATCGTTGTTTCTAATTTCTGTAACACAAGTGCTTAAGCTACTTACCGCAGAATCAGAGCAATGTATGTGATGTTGTCCAATATTTATTTATATTTTATCGTGTACACAAAAAAATAGGTACGGAGATACATTACCTTAAAATTTACCACGACGTCTATTTTTTGCACAGTGCTTACAGATTAGTGACGTAACTAGACTCTGATACCAATGAAAGAAAAACAGAAAACGTTTATTTAATGAAATACCGTAAAATCTCCATGTTCCTGTATTCGAGTTTTGATTATTTGCGGGTTTATAAATTGCGACAAATTTTCCATATTCGCGGCAAAAATGTTAATATTCGCAGATCTAGTAGGTTTTGGGTAAAATAAATGGGCGAATTTTAAAGTTCTTTATGCACTTAAAAAGTTATCTTAGAAAACCTTAGCGAAGGTTAACGGCTTTCTCGTACCATGTATCTTAGAAAATGGATGCGTAGCACATTGTTTTGTGCAAATTGAGTCATTTTCTCTTTTTTAACACGCTTTTATTATTAGCTTCACCTGTAACTGTGTCAGAAAATCTTAGAATCTTAATTTGACCCACTTTCCGGTCTTTGATTAGAATGAAATGTTGCACACGCTTTGAGTTCTGATGACAATACATGACTAGCTAAGAAACGTCATTACAAATCCAATATGGTGGCCTCCCCAAGATGGCGAACTGGCTGTTTGAAATGCACTTCCATGATATGGGTATCAAATAAAAGGATTTGCGTTAAGAAATACGAAAAAAATAGTCACGTGACTCAAATCCAATATGGCGGGCGTCCAAGATGGTGGACAGGCTATTTGAAAAGCACCTCCATGATATGAATATCAAATAAAAGGGTTTGCTGTCAGGAATATGAAAACAATAGTAACGTGACTTAAATCCAACATGGCGGACGTCTAAAATGGCGGGCAGACTATTTGAAATGCACTCCTATGATATGGGTATTAAATGAAAGGGTTTGCTGAATGGGATACGAAAAAGAATTATATAATAATTGATACATGAGAAAACTAAAAAGTATAAAATAAAAATAATTGTTTAAAAAACTAAAAAACACGATTATGCTATCGTTACTTATTTGTACAAAAAGCTCCACGCTTTCTTTCTTAAATGTCGAATTATTTTGTTGTTTTTTAGTTTTTTTAAACTATTATTTTATAATCTTAGTTTTCTATGACGAACTGACTATTTTGATTGAAATAGAGTAATAAAAATGGAACCTTGGAACGTATTTGCTACAATACCATACAAATAGCCATTCCATATTCACGGTTTCCTTATTCGCGGCATATTAGTAGAACGTAACCTACGCGAATAGGGAGCTTTTACTGTATGTCGAATTTATAAAATTGTACCGTCACGTAAATTCCGAATATGAACCTGTAGCATATTGATTGTGTGATTGCTTTGCTTTCAGGGTCCTCTTCACAAAATACGATCTCGATGAATGGTTGTACGATATCCTCATAGCAACTGAAGGCACCCTCGCCTTCTACCCATGGCTGTTCAGCGTGTGGGCAGCATCAGCTCTAGGGTACAGCTTCCAGTGGAAACTGAAGACGGCTGTGTGGCACTATCGTGATCATATTCATCCATACTGGAATATGGGTACAAATAAGTACCACTTTCATTGCGAGTAATGTAACTAATAAGTCTACTTCCAAATACGAAATGAACCGGGCAGTAGAATCACTTTTTTTATTTTTTTATATTACACTTCAAGAATGATCTCATCCCACCTGATGTTAAGTGGTAATGAGGTCCTAGCTTAAGGGCGCCAAGTACAGCATAATAAATCTGTTACTGGACTTGTCGCGCTTACCTTGAAGGCTTGACCCCTGCTACTGGAAACCTTACTATGCATTGTATTCAATGACGGCTCAAAAGTGTTTTAAATAACATACTTTAATAAAGAGGTATTGGAGTTTGAGTACTAATAGTTAAAAAAACAACTAAAGATCTTTTTAGTAACGTTTTAATTAAATTTCTTCAGTTTTCTCCCGTAAACCCAATCGTTGACAACGTTTGACAAGCAATCTTTAATAGTCCACTGCGTATAAAATCCAACAAAGTTATGGATGAGTACTGAGAATAGGATTATGTAAAACATTAGTCCTTGGGCGTATTTTAGAACTTCGTATGGCCAAATACCGAGGTCGACGAATCGGGTCCACAGTGTCCTGAAAAGAAGCAAAAATATTGTAATACTAGCTGTGCCCGCGACTTCGTTCGCGTGGACTACATCTTTTCATGGTCGGTTTTACCCCTTTCTCCCCTAATATTAGAAACAAAAAGTAGTCTTTATTTTGATCCATGTTTCGAGCTATATTTGTGCCAAATTTCATATCTCTAACTTCAAAAATAAACATTTTTGCATATAAACTTTCAAAGGTGGTATTACCCCCATCCCCCCCTTATTTTCTAATAAAAAGTAGCCTATGTCCGTTCTTGAGATTCAACGTATACCTATACCTAATTTCATCAAAATCCGTTCAGCCGCTTAGGCGTGAAAGAGTAACAGACGGACAGACAGACAGACAGACAGACAGACAGAGTTACTTTCGCATTTATAATATTAGTATGGATTGTTTTAACTAACAATCGCCCTCGACTTCGTACGCTCGGAGATAGTTATTAGAACTAAAAATGTTGTTCGTCTTATTTTATTCGTTTATGAAATTTTTCAGCTTTATAATGTTAGTGTAAATTTTGTCATATTACTAAATAAAATAAAATAATTTATTTCTGCAAGTGGATTTACAATAAATTCTTTTGCACGTCAATTATTTTCTCCTACCAGCCCCTTGACGTTGTTTCTGTTGAGAAGAAGCGCCGCAACAAACTCAACAGATATCCACTTTTAAAATAAATTACAAACATGACAATATGGCATTAAAATATTTGAATTAACAATAAAGATTATCTAGGTGCAGATGGACATTTTAACTATTCCACACATTTTTATCATTAAAAAAGTCTTGTACAGTGTAATAAACCTTTTTCATAAGCCATGTAGATACTTAGATGTATATTTTTTGTTATATTACCGTAATCTCTTCACCTCCTAGGCGCTCCCATTTTTGACGAATCTGTTCCTAACTTTTTTTCGGAAAAAATATCAAAATTTGAGCAGTATTCTCAAAATCTTTTAAATATAAACTCCCATATGGCTTTAACGTTAATTCGGTTTTGTACATTTGTCCCTAAATTTACATATGTTTTGCGGTGCTCTCCACTTTGGAAATTTGAAAAGTTGCTGTCATCTTTGGACAATATTTTAAAAGAAAAACTTTGTGAAATCTTAAATTGCCCCCTAGACGAAAGGTCATGGACTCAAGCGTCCCTGCCCATTCGTTTTGGAGGCCTAGGTACTCGCAAAACATCCAGCATAGCATTACCAGCATTCCTCTCTTCTGCTTACAGCACGCTAAACCTCGTCAAAACGATTATTAATTCGTCGCTTGGCGATGCTGAGGTTGCCTGCCTAGCAGAAGCGAGGATTGCTTGGTCCATCGTTTGCCCTAACAATACTCCCAATTTAAACAGTTCACAGCGGCAATGGGACGAGCTTCTATGCAAGATTACTTTTGACGGCCTACTTTCCTCGTCTTGCAGTGATTTAGAGCGAGCTCGTCTCCTTGCTGTCACAGAGAGGGAATCTGGGTTTTGGCTACATGCTTTGCCCTCGGCTAACGTGGGAACCGTTATGGACAATGTCACCTTGTCCATTTCGGTGTCCCTTCGTCTCGGCTTGAGAGTGAACGCCACACACACCTGCAACTGTGGCGAGTTAGTAGGGCCCCTTGGTCTCCACGGCTTATCATGTGCCCGAAGCGCTGGTCGCATTCCTCGCCACGCTTGCCTTAACGACATCCTTCGTCGAGCCTTTGCCTCTTCCAGAGTTCCGGCAGTCCTAGAGCCTCTGGGTATCTGTCGGAATGATGGAAAGAGGCCTGATGGGATGACGCTCATTCCATGGAGTAAAGGCAAAGCTTTGGTTTGGGATGCGACTTGTGCTGATACTTTTGCTCCAAGCCATATCCACTCCACCTCTCGGAGCGCCTTGGGCAGCCGCTGCCGCGGCGGAGGCCCGTAAACGTTTAAAGTACTCGGGCCTCGACAGCTGCTATCGTTTCGCCCCATTTGGAGTGGAGACTTTGGGGCCGTGGGGTCCAGAGGCCCGAACATTATACAAAGAATTGTCCGCTCGCCTCGTAGAGGTTTCTGGTGACCAGAATGCTGGTAAATACCTCGGCCAACGTTTAAGTCTGGCCATTCAAAGAGGAAATGTTGCTAGCATTCTGGGCACCCTAAACACTGGAGCGGACTATCTTTTGTAAATATTTTGTATATAGGTAGGTATTGTCTTTTTATTTTTTTTATTTTATATTTTCATTGTACTTAATTATGTCTGTAAAACCAATTTCTGTAAATTTTTCTATAAATAAATATCTCATCAATATTTCTACCAACTTTCAGCCAAATTCATTCGGTAGTTTTAGAGCGAGAGTAAGAATTATGAATATTTACAAACTTTCTCATAATTTAAAATAATAGGAAATCATCAAAGAATATCTATTAATCTTACCGATAAATTAGTGTACGCGAATTATGGTATATTTATTGTCCAAATTGAAGTAAGAAGTTTATTTACAAAAAGTTTTACATGTGGTAATTACATCGCGCAAGTACATTTTTTCTGTAAAATTATAAGTTCAAACTGATTTTTGAAATAAATGTCTATACGTTCCGGATTTTGGTTGTTTCCTTCATCCTGATTCGGCATACTTACAATACAATAATAATACTTACAAGAATAAGTAACCCAAACTAATTGTCAGCCAATATTTAATTTTCAATTCATCCCTTTTGATTAAATCTGAGGGTAGTAGGGCAAGTTCCCAAAACACGTAGATGATCACCAACCCATGCATCAAAACATTCGTGAACTGGAAATTAAATACAATTAATATAAATAAATGTAAAAAAACCTTTTTAAAAACAAGCTTTTATTTAATTGCCCCAAAAAAAAAAAACTTTAACACTAAAACTTTTACCGTCAACTTATAGTGTTATTTCAAATTTAACACATTTGACACAATGTATCTACTATATAAAAATAAGTCGGGGTTTCCTTCCTGACACTACTGCCATGGTTTTGCATTCGTTGGAAAGGTCTCGGGCTCAGTGAGGTTTATAGCAAAGAAAATTCAGGAAAAATTTTAACAGAAAAGCGGGATAATCCTCTAAGGCGAAACGAAGTTCGCCGGGACCGCTAGTATGGTATATGAGCTTCTTGTCGCTAGATTTAAGTACTTGCTGCCTATAAAAATTTGAAAACTAAGAAAGTAAATACGAGTAATTAAATCTCGTGATAAGCTTTTATAACATACTTGCTTTCCGCCCGCGGCTTCGCGAACTTTAAATATTAGAAACAGAAAATTTTCATCACCTACGATAGCTTGCGGTGAGCTCAGTTGGAAGAGCAGCACGCGCGATACGTGAAGGTCGTAGGTTCGATTCACGCACCGCAAGGGGAGATAAAAAAAATCTGTTTCTAATATTTTAAGACTCTTAGTCGGTTGGAGATAAATGGATTGTCATATTTGAATCGGATCTGGGTGCTGTGGTATGTACAGTCATTGTTTCTGATTTCTGTAACACAAGTGCTTAAGCTACTTACCACAAAATCAGCCCAATGTATGCGATGTTGGTTGATTGGAGCCTCGATGAACAAATATTTTAAATGTTATTTTCTTTTTTTGAGTTACCTTTTTTATTTTTTATTGTACACTGTTTGTGGTCAATTCAATATATTTTTCTTTGATTGCACCCGTGTAAAGTCGGTGTTGTCGCTAGCAAATAGATAAACCATTCTCACCTGCGACATCACTAAATTTGTTAGATGTGTCGGTAAAATTAGCTCTCTGTCATAGAAGTATATGGGCCAGAACATACAAACTCCCTGCAAACGAAATATATACGTTGAAACATGGCATTAGGGTACTATTTCTTTAAATAAATACAAGACTTAGTGGTTTAGTTCAAAAGGATGTAATAAAATTTAAAATTTCATAATTTGAACTGCCTTCATACAGCTAGTAAATTTCCATTGTGGTCAAACAATTTTGTTAATAAGTGATCGTCACATTTTTATTACAATTTAATGATAAATCTATATATTATTTTGTCAATTGTAGTACCTAGTTAATTGTGTATTTTATATTATTATATGTGTTTCTAAAACACACAGCGTTGTTTGAAGAAGAAGCAATCCATAGATCTTGCCTAATTAAGTGTAAATAGCTTGTACTTACAGGTTTCTCCCTTTTTGTTACCTGTTTTTTCTTTCACCAACTAGGCTGTATGCATCTTGATATCTTGATGTGACTATTGTCACTGTCAATTATGACAATTCATAGCGTTTGTAGATTTTGCCGCGTTAACATCGCAAAATTTTCACAAAATGTAAAATTACTTGTTCTAACAAGAATTTTCCGATTTTAAGTTGTCATTGTGTTACAAAATTAAACCTAGCAGTGATATTAGTGAAGTGCAATAGGATTTAAGTCAGAATGAGTGAGTTACCCACGCCGGACGACCCCCATAGTTCGAATGCTGTTGCTTCAGTAGAAGAACATGCATCTCGACGGCTTTCCGGGGAAAGTTCCTCTAGTAGTTCAGATGAATCCTCCTCATCTTCGGAAGTTGAGCAGGGTTTTGCTTCTCCGCCGCCTAACAAACGGCGAAAGATTCTTTGGTAAGTCAGGTGAGTTATTTGACTATTTTTTTAACTAATTTCCCTACTTATATCACTGCTGGTACCCAGGCTGCCGGTACTTCAAGTGCTGGAGCTAGCTCTTCTCTAACTAATTCACAATTTCTTGTAAACCCCTGTGCATCTATGCAGGATTTTCAAATAGGTTCGCTTAATACTGAATTTGATGAGAAAATGGTTATTCCGGTAGCAAGTAAGGAGCGACTTAATCAAGTTAACCACATGCAACAATTTGATTCTCAGGCCTGGAAAGGCATTCGTTATAAAACAGTACTTAAGTCATATGGGGCCACTCCAGGTTTTGTGGCATTACGAGTTAACGACGAACTGTGTCATTTTAATAAAACTAAAGATTTCCTGGCATCTGCGGATAACATGTTAGCGGGATTGACCAATGCCGGACTTGAACAGCGAGAGTTACTAAGAGACTCATTACAGGAGTTGGTTAACTGGGCTGCTGCCCATCCCGGGGATCTTAATCCTAAATCACTTTTTGAAAAGGTATCTATACTTTTGGGTCCAGGATCACCTATGCACAGGTGTTCAGAGAAAATAATGCAAATCATTTGTGGGCGCAGGAGTGAGTGCATTGAGATTAGAAGGGACCGTATTCTGAAAGAGATAGGTAATCCAAATTTGAAAGCTACTTTAAGAAACATACCTCCAAGTTCAGAGTTTTTGTTCAGTCGAGATGCTTTACAACCTGTCATACAGTCACTGTGTGGTTCCCAAGCTTGGTTGAATACACCTGGTTACATTAGAGAGAGTAAGAACATTAACCGAGACAGACCCTCAGTGAACAGGCAGGACAAGAGACCTATGCCCTTTCACTCAAATACAAAGAATGATAAGAAATCCAAATTCGTGCCAAAAAAAGCAGACTAATTTTCGTCGACAAGGAAATAATCAGGGACATAATAACACCTCAGGGTTTAGTGGAAAGCCAAAATGACTATAATATTCTCAGTCAGAGAACTTTTCATGGAGGCTGTTTAAGGAACTACTAGAGGAACTTTCCCCGGAAAGCCGTCGAGATGCATGTTCTTCTACTGAAGCAACAGCATTCGAACTATGGGGGTCGTCCGGCGTGGGTAACTCACTCATTCTGACTTAAATCCTATTGCACTTCACTAATATCACTGCTAGGTTTAATTTTGTAACACAATGACAACTTAAAATCGGAAAATTCTTGTTAGAACAAGTAATTTTACATTTTGTGAAAATTTTGCGATGTTAACGCGGCAAAATCTACAAACGCTATGAATTGTCATAATTGACAGTGACAATAGTCACATCAAGATATCAAGATGCATACAGCCTAGTTGGTGAAAGAAAAAACAGGTAACAAAAAGGGAGAAACCTGTAAGTACAAGCTATTTACACTTAATTCGGCAAGATCTATGGATTGCTTCTTCTTCAAACAACGCTGTGTGTTTTCTCACACATAACTGTTTTATTGGAATGTAAAACAGTCTTATTTTTATTATTCTTGTAAGCGTTTTGGATAAAATCTGTTAGCTTGTAAGAAAATTTAATAAATAAATAAACAGGTAGTGGTTTGCCGCAGCGAGGTACCAGGATCACATGACGTACTAGGAAGTTTCTCTTCACCAGTTCCATAACGAACACCTTAAAAAAATATATCATCAAGCTGGCGCTACCATATGACTGTTAGGTACGGAGGCCAACCAGTCCGGTCGAGCCACTATTCTTGTGCGAAGTTAAAAGGTTCAGACGGCAATCACTTCATTGTAATGACTACATTTGTCGTGGAAGAGTACCAGGAGCGCATATCGTGCTTGGAAGTCTCACCTCATCATTTTCTTAACGAACACCTTAGAAATATTATCAAGCTGGCGCTACCATGACACTGTGAGTTACCAGGGCTGTATAACGCCCTAGGAGGTCCCCGTCATTCACGCCAGTAGCTATTCAACGAAAACCTTTCCTCTGGAAGTAGTCCACTTTCAGCACCAAGTTTTACAGCACCTGAGCTCAATATGCATGCCTCAATGCACCTGACCAAGACTAGTAGCTGAAAGTCTGCCTATGATTTCGTACTCCCATGACTAAGTTACCAGGACTGCATAACGCACAAGAAGATTCCACATCAACGGTTTCACGCCAGTAAATTCTTAACGAACACCTTCAACCACCTTTTTGTGCTCCTATGACACGGGCAGTTCCGTTTTAATAACCAAACCAGCAGTGGCAAGGTACTAGGGTCTTATAACGTGTTTGGAGGTCTTTGCATTATCAGTCAGTGATCATTAAGCAGAGGTATGCTGTCAATCAAGATCAAGAGAGAGGATAATGAAACTTAAATTTAAGGCCGTAGACCTTAAAGTCGACTTACAAATCCTATGGGGAACACGACCTCGTGGAATGCTTTCTGTCTAAACTTCTGCAGCTTAGTTAAACGGGGTCCGCCATTATCCAACAATTTGGCCACGTCACAAATGGTTGCTAAGGGGTAATACAATAGCTGGAGGAACTGAAATCAGAGAATAAAATAACCTTAAAGCCAATTTACAACTGACGTATAAGGTCGTCTGTAATACAGTAAAAACACACGTCAAAAGAATCCAGTTTAGGCATTAGTTCCTTCCAGTTCGATATTAGTTCTTATGCCAACGGCATGCAAGGACGGTGCAAAGTCCACAGTGTATAGCTATTTTCACGTGCTTTTTAACACGCTTTTATTAGCTTGGGTTGTATGTATCTATGTAACGGAATCTTTGAATCTTAATTTGACCCACTTTCCGGTCTTTGATTAAGATGAAATTTTGCAGACGCTCTGAGTTCTGATGACAATACATGACTAGCTAAGAAACGTCATTACAAATCCAATATGGCGGCCTCCCCAAGATGGCGAACTGACTGTTTGAAATGCACTTCCATGATATGGGTATCAAAAGAAAGGGTTTGCTGTTAGGAATACGAAAAAAATAGTCACGTGATTCAAATCCAATATGGCGGGCGTCCAAGATAACGGACAGGCTATTTGAAATGCACCCCTATGATATGGGTATTAAATGAAAGGGTTTGCTGAATGGGATACGAAAAAGAATTATATAATTATTGATACATGAGAAAACTAAAAAGTAGAAAATAAAAATAATAGTTTAAAAAACTAAAAAACACGCTTTTAGCTCGCACTAAAAATTACAAAATAATTCAGACATTTAAGAAAGAAAGCGTGGAGCGTTTTGTCCAAAAAGAGTAACATAAACGCTCCACGCTTTCTTTCTTAAATGTCTGAATTATTTTGTAATTTTTAGTGCGAGCTAAAAGCGTGTTTTTTAGTTTTTTAAACTATTATTTTTATTATCGTATAATAGTATTATAAATATTTGAAACAGAAAATGTTTATCTCCCCTTGCGGTGCGGGAATCGAACCCACGACCTTCACGTATTGCGCGTGTTGCTTCCAACCACTTACTTACCGGAGGCTAACGGTTGATACAGCAGAAAAATTTTGTCGCCTACGATAACTTTCGGTTGGCTCAGTTGAAAGAGCAGCATGCGCGATACGTGTAGGTCGTGGGTTCGATTCCCGCACTGCAATTTTTCCGTTTCTTTAACATAACAATACATACCACGTTCCAAAGAGTATAGTATCTAGGAGCTAATTGGTTGTTCATCTTCAATTCCGGGTTGGTTATTAGCAATTTGGGCATTCTTTCCCCAATATCCATTAAACTGACTACAAGAAGAGTCCCCATAGTCAGATGAGCAGTAAGCTGGTAGTAAATTAGTTCAGATTTCACCATTGCTCTGAAAAGCATTCACTTTTACTAATTTTGTAAAAGATATTGCGCCCATTGAAATTAATTTTAAAATGTTCATTTTTTTATTTTATTTTATTAATTATGGTCTCTATTTCGCGTTTAAAAACAACGCAGTGAGTCCGCCAATGTCAAGTGTTTATCGTCTAAGAGCCAACGGCCCGTAGACCTTTTCTATATTATAATATTATTAGTAATTAAAAAATTATTATTATAATATTATTAGTAATTATAATATTATTAGTTTTTTAACTTTAAGAGAGGTAGGGCATAGCGATTTATCGCTCGAAGTGGAGCAACCCGAATGGTGAAATACATCCACCTTACAGAAGACCGCAGCATAATAACAATCACTTCTGTGTTGTTGTATTCCTGCGTGTGAGTAAGGTTTCCAGAGCTTTTGCGGGGTGCTACATTAGTAGCAGGGGTCAAGCCTTCAAGGTAAGGGCGACAGGTCCAGTAACAGATTTATTATGCTGTACTTGACGCCCTTAAGCTACCTTATTACTACTTAACATCAGGTGGGATGAGGTCAATCTTGAAATGTAATATAAAAAAAATATTATTATTCTAGTTTTATTGTCATTTTAAGTTACAATTTACTACATTATTTTATCTAATTACTACACTGTATGTCTTAGTGCAAAACTAGTTATAAGTTCAGCTATATTTGTAATATGAACGACAGTTTCTTGTCGGGATCTTCTCTGTAAGTTATTGGTTCTGAACCGGAGGTAGCGTCATTTGCATTATATACACGTTTCATAAATATTACTGGTGTAATTTACATGAATAAATAATTTTGAATTTGAATTTGAATTTAAGAATTTAAAAAAATCCTTTTACATTAATTATGTTTTCATAACCTTATTTTTAATTTAAGAAATAAAACATTATTAATGTTGCACGGCTGTAACCATTTCTCGTCATCTACTATTTCCTCTACCATAAGGTTGTCTGGAAGAGATCGCTTTCTAGCGATAAGACCGCCTAAATTGTACTATAACCAATCTGTAAAACCTATTTCTGTAAAGTTTTGTGCAATAAAGTATCTATCTATTTATCTATCTTACCTTCGTGTATGAAAAATTCCCTCGGAACCCGAAGATTATTTGAAAGAGTTCGCTTTGTATCAGTATTTTTTTTATGCAATAAGCAATCTATCTATTACACGGAGTTATAACACTGGTAGTACTACCATACAGGCTATGTCTGAGTCAATTATATTTCATTTGTCTCTCATAGAAAATAATTCATGAATAGAAGTACACTTGCAGGTAAAAAACATGGATTCATTATTCATTTACCTCATCTACTACTTATACTTTGTATTATATTATTGTTACGAGCTTCGGGTTCGTGACAATAAAAACAGCCGATAAAAATTACCAAAAGTCACACTTTAATTGAATGCCACTAATTACAACCTTAAAACGCACTAATTAAAACAACAATCGCTCCCAAGTCGCACTTCAAAATCGCTTTCGAAGTAATCACTTGTATCGCTAATTCAATACTGCCCCGGTCGCGGTGAATCCCGGCCTTTTATATTGCCGCGGCCGTTCCCGAACCTTCCAACGCAGAAACATCCGGAACATTCGCGCGCAGTGCGGCCTTGAACGGCCGTACGCTCGGTCAAGGTCATTGTTCTAGTAAATTCTGGCGTACGCGTCTCGACTCTCTGTAGTCCCGCCTTTCCACACTAGATGGCGCTGGTTACTGAGAACGTTAATCGTGGCGCGTAACACTGCCCCCTCCTAAGACATGCTCGTCCCGAGCATTTTCGGCTCCATAATAACGCGCCAATCGATCCACATGGACGATCTTAGGAGTACCCCTCGCACCTTTTTGTATCCGGTAGGTTACGTCATTGATCTTAGTCACAATTCGATACGGCCCTTCCCATTTCGCCTGAAGCTTAGGAGATTTCCCCTTGCTGCGGATTGGATTGTGCAACCACACTAGTGAACCTTCGTCAAACTCTTTACTGTTCATTTTGCGGTCATAGCGGGTTTTCATTCTTTCAGACATTTGCTGGCCCGATTGTCTCACGTGCTCACAAATGTCATTCATCTTGTTCCGTAAGTTATTTGCATAATCTGTTATACTGCATGGGGAATCAGGTGGTATTCCGGTGATCATGTCTGCAGGCAGTCGTAGTTCTCTTCCAAAGTTTGCGAACGCTGGTGTTACCGATGTACTTTCGTGAACAGCGCTACGATATGACAGCAAAAATGGTTGTATGTGCTTGTCCCAATCTCGTTGCCGATTTTCCACAACTTTTGCCAAGTACCTCTCTAGTGTCTGATTAAATCGTTCCACCATTCCATCCGACTGTGGGTGGTAAGAAGTTGTTCTTGTTTTATGAGTTCCCATAACTCGACAAGTTTCCTGGAATATTTGGGACTCAAAATTCCTTCCTTGATCACTGTGGATTTCCAAGGGAACTCCAAAACGACAGAAGACTTCATAAACTAACTTATCAGCAACTGTCGAGGCCTCTTGATTTGGAATGGCGAAGACTTCCGGCCACTTAGTGAAGTAATCCATCACAACCATGAAATATTTGTTACCACTTTCACTTTCCGGGAACGGCCCCGCAACGTCAAGGGCTATCCTCTCCCATGGTGCGCCCACATTGTACAGCTTCAATGCACCTCTACTACGAGTCTGAGGTCCCTTTACAGCCGCACAACTTGTACATTTGCGACACCAGTCCTCGACATCGTCCCGACAGTAGACCCAGTAGAACCGTTCTCGTATCTTTAGTAGTGTCCGTTTTACTCCCAGATGACCTCCTGAACAACCATTATGGTACAGCTGTAGAACATCCGGTACTTGACCTTTGGGGACAACCATTTGCAGATGACAGCTGTCTCCACGAGCATTTTCCCATCTACGGCACAGAACTCCATCCTGAATCACCAAGCTGTCCCATTGGGCCCAATAGCTCTTTGTGATCGAACTCATCGCTGAGACGTCGCTCCACCTAGGCTTAGGAACTCCGGCCTTCATCCACTCTAGAATCGGCTTGATGTCCGCATCCTCCTGCTGTGCACGTTGTAGGCTTTCCTTCCACTCGTTGCTAAGGTCTGTCTTGAGCATCCTCACAGGAACAACTTCTTTACTTTCTTGCCTGGTACAATGCTTGCAGTCTTCAGGACAAGGTCTTCTTGACAATGCATCTGCGTTACCATGAGATTTTCCGCTGCGATGTTCCACCACAAAGTCGTATTCCTGCAGTAATTCAATCCATCTCGCAACTTGTCCTTCCGGATTCTTGAACTGTAAAAGCCATTTCAGTGCAGCATGGTCAGTTCGTATGTGGAATTTCCGCCCCAGAAGATATTGGCTAAAGTGCTGCAACGACTTTACCACAGCAAGCAGTTCTCGTCTCGTAACACAATAGTTCCTTTCAGGTTTCGACAAAGACTTGCTGAAGTAAGCTATCACAATTTCTTGATCGCCATTCCGCTGGGATAATACACCGCCAAGTCCTATGTCACTTGCGTCTGTGTCAACTATGAATTCCTTACTCACATCAGGGTATCCCAAAATAGGTGTTTTGCACAGACGGTCCTTCAGCTCCTGGAATGCGATGTCACAACTTCCATCCCAGCAGAAATGTCGCTTCTCCTCCGTTAGCTTATGCAGGGGTTTTGCTATATCTGCAAAGTTCTTAACAAAACGCCGATAGTAGGAACACAAACCAAGGAATGCTCTGACCTGCGTCTTGTCTTTTGGGATTGGCCAATCCTTTACAGCAGCGATTTTCTCTGGATCCGTGCTGATACCTTCTTCAGACACTACATATCCCAAAAAGCTAACTTGCCGTTTGAATAGTGAACACTTCTTCGGGCTTAACTTGAGGTTGGCACTCTGGATCTTCATGAGCACGCGTTCCAGATTTAGAAGATGTTCTTCAAACGTAAGGCCTACGATGATTATGTCATCCAAGTAGACTAGACAGGCATCGCCAATCAGACCGGTAAGTACAAGTTCCATCAACCTTTCAAACGTTGCCGGAGCGTTGCACAATCCAAACGGCATGACTTTGAATTGCCACAGACCCTTTCCTGTCGAGAATGCAGTCTTCTCCTTGTCTTTAGGATCAATTTCAACTTGCCAGTAACCACTTTTTAAATCTAGCGTGCTAAACCACTTTACTCCAGTAAGCATGTCCAGCGTGTCATCAATTCTTGGCAAAGGATAGCTGTCTTTCTTCGTAACGTCGTTCAGACGACGATAGTCAACACAAAACCTCATGCTACCGTCTTTCTTTCTTACCAGCACTACAGGTGAACACCATGGACTAGATGAAGGTTCAATAACACCATCCTTCACCATTCCCTCAATCATGGTTTCCACGTCCTTTTCACGTGCTACGGGCAATCTCCTTGGCCGCTGACGGATAGGCAATTCTTCTCCTGTGTTAATTTTGTGTTGAACTAAGCCAGTCCTTCCGATGTCAGCATCGTTTGACGAGAAAACGTTGGCATACTTGAGCAACATTTGTTTCGCCTTGACCATTTCGTTTTGGGACAGAGCGTTGCGGCAGTCTTCTAAAAGTGTGGTCACTCTCGTTTGTGTATCTTTGCTGACGGTCCCGGTCGATTGATGTTGGCATCGACGCAACCAATCCACTTCCTCGCAAGTACCAACTAGTGTGCCTTTTTCTATAACCTGTTCCTGGTCACAAAGGTTCAGCACACGTACCCCTGAGATGTCGGTGGCTCTAACCAAAGTGCGTGCCACTTTCCATGGAAGGTCATTTTCTACCCTTTCCACAAGTACACAACGTTGAGTTTGCCCAGGATTCCGAGGAAGACTAACCGGCACAATCGTTTCAGATCTCGGCGAAAGAACAATCTTTTTAAGGCTGTATACATTCCCTGGTAACGCGCCTTCCACGAAAAGTTCCTCTTGTCCACATTTCAGAACACCTTGCTTGACGTCAATTTCGCAACTATTCTTCCTCATAAAGTCAAGGCCCAGGATGCAATCGTCCATTATATCCGCCACAATGACACTATGCAGGTAGATTCTGTTGCCTAGCTTTAGCCCCATCTTCTTCTCTCCATGGACGGGTATGCGCTGACCGGTGGCTGTTACCAAATTAATGTGTTCTCGGTTGTATGCAGAGTCCCCAAGGGACCGTCTCATAATTTGGGAACTGACAACCGTGCGAGAGGCTCCAGTGTCTATAGTCAGCTTACACGGCGTTCCGTTTACCTCGCCCTGGATGACTAGGCTGTTCCCGTCTTGGGTTTGTTTGATCGAAACCCTTGGGGCTCTTTGAACCTCAGCCAGCACCCGCCCCGCAGTCCTGGCTATTATTCGTTTCCCTGCTGCTGACGCTGAGCGGTGCTCCTAGCTGCACTGCCGTCTTCTCCTTCTGTAGTTCGCTTAGGGCAACTGGATCGAAGGTGGCCCCTTTCCCCGCAGCCGTAGCACCTAGGGCTGTAACTTTTATTGCGGTCGCGAACTGAAGCCGCGGCAACCTCCCTAATGCGATGGGAACGATGATCCTGCCGCACAGCTTCCACCTCCAGTGCATGGGCCAAGGCATCTTTAAGCGTCCCGTGGTGCCCGAGTCTGACAGCAGCTCTAACTTCAATGTCGCGGATGCCATCGATGAACGCCTGCACAAGGTTCCCATCAATAAGCGCTGGTACGGACTGGTATGCTTTACGCACCAGCTTCTCCACTTCAAGGGCCCATTGCTGCAAGTTTTCGTTATTGCGTTACACACGATCTTTGAGCTGCGCTCGAAACACGTGTTCCAGGTGAGCGTCGCCATATCGAGCCTCCAGTGCCTCAAGGAGCTGCTCGTAAGTCACTTCCTTACCGAGAGCTTCCAAAACTGATAAGGCCTGGTCACGAAGGCCTAGGGTGAGGGCAGTCATGGCCTGATTTTTATCCCAGCCGTTCGCTTTCATGACTGCCTCAAACTGGATTTTGTAGGCCGACCAGGAAGAAGTACCGTCAAACGGTGGCACTTTAAATCCACGTAGCGAAGGTGTTGTAGCTACGGGAGCTGCGATTGCTTCTCCAAGTTTAAGACAATCCAGCGTTTTCTTAACGTCTGCCATCACGGTCTTCTTCACATCAGCCACTACGTAGTCAACCCGATTATTGACTTGGTCAATCCGGATTTCAGCTTCTAGCAGGCGGTTGTCATGTTGAGCAACCTTATCCTTCACCTCCTTTATGTCTTTCCCGAAGGTAGCGTGAAGGTCCTTCAAAAGAAGCATCTGCTCTTCTTGGCGGCGAGCCTGTTCCACCTGGCCGCGAGCCTGTTCCTCCTGGCGTCGAGCCTGTTCCTCCTTGTCCCGCTGAAGCTGCTCTTCCAATCGACGAGCCTGTTCCTCCTGGCGGCGAGCCTGTTCCTCCTGGCGGCGAGCCTGTTCCTCCTGGCGGCGAGCCTGTTCCTCCTTGTCCCGCTTAAGCTGTTCTTCCAGCCGACGAGCCTGTTCCTCCTGTCGGCGAGACTGCTCCTGCAGCATCATCATCAGGGCAGCAAGATCTGGTGCTGCCGATGCTGCTGGTGTTGCTGTGGACGGGCCAGCCTCCGTGGTTAATAACTGACTCTGCCACTCCTGCGGCAAGGCTCCACCAAAACGTCTCTGGTCCGTCTCCAGTTGGCGTTGACTCCGGGTACGGATACCCTCCGTGTCGTCTTTAGGTAAAATCGGCATAATTTAAATCCCACTTCTGACACCAATTGTTACGAGCTTCGGGTTCGTGACAATAAAAACAGCCGATAAAAATTACCAAAAGTCACACTTTAATTGAACGCCACTAATTACAACCTTAAAACGCACTAATTAAAACAACAATCGCTCCCAAGTCGCACTTCAAAATCGCTTTCGAAGTAATCACTTGTATCGCTAATTCAATACTGCCCCGGTCGCGGTGAATCCCGGCCTTTTATATTGCCGCGGCCGTTCCCGAACCTTCCAACGCAGAAACATCCGGAACATTCGCGCGCAGTGCGGCCTTGAACGGCCGTACGCTCGGTCAAGGTCATTGTTCTAGTAAATTCTGGCGTACGCGTCTCGACTCTCTGTAGTCCCGCCTTTCCACACTAGATGGCGCTGGTTACTGAGAACGTTAATCGTGGCGCGTAACATTATTATATAGAAAAGCAAACGACCATCAGGCCTAGCATGCGCACGCGACTAAATTTTATCACGCTCTTAAAAAACGTCAATATCGATTGAAGTCAGTGTGTCAGCTGGTGGTGGTGGTCTCATGCGAGAAATTTGACGCATTGCGCATGGTCGCGCCACCTTTTTCGATCTTGTTCGATCTCGGTCATGTCGATTTATTTATTAATTACTAGCGACCCGCCCCGGCTTCGCACGGTTGCAATAGGTACTAAAATATGTACGTATCATACATATACACCTTGCACTTTATTTTATTACATTGACTCCCCCCGTACCCCAGTGATGCTTACATGGAGCCTACATCGCATGCTGGCTAGCTGAGCGCGGTAAGCGGCAGCCGCGCGACTTTTTTCTAATACTTGCATTTTTAAACTCGTGATATCTTCCGAATGAAATGTCTGAATTGAATAATTCAAAAAGTTATACAAAAGGTATTGAAGCCGTCTATACAACCGACTATCCGGATATACAAACAGACAGACAGAGTTACTTTCGCATTTATAATATTAGGATGTAACTGACTGTTAGATTATCCAAAAAGTGGGACACCTCTTTCGCATTTTCAGTCAGTTAAAAAAATCTCTTATAATTTTTATTTAAATAACTTTTATTTTTATTACTATTTTCGGTCCGCTTTCGTATTGGAGTTATTGTTTTAAACAGAGTCGTTATCCCCTTAATACGACTAATGCCCGATTCCAATATTTGAGCAACGATCCGTTCTACTTACGAACAGTAATAAATTATACGAGGCGTAAGCTAAAAAAGATTGACAGACGACTGATGACAGCTAGTATGGAAAGTAAACCATGAAATGGTATTAACGACTCTTAGTAGGTTGGAGAAAACGAATGGTAAAATCGGGATCGGGCATAAATTATTAATACCACTACGTGATTACATTGTTTTGCTCGTAAGTATATGTTGCGTAGATCTAACAAACTATTGTAGATGTTAAAACAAGGTTGAATTCATAATTCGTACGTTAGAATTGCTGTTTTTATGTTTTTCATTATTATGCAAACATTTCACCTACAATGAAGACAAATTATGTCACTTTTGGGTATGTTGGAGGGCGTTCAAAGATTTCAGATTTCAATTTTTTAATATTGCACTTCTAGATTGACCTCATCCCACGCGATGTTAAGTGGTAATGAGGTCCTAGTTAGGCGACAAGTGCAACACAATAATCGCTGTTACTGGACTTGTCGCTCTTACCTTGAAGGCGTGACCTTCAGGGACCCCAGGGGCTTTGGAAACCTTACTCACACGCAGGAACACAACAACGCCGAAGTGATTGTTATTTGACTGCGGTCTTCTGTGAGGTGGAGATATTTTACCAGTCGGGCTGCTGCAGTTCGAGCGATAAATCGCTTTGCCCTGCCTCTCTTAAATAAACCTCTCTTAATCTTTAATAATAGGGGTAGTTTAAATGTAAGATTGTTTGAAGTAAACAACTTAAAATTTGACATGTATGCTCCATAGTTGGTGTGGAGTTTTTTTAATAATGTATCTTAATAAAATCAACAACCTTTTGGGGTTTAAACAGGAGATGATAGTTCATGCGGTGGCAGCGGAGCCCTATAGCAGATCCGCTCCTGGGACCGGAGACGCCAGGTGTGGGGTAAGCCTGGCGTCCGTTACCTCAGTCTCAAGACGATGTAGGGTAGGCCTGGCGTCCGTTACCTTAGTCCAAGGCGGTGCGGGTGGCCTGGCACTCTTGGCAGGCTCGCCTAGCGGCAGACGCAGTAAATTAAAACTGCCTGCTTTTAAATACTACCCCACAACTGCAGAGCCTTGGCTACCCGCCACGATTTTAGTCGGTACAAGCCCGACATATCTTGTACCCCGCTGATAATGACTATGCGGTAGGCATTACCGTTATTATCCACTCTACCTTTAAATATCCTACCTGCCGAAGTTCAAGTTTCTAAGAATACGTAATTAATCAGTTAGTTAGCGAGCGCTATTTCGCTTTTTTTACATATTCCTAGATATGTAAATCGTGCAAATCATTTAAAAGTTTTGAATCGTCATTAAACACATTAGGTACGCAGTGAAAACTCCCTCCAAGTTTTTATGTCTTTATGACCAGGTTTGTGCTTGATCTATCAGTAATTCAGGATTTTATATGATGTATAGAATGTACGATCTTTTTTGTATTATTTCACATAATATTGCTCTGATTCTGTTGTAAATAGCTAAAGTACTTGTGTTACAGAAATCAGAAACAACGACGTTATCACAACACTCAATCCCGAGACAATATGGAAAAGTTCGTTTCCCATTATGATCCTAACGGGAATCGAACCCTATCTTAGGCCCCGGTCGGGTCAATGTAAGAAACAAACTTGCTGTGTCTGGGTGCTGTGGTACCGTCGTTGTTTCTGATTTCTGTAACTTAAGTGCTTTAACTACTTATCATAGAATCAGAGCAATGTATGTGATGTTGTCCAATATATAATTATTTATCTATCTATTGAAGTAATAACTTAACTATTCCCATTATGGAATTGTGACTTTGACGTATAAGTATTAGTTATTTTTAACAACAGCTCACGCACCATGCCACGCTCCTCCCCTGAATCAGGCCACATCCCCCCCTTGCTCTTTGACGCCACGCCACACTCCCCCTGCATCATGTATGTCATGTTAACTCCTCCCAGCGACACGCCACGACTGTTACATATAAAAGGTATATTTATACGCAGACATTTATCCCCTATCTGATTTTACCATCTTTGATAGTGCATTTCTTAGGGACAATAAATGTTTTTTTAAATATCCTTGATCAAAAGGCAATATACAAGTTCAGCCCTGTGTTAAGTCTAGGCGAGAAAGTTACTTTCTCATTTATAATAAAAAAAATTACATTAATCGTTTATTGAAAAACTTTATAGCGCACAAAAATACAACAGGTGGACTTAATGCTAAAAGCATTATTTACCATTCAACCCTTGGGTCATGCAAAGAGTTTGCTTATGGGTGCAACGGAAACATATCAGAGCATGCTTAGCTTAACCAGAAAATTATTCAATCTACGAGCATTCAAGTAAATAAAACATGCAAAAACAATACTTAATTACTTTATTTTCAACGGTTTCTTCCTTGAAGATTTTGATAGTGTTCTGAAGTGCCATGCTAGAGATTTAATGTGCCATTGTAGATAATATCCCAATGTGGACAGGTACCACAGGCTGAAGAATATAACGGGAAACATCATGGTACCAGTGGTTGCTCCCAAAACAATATATGGCCAGATACCAACATCCACGTATCTGGTATAGAGTGTTCTGAAAAGTGATAAATGTTTTAATGCAACAGGGTAGTAGACTGAGTCAAAAATACCAGATTGTTTTTACTTGTCTAAAATAAAAAACACATATTTTGTCATTTGGCAAATTAATGAAAAAATACTGACATAAAAGGACGCCAAGTAAGGCGGGGTAAGGTGTCAACGAGCGTGAACTCATGTCATTGTGGTTCATTCTTTACCCCTTATTATATATTTTCCTATACCCTTATTATCCTTCATACCGGTAGAAATTTAAAAAATGGTGATGACTTGGTAAAAAATAAGAATTTTATTTAGTCTGTCAGTAAGATTGAATACAATGTAAGTAAGAGAAAGGTTAAGAGAGATAGGACATAACGATTTATCGCTCGATCTGGAGCAGCCCGACTGGTGAAATACCTCCACCTTGCAGAAGGCCGCAGGGTAATAACAATCACTTCTGATTGTTTATGTTCCAGAGCCCTTGGGGGATACTACATTAGTAGCAGGGGGCAAGCCTTCAAGTTAAGGGCGATAAGTCCAGTAACAGATTCACTATGCTGTACTTGTCGTCCTTAAGCTAGGACCTCATTACTACTTAACATCAGGTGAGATAAGGTCAATCTTGAAGAGTAATTATATTTAAAAAAAGTAAACATATTTTTGCTAAAACAATCTAAATTGATGATACAGAGCATAGTGACGTCACGATTCGTATCTTATCCGTGACTTCATACGCGTTATTTTGGGATAAAAAGTATCCTATATATTACCTTTGTATGTCATCTCTCTTCCTAACAATTTTTATTTAACTCCGTTGAGTAGCTTTTGCGTGAAAGGGTATCATACTTGTACATTTTTTATTGTAGCGCAGTATATTGCCTCCTCCCAGCCTGATGGTAAGCAAAAGAGGAACAAACATCGCGATGACAACGGATTTGATATCAAAATATCCTATCTGTTAGCATTGCCATACTGGCCCGCAAGATGTTTCTTGAGGCTCCTTTTGAAGGAATCCATGTCAAAGGAAGGAGGAAACACATGAGCCGGCAACGAGTTCCACTTCTTGATGGTCCGGCAAAGATAGGACATACATACGTGACACACTTTTTCACAAACCTTTCCATTTTTAATATTAGTAGCTAGAGATGCAACGGATACCGGATAGTGATTCTGTTCTGTTAGGTAATTAACTTTGAAAAATAGTTAGTATACAAGAAAACAACAACAAATTATTAATATACACCACTATACACAGTAAACACAAAAAAACTTATCTATTCAGCAAAATAGGCGGGCACACGTGGACTGCATACGAAATAGTTCCGCACAGTGACTTAATAAAATTCGTTTCTTGGCTAGAAAACGGTCCGCGCGAACCTGCAATACGTAACAAGATGAAACCTGACGATGCGCCAGCCGATAAACTAAAATTTAGGAATTGTTTGGCCGGCCGAATATTCGTCGGCGTAACATCCTACCGTGACCTAACCTGATCAAACGCCTATCCGTTGCATCTCTATTCGTAGCATACGACATGAATATGGCAACAGTAGCCATTAGATACTCACGTCAAAATATAAGCCAAATTGAATAATTGAAGGTGGTTCCAGCTCAAATTGTTCCTCTCCGGCTGGTCTTTAGGCAAGAATATGAGCTCCCAGAATGCATACAATAATACTGCAGTATGCACTATGACGTTAATTTTCTGTGATATGACCACTTCAATAGTCCGTTTGAAGACCAGCTCCCTATCGTAGAAGTATACGGCCCAGAAGATTTGGATGCCCTGCAAAAGAGGAAAGGAGTAGCAAAGAAAATAGGGTTGAGGACTCAACTGTGGTGCTGTTCCACATGTAAGACTTCATAAAATTAGTAATCCTTTTGTGAGGTTAAGTCTAAAGTTTTTTAATAAGTTGTCAGAAAAGATCACTGCACTACCAATGCATAGATTTAGGTCTCTGATCAAAAATGTTTTAATGAAAAAAGGATGTTATAAAGTAGAAGATTATATTAATGACAAAAATGCTTGGACTTGATTGATAAGCTGTATTGTATACTATGTTTTTCTTGCATGTTACCACGTAGATATAGGTTCCGAACCGGTAGTAGAATCACTTTGCATTGTATTCAAAGACAATTCGAAAGTGTTACATGTAACCTACTATAACAAAGAAATATTTGATTGATTGTCCCGTTACCGGTAAATGTCAGCTGGTGCAACTGATATTTTTTCTCTCTGTCTGTCCGTCCGTCTTTTTTTTTATATTACACTTCAAGATTGACCTCATCCCACCTGATGTTAAGTGGTAATGAGATCCTAACTTAAGGGCGACAAGTACAGTATAATAAATCTGTTACTGGACTTGTCGCCCTTACCTTGAAGGCTTGACCCCTCCTACTATTGTAGCACCCCCCAGAAGCACTGTAAACCTTACTCACACGCAGGAACACAACAACACAGAAGTGATTGCTATTTGGCATAGTTTCATTTAACTTACACAAGCTATGGGGAAGATTATACCAGCGAAGAATATATGCCTATAATTCTTCAAAGCTACCGGAATCAGTCTCTCCTTCTTCAGAATAGCACTTAGGTCTATAACCAACGCCGTTGATGCGTAGAGTAGTTGAAAACCCTGTAAGAGGATTTGTATAAAGTTATATTATGTATTTTTGGGCGTTCTTCTTACTTACCAGTATCCTTACTATAATAATATTATATATATCTATATATATATTATGATGATGATTATTATTATTAATCCTTGCTATCACTACATAGTATAAAACAAAGTCGCTTTTTCTGTCACTATATCCCTATGTATGCTTAAATCTTTAAAAGTACGCAACGGATTTATATGCGGTTTTTTAAATAGACAGAGTGATTCAAGAGGAAGGTTTTTACTTGCAATAAAGAATAAAAAAGCCAATATTTCTAAGTATTTACGTTACATCCGTGCGAAGCCGGGGCGAGTCGCTAGTAATATTATAAATCGGAAATTGAGTTTGTTTGTTTGTTAGTTTGTTCCGCTTTCACGCCGTAACTACTGAACCGATTGCTTTGAAATTTTGCAGACGTAAAGTTAGAAGTCCGGATTAAATAATAGGGTACTTTTTATCCTGGAAAAAATTAATATTCCCGAGGGAAAACAAAAATATAGAATGATGGATGGATTGGAAATAGCGCTGTGTCATTTAGAACAAGGTAAAATATTGCAAACGAATATAAACATGTAAATTTGGAAGCTAAATGATACGTTAATGAATGCCCAAAAATGAGGAATTCCCGAGGGATACGTACAATTTGTTTTATTGTCTAAACTGTTTTTTTACATCTACTTATATAATATAGTGTACCATTCAGTTTTTGTTTAACAACTAATCGTATCCAGCGTTACATCGCGCGTCTAAGATTTTTCCGTGGAAATGAAAAGTTTTTTTATAGTTGTGCGCGGGCGGGCGGAAAGCTAGTAAATAATAAATCTTACCACATTCCAAATAGTGGCGAATCTCGTCTGCAAATCAGCAAACACCTTTACATCTGGATTAACCTTCTTGTGTTCTTCTAGAAGATCATTTACGTCCAACAGTGGGACTGTGAGGCAATATAGTATGACAAGATGGCCGACTATACGATAGTAGACTATGTTGCTCATTTTATCTGAAAATATAGTAAAACGTTAAGTATAGTTGTATCCTGCGGCTTTTATCGAATTATCTATACATATTAATAAAATTGGAGTGTCTGTTTTTTCATATTAATATAACCGCTTTTTACTACATGCATATGAATATATACGGTTTTGTTTACAAATTTTTTTTTTATAGAAGCGCAGTATATTGGCTCCTCCCAGCCTGATGGTAAGCAAGAGAGGAACCCACATCGCGATGACAACGGATTTGATATCAAAATATCTTATCCGTTAGCATCGCCATACTGGCCCGCAATATCTTTCTTTACGCTCCTTTTGAAGGAATCCATGTCAAAGGAAGGAGGAAACACACGAGCCGGCAATAAGTTCCACTTCTTCACTTCAGAGATTAACCGGAACAGACATACAAATTTTTTGAAAACTTTATTTTAGATTTTCTTAGTATTTCTATCCAATACTATGTACATTTATGCCCGGTTCCAATATTTTACGATTCGTAATGTGTTAAAAATGACAATCCGTTTTTCTCCAAGTGACTACGATTCTCGAAAGGTTTTAAATTACGTCTCGTATAATTTATTACCATCCGTAACAAAACGGACCGCTTTTCAAATATTGAAACAGACAGACATACAATTTGTTTTTAAAAACGCTATTTTAGTATGTGTTCCGACTAAACATTCATCCATTTAGTAAAGCACGGTTATTTTATGGTAGTAATCCTATTCTCAGTTTTATTTATTATCAAACATGTTTTCGATGCTTGGGAGAGAAAACAGGACGCCATTGGAGTTTTTTGTGATCTGTCAAAGGCATTTGATTGCGTTGATCACCAAACGTTGCTGATGAAGTTGAGGCATTATGGTGTTGTAAGCACTTCACTGAGTCTTCTACAGTCTTACCTTTCTGACAGAACTCAAAGGGTCAATGTGAATGGAACTAACTCTTCTGGTGCACCTCTAGCGATGGGAGTGCCCCAGGGCTCAATATTGGGACCTCTGTTGTTCCTTATTTATATTAACAACCTTCCTTACTTTGCGAAGGATCTCTGTGAGATTATGTTATTTGCTGATGACACTTCTCTCATCTTCAAAGTTGATAGATGTAAAGAATCATTTGAAGATGTAAATAGTTCTCTCTCAAAAGTGCTACATTGGTTCACGAATAATAATCTCCTGCTTAACACTAAGAAAACGAAATGTGACAAATTTGCAATGCTGAATGTTAAAAAAGTCAACATCAAATTGTCTATGAATGGTGAACCTATTGAAATAATTAATTCTACAGTATTTCTCGGCATTACATTAGACTCTAAATTGCAATGGGGACCCCATATTGTTGCCCTGGCAGGAAGGCTTAGTTCAGCTGCATACGCTGTAAGAAAAATTCGTAATTTGACTGATATTGAGACTGCAAGACTGGTTTATTTCAGTTACTTCCATAGTGTTATGTCATATGGTCTCCTTTTGTGGGGAACAGCTGCTGACATTCAGACTATTTTTGTTTTACAGAAGAGGGCTATCCGCGCCATATATGGTCTTAAATCACGGGATTCTCTCAGAGACTTATAAAGAAATTAACATACTTACCGTTGCATCTCAATACATTTTTAATTGTATTATGTATGTACGAAAAAATTATAATCTACTTTTTAAAAAATCTGACTTCCATAACTTTAACACTAGAAATAAACACAAGCTTGCTGTTCCATATCTAAGACTACATAAGATAAGTAATTCCTTTGTGGGTTTAAGCGTTAAATTATTTAACAAGTTACCTGAAAATGTTATCCAGTTGCCCATGCATAGATTTAAGTCTCATGTTAAAAATTGTTTAATAAAAAAGGGCTACTACAAAATTGATGATTATTTAAATGACAAAAATGTATGGGTCTAGAATAACTTAATTCTTTGAAATCTTACTATAACTTTGCATACTTAATTTAAGTACCTAGTTTAAGGACACATTGTTATATTTGAAAAGAGTAAGTGTTGAGTTTCTTGCCGGTTCTTCTCGACATGATCAACATTCCGAACACGGCGGTAGAATACTTTATTTGTACTGACTATTCATAAGTGCTTTTGTGAAGCTTACATGAATAAAGATATTTTCTATTTCTATTTCTATTTCTATTTCTATTTATTAATTTAACTAAACTGGAATCGGACCCACAACCTCCAAATCCTCTTACAACTACTCCAAGAGTACAGTCAGCCTCATTAGTTCGTATACAACTCAGTACCTTGTCACATTAAGTTAACCGACGCGATCTACTATAAGTTAGATACTGCTACTGTAACTTATCTGCTGAGTTTCTTACCGGTGCCTTCTCGGTAGATATAGTTTCCGAACTGGAAGTAGAATCACTTTGCATTGTATTCAATGACGATTCAAAAGTGTTACATGTAACCTACTTGAATAAAGAAATATTTGAGTTTGAGTTTGACATGGCGTACAATTTACTTACGAGCTTTAATGTGACCAGGTACTGGGGTGGATACAAACTAACGCAAGAATGCTGACTGTACCAAAACAGTAAACAGACACAAAATAACTTACTGCTTAGCTTTTCAATACATGAAAACCACAATTTACCAGATGAATGATAAATAATTTAAATTCTTTTAATTTCTAATCACACACGGCCTATTCACTTTAAATTTAACAGACAGACTGATAACACGATTAGGTCATACGCGTAAAATATTACTCAATGAGACTTCCTTAGCAATATCAGTCATAATAGATGATATGAAGTGGCCAAGCGTGAGTCGAGCACGCGTACAAATAGGCCATTTTTTTATATTACACTTCAAGATTGACCTCATCCCACCTGATGTTAAATAATAATAAGTTTCTAGCTTAAGGGCGACCAGTACAGCATAATAAATCTGTTACTGGACTTGTCACCCTTAACTTGAAGGCTTGACCCCTGCTACTTATACAGCACACCTCTAAGAGTTCTGGAAACTTTACTCACACGCAGAAACAAAACAACACCGAAGGAAAGCGTAACAGATAAACGGAGTTACTTTCGTATTTATGATATTAGTAGGGATTACAACGACGTAATAGCTTTACAAAGTCCAAATTATCTACGTATTTTTTACTTTACGTCCGAGCAAGATGTTTTGCGTTCAATATCCTCAGCATGAACAATAATATTTAAATGTAAGTAAGTATTTAAAACATCCTGGAACATTTATTTGTCTGATGCTATACTAGTATGTTAACTATACTTGTTACTAGGTGTGCCAGCGACTTCGTTCGCATGTACTACCGGATAACGATATGCATATGTCACCGTAATATTGTAAAAATCTTTAGATTACAATCTATCTCGCGAGATTGTAAACTGTCGACAGATTGTGAACCGTAACTTAGGATTGCAATTTAACGCATTATTATTCGCTTTATTGTAATCTATCGAAGTGAAACCGTTAAATTACAATCTGTCCCGCGTCAAACTGTGAAATGTCCGAAAGCTTTTCCTGATTGGTCGGTCTTATTGAAAGAGCGACCAATCACGACAAGCCGTTCTATGTCCCCAAAGAGTTAGGGATTAAATGAAAAAGACATTTAAATAAATACTTGACGAATTCTTTAAGTGTTTTTCATTCATTTATTTATTATTTAGATGGTAATCGAAAAAAGATTGAAAAAAAACCGTTCAAGTGCGAGTAGGACTCGCGTGGCGAGGGTTCCGTACGTTGGGCGCATAGGTCACAATAAACTAAACAATTATTTATCAAATGTAGGTAAATAAGTTACAGTTGTTGACGTCGATTTTTAAAGTAATTAATTCTTCTTATTCTTTAGCAAATTTACTTTGCTTTGAAACGTGTTCATGGTAAAAGGTTATTAGATAATTAAATACTTCTGGAACCTGGTAAGTACTCGCATGAAAAAAATATATATGACTGAAAATAATCACATGGCACAGGCAGGTAACAACAAAAAAAACGTAAATTTAACAAAATAACCCTTTTTTTTAATCTATGTACTTCTCATAGGTTTTCCTGTAATCTATAGGTAAAGAGCTATATTCCGCATTAATTTCAAAATTTTTAGCCTAGGAGTTTCGGAGATAAGGGGGGAGGAATGGTCAATTTTCGCCTATCTATATTATATAAAGCTAAATTTTCTTATATACACATGTAACTTAAAAACTCTTTATTTCAAGATTATAAATGATACATATTTGCAATCCTTACAGCAAGATCTTTCATTTGATATGGTTAGCGAATTTTTTTTTTAATGTTGTGATTTACCCTCCAAAAGTGACCCCCAAATTCATAATTTATTTATTTACGTTACACATGCACCTTTGGGTCTTTAACTTACATATGTGTACCAAATTTTATCTCAATTGGTCCAGTGGTATCAGAGTAATCGGCTGTGACAGACGGACGGACAGACAGACACGCGAGTGATCCTATAAGGGTTCCGTTTTTTCCTTTTGAGGTACAGAACCCTAAAAAACGTTAAATTGTAATCATAATGTTACGGTTCACAATCTATCGACAGTTTACAATCTCGCGAAACAGATTGTAATCTAACGATGTTTATAATCTTACAGTGACATATATAAAAGAAAGTCGTGTTAGTTACACTTTTTATAACTCAAGAATGGCTGAACAGATTTGGCTGAAAATTGGTGGGGAGGTAGTTTAGAGCCAGGAGAAGGACATAGGATACTTATTTATTAATTTCTTTTTGCTTTTTTTTATGTCATTTATGCCTCTAAGTCGGAACAAAGTTCGCCGGGTCAGCTAGTTTTTTATAATATTAAAATATCTTTCAAAAATAGGAATAGCCTAAGTTACTGCTTATAACATCAGCTACCTACGAGTATAAGTCCTATTAAAATCGATCCAGCCATCTCAGAGATTAGCCGGAACAAACAGACAAACAGACGGACACAAAAACAAAAAATTTAAACATGTTATTTTGGTATATATGTTACAGACATAATGATTAAATAGCTATTATACATAATGACTGGTCATTATATATAATGGCCAAATTCACTAGACAAAGTAATAAATTAATCACTTTGTCTGGACATTATTCATAATAGCGTGTCAAAGTTAGCCAAAGTAATAAATACGGTCTAGCCGACTTAAAAAACTTAATTATTTTTGTAATTATTGGGTGTTGATCCCTGTGTTTTTATTTTTTTGTTTTATAGCCAGTTAGCTTTAAATTTACTTTATAAATTAAAGTTAAATAACTTTATAACAATGTTTATTGACGCGAAATTACTATCTTATATTATTTTAATTTTTTAAATAATCTTTATGATTAGTTAAGACAAATTGAAATGTAATGTTATAATCGTAATAAAACACGTAGGTACGTGTTTTATTACATTATCCAAGTCATCGAAGATATTATGTATAATAGCTAGTTCAAAGTCAAAGTCAAAGTCAATATTTTTTTTATTCACATAGATTACATTAGTAATACTTATGAATAGTCTCTATATAAAGCAAATGAAGCTACCTCCGGTTCGGAACCTATAACTAAAGAGAAGATACCGGCAAGAAACTCAGTAGTTTTTTTACAAATGAAAGCTACACTTATTACTAATTTTGCACTAAGACACACAGTTAGTTTGTCAATTGTAAAATAAAAATTTTACATCAATTATTAAAAAAATAAATAAATAATAATAATAATAAAGCAAAGGTATTTGTAAATTAAATTAACTGTATGACTCACATGCGTCATCGAGGCCCAATTCTGACATTGATTGAGGAAATGCGTTACATATATATTTGTAAAATAATATAAAACACGTAGGTACAGGCGAGCACACTAGTCACTGATCCACACGTTCCTGTCATTCAAATACTCTTCTACTTTGTAGTAGCCTTTTTTCAAAAGACAACGTTTGACAAATGTCTTAAATTTGTACAAAGGTAACTCAACAATAACTTGAGGGAGTTTATTAAATATTTTTACTGTGATTAATTTTGTATCCATTATCACTTTAGCCAAACTGAGTAGATATTATGCATAATGGCTAGCCATTATACATAATATCCAGATTTATTACTTTGGCTGTAACATATACAAATATTCTAGGCATGTAGTAAAGAGCGATTATTTTCAAATGTATAATATATGTATGTATAGACTACCATTTTCATATGTGCTAAAGCCATCGCCTGGTTGACGAGGAGAACGCTCACTTTTAGTTTTCCTTTACATAATGTTTTCTGTTATTTTCTTTTTCTGTGGCCATTCCTTTATTGTTATTGTAATGTGTACCTACCTACTCATATGGCTGTGTTGTGATGTCTTAAAGTAATAAATGTTTCTTTATTTCTAAAGGTACGATATATATCAAGATAAACACTAGCAGTTGGATATTAGTACTTATGCCTTCGACATAAGAGCGATGCAAAGTCTAAAACGTGTCGTGTCGATACAAAATGTCCCGTTGCTGTGTTCTCCCATTCCATAATTGCAAATCTAATCTCATTAGCTATGTTATTATAGCCAAACCTTGCCTAATGCCAAAAATCTAACAGATTAGATAATTTAAGGAGTCTTTTAGTTGTCATGTGATTAGAGATACTGTATTAAGAGATAAAGGTATTAATTGTAACAGAAATATAACACCAGTCAACAAAATTATACTTTTTGCATGATGCTCTAAAGTAAGCAGAGGTTTATTGTAGCTGTTTGTCTGCTATACATGAATACAGCTTTATTTCTTTTCTGACACGTGCAAATTCATAGTAATTTTACCTCAAAAAAGTAAAATTCAGTGATCTTAAGGATTTTACCATGGTCTGTTGCCAGACCCGAGCGAGTGAATTTTATAATTAGATAGTAAAAAATAAACTACTACTTCTCTTATTTGTAACATAATTTAAATTATCATTCTAGCATTATTATTTTTGTAGTAATTCTAATTTCTAGCTGCAACCTTTTTTCCCATATAGAATTAAACTAATCAATTGAAAGGAAGATAACACCGCTGAGAATTACTTGAATATTTTCACAAATAAACAAAATGTATAAATAAACCAAATATAAATTTCATGGCAAAGGTGTTTGCTTCTTTTTGCATATATTTGAAATAGCCAGAAGTAATTAATGAAATAGTTAACCTTTAAGCAAAGTTAAGTTAGTTAAGTTAGTGCTTGAAGAAGACTCAAAATAGCAGTTTTTAAGATTTTGAAGCAAAATATCTCAGAAATGATATCTACGTAGGTATTAGAAGTATTTTATAGTCAGAATTGGCTTCCTAATGCCGTGCAACAAAATCATTGTTGACCTGTGTAATCATTGAATTATTATAGATAACTACAATTAAACATACAATGTAGCTAACTAGCGGCCTGTATATACATTTTGTTAATAAAAAATTCAAAACGAATGTAGGTTCCGAATTAGTAAAATATTTTTTGAAATCGGCGCTGTAGTTTTTAAGTTTATTTATCACTAGCTGTGCCCGCGACTTCGTTCGCGTGGACATCCTTTCATGGTCGGTTTTACCCCTATCTCCCCTAATATTCAAAACAAAAAGTAGTCTATATTTTAATAGAGCTATATTTGTGCCAACTTTCATATCTCTAACTTAAAAAATAAACATTTTCCCATATAAACTTTCAAAGGTGGCACTACCCCCCCCCCCCTTACTTTCTAACAAAAAGTAGCCTATGTCCGTTCTTGAGATTCAACGTATACCTATACCAAATTTCATCAAAATCGGTTGAGAGGTTTAAGCAGGAAAGCGTAACAGACAGACAGACAGAGTTACTTTCGCATTTATAATATTATGCAGGGATAAACACTTACGCACACAAAAATACAAATCTTTCCAGTTTATTACTTCGATGTGAATAACTTTTACATAATTGTGTTAATATTTTTCTTTTTTGTTTCTCGCACTTTTATGTAAAGCTAAGGTTGTTATTTGCAGCTAAGACACTTCACTTTCATGTGTACACATATTTCTGAATTGCAGTCTGGCTTAAAACTGTATACGTTATTTCTTTGTTGATTGTAATTTGTCATGTGTACTTAAGAAATAAATAAAAAAATAAAATAAAATATACTATTAGTGTAGATAGACGTTTGATAGTCCATAAACGCCTGCTACAATTTTAACGGCAATAACGTACAACAATGGTTTTTCATTTCATTGCCGACACTTTCATTAGAAAATTGGAAAATCACAATCACCAATTTGTTTTATTGTGTTTTTGAAGCTCAACGAAAAACCGAAGGGGAGAAATATGTTTGACGTGTCTGTCTGTTTACTTGTGTGTCTGTTTGTGGCATCGTAGCTCCCAAACATATGTACCGATTTAATTTATTGTGAAGGTCGAAAAATTAGTCTGAAATGGTGGCCATTGCAAAATGTTTAATTATATAAATATCTTTACAGAAATCTATGAAAATAGGTATCAAATAAAAGGGTTTGAGTAGTGTTATACAATACTAGCGGTCCCGGCGAACTTCGTTTCGCCTTATAGGATTTTCCAGCTTTTCTGTTGAATTTTTTCCTGAATTTTCTTTGCTATAAACCTCACGGAGCCCGAGACCTTTCCAACGAATGCAAAACTGTGGAAATCGGATCGTGCGTTCTGGAGTTGTAGCGTCAGGAAGGAAACCCAACTTATTTTTATATAGTAGCGGTCCCGGCGAACTTCGTTTCGCCTAAGAGAATTTTTCCCGCTTTTCTGTTGAAATTATTCAAATTTTACCAAGGATCCCTAATTTTGTAGCCTATGTCAAATTGGAAGAATGTAGCATTCTATTGGTGAAAGAATTATTTAAATCGGCTCAGTACTTTTTGAGCCTATTCATTACAAACATACAAAAATAGGTACAAATCTTTCCTCTTTATAATATTAGTGTAGATTTACAAATGTCAAAATCGATGTGTTAGCTTCTATAAAACAGCGGACGGGATCCATAATATCATATTCTTATTTCCGTTAAATAGTTACTTTGAAAATAAGAGGGGATGGGGGTAATATTGCCATTGAAAGTATATACAGGAAAACGTTTATTTTTTAAGTTAGCTATGTGAAATTTGGCACAATATGAAAATTGATTAAAAGTATGGAATAATTTTGGTTTTGAATATAAGAAGAGATAGGAGTTAAACCGACCATGAAAGTATAAGGAAAAAAATATAGTTCATGCGAGCGAAGTCACGGACACAGCTAGTTTAGTTATAATATTCGATGGAATCTATCGACTCCGTTTTCAAGGTTTTAATTAATTATTACCATGTCATGGCGTATTCTCATCACGTAAGTCATAAAGCCATTATGTTAATGATTATGCAGACCGGTTGGACACAATAAATCGACTATATAAAAATAAGTCGGGTTTTCCTTCCTGACGCTATAACTCCAGAACGCACGAATCGATTTCCACGGCTTTGCATTCGTTGGAAAGGTCTCAGGCTCTGTGAGGTTTATAGCAAAGAAAATTCAGGAAAATTTTCAACAGAAAAGGGGAAAAGTCCTCTAAGGCGAAACGAAGTTCACCGGGACTGCTAGTATTATATAAAGTCTAGAAAATTGCAAAAAACTACTGAGTAAACCAATTACTTGAATCCTACTAATATTAAAAAAGTGTAAGACAGGTAGGGCATAGTGATTTATCGCTCGAACTGGAGCAGCCCGACTGATGAAATACCTCCACCTTACAGACTGCAGCCAAATAACAATCACCTCTATGTTGTTGTGTTCCTGCGTGTGAGTAAGGTTTCCAGAGCTCCTGGGGGTGCTACATTAGTAGCAGGAGTCAAGCCTTCAAGGTAAGGGCAAGTCCAGTAACTAATTATGCTGTACTTGTCGTTCTTAAGCAAGGACCTCATTACCACTTAACATCAGGTGGGATGAGGTCAAACTTGAAGTGTAATTTAAAAAAAACGTTGAATACTTGCAGTTCAAACATAGTTCTTATGCACATGCCATACGGACGGTTCAAAGTGTAAAGTCCGACGTGACGTCTGTATATATAACATCCATGACCTCACACAATAGTATTTCCTTATGTAACTACGATTTTCGTGTGATAGTGTTAACAAACATATTCAGATCTGTCCTTGAATTGTTATCTACCTTAATCCTATAAAGATAAAGATCAATTTTGTGATAGCAGTAGCTGTGTAATAATGTACGGATTATCTGTTTCATTACAATTCAAAGTTACGGACGCTCGGACTATTAAATGACTTTTAAATGTTGCCAGTTTAAATTTTACCCTAATCGTGGGTAAATATAACGGGATTATAAAAAAAACGGGATTTATTCATTGTTAAAGTCAATATTGTACTGTCAACAGCACGTCAAGATAATCACTTGCAGGTCTATAATAGATATATATTAAGCGCTCGACATAAGGGTACAAAATTCAAACATTTTGTTCGTATTGTAATATGTATGTTATTACAATTTCTGTTAAAGTAGATCTCTAAAGATAGATATTTTAGTTAATTAACGAAACTTTTTGTTAAACAACGTGACTAGAATAATAAAAAGAACTTATCAAGGCATTACGTATACTAGCATTGACTATTAATTATAATAGTATAAATATATAAGTATGCCTTGAAAAGTTCTTCTTATTATTCTGGTCACGTTGTTTAACAAAAAGTTTCGTTAATTAACTAAAATATAAAAAAAACACACAGAAATATTCTTGTTGCGTTACTCATAAAAAAATAATACCTATTTTACATTATTATAATATGAAATTAAAACATTAAAGGGCAACGATAGCAGTATAATTGAATAATTAATAAAAAAGCTATAATTATAACGCAACATAAAAATGTAAATTAAATATTCTTATTACTTGGTCAAAACACAGTTAAGAAATATAATTACACTGGTCAACAAAATTTTAACTTCTTTTTGCCACACGGACTTTTTTGATATTTTTAACTTTAATTGGTTGATGGTAAGAAAAAATAAACAGTTAAAAAAAATTGCTAGACAAGGATTTTATTCTATTGAGTAAATAAAAATATTAAGAAAAACACAGATCTCTTGAATGAAAAGTTTATTTTTTTATAAATAAACTTTATAATCTAAGATTTTCTTGAATATTTAACTTTTGGTTGGTCCCTTTTAATTTTTCAGCAGTAATCTGCTAACATTTTTGGGCTCCATTTGCCCTGGTAACGCTTTTATATATAAGAAAAGTCCTGATGGAACCTTTTACCGTGCTAGTCGCTGACAGTTCCTAAATTGTAAAGAACAAATCCAGGTGCGAGTCTAAAAAATGGATCTCAAGTGACATGTTGCAACCCAATGCTTGATATAACAATAATAGCTCGCTAACCAACTATCTGTAGCTCTCATTCTTGTGGTAACCCAAAAAAATTGCTACAACATTTTTAAAAGCTTTCCATGCAGATTTTCCTAAATAGCTTAATTTTTCTTTATATCATTAACCTTTTATTAACTCCCTAATTTGAGGGCGAACAGAAATACCGTCTTTTATCCATGCATCACTTATTTAAGGGAATTTTTAAGTTATTTTATGAGTTATTAGTTCTTGCCATGTTTTACAATGAGAGACAGGTCTTATAGCCGAGGATAACTTAGGGAATATCTAACTTATCTTGAGCTACATCCTAAATGAGTTTTTTTCTTGTTATTTATACGTATCATGTCAGTGACACAAAAATAGTAATCTGAAACGTGATCACCCTGTTCAGTCCATATCATGGGTACAGCAAACGGCATAGGTCGTGCACCTTTCTTCCAGTCAGTTAATTTTTTTACACATGTTATGTAACAGACATGAGGGGCCTAGGATTTGTCTTGATGGGCGACAGAAAAACGAAAACATTGGTGATAACACTCCAACACAAGATTCGTAAAATTTCGTCGTTGTTTTTTAATGTAAGTTCTTCGCAGATATTACAAAAATGATTAGGATCAATATTACACTTCCTCGACATGTTTACAGGGTTAATAAATCACAAGAAAGTGTTCAAATTCAACGAAAAATATTTTTAAAACTATTTACTTGTGAGCGTTTCTGTTCATTTACTGCCGTAGTACTACTTATGAGTATTACCGTATCACAACAAATATGCGGCTAATAGACGTATGAAAACTGTGATTTATTAATGAGTGTAGATTCATAAAACAAAATTAGCTATCAAAGTTTGTGTGGCAAAACCAGTGTTGACCAGTGTTATTATTAAAAAAAATAGTTTGTAAATTTAACGAGTTCAGAATAATCAAAAGAGCCATGTTCATTCAAACCTCCCCATCCTTTTTGTCGAAGAGGTAATAACAGTTATTAATTGGTAACACTGTAAGTTTATCTATCAGGTCAGTATCAAACATACGAAGTAGCGAATGTCTTGTGTACACGTTGCGGAGTAAAATTAGTGTAAATTACGACAACAAGTGACAGAAAAAAAATAAGGTAATTGTAACAAACTTCAAATAACTTACTATTTTTTATCTAATATGCGTATTTGTTAGAGTTAAAAGTTAGTTCGAAAATGTACTAATAGATGGCGTTGGACGTATTTACAACGCGATGTCATTGTGTTTCGTCCGAGAGGATATAAGCTAGGTCTTTAGTGAGAGCCTTCCGCTCCCCCGCAAGCCCGGTGAAGATGAAAAGGCCAACTGCGGCCATCATCAAATATTATGGAAGTAATTAATGTTCAGATATTAATGGTAACTTGTGGTGTATGGAACTTTTTGACATTTTAACTGTTCAGAAGTATTTGGTCACTTTGTTTGCTCTGATATATCTGACGGCGACTGTAAATAACAGCGAGCGTTTTTAAACAGACGACGGCATTTGTAAACGGCGGATTCACTCAAAATGCCTGCGACATATAGAACAATTAAATAAGGTGAAGTGTCAATATTAAGTACCCCTGTAAGGCAAGGTCTTCATCGTTGAAGACTAGTCATCGTTGCAACAATGTTTACTAAGCTTAATCACAGGGCTTGCTAAATGCGGATAATCATAAGTCCAATTAAAAAACCGGTCAAGTACGAGTCGGACTCGCGCATGAAGGGTTCCGTACCATCTATCCAACATTAGATCCAATTTTTATTTTTGAAGTAAATATAACGTATTTTTTGTGAATATACATTAATATCCCTACTGATATTAGTACATTATAACTGTCTGTTACGCTTTCCCACTAACCTCTCAATCGATTTTGATGAAATTTTGGTATAGGTATACGTTGAGTCTCAAGAACGAACATAGGCTACTTTTTGTGAGAAAATAAGGGGGGGGGGGGGGGGATGGGGACAATACCACCTTTGAAAGTTTAATGGGAAAATTATTATTACATGACAATTCGAATGGTGAAATACCTACCTCCATCTTGTTTTTTTCATGCGTAGCGTTTGCTTAGCACGCTTTGTCGAGGGAAAAGCGGTTAGCGTAGTAGTTTCCTTTAATTTTAACAGATGGCGCTAATCATCATTTTTATGATTCGTGCTATTGACTTTCCATTTTACTCCAACCGACTACGAGTCGTTAATACCGTTCCATAATTTACTTTCCATATTTGATGATGATGTTAAGTGGTAATGAGGTCCTAAGCATAAGAGCAAAAAGTACAGCATAATAAATCTGTTAGGTCTTGTCGCCCTTACCTTGAAGGCCGGACCTATGCTTCTAATGTAGCACCCCCCCCCCCTCCCCCCCGAAGCTCCCTTTTTCACACACAGGAACACAACAGCACAGAAGTGATTGTTATTTGGCTGCGGTCTTCTGTAAGCACTGTTCACCAGTCGGGCTGCTCCAGCTCGAGCGATAAATTGCTATGCCCTACCTCTCTTAAAATCAGAGCATTGTATGCGATATTTTCCAAAATTAATTTATTTTATTATTATTAACATTCGTAACTTGTTTGACCTCCTCAACCAGTTTAGTAAATTTTTGTAACTTAGCATAATACATATGTTAAGTGCGTCATCGGAGTTAACTATTTAAACTTGTTTTTAACCGGCTTCGCCAAAAGGACGTCTATCACTTTGACAGCATGTATAGAAAATATAAATAGAACATTACTTTATTCATGTAAACGTATTTATGAATAAATGTCCAATTAAGTAAACTACCGCCGTGTTCGGAATGTTGATTCTATCGAGAAGAACCGGCAAGAAACTCGATAGTTAATCTTTTCAAAACTGACACACATGGTACATACACATTTGCAAAAAAGATACATATATTAACAACTAGCGGTTCCGGCGAACTACGTTTCGCCTTAGAGAATTTTTCCCGCTATTCTGTTGAAATTTTTAAAATTTTCCAAGGATCCCTAATTTTGTAGCCTATGTAAAATTGGAAGAATGTAGCATTCTATTGGTGAAGGATTTTTTTAAATCGGCCCAGTACTTTTTGAGCCTATTCATTACAAACATACAAAAATAGGTACAAATCTTTCCTCTTTATAATATTAGTATAGATATAACTTATTGTTGTATATTGTTAGTATTTATGAGGGTATAGTGTAAAAAGAATGGATATCGATGCTCGCGGTGTGTGAGCCAGTTCCCAATAAACTACTGTTAGGAGATTACGTCTTTTATTTAACAATTGGCGAACGGGGAAAATACGGAGTAACAACAGATAGTAGTTAACGTATCCACGTTAACTACTATGAAATATCCATTTCTTTGTGTCGTGGGCTTGTGGAAAGGCGTAAAACAAGATGTCGATCGGAAAAATTGGCGATTTTGACATAACGACTGGGAACCAGTTCCACTCCAGAGTGCGCATACGGAGCGCATGGAGATGTATTTCCTAGCGAACAAAATAGCTGACGAAGTGAAACTGCCTACACTGATCGCAGTAATGGGTGAGCCGGCGTATGAATTACTAGCGACATTAGCGAGCCCGGAGAAGCCGTCTTCACTCACTTACAAGACAGCAGTGGATTTATTACAAGCACATCTTCAACCAAAACCATCTACATTAGCAGAAAGGTACAGATTTCGGCAAAGGCGAATGCGACCTTCATTAATATTCCCCACATCCCCAAATAAAAACGCTCCATCACCAACATCGGAGTCAGTATCAGAAGACCAGGGTTTCCGTTCTTCACCTATAAGAAATGATAATGGTAATGACAATCCATGCACATCCAGCTCACCGATCCCACCCGCATCACCTACCGTGATGCCCAGTGTTGCCACTAACAGTGAAGAAACTGGTAACCAACGTCGTTACCCATTGAGAAATCGCGTACCTGTCAAACGATATGGATTTGACTTTGACTTTGTATCACAAAATTATACCTAATTTTTTGTAAAGAGGGAGATGTATGTTGTGTATAAGATTTTCTTTGAGAGTTATTTGTTAAAATAGGTAGACAGAATATGTGCTTATTAAGTTTCTTTTTAACACGCTTTTATTAGCTTGGGTTGTATGTATCTATGTAACGGAATCTTTGAATCTTAATTTGACCCACTTCCCGGTCTTTGATTAAGATGAAATTTTGCAGACGCTCTGAGTTCTGATGACAATACATGACTAGCTAAGAAACGTCATTACAAATCCAATATGGCGGCCTCCCCAAGATGGCGAACTGACTGTTTGAAATGCACTTCCATGATATGGGTATCAAAAGAAAGGGTTTGCTGTCAGGAATACGAAAAAAATAGTCACGTGATTCAAATCCAATATGGCGGGCGTCCAAGATAACGGACAGGCTATTTGAAATGCACCCCTATGATATGGGTATTAAATGAAAGGGTTGGCTGAATGGGATACGAAAAAGAATTATATAATTATTGATACATGAGAAAACTAAAAAGTAGAAAATAAAAATAATAGTTTAAAAAACTAAAAAACACGCTTTTAGCCCGCACTTAAAATTACAAAATAATTCAGACATTTAAGAAAGAAAGCGTGGAGCGTTTTGTCCAAAAAGAGTAAAGATAACATAAACGCTCCACGCTTTCTTTCTTCAATGTCTGAATTATTTTGTAATTTTTAGTGCGAGCTAAAAGCGTGTTTTTTAGTTTTTTAAACTATTATTTTTATTCTTTTCTTTATGTTATATTAATATGATGGTACGAACGGGACAGAAGATGTCAGTACATCTAGCGATGAGAATGTCAAACAGTAGCTAATTATAATTATTATTACAACTTACAGTTACATACTCGTAGGTGATAAAAAATGTATAGACAGACATTATAAAGTTTATTTTGTTATGTTGTTAATTTAATAGCAATTATTTTGTCAGATATTCTTTGTAAAATAAGGGTGGAGGTGTTGTATATTGTTAGTATTTATGAGGGTATAGTGTAAATAGAATGGATATCGATGCGCGCGGTGTGTGAGCCAGTTCCCAATAAACTACTGTTAGGAGATTACGTCTTTTATTTAACACTTATGTCTATATAGTGTACATATTTGATGCTATGTAGTATATTGCTAGTATGAAACTAAAACTCTAGCTCGTCAACCAGAACTAAAACAGTAGTTTCAATAATCATACATTTTGTCTTTTCAGGATATGACCAATTACGTGTATTACCGGCTATTGGGGTACCTGGCCACGATTGGCCTCCACGGGTATAACATATACCTCTTAAAGCAACCAGTATCGGAAGAAGTGCTGAAAGACTACAGGATCAAAGGATTCTTGGATTTGAAGACCCGGTTCCTGACTGGGTGGACTTTTGTAAGTATACTCGTAAGTAGGTCAACTGGGTGCCCGTATTCGAGCAATCCAGGGGCACGAGCGAAGGTGGGTCCGAAAACCCGAATTGGAGCCCGAAAGCGCCCGTCTTCGTGTCATACAATTGCGCTATCAATTAGCTTTGTTTCGACGTTATTCATACGAACGCTAAGTCCACGCAGAAAATTGACACTCACCTAACATCTCAGCAATCAGGAAAGTCAAGAGAGTCAGTGGGCCCCTACATTCCGGGGGGACGAGCTGGCAGGCTCAATCGGCTTCGTTTTAATGGTAAGACGACCCAAATCCACTTAGAGTGACGTCTACCAAAACAACTGCAACACCTCCGCAATCCGGAGATGTAGACTACCGCTTCCAGTATTGAATAAACAACTAGCATACAATTGTTGTCACCCAATCTCGCACTGGGAAACGTTCGACAGAGTCTCCTTAATCCTCTCAACAATACGGAGAGACTCGAAATATTCCTACAGGACTCAGCCGTTCCGCGGCCCGCAAATGCAAGCCCCCGGACCCGGTCTTTCCAGTAGTCCCAAGCGTGCTTTCCAGTACACTGCTGGGTGTTTGGTCTGCGGGAGCTGAAAAACGCTCCGACACTCGGCCACCACCTGCAAAGCACCGTTATCCGCCGCCTGAGGACGCACCACGTTGGAGTATACCTCCCCGCCCACTCAAGAGTGGCTTACGCCACCCCTAGCAGGTCCTTGGGGTAATGAGGTCCTTTTTTTTTAAGAGAGGGAAAATGCCTTTGCGCACCTTACCACTGCCGTGGGGACGACAGCGACGTGTGTAGGACTCCCCCGCGAAGGGGCGGGGACTACCCGAACTAAAAACCCTCCCCACCTTCTCATCGCCTATTGACGGCCATGGGATATCGGGCGACCCATGACTGCCACAGCGCCGTCGGCGGGGTAATGAGGTCCTAGCTTAAGGGCGACAAGTACACCATAATAACAACTGTTACTGAACTTGTCTTACCTTGAAGGCTCGACCCCTGCTACTAATGTAGCGCCCCTCATGAGCTCTGGAAACCTTACTCACACGCAGGAACAAAACAACACCGAAATGATTGTTAGTTAGCGGCGGTTTTCTGTAAGGTGGAAGGTATTTCACCAGTCGGCCTGCTCCAGTTCGAGTGATAAATCGCTATGCACTACCTCTCTTTTGAATTAATAAATAAAACAGGTAATAATAAATGTGCCAGACAATCACACCAATCTCCTGGTCTCAAACTAAGGTTTTCCCTTGTACTATGAGTACCAGACGACGGATACTAACTGGGGGCGTCATCCCAGCACACCCAGAGCCAAGTTAATTTAGAAAGATCGTTTTTCCAAATTGACCCGACCGGGAATCGAACCCTTTGGTCGCCTACCTTACCCACTGCGCCACCGAGGTCGTCACCTTAGTGTTTTAATTTTGCAGACTCTTCAATTAACCTTCGCCATAGCTGGTCTTCTTTGTGATTTGTTGAATCTGTGGAACTCTGGAAAAAAGGACTATAAGCTACCGAAATACCTTAGAGGATTCAGAGACTGTCTATTCTGTGGTATTGTGTGGCCAGCCGTTCTGGTAAGTTGATTCTAAATTTAAATCTTAGCAGTTTACTAAACTTCATTCATACCCTCTTGAAAATTTACAAACAAAAAAATCCCTACTAATATTATAAATGCGAAAGTAACTCTGTCTGTCTGCCCGTCTGTCTGTCTGTCTGTCTGTTACGCTTTCCCGCTTAAACCTCTCAACTGATTTTGATGAAATTTGGCATAGGTATACGTTGAACTTCAAGAACGGTGTTTAACTGGGAAAATTTTAATTTTTTAAGTTAGAGATATGAAAGTTGGCACAAATATAGCTCTATTAAAATATAGACTACTTTTTGTTTCGAATATTAGGGGAGATAGGGGTAAAACCGAACATGAAAGGAAGTAGTCCACGCGAACGAAGTCGCGAGCACAGCTAGTTCTGAATAATTGTGCTAAGATAAACATGAATGTTTATGTGCAGGGATAAATATGTATTAAATTGGTCGCTAAACCTTGTCAGCTGCCATAAAATGGTGGCTTGGGAACATCTTTTTTTCGAGAAGTAATGTTTACCGCACCGTCATTTTGTGCGGGGAACAGACAGTGGTATGTCGGCCGACACTGGGTAGCAACGCCAGTCTCAATGGACCGGATCACAGGATTACTGAGCCTTTCCCATCGCGACGAGCAGGGGATTGGATTTCAAACAAATATACAAACAATTTTTTCTCTTGCAGGTAGTGTTCTCATTCTTCTGGATCATCTACACATACGACAGAAGTCTCGTTTACCCTGAATTCTTGGACAAAGTTTTGAGTTCCGTTAGCAATCACATTATGCACACAGCCATATTACCCCTTGCTTTATGGGAAGTATATTTTCAACCAAGGACACAACCGAAATCCCATAAAAGATTCATGGGGCATGGAATTTTCGTCTTTTTTCTTTATGTCTTTATGTGAGTATCAATTTATGATTTTTTTTCATAGTATTATACGCCGTATTAACGAACTTTAAATATTAGAAACAGAATTTTTTTATCTCCCCGTTGAAGGTCGTGGGTTCGATTCCCGCACCGCAAGGGGAGATAAAAAAAATTCTGTTTCTAATATTTAAAGTTCGCTAGTACGGCGTATAGTACTATAAAAATAAAAAATCGATTAAGATGCCAAGGTGTCTTCGATTCCGTGGTTTTCAAACATTTCTGCAACGAATGTACCACGGGCCGATAAGTATGTAGTTCTAAACATATTCGGCAGGGGCCACTTACCAGAGGCTAACGGTTGATACAGCAGTAAATTTTCATCGCCTACGATAACTTGCGGTTAGCTCAGTTGGAAGAGCAGCACGCGCGATACGTGAAGGTTGTGGGTTCGATTCCCGCACCGCAAGGGGAGATAAAAATTGTCTGTTTCTAATATCAATTTATTATTTTTTAACTATGTTCCGACTCGGGGCTAGGTGTTGCAGTTCTATCGTTGTTTTTAATGTACCCAATAATCAGAGAAATGTATGAGATTTAAAATAAGTAAATGGGTCAAAACGCGACACCATTTTTATTTAGTAGTTAATACAAATGTTTACCGTGGTTAGAACGATCGAAAACAATTCCGGATACTGTCAGTGTAGTGTGTCGAAGTGACTTCAATAACATTTTGCTATGTGTGAATGCGAGGGTGGATGAAGATTTGCAAGCTCCCCCAAACAGACGAAGGCGAGCAAGACCAGTCAGCTCGTGAGCACGGTTGGTGCAACCTAACCGAAACGTCAGGCAGTAAGTAGTTCGTATTAACTACTAAATAAAAATGGTGTCTCGTTTTGACCCGTAAACTTATTTTAAATGTTTAAAATGGAATGCGATACTCCCTAACTTTATAATATATGAGATGTTTAGCATTCATTCACTGAATCCTTGTTGTATACTTATGCCTGGTTCCAATATTATGTTATATGTTATGAAGAGTGGTATGGCATAGCGATTTATCGCTCGAACTGGAGCAGCCCGTCTGGTGAAATACCTCCACCTTACAGAACACCGCAGCCAAATAACGATCACTTCTGTGTTGTTGTGTTCCTTCGTGGTTTCCAGAGCTCCTGGGGGGTGCTACATTAGTCGCAGGGGTCAAGCCTTCAAGGTAAGGGCGACAAGTCCAGTAACAGCTTTATTATGCTCTACTTGTCGCCCTTAAGCAAGGACCTCATTTCCACCGCGCCCAGCTACCGCGTGGGGACTGGCCGGCTGATGGTGTGAGGACACCTCAGTCGGCATTGCACCGGTCCCCACTGCAAGTTGGGGATGGTTCCGTTGGATTGGCCATCCCCATTCTCCCCCCGAACACTGTGGGGGGAGTAGACGGAGCCGCGTAAGCGGCTGTTCCGCCGGCGGTGTTGTGGAAGTAAAGGCTTAGCCGATCCCCCACAGCACCGCCACTAAGGCGATGGAGGTCCAACCGGGGGGTTTTAGTGGGTAGTCCTGCCCTTTTCAGGGCAGGGAGTCCCACACACGCCGTCACCCTCCCTCGGGGTGACGGTACGGTGCATCAACGCATTTCCCCCCGAAAAAAAAAAAAAAAAAAAAAAGGACCTCATTTCCACTTAACATCAGATGGGATGAGGTCAATCTTGAAGTGTAATTATAAAAAAAAAATAGTCAAAAAACGATCTGTTCTAGTAACGTACAGTAATAAATTATTCGAGGCGTAAGCGAAAAATTATCGACAGACGACTGATGACCGCTGATATGGAAAGTCAATTATGTAACGGTATTAACGACTCATAGTCGGTTGGGGAAAAACGGACAGTAATTTTTGACATTACTATCGTAATATATTGGAACAGGGCATAAATCGATAGTTTTACTGATATAGGTTCTATCGATAATATTGACTATATTGTATATGAATATGCATTATCATCGACGTCTACCGTAGCCGAGAGGCGAGTGGGTCTGAGTTTGGCGTCGCGCCATCTCTGAGGTCCCGAGTTCGAACCCCGGTCGGGTCAATGTGGGAAACGAAATTTCTATATCGTAAAGATTTCAAAAAAAACAGATTTTTTTTATATCCTCTTGCTTGGCGGGAATCGAACCCACGACCTTCACGTATCGCGCGTGCTGCTCTTCCAACTGAGCTAACCGCTAGTTATCGTAGGCGATGAATTTTTTCTGCTGTATCAACCGTTAGCCTACGGTAAGTGCCCTCTGCCGAATGTGTTTAGAACTACATACTTATCAAATGAATACTCTTCATATATCATATACATATTATATGAAGGTCGTGGGTTCGATTCCCGCACCGCAAGGGGAGAATTTTTTTTGTTTCTTTAAAATATTTAAAGTACGGCGTAAAGATCTATAAAAATCATATTAAACATCGATTTTCTATATTGTCTCTGGTCTGGGTATTATGATACCATTGTTTTTGAATTCTGTACCCCAAAATCAGAGTAATGTAGGTATGTGATGTTGTTCAATATGTATAAAAAATCGATATCGATGGTGAAGTACCAATACCACCTAACTATGAGTGTCCAATTTAAGTAAAATATGATTTATCTGGTTAGAAATAAGGTCTTAATTATTTCTTCAAAAATATACAGTTAGGTGGTATTTGCACTTCACCGTCGAATAATCCAATAGATTTTTAAGATACTACAATCAATTGTATGGTGTGTTTCAGGTTATTCTACACATACTTCGAGAGGGGTATTTGGGTTTACCCAATTTTAAGGGAAATCTTTGGAACAATTTATTTGCCTGTTTTTTTAATAGCTGTTGGAGTAATAGCACTATTTAGCTACTTCAGTCAGTGGTATTTGGTTTATCTTCTGTGGGGAAATCCTGAGAAACCGAAGAAGATTACTAAGAAAAATCGGTGATCGTTTTCGAGACAGCGAAGTTCCGGCTTTGGTCACTTTCGTTCGACCAAATCCGAAGTTTCGGCTGTTAAGAATAGAATAGAATAGAATAGAACATATTTGTATTCATTTCTATTCTTTTCTTTACAAAAGTACTTATGAAATGATGGTTATGTGGAGAAGAATCGGCATTAAACTCGACACGTGCTATTTTCAAAATAATAATTGTTCGCAGGAGTGAATTTATGTTTTTTTTATTTATTTAAGTACCTTTATCTGTATAATAAGAATAATAATTTATTCATCACCCAAAAAAAAATGTTTACAAGGAAAGCTTATAGATGGTGTGAGCCGGGTTAGTTATAAATTTGCATTAGAGAGGTTGAATCTCTGACATTGAGACTAGTAAAAACTGTATTATCAATGTCAGTGATTCCTCGACATCTTTCGATAAGGGGGAGAGAATGCCTTCTTTTCGTGTGTGGGATTCGCAGCGACGTGTGTGGGACTCCCCCGCCAAGAAGGGGCGAGGACTACCCGAACTAAAAACTCCCCCCACCTTCTCATCGCCTATTGACGGCGCCATGGGTTATGAGGTGACCCATGACTGCCACGGCGCCGTCGGCGGAATTGCTGCCCTTACAGGGCGGCGTCACCAAGTCCCCCCTGGGTGGTCGGGGGACTGACGGGAACGGCCAAAGGTGTTAAACCGTTCCCGCGCATCTGCGGGAGACGGTGCAAGGCCGGCCGGGGTGTCCTCACACCCGTGGCCGGCTGGTACATCTTACATCTAAATTAATGTTAAAAAGTGTGTGCGTGTGTGTGTGTGAAACCTTACTCTTCCTTCCTTCCTTACAAAGGACCTTTCCGGTCCTTTGATAAAATATGTTTAAGATACTTTTTTGTCATTTAGTATTCATTTATTTTGTAAAATAGTTTGCAGTATTTTTTCTTTTTCTTATTTTCAATATTTAAAAATCCCTTTAAGTTACGTATAGTAAAAAATTAAACGAGGCGTAAGCTAAATCCTTTCCAGAATCGTAGTCAGTTGGATAAAATCGGATTGTAACTATGACACATTACGAATCGTAAAATATTGCAACACCCCCCGTCTACTCTCATAAACGAAATATGTCGGATCCGACAACGGATGGCAATTTTTAATCCTCATAACCATAAAGAAATCACTCCGAATGCAAAACAACCGGGTCGAAAGAATACTTTTTCGTAGATAGGGTCGAAACAAGTGGGTCGTAAGGGTCCGAAGCCGCAAATTGAGCGTTTTCAAAAAACAAAATATTATTTATGCAAATAAAAAACCACATCTTTATTCCCAAACTTTTGAATAATCTTCAAAAACGAAACCTTTCGTATGTTCGTTTCGTTTTCGAGAGTACCACTCCAGGCTTATGAGACTTAAATCTATGAATGGGTAACTGGATAATGAGGGTATTCGCGTTCGAAAAATTCACCAGATGGCGATACGTAGGCGTGAGGTCCACATGTTAATTGATTGGTGATTTAAATGTTATGGTGACATGTCTGTCAATGTCGTGTAAACCATAACCAATCACGTAGCAGTTGGACCCCACGCCTACGTATCGCCATCTGGTGAATTTTTCTAACGTGAAAACCTTCATTGTATGATTATTATAGAACGCGAGCTCTAAACACATTTTATTATAGCTAAAAGAGGTAGGGCATAGCGATTTATCGCTTGAACTGGAGCAGCCTGACTGGTGAAATACCTCCACCCTAAAGAAGACCGCAGCCAAATAACAATCACTTCGGTGTTGTTGTGTTCCTGCGTGTGAGTAAGGTTTCCAGAGCTCCAGGGGGTGCTACATTAGTAGAAATCAAGCCTTCAAGGTAAGGGCGACAAGTCCAGTAACAGATTTATTATGCTGTACTTGTCGCCCCTAAGCTAGGACCTCATTTCCGCTTAACATCAGGTGGGATGAGGTCAATCTTGAAGTGTAAGATATAAAAACAAAAATTAAATCATAACCTCAGTTTACATTCTGACAATTTATTCCAAAAACAAAACATAACATATGTAAAAAGTATCATATACAATATACAAATATTCAGGGACAACCATTTTCGGCTGCAAAGTTCCAGATTTGTCTTGTCAGTAAAAATTTCGAAGTTCAAGCTATGGTTCGGCCAAATTCTCAAGATTCCACTTTGGTCTGTTCTTTTTTTGATCCATAATGTCCAAACTGTTTCTTTTTTTGACCCATAATGGCAAATGATGGTTAGCCGAAACTCAACTAGCCTTTTTTTTTCAAACAAATTATCAAACAAGTTTTATTTAATATGTTTTTTTTTTCTCCAAGTCTTACCAAAATATATCATCGAATTCGTAGGCTTTTACGAAAAACGAAACGGAGATTTCGTTTTAAAATAATATTGTAATATTTACACATGAACCAACCCTGATTTGACAAAATTGGATTTTGTACCAGTCATCTAGAAAGTCGAAAATTGTCTATTCTACAAATTGTAATATTTTGGTACGTCGAACTTATGACGGATATTTTATGATTAACTTATGATTAACTTATGATGAATATTTTTTAATGGGGTACTAGGATTATTTAAAGTATTTAAAAAATGTGCGGCTAAAAAACTCTTCAGTATGTATTTTATTTGTAACTAGCTGTGCCCGCGACTTCGTTCGCGTGGACTACATCCTTTCATGGTCGGTTTTACTCCTATCTCCCCTAATATTCGAAACAAAAAGTAGTCTATATTTTAATAGAGCTATATTTGTGCCAACTTTCATATCTCTAACTTAAAAAATAAACATTTTCCCATATAAACTTTCAAAGGTGGCATCCCCTCCCCCTTACTTTCTAACAAAAAGTAGCCTATGTCCGTTCTTGAGGTTCAACGTATACCTATGCCAAATTTAATCAAAGCGGGAAAGCGTAACAGACAGACAGACAGACAGAGTTACTTTCGCATTTATAATATTAGCAGGGATTTTAATGTTGGAACTTCCTAAGGGTTTTGTGGTGTAGGCAAAAAAAGGTTGGGATAAATATTTTACAGAATGTTGCTTTTATTTGTAAACAAAATGAACCTGGACATTTTTTTTTGTTCTTTTCCGTAAAGAGTCAATTTAATGCAAAAGATAAATTAAAAGCCTGATTGATTACTAACATTACCATGAGTTTTATTTTTTTATTTGCCAAATTAGAGCCCAAAATAAGAACCTCCACATATAATATTTAATTTAATTATTAATGCGGTATGTGTGATGGGCACCTTTGCGCCGGGGACTAACGGATTCGAGTAACAACTCATATAAATTGTGTGTTTTTGTTGATTTTATTTTTTCATGTTAATTATTTATTGTGAATTTTTATAAATAATTAGTATCTATTTTATTTAAGTAGTTGTAAATTTTAGTGGTTAGTATCTAATTATATTCCTATAAGTTAGTTATAGCATTATATAATATTATTAATTGTAATAAACATAATAATAATTATGATCATCTACTTTTAATTATTTTTACTTCCTAAATAATCCGTACTAATGTTATAAATGCGAAAGTAACTCTGTCTGTCTGTGTGTCTGTCTGTCTGTCTGTCTGTCCGTCTGTTACTCTTTCACGCCTAAACGGCTGAACGGATTTTGATGAAATTTTGTATAGGTATACGTTGAATCTCAAGAACGGACATAGGCTACTTTTTATTAGAAAATAAGGGGGGGATGGGGGTAATACCACCTTTGAAAGTTTATATGGAAAAATGTTTATTTTTGAAGTTAGAGATATGAAATTTGGCACAAATATAGCTCGAAACTTGGATTAAAATTTAGACTACTTTTTGTTTCGAATATTAGCGGAGAAAGGGGTAAAACCGACCATGAAAGGATGTAGTCCACGCGAACGAAGTCGCAGGCACAGCTAGTGTTTGTATATGCCGACGCAACGACGACGAAGAAATAAGACATCAAGACGACATTGGAATCAAACGTTCATTTACTACAAAGTGAAATGATAATCAAACAAAATATTTTTCTTTTAAGACGTTTTGAGAATCATAAAAATCGAACAATGTTTATCTGGGGGCACGGCAGTGCCCCCGCCAAGACGAGCCAAGCGAAGCGAAAGGGCACTACTAGGGTTGCCAACCGTACTCTGGAATAGAGTATTGTCCTCTATATCATGTAGGCGTACTCTATAATCTATAACACTAATAAATTAGGTACGCTAAAATACTCTTTTTTCACAATTACTTTAAAAACAATAAAAAATTGTTATGTGCCGCAAAAAGTAAAAAAAAAATCCTTTTTAAAAGTAAAAAATAAATGATACTCTTTCTTGTAAGTCCGTACTCTTTATTTACCTCCTTTAAAATCAGATATACATTATTTCTGCTAAAAAAGTTGGCAACCCTAGGCACTACCTACCATTTCTCGAAGTGTTTCGCCGTTTTTTTTTAATTGATTGAGACTTTCATCAATTATGAATTAGTACAGGATAGTCTACACAGGGCTGTGGACAGTAACTAAGAAACCTAAAATAAGTACTTACAAGAACCTCCACCTCAATGAAGAGTCTCAAGGTAGGTCTCAGATATATACGCCCTTTAGGACAAAGTGAGCAAATCGTAGTACTTATGATAAGACTAGCTGTGCCCGCGACTTCGTTCGCGTGGATTACATCTGTTTATGGTCGGTTTTACCCATGTCTCCCCTAATATTCGAAACAAAAAGTAGTCTATATTTTTATCCAAGTTTCGAGCAATATTTGTGCCAAATTTCATATCTCTAACTTCAAAAATAAACATTTTTCCATATAAACTTCCAAAGGTGGTATTACCCCCCTCCCCCCCTTATTTTCTAATAAAAAGTAGCCTATGTCCGTTCTTGAGATTCAACGTATACCTATACCGAATTTCATCAAAATCGGTTGAGAGGTTTAAGCAGGAAAGCGTAACAGACACACAGACTTACACAATATTTTGTTTGATTATCATGTCACTTTGTAGTAAATGAACGTTTAATTCCAATGTCGTCTTGATGTCTTATTTCTTCGTCGTCGTTGCGTCGGCATATACAAACACTAGCTGTGCCCGCGACTTCGTTCGCGTGGACTACATCCTTTCATGGTCGGTTTTACCCCTTTCTCCCCTAATATTCGAAACAAAAAGTAGTCTATATTTTAATCCAAGTTCCGAGCTAAGCAAAAATAAACATTTTTCCATATAAACTTCCAAAGGTGGTATTACCCCCCTCCCCCCCTTCTTTTCTAATAAAAAGTAGCTTATGTCCGTTCTTGAGATTCAACGTATACCTATACCAAATTTCATCAAAATCGGTTGAGAGGTTTAAGCAGGAAAGCGTAACAGACACACAGACAGACAGACAGACGGACAGACAGACAGAGTTACTTTCGCATTTATAATATTAGTAGGGATATTATCCCACCAAAAACATTTCATGTAAAATGTTGCCAAGACAATCCACATAAGGTTCTCCCTGTAAAAAATATATCAGATCTCATGTAGAGCCAAGCTTCGGCATCTACACGGCTAAACTCTACCGACGAACTTCAATAATTCTTCATATCAGTAAAACAATAGATATGTTACCCATGCGGGCAATATGAAGACGCTAAAACGTCCTAATTGGGACGTCTTACCCCCTGTCTGCGAAAACCGATACGACAAATGTGAAGTCTCTGTCATGTGCCTAACAGAGAGTTACTACTTATCTCTTTTGTTCTTACTGTTTAAATCAAGCCATCCCTTTCACATCATCTAAGAATGTGGTTAATAACAATTGCGCATGTGTGCAGTGTCACTCGACCAGCACAGATTTTTCGTTATATTAGTTTTGTGAACGTATAACATATCTATTGTTTTTAAATATCATTGATGGCATCGCCGTTTCGCTACCGTCGTGGAAGTGATGCAAATATTTAGTCTCTGAAGTAACTTATTTATTTATTTAAAAACTTTATTGCACAAATAGGTACAACAGGTGGACTTAATGCTAGGGGCATTCTCTACCAGTCAACCCTTGGGTCATGCAGATAGTTTGTATATGGGTGCGGTAACATGGGAGAAAAAAAAAAGAAATCATTTTAAACAACAATAAATTAAGCATTAAAAATAACATTACGGTATCTTTTAAATATACGATAATAATACACATACTATATAAATTAATTAAACTTAGGTACTTCAGAGACTAAATATTTGGAAATGTTACATAATAAAGAGATTTATTATTAAGATTAAGTCTCAATTTGAATAAGGTATTATGTTTTATTCATATTTTGTCTAATTTCTCTAATAATTGTTTTCTCAAATAAATAAACTTAAGTTCAATTAAATGTTGCTTCCTTACAAAAGTATTTTATCTTTTAAAAGTATTTAAAAAATAGGTATTTTGCATCTTGAATTTCAAAATACCTTTTCAGAAAACTACTTTTATCTGTATCTGAAATACTTTTCTGTAAAGTATCTTACATCTTGTATTTCTGATACTTTGTATAGGGTATCTTATACTATACATCACTGATTACCAATGTGTGAAATTATATAACATCTATATTAAGATACAATTGGTGATTAAACCCACGCTAAGGCACTGGGTCAAATCGAATATTGACCACGACAACCGGTTAATCAAAAGAGAAATGCTCCACAAAAAATACTTTCCAAACAATTTCTTCTAGACAACCAATTTAAAACCACCTCCCCCTAAAAGAGATTGCTTCGCAAACAGAGGTCAAACGAAATTGGTCGCGTGACTGTCCAACTGAAGTACTGCAGCACTCCTTACACGTAATATTGAACTTAATTCCCTTCGCGTTTCAGTTCAAACCTGATTATTTTCTTCATTATCGCGTGCGGCTGTCCCGTACTTACCTCTCAAGTTGGAGTGAGCGAATATGAGTTTTAAAGCCGTAAAGGTACAGATGATAATGCAATAATGCAACTGTTGGGTGCGCTTGCGCCGGAATGAGGCTACGTTCCACTTCATGGTCAAGTGCATTAGTGTTGCAATGGGCAAGACTTTTACCAGATTTAGGGTATTCTTTTACGGAACATAAAATCAAGGGACTGGCATAAATCTATACATATAAATCAAATTGGAGTCTGTTTGTAATATTAAAGTAACCGCTTTTTACTACATATATATATATTTTTTATGTTTGTGTGCCTGTCTGTTTGTTCCGGCTAATCTCTGAAATGGCTGGACCGAATTTGACGGAACTTTTACTGGTAGGTAGCTGAGGTAATAAGGAATAGCTTAGGTTACTTTTATTTAAAAAAAAATGTTTTAGAAATAATCTATTCTAAATATTGAAGTCACGTCATAGTCGCGGGCGCAGCTAGTTTAATCCCTACTAATAATATAAATGTGAAAGTAACTCTGTCTGTCTGTCTGTCTGTATGTCTGTTACGCTTTCCCGCTTAAACCTCTCAACCGATTTTGATGAAATTTGGCATAGGTATACGTTGAACCTCAAGAACGTACATAGGCTACTTTTTGTTAGAAAGTAAGGGGGGGGGGGGGGTAATGCCACCTTTGAAAGTTTATATGGGATATGAAAGTTGGCTAAAATATAGACTACTTTTTGTTTCGAATATTAGGGGAGTTAGAGGTAAAGCCGACCATGAAAGGATGTAGTCCACGCGAACGAAGTCGCGGGCACAGCTAGTAAGTCAACTGATGTCAACTAGCTAGTCAACTAAGATGCTTTTAAATGTCTGTCAAAACACCTTATTCCTTTCTATGAAGATAGATTACTGTGACATTACAATTATACACTTAATATTTCACTCAATTTTAAATTATATCATTTTTAAGATAATTAACTTAAAACAATTATGTCGGTTGTAACATAAAGTCGTCTTTTAAAAAATGGTACCTTAAATTGTTAAGTTAAAGTAAAATATGTATATAAATGATTGTTAAATTTAAATTAATATTTGATTGATCCAAAAAATAGTTTAAATTTATGTTGACACATGGACCCGTTTTATATTTGAGTTCGAACAAGTAAAAATTATCACACAGACTCAATTTTAACTATCAGGCCTAGCATGCGTCATGCGACTAAATTTTATCGCGCTCTTAACAAACGTCAAAATCGATTGAAGTCAGTGCGTCAGCTGCTGATTGGCTGAAAATACGAGTGCGGTGTGCTATTAGCCAATTAACAGTATCAAAACTTTTGTCGTCTCATAGGAGAAATTTGACGTATTGCGCATGCTAGGCCTATATGGCTAACATTTTGTCGAACCTGTCAAATGACAATTTTAGAGGTTTGACAACCGTCTTGTTAAGACTAACTAGAGATAATACTTTAGTTATCAAGGTATAGACCTATATCATTCCTAAAGCGAGTGCAAAATACGACTTTGACATTACTACAAAAATAACTAGATTCTTATTCTTATTTTGTTGGTCCGATCAGATCCGCACTGCTCTCGACTCTACAGTTCACAACGCCCTTCACACCGCTGGAGACAGAATTAGTTGGAGGAAAATCATACGGATGAAAGTGATGCAAAAGGGAGGTCACGACCCTCAGCAGTGAGGAATACGACGCAAGGAGGAGGATTCAAAAAGAATTGAAATTTTCTCCCTGCGATAGTTTATATATTTTTTTATGAATATTGCACTTCAAGATTGACCTTATCCCATCTGATGTTAAGTGGTAATGAGTTCCTAGCTTAAAAGCTTTAGGTACAGCATAATAAAACTATTACTAGACTTGTCGGCCTTACCTTGAAGGCTTGACCCCTGCTACTAATGTAGCACCCCCCAGGAGCTCTGGAAACCTTACTCACACGCAGGAACACAACAACACCGAAGTGATAGTAACTTGGCTGCGGTTTTCTGTAAGGTGGAGGTATTTCACCAGTCGGGCTGCTCCAGTTCGAGCGATAAATCGCTATGCCGTACCTCTCTTTGTTTATAAGTTACTAGTAGTTCCGTTCAATTTGTAGACTTTATTTCGGGGTAAAATAATATTTTGCATTGTTTCTGAATATGAAAAGTTAGGTCCTAACCGTTCATACCCAGCCCTCCGCTTCTTCGCAAGCTCGGTGAAGATGAAAAGGCCATCTACAACCATCGTCTATAGTCAATGTGGGTTTAAGCGTTAAAATATTTAACAAGTTGCCTGAAAATGTTATCCAATAGATTTAAGTCTCATGTTAAAAATTGTTTAATAAAAAAGGGCTACTACAAAATTGATGATTATCTAAATGACAAAAATGTATGGGTCTAGAATAACTTTATTCTTTAAAATCTAGCTTTGTATACCTTATTTAAGTACCTAGTTTAAGGACACATTGTTACATTGAAAAGAGTAAGTGTCGAGTTTCTTGCCGGTTCTTCTCGACATGATCAACATTCCGAACACGGCGGTAGAATACCTACTTTATTTGTACTGACGATTCATAAGTGCTTTTGTAAAGTTTACATGAATAAAGATATTTTCTATTCTATTTAATTCTAGTTAGAAAAAAAAACTCCCATAGTGATAGGCAAAGATCCCATCCAAACATTGTCGTTAAAATATTGATACGATTCTACTCCCGTGTATAAACACCAAAATTGCGATAAATTATGAGACGCAAAACGAAACGTTTATTAAATAAGACCTTATTCGCAACTTATTATCTAACAAATTAGTACCTCCATAAGACGCCATGACACCCAGTTAACCTTGAAAAGTGCTAATTTGAAGAATAAACGGCAACACTGGCGTGTAATACTAAATAGCTTAACTACGGGCACTTCTGTTTGTATCTTGGACGGTGACAAACGTTAAGACGCGGAGAAAGTGTTGTAAAATTTAAAGAATATCATAAATAAAAAAACGAAACAAAAATTATCAAAAACAGTATTTGACTGTTGTCAAATATTCTATAAGTTTTACATAGTTTAATTCTAAAAGTGTATTGACGGTTGTTAATAAACGGGTGTAGTATTTTAAAAGTTCCAAAAGTTTTTAAGTGCAAAATTAAAAACGATATTCTCATATTGTTAAAAAAACATTTCCAAGAAAAAAACACAGAAAAAAGACAATCGAAAACCAAAACAAAACACTGTCGCTAAAAAAAAGTTTAACCGGAAAAAAGACTTGCCAAAAAGAACCGAAGCACAGAAAATTAAAAAAGGAACAATAAAAAAATAAAACAAAATATTGTAGCTACAAAAAAAACTAACCGAAAAAACAGACTTGTCAAAAAGAGCAGATTCAAAAATTCGATATGGCCGTCTCGTACGCCGTTTCCCGCGTCCTGCGGCGGGCGTCGCCATACCTTTTCCAGCCAAAAAGGTACGAGTCTACGATGGCCAGTCTCACTAAAGACGAGATCCTGATACTCCTCCGACCTCCGTTCACGAATTGGAGCAACATCATACAAGATGCTGAGAAGGTGGTCGGGTATCCGACTTCTTTTATGAACCTGAGGTGTTTGCTGAGCGACGAGTTTGCCAACATGGCGCTGTATTTGAGAAAATTGGTGAGTTTTTTTGAACGCTTTTACAAAAAAACTTATATAAAGGTCTATCTCATTATTTCACGATTGCGACACACATCTTCGTATAACAGATGTAGGGAAGTTTTACAGAAAACTAGATAAACATTCTGATGTTTATCTATTCACAACACAGCAACAGCATCGCATTTATACAAATATTTAACGAATAGGTATATTTAATACTTGTTTGTTTTTTTTACTTCATCCGACCTGATGTTAAGAGGAGAGCTTATGTCCTAGCCAGAGAGGGGGGGGGGGGGAGGCTCCGCCTGAAAAATCAGTAGTAAATTAAAAGAAACATGGTACATATAATTTCTGCAATGGAAGAACTTTGCACAAATGCAAACTTAGACACTAGAGGACACTAGACCATAAACTAACTCTCCGCATGACCCAAAGGTTGACTGGTAGAGAATGCCCATAGCATTAAGTCCACCTGTTGTACTTTTTTTGTGCAATAAAGTTTTTAAATAAATAAATAAATAAATAGAGGCGCTGAACTAAATCTTATGCTTGCAATTTCTTGTTTATTAGTTATCTTTTTTATATGCTGTATTTCGGGATGATCCGCACCGGGTGTCACCCATGGTAGCTACGCTTTTGACTACATCCACGATGCTCATTAAGATCAGGGGGTATACTTCCAAAAACGAAATATGTCGGAACCGATGAGGATAACAAATTTTAATTCTCATAATCGTATCCAACACACTCCGAAGCGTATTAAATAAATAGAATACTAAGTATTTATGAAAATCGAAAACCACAAAACTCCCAAACTTTTGATTAATATAAACCTCAAAAACGAAACATTTTGTTTGTTCGTATCGTTTTTGGGAGCAGGCCTACAAACTACAAATACTTCCAGTGCGAGGCAGGGATGGCTCCGTTGGATTGGCCATCCCTGCTCCCCCCCCCCCCCCCCCGAACATCCCGGGGGGAAGAGACGGGACTGCATAATAACGGTCATTCCGCCGGTGGTGTTGTGGTAGTTCTGGCTGAGCCGAGTTTCCCACAGCACCATCATTAAAAGGCGATGAAGTCCAACCGGGGCGTTTTAGTGGGTAGTCTCTGCCTTTCGCGAAGTAGAGGAGTCCCACACACGCCGTCATCTTCCCTTAGATGGCGGTACGGTTCGTCAAAGAATTACCCCAAAAAAAAAGAAAAAAGGCCTACAAATACTTGACCTTTTTTATATTTATGTCTAATCTCAAAAGTATGTAACTTAAACATTATTATTTTTCCGCTCTCTAATTCATACGTACATTAATAGCATTTGATACAAATAATATCTTTTAGTGTATTTGTATTTCTTGAAACCAGTATACAGTCTGAATTTTTAGTTTGTACACAACTCAGAACCTTGTCATATTATGTTAACTGACTGTTAAAGTTACGAGGTTTAATGGGACAAATACTGAAGTGTTTACTAATTAATGATGCTGTCATATTATTATGAAAACTCAAAGTATTAATCTAAAGTAACTATTAAATATAAAAACAATATTGGATAACATTACATACATTGCTCTGATTCAGCAGTAAGTAGTTAAAGCACTTGTGTTAAAGAAATCAGAAACGAAGTTACCACAACACCCAGACCCGATACAATATAAAAAAGTTCGTTTCCCATATTGACCCGACCGGGAATCGAACCCGAAACCTAAGAAATGCCGCGACACCAAAGTCCGGCACGCTCGCCTCTCGGCTACGGAGGTCGTCAAAAGATAAATGTAGCTTTAGTTAATACTTTTTTTCCTACCTGACTTTCGATGATGGCTGCAAAGCCTTATCATCTTTACCGAGCTGTCGGGGGAGCGCAGATGACTCTCGCCCCTTTAATTTAAGTAACAACCGGAGGGTGCCCCCTAGCGGGGCTCGAACCTCGGCTCGGGCTGTTACTGGGACTTTGTACCCTAAGGTACGTTTATGGAGAAAAACGACCCGGTAGTGCCGGTAGCGTGAAAAGGACCCTACAGCTAAGGGAGGGCGCGGCGCTGGCCCCCGCCGGCGGGGGCGGAAAAGCGGACGGCGTGTCGTGTTTGATTGTGACGCGAGTTGTTCGGCCGTTGTCATGGCGACAGTGATTGGATCGTCGGGGTCTAGGGGTACATGCCTAGGTCGACGTTTATTTAGATAATACTAGCATACATTTTTGTCATTCAAATAACTAGTACAATATACCATAAATTTTATTTGTAACTAGCGGTCCCGGCGAACTTCGTTTCGCCTTAGAGAATTTTTCCCGCTTTTCAGTTGAAATTTTTCAAATTTTACCAAGGATCCCTAATTTTGCAGCCTATGTCAAATTGGAAGAATGTAGCATTCTATTGGTGAAAGAATTTTTTAAATCGGCCCAGTACTTTTTGAGCCTATTCATTACAAACATACAAAAATAGGTAGGTACAAATCTTTCCTCTTTATAATATTAGTCTAGACTAGCGAACTGCGGTGGTTCTTCACGCGTTCTCTCCCCGCTTTTTTCATATAATCCAATGATTTATCGCTTTTAATGGTTGTAGCGTGATGTTATATAGCCTAAAGCCTTCCTCGATAAATGGACAATACAACACAAAGAGTTTTTTTCAATTCAAGCCAGTAGTTTTAAGAGAGGCAGGGCAAAGCAATGTATCGCTCGAACTGGAGCAGCCCGACTGGTGAAATACCTCCACCTTACAGAAGACCGCAGCTAAATAACAATCACTTCTGTGTTGTTGTGTTCCTGCGTGTAAGGTTTCCAGAGCTCTTGGGGGGTGCTACATTAGTAGCAGGGGTCAAGCCTTCAAGGTAAGGGCGACAAGTCTAGTAACAGTTGTACTATGCTATACTTTTCGCCCTTATGCTAGGAACTCATTACCACTTAACATCATGTGGGATGAGGTCAATCTTGGAGTGCATTATAAAAAAAAAAGGAGTTCCTGAGATTAGCGTAATCTAACAAACTCTTTGGCTTTAGAAAATCATGTACCTTGTTTTTTGCGATTAATGTGCAATGTAATCTTTTTGTGAGAGAAAATCAATAAAATAATGAATGAAAAAATAATGAAAGAATATTTGCATAGATTTAATTAACTGTTAAATTGATAACCTCATGGAGAAATACTATGTATTTATAATGTTTGCGTAGAAGAGTTATAAATGAAATCATTATACGACCAGTTGGAATAATATATGTTAAATAATTAATTAAACACACAGTGGGTTTTTCTTTCGAAGGGTTATAAATCGAATAATTATGCGACCAGTCAAAAAAATTTTGTTGAATTATTAATCAAATACACAGTGGGTTTTTCTTTTGAAGCGGACATGCCTACCGCATCGTCACGCGGGGAACAGAAAGTGGTGTGTCGGGCTCGAACCGACTAAAACCCCCTTGAATTCCCCTACAACTGCGTACACATTACACTTAGGCCACATTTTTTTTATATTGCACTAGCTGTGCCCGCGACTTCGTTCGCGTGGACTACATCCTTTCATGTTCGGTTTTACCCCTTTCTCCCCTAATATTCGAAACAAAAAGTAGTCTATGTTTTAATCCAAGTTTCGAGCTATATTTGTGCCAAATTTCCTATCACTAACTTCAAAAACAAACATTTTCTAATAAAAAATAGCCTATGTCCGTTTTTGAAATTCAACGTATACCTATACCAAATTTCATCAAAATCGGTTGAGAGGTTTAAGCAGGAAAGCGTAACAGACAGACAGTAAGTTAGAGATAGGAAAGTTGGCACAAATATAGCTCTATTAAAATATAGACTACTTTTTGTTTCGAATATTAGGGGAGATAGGGGTAAAACCGACCATGAAAGGATGAAGTCCACGCGAACGAAGTCGCGGGCACAGCTAGTATATATATATGTCGCAGCCATCTAGTTGAATCAGCTATTTGATTGGATCACTAGCGCGTTTATTAAATGACGACGTTTAATTGAATGACTAGGCCGAACGTTGAATTAACAAGCCTCACTCAACGTCCAACAAGTTAGCGAATTGTAACATAGCCCTTTGAACATAGCGGACGTAAAATCAGTCAGGTGATTGTAATTTAGTTCATGATGGCGTCAATCAACTGGTACAGATCAAGTAGTTTCGGAGCCTATTCAATTCATACAAACAAACAAACAAACAAAAAATCAAACCTTTCCTCTTTATAATGTTACGCGCCACGATTAACGTTCGTAGTAACCAGCGCCATCTAGTGTGGAAAGGTGGGACTACAGAGAGTCGAGACGCGTACGCCAGAATTTACTAGAACAATGACCTTGACCGAGCGTACGGCCGTTCAAGGCCGCACTGCGCGCGAATGTTCCGGATGTTTCTGCGTTGGAAGGTTCGGGAACGGCCGCGGCAATATAAAAGGCCGGGATTCACCGCGACCGGGACAGTATTGAATTAGCGATACAAGTGATTACTTCGAAAGCGATTTTGAAGTGCGACTTGGGAGCGATTGTTGTTTTAATTAGTGCGTTTTAAGGTTGTAATTAGTGGCGTTCAATTAAAGTGTGACTTTTGGTAATTTTATCGGCTGTTTTTATTGTCACGAACCCGAAGCTCGTAACAATTGGTGTCAGAAGTGGGATTTAAATTATGCCGATTTTACCTAAAGACGACACGGAGGGTATCCGTACCCGGAGTCAACGCCAACAGGAGACGGACCAGAGACGTTTTGGTGGAGCTTTGCCGCAGGAATCGGAAAGCCAGTTATTAACCACGGAGGCCGGCCCGTCCACAGCAACACCAGCAGCATCGGCAGCACCAGACCTTGCTGCTCTGATGATGATGCTGCAGGAGCAGTCTCGCCGCCAGGAGGAACAGGCTCGTCGATTGGAAGAACAGTTTCAGCGGGACAAGGAGGAACAGGCTCGCCGCCAGGAGGAACAGGCTCGTCGGTTGGAAGACCAGAGGCAGCAGGACAAGGAGGAACAGGCTCGCTGCCAGGAGGAACAGGCTCGCCGCCAAGAAGAGCAGATGCTTCTTCTGAAGGACCTTCACGCTACCTTCGGGAAAGACATAAAGGAGGTGAAGGATAAGGTTGCTCAACATGACAACCGCCTGCTGGAAGCTGAAATCCGGATCGACCAAGTCAATAATCGGGTTGACTACGTAGTGGCTGATGTGAAGAAGACCGTGATGGCAGACGTTAAGAAAACGCTGGATTGTCTTAAACTTGGAGAAGCAATCGCAGCTCCCGTAGCTACAACACCTTCGCTACGTGGATTCAAAGTGCCACCGTTCGACGGAACTTCTTCCTGGTCGGCCTACAAAATCCAGTTTGAGGCAGTCATGAAAGCGAATGACTGGAATAAAAATCAGGCCATGACTGCCCTCACCCTAGGCCTTCGTGACCAGGCCTTATCAGTTTTGGAAGCTCTCGGTAAGGAAGTGACTTACGAGCAGCTCCTTGAGGCACTGGAGGCTCGATATGGCGACGCTCACTTGGAACACGTGTTTCGCGCACAGCTTAAGGACCGCGTGCAACGCAGCAGCGAAAACTTGCAGCAGTGGGCCCTTGAAGTGGAGAAGCTGGTGCGTAAAGCTTACCAGTCCGTACCAGCGCTTATTGATGGGAACCTGGTGCAGGCGTTCATCGACGGCATCCGCGATATTGAAGTTAGAGCTGCTGTGAGGCTCGGGCACCATGGGACGCTTAAGGACGCCTTGGCCCATGCACTGGAGGTGGAAGCTGTGCGGCAGGATCATCGTTCCCATCGCGTCAGGGAGGTTGCAGCGGCTTCAGTTCGCGACCGCAATAAAAGTTACAGCCCTAGGTGCTATGGCTGCGGGGAAAGGGGCCACCTTCGATCCAGTTGCCCTAAGCGAACTGCAGAAGGAGAAGACGGCAGTCCAGCTAAGAGCACCGCCCAGCACCAGCAGCAGGGAAACGAGTAATAGCCAGGACTGCGGGGCGGGTGCTGGCTGAGGTTCAAAGAGCCCCAAGGGTTTCGATCAAACAAACCCAAGACGGGAACAGCCTAGTCATCCAGGGCGAGGTAAACGGAACGCCGTGTAAGCTGACTATAGACACTGGAGCCTCTCGCACGGTTGTCAGTTCCCAAATTATGAGACGGTCCCTTGGGGACTCTGCATACAACCGAGAACACATTAATTTGGTAACAGCCACAGGTCAGCGCATACCCGTCCATGGAGAGAAGAAGATGGGGCTGAAGCTAGGCAACAGAACCTACCTGCATAATGTCATTGTGGCGGATATAATGGACGATTGCATCCTGGGCCTTGACTTTATGAGGAAGAATAGTTGCGAAATTGACGTCAAGCAAGGTGTTCTGAAATGTGGACGAGAGGAACTTTTCGTGGAAGGCGCGTTACCAGGGAATGTATACAGCCTTAAAAAGATTGTTCTTCCGCCGAGATCGGAAACGATTGTGCCGGTTAGTCTTCCTCGGAATCCTGGGCAAACTCAACGTTGTGTACTTGTGGAAAGGGTAGAAAATGACCTTCCATGGAAAGTGGCACGCACTTTGGTTAGAGCCACCGACATCTCAGGGGTACTTGTGCTGAACCTTTGTGACCAGGAACAGGTTATAGAAAAAGGCACACTAGTTGGTACTTGCGAGGAAGTGGATTGGTTGCGTCGATGCCAACATCAATCGACCGGGACCGTCAGCAAAGATACACAAACGAGAGTGACCACACTTTTAGAAGACTGCCGCAGCGCTCTGTCCCAAAATGAAATGGTTAAGGCGAAACAAATGTTGCTCAAGTATGCCAACGTTTTCTCGTCAAACGATGCTGACATCGGAAGGACTGGCTTAGTTCAACACAAAATTAACACAGGAGAAGAATTGCCTATCCGTCAGCGGCCAAGGAGATTGCCCGTAGCACGTGAAAAGGACGTGGAAACCATGATTGAGGGAATGGTGAAGGATGGTGTTATTGAACCTTCATCTAGTCCATGGTGTTCACCTGTAGTGCTGGTAAGAAAGAAAGACGGTAGCATGAGGTTTTGTGTTGACTATCGTCGTCTGAACGACGTTACAAAGAAAGACAGCTATCCTTTGCCAAGAATTGATGACACGCTGGACATGCTTACTGGAGTAAAGTGGTTTAGCACGCTAGATTTAAAAAGTGGTTACTGGCAAGTTGAAATTGATCCTAAAGACAAGGAGAAGACTGCATTCTCGACAGGAAAGGGTCTGTGGCAATTCAAAGTCATGCCGTTTGGATTGTGCAACGCTCCGGCAACGTTTGAAAGGTTGATGGAACTTGTACTTACCGGTCTGATTGGCGATGCCTGTCTAGTCTACTTGGATGACATAATCATCGTAGGCCGTACGTTTGAAGAACATCTTCTAAATCTGGAACGCGTGCTCATGAAGATCCAGAGTGCCAACCTCAAGTTAAGCCCGAAGAAGTGTTCACTATTCAAACGGCAAGTTAGCTTTTTGGGGTATGTAGTGTCTGAAGAAGGTATCAGCACGGATCCAGAGAAAATCGCTGCTGTAAAAGATTGGCCAATCCCAAAAGACAAGACGCAGGTCAGAGCATTCCTTGGTTTGTGTTCCTACTATCGGCGTTTTGTTAAGAACTTTGCAGATATAGCAAAACCCCTGCATAAGCTAACGGAGGAGAAGCGACATTTCTGCTGGGATGGAAGTTGTGACATCGCATTCCAGGAGCTAAAGGACCGTCTGTGTAAAACACCTATTTTGGGATACCCTGATGTGAGTAAGGAATTCATAGTTGACACAGACGCAAGTGACATAGGACTTGGCGGTGTATTATCCCAGCGGAATGGCGATCAAGAAATTGTGATAGCTTACTTCAGCAAGTCTTTGTCGAAACCTGAAAGGAACTATTGTGTTACGAGACGAGAACTGCTTGCTGTAGTAAAGTCGTTGCAGCACTTTAGCAAATATCTTCTGGGGCGGAAATTCCACATACGAACTGACCATGCTGCACTGAAATGGCTTTTGCAGTTCAAGAATCCGGAAGGACAAGTTGCGAGATGGATTGAATTACTGCAGGAATACGACTTTGTGGTGGAACATCGCAGCGGAAAATCTCATGGTAATGCAGATGCATTGTCAAGAAGACCTTGTCCTGAAGACTGCAAGCATTGTACCAGGCAAGAAAGTAAAGAAGTTGTTCCTGTGAGGATGCTCAAGACAGACCTTAGCAACGAGTGGAAGGAAAGCCTACAACGTGCACAACAGGAGGATGCGGACATCAAGCCGATTCTGGAGTGGATGAAGGCCGGAGTTCCTAAGCCTAGGTGGAGCGACGTCTCAGCGATGAGTTCGATCACAAAGAGCTATTGGGCCCAATGGGACAGCTTGGTGATTCAGGATGGAGTTCTGTGCCGTAGATGGGAAAATGCTCGTGGAGACAGCTGTCATCTGCAAATGGTTGTCCCCAAAGATCAAGTACCGGACGTTCTACAGCTGTACCATAATGGTTGTTCAGGAGGTCATCTGGGAGTAAAACGGACACTACTGAAGATACGAGAACGGTTTTACTGGGTCTACTGTCGGGACGATGTCGAGGACTGGTGTCGCAAATGTACAAGTTGTGCGGCTGTAAAGGGACCTCAGACTCGTAGTAGAGGTGCATTGAAGCTGTACAATGTGGGCGCACCATGGGAGAGGATAGCCCTTGACGTTGCGGGGCCGTTCCCGGAAAGTGAAAGTGGTAACAAATATTTCATGGTTGTGATGGATTACTTCACTAAGTGGCCGGAAGTCTTCGCCATTCCAAATCAAGAAGCCTCGACAGTTGCTGATAAGTTAGTTTATGAAGTCTTCTGTCGTTTTGGAGTTCCCTTAGAAATCCACAGTGATCAAGGAAGGAATTTTGAGTCCCAAATATTCCAGGAAACTTGTCGAGTTATGGGAACTCATAAAACAAGAACAACTTCTTACCACCCACAGTCGGATGGAATGGTGGAAAGATTTAATCAGACACTAGAGAGGTACTTGGCAAAAGTTGTGGAAAATCGGCAACGAGATTGGGACAAGCACATACAACCATTTTTGTTGTCATATCGTAGCGCTGTTCACGAAAGTACATCGGTAACACCAGCGTTCGCAAACTTTGGAAGAGAACTACGACTGCCTGCAGACTTGATCACCGGAATACCACCTGATTCCCCATGCAGTATAACAGATTATGCAAATAACTTGCGGAACAAAATGAATGACATTTGTGAGCACGTGAGACAATCGGGCCAGCAAATGTCTGAAAGAATGAAAACCCGCTATGACCGCAAAATGAACAGTAAAGAGTTTGACGAAGGTTCACTAGTGTGGTTGCACAATCCAATCCGCAGCAAGGGGAAATCTCCTAAGCTTCAGGCGAAATGGGAAGGGCCGTATCGAATTGTGACTAAGATCAATGACGTAACCTACCGGATACAAAAAGGTGCGAGGGGTACTCCTAAGATCGTCCATGTGGATCGATTGGCGCGTTATTATGGAGCCGAAAATGCTCGGGACGAGCATGTCTTAGGAGGGGGCAGTGTTACGCGCCACGATTAACGTTCGTAGTAACCAGCGCCATCTAGTGTGGAAAGGCGGGACTACAGAGAGTCGAGACGCGTACGCCAGAATTTACTAGAACAATGACCTTGACCGAGCGTACGGCCGTTCAAGGCCGCACTGCGCGCGAATGTTCCGGATGTTTCTGCGTTGGAAGGTTCGGGAACGGCCGCGGCAATATAAAAGGCCGGGATTCACCGCGACCGGGACAGTATTGAATTAGCGATACAAGTGATTACTTCGAAAGCGATTTTGAAGTGCGACTTGGGAGCGATTGTTGTTTTAATTAGTGCGTTTTAAGGTTGTAATTAGTGGCGTTCAATTAAAGTGTGACTTTTGGTAATTTTATCGGCTGTTTTTATTGTCACGAACCCGAAGCTCGTAACAATAATATTTGTATAGATTTGACGAGTTGTCCTTTAGTCATTCAATGAACGCGCTAGTGATCCAATCAAATAGCTAATAAAACCAGATGACTGCGACTTATACATTATTTCATCAGTTCAGGTCAGTTTTACCCCTACCTCCCCTAATATTCGTAAAAAGAAGTATTTCATATTTTATTCCAAGTTTCTAACTATATTCATGCCAAATTTCATATCTCTAACTTAAAAATAAATTTCAAGGGCGGTGTTAGGGGTAACATTAAAAATTTAGGGGGGGGGGCTTTTTTTTAATTTTTATTATGTCCTTTCTAGAGATTTAACGTATAAATATAACCTGTACAAAATTTCATCAAAATCGGTTCCATAGTTTAGGCGTAAAAGCTGGACAGACTCACAGACAGACAGAGTTACATTCGCATTTATAATATTAGTATGGATTGATTGTTTGATACGTGTCTACATTTTCTAGCTTGGCAGCAACCACTTAGTCATGCAGACAGCCAAAAATGTCCTCTACGGTGACTCCAAGAACCTTCAGCCTTGGGGGCTTATCATCTTGCTGCTCTCCAAGTCAGTGAAATCAAATATCGCTTCAACAGCGCAGGTAAACACATAATTTATTATGAACTTGATGCCCACGACTTCTTTCGCGTCGACTACATTCTTTGATGCCGGTTTTACCCCTATCTCCCCTAATATTCGGAACAAAAAGTAGTCTATAATTTAATCAAAGGTTCGATCTTTATTTCTGCCAAATTTCATATATCTAACTTAAAAAATAAAAAAATTCCCAAATAAACTTTCAAAGGTGGTATTACAACCAAACCCCCCTTATTTTCTAAGTAGCCTATGTCCGTTCTTGAGGTTAAACGTATACCTGTACATCATCAAAATCGGTTGAGAGGTTTTAGCGGGAAAGCGTAACAGACAGACAGAGTTACTTTCGCATTTATAATATTAGTAGGGATGTATGTACGGTTAACCGCACATGATGGTAAACAGTTGCAATTCGATATTGGACTTTATTAATAAGATATAAGAGCGGTGCAAATTCCTAGAGTGGCCTAACGTGCTTATGACTGTACTTGGGGCTATGCGGTTCTTGAGACCTGTGTTCTTTCTGTGGGTTGAAAATCAAATCAAATCTTTCCTACACAGAACCACAAGAGACGGCCAACGACGTCATCGCTTCACCGTGGAAAATATTCCATCACGAACCAAAAAGTTCGGTAACTCTTATCTTTGCCGGACCATAAAGAAGTGGAACTCGTTGCCGGCTCATGTGTTTCCTCCTTCCTTTGACATGGATTCCTTCAAAAGAAGCGTGAAGAAACGTCTTGCGGGCCAGTATGGCGATGCTAACGGATAGGATATTTTGATAAAATCCGTTATCATCGCGATGTGGGTTCCTCTCTTGCTTACCATCAGGCTGGGAGGAGCCAATATACTGCGCTACTATAAAAAAAAAATTTCTTTATTCAAGTAAATCACTACATAGTATAAAAATGTCGCTTTTACTGTATGCCCCTATGCATGCTTAGATCTTTAAAACTACGCAATACATTTTGATGCAATGCAAGTAATTAAAATTCATATTTACACAGAAATGAACATTTTGAACGGGGGGGTCGCTAGCTTGTTCCTATTAATAAAATCCTTGTCTTTTCATTCCAGTTGAAGACCGTTGAAGAACAGCAACGAATCCTGGCTGAGCTGACAGAGATGATCAGAACAGGCCACCTCATCCACCAGGGTATCGTCAACGTCCCCTTCGCAAAGAGGTCCAAGCACACAGAATCTGCTATATTCGGGAACAAAATCGCTATTCTTCTGGGAGACTACTTACTAGTTACGGCCAACGCTATGCTAGCTGGACTTCGGAACTCCGACGTGTCTTACATAATCTCCACGGCTTTGAAGGATTTGTCTGAAGGCGAGTTCTTCGGGGAGAGAGACGAGCAGAACCAACCGTTGCCGGGCAAGCCCAAAAAGACCGGCCAAGACTTCGAAATTGCATTTGATACTTCTTCTATATCTGCGGATGAGGTAATGGGTAAGCCTAGAAAAGAATGGACTGCTAGGACGGTGTTCAATGGTGTCAGCCTTTTGGGCAGAGGTTGCCAATCAGCTATGGTCCTGGATAGGCAGAATAGGGAGATGCAGAATTGTGCGTATCAGTTCGGATGCCATGTAGGCTTAGCTTGGCAAGCTGCTATAGAATTGCAGCAGCTAACTTCAGAGACTAAGGACCAATTTTGCTTGGCGAGTGCTCCAGTGCTATTCGCATTGGAGGGCAATCCTGATTTGTATAAGGTTATTGACCAGGCGAAGAATGATGTGAAGGATGTGGATTATGAAGATTTGAAGTTTAATATATTGAAGACTGACGCTGTTGATAGGACTAAAGCTTTGTATGAAGAGCATGCTGAAAAAGCGACATCGTATATTGAGAATATTGGGCAGAATGAGGCCGTGGATATGATTAAGAAATTGATCAACACTTTTTAGTATAGAGGAGTTATTTTTAATTAATGTTCTTGGTGCAGTTAGCATTATTAGTAAGTAAATTAAAGTCCTCTATCTGTAAAAGTAAGTTATAGGGAGCGTTGGAGTATTAATAAAGCATTTTTTGAAGATTTTTGTCCCTTTTTAACGCACCGTAACGTTTTCCTGTACCTGTAAAGGGGGAGAGGGTCCCCCTTTCTATAAAAAAGACGACCACGCTAAAAACACAATCGAGGCTTTCCCCGGAAACCTTAGGGAAGCCAAAAGGGAGTTAGGGAGTTTCATGTCTTAATTTTGTATTGAAACTCTTTTTTTTTATATTACATTTCAAGATTGACCTCATCCCACCTGATTTTAAGTGGTAATGAGGTCCTAGCTTAAGGGCGACAAGTACAGTATAATAAAGGTGTTACTGAACTTGTCGCCCTTACCTTGAAGGCTTGACCCCTGCTACTAATATAGCCAGGAGCTCTGGAAACCTTACTCACATGCAGGAACACTACAACACAGAAGTGATTGTTATTGGGCTATGGTCTTCTGTAAGGTGGAGGTATTTCACCAGTCAGGCTGCTCTGCGATAAATCGCTAGGCCCTATGTTTTAAAAATCTCCCCCCCCCCCCCCCCCATTGAGTTATGTAATACTTGAACGCTCTCTTAGTCCCGTAGAGTTTTAATTAGAGAACGAACGATTTAATTAGATGGTGCTGATTACACGAATGCGTAAAGTACGTTAAGATAACTTGTATAAAATCAACTGGAATATGGAAGTAAATACGATATAGTGTAGGCGGCACGGCAACTTAGTATTGTGTATGTGGACACAAAGTAAGCTTTAATTCAAAAAAACCTTTTGGAAGATTTGGAAGAAAGCTGAATAAGGTATTATTTTACACAAAGTAGGCACTAAACTCCCCCTCCCCCCCCCATCCAACATGTATTATTATTTATGTAAAATGTAAAGCATTTCGAATAAAATGAGAGTGTGAATTTTTAATGTGGAAATGCGAATTTACTATATTTTATATGAAAGAAATAGTTTAAGTAACACCAAATAAAAGTTTTGATTAATTTTTGTTTTTCAAACTACTTTAACGTCAATAAATATGCGAAATTAAAATCTATGTTTTTTTTATTTCTGCCATTAAATACCTCCTCAGCGTGATATATATTTTTTTAAACATTTTTATATTGTTCAATCTTGAACGACATCACATGCATTGCTCAGATTCTGTGGGAAGTAGCTAAAGCACTTGTGTTACACAAATCAGAAACAACGATGATACCACAACACCCAGACCCGAGTCACAGAAAAGTTCGTTTCCCATATTGACCCGACCGGGGATTACACCCGGGATCTCAGAGATGAGATATATGATTAAGAGGGACCCCACACTAGCGTCTTTCGAGCGTCAGCGTCTTGCCGGCGACCTCCGCACACTAGCGTTGGTTGGGCGTTGCGTCGACGCGGCGCCAGCGCAGCGTCGACGCGGCGTTTGAGCGGCGCTTGCGCTGGGCGTCCTCCGCACATCGCGACCGAGCGTCGCGCCGCGCTGACGTCATGTACAGTTATTTCGAAAATGGAAATGTAAGATTTGAATAACGCACAATATAATGTTTTATATTGCAGTGATAAATTAATGCTTTCAACTTGTATAGGAAAAAATATATTTTACCTATTTGACACATGGCCCGAATAGGCAACTTTAGCATTTATTTCCTCGAAAACTAAAAGTAGTTAATTGAAAATAGGTTTCTTCGGCAATATGAGTTAGTATTTTAAGCTACATCCATATTTGCTATCAGCCAAAAAGTCTTCTACCTACTGATTCTAAAACACGGTCGGGCCGAAACAATTGAGTTGATCATTGTACTGTTGACAAAATAAACGCTGCGCAGGCATCGGGCCGGCGCGGCGCCTGTGGAACGCAGTCCTGGCGTTCGTTATTTCGACCGCGCCGCTGCGCAAGTGTTGCGTCGGAGTTGCGTCGACGTTGCGTCGACGTTGCGTCGACGTCGCGTCGACGTCGCGTCGACGCAACTCTGCAATGATCAACACAATTGTTTCGGCCCGCCCGTGTTTTAGAATCAGTAGGTAGAAGATTTTTAGCTGATAGCAAATATGGATGTAGCTTAAAATACTAACTCATATTGCCGAAGAAACCCCTTGTCAATTAAGTACTTTTAGTTTTCGAGAAAATAAATGCTAAAGTTGCCTATTCGGGCCATGTGTCAAATAGGTAAAATATATTTTTTCCTTTAGAAGTTGAAAGCATTAATTTATCACTGCAATATAAAACATTATATTGTGCGTTATTCAAATCTTACATTTCCATTTTCGAAACAACTGTACATGACATCAGCGCGGCGCGACGCTCGAACGCGATGTGAAGAGGACGCCCAGCGCAAGCGCCGCTCAAACGCCGCGCCGACGTTGTGCGGGCGCCGCGTCGACGCTGAGCGGGCGCCGCGTCGACGCAACGCCCAACCAACGCTAGTATGGGGAGGTCGCCGTCAAGACGCTGACGCTCGAAAGACGCTAGTGTGGGGTCCCTCTAAACAGTTCATTTATCGACGAAGGCTTTATGCTATAATAACATCACGGGCGACCAATAAGCCATTTGTCTTTTTAGTGACATATTTTTATTTATAGGTTGCTGATCTATAAATGCTTTGTCATGTCACTAAATGAACGTTTCTTTCTTTCTTGTTTTTTCTCTTTCTTTTTTTCTTCTGTCTTTCTTCTTTCCTTCTTCTTTCTTTCTTTTCTCTGTCTTCTTTCTTCGTTCTTTCTTCTTTCTTTCTTCTTTCCTTGTTCTTTTTTTCTCTTCCATTCTATTATTGGTATCAAATAAAAGGGCTTGAGTAGCGTTGTACATTGTGATAAATTTCGAACGTCGAACTAACGTCTTTTTTTTCTTTTAAAAATCTTTTTCATAAAAAAACCTACGCTTAAAACAAATTTATTGAGTTTCAAACAAACTTAACAATTTGTTTTAAGAAAAAGAACTAAAAACCATTATTAATGTGACATTAAGGTCAATTGCATATCATTACGCATTCAGACACGCTCAGTTGCATATTTCCTTGGAATAAAATATGCAGTGATTAAGTTAGCCATAGGAAAAAATACTATTGTCACTACTGTTAAATGGTTGTGGGTCAAGACGAAATACTTTTTTTATAATAGTGTAAGGAACCTATGTTCTTTACTAAAAGTGGAAATACTTCCGCCGAGCTAGGTGTTATCTGCTCGGGGACCAAGGCCCAACTACCAATCTGGGTTTGGTATAAATAGTTAGAGGCGACGAAAACTCTGACATCGCGATGTAGGATCGATTTATAAATTGGCTAATCGTGCATTACGTATGGAGCGTGGTTTACTTTTCCAATTCTGCTGACGCCGTATTTGTGTCGACTTGTATGTCATGTCGTAGGTCGGCACAATAGCACAGTATATTGGCTTCTCCCAACCCAACCTGATGGTAAGCAAGAGAGGAACCCACTTCGATATGACAACGGATTTAATACCGTAATGTCTTATCTGTTAGCATAGCTATACTGGTCCACGTTTAAGCTTATAAAGTGTTTTCAAAAAGTAGTCGCTTAGTAAACTGCTGTATAAAAATATCAACTCCTTTCCTATATGACGTTAGACATTTTCGACCTATGATTACTCAATTACTAAAGGTTGTTTCTTAAACTAAAAGTATTTTTTTGCTATTACATTTTTCATTTAATTTTTAACTTAGACTTTCTAGACAAAAATTAATGCCAGATTCCAAATTTGAAAAACGATCCATTATAAGGTAAGTAATTAATTATACGACTAATGTCAGCTGATATCCATATATGCAAAGCAGCCCGACTGGAGAAATACCTTACAGGAGACCGCAGCTAAATAACAATCACTTCTGTGTTGTTGTGTTCCTGCGTGTGAGCAAGGTTTCCAGAGCTTCTGGGGGGTGCTACATTAGTAGCAGGGGTCAAGCCTTCAAGGTAAGGGCGACAAGTCCAGTAACAGATTTATTGTACTGTACTTTTCACCCTTAAGCTAGAACCTCATTTCCATTTAAAAACAAGTGTGAAGAGGTCAATCTTGAAGTGCAATATAAAAAAAAATAGGAAGTAAATTGTGGAACGGTATTAACGACTCGTAGTCGGTTGGGGTAAAACGGAAAGTCATTTTTGACAACAAATCGTGAAATAATGAAACCGGGCATAAGTAATAACACGAATCAGTAAAACGCTGATTAGCGCCATCTGTTATAATTAAAGGGAACTACTACGCTAACTGCTTTTTCCCTTGACAAAGCGTGCTAAGCAAACGCTACGCATGAAGGTTTCATCTTTCATGCTTAGATGGATCTGTAAGCATCTAATGTCCCGTTCCAATATTAGGAAAAACGATCTGTTCTAGTCACTAAGTAAGCTAAAAACTACCGACGGAGGACTGATGACAGCTGATATAGAAAGTAAATTATGGAACGGTATTAACGAATATGAAATTTAAAAATAAATAAATATAAATATTGGACAACATCACATACCTACATTGCTCTGATTCTATGATAAGTAGCTAAAGCACTTGTGTTACAGAAATCAGAAACAACGACGGTACCACAACACCCAGACCCGAGACAATATAGAAATGTTCGTGTCCCATATTGACCCGACCGGGGTCGAACTCGGGACCTCAGAGATGGCGCTCACCAAAGTCAGTCCTGCTCGCCTCTCGGCTACGGAGGTCGTTATGTTTACTGTTGTATTATACATATTGTATTATACATATTATACTTATATTTGCTGTTTTTCTTTGTTTTGTTATGTAGTATAACTAACTTAGCGTAATTTATTTGTAAATTCTAGGTAGGTATATAGGTACGCCACTCACCACAAGGTGTCGCCTGATAACCAGCGCTGCTGTGGCAATGTGCTGCAGCAGCTCATGCTGAGGCTGAGACCTTATTGCCATATTATCATCTTATTATTTTTGTACCTGCTGTATGCAAAAAGTTAGTGTACGTCAATAAATGTTTATTTTTTCTTTCTTTCTTTCTTTCTAACGACTCGTAGTCGTTTGGAGAAAAACGGGTATTAATTTTTACTCATAACGAATAGTAAAATATTGGAAACAGGTATAGAACACTATGCCGAAGGTATGCGACCGGAATTCCGGTAGTTCCAATTTAATTCGCAAACTTTTGATTAAATTTCAAAAACGAAAATGTTTCATTTGTTCGTTTCGTTTTTGAGAGTAGACCCACTGTCCGCCTTCAAATCTTCGTCGGCAATCGAAGATGCCCTAATTTGGAACTGTTCCGACATGACAGTTTTAATTTTTTTTTTCATAGAGTTTTTATTGCACTTCAAGATTGAACTCATCCCCATTAATGATTAGTGGTATTGAGGTCCTAGCTTAAGGGCGACAAGTACAGCATAATAAAGCTGTTACTGTGTCGCTCTTACCTTGAAGGCTTGACTCCTGCCACTAATGCAGCACTCCCTCAGGAGCTCTGGTAACCTTATTCACACGCGGGAACACAACAACACCGAAGTGATTGTTATTTGACTGCGGTCTTCTGTAAGGTGGAGATATTTCACCAGTCGAACTGCTCCAGTTCGAGTGATAAATCGCTATGCCCTACCTCTCTTAACTACTAATATTTTATCTTATACCCAACTAGTATGTCAATTTCTCGCACGAGACGTCAAAAGTCTACATACTGAATGGCTGTTAACACATTATACTCTTAATTTGGACATTTGCTAAGAGCGCGATAAAATTCAATCATCGGCACATCTTACACAGGCTTAGCAACAAATCCGAAATCCAATTTTCCTCAGCTACGTAATCAAACATCACTTGCCCATGTTAATGAATAACAATGATTTTCAAAAATGGCCGATCTTAATTACGCAACGAATTAGCAACAGTCGTAATAGTTCTTGGAAATAATCGTCCTGCGTTAATCAACTAATGACAAAATACAAGGATAGATAAATCCATAGATACTAATATTATAAATGCGAAAGTAACTGTCTGTCTGTCTGTTTGTTCCCCTTATTTTTAAGAGAAAAAGTAGCCTTACCTGCCTAGCATACGCAACGCGACTAAATTTTATCGCGCTCTTAACAAACGTCAAAATCGATTGAATTCAGTGCGTCAGCTGCTGATTGGCTGAAAATACGAGTGCGGTGTGCTTTTAACCAATCAACAGTATCAAAACTTTTGTCGTCTCATGCGATAAATTTGACATATTGTGTATGCTAGGCTTGTCTGCCCGGTCTAGAGGTTTAATGAAGGTTCTAGGTCCGGTTTAAGGAAGGTTGCCCGGTCTAGAGGTTTAACGAAGGACTACATTTCTGTGGTATAGGCGTGAAAGTCGAACAGACAAACAGAGTTACCTACCTACATAGAAAGGTAGGGCATAGCGATTTATCGCTCGAACTGGAGCAGCCCGACTCGTAAAATAGCTCCACCTTACAAAAGACCGCAACCAAATAACAATCACTTCTGTGTTGTTGTGTTCCTGCGTGTGAGTAAGGTTTCCAGAGCTCCTGTGGGGTGCTACATTAGTAGCAGGGGTCAAGCCTTCAAGGTAAGAGCGACAAGTCCAGTAACAGATTTATTATGCTGTACTTGTCGCTTAAGTTAGTACCCCATTACCACTTACCATCAGGTGGGATCAATCTTGAAGTGTAATATAAATTTAAAAAAACATACGCATTTATAATATTAGTATGGAATGATGAAACTATGACTAACTTTAGATTAAACTTCAAAAACTAATTCTTCGTTTATTCGTTTCGCTTTTGAGGGTCTACTCCCAAAAACAAAATGTGTCTGTTCCGACGACGGATAGCAATTTTAAATTATCGTAGTCGCAACCAATTTAGTTCGAATGCGTATTAACCGTTTTAATAAAATCAAAATATTATTTATGCAAATAAAAAACCACGATTTAATTCACAAACTTTAGATTAATCTTCAAAAACGAAAGCTTTTGTTCGTTTCGCTTTTTACCCACGACGGAACGGAACGGGGATCTACTCTCATAAACGAAATATGTCGGATCCGACAACGGATGGCAATTTTTAATCTTCATAATCATAAAGAAATCACATCGAATGTAAATTAAGCGTTTTCAAAAAACAAAATATTATTCTTTCTTCATTCCTAAACTTTTGAATAATCTTCAAAAACGAAACCTTTCGTTTGTTCGTTTTGTTTTTGAGAGTACCCTTCCTTGTATATGTGTTTAGGATAAGAGGTATTTGTGTGTGCGTTAATAAATGTTCCCACATATCTTCTAAACTAATGATCCGATTTTGATGCGGTTTGCAATAACGGGTTTTGATGGTAGAACCAACAGGTCACGTGTCATACATGCATGTAGCAGTATTCGAGACGAAAATCAATTGGTGATAATAATTAATGACACAAAATCACATCTAGATCATATTACAAGATATTACGATGTCCTTGTAGATAAAAGTAAGTTATTATAAATAGAATATTATGAGTTTGTTATTGAACAATTATTTGTTGATTTTGCTATCGATAAATAAGGTTAGTTCCTATTTACGAAAATAAACTTATTTATAAGTACTTAAATAAATAAGTTTACCCTTCGATAAAGGCTGAATATTTAAATCACGTAACAAATTGACGGAAATATGTTTTTATAGAAATTGGGCTAAGAGACTGTCATTAAATTCTATTGTCATATCTCTTTGCCCAATTCTTTTTAGCGAATCTATCACTAAGTGCTTTCTTCAGACAATCTTCAGGTAATGAAAGTAGAATCACTTTCCATTGTTTTCAATGACGATTCAAAAGTGTTACATGTACCCTACTTGAATAAAGAAATATTTGAGTTTTAAGAATGAAAAAAAAAATTAGTGCCGACGGCGCTATGACTGTTATGGGTCTTCAGTTTCCCATAGCGCTGTCACAGGGCGATGAGAAGGTGGGTGGGGTTTTTAGTTAGGGTAGTCCTCGCTCCTAGCGGGGGAGTCCCACACACGTCGCGGTCGTCCCCACGGCAGCGGGGTACGAAAAGTATTTTCCCCACCTCAAAAAAAAAACAAAAAAAAGGTAATGAAAATAGTTGATTTGTGACAGGACACAGGTGTAAGCGTGGATGACAGAAAAAAATTGATATTAAAATAATACCTGCTTTATTTAATTATACTATAATAATCTATATGTATATATAAAAATGAAACCCGTTTCCCGTTGTCACGCTTTAACATGAAAACGGCTTGACCGATTAGGCTGATTTTTTTGTAGTTTAATAATCTGTACAAGGTTCTTACGGAAAAAATATTAAGAAAATCAACCAGAAAGATTGAAAAATATACATAAAATTTTGCATATTTTAAAAAACGCGCCTAACAAATGTCAACGTCATTCACAGCCATAGACTATGTTCAAAGAGCATCGTTTGTTCGGAAACGTGGTTACTTAATGAAATTTTATCGCACTAATTTATAATTTTTATAAAATAACTCGCTACGGAATAGTTATTTATAGATAAATATCGATTTTCCGAAGAAAAGTCAGCTAGTAGTCTTATAAAAATTAAGTAAAATAGGTAAGTATATGAAATAAAAATATATAAGAATAACCCATTTTTAATCTATATTCTATTTTTATTGCTAGAATAAACTAACTCGACTCGTAATTGACGCTTTAGTAGATTATTCAAAGAAGTCACCAACTCACTAAAGATGCCAAAATGTTCAATAAATTTATGAACAGACAATATTGAACAGCATCATAAATATATGCTCTAGTTCTGTGGTAAGAATCTAAAGGACTTGTGTTACAAAAATTATGAGATCAATTCCACAACACCTAGACCCGAGACATTATAGTACAGTGAGTATTGACCCGACCGGGATTGGAACCGGGATTTTTATAGAGGTAGGGCATAGGCTGTGTTCCTGCGTGTGAGTAAGGTTTCCAGAGCTCCTGGAGGGGGTGCTACATTAGTAGCAGAGGTCAAGCCTTCAAGGTAAGGGCGACAAGTCCAGTAACAGATTTATTATGCTGTACTTGTCGCCCTTAGGCTAGGACCTCATAACCACTTAACATCAGGTGGGATGAGGTCAATCTTGAAGTGCAATATAAAAAAAAAAGAATTTGGGCCTTTTTTATTTGAACCCCCCCCCCCCCCCCCCCGTCTTCCCAGTGCCGCTCAAGGCCATAAACCCCCATTTAGCAAGTACGAGTCTGCAAGCTAATAATATCCTATTTTAGCCTACGGCACCCTTATAAACCATCCAGGTGGACGACGTCCAAAAATAAGGTGTAAAAAATTGGAATAACCCCCTTTTTTATTTCTATTTAAAATATAACTTTACATCCCCTTTTCGGAGTTCTTTTTCCGTAAAATCCCGATTTCTTCCTCCGTAAAGGGGGTAAAAATTTTTGCTTAACTTTATGCATTTTACCCACAAACTACATATTATGTCTCAGACGTGATAAATAATTTTGATAGCCGTCCAACGGAAGCTAATATGACATAATATTATAAAGATCAAACAGATAAGTGAAATAAGATTCGAATCATCTCAACATCTTGTTATGATCTCGATAATGATCGCAGTTTGACCGGAAAATCTATTAAAACTATTTTGTACTAATAATTTTGCTAGTTTAAAAGTGACCTCATGCTGTAGGGTTAGGACTTAGTGCTTAGGACGAGCGATTATTTGCAATTAATTTAGGTAAACATTGATGTTTAAATGGCCATGACGGCCTCGGTGGCGCAGTGGCTAAGGCAGACGGCCAAAGCGCGAAAGATCCCAGGTTCGATGCCCGGTTAATTGGGTCTGGGTGTGCTGGGATGACGCCCTTAGTTAGTATCCGTCGTCTGGTGCTCACAGTTCAAGGGGAAACCTTAGTTTGAGACCAGGTGATTGGTTTGGTGGTCTGGAGCATTTATTTAGTTGTTTGAATAAATAAATAAATATTGGACAACATCACATACATTGCTCTGATTCTGTGGTAAGTAGCTAAAGCACTTGTGTTACAGAAATCAGAAACAATGACGGTACCACAACACCCAGACCGGAGACAATACAGAAAAGTTCGTTTCCCATATTGACCCAACCGGGGATTGAACCTGGAACCTCAAAGATGGCGCGACGCCACAGTCCAGCACGCTCGCCTCTCGGCTACGGAGGTCGTCATTGTCTGTTAGTATGCGCCACGCGAGTAAATTTTATCGCGCTCTTAAGAAATGTCAAAATCAATGTGTCTGCTGCTGATTGGCTAAAAACACAAGTGCGGTGTGCTATTAGCCAATCAACAGTATCGAAACTTTTGTCGTCTCATGCGATAAATTTGACGTATTATGCATGCTAGGCCTAAATGTCTGTTACTCTTTCACGCTAACACTGCTATACCGATGTACCAAAAACAAAACATAAAAACAAAGTGCATTGTAAGTTCTACATATCTTTGGTGACTTTTTTAAGATACGACTAAGTAGGACTACTTTTTATTTGAATATCCGGGGTAAAATTGAATTTGGATTTGTATTTGGGAAATCCCGTAGTCCACACGTACGATGACGCGGGCACCCCTAGTACATACATATTCTATTATATAAAAATAAGTCGGGGTTTTCTTCCTGACATTATAACTCCAGAACGCACGAACCGATTTCCACGATTTTGCATTCGGAAAGGTCTCGGGTTCCGTAAGATTTGTAGTAAAGAAAATTCAGGAAAAATTTCAACAGAAAAGCGGGAAAATCCTCTAAGGGGAAACGAAGTTCGCCGGGACCGCTAGTTACTTATATAAAGTACTAGCTGTGCCCGCGACTTCGTTCGCGTGGACTACATCCTTTCATGGTCGGTTTTACCCCTTTCTCTAATATTCGAAATAAAAAGTAGTCTATATTTTAATCCAAGTTTTGAGCTATATTTTTGCCAAATTATATATCTCTAACTTCAAAAATAAACATTTTTCCATATAAACTTTCAAAAGTGGTATTACCCCCCCCCCCTTATTTTCTAATAAAAAATAGCCTATGTCCGTTTTTGAGATTCAACGTATGCCTATACCAAATTTCATCAAAATCCGTTCTGCCGTTTAGGCGTGAAAGAGTAACAGACGGACAGACAGACAGACAGACAGACAGAGTTACTTTCGCATTTATAATATTAGTAGGGATACTCCCTTCTTAAGCAGTCGGGTAAAAATGAAAAACAATGCTCCGCTCATCACTCAACGCTTGGCTTTCGCCCTACGCAGTCTCTGCCTCTATTAGTAAGTACCAGCCCTTATAAAACTGATCAACTTCCTTCGCATGATAATGTATCGAAAGCTTCGGGTTGTGTGTGACATATAATTTACCTACAAAGAGTTCAAAAAAGTGTTATTGCAAATTGTGAGTATTTTTTTATTTGTTCTTTTTGAATAGACATAATGAATAATAAAATAAAATAAAAAATAAAAATAGCCTTTATTATCTGAAAAAAATTACATGCTACTTACTAACTAACCGTATTACTAATTTCTTATCTTTAACATTTAGACATAATGAATAGAGATAATTAAATAGACTTTAAAATATTTTTGTAATCACAATAATAAACTTTGTGGCGTTCCAAAAATCATATACAATTTCATGTTTAGTTTAACTAAAGCGGTCAAACTGTTAGACTCTTCAAATTTTCATTTTGTTTTTAGACCAGTTCATTAAAAAGAGAAATAATATGACAGGCACCTTTTCATTGATTCGGGCGACAAAAATACTGATTGAGTCACAGGTTGACCATGTAGCTCACTTATTAAATTTGTGGCCAACCCATTATTTAGGTTTGGTTAGTATTTTTTTGATGCTCTATCAAATAGAACTCATAAAAATATCGATAAACTGAGATAATAATAAGAGAGGCATGGCATTGCGATTTATCGCTCGAACTGGAGCAGCTCGACTGTTGAAATACCTTATAGAAGACCGCAGCCAAATAACAATCACTTCTGTGTTGTTGTGTTCCTGCGTGTCAGTAAGGTTTCTAGAGCTTTTGGGGGATGCTACATTAGTAGGGGCCAGGCCTTCAAGGTAAGGGCGACAAGTCCAGTAACAGATTTATTATGCTGTACTTGTCACCCTTAAGCTAGGACCTCATTACCACCCAGGGGGGGAGGTGTACCCCTACCTGGCGCGTCCCCCGGTGGCGGATAGGGGAAGCCGTCGGCCGCCGCCCGGAGGGTACTCCCACTTACAGGGATGCCCTGCGGACGGCGGCCGGGGGTCGGAGCGTAGCTCCCGCGGACCAAACGCATTGGGGGGGTTGGGGTAGGTGGGTTGGGGAATGGGGAATGGGGGGGTGGGGAATACCGTCTTCTGCTGCGCTTCTCGGTTTTTGAGAAGCGCAGTGGAGGGCGAGGCGTAAATTGGGGGGGGGGAGCTCGCCCGTAAACGAGCAAAGTAGAATAATGGCCTCGAGAAAGAAAATCGCATTACCCCAGGAGGGTACCTCTGGCTCCGCCAGAGGAGAATCCCTCGGCGCCGCTCCCTCGGGGGCGGCGTCCAAGCCCCACCGTATTCTGGGGGGGGCAACTCAGGCCTCGGGAACATCCGTTCCCGCAAAAACGACAACTGCGCACGAACAACGGACAACTGATTTCGCCGAGGTGGAAATCCTCGAAATGGACATTGGGGGGGAAGCAGGGGGAAGAAGAGAAGAAGATGGTGCCGTATGGGTGACCAGACGCACACAACAAGCGCGCGACAGGTCCCGAAGCAGCGGTAGGACTGGAGTTTCGGGCAATGAGGTTGCCAGCTCCTCTAAGAGGAGGAAAGCGGGTCCCGTCACCGAAAAGGAGCGGCGGCAAAACATTGTAAACGCCACAATGGAGTTTGAAGGGGCTGAAGAAGACATGAGACGAGCGGAAGCGATGCTGCAGGACACAACATCCCGAATACAAGAGAGGTCGAAAAACGTAGAAGAGAGACCGTCGTACACTCTCTTGTACCTAATTGATGCGGGGACCAAATTAATAAAGACGATGCTCAGGGATGCTACGATCATTGAGGAGCACCACCGAGTGGAGATGACCGATGTGGCCTTCGAGATGTTGAAAGCGGCCAACAAATTGTACTGGCGCACCAAGGAGGAAGAGGACGTACTTGCGGAAAGAGAGGCCCTGGAGATGGTAAATAGACATCTCCAGAGTGAGAACGGGCGCCTGAGGAAGCTCACAGAGCACCAGGCCAAACAGATCGCCGAGGTGCAAGAGGAAGTGGCGAAGCTCAAAGTGGCTATGGCAGAGCAGAAGTCCCAGGCCCCTGAGCCGATTGAAGATAAGCTGATGGCCCACCTGGACGCACGGTTCCGGAAGCTGGAGGAACGTTTTCTGTCAGCGACAGCACGTCAATTGGCGCAGACCAATGCGGAGACTAAATTGGGAGACCCTGAAACCACCGGTGGAGCAGCAGCCCGCGGGCCCAAAAATCCAGCGCCCACCCAGGGCAAACCCCCAGCAGCCAGCAGGGGGAGACCGAATCCTGCGGCACAGGCACTCAAAGAACCCCGGCCACTGCCTCCTCCCCCTGTCTCTATGGAAGCAGGGTGGGCCACAGTGGCAAAAAGAGGCAAGAGGGGAAATAGAAGTGCTCCTTTGGACACCCCAGTAGTACCGCAGCCCCTGCCAGAGAGACAGAGACAGCCGAGGCGGCCAAAAACACCAAATCTTCGCCCCACTCAGACAGCGACGGTCGTCTTAACGCTGCTGCCAGAGGCCGTTGAGAGGGGCCTCACTTACAAGACGGTAATCTTCAAGGCCAAGGACCAAATCTCGTTGGCGGCCTTGGAGATAGAGGGGTTCCAAGCGAGAAGAGCCATCACTGGCGGTGTCATCCTAGAGCTTCAGGGGGACGCGGAGCAAGACAACCGCCGCAAAGCGGAATCTTTGGCGGAGAAGCTGCGGGATGTTCTCACGGCAGATGGGGTCCAAGTCACCCGGCCTGAGAGGTGCGCAGAGCTGCGCCTCTCACAACTGGACGACTCCGTGTCCACCACGGAGGTGATGGAAGCAGTGGCGAAAGCTGGCGAATGCTCGGCGGATAGGATCAAGATCGGCGAAATTCGCCGAGCCGGCCGGGGCCTTGGCTCCTGTTGGGTGCGCTGCCCAACCTCGGCAGCAAAAAAGTTGGTGGATGGTCGCAGGCTCCTTATAGGATGGTCGTCTGCGCAGGTGCAACTCCTAGAATCCAGGGACTTGCACTGCTTCCAATGCCTTGAGAAGGGGCATGTTAGGATGCAGTGCAAGTCTGAGACGGTCCGTAGCACCACTTGCTACCGATGTGGCCAAACCGGTCATCTTGCCCGCTCCTGTGAGCTGATGCCGCACTGCGCAGTTTGCGCCGCGGCTGGGAGGCGGGCCGATCACAGGGTGGGGGGTGCCCAATGCAGACCCCCCAGGCGGAAAAACGCAACCATCGCGGCCCCAAAGCCGCAGCAAGCGTCCACGGCCCTTGAGTCGATGGACGTAACTGGCAAGGCTAGCTAGCCGAATGAACGCGCAAGGCGCCGATTCGACGCCCTTGCACTTATTAGCGGGGACCAGTCGGCCGTGGGTGTGGGGACACCCCGGTCGGCCTTGCACGGTCTCCCGCAGGTGCGCGGGAGCGGTCTATCACCTTCGACCGTTCCCGCCAGTCTCCCCAACCATCCGGGGGGACCTACTTGGCGACGCCGCCCCGTAGGGGCAGCAATTCCGCCGACGGCGCTGTGGTAGTCATGGGTCGCCCGGTATCCCACAGCGTCGTCAATAGGCGATGAGAAGGTGGGGGGAGTTTTTAGTTCGGGTAGTCCCCGCCCCTTCTGGGCGGGTAGTGAGTCCCACACACGTCGCTGCCGTCCCCACGGCAGCGATACGGTGCGCAAAGGCATTCTCTCCCTTAACAAAAAAAAAAAAGGACCTCATTACCACGGAATGGACAGAACGGTGTTTGTTATATACTGTGGTGGGGCCTAATCTTTCATGGCCTCGACCATGCTTGAGAGTGAAACGGCCTGGAGAGGCGCTGTTTCCTTCTGCGAATATGTTATGGCGCAGAAGGACGCACCACAAAGGGTCAGGGAGGATGACCCGTCCGCCCCTGCATGCCGCAAGCGCAGGCGGCTCAGAGCGCGGCGTCAATTCGCCAGCGCACAATTTCCGCACGGAGACCAGCCGGCTGATGGTGTGAGGGCACCTCAGTCGGCATTGCACCTACGGTGTCCGCAGCGAGGTGGGTGTGGTCCAGTTGGATCGGCCGTCCCCAATGTCCCCTCGACCATACTGGGGGGAGCAGACGGGGCTGCGTAAGCGGCCATTCCGCCGGCGGTGTCGTGGTAGGTAAGGCTTAGCCAATTTCCCACAAAACCGCCACTAAGGCGATGAGGTCCAACCGGGGAGTTTTAGTGGGTAGCCCTAGGTAGGGGGTAGGCAGGAGAGTCCCACACACGCCGTCACTCTCCTTCGGGTGGCGGTACGGTGCGTCACGCATTTCTCCCCGTATAAAAAAAAGGACCTCATTACCACTTAACATTAGGTGGGATGAGGTCAATCTTGAAGTGCAATATGAAAAAAATATATAGGTAATCAGCTAACTTGGTCTAAATCGGTCGGAACAATTATTATCATACAATATAGCTGAGTATGCAATATAATATTATGTGATTTACTATGTTAAGTTGTCTGAAGACACCATATTCAGACTTTTTAGTTATCTTTTTAATTTCTTTTTATTTCTTTTTAATTGTGTCAAAGTTGACAATTAAAAGAGATGACGACCGATTACCAAACCAAAAACGTGTTTAATTTTATTTTCCTTTTTTACCAAGTAATTAATATAACACCCAATCGCAATCACACCCGTATCGCAACATAAGTTTAACGCATGTGATGTTGTCTGAAAAAATGTACGTAACACCCAATACGAAATTAGGTAACTATTCGGTTATACTTGGACCATAATTGTAGGTTCTGATAACTTATTACCGTAAACAACTTGCTTCCGACCCAATTATGTATGATAACTTTGCATAAAATTTAAAAAATAAAAACTAAATTTATGTTGCACAGCCGTACCCATTTCTCGTCATCTACTATTTCCTCTACCTAAGGTTGCCTGGAAGAGATCGCTTCTTAGCGACTGCCTAAATTGTACTATAATTTATCTATAAAATCAATTTCTATAAAGATTTTGTGCAATAAATTATATCTTTCTATCAATCCTTGCCTTAAAAAGAGCTTAGAATATAAATATGGCCACCACGGAATTTCCGTAAAGCTATAGAGTACGGAGCCCCCGTGTTCTATCATGAAGCTGTATCAATTCTCTCGTGACACTAGCAGAAGTAGACTTCACAAATGAAGCTTAGTTGCCTTTCAAATCAAAAATAGAAGACAATTCTAGGAATTAGTCTAGCTTCAAAATGAAACCAATTACCCCCTTATGGATGTTTGCATCACTTTTTGCAGTATACTGTAGGTAAGTTCCCAAAGCAACCGTAAAACCTTATTTAAAGAAGATGAAGAATACCCTCTATTGATCCTTTGATCACGAATAGGTTATCAAGCTATCTTGATAACCTATTCGTCTACTATCAGTATTTAAAGTATTTGGTAAACAGAGTTTGAGAACCCAGAGCGTGAAAAAATTAAGTCAACTTGTAAATGCGAGAAAGGGGGTTATAAGGGGTTGAAAGGGGGTTAAAAGATTGTATGTAAGTCTCGTAATTTTAAAAGGAAACGCTTGTAACTTATTTTATGATTTTTATTCGATAAATAAGTTACAAAAATAACCCTTGAGGGAGTAAATGGTTTTTTGGATGCCAAATACAGTGTGTAGTCTAAAACTTGTTAAACTGATGACTTTGAACAAGTTAAATTATTTAGTTCGTAGTGATATTTACGGTTTAAACATTCATTTGCACGTTTAACGTTGCCATTTTGGAAACGTTTTGGAAAAAAAAAACGCCCCACTTATTTCTATTCAAGTTAATATATAATAATAATAAAACGCTGAATAAGCGGAAACGCATTTAAGTTATACTTTGCGGTGCTCTTAAGTATTGATGTTACTAATAGAATAGAATATATCTTTATTCATGTAAGCTTTACAAAAGCACTTATGAATCGTCAGTACAAATAAAGTATTCTACCGCCGTGTTCGGAATGTTGATCATGTCGAGAAGAACCGGCAAGAAACTCGACACTTACTCTTTTCAATGTAACAATGTTCTCTAAAACTTTTTCAAAAAATTAAGTTATTCTAGTTCCATACATTTTTGTCATTTATAATAAATTTTGTAGTAGCCTTTTTTGATTAAACAATTAAATAAATTAGAAAATCTTTTCTTTTTTAATTAATAGCAGGAATTTGTTTGTTGGATAAATGAGAACGGAGATTTGACCAAATTTTTTAAAAGACGCCATATACTGGCAAAATAAGAGGCGAGAAAAAAAAAGACACGAAATTCTAGAAAAGTGGCCATTTTTGAAAATCACTAAAAACTTTAGAAAGCCCGTCCATTTCGATCAAATGACTGAAATATTTAACTATGGGCCGATATTTCAAGACTCAAATGAATTACATGATAAGTATTCAGCGAATTAAACCAATGAACTGTTTATCGGGAAAATAAGTCATTGTCAATTTTTCAACTTTAATTTATTTATGAATAGCTCACTGACACTAATTTCGGAGAAGTAAATATAGTGTAGCTTCGCTTGACTGACATGGTGATATAATCATTAATATGGTGTATGTAATATTATATTATATATTATATTATGTTGTATATTATATATGTTACTCGTGTATGTTGAACCAAGGGTCCGGGTTCGATACCCACTCAGGACAAACATTTGTGCGATGAACGTCTGGGTGAATATAATTTATTTATTTATTGAAACTTTTATTGCGTTTTTAAATACAAAAGGTGGACTTATCGCCTAATGGCATTCTCTAACAGTCGACACAGATTCGAGTCAAAAATATCGTGGCGGTGCATGAGATTCATTCAAAATAGTTAAAACCTTACAGTAAATAATATCAAAGTTTAATAAGAAAGTTGTAAATGACTTCAGTGACCTTAAGTTCTTTTAAAATGAACCTGAATTAATGAGTTATCTTTTAAATATATATTTAAAATAGACTCAACATATTTAGATATTATATTTTATTATATGCAATACGACAAGAACAGCATAATAGAGCTGTTACTGGACTTGTCACCCTTATCTTGAAAGCTTGACCCCTGCTACTAAAGTAGCACCCTCAGGAGCTCTGGAAACCTTACTCACACGCAGGAACACAACAACACAGAAGTGATTGTTATTTGGCTGCGGTCTTCTGTAAGGTGAAGGTATTTTACCAGTCGGGCTGCTCCAGTTCAAGCGATAAATCGCTATGCCCTACCACTCTTGTTATTTCCTCCGCTTCCGCTACCGCTCTCCGCTCCGCTCGGCCGCGTGTTCCGCCCCCAGCAACCCCTATAAAAGTCATACTCGCTTCTTGCGCAGTACAGTCGCTTTTTACCCTCAGTTAGCGCGTTGCTTTGAATAAAGTGAACTGTGTTTAGAGCGTTGTGGTATGTAAGTATTAACTAATTATTAAATATAGTTTTAATATCGGAGTTGAGAACAAATTGAAGTGAGTTTTATGGTATTAGAATTTGTGTCTAAATTAGGTTTAATCAGTTTTTTATATGAGACTTATTGTAAAGTCTTTTATTATTTGTAAAAAAATATTGAACCCTATAATCATACGTAAAAAATTACTATGTCAATTAGATAATCCGTAATTAAGAATTAAAGCAAAATAATCGGGTCGGTAAAATACGAAATCTTTCTAAAATGCTTTATTTTTAAATAAACCGTACGTAAAAAATAAAACTATGTCAATTAGAACTACAAGTAAAATAGTCATTGTTGATGCAGTAAAAATAATCCATAAGCAAAATCATCGGGTCGGTAAAATACGAAATCTTTCTAAATGCTTTTTTCTGCTTTTTTTCAAATAAACATATTCTCGCTTGCAACTTTATTCCCGATATTGCGAAATATTATATGTATCATATATGTTATTGTAGTATCTATTTTGTCAAGTTACCGAATTCCATCCAAATTTATTCAGTAGTTTTTGTGGCAATGTTTCACAAACGTTACATCCATTTTAACATTTATTTCCTTTCATCATGTTAGTAGGATTTTAATAAAAAGATGAGTAGGTATATACAATTATGCATAATAAAACATATTTTCGACTCAATAAAACTCATAGGAGTCATTAAAAATTGCAAACTGCTTTGCATTAATCAAATGCGCATTATTAAATGCACAATAAAAGAAGAAAAGTGTAGGTCTGTACGTACTATTTTAAATTAATCAAAAATGAATTATGCCCGGTTCCTATATTTGAAAACGATCCGTTTTATTTACGGGCGGTAATACATTATACGAGGCGTAATGTAAAACCGTTCCAGACAGTTGTCAGTTGGATAATATATTTATGTATGTATTTTTTATTTATTTGTGTTTTATTTTTTATGTATTTATCATATTATGTTATTTAAATTTCCGGTTATTTATTTATTTTTGTTTTCCTCAATAAATATTTTGCACGGGCGCACCCGTTTCTCGATATCTACTTTTTCCTCTACCTAAAGGTTGTCTGGAAGAGATTGCTTTCTAGCAATAAGACCGCCTAAATTGTACTTAATTATGTCTGTAAAGCCAATTTCTGTAAATTTTTCTGTGCAATAAAGGGTATCTATCTATCTATCTATCTATCTATCTAAAAACGGATTGTCATTTTTGCTAAATTACGAATCATTAGATGCTCTACATAAAATCAAAGGCATAATACTCGCAAATCTGTTTTTCTATTTTAATTTGTATGTTGTCATGTTAAAAAATATTCAATTAAATTAGTTCTGTGACTAGAGTTATGTGTATTAATTATTACGGACGATACTTAGGGCATAGAGACAATCATTTTTATGTTTTTTACAAATATGTTGTTTACTTTTTAAAGTGTGACTTATTTTTACTTGATTATAGCGAAGCGCAAACATAATTATGCATTAAAATATGTTTCCATTTTTCCCCAAATACTGATTAAGCCACAAGTCGACCATGCTCAAGTGGCTTACTTATTAAATTTGTGGCCAACCTTTTATTTAGGTTAGTGTTTTTTTACCCATAAATTAAGTAAGGTTTTACATGAATCCCTACATATTATCATTAGTTTTTCTTCTGTTAGTAACCAATACTTAGGAATCTATTATCGAGAATTAACCTCATAAAGTCATTAAATATTAAGTTCTTTGACTCGAGGTTAAACTTAAAACTTAGTTCAACACTTTCATTGTTATAGTTGTCTTTATTAGGTAAACAGAAAAGTCAATAAGAATACTACTTACTATGATTCAAAAAGAAAAACTAAGTTTTTTCCTATTAAAATTCGATTTAAAATAGAATAATTTCAGTTTTTCTTATTGCATTGTAATTTTGACACAATTGGCGATGTAAAACGCTGGTTTCAATAAATTGGCCTAAAGCCTAATGCCTTCAAGGTAAGGGCGACAAGTCCAGTAACATATTTATTATGCTGTACTTGTCACCCTTAAGCTAGGACCTCATTACCACTTAACATCAGGTGGGATGAGGTCAATCTTGAAGTGTTATATAAAAAAAAATTGGAAAAAATATTAACTAATTTTTTAACTATTATATTTTCTTTAAGAAACAGAAAAAGGTGACCTTATTTGCTAGTACGGTGTAATACACTGTAAACAATTGTAAAAATCCATAATTTTTTTTCATTATCAAAACCCAAAAATATGCAATTTTCTAATATTTATTTTATTTGCTAGTCACATGGTACATAAGGAGTTACAATTTAGGAAGTACATTGGACACATGACACCCCGTTGGGACACTGCAATAGAGATTCACAAATGAATTAATCTATTTAACTTTAATTATAACGAACTACGAGTATCTATCTATCTCTTTACTTATGTATCTATTTATTTAAGACTAGCTGTACCCGCGACTCCGTTCGCGTGGACATACTTTCATGGTCGGTTTTACCCCTTTCTCCCCTAATATTTGAAACAAAAAGTAGTCTATATTTTAATCCAAGTTTCGAGTTATATTTGTGCCAAATCTCTAACTTCGAAAATAAACATTTTTCCATATAAACTTTCAAAGGTGGTATTACCCCCCTCCCCCCCATATTTTCTAATAAAAAGTAGCCTATGTCCGTTCTTGAAATTCAACGTATACCTATACCAAATTTCATCAAAATCGGTTGAGAGGTTTAAGCAGGAAAGCGTAATATTTTCTCCTTTAGAGGGACCCCACACTAGCGTCTTTCGAGCGTCAGCGTCTTGCCGCGCCGACGTTGTTTGGGCGTTGCGTCGACGCGGCGCCCGCTCAGCGTCGACGTGGCGCCCGCCCAGCGTCGGCGCGGCGTTTGAGCGGCGCTTGCGCTGGGCGTCCTCTGCACATCGCGTTCGAGCGTCGCGCCGCGCTGACGTCATGTACAGTTATTTCGAAAATGGAAATGTAAGATTTGAATAACGCACAATATAATGTTATAAATTGCAGTGATAAATTAATGCTTTCAACTTGTAAAGGAAAAAATATATTTTACCTATTTGACACATGGCACGAAAAGGCAACTTTAGCATTTATTTTCTCGAAAACTAAAAGTACTTAATTGAAAATGGGTTTCTTCGGCAATATGAGCTAGTATTTTAAGCTACATCCATATTTGCTATCAGCTAAAAAGTCTTCTACCTACTGATTCTAAAACACGGGCGGGCCGAAACAATTGAGTTGATCATTGTACTGTTGTCAAAATAAACGCTGCGGCAGGCGTCGGGCCGGCGCGGCGCCTGTGGAGCGCAGTCCTGGCGTTCGTCATTTCGACCGCGCCGCTGCGCAAGCGTTGCGTCGGCGCCGCGTCGCCGTTGCGTCGACGTCGCGTCGGCGTTGCGTCGACGTCGCGTCGGCGTTGCGTGGGCGTCGACGATCAAAGAACGCTAGTGTGGGGTTACGCTTAAATTAACATAGTTTCATAAATACTTACAAACTTAAGCGTCCATTAATACTTAAACCTAGTATTTAAGTTACTTACACTTGCGATGAAAAGCACCTCGAACTTTATATTTTAAAATTTGGATCACCCTTATCTCGTGAAAATAACAACTAAAATTGTACTACAAGCATTTACCGTAAGTTGCAGTAATTAGGTCCAGCTCAAACTTCCTAAAAGCTAAAACAACAAAAATAACTCATAATGTATTGGTAATTAAAATGTTGGGCGTTTGTCACTGAAAATACTTTCAAATGATCTTAATTCCTTTTGTGTTAGCTCACTGGCCCAAATTTTGTGCAACTCACTCGGGTCATAACGTTTGACATTTTCAGAATGTTAATTATTAGGTACTTACCTAAAGATATTAAAGGAATCTTTAGCTTAACGCGTACATTAAAAAATAAACATAAAATCGTTAAAGAAAAAATCAGTGATGTATATGATACTCTAAACAAAATATCTGGAATACAAAATGCATGATACCTACTTTAAAAAAAGTATTTCAGATACCAAGTACTTACGGATTTATTTATTTATGTATTTATTATTAAACATGGATTGATTGATTTATTTATTAATCAATTAATTATTTATTTATTTATTCATTTATTTATTTATTTTCTTTATATAATCTTGTCGATATATTGTAAATTGCTGCAAACATTTACTATTTGTGGCAGGTTAGGTTTTATGCATTCTTTTCGGTTATTAATATTATCTCTATAACAAGTCGATACTTAATGAAATGTTATCAGCTCATTTGATTCTGTTGTGCTAATAAACCACTAGAAAACATTTTTTTATGAATAGTAAAGTGCATTTAAAATTTACGAAAATGCAGGTAGCAGGGGATGCAGTATCTTCTCTGTGGTCGCGAATTTATTTCGCTATATAGACAAACTAGCTGTGCCCGCGACTTCGTTCGCGTGGACTACATCCTTTCACTGTCGGTTTTACCCCTTTATCCCCTAATATTCAAAACAAAAAGTAGTATTTATTTTAATCCAAGTTTCGAGCTATATTTGTGCCAAATTTCATATCTATAACTTTAAAAATAAACATTTTTACATATAAACTTTTAAAGGTGGTATTACCCCCATCCCCCCCTTATTTTCTAATAAAAAGTAGCCTATGTCCGTTCTTGAGATTCAACGTATACCTATACCAAATTTCATCAAAATCGGTTGAGAGGTTTAAGCAGGAAAGCGGAACAGACAGACAGACAGACAGAGTTACTTTCGCATTTATAATATTAGTAGGGATATGTTACGTTTAAGATTTCATTTTCATTTTACGTTACTGTTAATCACAGTAATAAATAAGTAGCAAATACAATAAAAACCCGTATATTTGTGCTTATACTGTGACACTTTTTTAAAAGACAAGAAGTGTTTCAAAAATCAAAAAAGAATATCAAAGACAATTAAAAAGGAATGATGACAAAATATATAAAAAGGGTTTGCGTCGGCAACAGTTACAATACAAGAGGAGATAAAAAATGTTATGTTTCATTAAACATATTATTTATTTGTTTTCTCAAAAGTTATTTATTATTTAACTTGTAATATCTTGTAACCGGGATCGAAATCGGGACCTTCAGAGAAGACGCGACTCCAAAGTCTGACCCGCTGGGCTGTCGGCTACAGAGGTCGTCTACAATAATTATATTTGTATGAAATTTGATAGAAGGAAACATGACGTAAGATTATCCAAATTCATCTTATCGCGAAATAGCGCAAATAAAATGCGGGCAGTAGCTTTAATTACATACAGCATACGTATATGGCCTAAATAACAGCAAATTATTTTGTTACAAAGCCAATTGGGTACTTTAAGGTGCACAATTTTCCACTTAGACCCATCCAGAGGGTCTTTTTATGTGCCCACGACAAATACTCAGCCGATACATCAAGAGCTGTCGATCGAGAAACACCTATTCGATTTGAGAACGTATCCATTTCTCTGGTGTTTGCTTTCTTTGATATTTTTATCGAATAGGTAAGGGCATTTGCTTTTCTTATTCTTATTTTTCTTTTATTTTAATGGCAACTATGCTTTTTTTGTCTTTTGCCTTAGCACGAAATTGAGTCAAATTTTTAGATTCGGGGTGTTCGGTGCTCCAAGATGTTCGTAATAATAAGTTGGTGTTCTTTAGCGTAGTAAATTCCCGGATACAAAATTTGACAAACGATCCGTTCTACTATTTACGGATAGTATTAAATGCAATGCTGCATTGCATGCTAAGAAAATGACCGACTGACGACTGATGACAGCTGATATGGAAAGTAAATTTGAAATTAGAATAAACGACTCGTTATCGGATGGAGAAAAACGGAAAGTAATTTTTAGAATCGTAAAATATTGGAACCGGGCATATTAGAGCAGTCAGATGTCTAGTCACTCCATTGCAATAACCAGAAGGTACCAGGATAACATAACGCGCTAGGAGCTCTCAGTCTCACCTTAGCAGATTCTCAACTATTTATAATGTCGGTGCTACTGCGTTACAACAATCAGACCGCAGTCGCTCCATTGGACTAACCAGACTTGCCACGAATGAGTACTAGGATTACATAACGCGCTAGGAGGTTTCCTCTTAGCAGATTCTCAACCAGCACTACTCTATAAAGTAGGTGTTCCCGTGACTGTAGAGTTAGAGCATTCAAATGACAGTCACTCCATTGCAATAACCAGAAGGTACTAGAACATTAGAAACAGAACATTTTTATCTTGCCTTGCGTTGCGGGAATCGAATCCACTACCTTCACGTATCGCGCGTGCTGCTCTTCCAACTGAGCTAACAAGTTATCGTAGGCGATGAAATTTTTCTGCTTTATCAACCGTTAGCCTCCGGTAGCTAGTGCGGCGTACAGTACTATAAAAATAAAAAATCGATTCAGAAGGTACTAGGATCACATAACTTGCCAATAGGTCACACCTCGACAGCAGTGCCCGATGCCTTGCAGAAGTAATACCTTGTAAATAACCGCGTTTTGTATAAGTTCATCAAAGTTAACTGAAGAAGTAATAGAACGCACTTACCTAGAGGGATGCGACGATTTCCCAATTTCGAATTCCCTTAAAAATGTGTCGAATTGTTATTTGAATTCGGTCGTAGCCTCGTATCGGTATAATCCCTTACGCCAGACGCACCGCTATGAAGCCATTCAAACGCGATACACAACTCAGCCACGGTGTGTGTTCCTGCATAGTATGTGCAAGATCAGTGAAGCATTAGACTCTTATCGGGCACTTTAAAATCTACACCAGTACCTATGTTTGACTGTCTAAACGCGCTTACCTCAGATACTACAGGTTCGTATGAAAAATAAATTAAACTGGATGGTCTATTTATCGAGACAGAATTAAAGCAATAATATAACAACACTGAGTGAAAAATCATTACAAATGTGGAATATAAATTTGCCTCGATAAAGCTTTTGGTAGCAACAAAAATAGGTAACACAGATAATTAAAGACCTGGTAAATATTGTTGATAACAAATTTTTAAGAGTTATTGCTAGAAAACCTGCTTTTAATATAGCCACATCATAACTATTTGAGGTGATACGATGTCCTGGACAGACACACACTAATAAGTTAAACTTTAATCATCCTTCTTTTTTAATCCCAAAAAAGTTTTTTTAAGGCTTTTTTCTTAAACTCCTTCTCATCATTAAAATTATTTTAAAATAGAGCTAATGAAACTCCTACACTGGACTCATAATAACCAAACACTCTAAAAAATTGCCTTTCAGATAAAGATAAAAACTGAATGAAAATAAAAAGCAAAAACACGAGAGTATTTGAGGTTAAAACGCAAAATCCTGTCTATAGCATCATAGTCAAAGAATAAACAACTTTTTTAGATTAAAATAAAGTATTATTTAGCTTTATTCACACAAATACTGGATATGAAAAAGAATACTTTTGAAGAAATTTTTATTAACCTACCATTTGGTCGACTTAAACTATTTGCGGAGATTCTTCACTGTTATTTTCTCAGCTGTTAGATGTAGGTACTATAAAATGTGGTATTAAAAGTGTGTTAACTCATATAAAGTTAATTGGTTAATTCGATTTAAAGGGAATAAGTGAAATGGAACTTATTACTCTAACGTTTTGCTTAATGCAATAAAGAAGTCTCTAATAATTCTCTACCAGGTAACCAGAATTTATTAGAAAATATAACATTTTATGATACCTACTTTATCCGGACGAATTCCGTAGACAAGATACAAGCAGGCCAAACTTTAGCGTCACGCTATCTCTGAGATTCCGCGTTCGATCCCCGGTCAGGTCAATGTGGGAAACGAAATTTTCCATATTGCCTCGGGTCTGGGTGTTGTGGGTGTTGATATCGGTAATACAAGTGCTTAAGCTATTTACCACAGAATCAGAGTTCTGCATGTGATGTTGTCCAATATTTATTATTATTTATTTATTTGTTTGTTATTTTGTTTCAGAAAAAAACCAGCCAAATAGAAAATGGATCACACTGAATTTCGCGTCAAGGGTAAGTTTCTTTATTATATCAAGCTAGTTCCTGCCTGCGACTTCGTTTTCATTAGGTATACGTTCATTTAATAAACTAACATTATGCGTATTAGAAACAGACAATTTTTATCTCCCCTTGCGGTGCGGGAATTGAACCCACGACCTTCATATAGTATAGTACTATAAAAATAATAAAATCGATTAACATTATGCGGTTTTAAAAATGCACTAAATTTTACACACACACATTTTAATTTCCTTTTTGCTTACATTTCATGTTTTATAATTTCAAGTTTTGTGAAAATAGAATAGAATAGAATAATTGTTTATTTAGCACACAAAATAAGACAGTACAAATAAAGGAAAAAAAAAAGCAAACAAAATATGTGCTGAAAAGGCTCCCAGCTCAGCAATATGTCGGGACACCCATAATTGAGTCTCGCGACGCTGATTTTCAGTGGTCGCCTGTTTAAAAATAAAGTAATTACTGAGATGTGTGAGATATAGTTAATCATAAGACAAATTTAAATTAAAATACGGCACTGTGGTGATAAATACATCTTATAAAGAACAACATCCCATAACACACACAACATAAAAAACATTAAAAAAGAAACATATACATACACTCAAACAAACCATACTTCTTTAAATCAACAATAAACCCATATATGATACAATGCAATACAAAATACGTACTAACTCTCTTTTAACTACCTATCTGGAGGGAAGAGGGGTGTCTCCTTTGTTTTTTCGCACCGTCACTCTCTATCACAGAAAGATAAAGAGTGGTGTGTCGGATTTGCACGGACCTCCCTGGTGGCCTTCTCTGCGAACATGGTGGAGTAGGGGGGGGGATGCGCCATTAGAGATGCTACACAATCCCCCCCTAAAAAGACCGGTGTCTCCTGACATAGGCTAATTAAAGCTAAGCTAAAAGGTGACATCTGTGGCTCATAGTTTAAGATAACTGTTTATTGAAATTACTGTTATCCTGATTCTACTTATAAATATTTCCTCTTTTATATATATTTAATGAGTTAATAGTATAACCTTAATATTAACTTAACTTAATACAACAATATTTAAACTAACTTAATAATAAAATTATAATAATAAAAAAGGATAAAACAAATAATAATGAAAAGAAAATGTACAGAATATTTACAGAATATTTTTCCGGTATCAAGGGTGCCCAGGATGATGGCAACGTTACCTGTTTGGATAGCCAGACTAATGCGTTGGCCGAGGTAGTTGCCAGCATTAATAAAAAATAATAATAATAATTAATTAATTAATAAATGTGTGTTTAAGTAAATAAATCGCACCTTTAGTAAGAAGGGCACAATTGCAGTTTTTTTTCAATTTTACAGGAGAGCCATTTTATGATTTTTTTCACATTTTATGTGGTCTAGCTCTGTTATCATTACTCTAAAGTTGTCCTCCTTTGCAAGATATAAATTATATACAATATTCTTTTTAGACATGTGCTTTACAAGAAGTAAGAATTTTCCGTTTTTCATTAATTTTGTTTTTTAGGCAGTTGACAATTGTCAAAGTCAAAGTCAATATTTTTTATTCACATAGATTACATTAGTAACACTTATGAATAGTCTCTATATAAAGCAAACGAAGCTACCTCCGGTCGGAACCTATAACTAAAGAGAAGATACCGGCAAGAAACTCAGTAGTAGTGTACCGTTTTTATAAAGGTGCGAAATAAATAACATACCAAAAATAAGTTACACTTTAAACGGGTTAGTAGTCGATTCGCACGAAATAAAATAGCCTGAACGCGCAAATCCCCTTTCAATAAAAATATTTTTGGTGAGCGTTTCGCACGATTGTATTTTAAACGCGTGCTAATTGACTCCTTCAAGAACTAAACGCACTTGTACAAACACCAAAATAATATTTTTTACAATTTTTGTCTGTATGTCTGTCTATCTGTCTGTTCCGGCTTTCTAAAAAGGCTGAACCGGGCCGAACTTTGACTGGACTTTTATTGGCAGGTGGCTGATGTAATAAGGAATAACTAGGGTTAGTTTTTATTTAGAGAAATTTAATTCAAGTTGAAAATACATTCGTGCGAAATGCCCTCCAAAAATTTTTATTGAAGAGGGGGTCGATTCGCACGTTCTGGCGAATTAATTTCGTGCGAATCGACTAATAACCCCTTTAATCTTTAAACCACGCAATCACTGCGCGCAATTCACTCGAATCTTGTTCAAAGGAACTTTTTCACAAAGAACTAAATCTAAATTGAATTGTGGTCAACAGATGTCAATTTGTTCTAGTACGAGTGTACTTACAAAAGCAAGTAAGGCACACTTTGGACTTTGTTGTGCCCTTATGGCGTCGGAATAAGGTTCATTATCGAATTGCAAGTTTACCTTAACTTGCCGTTGGTCGTACAAAGAAGGAGTATACTTAAAGCCTTCGAAATATTGGAGTTTCAAATGGCGCTTTTTCCACACACTGGAATTGAACAAACTTGTTGAAAAATCGATTTGAAAACTTGTTGAAGACCTCCTAGGGGGTGCTACATTAGTAACAGGGGTTAAGCCTTCAAGGTAAGGGCGACAAGTCCAACAGATTTATCATGATGTACTTTTCGCCGTTAAGCTAGGAACTCATTACCACTTAACATCAGGTGGGATGAGGTCAATCTTGAAATGTAATATATATATACATATATATATATATAAATATCTATAGAGGCACATTTTTAAAAATTTCATCAACCACCCAGGAAAGTATTACTTAACTAGCTGTGCCTGCGACTTCGTTCGCGTGGACTACATGATTTTGAATGGAATTTCTCTAAATAAAAAGTAGCCTAAGTTATTCCTTATTACCTACATCAGCAACCTGCCAACAAAAGTCCCGTCAAAGTCGGTTCAGCCTTTTTAGAAAGCCGGAACAGGCAGACAGATATACAGACAAAAATTGTGAAAGATATTATTTGTCGACCTTCATAGCCGAGAGGCGAGCGCGCCTGAATTTGGCTCCGTGCCATCTCTGAGGTCCCGGGTTCGATTCCCGGTCGGGTCAATTTGGAAAACGAAATTTTCTAAATTGACTTGGGTCTGGGTGTGCTGGGATGACGCCCCCAGTTAGTATCCGTCGTCTGGTGCTCATAGTATAAGGGGAAACCTTAGTTTGGGACCAGGTGACCGGTGTGATTGTCTGGGGAATTTTAATTATTTATTTAGCTTGATATTTATATTTTCTAAATGTTTGATAATAGACATTTAATAAAACCAAAAACTAACACAAAGGTTCTACTCCCAAAAACGAAATGAACAAACAAATGGTTTCGTTTTTGAAGATTAATCCAAAGTTTGGGAATAAAAACGTGATTTTTGATTCGTATAAATGATATTTTGTTTTTTGAAAACACTTAATTTGCATTCAAAGTGAATATGAGTATCAAAAATTGCTATCCGTCATCTGATCCTACATATTTCATAGTATACCTCCTGATCAATCAATCAATCAAATCTTTTATTCATATAGAGTTCATGAGTAATAGTTATGACGACCGCCGTAGCCGAGAGGCGAGCGTGCCGGGCTTTGGCGTCGCGCCATCTCTGAGGTTCCGGGCTCGATCCCCGGTCGGGTCAATAAGGGAAACTAACTTTTCTATATTGTCTTGGGTCTGGGTGTTGTGGTACTGTCGTTGTTTCTGATTTCTGTAACACAAGTGCTTTAGATACTTACTATAGAATCAGAGCAATGTATGTGATGTTGTCCAATATTTATTTATTTATTTACTAGCTGTGCCCGCGACTTCGTTCGCGTGGACTACATCCTTTCATGGTCAGTTTTACCCATATTTCCCTTAATATTCGAAAAAAAAGTAGTCTATATTTTAATAGAGCTATATTTGTGCCATCTTTCATATCTCTAACTTAAAAAATAAACATTTTCCCATATAAACTTTCAAAGGTGGCATTACCCCCCCCCCCCCCCTTACTTTCTAACAAAAAGTTAGCTAATGTTCGTTTAAGCCTATGTTCGTTCTTGAGGTTCAACGTATACCTATGCCAAATTTCATCAAAATCGGTTGAGAGGATTAAGCGGGAAAGCGTAACAGACAGACAGACAGAGTTACTTTCGCATTTATATAAAATATTTATTTATTATAATATTTATTTATTTTATATATTTAATATAAAATAAATATTGGACAACATCACATACATTGCTCTGATTCTGTGGTAAGTAGCTAAAGCACTTGTGTTACAGAATAATAATATTAGTAGGGATGAATCGTCTCTATACAATGTAAATGAAGCTACCTCCGGTTCGGAACCTATAACTATCGAGAAGATACCGGCAAGAAACACAGTAGTTTTTTTTACAATTAAAAAACTAAATTTTGTATGAATAAAAATGTATGTGACATTTTATATTTATATTTTCTTAAGTAGATATTGACCATAATACATTTAATAAAATTGATGATGATGATAAATCTTAAATAAATAGATACATAAGTAGAGATAGATAGATAGTTAGTTATAATTATAGTTAAATAGATTAATTCATTTGTGAATCTCTATTGCAGTGCCCCAACAGGGTGTCATGTGTCCAATGTACTTCCTAAATGTAACACCTTATGTACCATGTGACTAGCAAATAAATAAATAAATTCTTGGTACAATATCCAAAACGAACCCAGTCCAGTCGGTGACAAAATAGCAACCTCCTTTAAATAACACTGTAACAGGAATAAAATTAGCGACGATCTACAGTCAATATGTGACAAAAGACTTCCAATACATTGTAACGACCGCCTTCGGGATTTAGCGAATGATTCAATATCAGTTACGGATCTACTGAGCTCGTTTTATTGCTCAATATCGTTGGGTGACAACAAGAATAGATGAACCAATAGGGAATTCGCTTTGTTCGAAAGTTAGTTTGAATTTAACATAAGTTAGTCAAATGAAAATTATGATATAGAAATCACCCGCTTATGAAATATGTTTAAGGGTATCCTAAACTTTGCTGTTACATTCCTCTGTTCATATTTATCTATAAAATTGACATCAATATCATTTAACGGTCTCCGAAGTTATAAGTAGTGGTTGATGAAGGCCTACTTCAAAATACTAAATATATCTGATCCGATAATTTATTACATAAACAAAACAAATAAACTTAAGATAACACTAGCTTACAAAAAATTCAAACTAAAATTAATGAAAATATAAATATTTTAAATAAACAGAGAAGGTCCCTGTGGTAAGGTACCCAAAATGCTGGCTGCATTACCTCGCTGAATAGCGATTGAAAGACGCTGGGCGAGGTAGCAGCCAGCCTTTGGGTCTCCTGTAACGTCGATAAGTCTTTTTGAAATATCTTTAAAAAAAGACAATGCTTCAGGACCCCACGGACCTAGAGTTTCTACTCCAAAAGCGACAAGTTTGATATTTTTGTGAACTAAATCCTGTAAAAAACAATTAGGGAGGTAGGGCAAAGCGATTTATCGCTCGAACTGGAGCAGCCCGACTGGTGAAATACCTCCACCTAACAGAAGACCGCAGCCAAATAACAATCACTTCTGTGTTGTTGTGATCCTGCGTGTGAGTAAGGTTTCCAGAGCTCTTGGGTGTTACATTAGTAGCAGGGGTCAAGCCTTCAAGGTAAGGGCGACAAGTTCAGTAACAGATTAATTATGCTGTACTTAATTGTCGCTCTTAAGCTAGGACCTCATTATCACTTAACACTAGGTAGGACAAGGTCAATATGGAAGTGCAATATATAAAAAAAAACCTGGTCAAAAAGTTCAAACTTTTGATTAAGATTCAAAAACGCACAATAATATTTTTTGTCATTTACTTTTTACGACAAATAATGCCTAACTTTCAAAAAGATTGTAACCAATACAGCATTAACCCTTATCCAATTAAATACCTTTAATAAGTACATTGTTGATTTAATATAGATGGCCCTTTGCAGCATATGATTTAAATGTATATTTGCGAAGATATTACAGATTTAAAAATTGCGGGACGTAGCGTTTGCGGTGGTACCGGCCGGACGGGGCGGGAGCATGCCTGTGCGTTCACAGTTTTTCTGTAGTGTATTTAGTACCAGCATTCCACCCTAGCGAAGCCAGGGTGGGTACTCTCAAAAACGAAACGAACAAACGAAAGGTTTCGTTTTTGAAGATTATTCAAAAGTTTAGGAATGAAGACGTGGTTTTTGATTTGCATAAATAATATTTTGTTTTTCGAAAACGCTTAATTTGCATTCGAAGTGATTTATTTATGATTATGAGGATTAAAAATTGCCATCCGTTGTCGGATCCGACATATTTCGTTTATGGGAGTAGGCCCCCAGATCAGGTCGCTTAATTTATAAAAACAAACCAAACCATATACATATATGGAAGCTATTAATACAATACATACATATGTATTGTATTAATAGCTTCGAACAACTGTCATTACTGTGTTCAATGGTTACTTCCCACAGTACACGATTAAAATATACTATTAAAACGAATATTACCATTGATGTAGCCTTCACATTGCTAAATAGTATACTGTTTGTGCGATTATTAAGTTGTTCTGGGATAACGAGTACCAATAAGATTGGCATTGATTACTTTTGTCGCGTGAACGGAATATTAATTAGTAAATAAAAAGGATAAATTCCAAATCTATACCTACATATAAATAAAATTGAAGTGTCTGTTTGTAATATTAAAATTACCGCTTTTATACTACATGTATATGAATATCCCTACTAATATTATAAATGCGAAAGTAACTCTGTCTGTCTATCTGTCTGTCTGTCTGTCTGTCTGTGTGTCTCTTACGCTTTCCTGCTTAAACCTCTCAACCGATTTTGATGAAATTTGGTATAGGTATACGTTGAATCTCAAGAACGGACATAGGCTATATTATTAGAAAATAAGGGGGGGGGGGAGGGGGGTAATACCACCTTTGGAAGTTGATATGGAAAAATGTTTATTTTTGAAGTTAGAGATATGAAATTTGGCACAAATATAGCTCGAAACTTGGATTAAAATATAGACTACTTTTTGTTTCGAATATTAGGGGAGAAAGGGGTAAAACCAACCATAAAAGGATGTAGTCCACGCGAACGAAGTCGCGGGCACAGCTAGTTATTATAAAGACCAAAATAATATTTTTTATAATTTTGGTCTGTCTATTTGTTCCAGCTAATCGCTGAATAGCTTTTTTTACGGGACTTTTACTAGAGCTGATGTAATAAGGAGTAACTAAGACTAATTAACACGCTTTTATTATTATATCAAAAAAATCACAAACTTTTTTTATATTTTTATTTTATATTTTTACAATTTTCAATTTATTTTTAACGCATCTTTTTTGTTACAGCCAAAGAGATGGTAGACTACATAGCTGACTATCTGGAGAACATTCGAGACCGCAAAGTCTACCCCAGCGTACAGCCGGGGTACCTACACAAACTACTGCCAAGGGAGGCTCCGGTAGCACCTGAGGGGTGGGACGATATCTTCAAAGATGTGGATGAACATATCATGCCAGGGGTGAGTTAATGAAAAGTAACTGTGAAAAATAGAGTGACGGCCGCGTGATATTTGTTACTAATTATATCACTACATAGTATAAACAAAGTCGCTTTCTCCGGCCCTATATCCCTATTATATGTACGCTTAAATCTTTAAAACGACGCAACTGATTTTGATGCGGTTTTTTTAATAGATAGAGTGATTTCAGAGGAAGGTTTTTATTTGCAATAAAGAATAGAAAAGCCAATATTTCTAAGTATTTACATTACATCAGAGCGAAGCCGGGGCGGGTCGCTAGTATAAATATATAAAAGGAGAAACTGACTGACTGACTTGAAATTAGAAAGGAACGTAGTTTAGGTACCGTACCGTAGAAGGGCACTAAGAAAGGAATTTCCGAAATTCCCACGGGAACGGGAATTAGCGGGAAAATCCTTTTGTATGAAAAATCTAAACCGCTTAAGTTAGACGCTTGAAATTTGGCATGCAGGTACCTTAGTAAACTTAAAGCTTAGTTACAACAGGATATTACAAAATTCCCACGGGTTTATTTAGGTAAGTATTTTTGAAGGTAAAAAGCGGTCGCGACAAAATTTAATCAAAAAATCATACGTACGGTCGACAGCAGGGCAAGATAACCATTTGCAGTTCAAAATTAGCTGTTATGCCTCCGACATAAAGGTGGCACAAAGTTCCGAACAGATAGTCTGACACGCTTTACTTGGTACTTACGTAGCGTTAAAAGTTTTTTTTTGCTTTTTAAAGGGTTTAGCATTTTTGTCATAATAATGGCGTACTTTTTTTTGGGTCGGGGGTTTATTAAAATTTTAAATTAATTTTTTAAGTTTTCAGTTTCACGGTTTCGTTCAGTTTCACGGCTTATATTGGGATAAAAGCATCCTTTGTATTTTTTCTAAATATGAACGGACAGCCCTGCTCCCGTATAACACACTTCTTCTTTTAAAATATCACATAAATAAATAAATGCGCCAGACAATCACACCAATCACCTGGTCTCAAACTAAGGTATTGCCTTGTACTATGAGTACCAGACGACGAATACTAACTGGGGGCGTCATCCCAGCATACCCAGACTCAAGTCAATTTAGAAAAGTTCGTTTTCCAAATTGACCCGACCGGGAATCGAACCCGGGACCTTTTGCGCTTTGCCCGTCTACCTTAGCTACTGCGCCACCGAGGTCGTCAAATAAGGGCTTGCTAAGTAAAACTCGTAAAAAACAATTGAGATGATAATTATAATCGATATAATCGATTATATCGATATCAAGTTGAAAGCGATATATCGATAGTATCGATTGTCATATCGATTATTAGATTATTTGAGGGGGGGATAATCGATTAATCGATAATCGATTATCCGGCAACACTACTTCTTGGGCTTAGCTTTCATTTTGTTCCCAGCTGGTCCACTGGCAGAGTCCTCACATGCACGCCTACTTCCCGGCTCTGACTTCGTATCCTTCCATCATGGGCGACATGCTGTCCAGTGCTTTGAACGTCCTTTGCTTTACTTGGGTAAGTTGTAGAATTGTTTTGTCACATTCACTTATCGCACCCCCGGTAAGACACTGTCACTTTGCAAAAAAATAAAAAATGAGTTAAATATCTCATACAGGCCTAGCATACGCAACGCGACTAAATTTTATCGCGCTCTTAACAAACGTCAAAATCGATTGAAGTCAGCTGTTGATTGGCTAAAAATACGAGTGCGGTGTGCTATTAGCCAATCAACAGTATCGAAACTTTTGTCGTCTCATGCGATAAATTTGACGTATTGCGTATGCTAGGCCTGAAAGTCATAGTCAATGTTTTTTATTCACATAGATTACATTAGTAATACTTATGAATAGTCTCTATATAAAGCAAATGAAGCTCCGGTTCGGAACCTATAACTACAGAGAAGATACCGGCAAGAATCTCAGTTTTTGTTTTGCAAAGGAAAGCTAAACTTATTACAAATTTTGCACTAAGAGACATCTGAAAATGATCTTAAAGAACCTTTTTACTTGGTGCGATAACGTTACTTTAAAAGAGGTAGGGCATAGCGATTTATCGCTCAAACTGGAGCAGCCCGACTGGTGAAATACCTCCACCTTACAGAAGACCGCAGCCAAATAACAATCACTTCTGAGTTGTTGTGTTCCTGCGTGTGAGTAAGGTTTCCAGAGCTCTTGGGGGGTGCTACATTAATAGCAGGGGTCAAGCCTTCAAGGTAAGGGCGACAAGTCCAGTAACAGATTTATTATGCTGTACTTGTCACCCTTAAGCTAGGACCTCATTACCACTTAACATCAGGTGGGATGAGGTCAATCTTGAAGTGCAATATAAAAAAAAAACTTTTGTACTACACATAGTTTTTGTATGAGGACGTGAGTGTCATTGCAACACAACTACAGTTATAACTTATCGTTAGAGCCTCAACGTCACTTTTGAGGGGGTTCGAAGGCTGATAAAGATATATTATAATTTTTACAACATAAAGGGATTAATATTTGTTAAAAAGTAAAGTTAAAAGTTCATGTTGCAGTATAAGCTGTTCATTTCATCCATAATATATTCTTAAGTCATTGTTCTTCTCCTTAGGTTCTCCTAGGTGCTTCTCCTAAAAAACTACTCATGTGTTTCCTCCTTCCTTTGACATGGATTCCTTCTGAAGAAAAGGAGCGTGAAGAAACATCTTGCGGGCCAGTATGGCGATGCTAACGGATAGGATATTTTGATATCAAATACGTTGTTATCGCGTTGTGGGTTCCTCTCTTGTTTACCATCAGGCTAGGAGGAGCCAATATACTGCGCTACTATAAGAAAAAAAAATATAAATGTCACAGATTATAAAAATCGTTAGATTACAATCTGTCTCGTAAGATTGTAAACTGTCGAAAGATTGTGAACCGTAACATTATGATTGCAATTTAACGCATAATTTTTTGTTATATTATAATATATCGATATCTACTATATAAAAATAAGTCGGGTTTTCCTTCCTGACGCTATAACTCCGGAACGAACCGATTTCCACGGTTTTGCATTCGTTGGAAAGGTCTCGGGCTCCGTGAGGTTTATAGCAAAGAAAATTCAAATTCCAACAGAAAAGCGGGAAAATCCTCTAAGGCGAAACGAAGTTCGCCGGGACCGCTAGTATTTACATATAAAAACAGCGGTCGTCACATACCATCAGGTACCGCTTGCTCGTCTACCCTCAATGTCATACAAAAAAGGCGAAGAAGTCCCATCGAGGGTTTTAGTTCAGGTTTCCCCCGCTTCTGTGTTGCATTGTCTAATATTATTCATATTAACAGGCCTCATCCCCAGCGGGAACTGAACTGGAGACCATCGCGATGAACTGGCTTGGCAAGCTGCTGGGTCTACCCGACTGCTTCTTAAACGAGAAGAACGAGAGTCCTGGCGGTGGAGTTATACAGGTAATGAAGGAATGTGCTTCTTTTAATCTTTTTTTTTTATATTGCACTTCAAGATTGACCTCATCCTACCTGATGTTAAGTGGTAATGAGGTCCTAGCTTAAGGGTGACAAGTACAGCACAATAAATATGTTACTGGACTTGTCACCCTTACCTTGAAGGCTTGACCCCTGCTACTAATGTAGCACCCCCCAGGAGCTCTGGAAACCTTACTCACACGCAGGAACGCAACAACACAGAAGTGATTGTTATTTGGCTGCGGTCTTCTGTAAGGTGGAGGTATTTCACCAGTCAGGCTGCTCCAGTTCCAGCGATAAATCGCTATGCCCTACCTCTCTTATTCACAAACGTCAGAAGGCGTTTTTAGGGTTTCGTATCTAATGAGTAAAAACGGTACTCTGTTACTAAGACTTTGCTGTCTGTCCGTCCGTCTGCCTGTCACCAGGCTGTTTCTCTAGAACTATGATAGCTAGGGAGTTGAAATGTTCACAGATTACGTGTTTTTGTTGCCGCTATAACAACAAATACTAAAAACATCCCTACTAATATTATAAATGCAAAAGTAACTCTGTCTGTCTGTCTGTGCGTCTGTTACGCTTTCCTGCTTAAACCTCTCAACCGATTTTGATGAAATTTGGTATAGGTATACGTTGAATCTCAAGAACGGACATAGGCTACTTTTTATTAGAAAATTAGGGGGGAGGGGGGTAATACCACCTTTGGAAGTTTATATGGAAAAATGTTTATTTTTGAAGTTAGAGATATAAAATTTGGCACAAATATAGCTCGAAACTTGGATTAAAATATAGACTACTTTTTGTTTCGAATATTTGGGGAGAAAGGAGTGAAACCGACCATGAAAGGATGAAGTCCACGCGAACGAAGTCGCGGGCACAGCTAGTGATAACTAAATATTTGTTCTAATCGTCAATTATTTAATACAAATTTAACTTCAGACTCTTTAAAATAAAAATTTTGTCAAAATTATATTTTCTAAAAATAAATTTCCTTGACTAAGTATGAGGTTGCTATAAAAATTTTAAACTTTTGTCCCTATTCCGATCTTAAATCTCTCATTGGTCACAAACAATGATTTACGCTCCATTAATTTCCGATACAAAATCACAGTGAACCAGATATTCAGTGACAAAGTTACCCTTTATTTGGCGATACTTATCTCATATTTCTTGCTTTTATATTACGTTTTGCAGTCGTTTATATTTATCATTTTGTTTTGTGTAACTACTATTACAATAAAAAATATATCTTATTAAAAGATTTTGGATGAATTGATAAGTAACATTTTTTTTAATTGAGGCTGATTTCATCGCAAGTTTTAACAATTGCAAGCCTTTTTTGGCTCAAACTGTTTGAATTAAGAACGTTATTGAAAGAGAAACGTTTTCGAATATTATTAAATTTAAAATGAGTCGTATTGTAAAAAGCACTTCTGTCGTAGGAAGTTTAAAACAAAGAAAACTGAAAGCCAGCGTTGATACGTTTACATTCCATTTACGAGTTGATATGTGTGCTACGATCTTTAGTAATCAAATAACCTTTGCCCAGACTACAGCAAGCGAAGCAACTCTGGTCAGTCTCCTCTCTGCAAGGACCACGGCCCTCGTAAAACTGTCAAAATTAAACCCTGATGCCAGGGTTGATACGTTTACGTTCCGTTCACAAGTTGATATGTATGCTACGACCTTAAGTAATCAAATATCTTTGACCAGACTACAGTGAGCGAAGCAACTTTAGTCAGTCTCCTCTCTGCAAGGACTAAGGCCCTCGTAAAACTGTCAAAATTAAACCCTGATGCCAGGGTTGATACGTTTACGTTTCGTTCACAAGTTGATATGTATGCTACGACCTTTAGTAATAAAATATCTTTGACCAGACTACAGCAAGTGAAGCAACTCTGGTCAGTCTCCTCGCTGCAAGGACCAGGGCTCTCGTGGAACTGTCAAAATTAAACCCTGAGGTACAGTCTGCGGAGCTACTGGGCCACCTCATCGGATACTGCTCAGATCAAGCTCACTCCTCTGTGGAGAAAGCCGGATTGATTGGTGAGTAATTAAAACACTCTGTCCTTACAAGCATGCTCGAAATGTCGAATTTCTCGCACGAAACGCCAAAAGTTTCGATACTGTTGATTGGCTATATATCACACCGCATACGCATTTTCAACCAATCGGACGCAATGAATTTGACATTTGTTCAGAGTGCGATGAATTTTATCGCGGTCTCATCTAATGTCAAACTCGATAAAGCTTCAGTGCTTGAGCTGCTGATTGGTTGAAAATACCAGTGCAGCGTGCGATCAGCCAATCAACGGTATTAAAACTTTGGCGTCTCAGACGAAAAATTTTATCTATTACGCATGCTAGTAGAACTTATTTTGAATTAATTCAATCAAACTGCTAGTGTTTACCTTCACGTGTATTAGACCTTACTTAAATTTTCATCACCCAATAGTTCGGACCACATTTTAGTAAAAAATTAATTAGCACTATGGGGACCCCTTTTTTGTGAGGCTTTGACGCACCGTACCGTCACCCTAGAGAGTTGACGGCGTGTGTGGTACTCCCTGCCCTTATAGCCTTATAAGGCCTGGACTACCCACTAAAACTCCCGGTTGGACCTTATCGCCTGGGTGGTAGTGGGAAATCGGGTGAACCTGCCCAACCACAACACCACCGTCGGAATGGCCATTTACACTGCCCTGTCTCCTACCCCACGGTGGTCGGGGGGAGAGTGGGGATTGCCAATCAAACTCGACCACGCCCATTTCGCAGTGGAGACCGGTGCATTGCCGGCTGAAGTGAACTTTGGGACCGCTACCATTAAACATGCTGTTTTGTTTTAGGTCTTGTAAGGATGAGGTACATCGAGTCCGATGATAAACAGAGCATGAGGGGAGACAGGTTGAAAGAAGCTATCATCAGCGACAAAGCGAAGGGCCTGGTGCCATTCTGGGTAAGTGTTTCTAGAAATTAATAGAACATTTTTATCATTACGGTCCAGTAAGGTAGGCCTCTCCTTCCTTCTCCTTTCACTATTTGGGGTTAAATAGGGGATTATCGTATTTGAGGGCGTGTGGTATTACGTTTGCCGCTCCCTTGTCCTCCACGGCCGGTGGGTCACGGGACTCCTATCGAAGGGAGAGTTGGAGTGTGAGTCTCGGGCCCGCTGTGGCGATCGACAGTGGAGCCGCACAGCAGGTCCACTGCCGGGACCGGAGACGCCAGGCGTGGCTAAACTTGAATCCGTTACCTCAATGCCGAGGGCTTGGGGTATGTCATTTGGCCTGGTCCCAGCGCCAAGTTACGTCCCTAAACTTCATTTAAGTCGGTTCAGTAGTTTCAGTGTGAAAGCCGGAAAGACAGAGCTACATTGATAGATATTTTACAACTGACAAACTAACTGTATGTCTTGGTGCAAAATTACTAATAAGTTTAGCTTTTTATTTGAAAAAAAAAAACTACTGAGTTTCTTCCCGGTATCTTCTCGGTAGTTATAGGTTCCGAACCTGAGGTAGCTTCATTTGCATTGTATAGAGACGACTCATAAGTATTACTAATGTAATCTACATGAATAAAAAAGATTGACTTTGACTTTTTTTTTTTTTTTTTTTTCCTAACTGACTATAGATGATGGCCGCAGATGGCCTTTTCCAATTTTACGACTAGGACATAAAGATTAAAAAATGGACACCTAATAATTCGTCAAAGACAGAACATAGCGTTAATAGTCGAATAGTTATCATGCATTTTATTAAAGGACTGAAAAATCGGCCTTAAATCTCAAGAGAACAATATCTTTTCCTTGTACTTAAGTCTTCATTAAAGAAACTCTCAGCTTATGACGTACCGCCATATTTCAACAAGCACTCGTCTAAATCTTCTAGTCATTACTAAAGGATTATTTGTTTTCATTTTTAAAGCGATTCCTCTTCGGCCGCTAGGGGACCAATTTGTTCAAAAGATTATACGACGGGGAGTAGTGTAATGAATGAGCGTATAGCGTTTTATAAATAGGTCTTTTGAAGGAAATTTTGTTTGATAATATTTTGAGAATAGAACCCATAGATTAGCATAACATGGTACTTAAAACAGGTAAAGGTTTAAGAGAGGTAGGGCATAGCGATTTATCGCTCGAACTGGAGCAGCCCGACTGGTGAAATACCTCCACCTTACAGAAGACCGCAGCCAAATAACAATCACTTCTGTCTTGTTGTGTTCCTGCGTGTGAGTAAGGTTTCCAGAGCTCCTGGGGGGTGCTACATTAGTAGCAGGGGTCAAGCCTTCAAGGTAAGGGCGACAAGTCTAGTAACAGATTTATTATGCTGTACTTGTCGCCCTTAAGCTAGGTCCTCATTACCACTTAACATCAGGTGGGATGAGGTCAATCTTGAAGTGCAAAATAAAAAAAAATAAATAAAAAATCTGGACACACGTAAAAATCTTGGCGTGTCCAGATGACGAAATAATAAGTTATATTGATGACCTCGGTGGCGCAGTGGCTAAGGTAGGCGGCCCAAGCGCGAAAGGTCCCAGATTCGATTCCCGGTCGCATCAATTTGGATAACGAACTTTTCTAAATTAACTTGACTTGAGTCTGGCTGTGTGGGTTGACGCCCCCAGTTAGTATACGTCGTCTAGTACTCCTAGTACAAGGAAAAACCTTAGTTTGAGACCAGGTGATTGGTGTGATTGTCAGGCGCATTTATTTATTATATTAATTTTGGGTTTCACCAACTGGACACACGTAAGTCCCTTTCGTGTCGAGTTGGTGAAAAACCCAATTCAACCCCCATCTATGTTTGTCTCATAAAAATACAATAGAAACCGACGATTCCTATAAATTGGACTGAAGCAAAGCCCTTGTTACAAATTCTACTGTGATTTGAAACAATATGCAACTATGCAAACTTATTGATTGGCCTAATCGGTATACTCGAGAGGATTCTAGGACGTCCAGAATTTGGTTCCCAGTTGGCTTAAAGTCGTAAGACCCAAAAGAGAATCAAATTGTGTTCTGCTTTGAAAATGACATTCGGCCTTAAAGTGGGAAACTTGCCAGACTATGGCGTCGTGTAATCTCTAAGGTTCCGGGTTTGATCCCGGGTCAGGTCAATATGGGAAATTAACTTTTTTATATTGTCTCGGGTCTGGGTGTTGTGGTCGTTGTTTTTGATTTCTGTAACACAAGTGCTCGAGCTACTTACCACAGAATCAGAGCAATGTATGTGATGTCGTTCAATTTTATCCATACATTAGTATGGATAAATGCGAAAGTAACTATGTCTGTCTGTCTGTCTGTCTGTTTGTCTGTCCGGCACCGCACCGATTTTGATGAAATTTGGTACGTTGAACCTCTAAAACGAACATAGGCTACTTTTTGTTTTGAAAATAAGAGGGGATGGGGGAAATATCGATCTTGAAAGTTTATATGAGAAATTATTTATTTAGATATGAAATTTGGCACAAATATCGCTCAAAGCCAGCATTAAAATATGGAAGATTAGGGTAAAACCGACCATAAAAATATGTAGTTCACGCGAACAAAGTCGCGGCAACAGCTAGTTTACTATATAAAAATAAGTCGGGTTTTCCTTCCTTCAGCTATAACTCCAGAACGCACGAACCGATTTCCACGGTTTTCGGGCTCCGTGAGGTTATAGAAAAGAAAATTAAAAAAAAAAAATTCAACAGAAAAGCGGGAAAATCCTCTAAGGCGAAACGAAGTTCGCCGGGACCGCTAGCTTTTAATAAAAAAACTATTAAAACTATAAATACCAATAGTATTGCTGCCATACTATAGATTCTGAACTAGTGATGTGACGCAAACTATCGATAATAGTTTCAATATCCATACGCAACACTAATTCATATGATAACTGCAGAATGAAAGGTACAAAGGGTAGGTACATTTTGAACTTTTATCTGTAACTGAAGGTAATACCTAGAACAAACTATTTGTTAGCAACTGCAGAACGAAGGTACTTATATTTATATTTATTTTTTATTTCACTGTAGGTACCTTTAGATAATAAACAACACGTTAAATACGAAAATAACATTGTTATCTCATACTTACTTTCGCCGAAGCTCACAAAGAGTCCTACATGAACTAGATGTGACACTGTGAGATAAATAAAAAAAACCTACAAATATCATACTGACGATTAATAAGTGCTTTTGTAAAGCTTTCATGAATAAAGATGTTTTCTATTCTATTCTAACACTTTTGAATCGTCATTGAATACAATGCAAAGTTATTCTACAAAATTTTATGAGGCAATGTTGTTCAATAATGGCGATTAATTTACCTTTAGCTCGAACAAAAACATAACAAAGTTAGAAGATGGTCACCTCTACATAATGGCCGATTACATATTTTGACACTATTTCGTCAATATTGGTATCAAGTAAAAGGGCTTGATTAGTACTACATATATGTATTTTTAATATTTTATATTATATATTCAAGTCAATATTTTTTTTTATTCACATAGATTACATTAGTAATACTTATGAATAGTACTATCCATACTGTCATAATAAATGCGCAAGTAACTCTTTTTGCCGGTCTGTGTGATCGTCTGTCCAGCTTTCACGCCTAATCCACAAAACCGATTTTGATGAATTGTGGTATAAGTATACGTCGAACCTCTAAATCGGACATAGGCTACACTTTGTGTTGAAAATAAGGGAATATAGGGAAGACATTCTTTTGACAGTTTACAATCTTAGATGTTTATAATCTTACGGTGACATATACAACTGTTGGGGTTTTATTTTATTTTACTTATATTTTTTTAGGTGCTAAGCCCTCTGACACGTCCAATCATTTTTTAAAGGACTTTGCTTTCAAGTCACTTCCATATTCACTCTATGTTATGGGATGTAATGATGTTTTAGTAGCATCGCTCCAGGTAATACGTCTCTCCTGTGTTCATCATTTTTAATAGACTCGCAATGCAATTTTGAACGTTGTTAGTTTTGGGTGCACTTGGTAGCACTTAGCCAACTTATGGTAAAGGTAAGTTGCTTAGTAAATGATTTCCACAGTCCGGGTTGGTTAGTTTCGAATTTCGAGTTTCACGGTTTATATCAGATTAAATTAATAATGTATAAAACGCCGACATAAAAAGTGTGAATAAAGGCCTTTTATTTGATACCAGTAAGTTGTGACAAAAAATTTTGGAAATCTGTTATTTTCTGGCGGCGGCCATCTTGGCTTTGAAATTTATTATTATTAATATATTTACGTGGACTACATTATTCTTTTTACCATTGAAGTTAATTGGTAATGAGGTCCTAGCTTAAGGGTGACAAGTACAGCATAATAAAGCTGTTACTGGACTTGTCGCCTTTACCTTGAAGGCTTGACCTCTGCTACTAATGTAGCATCCCCAGGAGCTCTGGAAACCTTACTCACACGCAGGAACACACCAACACAGAAGTGATTGTTATTTGTCTGCGGTCTTCTGTAAGGTGGCGGTATTTCACCAGTCGGGCTGCTCCAGTTGCTTATAAACCGTTCTTTTCCTTTCCTTGCAGGTGTGTGCAACTTTAGGGACCACGGGATCAGTAGCTTTCGACAACCTTAAAGAGATTGGTGAGGTGTGCAATCGTCATGCGGCGTGGTTGCACGTGGATGCGGCATATGCTGGCAGCGCTTTTGTCTGCCCTGAGTATCGGTGAGTTGGTCTTGTATACAATGCTTTAGTATGGCTGGAGAGGCAGCTAGTGTTGTCAAGCATTCACAGTTTTAGTCTGGCAAAGGTTATATCGATAGTACCATTTTATCGATAGTGGTTGTCCATGAAGCAACACCGACACTATCAATACTTGTCAAGAAGATTAATTATCTATTGGATACCATTCTAATAGATAATTTAAAAAAGGGTACCTGTTTTTTTATATTAACTAGCTCACCCGACCGGCGTGATAACGATGACGTGACTACTATGTAATTATGTATTTTTTTCAATTTTTTCTTTCGTAAGAACCTTCTCCTGACAATCACAAACACACCAAAAAAAAGTAAAATTGGTCTAGCCGTTTACGTGTGACGGCGTGACCAAGGGAAATAGAGATTCATTTTTATCAACTATCGATAGTTTTAAAATATCGAGTATATCGATACGACATCTGTAATATGAAAACATTCGATAATTAGGCAACAAAAACTACCACTCTTTTCCTATCCTCTTTTGAATAATATCGATGAAATCGACAGTGTTTAGCAACAATATCAGTGTCTATCGCTTAGTCTTAGCCAACAATAATGACGATAGATCGATAATTTTGTTTTCATACAATAATTTGTATTGGCTGGTGCTCAGCTATTGATAGGTAATTTTAACACAACGTCAAATATCGATAAATTAGATGCTTAATATTTTTATTTTGTGTTTCCCACCCTGGCGAAAATTGCATTACAAACTTAATGAATATTTAAACGATAAACATGTATGGACATGATTGTCTGCTCGCTCACACACCTTATTTATAAGCTTTTAGTCCTAAATATTGTAAAGATTAGGATAGGTAACTACTGAGTTCCCTGCCGGATTCTTCTCCGTAGGATTAGGTTCCGAACTGGCTGTAGCTTCAATTTTGGTTTGTGTTCATTTTAACGATACTTAAGTGTTACTTGTAACCAACATGATTAAGTTAATTTATAACAATTAAATATTTTAAATCTTATCATTTCCCGAATTGTAAGTGAAGATGAAATTTCTCTACCTAATATTTTTAAAATATCGATTGTTAATAACATATTAATCAACAACACTAACTATCGATATTATTAGACCCAACACTTTTTTTATTTTTTTTAATTTCTTACTTACTTGTGTATACTTTTTTTCAGTCACTGGTTGACCGGTATAGAAATGGCAGATTCCTTCGCTTTCAATCCGTCCAAATGGCTGATGGTCAATTTCGACTGCACTGCAATGTGGTAATTAAAGCCTTTTAACCGATTTACAAAAAGGAAATTAACATACACATAGCCGAACATAGATGTTCTATGTTCTATGTTCGTTCTATGTTTGATGTATGTTTTTCCCGCGGCTCCGCTCGTCAATTCAATTCTGGGTGACACGATTACCCTTGCCTTTTTACCGGTGGTGGATCTATATATTGCCATCACAATTTGAACCTTATCTGCTTAAGATAAGGTCCAAAGTAGTAGCAGGGGTCAAGCCTTCAAGGTAAGGGCGACAAGTCCAGTAACAGATTTATTATGCTGTACTTGTCACCCTTAAGCTAGGACCTCATTACCACTTAACATCAGGTGGGATGAGGTCAATATTGAAGTGCAATATAAAAAAACAAATATCCAACTATAACCAATCAATTAACAGTTGGACCCCACGCCTACGTGTCGCCCTCTAGAGGATTTTACGTACGTGAACCCTCATTGAACGCAAGCAAAGCCACGGCCCAAAGCTAGTGGTACAGTTAAATGTAATTATGTTTTGCAGGGTGAAGGATAGCACGGCCCTTCATAGAACTTTCAACGTGAATCCAATTTATTTGCGTCACGAGAACTCTGGTAAGAAAATTTGTTTTTTCTTTTTTTTATATTATAATCATAATTAATATAAATAAATATTAAATAAACATCACGTACATTGCTCTGATTTTAAGCACTTGTGTTACAGAAATCAAAAAAAATGGCAGTTCCATAACACCCAGACCCGAGACTGTATATTAAAATACGCTTTTTCCATTTTGACCCGACTGGGAGTCAAACCCGGAACCTTAGAGATAATCCGGCCTGCTTACCTCTCGGCTACGGAGGTCGACAAACATCGTACTAAAGTCAAGTCAAGCCAAGTCAATATATTTTAATTCATATAGATTACATTAGTAATACTCATGAATAGTCAGTCTCTATATAAAGCAAATGAAGCTACCTCCAGTTCGGAACCTATAACTACCGAGAAGATACCGGCAAGAGACTCAGTAGTTTGTTTTGCAAGAAAAACTTACCTATCTTATTACTAAGTTTGCACCAAGACATAAAAGAGAGTATTTTAAGCCCTGTGTAATTTTCAATCTTACACCTTGTAAACACAATAGATGTAATAAAATGAGTTCAGATCATAGAAATAAATAGATACGAAACGGGCGCATGACCCGTGCCTTTTTTCTGTATTGTCTCGGGTCTGGGTGTTGTGGTACCGTCGTTGTTTCTGATTTCTGTAACACAAGTGCTTGAGCTACTTACCACAGAATCAGAGCAATGTATGTGATGTTGTATTTATTTACTTATTTATTTTATTTATGTGTAAAATATTGAAACCAGGCGTAAGTCCTTCTGAATATCTTAAGTCCGCTAAACTGATAATACAGTGGGCACTGTATCTCTATGATCCTTAGTAAATTTTCATGATGCAAAAAAAAAAAATCATAATTATTTGTTTCAGGAAAAGCTATCGACTACATGGTAAGCTTAATTCATCTTCTTATATATAAAAATGAATCGCTGTTCGTTAGTCTCGCTAAAACTCGAGAACAGCTAGACCGATTTGGCTAATCTATGTCCTGAAATAATTGTGGAGGTCCAGGGAAGGTTTAAAAGGTTAGAAACTAAAAAAATAGGCGTTACGAAGTTCGCCGGGACAGCTAGTAATATATAAAACATACTACGGCCAATACCACATCAAGGCAAATACCTGCAGTTCGATAATGAATCTTATGTGCACGGCATAACAGCGATGTAAAGTCCAAAGTGTAGTTAGATGTGATATCTGCACGTACCGACGAAAGTTCGTCAAACTAACGTCTTTATGTCGTAGACTTAAGAACTAAAATCGATTGCAAGCTTGGGTTACCACTGTACATTTAAAAAAAATGTTGACGTGACAATGTCTAATAAATAAATAAATATAAAAAAAAAAAAAAAAAAAAAAATATTGGACAACATCACATACATTGCTCTGATTCTGTGGTAAGTAGCTTAAGCACTTGTATTACAGAAATCAGAAACAACGACGGTACCACAACACCCAGACCCGAGACAATATGGAAAAGTTCATTTCCCATATTGACCCGACCGATAATAACTCGATACTACGGGCTGCATGCACGAAATAGTTGACGTCACTGTCCCGTTACGCTCATTGTCGCGTTCCGCAAGCGAGAGCGCGGCACGAGCGAGAGAGAGGCATGATCGGCTCAGCGTTGTGACGTCAAACCGACATTACAGACAACCATTTTTTTTTTAATTTTTGTTTGTTTTTAATTTATTTTTTTATTTAGTTCGGTAGCGACAAAGACGTCTTAGGAAAAGCGGGCCTAAATATCAACCAATTAGAAATAGCACCGAACTTCATCACCGATCTCAAAGTAGCGAAGAATGATGTAACAATAGTCGATGATAAAATCACTGACTACAAACTCATCACCGGTGATGAGAAAAACGATGACGGATTCAGTAGCGACGATTTGTACGACGATTCATCATCTGAAGGCCTAAAAGAGGTGGCCTATGATGAAGTGGTATGTGATGATGAAAGGGTAGCAGATGAAAATATAAACGCAGCTAATACCGACAAGGTGATGACCGGTGATGATGAGACGAGTAGTGATGACCTGTATGATGATTCGTCATCAGACGAAGCCTGTCTTCATGGGTACAACAAAATGTCTGCTGGGTGTGGAGAGAAGATTCAATTGGAGAATCCTGATAAGAAAGAAGCTCTAGTAAGAATAATGAGCTTTTTCCGGGAATCGGTGATGGGCATTAATTAATAATGCATGACTACTATAATACTCAGAGTAAAAAAACATGGAAGAATTTTCATTATACTAACTTTATTCTAATTTGCAGAGAACGAAAAAACATAGAAGCATTTCTAACGCTTGAAAATGCCGCCTCGAAAAGTAAGGCACGGTGGGCGTGGCTTACAAAAGTGAGCTAGCGCTTGTACGAATACCGTTCTTATGGACGCAGCGTGTCACACGCGCGGACCAATTACAGCGCGTGTTGCATACCATTCTATGAAATGTCGTAACTAACGAACTGTCTAATTGTCGGCTTAAACACATTAGTCTTAAAGTTATTTTTTCAAGAGTCGATTCTTTATTACTCTATTGCTTGTAAGATAGATAAATAGATAGATATACTTTATTGCACAAAAACTTTACAGAAATAGGTTTTACAGATTGATTGTAGTACAATTTAGGCGGTCTTATCGCTAGAAAGCGATCTCTTCCAGACAACCTTAAGGTAGAGGAAATAGTAGATGGAGAGAAATGGGTACGGTCGTGCAACATAAATACAGTTTTATTTTAGAATTATATTAATTGTATAGCATGATAAACATACATAAACTCATAGATATATAACATAATATATATATATATATATATATATATACAAATAAACATGCTTATAAAATTAAAATCAAGTAAAGATAATAATAATGATATGGTAATAAGTAGGATAAATGTTTGAAACTTACTAACAACCATCATGCCCAGCTGAAATTATGGATAGAGGACATGAACTAACATTATTCAAGTGAGAGGAAGTACGATTTAACCCTGGCTTGTAAGCTGTACATTTGTGTGTTTTTGGTGCCAATATTTGAATGAAGTTAGTATGGAAGGAATTTTTCCATGTGTTTGGCGTTCACTGTAAAGCACACAAGCTATAGATAAGCAATATAGTAATAAAGTATCGACACTTGAAAACAAACTTTAAGGCTCATACGTTTAGGTCGACTAATAGACAGTTAGTCAGTTACGTCATTTCATAGAATGGTATGGAACAAGCACTGTAATTGGTCCGAGCCTGGGACTAGCTGCGTCCTTGGAAACGGTATGTGTACCGTCGCTAGCTCACTTTTAAACCACGCCCACCGTGCCTTACTTTTCGTGGTGCCACTTGCAAGGGTTAGAAATGCTTGTATTTTTCTTTCGTTCACTGATTATTTTTAACTATTTTTCTATGGTGGTTGGATAGATATAGGACGTGTCCCTATTAGTCGAACAGTGAGCGACTATTTCCTTTTACATTCATTTGGTGGTGGTTGGTCCCATTTGTTTATTTTTTTTATTCTTTGATAGTTCTTAGAGTAAGCATCTTAAATGGTTATGCACTTCAGTCTAAGATCATAAATAACTAAAAAAAAAATTATGACACTTGAGTACTAAGTATCATTATCATACAAGAAATTAAATCAAAATCAGTTCATCCATTTGTGAGCTACGACAGACAAACACACAGACGGACAGACAGACGCGACAAATTTATAACACCCCTTCGTTTTTACGTTGATGGAAAAATTGATATCTAAGACACTAAAGATAATTCATAATTCATAATCTTTATTGTGCATGAAATCAGGTACATATTTATAGATCTTCTTTAAACATTCGGTTCTCCAACTTCTACCTTTACAGGTGTATGCACATAATAAACTTAATTAATTACTAAACTGTTTTGACTTAAAAAATTCACAATTTTACAATATAATTATAATTACGTATTAGAAATTAATTGCAGCAGACATTTCACTAGAAACTAGTTTCATTATTTTTTAATCAAATTCAATTAATGTAATACAATGTTAGATAATATAAAGTAATATTATAATTATTTACGTGATGTCAGTATTCTTGTCAGTATTCATTTATAATTTAAATATTCAGATACACTATAAAAACATTTTTCAACAAACCACAATTTTAAAGATTTTCTGAACTGAAAATATTTATCCCTTTTTTCAAGATAGAGTCCTTATTTCAGCACTGGCAAATACCGCTGAGTCGTCGATTCCGGGCGTTGAAGCTTTGGTTCGTATTACGAAACTATGGTGTAACTGGATTGCAGAAACATATTCGAGAGGTATATATTAATCAACATATATATATATACTCATATTTTTATTATTTTTTTAATGTTACCATATTTATTGGACAATAACATCACAACATCACATACATTGCTCTGAATCTGTGGTTAGTTGCTTAAGCACTTGTGTTACAGAAATCAGAAACAATTATGGTACCACAACACCCAGACCCGAGACAGTATAGAAAATTTCGTTTCCCATATTGACCCGACCGATGATCGAACCCGGAACCTCAGTGATGGCGCGACGCCGTCCGGCCCGCTCGCCACTTGGCTACGGAGATTGTCAAACTACTCGTATGAATAAATATAATCATTGTGGTACACAAATTCTATGCACACACCTTTGGTCAGTTTTAGTAAGAACTTCTGAGAAACTCATTTTTTTATAATTAATATAGACTAGGTGATAATCTGTCTTGCTAAGGTGGGCATTATATTTGAAATCTGCCCATTCCGTTTTAGGGTTCCGTAGTCTAACTAGGAACCCTTATAGTTTCGCCATGTCTGTCTGTCTGTCTGTCCGTCCGAGGATAATCTCAGAAACCGTTTGCACTAGAAAGTTGAAATAAATCACGTCAACAAAGTGCAAAAATAAAATAATTTTTAATTTCAATCCCAACATGTGATATGAAGTTCTGATCTCTGAGGTTCTAGGTAAACATGGAAAATGACTTTTTCTACACTGTCTCGAGTCTGGGTGTTGTGGTACTATCATTGTTTCTGATTCATCTAACACAAGTATTTTCCTGTCACAAGCTACTTAGGCACAAAATCAGAGCAATTATTATGATGTTGTGTAATATACGTATGTTCATAATTTATTTTTGAGTATTAATTTAAAGTTATGGTTTTATTTCAGGGCGTTCGATTGGCTCAGAAGTTTGAAGCTCTCGTCTTGGCTGATCAACGATTTGAAATACCCCAACCTAGAAATCTCGGTGAGTATTTTTAACCGACTTCAAAAGGAAGAGGTCCCTCAATTTACACGTATATACTACGTGTCCCAAATCTTTTTAAATTGCACTTTACACACCTTATCCCACCTGATGTTAAGTGGTAATGAGGTCCTAGCGTAAGGCGACAAGCATAATAAATCTGTTACTGGACTTGTCGCCCTTACCTTGAAGGTTTGACCCCTGCTACTAATGTAACCCCCCTTCCCCTCCAGGAGCTTTGGAAACCTTTCTCACACGCAGGAACACAACAACAACGAAGTGATTGTTATTTGGCTGCGGTCTTCTGTAAGGTGGAGGTATTTCACCAGTCGGGCTGCTCCAGTTTGAGCTATAAATCGCTGTACCCTACCTCTCTTACAATGCATGATTATAATTGATACACCATTCTCATCCAGGTATGGTAGCCTTTCGTCTTCGAGGCGACAACGCTCTAACTGAGCGTCTTCTGAAGAAGCTGAACGCTCGAGGCTACATCCACGCTGTACCGGCTTGCTTCAAGGGCGTCTACGTCATCAGATTTACCGTCACCTCCCAAAGGACTACGAACCAGGATATATTGGGTATGTTACAATTTTGAAGGTCCCCGGCATTACTAATCATCATCATCTCAGCCTATCGACGTCCACTGCTGGACAAAGGCATCACCTAACTTTCTCCACAGCGTGTTCTGTGCTGCCTGTAACCAACGGCTCCCCGCGACCTTAACTATGTCGTCGGTCCACCTGGTGGGAGGCCGTCCCACGCTGCGCTTTCCTGTGCGTGGTCGCCATTCGAGAACCTTTTTTCCCCATCGGTTCGTCGAACTATGTGCCCTGCCCACTGCCACTCCAGCTTTGCAATTCGATGAGCTATGTCGGCTACATTAGTTCTCTTGCGAATCTACTCATTTCTGAGGAGGAAAACGTATCACGCAGGGAAACTCCGAGCATAGCTCTTTCCATCGCACGCTGAGTGTCTGAAATTTGGCACAAATATATATTTCGAAATTTAGGTTAAAGTGTGCACTACTTTTTGTTTTGAGTATTAGGGGAGAAAGGGGAAAAACAGGCCATGAAAGACCACGCGAACGACAAGTTTAAATATAAGCTCTAAATTACATCCCTTAAGATTTTTTTATTTTTATTGTGCTTAACACCGCACTAGCGAACTTGAAATATTTTAAAGAAACAGATTTTTTTATCTCCCCTTACGGTGCGGGAATCGAATAGGAAGAGCAGCACGCGCGATACGTGAAGGTCGTGGGTTCGATTTCCACACTGCAAGAAGAGATAAAAAAATTATGTCTCTTTAAAATACATCCTTAAAGTATTGTTACGCGCCACGATTGATGTTTTTACCAAACAGCGCCATCTAGTTTGGAATGGCGGAACTTAATAGAGCCGACAGTTCGATGACGGATCTTACTAGAACTAACAGTAACAGGTCACAGGTCGTACCAGTATGTTATTCTGAGTTAGCTCAGTAGGAAGAGCAGCGCACTACGTGAGTCCTGGGTTCGAATCCCGCACTACAAGAGGAGATGAAAATTTTCCAGTACCCGTTTTTGTAATGACGACCTGATTTCTGTTATGTGTTCTATGTCTTTGCGTTAAGGCATAAAATAGTCTTGATATTTTTTAATTTTAGATGATTGGAACGAGATTAAGATTGTTGCTACTGATATCCTGATGGATGTCTTCGGCTCGGAGAACGGTAACATCGTTGTGCCGAAGAAACCAAGGATCTCCCTGAAAGGTAATAACTATCTCCATTAAATGTATTACATTCATAACCAATAAAGCTCCACTCCAATTAATAGGTTCGCTTTAAAAATGAGATCGTATACAATGTGTTACCAAATTAATACAAAACCTCACACACTCCAATTAATTTTTATTGTAAAAAACTTTTATAAATAAATAATAAATTATGAAATAGTACTATCGCAGATTATTTAAGAAGAATTGGCTATTATATAAATATTAGACAATATATTGCTCTAAGTCTTGTGTTACTGAAATCAAAATCAACGAAGTTATCAAAACACCCCAATCTGAGAGGTTATACTCGTAAGATAGTTCGTTTTCTTGGGAATCGAACTTGGAACCTCAGATATGAGTACCCTCTTGGTTACTTTGGTCTGACACAAAAACACATTTTTTTATATATTGCACTTTAAGATTGACCTCATCCCACCTTATGTCAAGTGGTAATGAGGTCCTAGCTTAAAGGCGACAAGTAAAGTATAATAAATCTGTTACTGGACGTGTCGCCCTTACCTTGAAGGCTTGGCCCCTGCTACTAATGTATCACCCTCAAGAACTCTAGAAACCTTACTCACACGCAGAAGCACAACAACATATAACTGATTGTTATTTGGCTGCGGTCTTCTGTAAGGTGGAGGTATTTCACCTGTCGGGCTACTCCAGCTCGAGCAATAAATCGCTATGCCCTACCCCACTTAAAAAATGTTCGCACGGTGGGGACATGTCTACCCTGGGTTCAAGAGACAGGAAGGGTAACCCATGTTCCAACTTCTATTATACTTTTTTTTTATCTCCAGAAACGCGCGAGCTCAACGCCACATTCGGCACCAGTCTCCTCCTCGCCAACAGCCCAATGAGTCCTAAGATTGTAAACGGAACTCACGCCGCCATATGCGATTACGAGCAAGTTCTGACTTCCTGCGCGCAGACCTTCGCTCAGCTCAAGATGGAACCGAAGGACAGCCCTGGTAAGGTCGCTTTTTGATTGGCACTCATGGTGGTCATTACAAAGATATGGATCAGGCGCTTAATCCATGCGAAAGTAACTCTTTCTATCTGTTTATCTGTCTGGCTTTATTGCCTAAACTACTGAATAGATTTTGATGTATACGTTGAACCTCTAGAACGGACAGAGGCTACTTTTTGTATTAAAAATAAGGGGCAATGGGAGTAATGCCGCCCTCGATAGTTTATATGGGAATTTTTAAGTAAGAGATATAAAATTTGGTACTAATATAGTTGTACCAATATAGTGGTACCAATGTAGTGGTACCAATATAGTGGACCCAAAATAGTGGTACCAATATAGTGGACCCAAAACAGTGGTACCAATATAGTGGTACCAATATAGTGGTACCAATGTAGTGGTACCAATATAGTGGTACCAATATAGTTTATATCACTATCTATCTCTATCGAAACTTGGATTTAAATATGGACTACTTTTTATTTCGAATATAAGGGGAGATAGGGGTAAAACTAACCGTGAAAGTATGTAGTCCACGCGAACGAGGTAGTGGGTACAGCTAGTTATTCCTTCCTAAGGGCGGTACAAAAATGTGTGTATGGGTTGCCGTGCTTGTCTGCTATGGACCAATTAGTATGTAGTTCAAAACAATTCTAGTAGATGGCGCTAACTGAAGGCTAAAAAAAAGGTGTTCACTCACCGGGAGCATTTGCGTGTAATGTAACATTGCAGTCTTGCAGTACAATAGTAAAAAACCGGCCAAGTGCGAGTCAAACTCGCTCATGAAGGGTTCCCTACCATTATCTATTCAACATTAGACACAATTATTTATTTTTGGGTGTTGAGTTTCTTCTCGACACCATCGACAATCCGAATACGGCGGTAGAATATTTAATTTGTACTGACGAGTCATAAGTGCTTTCTATTCTATTGTAGGGCAGGTGACCCGGTTTTGGCCATTTTAAGAATTTTGTAGACTTTGAGGCTATATATCATTTTACAGTTTTTGTCATCACGGACGTATTTCTTGTAAAAAGTGATTAAATACATATAAATCTAGGCTAAGGATAATTTTATTTTCATAATGATTCAATGGAAAAATAATCCTGTAGAAAAGAAAAAAAATGGGACTTTGTGCCATTTTTGGCCAGGTTTACCCCATTTCTGGCCACAGTCATGTGCCAGTTCTGGCCATCAAAATTCAGCAAAAATAAAAAGCAGATAATTCAAAGTAATAAAAAGTTTATTCGAAAATCGCATATTTACGATCAACAGTCTTTATTTAGAGAAAAATAGCTAACATAATATTGACAAGAAATATAATTTTAATTCAAGCTGAGATATTATATTTCATATTTCAGCCTGAATTAAAATTACAATTAAGAATATCAACATTAACCTGAGGTTGATATCTATAATATTATAATGACCAGTCTTTATAAGTTTTCATTTATTTGTAACTAGGTATGAGTTATTTTATGCCGTGAGTAGGTACTGGAACAATTTTCTTTTCACAACACCGATTTTTTTAGTATGTGGTTTCGATGGAGGCCTTATAATCGTAACTCTGAAAATGAATAGATTACTTATATCAAAAAAGCTAAGTAATTAAGTTGAAAAATCAAGAAAAAAACTATATGGCCAAAAGTGGGTTTCTACGTGCACCACTTGTGGCCAGTCATGTGGCCAAAGATGGAAAAATTCATTAATTTTGCTCCATTAGTGGCCACCTCTCTTAAACTCACATAATAAACAAATAGCGATAAAATATCATTAGAACCACTTAGACAGTGTATTTTTTATGAAGGATTAACATATACATCAAAATAAATAAGAAGGATTTTAAAAATAATGATTATTTACTCACCCGCTCGCCTTAGCCTTTTTGCTAAGATTTAAAACAATTGACGCTCGTCAAAAACTAATGACTTGTTGGATTGAAGTGAAGTTTGACACATCAAAACTGTTAACGCTATCAGTATTGCCAATATTAGATATTTTTATTCCCGTAAACCGTTGAGTAATATATTTGTCTTTGCTTTAGTTATAAGGATTTTAAGTTCTAAATGGCCACAAAGGGGTCGGTGGCCACAACCGGGTCACTTACCCTACATTACAAACAAATGCTCTTAGTGAGGAAGCATCTTTTGAGATTACTTACAACACTGTGCTTCTATCTGGGTTGATATATTAACGGATAGATATAAGCACGCGAGATACGTGAAGGTCGTGGGTTCGAGTCCCGCACCGCAAGGGGAAATAAAAAATTACTGTTTCTAATATTAAACAGTTAATTCGTTTCTAATGAGTAAGTGCACTAACCCTTACGCTGTAAGACTTAAGGTTGATTTTCGTACTAACACTAACAGAGATGCGTCGACGCATTCGTGGCATCAAGATGTGTGGGAAGATGTTCTCCCTGGACTCCTGTATGGATATGGTTCAAGGGATGATGGTGGAGCAAAGTCTACCGCAGTGCTGTGAGGAGGAAAGGGAGGACGTTTCCAATGGTAATGATTAGGGATGAAGGGTGAAAAGGATAGTTTTGGCAGCTAGATTATGCAACAGACAATTGGCAAAGAAAAACTATTAGAAACAGTCGTACTTAACATGTTTAAATTAGTAGACCACGACATCACATGTAATTTGTAGCCTTAACACAAACAATTGTAATGAGAAATGGGTATGGAAATAATAATAGTACCGCAGCGACGAAACAACTGAAATTGCGTGATAAGGGTACTTTTTTAAAGATTTTTTCCATCGTCAGGTAGAAAAAAAGAGAATAAAAAGGCACACCCGTGTCACTTCCTCGAAGAAAGCATCGGCGTGTGTGACTCTGCTCTGAAAAGAACAGGAACTACCCACTAAAACTGCCCTGCCCCCCTTTATTTTCCGCCTAATGATTGCGCTACGGGAAAAGAGAACTTTTACTGCCACGGCGCCATCGAGAGATTTTCTGCCTCGGTGCAGCTCCGTCTAGTAGGTACCCCAGGATATTTTGGGGACTGTCAGAAACAGTTGAAGGTCCTAGGCCGTTTCCTCTCGCTTCCTCCGCAAGCGTACGAAGCCGACCGGAGTGTCCCCACACCCTCGGCTGGCCGGTCCCCGCCAAGAGGAGTGACTTTGTTAAAGTGATACTTTTCACGCCGCCTCCTGCATCTTCGGAGAGATGTGGTGAAAGGGTTGTCCTCTCACTCTCTCTCCCCCATTTCCTTCTGTGAAATTACTCGCAGAAGCCGACAGCTGCTACGTACCTACTGATCCTAGAGATCCTAGAGACCAAATGTAACTAGCTTAAACAGTGTTATGGAAATCAGAACCGACGGTAGTACTACAATATATACATAAATAGATGAACATGTATATAGAAGAAACACAAATGTTCATCACGAGAATATATATCTTGGTCGGGTTCAAACCCACGAACTTTGGTCAGAAGAACCAACCATTGTTCTAACGCCTGTCAATATAAATACCACCACAAATATTGGGGACTTGGTAATCTTTTGATGTTTTTTCTTCTGCCGAAACTACTCCTCATCACTCCACTTTCTTCTATAGTTTTTTTTTATATTTAATTTTGTTTCATACTTTAGTCCGAGTGGTTGAAGACTGCACCTCCCTACTAAATATTCCATTTTATTCCCATAGTTACTCACTATTTCTTATTATTTTAGATACCAATTCAGAGGCTATTGGCGCCAAAAATTAAAGGTAAAAATTAAAAATAAATTTGGTGGCGGTTGATTGCTTTGTCTTCTACGACTAATCTGATTGCTATGAAAGTGATGTGCCGAGTATGTGCCTTTTTATTCAAATATTTTTGTATTCGTTTAACAATAATGAAGTTAGGACTCCAGTCGGAAGACTTGCACAGGTATTCAAGTGTAAGCACAAGTAATCAAATACTTCAGTGGACTTGAGTATTTTTAACCGACCTCCAAAAATAAGGATGTTAGATTTCATGTATTTTATTTTACGAAATTGTTTTCTTACAAGAGATGTCTCGCAAGGTCTCATTGTTACCATATGAAGGGTCCACTACAATAATGATAAACGTCCTTTGTTTTTTGTTTCTTGATATTTGGGTATTAAGTTTATAAACGTTGTCCAAAATTCAGCCTTATTGCAATGAATATCTGGGACACTGAGCGTTCTAGACGTGTAGTCAAATATCAGAAATGGTTTTATCTTAGGACTGGAAGCGATACTGCCTAGTTAGTAAACGAGATCACTAACTGCATTTATGAAGTGACCGAATGACGTTGATCACATAGATTTTAATATTTTGGATATTCATCATTATTGCCGTGGACCCTTCATATCATATCTGATAATGGCATCCCATGAAAATCGAGGAGCATCTTTAATATTGTTACGCGCCACGATCGATGGTGTCCTAGTAACCAGCGCCATCTAGTTTGGAAAGGCGGAACTTCAGAGAGTCGAGACGTCAACGCCAGAACTTACTAGAACTATGGCCTTGACCGAGCGTACGGCCGGTCAAGGCCGGACTGCGCGCGAATGTTCCGGATGTTTCTGCGTTGGAATGTTCGAGAACGGCCGCGGCAATATAAAAGGCCGGGATTCACCGCGACCGGGACAGTATTGAATTAGCGATACAAGTGATTACTTCGAAAGCGATTTTGAAGTGCGACTTGGGAGCGATTGTTGTTTTAATTAGTGCGTTTTAAGGTTGTAATTAGTGGCGTTCAATTAAAGTGTGACTTTTGGTAATTTTTATCGGCTGTTTTTATTGTCATGAACCCGAAGCTCGTAACAATATCACATTAACTCTGTTCAAACCTGCAACAGTTTCCAATAATGAAAATGATCTTTAAAGTGTAATGGATCAGTGTTAAATGAACCAAAACCTAACGTCAATGGCGTGAGTTATCAAACATCTTTTAATACAATGGACGATGCAAAGATTTTCAAGCACATTACTCTAACATCATTTCCTGACCACTTTTCTTGAATCTAACGTGTATATTTCTCTTATTTAAGTCAATTAAACTCCAGGATCCAGCCCAGGAGAGCGATCGTCCCTCACATCCTCGCCAGTTACTTCCAGCGGCACAATTAAACAAGAAACAACGTCGGACTCAAACCAACTACAAGTACCAACAACACCTTCCAGACAATATCGCTCTAAATCTGTCGACGTGTCCCTAACTGGCTTAACATTGGATGACGCCAAAATTACCATTGACATGAAAAACAATGAAATCATTATAACGCCCACCGGCTCTAAAAACCTCGTTGATGATCTTAGTGACCCTCAAAAGTCAGTAAATTTCAGCGAAATCGAAGACAAACTGAACATTGGTGACAAAATAAGCCAGGCGTTCGAAAATTTCCAAGACGGCTTGCAAATGCTAAGCGAGCTACGTAACAGTAATAGCAATATTGATGAGAAAGAGAAATCAGATGACTGTAATGCTAAACTCACTATTAGAGGCCCTGGTAGTTATATTAAAAAGCTGATACAGCAATTCAGTGAAGGACCGTTTGAGTCTGAAGACTCTAAGCCTGAATCTGAGAGAGCTATGTCCACTCTGTCCATAAGAGACAAAGCTGACGCAATTTGTAAGAAATGTTTGCATTACAAGGGCAAAATTAGCAAGTGAGTTAAAAGTGTATTCTTGGCAATAATAGATACGTCATTGAATTTATTCGTATGATATAATCAAAAATATGTCTATGGCAATGTAGCAAATTGAATTGAAACTAATATAAATTATCATATTACATACTAAAAGTATTTAGTAGATAAGCTAACTCAAATGTATTCTGCCTACCTATTCGTCATTCTATATAATTATTAATATTTGTTAAGTTATTTGTAAATATACTATCACTATCGTTATTTTGAAATGTTTTGTTTAAAACAGGTAATTTTAAACTGTACATAAATAATTAGATATTTTTTATTTTTAAACATAGCGAGTGGTTTCTGTCAAATAAAAATGTGACAAGTTACTAACAAAATTCAAACAAAAAAGCAAATGGCGCCTTATTATCCAATGACAAAAATGTTGAAGTTCAAAGCATATAACGACGCAAAAATATTTGCAAAAAAAAAGTATGTGCACAATGAAGCATTGCTATAAAATATATGGATGAGGTTTTAGATTTTCGTTAGCTTTATGTTGAATTTAAATTGTGTATTAAGAACAAAATGTATATTATTTGATTAAGTAGCGATAATTTATATTAAATATCGTACGCTTACCAATAAGCAAAAGCTATAAATTTTTTCTTAAAAAGAAAAAAATATAATCTAGAATTAGGTAATAAAAAAATATTTATGCACTATTTAGTGGATGATTATTTAAAAAAATACTGCTGTGGTTTATCAATAAAGAAATAAAAAGAAAATAATGTCTATAATCGAAAAAAAAAATATGATCTGTAAGTAGGTATAGTAAAAACGAAATAATATATTCGTAGTTATAAAAATAACCTAACAGTTTATTCTTAGAGTACCCTTCGGTATCATTTATGAGGTAAATTTATTGCTATGTTGGTATATCTAAGTGTTAAAATATATAAAAGACACAAAGTAGGTTAAAATTTATAATTTTATCTGTAGAGTAGTGGTTTAGTGCGTTAAATATATTTACTGAGGCAATCACTACTGTGTTTTTTTATTTGCTAAAACCCTCTCACTGTTATTGTTTTGTGTAATATTATTAGAATTTATAGTTGAATGTTACATAATATTTTTGAAAATTTCATTACAGTTTTAGCTATTTTAAACAAAGTTATGAAATAAATAACCAAAACATATAAAGGTGTCCGTAAAATAATCGGTTTTAAATATAGCTTTCCATAATACAAGTGCATCAAGCACTTTTGGTTTCTTATGTCTAATAATAATTAATATATAGTATCATAATACTGACGTTCTCCAAAAAAAAATCGTTACTTAAAATAAATTTTTATTTCATAAATGCATAGTAACAGTCAATAAAATTCCTACAACACTTAATTTTACATTGAGCTTTTACAATTAATATTACACAGATTTTACATTAATTACAATAAATAGGACTGGTTAAAAATATCAGATTATTTAAGTCAGTTAAATTGTTATCAAAAAATATTAAACACGTTATTTTTGTTTTACCAAATTGATAAAAAAATACTGATTTAAAACGCTGCTAAGTTGCGGAGTTGGGGCTCTTTACGTCACTAATGACTCTTTGACGTCATTAATGGGTACATTTTTTACCCATTAATGACGTCACGCGACATTTCAATTCAATGTATTGCCTATTATTTATTGATTTGATTGAGTGGAAAATGCAAAAACACGTGTCCAATATTATTTGATAATCTTACAGGCGGGCTAAAAACTTTTTTTTTCCGCTTTCCTATTAAGTTAAAAAAAGAGAGATACGCTACCAGAGGAAACAAAAAAAAGGTAATAAAAAGAAAAAAAATAGAAATAAGTATCATTTTGAGGAAGAAGTTTTGTTAAATAAGATTCATAATTATGTTTTTTTTAATGAAAAAGTTGATATGAAAAAATAATACAAGGATTACGAATACTACAGTACAATGAATAAATTAATCATATAACATCATTATTTTACCGCAATATGATTTTATGTACATCAAGATGTTAATTTTTACAAATATTGCGATTTTTATTTTTTAAATTACAAAATCAAATACCCAATTAAATGTTCTTCTAAAAAATTGAGCGACGAATACTGACATTCTTAAATAGATATACTTACAACAATCATTTATACATTGAATATCCTAAACCATTAAATACATTCACTCAAATAATCAACAGAAATATCCTTCAGTCTTAAAACTAAATTAATACTATAATGTAAATAAATAAATGCATTTCTAATTTACATTTTAAATGCTATGGATTTAATATACAATTTGTATATTACAAATTACTGGAACAAACAAAAGCTCCATCATAACTTTAACGATGTTTTTTAACATTTTGAGTAGAGAGCTTTTTTATTTTGTGTTGTGTTTTTAATATCAAATTCAGTTCATTTTTATTTAAAATAGCCATTATGTATTTTTTGATGTTAAACAACATCACATACCTATATTTCTTTGATTCTGTGGTAAGTAACTAAAGCACGTGTGTTACAGAAATACTTTTGTTTTTCAAATAAAAACTTGATTTTGACTCCATTTTTTTTCAAAGTTTTGATTAAAGTTAATATTAAAATAATGTCATTTTACTAAAAATATCAGGAAATATATCTTTTATTTAGTAACATGACATTTCAAAATAAATAAAAACGTCGACTGAATGATTTGACAACCTTTTTTTAAAATATTTCTTTTTCACAGTTTCTCGAAAAAGAAAAAAATAATACAGTACATACTCTTGTTCTTTGTAAACCAATTAAGGCAACCGAATTCGGTTCGGAAACTCCAATGACAATTTAACCGTTTAATTCAACAATTTAATCACAAGTTGGTAACCTCGACCCTAGTCTCCTCTCTCAGTGTACCCCAGTGATGCTTTTCAGCCAGGGTTTATAGTACGTCGTCCTCATATACACCCCAGGTAGGAACGGCGCAGCGCATTTTATCCCATGGGATACAGTACCAACGAGCTGCCATCTGCCGTCTTCTCTTTGCAGGACTAAAGGACCTCCACTGTCACCCTGAAATGAAGGAAATCGGTGAATGTATGCCCGGGCCAGATTTGGATGGGTAACCTTTTTCTTCCTAACAGACTATCTAAAGCCTTATCATCTTTTCTAAGCTTTTCGGGAGTGGAAGGTTCTCACCCCTTATAAGCAAGCAAGAACTAGAAAGCGTACCCTGGCGGAGCAGGAGTCTCAGCTCGGGCTGCTACTACAACTTTGTACTCTAATGTTTTTTTATATATATATTTCACACTTCAAGATTGACCTCATCCCACCTGATGTTAAGTGGTAATGAGGTCCTAGCTTAAGGGCGAGTACAGTATAATAAAGCTGTTGCTGGACTTGTCGCCTTTACCTTGAAGGCTTGACCCCTGCTACTAATGTAGCACCCCCCAGTAGCTTTGGAAACCTTTCTCACACGCAGGAACACAACAGCACCGTAGTGATTGTTATTTGGCTGCGGTATTCTGTAAGGTGGAGGTATTTCACCAGTCAGGCTGCTCCAGTTTGAGCGATAAATCGCTATGCCCTGCCTCTCTTAACTGCTAAAGAAGTCCACCGATGAGGGTGGAAGAGCGGACGGCGTTTCGTGGTGAACTGTGATGTTAGCTATTCGTGTGCCATCATGGCGACAGTGACGTAATCGTCGAGGCCAGAAGCATGGAAAGAAGGGTCAACTTTCTTTCCATTTAATTTGCCATGATTTTCTATGTAATTTAATCAAGAGCTGTGGATTTTGTGAAAATTAAAAATTCATAAAGTTTAAAAGTATCTGTTGGTAAAGCAAAGGCGTCCTGGTCGGATATCGGATGGGTGAACTTTGCGATAGTTTAAGAGCACTGTAGTTTTTATATGTACATTCTTAACTGAAACCCGGAGGTAGTGGATTCGAATCCTGTTCACACTGAAAAGAAGAAAGTCGGTGCATGCACGCCCGGTACGAATTTAGATGGGTCACCTTTTTCTTTTATCTTACCTGATCGACCATCTGAAGCCTTTACATCTTTGTTAAGCTTTAGAGGAGCAAAAGGTTGTAACTACCCGTATTAAAGATTGACCTTTTTAAAATATAGGAGATAGGGTTACCCCTATCTCCCCTAGTATTCGAAACTTAACCGACCATGAAAGGATGTAGTCCACGCGAACGAAGTCGCGGGCACAGCTAGTATGTCAATAAAACCAAGCATATACTTACCTCACAAGAGTCCTTCTGTCCGTTCGCGTATCCTGCGCAGATGAAGGAACTGAGTATCTTCTTTGAGTGCCCAGCCGTTTGGAACATCTCTTGACATGCGTTGTTTTCTATGACGGGCACCTGAAAAATGCAAGGACGAAATTGAATTTGAAAACCCATTTAAGCTGTTGGTGATCAGCGAACGAAAAAAACATATTATATCATCGTATTTCTAGCGTTTGTAAATGAAAAGTAAGGCACAGTGGGCCTGGCTTAAAAAAGTGAGCCAGCACCGGCACTAATACCATTTCCACGGACACCGCGTGTCATAGGCGTGGACCAATCACAGCGCGTGTTCCATCCCATTCTATGAGATGACGTAACTAACGACCCCTTCAACAAACGTCTTTTTGTCGACCTAAACGCGTTAGTCTTAAAGTTTTTTTTCCTGTGTCGATACTTTATTACTATATTGCGTATCTGTTGCTTGTGTGCTTTACATTTGTGTGTGTTTTGGTGACGATATTCAATTAAAGTAAGTATGACGGGTATTCTTTCATGTTTTTTTCGTTCACTGTTGATGATACTCTCTTTGGAGCTATATAGTATTTATGACAAATTAACTTGAATCTTGAAACACTTTCAAAGTCAGTCACTGTAAAAATAAATAAATAAATATTGGACAACATCACATACATTGCTCTGATTCTATGGTAAGTAGCTAAAGCACTTATATTACAGAAATCGGAAACAACGACGGTACCACAACACCCAGACCAGAGACAATATAGAAAAGTTCGTTTCCCATATTGACCCGACCGGGGATCGAACGCGGGACCTCAGAGATGGCGCTCGCCAAAGTCAGGCCCGCTCGCCTCTCGACTACGGAGGTCGTCAAAAAAAAAAAGTCTTTATGCAAATGGAAAACAGAAAATATCTTGAATAATGTAAGCTTTACAAAAGCACTTATGAATCGTCAGTACAAGTTATGTCAGTACAATGATTCCATCTACACTAATATTATAAAGAGGAAAGATTTGTACCTATTTTTGTATGTTTGTATGTTTGTAATGAAAAGGCTCAAAAAGAACTGGGCCGATTTAAAAAATTCTTTCACCAATAGAATGCTACAATCTTCCAATTTGACATAGGCTACAAAATTAGGGATCCTTAGTAAAATTTGAAAAATTTCAACAGAAAAGCGGGAAAAATTCTCTAAGGCGAAACGAAGTTCGCCGGGACCGCTAGTCATTGAAAAATTTGAAAAGAGTAAGTGTCGAGTTCCTTGCCGATTGTTCCCAACATCATCAATGTTCCGAACACGGCAGTAGAATACTCTTGCAAAGTGACTATGATGTTTAATAAAAAAGGGCACTCCAAACTTGATGAATACCTTCGACGATAAATAGATAATTATGAATATGGTTGCCTGCTCGCTCGCACACCATATTTTTAAGTTCTGTAGTCCAAAATATTGTAAAGTTAGGATAATTACTATTACTGAGTTGCCGGATTCTTCTCGGTAGGATTAGGTTCCGAACCGGCTGTAGCTTCAATTTTGTTTATTCATTTTGGCGATGCATAATGTTACTGGTAACCAACATGAATGAATTGATTATGATTATAATACCGAGGTCGTCAAATGTAAAGGCTAGTGTTGCCGTATAATCGATAGCGCATCGATTATTAATCGATAGCGCATCGATTATTAATCGATAATGCAAATGAGATCCAAAATAAAACAGATTAATTGTTTACAATAAAATAATCGGCATAATCGATAGTGTTGACTTGATTCCAGTATCGATTTAATAAATAGTATTGTCAATGTAAGAAATAATAATCGATTGGCGAAGAATTGACGACATCGAAACTATCGATAGTCCAATCAATTCGATTATTAAGAGTAGACATAATCGATTAATCGATAATCGATTATTCAGTAGCATTAGTGGAGGCTTTCTCCGAGTACCAACCTGAACTTCTTGCAAGACTGCTGGTACTCCGCCGCCATACTTCAGTCGGCCCCAGCCTGTGACAGTAGCCATTCGTCCCGTGAAGTCTGACTCATCAGGCGGCATGCATATTGGCACTGGAACAGAACAGAACAAGAATTAGGAATCTTTTTGTACACCAATATTATAAAGAGGAAATATAAATAGATATTTTTTAAGAGAGTTGGGGCATAGCTTTTTATCGCCCGTACTGGAGCAGCCTGACTGGTGAAATACCTCCACCTTTCAGAAGACCACAGCCAAATGACAATCACTTCGGTGTTGTTGTGTTTCTGCGTGTGAGTAAGGTGAGACTAAAGAGCCCCCAAGAGCCAACTAGTAGTATGCGTTTAGTTCTTAAAGGAGCCGATTCGCACGCGTTTTAAATACATTCGTGCGCAACGCCTACCAAAAAAATGTTTATTGAAAGGGGACGATTCGCACGTTTGGTAGTAGTGCCAATCGACTACTAACCCAACGACTCATTACCTTGTCACATTAAGCTAACTGTTAATTTGACTAACTCAATCAGCCGGATGTTGAATGTGACAAGGTATTGTGATGTATACGAACTAATGACGATTAATACTAAATTTGGTTAATCAAATTCCAGCTTACCAATGTGAGCGTCAAATTTGATGGGCGATTCCAGCTCCAACAGGGCCAGGTCGTTCTCAAACGTGGCTGCATCGTACTGACGATGAACGATCACTCGACGGACGTTCCTTGATACAGGTCTCCGAGGCTCCTTGTCGCCAGATATGTCGTTCTCCCCAAAGACAGCTACGAGAGACGCCAGGAAGCTGGAAAAATAGAAAAAAAAATAAGTATAAAGTAAATATGAAAATTGAGTATAAAGAATATAATGAGTAAAAAGAGAGATAGGGCATAGCGATTTATCGCTCGAACTGGAGCAGCCCGACTGGTGACACATCTGTGTTGTTGTGTTCCTGCGTGTGAGTAAGGTTTCCAGAGCTCCTGGGGGGTGCTACACTAGTAGCAGGGGTCAAGCCTTGAAGGTAAGGGTGACAAGTCCAGTGATAGCTTTATTATGCTGTACTTGTCACTCTTAAGTTAGGACCTCATTACTACTTAACATCAGGTGGGATGAGGTCAATCTTGAAGTGCGATAGTAATTTATTCAACACTACATCGACTTCAAACTTCCTCTTTTATTCAATACAGGATAATGTAAAAACTTAAACAATGTTTGTGTGAGACTGGTGTCTAAAGTAGGCACTTGGCTTGCAAGTATCTTAGAACACCAGACAACAAGTCTGGTATACCCTAACCCTCTAGATAATCATAGCTAGGTAAGTATTTTCGCTAGACATAAAAAATAATAAAGTATGTAGTCTCTAATAAATTACTTAAATGTTAGATTTATAATTTCTAATTTCCTTACATAATCGTTATATTGTCTTCAATGTTAACGTGTCGTTCGTGTTTGTTTTAGGTACATAATGAGAATCTCAATATCCCTACTAATATTATAAATGCGAAAGTATCTCTGTCTGTCTGTTACGCTTTCCCGCTTAAACCTCTCAACCGATTTTGATGAAATTTGGTATAGATATACGTTGAACCTCAAGAACGGACATAAGCTACTTTTTGTTAGAAAATAAGGGGGGTGGGGGTAATACCACTAATACAATGTTTATTTTTGAAGTTAGAGATATAAAATTTGGCACAAATATAGCTCGAAACTTGGATTAAAATATAGACTACTTTTTGTTTCGAGTATTACGGGAGATAGGGGTAAAACCGAGCATGAAAGGATGTAGTCCATGCGAACGAAGTCGCGGGCACAGCTTGTAGAAAATAAAGAACTAATTACATCGCGCTGTCTCATATTTGACGTGTCTCTAAACAATTGACATTGGCGGAATCACTGCGTTGTGTCTAAACGCGGGACAGAGTCCACTAAAAAAAAGCAAAAGAGGAACCCACATCGCGATGACAACGGATTTGATACTGTAGTATCCTATCCGTTAGCAAATAAGAAAAGTACACGTAAAAAACCGCAGCAGGTCGCTGGTGAAAATTGATTCTTATTCTGCTGGTTAAAGGGTTGAATTTTATTTTCCTTCAGTAACTTACCCAGGCTGACAATGAGCTGCGGTGGTGACAAATTTGCTTGTGATCAGAACACCACCACACTTGTTCTTGGTGAAGAGACCGAGCCAAGTGGACTCTCGCACCAGCACCTGCCAAGGCCATTCCCCAAACGCTGCATTTTTTCCGCCGACGATACGACCAGATTTCACTAGAGGCCTCACTCCGCATACTGGAATACGTTTTTTAATTGATATTCATTTATTGAGATATTAATAAATAATTCTTTGCTAAAATTAATAAAACTATTGATAATAGAATAAAGCATTGAATCACTATTTTGTAGAAAAAAATGTCGTTCGTAACAGCATACTCTAAACTTAAGCCATATAAGTGTTTTATTATTTCTTCTCTGTAGGAATAGGTTCCGAACCGGCTGTAGCTTCAATTTTGGTTTATATTCATTTTAATGATTCTTAAGCGTTACTTGTAATCAACATAAGTAAATGAATTGATTATGATATAAAACATGAATGAAGACGCCGCTGCTAGAAAAGGCCATTTATTTGTATCCTAATTGTTTTTAAAATGTGCCGACCTACGACATTACCTACAAGTCGACACAAATACAGCGTCAGCAGAATTGGCGTAGTAGACAACGCTCCATACGTAATGCACGATTAGCCGATCAATACATCGATCCTACATCGCGATGTCAGAGTTTTCGTCGCCACTAAGTATACAACAAGTCAAGATTGCTAGTTGGGCCTTGGTCCCCGAGCAGATAACACCTAGCTCGGCGGAAGTACTTACACTTTTAGTAAAGAACATACGTTCCTTATAAAAATAAATGAGTTTATATTTAAAACTCTTTTAAAAACTTTTTGAATTATTAAATTCAGTTAATTTATTCAAAAGATATCACGAGTTTAATAATGGAAGTAATAGAAAAAATTGCGTGCGTATTTCTTTATATATTGTGTAATTTTCTCTCTCTTATTTATATTATATTACTAGCTACCCGACACTCGTTGTTCTGAGTTAACGACGACTATTTAATTACTTATATTTGTTTTAATTTTTTATTTCAGAAGAACCTTCTCCTGGTAAAAACAAACACAAGAAACAAACAAAATAATTAAGTTGGTCCAGCCGTTTACACGTGATGGCGTGACCAAAGGAAATATGGATTAATTTTTATATAAACTAGCGGACCCGACAGACTTAGTCCTGTCAAAAAGATTAGGAATGTAGCTTGACTCTAAATTTTTGTTAGAAATTGTTGGACTGAAAAAAGAAAAAGGCTGTCTTTAGATTTTCCCAGCAATTATTCGAATTTTTCTCGTCGTAAAAACCATCCTTGGGCTTCAACGAACATTTTAAAAAAAGAATTGTCACAATTGGTCCAAGCGTTGTCGAGTTATGCGCTTACCAACACATTTTGCGATTCATTTTTATATAATAGATGAAGAAGAAGAGGATTATTTTTAAAAATCCATATGCATACTAAATTTCTTAATACTCACAGTTTTTATCGCTATAGTCCACTTGCTCATACACCACGCTCTCCGTGGTCAATTCATCAGCCAATTCCGTGGTCACAGTGGTAGCTACTGTGGTCGTGGTCGGCCTTTTGGTCGGCCGAGCCTTCTTTGTGGTCGTCACCTGGAAATTGGCGAATAAAAGAAAAAGCGCAAATGTTCCTATACGGTTAATCATTTTTTAACCTTTTTACCTTAAAAATAGATTACAATTTGAGAGTGGTTGTGATACTGACTAACTCTGTTCACAGTTTGACTGAGTTTGATCAACAAAACGATTAAGTGATACGGTCTGATGATCATCATGGTGAACACTTGCTGTTTGATGTTTCTTTATTAATTGTAATAAAAAATGACGTTTATCAATCTCAATTCAACCGTATATATGTCGCAGGGAAATTACGATATCATGCATTTCAAGGTATACCTAGGAATACCAGGAAACTTTGGTAGATAGATTTGGTTTATAGTGCTTCACGCCGGAAAAGCGAACTTAGGTTTGGGTTTATTTTTTCTATTTTTTTTATATTGCACTTCAAGATTGACATCATCCCACCTGATGTTAAGTAGTAATGAGGTCGTAGCTTAAGGGTGACAAGTACAGCATAATAAATATGTTACTGGACTTGTCACCCTTACCTTGAAGGCTTGACCCCTGCTACTAATGTAGCACCCCCCAGGAGCTCTGGAAACCTTATTCACACGCAGGAACACAACAACACAGAAGTGATTGTTATTTGGCTGCGGTCTTCTGTAAGGTGGAGGTATTTCACCAGTCGGGCTGCTCCAGATCGAGCGATTCATCGCTATGCCCTACCTCTCTCAATATATATTCTCATTAAGACATAATATTACATCACTTACATGAGAACTTAGATATAAAAAATGTTTACTAATGTCCTTCGTTGTTACAATAAAATATTGTTACACTAAAATCATTTTTACATTTTGGTTTGACAATACGAGCACATTATACAAACAACTAGTACAGTCAAATAATTTAAGATTACGTGTTGGGCTAATCGCTTTTTGAATACCATTAACGAGGCAATATTTTTGACATCTGTGGGTAACTTGTTAAAGAGGTAACTTGTTAAGCTTTAAATAATTAGTATGTAGTTCTAAACTCATACGGTAGAGGGAACTTACCTTACGGTAAGAGATTGAAATAACATAAAAATTCATCGCCTACGATAGCTTGCGGTTAGCTCAGTTGTAAGAGCAGCACGCGCGATACGTGAAGGTCGTGGGTTCAAATTCCTCACCGGTAGAGGAGACGACATTTTTCTGTTTTTATTTAATATTCCAGTATATATTTAATATTCTTGTTTATTACGTCTTTTTACTCTATCCCTACTTTATAATTTATTGTCCGTGATATGTCGTTTTGATAAACTACACATAGTGAATGTAAGATAAAACTGATAGGTACTGCCAAATAAAAATGCATGCATTAATTTCTCTTTATTAAAATAAATAACAAGATTTACTATTTTCCATTAGGAGTTAGTCATCTTAATTGATTATTACTTGCAAAAATATTTTTTTTGCACAAAATGTTTTCCAGTTGATGACATTACTTTTAAAACGAATCTTTGTCGATGTTTGGTCACGCGCGAAGGTCTTGGTTATTTTATGAATTTTTTTGTTTTATACATTACTACTACCTACTAAATTTTTCGTAGGTTACCTTAAATAAACCTTGATTGGAGAGATAGGTACTATTAATACTAGAGATGGTAGTTCCTGAATGATTTTCTCAATCGATGTATTTATTCCATCTGTATTCATACAGTCAGACAAAAAATTTAGAATTTAAATGAGTATTTTGGTACCAACTATACCTAATTTCATGTAAACTATTACTCATTCTGTGAAATTGCATAAACGATATGGGTAACTGTTGCAATTTATGATATTATTACATAGTTGCTATTACATTAGCAACTATGTAAACACAGTTTTTGCAATAAATTATTTTGACTTTTTTTAATATGCATTTAGTAAAAAATGGTAAATTGAATATAAACGATACTACATTTTTTTAAAGTAATACACCAATATAAAAAAGAGGAGAGATTTGTATTTTTGTAATGAAAGTACTTCGTTCCATCCACCCCCTTGACTCTCAAGTATTTTTTACAAACTTACCGATTTCTTAGTGGTTGTGGTAGGAGCCGGCGTCGTCGTGGTCGTCCTTCTATAAGCGATTGTGGTCGGCCTTGTGAGCGGTTTCTTTGTCGTCTTCACAGGCGGCTTTTTAGTCGTCGTGGTGGCCCTCAGCGGCTTTTTAGTGGTCAACACTGGCTTTTTCGTGGTCGTCGTCTTCTTTGAGGGGCGTGGCGTGGTTGCTTTGTTAACTAGCGTCGCGTTAGGCTTCCTATCCAAGATGACAATATCGTGTAACTCCTGGAACGTGCCTTGAAGGCTTCCAACGATTTTGTTCACGAAGAGATTCATTTTCTCGTTCAATTTCTCGTCTTCCTGCCAAGTTGGTGTCGTGAATTCTAACTCGTGGAGCAAGTCTTCTTCATTGTCAGATAGGGCTATGCTGGTGTTATAAAGGGCAGGATTTGAACCTGTTGCATTGAGCATTGGGTTCCTTACTGGTGGGAAGTTGATCAAATCGTCGGGAGATGTCTGCATTTCTGGTTTCAGCGTAGTAGGAGCGTAGTACTCTGTATACGAGTCGAAGACTGGGAAGGGACTGGTGGAAACTGATACTGGTCTGGTAGAAGCTTTGATGGGGTACGGTGTGGTATTTGGAGCAGGTTTGGGGGTAATGACGACTGTCGGAGACGAAGGTCTTTCGTATGTTTGGGGAGGTTTACCCATATAGATGTTGTTGGTTGAGGATATGTGATTGTTCACTGTGATCTGGCTGACGGGCTTCTTGAATGGCTCTTGAGAGATTTCTACAAATTCTGGCTCTTTGTTTTCCGTTGAAGATTGAGGCTTGGTGGTTTGGAAGCCATTGAGAACGATAACAGTTGGAGTGACGCTCGAAAATGTGTCCGGAGCGACGTCGTAAGTGGATGCAGGTATGTTTGAGGGCGGAGTGACTGGTCTTCTCAAGGGTTTCGCTCCTGTGACGTAGCTGGTGGATGGTGGTCTTCTAGTCGTCGTGGTAGGAGTTACCGTTGTACTGGAACTTACATAGCTGAAGGTGGTAAGGGAATTAAAGCTGTCAGGATCTGTAGGATAGCTGTTGAAAGCATCGATGGCTTGACTAGTTGATTGACTAGGAACGGGGGATGAGTTGTAAGGTCTAATGGTGGGTTTGTCTCCTTGAGGTATACTGTTTGGCGTTGTGTACGGTCTTTTGGTGGTATATGCTGGTCTTTTTGTGGGACTGGCAGTACTGAATATTGGTCTCTTCGATGGATATGTCACAGAGACAGGGTTAGGAGTAGGCTTTATTGTGACGTAGTGGCCTGTTGATGAGTAGTAACTAGGGTAGCCACTACTGTAAGAGACTGGAGAGACCGTTCCTGGCGAAGACTTTGTTTCAGGGTCTAAGTCTAGGGAAGCAGGTGACGTCACTTCTTTCTCCATGCTAGGAGTCGAGTCGTTCAGCATTTGTATGATGCTGTCTATAGAGGATAGTTCAGTTACTTTCTGGCTTTCCTTCGTTACCGTGGAAACCATCACATAGTTTTCCGTAGACGGATTTTTAGTAGGAACTTTACTTGGCTTCGGTTTGAAGACCGGCTTCGTGAACACTGGATGATGGGTAGACACTGTCTTCGGCGTCGTCGATTGAGTTGAAGATATGGGATTGACAGTTGGTTTCGTTTGCATCGACGAGATTTGGACGTTGAAGTCTGAAGGCCTGACCACATTCTCAGCAATGGATCCATTTTCGTTTAGAAGTATCGTATCAGCGATGTTGTGGTCTATTGAGCTGTGACTGTAAATTGAATCTGGTTTTCCTGGCCTATAAATTGCATTGCCATCATTAGGTGGGGAATTCAGTAGCGTGTTAGTGATTTGACTCAATCCATCGGATATGAGTTCAGCGTTAGCGGTTTCTGTGGTCTTTTCTGTTGTGGCTGTTGATACACCAGGCCTGTACCCTGGAGTGACTACAGGCTTGAAGCTGTTATGTAAAGCACTGAGCTGGTCGTAGTCGTAGTTATCGCTTTCCGTTTCGGCTTCTGGGTAGTCCAAGTAGCTAGTCATGACGACTCCAGGGCCTTTGGGGATGTGCGATTGGCTGTCGGATTTGAGCTGGCAACAGGCCCCGAAGAGGAACCCGTCCATACAGGTTCCAACGACTTCCCCCCCTCGCTGGAAGCACTCGTGGTTGAACATGCATATCGTGTTCCCTCTGTTGTATTTGGCTGCCCGGGACGCTTTGCAGTGTGATGGCGTTATTCGGTATCCTCCGAAGAGTTTTCTTGATTCTGGAAAGGAGAGAAGGCGAAGGTGAGTTTCTGGAGTAATATTGTTTTATCATTATTATTTTTTTAAAGGTTTAATAAGAAACTGAAAACTTTTAGCCTAGTACAAATAATAGTGACTTATTATTTGTTGCACACCTCATACCCAAAATGAATAGGTATGTCACTATGCAACCTCGCTGGCGTCCGTGTATAATCACTCGGCAGGGCTCACTGTGCACCAGCGTCATGGGCTACGACGTGGGCCATGACTTATGCTGAGTGAGGCCCTTTTATTTAGGACATTACGACTTGTCATGGTCTGCACCGCCCGGTTGACGAGGAGATCAATTTCACGTTTAATTGTATGTATATATTTTTTGTTGTTTTCTTTTTATCTCTTCTCTGTATATGTGTACTTATAAGGCAATGTTGTGATGTTTTTAAGTAATAAATGTTTCTTTCTTTCATAAACTGCAATTTTACTTGTCTGTTTTTATTAATGAATTATTTACTTTATCATTGTGATTGTTGTAAATACCAATATTAAAATAAATACTAAAATTCCATTGGACATCATCATATACATTGCTCTAAATATGTGGTAAGGAGTACTTGTACTTGTGTTACAGAAAACAGAAATAAACTCAAGGCAGTTCAGGCCATTTTCGACCCTATTATTTTCTTGATAAAAAGATATTAAACAAAGAATAATGTTATTTCGATGCCGTTATACGCTGTTACATTGGCAACAACAATGATGCATTCCTTTTATAATCAGGGGTAGTCAATCTTACCGGTGGTGTTGTGGTTGGTTAGGTTGATCCGATTTCCCACAGCACCACCACTTAGGCGATGAGGTCCAACCGGGGGGTTTAAGTGGGTAGTCCTACCGTTATAAGGGCAGGGAGTCCCACACACGCCGTCACCTTCCTCAGGTGACGGTACGGTGCGTCAAAGCATTTTCCCTCGTCAGAAAAAAAAGGGGTAATCAATCTTCGAATACGAGTAGATAAGGAACAGAAAATAAAGTGTTCTATTATTTTAAGGTATTAAGGTTTATAGTAGTGTTGCCCAAATTCAGTCTTGGTATTGCAGTCTTGGTCTTGTTCTTGCGTTTTTGCAAGACCAAGACCAAGAACAAGACCGCATATTTTTAGCAAGACCAAGACCAAGACTGACCGTGCAAGACTTGAGCAAGAACAAGACATAGCCTGCAAGACTCTTGCGTCTTGCAGCTAGGACTTAGCGCTATTTCACGGATTAGTTAGTTGTAACAGTTCGGTGTATAGGTAGGTACGCTTAGGAATTCTATGAGGCGCAAAAAACTGTATCAAAGAATATGAAAAACTGGACCTATGCGCATTACGACTAATACCATAAACATAGCGAATAAAAAAATATCTATTAAAATCAAACTGAGTGCATGCATAGTTATGTTTTAATCATCGGCACTTTGATAATGCGGCATCAAAGGTTTTGTACTTATTTCTCAAAGAAATTTGCCGCTTTTCGGAAGTACATGGTTATGATACATGCGCCGGCGGCTTCTTTTGAAATCTAAAACAATCGTTGCCGCCGCGCCGAAATCATAACATTTGGCACTATTTGATTGCCGCCACAGGGCGTAGGTAATTGCAGGACTTGCAAGACTCGTGCTGCAAGACCAAGACCAAAACCAAGACTGGGAGCGCAAGACCAAGACCAAGACCAAGACCAGGTGTATTGGCGCAAGACCAAGACCAAGACTGGCTAAGTCTCGTCTTGTTCTTGCATTTGGGCAACACTAGTTTATAGATATTTAAATTATTTTATTTATTGTTCTACTAGCTGACCTGACAGACGCTGTCCTGTCTTAACGACATCTACATATTTAATTATATATTTTTTTGTCTCCATAACAATCACAACAAAAAAAGTGTAATAGGTTCAGTCGTTCACGCGTGTTGGCGTGACCAAGGGAAATAAAGATTCATCTTATATATAAAAATGAATCGCTGTTCGTTAGTCTCGCTAAAACTCGAGAACGGCTAGACCGCTTTGGCTAATTTTGGTTTTGAAATAATTGTGGAGATCCAGGGAAGGTTTAAAAGGTTAGACACTAAAAAAATAGGCGTTACGAAGTTCGCCGGGACAGCTAGTTTTAATATATAAAGATGACACACAGGTTAGATATGTCCAGATATAAAATGAAATATGATCAAACAATAAACCTTACATTTACAACATACATATACAGATATAAATATAAATATACGTGGACTTGGAAGTTAAATATGTAACTAAATATAATTTTATTGATCTTGTGTGCGTACCATAAAGATAACGATAGATTTTAGTTTGATAATTAAGTATACTTTTGTTTAATGTAACACTTAAACTAAATTACAGAAACAACGTTGGTATTACGACACACAGACCCGTGACAATATTGAAAAGTTAGTTTTCCATACTGACCCAACCGGAAATCGAACCCGAGACCTCATAGATAGCCTAACGCTCCGATTCACTCGCCTCTAGGCTACTGAGGTCGTCAAAAAATAAAATTAATTATTTTTAGACCATATCGAAAAGGTTGAGCGTATAATCTAGGCTACGTTGGTAAATCAAAAATAAAAATATATAATTTTCAGACCTAACCGAAAAGGTTGAGCATATCTGATCTAACTGATATCAGCTGTGCTAATAGTCGGGCTATGTGTTTTTCTTCTATTCGCGTTATAAATGGACAAAAACACCGATATTGTTACATAACGGCATATACTTGCGTATTTTCTGTAGCACGAGACGAGGAAATCTCATCCTATCATGTCTTGAACTAACTTTTGCACACAACTTTTTAACACGCTTTTATAAGCTTGGGTTGTATCTAACTATGTATGTATGTATAACTAACTATATAATGACAACCTCCGTAGCCGAGAGGCGAGCGGGCCTGACTTTGGCGAGCGCCATCTCTGAGGTTCCGGGTTCGATCCCCGGTCGGGTCAATATGGGAAACGAACTTTTCCATATTGTCTCGGGTCTGGGTGTTGTGGTACCGTCGTTGTTTCTGATTTCTGTAACACAAGTGCTTAAGCTACTTACCACAGAATCAGAGCAATGTATGTGATGTTGTTGTCCAATAATGACTAACTTTGTTTAACGGAATGATTGAACATAATTTTCACCAGTTTCGAAACATCTAATCAACTTTGCATACGTTTCAAGAACAAATGACGATGTCACTATTCTTGTTATTAACAAGCTTTTATAAGCTTGGGTTATATTTAACTAAATGTAGCTTCCTTATTATAAGATTTTCACCCGTTTCTAAACGTCTGATCAATTTGATACGTTTGCAAACGTTTCAAGAACCGATGACAATGCAAATTGACGACCTCCGTAGCCGAGAGGCGAGCGGGCCTGACTTTGGCGAGCGCCATCTCTGAGGTTCCGGGTTCGATCCCCGGTCGGGTCAATATGGGAAACGAACTTTTCCATATTGTCTCGGGTCTGGGTATTGTGGTACTGTCGTTGTTTCTGATTCCTGTAACACAAGTGCTTAAGCTACTTACCACAGAATCAGAGCAATGTATGTGATGTTGTCCAATATTTATTTATTATTTATTATTATTATAATTATTTGATAAACATTTAACAATTCTTTGTTATTAACATTAACTTGGGCTATATCTAAATCTGTATGTATGTAACAGAATCTTTCAGCTTAATTTTCACTAGTTCCAAAACATCTGATCAACTTGAAATTTTGCAAACGTCTTAAAGACTTGTGACAATACAATAATATTTTCTTCATTATCCTTGTTATTAACATAAGCTTGGATTGTATCTAACTATGTATCATATGAGTTGGATATTGGAATGAAAAACCAAGTGGAAACTCCATGTAAAAGAATAATAAAGGTAGCAGAGACAGATTTATACGTAAGAGAATAACAGAGTGTTATAAAGACAATAGACAATATAAAAGTTTAAATTTAATCCTAGAAAGAACAATCATCTTGCAAGAGTTGTGATTATATAAAACAGGTTGTATCAACAATATGTATGTAATGGAATCTTTAAGCAATATGAAGCCCATTTTTTATATATAACACTTCAAGATTGACCTCATCCCACATGGTGTTAAGTGGTAATGAGGTCCTAGCTTAAGGGCAACAAGTACAGCATAATAAATCTGTTACTGGACTTGTCGCCCTTACCTTGAAGGCTTGACCCCTGCTCATATATTCATTTATTCATAAACAAAATACATTGTGTCTGAAATTAGTTACTTTACAGATAATACAAATAAACAGCTATAAAAGACAAACAATCAAACACTATAAACAAAAAAATTACAACATATTAAATACAATATTTTATCATTCATTAAAATAATATTAATTCCTGATCAATAGTCAAATCCTTTCAATTAAAATCAATTTTTATACAAATACACAATAATGTCAACTATTCATCTAATCACGCTTTTTGAACAATTCCTGACTAATAAACTAATAAAGCACCCCCCAAGAGCTCTGGAAACCTTGTTCACACGCAGGAACGCAACAACACAGAAGTGATTGTTATTTGGCTGCGGTCTTCTGTGAGGTGGAGGTATTTCACCAGTCGGGCTGCTCCATTTCGATTAATCGCTATGCCCTACCTACCTCTCTTAAAGTCTCATTAAGTAGCTTCCTTATTCTAAGATTTGTGTTATGAAACATATATAGCATACATAATACCACTGTAGCTTATGCTGAGGCAGGCACCTATTAACTTCTCTGTTTATTTTCAATTTGTCCTTTGTCCCCAAATGTAATGGTTTGTAACTTTTTATTATTTTTTATATTTTTTTGTTTTTAATTTAGTAATTAAATATAAATAAATAAATATTGGACAACATCACATACATTGCTCTGATCCTGTGGTAAGTAGCTTAAGCACTTGTGTTACAGAAATCAGAAACAATGAAGGTACCACAACACCCAGACCCGAGACATTATAGAAAAGTTCGTTTTCCATATTGACCCGACCGGGGATCGAACCCGGAACCTCAGAGATAGCGCGACGCCCAAGTCCGACCCGCTCTCCTCTCGGCTACGGAGGTCGTCAAAAATTTTATTATTTATTTATTTATTATTAAATTATTTATTTATTTATTGGATTACCAACACAAGATAAAGTAAATAAAAAATTACAATTTATACACTATTTTAACGGCTACTGCACTTATAATAAAATTAACATACTTATTATTGCGATAAAATGGATCAAAAGTATAAAATGAAATAAAGAACACAAATTAAAAAGAGAAGTTGAGGATATGTTATTATTACATTTAAAGAAAAGGTGCCACATGATTATGTGCAAGGTTAAAAATTTAGGAAGGCTATGATGGTCGACATCGAGCTCGGGTATCCTTTTTGTTAAGTCGTTACAGAGGCGCGAAAAGCGTGTGGCAGAAAATTATTTTTTGAACGGTCAATAAATGTCTTTTCTTTCCTTCTTTCCTATCTAAACAATAAGATCGCCTTTGTTTTTCGCCTCACTATCCTCACAAATTCCCATTTATCTATCAAGCGTCTGTATAACATATATTACATACTAGCTGCGCCCGCGATTTCGTTCGCGTGGACTACATCCTTTCATGGTCGGTTTTACCCCTATCTCCCCTAATATTCGACACAAAAAGAGTCTATATTTTAATAGAGCTATATTTGTGCCAAATTTCATATCTCTAACTTAAAAAATAAACATTTTCCCATATAAACTTTCAAAAGTGGCATTACCTCCCCCCCCCCCCCCTTACTTTCTAACAAAAATAGCCTATGTCCGTTCTTGAGGTTCAACGTATACCTATGCCAAATTTCATCAAAATCGGTTGAGAGGTTTAAGCAGGAAAGCGTAATAAACAGACAGACAGACAGAGTTACTTTCGCATTTATTATATTAGTAGGGATATGTATAACATACCGTCCGCTGCATGAAATCGCTTTCGAAAGTAGAAACTTAAGTTTCCCCTCAAGTTGCAAAATACGACTTACACACTGCTTTCAACTAGTCACGAAGCTAACAGTTAATTACACATGCTATTTTCTGTATTAATTGATAACATTATTATATTACTTCGTTTTTCTACGTAATCTACACTTTTGATAGTGAAAACGAATCAAGATGAAGTCTCTACTCTAGGTTTTAAACTTAATATGAATAAAAATCGGCCAAGTGCGAGACAGACTCGCGCATTAAGGGTTTTGTATCATCAATTAGGTTAACAATAGGAAGTACATACACAAATTTCTTTTTTTTTTATATTGCACTTCAAGATTGACCTCATCCCACCTAATGTTAAGCGGTAATGAGGTCCTAGCTTGAGGGTGACAAGTACAGCATAATTAATCTGTTACTGGACTTGTCGCCCTTACTTTGAACGCTTGACCCCTGCTACTAATGTAGCACCCAGGAGCTCTGGAAACCTTACTCACACGCAGGAACACAACAACACAGAAGTGATTGTTATTTGGCTGCGGTCTTCTGTAAGGTGGAGGTATTTCACCAAGCGAGCTGCTCCATTAAACATTTAAGGTTCTCGTTACTGTTACTGTTTATTGATATCGAGCAAATATAGACAGAAAGTCATGTTTGTTGTATGGTTCAATTATTATGACGTCCTCCGTAGCCGAGAGGCGAGCGAGCCGGACTTTGACTTCGCACCATCTCTGAGGTTCTGGGTTCGAACCCCGGTCGGGTCAATATGGGAAACGAACTTTTCTATATTGTCTCGGGTCTGGGTGTTGTGGTACCGTCGTTGTTTCTGATTTCAGTAACACAAGTGCTTCAGCTACTTACCGCAGAATCAGAGCAATGTATGTGATGTTGTCCAGTATTTATTCATATTATATTATATATTTATTTTATTTGACTTCAATTTATTATGTTTATAAATCGCATACAATTAAATATTCTGTCAATAGATTAAGCGTCTATCTGTTCCGTTATTATTAGTATCGAGCAAGAAACGGTGAAAAAGTCACGTTTGTATGGGAGCCCCCCTTGTATTTTTATTATAAATAGATAAATTAATGGACAGCATCACGTACTGTTATACGAGGGGTTGGATTTTGGATTTTAAAAAAGAAAGTTTTTATTTTGACACTGTTTAATAGACAGACACTAATTTAGTTACACTTTTGAATTTTAGAGGGACAAGCTTTCCGAATGATGGTCGCGATGTGACTGAGCTCTAACTTACAATGAGCTCACTGGCTTATATCTAGGATGCTGACGCAGCAGCATTACCCAGGGATGTCAGCATCCCTACTTACAAATACAATATATAACATCCCCCTGCTTATGAATAAACTATATCACTTTTTGTGTGTAGTTTATAGATTTAAAATATCCTTAATGCCGGCGCAGGATTAGGAGATAATTCTATTTCCTCATTTTTAGGAGGAACCCTAGCAGTTGACTTTGGTTTTACAATTTTCCTGCAAATACCAGCTTTGTAAATTTTATAAAATATGAAAATTACAATAATTATGGTTAACATACATGTTACACTGGAATAATAAGTACTATATAAAACAATATGGGGTTTTTCTATTATGTGATCAAGTTTATGAATTGCATCGTTACTTTTATAAGTTAACGAGTCTAAATCTATGTTTCTTAAATTTATTACAGGTATGTTGGATTTTAATTTATCAAATTTTAATTTATTACAACATTGATCATCTATAAGTGAAAAGTCTGATTTAACTGTTTGCAGCTCTTTTACAAGATATCCTTTCGATATTAAACGTGTTTCTTTACTAAATGCAATGCAGTTTTTTGGTAAGTGCAATATACCATTACCGCTTATGTTTATATCATATGTTTCAGTACCATTACATTCTAAAGTGACCTTAGATTTTTGGGAGACAACATATAGCCATTTATTGTTGCTTACAGGTTGCCAGATTTCAAAGTGGCCGTGGATAAGTTTGGTCACACACACTTTCGGGATTGAGGTTAGTATTTTAGTTATAAGTTCTGTTTCACAGGTCGGAGCTGCGCTGGTGGAGTATACCACTGTCATTTCACACAGGTAAGTATTGCTTATTGTTTTACATCCATTTATATTATCTATCTTACAGTAAGTAGACTTATCACTAGTTATACCTAGGTATTTAACTGATGGTATTATAGTAGCAAAGGAATTTGGATTTTCAATATCATGAACAACAGGGAAAGGTAATGTATGAAACATAGAGTAAGTATTGGGGTCTACAAGAGGGATTTCTAAAGCAAATACTATTTTATAATTACTATAATATGAATTAATATCAGAAATATTAAGTAGTGTTTGTATATTATCTAAAGTTAAAGGTAAAGGTAATTGTTTGGTGTTTGGAAGAAATCTATAGTTATCTAACAATTCATTGTAAAGCTGTCTTGGTGTTAATATCGCAGGATATAGCACATTCGATTTACTGAACATAATGGAATTAATTATATCCTCCATTTTAAATGACAATGATAAAATGTTATTTTCTAACATCGCTATTAGTTCTGACATCCTTGATCTTATACTTAATTTTCTTGTTATATTTGTTAAATTTTTTAATTCTTTAGCTAATTCTGAGATAGCATTGTTTAATTGTTTCTCATTTGACACAATATTTCTTAAAGTTAAATTAAATGATTTCATAGTATAAGTAGTAACAAGTATGTTTTCTTTCATTAATGAGGCAATTATTTTCTGATCAGTTTGTACTTCTTGAATCGCATTATCATATCTAATAGCGTCATCTTCGTCCATGGTGCCGAAGAGTTTTTTAGAAATGGTGCCTACTACACCGAACCAGGCCGATCTTTTAGAACGGTTAGAGATGAGATGGGAAATTGAATCATAGTCGCGTATTGTATCAGAGAGTCGAGTGTAAAGAGGTTGAAATAGATTATTACACTCTAAAATATCCAGAACGAAACCATCTTTACATAGTTCTTTAGAACTATTCATAAAACTATATATATTATCAATATGTGGTTTAATAAACGATATATCTACGGGGATAATAATTCTTAAGTAACTATTTACTAATCGTAAGGATCCTATGTGATCAAAATATAAGCCGGAGCTATTTGTACCCGTTTGGATGACATCTTGCGCCAGGGTAGCGTGGATACTGGAACGAAATTAAAATTACTAGGTAAAATTTAAAATATTAACTAAGAACTAGAACTATATGCTAACTTAACTTGGTCATAATGGTGAGTTACATGGCGCCTATTTATTAACAAGGTTAAGGTACTCCTACCATTAATCTTGACGACCTTATATGGTCCTTTCCATAGAGGAGACAAGGCTTTGCGTAGTCGAACGTGATTTTTAAGGTATACGTAATCACCTATTTTATACTGAATTGGCCTTGTGTGTCTATCATAATATGTTTTAGATCTCTCCTTAGAGGCATTTATGTTTTCTAAGGCTTTTTCTCGAGACACTTTGAGTCGATGATGAAGCATTTTTATATATTCGGGGTAAGTTACATCTGGTCGGAAGTCGAATATTGAATCAGGGATATATGGCTTATGCCCGAAAAGGAGTTCGTAAGGAGTGAATTTGGTTGTTGTGTGGACTGTGCTGTTATAAGTAAGTATGGCGGTGTAAACAAATTTATGCCAATCGGTCTGATACTCATTTACGTATGACTTTAAATATTCTTTTAGAGTGGAGTGGCTCCTCTCTAAAGCCCCTTGAGTTTGAGGGTGGTATGGTGAGGACCAGATTTGTTTAATCTTTAAGAACTGGCACGTGCGTTTAAATAAATCGGCTGTGAAATTAGTACCTTGATCTGTCAATATTGATTTGGGAATGCCGAATAAAGAAATAAAATGGACTAAACATTCACAGGTTTCTTCTGCTGTGGCATTAGTGATGGGGTATGCGAAAGAGAATTTAGTTAAGTCGTCTTGTAGAGTAAGAATATACTTTAAATTTCGAAGCCCAGCGTCAGGTAAAGGTCCAACTATGTCGAGACTTATTCTCTCGAATGGACGTGTTGACGTGGTTGTTATTTGCATTGGTGCTTGATTTATTTTCCGTAAGGCTTTATTGGACTGGCATAATTTACAATTTTTTACGAAGTTTTCTATATCAGTTCGCATATTTTTCCAATAATAACGTTCTTTGATTCTATTATACATTCTATTAGAGCCTAAATGCCCGGCAATTGGAATGTCATGATTTTCCTTAAGGATCTTTACAATTTCTGTTGGAACTGGGTAAATAATAGTATTGTGATGTATATTGACTGTTATGTTAGTGTTGTTAAAAAGATACATGAGCATCCCGTATATCTTTACGAAGGAATGTTGTTCGAATAAGTTCTTAAAATCTGAGATAGCTATTTCATCAATATTGCCAGAAAGTAAAATATTGTCTCGTGTGGATTTTAGTGTTTTGAATATATCAGGGTAAGTACAATCGTCGAAATAGTAGACTTTAGTAAAAAGGAGATAGAATATTTTACCATTGATGTCAAACTTTTTGAATGAATGAAGTTCTCTTTCAGAGTTTATGATTTCAGTAGAATCGGTGGTTGTTGATAGAACATCATAAAGGTAAGGGTTTGAATCGTCAAAATCGATCGATACTGGAATTAGGATGACTTTTGCGTTGCTTTTAAGGAGGCTTTCATTGTGTTCTTTTATGTAGGTATTGAACGTTTCGTTTTTATTTGAAAACATCTTTAGGAATTCAGAGTAGTCTTTGCTTGAGGGTAAAGGAGTTTCGTTAGGAATAGCAGCTGGGGGTGGAGAACATGCAGGTAAGTCCTCTTGATTTACAGGAGATTGAGAAATAGTAGGATTCGGCGGATCTTGTAAAGGTGAGTCATTTTTATTTTCAGGGCTGTAAGCTGTAGTTGGGAGCAGGTCATCACAATCTAGTAAATCTATGGAAGGTAGGCTATTGTCACCATCAGACGGTATAGGTACATCCAAATCACCTAGTGTTAGTGGGCTAAATGGGAGTTGTGCGTTATCGTCATTGACTTCAGCTGGAGGAGACACTACGTCTGCATTTGGGTTTGCATCGTTAGGATTTTGAACTATTGGGTTTACTGGAAATCGGGATAATGCGTCGGCGTTACTATTTATTTTACCTTTCTTATATTCGATCACGTAATCAAACTCTTCTAATTTCAGGCGCCACCTGACAAGCTTGGACCCGGGGTCTTTACAATTGAATAGCCATTTCAAAGGCTTGTGGTCTGTAAGTATAGTAAAACGATTGCCGTAGAGATAAGGTCGGAAAGTTTTAGTACCCCAAATTATAGCTAAACACTCTTTTTCAGTGACGCTATAGTTACTTTCGGCTTTAGTTAGAGTTCTAGATGCATATGCAATAGGGCGGTCCTTGCCTATAGGACCTTGTGATAAGATTGCCGAAATGGCTTGGTTAGATGCATCACAAGTAAGATTAAATGGTTGGGTAAAATCAGGATAAGCTAATAAGGGCGCAGAAGTTAGACAGGATTTTAAGGTTTCGAAGGCGAATTGTTGTTCATGTTGCCAAGAGAATGGAGTATCTTTTTTCAAGAGATTACAAAGGGGTTTGGCTATTTTGGAAAGGTCTGGGATGAATCGGCGATAGTAGGATACTAATCCCATGAAAGATTTGATGTCTTTTGGGCATTTTGGTTGAGGAAATTGTTGAACGGCCTTGATTTTTTCGGGATTTGGTAATACTCCTTGATCTGTAATAATATGCCCTAGGTAAGATACTTCTTTACGTAAGAATTCGCATTTATCCGGTTGAAGTTTGAGATTAAACTGCCTGAGTCTATCAAAGACATTGGAGAGATTTTTTATGTGGATATCAAGGTCAAATGAATAAATTACGATATCATCAAGATAAACGAAGCATTGTATGCCTTGAAGGCCCGATAAGGCAGAATTCATAAGTCTTTGAAAAGTTGAAGGAGCATTTTTGAGCCCAAACGGCATTCTCGTGAATTCAAAGTGTCCTTGTGGAACGGAGAAAGCGGTTTTTGCGGCGTCAGCCTCAGACATTTGAATTTGATGGAAACCTGACGCAAGGTCAAGCGTGCTAAAATATTTGGACTTGCCCAACTGATCGAGGATTTCAGAAATATTAGGAATCGGGTAAGAGTCACCGATTGTGATATCATTCAGGCGACGATAGTCAATGACCACGCGCCATTTACGTTGGCCAGATGCATCGAGTTTTTTGGGAACCACCCATATAGGTGATGACCATGGAGATGATGAAGACTTGATGATGCCTTCATTTAGCATTTTATTAATTTGGGAATTTACTTCTTGTTTGTGTACATCCGGGAAACGATATGATTTTGTATTAATGGGTATAGAAGAGGAAGTAGGTATTTCGTGTTTAATGGCATTAGTACTTGTAAGTTTGTCACCGGGGAGGTGGAATATGTCAGAAAATTGGATACAGAGATCATGTAGGGATTCTCTTTCTTCCCTATTAAGATGGGACACTCTTAAGAGGTTTAAAACTTGATCAGTTCGATTTGTAGCATTGTTCAGGTCGTCTGATTGTGAAGTATAAAAAATTTGATGGTAGTCTTCAGGTTCTAGGGGTAATAGTTTTAGCTTTAAATTAGAATCTAATGTAATAGGGGATTCAGAGGTGTTAACGACAGAAATGTTTATTCTAGAGTTAGCTTTTACTTTGACAATAGAATTAGCAATCAAGATTGAGTCGATAGGGTTTTGATCTAGGATAAGGCCTTCCCTTAATTCCGGGTTAAGAACGGAACATTCTATAATGGTCTCAGTTCGAGGTGCAATTGTATAGATTGGTTCATTGAATTTTAACTTTAACTTGACTTCATTTGTAGTTAATGTGTCTGAATTAAAATCGATTTTTGATTGTGTTCCTGATAAAAAGTCATTACCAATAATTCCGTCATATGGGAATTCTATGTCAGACATGATATGAAATTCGAACTTGAGTGCATTGAATAAAACAGTTATTTGGCCTAAAGATACCATGGGATTGTTTGATGTGCCTAGACCGGTAAATGTCACTATGTTTTTATTTATTTTAGGCATTCTCTCAACAGACGACTTTTTGATTAAGCTTATAGATGCACCACTGTCAACTAGTAACCTCAGTGGTTTATTTGAGACAGATGTTTTTACTTCAATAAAAGGTAAGTATTTTCTTGATGGATTAGATGTTATGTTATGTATTTTAACATGTTTCGTGTTTTGTGTTTCAGGTACAGAGTTTGGAGAATTTGATCTGAACTGGGAGCTACTAGGATCAACAGGTTTGGCTGAAGCGGAAACAGTGGATTTGCTTGGAACTTTGGATGTAGAAGACATTTTGGATTTAGAAGAAGAATTGGAGTTCGCATTACAATTGGAATTAGGAGTACTGGTTTCAGTGGGTTGAGCAGACACCTTGAGAGCAGATGATATATTAATTGCAGGACTATGGGTTTTGAATTTGTCACATGCATTACTAGATCGCTGAGGAACAGAGGCTACGACGGACGCGTAAGACCTTTTGGTAACTGAAGAAATAGTAGGATTATTAGATATAGTAGGTATATTGGATATAGTAGGTGTAGCAGAGACATCGGATACAGCGGATGCAGTGGGCCTATTGGATACAGCGGATACAGTGGATCTATAGGATACAGCGGATACGGCGGGTCTATTGGATACAGTGGATACAGTGGGTCTCTTGGATATAGTAGGTACAGCAGAGATATTGGATACGGCGGATGCAGTGGGCCTTTTGGATGCAGCGGATACAGTGGATACAGTGGATCTATTGGATACAGCGGATACAGCGGATACAGTGGAAACAGTGGGCCTATTGGATACAGCGGATTCAGTGGATACAGTGGATTTATAGGATACAGCGGATGCAGTGGAAACAGTGGGCCTATTGGATACAGCGGATACAGTGGAAACAGTGGAAACAGTGGGCCTTTTGGATACAGCGGATACAGTGGATACAGTGGAAACAGTGGGCCTATTGGATACAGCGGATTCAGTGGAAACAGTGGGCCTATTGGATACAGCGGATACAGTGGAAACAGTGGAAACAGTGGGCCTTTTGGATACAGCGGATACAGTGGATACAGTGGAAACAGTGGGCCTATTGGATACAGCGGATTCAGTGGATTTATAGGATACAGCGGATGCAGTGGAAACAGTGGGCCTATTGGATACAGCGGATACAGTGGATACAGTGGAAACAGTGGGCCTATTGGATACAGCGGATACAGTGGAAACAGTGGAAACAGTGGGCCTTTTGGATACAGCGGATACAGTGGATTTATTGGATACAGCGGATGCAGTGGAAACAGTGGGCCTATTGGATACAGCGGATACAGTGGATACAGTGGAAACAGTGGGCCTATTGGATACAGCGGATACAGTGGAAACAGTGGAAACAGTGGGCCTTTTGGATACAGCGGATACAGTGGGCTTATTGGATACAGCGGATACAGTGGATACAGTGGATTTCTTGGATACAGTGGGTGCAGCAGAGATATGGGATACGGCGGATGCTGCGGATACAGTGGTGGCTAATCTATGATTTTGGGGCTGGTTACCCGGTTTGTTAGATTGCCAGGATACGTGAGCGGTGTCGTTTAAGGTTGAAAACGGAGGAGGTAGAAATTTTGGACTCGGGAGACACCGTCGAGAGCCCTTTACTCGTTTAAATTATCATTTTCCTCAGGATAGTTTTCCTCCGGAGAGTCTACGAAATGAGCATTTTGATTTCGGTTTTGGAAGGAAGTAGACGGCATTTGGCGGTTATAATTGTTGTTATTGTTCCCGTTCTGGACGTTGTCAAACCTTTTATTATTATATTCGCGTTTACGACATGATTCTATAGTATGGCCTATGGCTTTGCAATATCGGCACACCACAGACACGGGTGCCGGTCTAAATGGCGTTGATGATGACGTCATATTGTTATTAAAATTATTTCTAGTTCCCCCATTCATTCTATAGGACCTATTCTGGGGCTGAAATTTACGAAATCGTGATTGATTCTGAGAATGGTTACCTGGTTGCGGTGTTGCGTTTACATTACGCCGCGCAGAACTCTGGAATATTTTTTCTTCGGATACAGCGAAATTAATTGCGTCATTAAGAGTTTCAGGGTCGCGGCATCGAACCACGGTTGACAATCTCTGGTTTAGCCCGGTGACAAATGTATTTAAGGCTAAATCTTGCATAGCAGCGACTCGACCGGCCAATTCGCCTTTCTTTTTAGTGGGTATAGAAATATTGATTTCTGTTAAAAGCTTTGATAAACATGTCTCTACTCTTAATGCGAATTGGTTGATCGTTTCGTTATAAGACTGTTTACAGTCCTGGAGATCAGAGAGCAGAGCAGCGTAGTGTTTTCGCTCGCCAAATTGGGATTTTAAAAAGTCTTCGAGTTGTTGCCATGTTTCAAATTCTTTTATGGAGCATGCGCTTTCGGCGCGCCCTTGGAGTTGACTTAAAATGTATTTTAAAAGGGTGTCAACTTGTGTAGGAGAAGCCAGGCTGATTGCATTTTTGCAATTATTTAAGAAGGCGTTTAATTTGTCTCGGTCGCCATCGTATTTGTTAATAAATTTAATTAGTATATTTAGATCAATGTCAGGCATGATTGAAGTTAATTTGAGAGAGGCAGTAGCCTCTTCCTTTGGCATTACTAGGAATCGGCGCGATAAAGACGTCTGGGAATGTTTGGCGATAAGCGGCTGCAATGGTCTCCGACTACAATGTTGCAGTGAGTACAACAGCAACGAATTAGTTTTACTGAGATAAATCTATTTATAGAAAGAGATTGATTTAATTTATTCACTTCACTTTTCACTTAATTGTTAAACTTTAAAACTTACAGAGTCACGATGATTGCCGGAATAAGATGGGACATTTCAGTTTTCTTACAGGTTTTTCCTCTTCTAATATTTTCAGGGTTTTGTTATTCAGGAATCAGCGTCAGGAACAGCGTCAGGATACAGCGTCAGGAAACAGCGTCAGGAACAGCGTCAGAAATCAGCATCAGGAACAGCGTCAGGAAACAGCGTCAGGAAACAGCGTCAGGAAACAGCGTCAGGAAACAGCGTCAGAAATCAGCGTCAGGAATCAGCGTCAGGAACAGAGTCAGGAATCAGCGTCAGGAACAGCGTCAGGAAACAGCGTCAGGAATGGTGTCACTAAACAGTGTCAGGAACAGTGTCAGACACAGCGTCACGAGACGGTGAGGAACAGCGTCAGAAATAAAGTTCACGGAACACTTTCACTTCGTTACACTTTAGGATTTAGACGAACCGAGGATCAGTTTTGATCCCTTTTCGCTGCCACCAATGTTATACGAGGGGTTGGATTTTGGATTTTAAAAAAGAAAGTTTTTATTTTGACACTGTTTAATAGACAGACACTAATTTAGTTACACTTTTGAATTTTAGAGGGACAAGCTTTCCGAATGATGGTCGCGATGTGACTGAGCTCTAACTTACAATGAGCTCACTGGCTTATATCTAGGATGCTGACGCAGCAGCATTACCCAGGGATGTCAGCATCCCTACTTACAAATACAATATATAACAGTACGTTGCTCTGATTTTGTTGTAAGTAGCTTAAGCACTTGTTTACAGAAATCAGAAACAACGACGGTTTCACAACACCCAGACCCGAGACAATATGTATAGAAAAGTTCGTTTCCCATATAGACTCGACCGGGGATCGAACCCGGGTCCTCAGCTCCATGACTGTATCTTTAGAATCGTGATGGCTTGAGGGTTGAAATTTTCACAGATTATTATGTATTTCTATTGCTACTATAACAACAAATATAAAAAAAATAATCAATAAACGCGATAATGAATAATAGATAATGGTACGGAACCCTTCGTGCGCGAATCCGCCACGCACTTGGCCGGTTTTTTACTCTCCACCCCGAACCCGTTTCCCGTTCATCAAAGTCACTGGCTAAAAGATGACATTACCAAAACTATGTCAGTAGTTCAAGATAATACCAGTTACCATCGCAACCGTGGGTGGTACCGAGTGTACCACGTGGTACCGACCGTGGTACCGTAATACTAGTGGTGTTAAACAAATTATAGTGGAACTGTCATAATTGGTGTTTGGACGATGTGAAGTGACAAAGATGCCCGTTGAGGAAATCGTTTACGCGTGGTCACAGTTAAAGATGAAATATCAATAGATATTTGAAGCGATGAACATGGGTTCATCGCTTAGGTTATCAATAAACCATATAATGTATTGCATTTGTAATTAACAATTAAATAAATTACTTATCGTTCAGTTCTATATAAATCGATTATATTTTACGCTTCTAGCTAAGTATTCAAATAAGCAACTACGTACTTTATCAGAAAAATAAATAAAAATAAAACCCGGCGCTCCGCTGTGACGTAACTAAACCTAATTAGTATGGACTTTCAAACCTAGCATACGCAACGCGACTAAATTTTATTGCGCTCTTAACAAACGTCAAATCGATTGAAGTCAGTGCGTCAGATGTTGAATGGCGGAAAATACGTGTGCGGTGTGCTATTAGCCAATCAACAGTATCAAAACTTTTGTCGTCTCATGCGTTAAATTGGACGTATTGCGTAAGAAAATAGGCCTGTAAGTAAGTAGGCATGTAAGAATCTACCAAGTAATACCAGACAGACAATAGTAGGTGGTGTTAAACAAATTATAGTGAAACTGTCATAATTGGTGTTTGGACGAGTTGAAGTGACAACGAAGTGGTTTTAAAGAAATTGTTTACGCGTGGTCACAATTAAAGATAAAATTTATTTATTTAAAAACTTTATTGCACAAATAGGTACAACAGGTGGACTTAATGCTATGGGCATTCTACTCAGGGACAGGGACTCTACCAGTCAACCCTTGGGTCATGCAGATAGTTTGTATATGGGTGCGGTAACAGGGGAGAAAAAAAAGAAATCATTTTAAACAACAAAAATTAAGCATTAAAAATAACATTACGGTATCTTTTAAATATACGATAATAATACACATACTATATAAATTAATTAGAATATAATATATAAAATGTGAAGGTATACTTAGATTTACATAATAAAATATCAATAGATATTAGAAGCGATGATCAGATATTTAAAAATTAAATAAAAACTTTTCAAAACAAGCTTTTATTTAAGAAACCAAAACAAGAGAAATTAACTTTTAATTGAATCTAACTTTACAACGTTTTGATGTTTTACGTTTAAAATTTCATACCAGCGCGACCTTAAATCGAGTTTAAAATCCACCCAGTTTCTTAAATTTACGGTGTAACTAAATTAATTCATGGCCGTAGAACAATACAACGTGAATTAAAGCGTGGAAGAGTTTGTGAAATCAAAAGCACACAGCACAAATATTTATTTTAAAAGAAATAAAATACTTTTTGACGACCTCCGTAGCCGAGAGGGGATCAAACCGGACTTCAGAGACGCGCCATCTCAGTCTTCGGTCGGGTCAATATGGGAAATTCACTTTTCTATAGTGTCTCGGGTATGGGTGCCGTGGTACCGTCGTTGTTTCTGATTTCTGTAACACAAGTGTGTAAGCTACTTATCTACCACAGAATCGAGGCAACGCATGGGATGTTGTCCAATATTTATTTATTTTCTTATTAATACCTTTCAAATCAGTCCCCAGTAGTGGAGAAAGACTTCTTTTAATTCGTGAGACTCGAATTAGTCGTCATTTTATTCAGGTCGCATTGCATCGCGCCGCTCTCGCTACACCCAGAGCTAGCATTCCGAATCAACAAGGATATTGGGTCAGACCGTTATGTCGCGATTTTTGCATAAAACTCAGATTTGTAATCGACGCGTTGAGTTTAAGACGATTTGCTCTAAGTATCGATATTCTGCTAAACTGCATCGGCTGTAGAGTATGCTTACTACAATCTAGGGTTTTAGCATACCCACCTTGAAAAAAAAGATTAAATATCTACTACAATGAAGTGTATACATCTAAAGTAAAGTATATAAATCTTTTGAGTGAAGCGATTGCTGGCATATACGTCATGCTTGTGAACAGGTGCCACCTTTGGGGACTGGTCTGCTCCAGCTTACCCCTCGAAAGTAAATACTTACTTCAGTACTTAATTGTTTCATCACTCATCAAAACAAAACTATATGACTTGGTCCAAAGTGAGCAATAAGTTAGATACTGCTACTGTAACTTATCTGCTGAGTTTCTTACCGGTGTTTTCTCGGTAGATATAGGTTCCGAACCGGCAGTAGAATCACATTGCATTGTATTCAATGACGGTTCAAAAGTGTTATATGTGACTAACTTAAATAAATATATATTTGAGTTTGAGTTTTTGTGAATATTTCAAGCGTCTATCTGTTGCCGTTATTAATATTGAGCTAAATATCATGTTTGTTGTATCGGAGCCCCCCCTTGAATACTATTTATATTTTAACTTAATATGTAACTACATATCTTTATTCTTTTTTTATTGTAGCGTAGTATATTGTCTCCTCCCACCCTGATGGCAAGCAAGAGAGGAACCCACATCGCGATGACAACGGATTTGATATCGAAATATCCTATCCGTTAGCATCGCCATACTGGCCCGCAAGATGTTTCTTCACGCTCCTTTTGAAGGAATCCATGTCAAAGGAAGGAGGAAACACACGAGCCGGCAACGAGTTCCACTTCTTTATGGTACGGCAAAGATAAGAGTTAGTATCTGTGAATATTTCAAGCGTTTAACAACAGTTTTTATAAATAACGAGCAAAAATATCCACGTTTGTTATACAGAAGCGCCTCTTAAATAATTGTATTATTTTGTTTTTAGTATTTATTGTTAAAGCGGCAACAGAAATACATAATCTGTGAAAACTTTTAACTCTCTAGCTGTGGCCAACCGAACCTACATACTTTTTAGATTTACTTTTGCTTTTAAATTTGACGTCTTATTTTGATATTTTTGTTTTGTTTACTTTTCGCTGTCACATTCATTCCTTCTGTACATACTTGCTATCACTTGGAAAATACAACATTTTACATCTTTTCATCATCTTTTTCTTCGCTGATCTCTCACGTCCGCAACACTAGCTATTAAGGTTCTTAAGATGCAGCCTGGTTACAGACGGACGGACAGACAGTGAAGTCTAGGTAATAAGGTAACGCTTTTACTCTTTGGTAAGTACCCTAAAAGTAAAAATCGATACAACAACATAATTTTTGAAGACCATAGATTTTTTATTTTAAAAGGGAGCCTCTAAATTTTTTTTCCTTTTTTAGGGTTCCGTAGTCAACTAGGTTCCTAGTTAACTACGGAACCTTATAGTTTCGCCATGTCTGTCTGTTTGTCCGTCTGAGGATAATCTCAGAAACCGTTTGCACTAGAAAGCTGAAATTCGGTACAAATATGTATATTAATCACGTCAACAAAGTGCAAAAATAAAAAATAAAAAAAAATGTTCTTTTAGGGTACACCCCCTACAAGTAAATTGGGGAGTGATTTTTTTTTATTTCAATCCCAACATGTGATATAGGTATTTAAAAATGAACAGGGATTTACTAAGATCATTTTTTGATAATTTTAATATTTTAAAATAAAATTGTGTCCCCCCCCCTCTAACTTTTGAACCATTAGTTCAAAAAGTATCAAAAAAATCTAGAATATAGAACTGCATAAAGGCTTTCTAGGAAAATTATTTTGAACCTGATGGGTTTAATAGTTTTCGATTTTTTTTAACTAAAGTTGAGGATACTTAAGTATTGTGATGCACTGAAAACTACGGAACCATACACTGAGCGTAGCCCGACGCACTTTTGACCGGTTTTCTATTTTTGTATAAAAAACTTAATGCGGTTCACCGAATACATCTACTTACCAAGTTTCTACAGTATTCTGTAGAAGTTTCTACAGTATTCTGTAGAAGCTTGGTAAGTAGATGTATTCGGTTCATTTTTTCGGAAAAAATGAGACATATGGACAGACACATGACGAATCCATAAGGCTTCCCTTTTACGCCATTCTGCTACGGAACCCTAAAAAACCGTATCATCAACTTAATTCGCAGTGCCACATACAAGCGAAACTTACTCGATGACCGGATGACTGACAAATTTAACAGGACACATTATCTGTGCCAAACCGCACGTACTCTGAATAGTAAAACAACAAATTGTTTGAGCCCTCTCTAACTGGGCCGTGTTATGCCTGTTCCACACTACTCGCGAAGTTACTCGGCGAAGTTCACCCGAGGCGAGGCAAAGTTTGACGCGGCGAGCACGAGGCGAACCGAAGTGCGTCTACACTCTCGTATTCGTCTAACTTCGTTCAACTTCGCGAGTAGTGTGGAGGAGGCATTACACTTGGTGCATTTTAGTGCGTCCTGGTTGCTAATTAAAAACCTGTGCATGTACTAAGAACGACACAGAGATTTTAAGAGAGGTAGGGCATAGCGATTTATCGAACTGGAGCAGCCCGACTGGTGAAACACCTCCATCTTACAGAAGACCGCAGCCAAATAACAATCACTTCTGTGTTGTTGTGTTCCTGCGTGTTAGTAAGGTTTATAGAGCTCCTGGGAGGTGCTACATTAGTAGCAGGGGTCAAGCCTTCAAGGTAAGGGCGACAAGTCCAGTAACAGATTTATTATCCTGTCCTTGTCGCTCCTAAGCTAGGACCTTATTACCACTTAACATCAGGTGGGATGTGGTCAATCTTGAAGTGTAATATAAAAAAACAGGCCTTAATCGCTTGTCTCTACAATACCATCTCTACCCATATCTCTAACTTGTGGTGGGAGGCTACTATTCCCGTTTTTCCCACATTTTCTACTAATTCTTAGCTCCTATTAGTACTATTAGTAGCAGCGTGATGTTATATAGCCTAAAGCCTTCCTCGATGACATTGAATATTATTTTGAGTACCTGGAATTTTCATCTAGGGTCAACAATTAAGCCTAGCATTCGTAGCCTCGGTCCCGAGAGGGTGGGGGTGGGGGTGTCAGATGGCTCAGCCGCGCGCGGTAGGTGCTGTGGGGGAGCTTGTGTAGAGTCCGCAAGGGATCCCGACTCCCCCACAACAGCTCACGTTGGCCATTGAGCCCCCCCCCCCCCCCCTTGACAAAAAAAAGGATAGCCATTTAAGACATTCGTAAATGCCACTTGCTCGAAATGCATACTTTTTACGTTCATCCCATTATCTAGAGGGTGCGTTCAAGAATAACGTAACGCAATTGGGGGGGGGGGGGAGGTATATGTAAAACATGTGATGCGTTACAGGGGCGGGAGGGGGTCTTTCTTACAACAGGATACGTAACGTCTTTTCTTATTTTAAATAAAAAATTAAGAAATGAAACTCCCAACTTGGCAACCCTTTTCGTTTCGAATCCCTCGATTGTATTAGTGTGGTCGTCTTCTTTGAAGAAAGGGGGAGGGGGAGTGCAGAATAACATTACTGTGCGTTGGGGGGGAGGGAGCAGGGGCGTCAAAAATCTTCAAAAAAATGCGTAACGTAATACTTTAACGACCTCCGTAGCCGAGAGGCAACCGTGCCGGACTTTGGCGTAGCACCATCTCTGGGGTCCCGGGTTCGATCGCCGGTCGGGTCAATATGGGAAACGAACTTTTCTATATTGTCACGGGTCTGGGTTTTGTGGTGCCGTCGTTGTTTCTGATTGCTGTAACACAAGTGCTTTAGCTACTTACCACAGAATCAGAGCAATGTATGTGATGTTGTCCAATATTTAATTATTATTTATACTTTCAGACCTAGCATACGCAATATATCACACTTATCGCATAAGACGACAAAAGTATCGATACTGTTGATTGGCTAAGATCACACCGCACTCGTATTTTCAGCCAATCAACAGCTGACGCACTGACTTCAATAGATTTTGACGTTTGTTAAGAGCGCGATAAAGTTAAGTCGCATTGCGTGTGCTAGGCCTGATAAACGCACAAGGTGCGATGCTTAATAATCTAATGTCTTCAGAATACCAAAGATTATTTAACCAAGACACTGAACTGAATAGTTTTATTATTCACGCCCTCGATGACTCTTGCGGAACTGAAGATTAACGTCCGATGAGTCAAGATGGAGGTGCCACTTTCTCAAAATGACTCAAATACGTTAAGAAAAATATACGACAATCTTTGTCAACGGCAAGCCGGTTATAAGATGCAAACATAATTTTAATATTTTAAGAACAAAATTGTATGTACGGAAATAAATGGTGTTCTTTGTTTTTTTGCCATTGTTACGGTTCCGTACCCAAAGGCTAAAAGGGCCTTCGCTATCTGTCCGTCCGTCCGTCTGTTTGTTGCCAGGGTGTATCTCAAGAACTGTAATAGCTGGAGAGTTCAAATTTTCACATATTATGTATTTTTGTTGCCGCTATAACAACACAAGAGAGAAGAAAGGTAAGAGAGTTTAAGAGAGGTAGGGCATAGCGGTTTATCGCTCGAACTGGAGTAGCCCGGCTGGTGAAATACCTCCGCCTTACAGAAGACCGCAGCGAAATAACAATCACTTCGGTGTAGTTGTGTTCCTGCGTGTGAGTAAGGTTTCCAGAGCTCCTGGGGGGTGCTACATTAGTAGCAGGGGTCAAGCCTTTAAGGAATGGGCAACAAGTCCAGTAACAGATTTATTATGCTGTGCTTGTCGCCCTTAAGCGAGGACCTCATTACCACTTAACGTCAGATGGAATGATGTCAATTTTGAATGGCAATATACAAAAAAAGATTCATATGCATATTTATGTACTGAAAAGCCGAAAACTTCAGTCATAATAAAATAAATAAATGCGCCGGACAATCACACCAATCACCTGGTCTCAAACTAAGGTTTTCCCTTGTACTATGAGCACCAGACGACGGATACTAACTGGGGGCGTCATCCCAGCACACGCAGACCCAAGTCAATTTAGAAAAGTTCGTTTTCAAATTGACCTGAACCCGGGACCTATCGCGCTTGGGCCGCCTACCTTAGCCACTGTGCCACCGAGGTCGTCAAAAATTTATTTACTTACAACCGTGCAATATCGGGATGGGTAGCTAATTAATAAAAAATCCTATTAGCGACATATTATTAGCTGCTTAGTATCGGAAAATAACGTTAAAGAATCGATAATACTCGTCTCAAGACGGAAGCGAACACACTTGGTAAATAGAGCGTGTTAGAAACGCATACTTGGTGCATGAGTGCAGTAGACTCTCAAGTTACAGATCTGCGGGCAAAGGCTATAAGCGAAACGAGATAGATACACTTTATTGCACAGAAATATTTACAGATATTGGTTTTACAGACTTTTTTTTATATTGCACTTCATGATTGACCTCATCCCACCTGGTGTTAAGTGGTAATGAGGTCCTAGCTTAAGGGCGACAAGTACAGCATAATAAATCTGTTACTGGACTTGTCGCCCTTACCTTGAAGGCTTGACCCCTGCTACTAACGTAGCACTCCCCAGGAGCTCTGGAAACCTTACTCACACGCAGGAACACAACAACACAGAAGTGATTGTTATTTGGCTGCGGACATAATTAAGTACAATTTAGGCGGTCTTATTGCTAGAAAGCAATCTTTTCCAGACAATCTTTAGGTAGAGGAAATAGTAGACTCATAATCACAATCAATACATTTATTATTGTCGTTGTATTTTGCTGTTTGCTCGATATTGATGAAATCTGTTGCTGGACACTTGAAATAAGTATTCACAGTATATTGAGTTGTATATTTACTTCAGAAATAAATAATTAAATTAAAATTAGATAAATGATCCATACAACAAACATTATTTTTAGGCGTTTTTAACCCCCGACGCAAAAACGACGGGGTGGTATAAGTTTGACGTGTCGGTGTGTGTGTATCTGTCTATGGCATCGCAGCTCCCGAACAAATGAACCGATTTTGATTTTGTTTCTTTTGTTTGAAAGATTAATAAGTCGGGAGTGTTCTTAGCTATGTTTGATAAAAATGGATCCAAGATGGCCGCCGTCACAACATTATATATTGCATGTTTAAACACAACTCCCACAATATGGGTATCATATAAAAAGGCTTGACTCGCAGAATATATTCATAACTAGCGGACCCGACAGACTTCGTCCTATCAAAAAGATTTGAAATGTGGCTTGACTCTACATTTTAGTTAGAAAACGTTTGTACTGTAAAAAGAAAAGGGCTGTCTTTAGAGTTTTCCCGGTTATTATTCGAATTTTTTGCATCCATAAAAACCATCCTTGGACATCAACGAACATTTTGAAAAAATAATTGTAAAAATTGGTCCAAGCGTTGTCGAGTTATGCGCTTACCAACACATTTTGCGATTCATTTTTTTTCATATTCAAGATGGCCGGTGCCAGAATATGCCGGATTTCCTAAATTTTTTTGTCACAACTCCCTCTATATAGGTATCAAATAAAAGGGTTTTTATCGCACTTTTTTATGTCGGGGGTTTTTTAAATTTTCATTTTGAAAAAGTTTTATAAGAAAAATTTAAGTTCAAGATTTCACTTTTGCGTTTGTTTGGTTAAAACCTAGTTCGCACAAACGGATGCGGATTCTTACAACTGTTCGTATCTTCAAATCAGTTACAGTTACACTTTCATCTTAAGTTCTCGCCATAAAAAGTGAATGGAGGCTCAAGGTTGACCTCTGCCCGTGATTGGATTAAATCACATTTATATTCTGTGCACAGTAATAGATGAAAAGTTATTGTTAGGGTTCCGTACCCAGAGGGTAAAAATGGGACCCTTTTACTGAGACTTCGATGTCCGTCTGTCTGTCACCAGGCTGTTTCTCAACGGTGATATCTAGACAGTTGGAATTTCCACATAATATATTTACAGTTTCTTTCGGTATAACTCCTCAGACCAGATCGAAATGTAAAAAAAAATGACAGCAGGATCACCTCAGGGAGGATGATCATAGCAATTATAGCTGTTTACAAAAAATACAATTATTCTACAATAAAACGATATTTTATCATTCTGTAAATGCAAATGTACTTATTAATACATTTCTATTTTTCTGGCATCAAAATATCTTGATAATCGAAAGGATATATTTATTCTACGCGTTTAAAGCTTTGAACCATAGTATAGGCTGGATTACAAGAAATATATAAATTATCAAAAAAATAAATAGCCACAGACTAAGAATTTATTTCGCGCTCTGGGTGTAGCTAAGATATCAAAGAAGATAAATCCTTTAGCTTGTTTATAAAAATTTATACTCTACCCACAAATTTTAGGTGTAAAATCAAATGGGTCAGAGCGGTCACCGGGTACCGCTTAGTGTTCAACGGAATGGCGCGATGACGTCACACGCGGTCCCCGGGGCCGCTTGGGTGTTTAGGGGTATATAAGATTTTTGTAAATGGCTACTATAGAGCTGATTTCCTAACAGAAGCAAATTGTTTGCTTAAAAGGAGACTGCAAACATTGTGACAAATAATGAAAGAGACTGAAATATTTTTTATATTTGTATTTTTTTATTGTCGCTAAAACAACAATTATGGTAAAAGGTCAATAACTTACGAAGGAGCCCAAATATACAATAAACTTTCAGACATAAAAAATGCAGAATCTTTAGCTGTGTATAGTCTAAATTTAGAATACATTAAAAAAAATGATCAGTAATTAGTAAAATAAAGGTTTGTCATCTCGCTCACTGAAGTCCTAAGGTGAAATCTGTACCTAATATATTAACTCACAAATATATAAGTTCTCATGTAAGTGACAATGTCTGAATGAGAATAAATATCTTTGAACTGAAATATTAAAAAAAAATTTTAAGAAATATACGAGGGTTAACATCATGTGGGATGAGGTCAGTCTAGAAGTGCAATATATATTAAAAAATGCTTTTATAATTACCTCTTAGTCTTTGTTAAGTGCCCTCTGCACTATTCATTTAGAACCACGTATTATTCGCACTATTTCTTTTTAGGGTTCCGTAGTCAACTAGGAACCCTTATAGTTTCGCCATGTCTGTCTGTCTGTCCGTCCGAGGATAAACTCAGAAACCGTTTGCACTAGAAAGCTGAAATTTGGTACAAATATGTATATTATCACGTCAACAAAGTGCAAAAAAAATAAATAAAAAGAAAAGTTTTTTTAGGGTACCCCCCCTACACGTAAATTGGGGAGGGATTGTTTTTATTTCAATCCCAACATGTGATATATTGTTGGATAGGTATTTAAAAATGAACAGGGGTTTTCTGAGATATTTTTTTGATACTTTTAATATTTTGGGAAATAATCGCTCCAAAAGAAAATAAAATTGTGTTTTGATATATCGTTGGATAGGTATTTAAAAATTAACAGGGGTTTACTAAGATATTTTTTTGATAATTTTAATATTTTGGGAAATAATCGCTCCAAAAGAAAATAAAATTGTGTTCCCCCCCTCTAACTTTTGAACCATAAGTTCAAAAAGTATGAAAAAAATCTAGAATATAGAACTGCATAAAGGCTTTCTAGGTAAATTATTTTGAACCTGATGGGTTTAAAAGTTTTTTTCAAATTTAAAAAAAAATATTTTTTTAACTAAAGTTGTAATTGAAGCGTATATGCTAGCATTTTTTTTCTTACTTTACATACTTTTTGTATTCCAATGTATCTGCTTTCAAATAAAAAAAGGATATAGTCATTTTTGTAACTGAAAGTGGGGATACTTAAGTATTATGTTGCACTGAAAACTACGGAACCCTACACTGAGCGTGGCCCGACACGCTTTTGGCCGGTTTTTATAAACCTGATCTTTTTGTTCGTTCCGTGGGATAGACTACTTTTTTTACTCACTGCATCTAATTGCTCCAATTTTTCATTTACAAATATCTTAAGTCAGCTATAGCTATTGTCTTATCAATTAACATGATTCGCATGGCACACTTACTTGGTCTTGAATGAAGAGGCTTACTATGGATGTGACATTGTGAGAGTTCTTTTGTTTTAGGGTATCGTTAAATCGAGAAATCGAAAACCCCTCAACTCAAAGAAGTTCTAAAAGTTGACAGATTTTGTGCTTTATTTTTTAAGCCATCGTGACTTTTTAGCGATTTTTTAGACGCAAACCTAATACAGGAGTTTCACTGCTAATCAAAATTTGAAGTGCAAAAAATTGTATAGACTGATTCATGTGTTTGTTGCTGTCACGAAAAAAGTACTTAATGGTTTTGCAAGAGATTAAGTATTTAATAACCTACTAGATATTTGAAGTGTCTTCTAATTTTGAGAGAAACATATTTTTTTTTGTGTTTGTCATTTTAATAAGATAGTACCGAATAAGCAGTAAGATATCTTCCGTGAAGTATATTTCTAAGAATATATATTTTAAGAGAGGTAGGGCATAGCGATTTATCGCTCGAGCTAAAGCAGCCCGACTTGTGAAATACCTCCACCTTACAGAAGACCGCACCCAAATAAGAATTAATTCCGTGTTGTTGTGTTCCTGCATGTGAGTATGGTTTCCAGAGCTCCTGGGGGGTGCTACATTAGTAGCAGGGGTCAAGCCTTCAAGGTAAGGGGGACAAGTCCAGTAACAGATTTATTATGTTGTACTTGTCGCCCTTAAGCTCGGACCTCATTGCCACTTAACGTCAGGCGGGATGAGGTCAATCTTGAAGTTCATTACAAAAAAATCTAGCATAGTATAAACCTTAATAAAAGAGTAAGAATGAAGAAGAAGAAATATAAATACCTATAAGATATGTGTCTACATGTTGGTTGAAATTTGGTAGGAAGTGAAATTTCTAAGCTAGAGAAACTATTTCTAAGTTGTCACTCTTTTTAGGGGAAAAATACTTTCGATTGCCGTAGGGACAACGGCCATATGTATAGGGACAACAGCCATATGTTTAGAACTCAACTGCTCCGTGGCAGCGAGGACTACCCTGACTAAATCCCCTCCCCCCCTAACCCGACATTCTCATCGTCTAGTGACTAGTGACGGCGTTATAGGAAAACAGGTGTGCCGACCTACGACATGACCTACAAGTCGACACAAATACGGCGTCAGTAGAATTCGCATAATAGATAACGCTCTATACGTAATGCACGATTAGCCAATTAAAACATCGATCCTACATCGCGATGTCAGTGTTTTCGTCGCCACTAACTATGTACATGTACATCAAACCAAGATTGGTGGTAGGGCCTTGGTCCCCGAGCAGATAACACCTAGCTCAGCGGAAGTGCTTCCACTTTTAGTAAAGAACGTAAGTTCCTTAAATTGGCTACTTGACAGTGTTAATAATAAAATATGAAAAGTGTTAGATATGTTAGCTTATGAGTTAAATAATCATTTTACATTTTTACTTTTAAATAAAAGCATAGTTAGTATTTTATTTTTGCAAAATAAATTTTAGTTTTTTTATCTGTGGAACAAAAGAACCGAAACGGAAACCACCATTGCAAATCGGGAATGACAGCTGTCGGCGAAAATTATTTATTTTAATGTGGCGAAACAATGATTATTTTACCGATTAAATTGAATTATTGTGTCTCTAATCGTATAAAGAATTTATTGAAACATTTTCCGTTTATCTAAATTAAGTAGTTCCTATGCGTATCGGTTCGTTGTCTAGGACGTTGACGTCATAATTGCAACAGTGACGTGACTTGTCGTTTTCGCGCGCTTTATAAATGTGTTACACAAAATCGTATTTTTCTCAGGTTATTTAGATTATTTCCAGATAAATCGAATTGCTTGGGATATAAAATGAACGGGTGCATATTTTACAATACTTTTTCAAAAACTGTCAAGTAGCCAATTGACCCATAACTGCCCCAACAATTATACACTAACTATAAGATAGGTGTGGTACCGTCGTATTTTCTAATTTCTGTAACACAAGTTCTGTACCTACTTACCACAGTAACAGTGCAATGTATGTGATGTTGTCCAATAGTTATTACCTATTGTTTATTGTCTACAGAACCCTAGGCCCGCGAGTAAGTTTCGCACTTTATCGATTTCCTACTGTATTATGTGACAATGTTTCTTTGTATTTACGCACGTTTTCTTCGAGATTGTGTGTAGATTTCTCTACGTAGGTAACTGATCCCATGCGTTTTATGTTAGTAGCCTAGGTAAAATCATATAAATATTGATAACCTGCAGATATACATGACTTTTATATTTTTTGTGCTTCACGCCAACTAGCGAGTTTTAAATGATTTCCCCTTGCTGCCGGGGATTCGAACTCACGACCTTCACGTATCGCGCGTGCTGCTCTTCCAACTGAGCTAACCGCAAATTATCGTAGACGATGTGTAATCTATTTTGTATGTTAAATGGTAAGTAGACCCGACCGGTAATCGAACCTGGAATCTCAGATATGGCACGATGCAAAAGTAATAAAAATATATATACGGTCAAATTGAGAACCTTCTCCTTTATTTGAAGTCAGGTAAAAATGTATATCTTAGGAGCCTTTTTTTATATTGCACTTCAAGATTGACCTCATTTCACCTGATGTTAAGTAGTAATGAGGTCCTAGCTAAAGGGCAACAAGTACAGCACAATAAAGCTATTACTAGATTTGTCACCCTTACCTTGAAGGCTTGACCCCTGCTACTAATGTAGCACCCCCCAAGAGCTCTGGCAACCTTACTCACACGCAGGAACACAACAACACCGAAGTGATTGTTATTTGGCTGCGGTCTTTTGTAAGCCAAGCCATTTAAATTGTACGTTTGTTTACAATAATTTTTAAGAAATTCGTCAAGCATCTTAAACTAATTTGTTGACACACAATGTCATCACATCAAACAGAGCATACAGAGAGAAAGTTGGAAGTGAAACCATGAATAGCACGGTGTAAGTGAATTAAATGTTTACTTTAAAAGTTGCGAAGAAGAAATGTTTTTTTAAGATTACACAGCACATGTTTTCTTCACCCAACTAACCAGATTTAAAAGGACGGTAATGCGTTTACAGTTTCGTTATAAAAATTCTTAGAGCGTTTATTTAGTTGCAATACATTTACAGAAATTAGTTTAATAGTACAATTGGCTGTGCCCGCGACTCGTTCGCGTGGACTACATCCTTTCATGGTGAGTTTTCCCTTTCTCCTCTAATATTCGAAACAAAAAGTAGTCTATATTTTAATCCAAGTTTCGAGCTATATTTGTGCCAAATTTCATATCTCTAACTTCAAAAATAATTTTTTTTCCATATAAACTTTCAAAGGTGGTATTACCCCCATCCCCCCTTATTTTCTAATAAAAAGTAGCCTACGTCCGTTCTTGAGATTCAACGTATACCTATACCAAATTTCATCAAAATCGGTTCAGAGGTTAAGCAGGAAAGCGTAACAGGCAGACAGACAGAGTTACTTTCGCATTTATAATATTAGTAGGGATTTAGGCGGTCTTATCGCTAGGGTAATATTTTCTTCTAGACAAGGCATGCTACTGATAAAAGAAAATTTATTTTTCACTTTGAGATTGACCTCATCCCACCTTATGTTAAGTGGTAATGAGGTCCTATATTAAGGGCGACAAGTACAGCATAATAAAGCTGTTACTGGACTTGTCCCCCTTGCCTTGAAGCAAGCCTTCAAGTAGATATCAAATTTTATTTGAAGTATTTTATTTTTGCAAAAAAAAATACTTTCTTTTATATGTGGATAAAAAAACCGAAACCGAAATAAACACTGCAATTCGCAAATGACAGCTGTCGGTGAATTTTTTTCATTTTAATGTAGCGGAACGATGATGATTTTACCGATTAAATATAATTTTTGTGTCGCTTATTATATTAAAGATTTATTTAAATATTTTCCATTTATTAAAAAAATATATATTACGTAAATATATACGATATTTCATAAAATTAAGTCGTTCCGACTCGTATCGATTTGATGTACTTATAGAACGTTGACGTCACAACTTCAACAGTCACGTGGCTTGGCGTTTTCGCGCGCTTTTTAATGTGTTACACAAAATTTAATTATTCTCTGATAAATTATATTTTTTCCAGATAATTCGCATTGCGTGGGATATAAAATGAACGCGCGCACATTTTACAATACATTTTCAAAAACTGTCAAGCAGCCAATTATTCTTAAAATCTATTTCAGTAATTTTTTGTGCAATAAAGTACTATCGATCTATTAGTACAGATATAAGAGTTACAAAAAACAATTGAATTAAACGCGAGTTAACAAAAAGCGGGCCATCACCGACCTTGAGCAACGTATTGGCGCACAGTAGAAAGCGACTTAGGTCGACGAAAGTGAAAACTCAGAAACTATTCACTCGCCCGCAGGTGGCTTAGCTGCCTTGCGAACGAACGGGACTTAGACTTACGTCATCTTAGCATGCAAAACATGCCCAAAAAAAAAGCGCATGCTTAAAGGCATGCTTCAAGGAGGTTTCTGGCGACCGCTAACAACTAAGACCTTTTAGAGAGATAGGGCATAGCGATTTATCGCTCGAACTGGAGCAGCCTGACTTATGATATACCTCCACCTTACAGAAGACCGCAGCCAAATAACAATCACTTCGGTGTTGTTGTGTTCCTGCGTGTGAGTAAGGTTGCAGAACTCCTGGGGGGAGCTACATTAGTAGCAGGGGTCATGCCTTCAAGGTAAGGCGACAACTGCTTGATTATGCTGTACCTGCTTGTCGCCCTAAGGCTATGACCTCATTGCCACTTAACATCAGGTGGGATGAGATCAATCTTGAAGTGTAATATAAAAAAAGGGACTTTGTCCTTTTTTTTCACCGGATTCGTAAAAAAAAAATTCCATCCGGCGTCTGGGACCAGTCATAATTATACATGTAAAACATCTTTGACGCCCGTTCTGTTATTAATTTGCTAAGAATTTATACTTTGATTTTTTTCTTTTTTTTTATAGCAGTGCAGTATATTGGCTCCTCCCAACCTGATGGTAAGCAAGAAAGGAACCCACATCGCGATGACAACGGATTTGATATAACAAGCATCTAAAAAATATCATTTGACTGTACATGTGTTTTATTTCAGTTATCATTTATAAGTGGTCCCACTCGCCTGATGGAAATTATTTAATTGTTACGGATCCGGCGACTGGGACTGCGGTGCTAGTTAACTCCCAGTCACCGGAAGCCTCCTTCAAGCATGCGCGCTGAAAAATAGGCTTGCGAATTTTACGGTTAAATGCACGTCAGGCTACATACACAATTTGGACTTTGTATCGCATTTATGTGGTTGGCATAAGAGTTATTATCGACTTGCAAGTAGTTATCTCGACCTGTTGTTGATCGAAAAGTTTGAAGCACGACAGACTACGCACTTTGTATTTTATATCGCCCTTATGTTGTTGTCATAAGAGATAATTTCGAACTGTCAGTTGTTATCCTGTCGACCATCCATGTACGGATACAAATTAACTTCAAGCATGCTTATTTTGTCATGCTTATTGCTTTGCTGGAGGATACGGGACTGAGAGCTTAACTAAAAAAAAACATGCTCTATCATTTAAGCGAGCATGTTTAAAACGTGCTCATTGCACGCATGCTTCTTAACCGCAATAAAACTAACATACTCATTAAAAGAAATCTGGCTTGAAACTATGTTTATATGAAGGACTTAACTATGATTAATGAAATAGGGAGTCAATAAAAGAATCATGTTAAGGGCTTGGGTTCTGCATCTTGGCGGTATCGTCTCTGTAGTTATAGGTTCCGGAAGTAGCTTCATTTGTATTATATAGAGACTGACTATTCACAAGTATTACTAATGTAAACTATATGAATAAATAATATTGACTTTGACTTTGTCGCGATGGGGGTCTCAGAGTAATCCTGTGGTCCGATACATAGAGGCTGTAAAAAAAAGTACTCTAAACTATGACAAAATTCAAATCCAAAATGGCTGCCACCACAAATAGTGAAAATAATGTTCTTTACATTGCGTCAAAATCTTCCTCAGTGCATCGCAAAATCAGCATTTAAATAACACGATTAATTCGTAATGCAATTTCCTCAGCAACAGTAATGTATTAATTATGAAACAAACACAGTACTGTATAATGCTATGCGCTAACGGTAGAATATGCAGCATGTGTTAATACAACATTAAATATACTTTATCCGTACTATGATCGAAGCTTAGATATAATATACTTCGTTAGCAGTTGTATATAGTTATGTAGTACGTTATAACAAGCTATTTAAAATGTAGCTATTTACTAGTAGGTCTATTTTTACCCCGCGACACCAAAAGTGTGTCTGTCTGTCTGTTGCATGTATGTTTGTGGTATCGCAGCTCATAAACGAATTGACCGATTCATTTGAAAATCAGTTTACTTGTGTTGGTTTTAGCTATGTTAGGCTATCGGCCCGGAATTGTCAGAATATCAGATTTATTCCCAAATTATGTAAGGTTTCGCGTCATTATTATGATTACAGATAGATACGAATAAATATATTTTATTGCACAAAAACATACAGGAAGACAAGTTTTAAAACATTTAGGGTGGTTTCATAAATTGCTAGTGTTTTTTTAAATATTATACTTGAAGATTGTCCTCATCCCACCTGATGTTATGTGGAAATGAGGACCTAGCTTAAGGGCGACAAGTACAGCATAATAAATCTGTTACAGAACTTGTCGTTCTTACCTTTAAGGCTTGACCCCTGCTACTAATGTAGCACCCCCCAGGAGCTCTGGAAACCTAACTCACACGCAGGAATACAACAACACAGAAGTGATTGTTATTTGGCTGCGGTCTTCTGTAAGGTGAAGGTAGGTATTTCACCAGTCGGGCTGCTTCAGTTCGAGCGATAAAATGCTATGCTCTACCTCTCTTACTTATTTTGACAACGCAGCTACGTTTGAAGAGGAAGATGCGTTATTGCGTTTGCCGGCCTCCCTATCCTCCGCGGCCGGTGGGTCCCGGGTCTCGGAGGTAGAGCTGGAGTGAGAGTCTCCGGCATCCGCAGTGGCGGTAGGCAGCGGAGCCGCTCAGCTGATCCACTGCTGGGACCGGGGATGCCTGGCGTGGGGTAAGCCTAGCTTCCATTACCTCGGTACCGAAGGGGTGGTGAATGCCAGATGGCCTGGGCACGCTCCAGCCATGCGCGTTATGCGCGGTGGGATGGGCTACTTAGCGGTAGGCGCGGCGGGGGGGCCTGTATAGAATCCGCAAGGGATCCCGACTCCCCCACAACTAGCGTTGGCCAGCGAGGAAGCTTTAGCCGGTGCAAGCCCAACACACCACTCTTTGCTCCTTGCAGGGAGTGGCGGTGCGGTAGGCCTTTCAACTTCGATAAAAAAAAGTATGTGATGATGATATACACAGTACGATAGAGAAATGGCAAATCGAAAGCATTTCAACAAATCGACGTAGCATTTCGTTAAATTACTCCCACGGAATGAACGATTTTCTTAATCACAACCTGAATTCTGAGTTGACATCATAAAAATCGATTGAGTCGATATGAATTATGACAAATTATAGAAAGTAATGTCGTCCAATGGCGACCAATGTAATTCGATCACGTATTAGCTACTCACTTTCGTCTATTAGAAAGTCAAAAGTAGTGGAAGTCAATTCTCGTAGGAGTTCTAAAACGTATGGGAGCAGTCGTTTGATGTTCTAAACGGAATAGGTTGGAATAGAAAATGTCATTGTTCAAAATTTAAAAATCTTTATAGCTAAAACTGTGTTTACATAGTTAGTGTTAGAGTACCTAACAGTCAATAGTTTCAACAGTTACCTACCCAGGTCGGGTATATAATGTCACAGAATGAACAGCACTTTATATAAAATTCACTTTTCATTTACAAAACTTTTATTAACATTAACATTTTACAAAGCATTTATGAGTCAGCTCGTGACCACGGTTGGTGCAACCTAACCGAAACGTCGGGCAGTAAGTATTTCGTATTAACTACTAAATAAAAATGGTGTCGCGTTTTGACCCGTTAATTTATTTTAAATGTTTAAAATGGAACGCGAAAGTCTAAAAAAATTATATTTATGAATCATCAGATTAAGTTAAACCACCGCCGTGTTCGGAATGTTGATTATATCGAGAAGAACTGACAAGAAACTCGATAGTTACTCTTTTCAAAACTTACAAATATGAAAACTAGCAAAAATGATTTTGTAAAAGTTTACACGAATAAAGACAACATGTATTCAATTCTATTGCTTCTCGAATATAATAGAACATGTTGTTTTTCTTCTTCTCCGAAAACTTAACAAAGAAATCTTTTACTTTATGAAAATAAGTAACGACTCCGGTCAAAGATTTATGAAGCACCTAAGTTATTTAAAGCCACTTCATTAGTCCAGACATACACTCACCGAAATAACTTGCTTATCTCAAGTTAGGCCATGACTCAGAGGTAACCTTTGTGTATTAAATATCATAACTTAAAATCACAAGACACAACCGTAAGTCTTTTGAAGAAAATACATATAACAAAAACATTTATTTGGTAAATGTTTCATTGTATGTTAAGTGCATCATACGTCACACAATCTTGGATACATAGCCTTATTTTATATTCAGACCTAAGCTTTACAATAGATTTCGTAACATTTCTGTATTAATTATTTGCTTATAAAATAATGAGGGCGCAATGTCAGCACTTGGAATTTGCCATGTGTCGATTAGCTGACATTGCAATACATTGTAATAGCCAATTTCAATTAACTTTCGGATTAGTATTGAAGATACCGGGATCCATCTTGGATCACCTAGTTGTACTCATTAAGATTTAATTTAAATATTTTTTTTTTTTTACATCATCCGCTGTGGTCATAACTTATTTTGTAGTTTAAATAGAAAATTCACGAGTTGATAAGGGAAGAGTAGGTATCATAGTTTGTTGATGTAATATATATTTATATGTATGTATTTGTAGTTTAATTAGGCCATTCTCTAAAATTTTTACTTTTAATTTAAAAGTATTTAATTAGTTTTAGTCCAAGCATAATGTGACTGCCTTCAAAAGATTATTACATTTTGTACGTATATTGTGAAAGTTAATTTTAAATTTTTTTAATGTGATTTTCTCTGGCAATCCACATAAATAAATAAATTTTAAAAACTTAATAAGTTTAAGTACCAATACTAAAAAAACTTAATAAGTTAGCTAATAAAGTAAGTAACTTAATAACAGATATATTTCTTTATAATCTCAGTAGGCAAAAATAAATTTAACCTACTCGTACTTAATAGACGTGGAAAATTTTAAGAATGGATTCACGTAAAAACTATGAATGAATTTGAATGGTGGAATTTATAAATAAATCAATATTGGACAACATCACATACATTGCTCTGATTCTGTGGTAAGAACTTAAGCACTTGTGTTACAGAAATCAGAAACAACGACGGTAACAACACCCAGACCTGAGACAATATAGAAAAGTTCGTTTCCCATATTGACTCGACCAGGGATCGAAACCGGGACCTCAGAGATGGCGCTCGCCAAAGTCAGGCCTCGCCTCTCGGGTACGGAGGTCGTCCGGAATACATCTACATACCAAGTTTCGACAGTACATGGGTCTTACAGTTTCGGAAAAAAAGTAGCAGTCACATACGAACGGAGAGACAGACATGACCAATCATAAGGGTTCCTTTTCGTCAGATTTTGGCAAGGGAAACCTAAAGATCACACTTCGAACATTGAACCGCCCTTATTCCGTGTTCATAAGAACTGATATCGCGTAATTTTTACTTGACTTGCGGTAGAATGTACACTGACCAATACAAATAACGCTTTCTCGTTTTTCTGACCGCAGAGAGTAAAGACTGTGGTCGTATAAATCGTTTACAAGTAGGTCTTTTGGTGCTGTGAAAAAATTAGCTCATAACCATAGAGTTTTACTAACCTAGATCGGTTCTTTTCACTCTTCATAACCGCGTTGTGTTGGTGGCAAAAAGCTATGAGTACCCATACCGCAAATAAAATGCCAACCGTTGTATTACGTAGCGATTCTTTTTCTAATCGGGCATCAAAAAATACTAACCTTATCTAAATAATACGTTGGACACAAATTTGATAAGTGAGCTACTTGGGTCACTTTTGTGTGGCTTATGCCCAGTTCCAATATTTGAAAAATGATCCATACTAGTCACGGATAGTAATAAATTATACGAGGCGTAAGCTAAAAACCGACGAACGACTGATTACAACTCATCAGCTGTAAAGTACATCTATTATGAAAATGAACCGCAAAATGTGTTAGTAAGCGCATAACTCAACAACGCTTGGATTAATTTTGACAATTCCTTTTTTTAAATGTTCGTTGAAGTCCAAGGATGGTTTTTACGGCGAGAAAAATGCGAATAACATACATTGTCTATTGTTTGTGTTGTTTTGCATTGTATCATGTATGGGTTTATTGTTGATTTAAAGAAGTATGGTTTGTTTGAGTGTATGTATATGTTTCTTTTTTAATGTTTTTTATGTTATGTAAGTGTGTTAGGTTATGGGATGTTGTTCTTTATAAGATGTATTTATCACCACTGTGCCGTATTTTAATTTTTATTTGTCTTATGTAATTACTTTATTTTTAAACAGGCGACCACTGAAAATCAGCGTCGCGAGACTCTATTATGGGTGTCCCGACATATTGCTGAGTTGGGAGCCTTTTTAGCACATATTTTGTTTGCTTTTTCTTTTTTTTTAATTTTCCTTTATTGGTACTGTCTTATTTTGTGTGCTAAATAAACATTTATTCTATTCTATTCTATTCTATTCTAAATAATTGTTGGGAAAATTTTAAATATAGACCTCTTTTTCCCAGTACAAACGTTTTCTAACTAAAATTTAGAGTCAAGCCACATTCCAAATCTTTTTGACAGGACGAAGTCTGTCGGGTCCGCTAGTTTGAAATAAGAATTAACGACTCGTAGAAAAACGGTTAGTCAATTTTGACATATTACGAATCGTATAATAATGGCATCGGGCATTCATCATATTACTGTCGCCTAAATTAATAAAAAGGTGCCTGTGGAATAATTTCGCATTTTTTTTATTATTTTTATATACGAAATAATTTTGTATAATGTACATAGGTTATAGAAGCGAATTTAAATTTGTCTTTTAGTATTTACGCATTTTGGAATTATCTTTTTATTAACTCCAAATCAAAAAATTACGGCGATACATTGACTTGGATTTTTTTTATATTACACTTCAAGATTGACCTCATCTCACCTGATGTTAAGTGGTAATGAGGTCCTAGCTTAAGGGCAACAAGTACAGGATAATAAATCTGTTACTAGACTTGTCGCCCTTACCTTGAAGGCTTGACCCCTGCTTCTAATGTAGCACCCCCAAGAGCTCTGAAAATCTTACTCACACGCAGGAACACAGCAACACAGAAGTGATTGTTATTTGGCTGCGGTCTTCTGTAAGGTGGAGGTATTTCACCAGTCGGGCTGCTCCGGTTCGAGCGATAAATCGCTATGCCCTACCTCTCTTATTGATTGACATCAACGGATACATTTATTACTCACGAGAGACTCCTCCTCCTCCAGCCTCCACCCCGCTACTTGGTATCTTTTTATCTAAGTATTTTAATATTAATTCAGAAAATTCAAAAATTTCATAGCTATTTAACGATCTTAAAACAATCTGAAATTTTTAACGTCATGCTTGTCAACAGGTGCCACCTTTGGCCACTGGCACAGGGCACGGGTTGCTCCAGCTTACCTCTCTAAAATGTAATACTTAATGTATCTTTACTCATCAAAACTATATGACTGAGTGATGTACACATAGCTTTTTTTTATCTGTTTCACTGATGATAGCATTTTCTCTGGCACCTGTTCATAGGCATTTCCCAAAGTAAATTTTCAACAGTAATCCATCTTAACTTGCAGTCTGTCCCGTTGACATACTAAATAAATATGTTACCGGTATTTCGTGCCATAATATTTGGCCCTAATAACTGCACTATAAAACCAGTTTCAGGCTCAGTAGGGCTGAGTAAAAATGTTTTATTTTATGTAGGAAAGCTATATTAATAAATATACAAATACACATCGTGTAAATATAATAACATAGTGTAAATAGAAGAAACGAGTGACAATTTTGGACTGACGATCAATCGTGATAAGACCAAGATGATGATAGTAGATAGGAAAACTGGAAATAGACCTGACATCACCAGTATAGCTAACTGTGAGGTTGTCCAAAACTACATTTACTTGGGCTCTACTATCAACTACACTGGAGCTGCGAAGAAGAAATAAAGAGAAGGTGCGCCGTTACGAGGTCAGCTGTTGAGAAACTCACAAAGATTTGGCAAGACCGCCGGATAACCAAAAACACCAAGGTTCGACTAATGTACTGCCTGGTCTTTCCAATCTTTCTGTACGGAGCGGAAACGTGGACCATCCGGCAACAGGACCGTAGGAAAATTGACGCACTGGAGATGTGGTGCTGGAGGCGATTACTGAGAATCAGCTGGACTGCACACCGCACAAATATATTCATCCTAAACGAGCTTCATATAAAACGAAGGTTTTCGTCGACTGTGCAACTACGAATACTCACAATGTTTGGGCATATCACTCGCAATGAAGACTCTATGGAGAGACTGGTTATACAGGGGCATGTTGAAGGCCGGCGCTCACGCGGAAGATCGCCAACTCGATGGACGGACCTCATCAAATGTACCACAAACATTTCTCTGAATGAGTGTTGCAGAAGTGCGAACAATAGGAGTAGATGGAGGCAACTGGCAAAAGCTACACTGAAAAGCGATGCATTATGTTCACGACCACTCTGTCAAGAGTGCACGACTAAGAAGAAGAAATATAATAAAAATAATGTTTCTTACACTCTAAAGGCATATACGGAAGACCAGCGTTGGAGTGTCATAAGGGTCATTCCGATATCTCGACAAATGTTGAGTATTTGCCTTTTTAGTAACATATTATTATTATTAAGTTGCTGTTTTAAAAATGCCATCTTATGTCACTAAACATAATTATTTATTCAAGTAAAAATACTCGTTTTAATTGGTTAAACTAAGTATATATTCTTATGTAAGTAAATTTATGTTGAAATATAATGATGATACACAAAAATAAAAAAAGTTTTCAAGATATTAAAACCATTCTTAATTAAAAAATCGTATTATACCATCAATATGAATTAATATCAATATTATCGATATGAATTGTATGACTCACTATGTAATTGTGTATTTTTTTATTAACATGTTGACCCTTTGGTTAATAACTGTAAGCCAGCATGTACTTTTAATAAATAAATAAATAAATAAATGAATATCTTTCTGATATAATTAAAAACTTTTTTTTTTCTTTCTCTATCTGTCTTATATTTATATCCAAGATCGCGTTAGCTTTGTTAAAGCATGAGCGACCTCTCTTCAACTGCAGGGTCTTTAGTGATCTAATTTTAAGATTACACCTTGTAAACACTATATATACGATAAATATTGAGTATTGAGTACAACTCCAGCAAAAGACTGCAATATTACATCAACTATGTATAGGATATGATACTGAGATAAGCATGTAGTTCTAAACATATTCGGCAGAGCGCACTTACCGAGGCTAAGAGGTAAATACACCGAAAAAAATGCATCGCCTACGACTACGATAACTTGCGGCTAGCTCAGTTGAAAGAGTAACACGCGCGATACACGAATGTCCAGCCCCACACCGAAAGGGGAGATGAAATTTTTATGTTTCTTTAAAATACTTGATACAGCGACAGTCAAGTTTGCTCGTTATTATAGCTACGATACCGAGCACCCCGCGCATCAAGGAGACACATCGCTTTCGCATGGTCGCGAAGAAGCATGTACCTGCTACTAATGTAGCACTTCTGCACTCGTCCTGCGGGTGCTACATTAGTAGCAGGGGTCAAGCCTTGAAGGTAAGGGTGACAAGTCCAGTATGCTGTACTTGTCGCCCTTAAGCTAGGAGCTCATTGCCACTTAACATGAGGTGGGAAAATGTCGATCTTGAAGCGTAACATAAAAAAAGGACGACAAATATCGGGATTTATTACTAACTTACTCAAAGTCAATCTTTTTTATTCACATAGATTACATTAGTAATACTTATGAATAGTCTTTATATAAAGCAAATGAAGCTAACTCCGGTTCGGAACCTATAACTAAAGAGAAGATACCGGCAAGAAACTCAGTAGTTTTTTTACAAATACAAGCTACATTTATTACTAATTTTGCACTAAGACACACAGTTAGTTTGTCAATTGTAAAATAAAAATTAAAAATCAATTATTGAAAAAAATTAAATAAAAATAAAACAAAAGTATTTGTAAATTAAATTAAATTAACTGTGTAGGACTTACATGCGTCAACGGGCCCAATACGAGAAATAAAACTTTATTAATGTTGCACGGCCATACCCATTTCTCGCCATCTACTATTTCCTCTACCTTAAGGTTGTCTGGAAGAGATCGCTTTCTAGCGATAAGACCGCCTGAATTGTACTATAATCAATCTGTAAAACCTATTTCTGTAAAGTTTTGTGCAATAAAGTATATCTATCTATCTATCTATCAATACTGACATTGATTGAGAAAATGTGTTATACTATATTTTTAAAATAATATAAAACACGCAAGTACAGGCGAGCAGACTAGGTAGTGATCCATTACTTAATTATCAATTGAGTAAGTTAGTAATAAATTATACGAGGTTTATGATAAAAATGACTGACGGACGACTAATGACAGCTGATATAGAAAGTAAATTATAGAACGGTATTAACGACTCGTAGCCGGTTGTAGAGTCAATTATGACACATTAAAAAAAAAAAACATACATTACGCATCGTAAAATATTGGAACCGGGTATTAGATCCCTACTAATATTATAAATGCGAAAGTAACTCTGTCTGTCTGTCTGTGTGTCTGTTACGCTTTCCCGCTTAAACCTCTCAACCGATTTTGATGAAATTTGGTATAGGTATACGTTGAATCTCAAGAACGGACATAGGCTACTTTTTATTAGAAAATAAGGGGGGAGAGGGGTAATACCACCTTTGGAAGTTTATATGGAAAAATGATTATTTTTGAAGTTAGAGATATGAAATTTGGCACAAATATAGCTCGAAACTTATAGGACTAAAATATAGACTACTTTTTGTTTCGAATATTAGGGGAGAAAGGGGTAAAACCGACCATAAAAGGATGTAGTCCACGCGAACGAAGTCGCGGGCACAGCTAGTAAGACATATTTTTCGAAGCGCAACGAAAGTTCGCTTCGACGGAGTACAGGCGTCTCGGTCACACATTTGTGTGAATACTTCTGCTCTCTTTCGACAGCCCTTGTGCCCAAACGGGGTCAGTTCCCGTGGAACAGGTATTTTGGCAACCGGTCCACAACCACATTGTCTTAAAGCCTACAAAGATGGATGCCGACTGTGTTAATTTGGAGTCGAAAGTTTTGAGTAAAGAGTAATGGCGGCTGGTCCAAATTGGTCTGACACATAGCAATAAGTGAGATGCTGCTACTGTAACTAATCTGCAGAGTTTCTTACCGGGGTCTTCTCGGTAGAGATAGGTTTCAAACCGGCAGTAGAATCAATTTACATTGTATTCAATGACGATTCAAAAGTGCTTTAAGTTACCTACTTGAATATAGAAATATTTAAGTTGATTTTGAGGTTGACCATCGACATAAAATTGTTTGAAGCTTCTTCGAATTCAGAAATCATATTTTTGTAGACACCTCCCTGATGATCTCTATTTCTGCGAATTTTATGTATGAAATGAATAACTCTAGCTGTCCTTCCAAGGATTCGGAAACCGATTGTATTTAGAGTTGAAAGTTTTGAGTAAAGACTAATGGGGACTAACGCGCGTGAAAAATCCGCTAGATGTCACTACGTGTGTGTGAGGTCCAACTGCTACACGATTGGTTACTTTTGACTTGACATTGACAGATGTGTCACCATGACATGTTAATCACCAATCACGAAGCAGTTGGACCTCACGCCTCCGTTGTGTCGTCTAGCGAATTTTTCACGTGCGGTAGCCCTTATTGCGGAAGAAGCCATGGGAGTTTACGTCGATGCAAAATTGTTTGAAGCTTCTTGGAATTCAGAAGCAAGATTCTTTTATACGTTTCTCTGGCGTCGTCTATTTCTGAAAATGTATTGTGTAACATTGCTCTAAATATATATAACTCAAAGGTGACTGACTAAGATAGGTACTGATAAATCAACGCGCAGCCCAACCTGAAAAGGCTGAAATTTGGCATGCAGGTAGATGTTCTGACGTACGCATCCGCTAAGAAAGGATTTTGATCAATATCCCCGAGGATAACATAGGGGATGAAAGCATTTTTATTTGTAATACGAAGACGCGTGGGTCTGCTAGTTTCACCATACGACTATAGCTTTCTTTCCAAGGATTTGGAAACTGATTGTTTTTTAAATGTTTGAGTAAAGTCCAATGGCGGCAGCCAAGTGTGTTTACGACGATGCAAAATTGTTTGAAGCTTCTTAGAATTCAGAAAGAAGAATTTGCAGACATATTGGGACGTCTATTTCTGAGAATGTCGCGTGTGAAGTTAAATTCATAATTCTCAAAAGATTTCGTGGAAGCCAATGATCCAGTTGTCTTCGTGCACGAATCCGATATTGAACCGCATCACATACATTCGTCTAATCCAATGGCTTACCACACAAGTGCTTGCCACCTATAGGTAAAGCACTTGTGTGAAAAAGAAAGAACGACGGTACCACAACACCGAGACATAAAAAAGTTACTTTTCCACATTAACCCGACGGGGGATCGAATCCGCGATCTCAGAGCGCCGCCAGAGTCCGGTCCACTTGCCTCTCTGCTACGGAGGTCGTCATTTATTGATTGATGAGATAATCGTCATCTTTTCTGTGTATTGTCCAATTAAAATTAGATATTACAAATAAATGTCTTGACTACTGATAAAAGAGGCTTTTGATAAAGGCTCCCCACATTATACTACCCTTAATAGTTGAAGCTTTAGCAGTTGCCTAAACAGCTTAAATAATTGAAAATACTCATCGTCTGGTTTAAATCATAAACTTAATTATTAATTCAAACCATTAACAATTAATTCTAAATTTAAACTATAAACTCTTAAAAAATTTAAGTAAATTTTATAACAACTGTAAGAAGTAAATGATGAATAGCTATTGTATACGTACGTAGATAACTTAAAGTTGTTTTGTACCTAATTAGATCACACTTTTGTTAATCCGCGGTTAAAAGTCAATGTTTTTTCTATGCTAACATAATCATGTAATTGTTGGCTATTGCCAATGCAGAGCGAGAAATATATTTTTTAAACAAAGAAAATTATGAATGGGACATACCTCTATTAATATCTTGGGCTCTGCAGCAATTGTCCAAAAAAAATACCGCAACAACCAGAAAAAAAACAAATCTCACTTCACACCGCATTCGTTGACAGTTCGAATCTGTCATTTTGACGTTTCTTCCCGCGCTTAATTCAACTTTTTAATTTTACGCCGAACACATTTTTTTTTTCGACTAAAATCCTTTTTATTCGCGACACTTTCTTCTTGGCATTTTCGCGTGTATCCCAACAGAGATGTGAAATGATAGTGGGGACGTGCTACCGGTGTCACGGCGAGAAGCCTACTAGCCAACTGACCAACTTAACACTGTAAAATAAGAAACATACATATTGCCGACAGCATTTTACTAAGAAAAAGTTCCAACGCACTTTCTCCTGCTTACCACTTTCAACCATATCACAAAGTATTCAACGCTCAAATTGTTTCACTTGGGTTAACAGTTAGAACTCGGTTCTAGGAGGTAGCAGACACTCGCTAAACAAGTGAACGGTGAAATGAGAAATTGAAAGAGACGCATATATGATTGAGCGGGACAGGTAGACATTTCTTTTTATCAATTGACTACTTAAGCTTTGAACTGTATTTCAAGAAAACAAATTCTTTGTAGTCCATGATAAACTCTATAAATTAATTGTTCTACAATGACCACGCTTTTCGCTCGACTTTAATTTAGTTAAAGTTTGAAGTTATTTAGTAACAAATATTAAAAAGTTTTTTTTAATTCAAAACTATAACATTCATAACCCGTTATTAAATAAATTTCTTAGGAATACTTTCTAGTTGGTCCCATTGCTGTTTTATTAGTCTTAAAAAATAAAACACACATTAAAATACATTGTTACAAAAAACATAGAAAAATATTTTTTAAACCTCTTAAATTCAAATAAAACCATTTTTTATTTTTGTTTATAATTTATTATTGCACTCGAAATACACACAGTATTAATAAGTAACTTCCGATTAATAAATCGCTTAGTAGTATATTCAACGCATAACATTTTCAGAAAGGCTTCAAAATGAAAGAATTCTTTCTAATTTGTTTTGTTTAAAAAAATGTTTCAAGATAATTAACATACTTGTATTTACAAACGAAAAATAAAATTATGTAATAGTGTAACGTAATCACATGACTGTTTGTTGCTTTAAATAAATAAATAAAAATATGCAAAATTAAATTCACAAAAATAAAAAAGGCTTTTAACTTTTCAAATAAGTACAAATTCTGGGTTTCAACTTATTTTTTCGAGCTTCTAACATTCAGTAGCCACTTTTTAAACATTATGAGTGCCACCACCCGCGGCCATCTCACTTTTTCCTAATAACCGTCGGAATGACATAATTTCATTCAAAAACACTCTTTTTACATTTTTCGGTAATCACCGCTCTGCCTGTCCCTTTCTTGCCTTGCATATTTGATAGGAGAGAGCGAGACGGGTGTATGGGAGATGATACGCTGGAAGTAGGTTGCAGCGAGTCTTGCTGTGAATATTGAGTATTAATTGAGTTAATGTTATGGGAACGGTAAATTAATTACCCTGTATAATGAATTGATTAGGTTTGGCTTTTTAATGATTCGAGACTTTTGTCATGTTTTCAGTATCGGTTTAAGAGGGCATTTTAATAAAAAAAAATGTATTCCTTAATCTGATTTGACCTTTAATTTTTTTTACATAAAAATGTTGTTATTCTGTTATTTTTTTGTAAATAAACCAAAACAATGAAAAATACTCTTTTGAAATAGGTAATTTGGAAATATCCTTTAAATACTTTATTTTTTTAATTAAAGCATTTTTTAATTTACACCAAATCAAATCCCTTAATTTTTTTTTTCACAAAAAGTAAAAATTTAAATTAACGTGAAATTTCTTATTCAGTTTTGGCATGAGTCATTCAGCACCTAGCCTAACCCAACTCAAAATATCGACAAATCATCGAAAACTCAAGCATTACTAGTCTAAACCTACATACTTTCAATTTCTCCGAGGTCAACGACCCCTGGCTGGTGTCTCAGACCCGCTGCGATGGGAAAACACATCACTTGCCTGTACAAAGTCGGGTAGGCTGGACTTTCGCTTGGGTCACGGTGTTCTAGTGATGGGAAAGTATCGATGTATATTTATCGATAAGTAACTGTTTTCATTTCATGCTTTACTATATTTTATTATTACTTTTTACCGGACATAGCTGTCTATGATTTTTAGCAGTAAAAAGGCTAAATGAATACATAGTAAAATTTGTAATCAGACGCTTTGAATGAAATTGAATTAAATCTGCGTCATTAGTACGTGTAGTATATGTAAATATTTTTTGTGTTTCCAAAATAAGTATGTACTTGAACAATACCGGTTCATACTAGTTATAAAAAATAGTAGGTAGTAATAATAATAAATCAAAAAATGAGTTGATTCTTCAGGACGACTAGTAAAATACGTGGGTAAGTAATATAAATAATCATCATCTATTTCGGATGAAAAAAAAACATATTTGGTTGTGGAAAAATAACCTTGCTTTAAAAATACCACAACAGCGTTCTATCGATAAACAAAATATCGACACGCATCCCATCCTTACTGTCCCACGAGCCATTATCGATAAAGTATTCGACACAGCTCGGCACAATAGAAAGTTTATTTGTGTACTCTGCGTACCGTCAGCATAAAACATTCGTTATTTTATTATATTTTTAATGATGCTTAAAATTTAATTAGTTTTAATAACAGTGAACAGTACGTCAAGGTAAACATATGAAGATCCAACATAGTTCTTAAGCCCGCGACATTTATTTTTACCTCCGTAGCCAAGAGGCGAGCGTGCCGGACTTTGGCGTCGCGTCATCTCTGAGGTTACAGGTTCGTTACCTGTTCGGGTCAATATGGGAAACGAACTATTCTGTCAATACAGAAAAGTTCGTTTCTGAGACAATTCTCAGGTCTGGTGTATTGGTACCGTCGTTATTTTTTATTTCTGTAACACAAGTGCTTTAGCTACTTACCACAGAATCAGAGCAATGTATGTGATGTTGTCCAATATTAATTTATTTAATAACTTTATTGCACAAATAAGTACAACAGCTGGACTTAATTCTAGCGGCATTCTCTACCAGTTAACCCTTTGGTCATGGAGATAGTTTGTATATGGGTACGGTAATATTAAAGAAGTGCGTAAATAATAAGTACTATGTACAGTCAGCGGTTTTAGTTTCTAAACAACTCAGTACCTTGTCACATTAATCTAACTGTCTATTTCACTTACTCAGTTACATGGACGTTTAGTGTGACAAGGTACTGAGGTGTATACGAATTAATGATGCTGACTGTACTAGTATAAAAGAAAAGAAATCATAATAAACAACAATAAATAAAGCATTATAAATAACATAAGAGTATCTTTTAAATAAATAAATAGGCATTTAATTAAATCAAATATGTATTTAAGATATGAAGGTACACTTATATGAGTATATAAGTTGTACAAAGTCCAAAATGTGTATAGTCTGACTTGCTTTCGACCTTGCTTATAACGTTGTTAGATTTATTCATTTAATTATCTCTACCTAATTGATGAGTTGTGTAAGTAAAAAAAAACTGCCTTTAAAACATAGTTATAAAAACTGCCGAATAATTCACCTTTCAAACAAAAAAAAACGAAATCAGAATCATTGCAGGAGAGGTACTCTCAAAAACAAAACGAACAAACGAAAGGTTTCGTTTTTGAAGATTATACAAAAGTTTAGGAATGAAGACGTGGTTTTTGATTTGCATAAATAATTTTTTGTTTTTTGAAAACGCTTAATTTGCATTCGAAGTGATTTCTTTTATGATTATGAGGTTTAAAAATTGCCATCCGTTGTCGGATCCGACATATTTCGTTTATGGGAGTAGGCCCCCTGGTGTAGGCGCAACGATGTCATGCCATTTATTTAATGTAACACTGTTTTGCACAAAAAAAAGTATAAAAGTGAACTTAACAAATAAACTCTTCAGATAAGTAACTGTTTTTATTTCATGCTTTACTAATATTTAATAACATAGCATAACTGTTTATGTTTAAGCAGTAAACATGGTAAATGAATACTAAAATTTGTAATCAGATGCTTTAAATTGAATCTTCGTCATTAAGTCGTGTATGTAGTACGTAAATAATTTTTGTGTGTCCGAAATAAGTATTTCAAATTTTTAAAATTATTATAAAACTTTCTAGTACAATTTTGAAGTACTTCATATTTTTAGTACACATTTAATAGACTTCTTGTTTTGCTGACCGTACTGTCTCAAGTTCAGCAATGATTTTGCAGGGTCACACTGAGATAAGAGAGTCTTAAAACTAGTGAGTCAGGTGAAAATTATGAAAACGGCGTTAATTATGACCTTGCTAGTTTCTGTGGGTCAAAGGTCAAAACGAGTCAATTTGACCCACTTCTGATTTATCCTATTGCTGACGGGATGAGTTAACCAAATTGGTTTATTTACTTTTTCTTGGTCAACTGATCTCATTTTTGAAACCCGACTCGAAAATCACTAGTTAAAAAAGTCAACGTTTAACTTGTCTATCTTTCTGTCGGTGCGTCTGTCTATGGCAATGTAGCTCCCATTATTTACGCGGGATAAGAGTCCAATAAAGTCAGAATCGTAGCAATATTTTTTTATTCAGACAGATTACATTAATAATGCTTATGAATAGTCTCTGTATAAAACAAATGAAGCTACCTCCGGTTCGGAAAAAAAGTAGCTCCCAAATAGATTAACCGATTTTGAATTATTTTTTGTTTAAGTTTGTTGGTAATTGATTGAAGATGGCCGCCAACACGAAATGGCGGATTACATATTTTGACACAACTCCCTAAATGTAAGTGTCAAATAACAGTGTTTGAGTTTTACCAAATATTAATTATAAAGTATTAATTTATGTACATTTGTTACCCTTATTGACTTATTTAGGGATATTAAAGTATCCTATATGTTCAGTGGCGGATTTTCCTATGAAATTCTATCCCTCCCCCCCCCCCAAGACAACAAAAAAGAAAATCTTTTTTAATTAAAAGACACCAAATTTATTCTATTTAAAGAAAACATTTGAACTGTCTGTTTGGGTTTGGTATTCATGTTTTTCTATTTCTGTAAGACTGTAAAACATTTGGGGCAAATTTGCCGCCCCCCAAAATCTGCCGTCAGCTCCAGCCTACGCAGCTTCTGGTAAATCCGCCTCTGTATGTTAATCTAGAATCTAATCTATCTTTCTCCTAAATATTATTTATATCTAGGTATAATTGGGTAGCTTTTGCGTGAAGAGTTTTAAACATCTGGACATTCATACATTTTTACAAAGTCATTTTGGTTACATTCCCTTCGATATAGTTGACTGAAGCGATGGCTGGCACATACGTCATGCTTGTGAACAGGTGCCACCTCTGGGGACTGTTCTGCTCCAGCTTACTCGTTTACTTGAGCACTTAATCGTTTCATCACTCATCAAAACAAAACTATATGACTTGGTCCAAAGTAGTCTACACATACATAGATATAAGTTAGATACTGCTACTGTAATTAATCTGCTGAGTTTCTCACCGGTGTCTTCTCGGTAGATATAGGTTCCGAACCGGCAGTAGAATCACTTTGCATTGTATTCAATGACGATTCAATAGTGTTACATGTAACCTACTTGAATAGAGAAATATTTGAGTTTGAACCAACTAGCTTCTGCACGCCGTTTCTCTCGTGTTAAATTACGGGTAAAATAAATAAATAAATAAATATTGGACAACATCACATACATTGCTCTGATTCTGTGGTAAGTAGCTAAAGCACTTGTGTTACAGAAATCAGAAACAATGAAGGCACCACAACACCCAGACCCGAGACAATATAGAAAAGTTCGTTTCCCATATTTAACCGACCGGGGATCGAACCCGGAACCTCTGAGATGGCGCGACGCCAAAGTCGGCACGCTCGCCTCTCGGCCACGGAGGTCGTCAAAAATGGTAAAATGGTATCTTTTCCTGATTTTAGGAAACGGGAAAATATTTTGTAAAAAAAAACTAAAGCAATATAAAAAGTACCTGCTTAATGTTGTTTCTGAGTCTATGTACAAATTTTCATGCTTCCTACCTTGAAGACTGCGAAAAGTTCCATATAAATTTTCACCCCCTCTTTTAACACACACATTTTTTAGTATAGGTACCACAAATAGTCCTGATACAAATTTGTTCTATTGTAGCTTAAACATTGCAAAATTCTCCAAACAAACGTTTGAGGAAAGGTTAGGGAAGAGGGGGGGGGGGGGGATAAAGAGCCCTTAAACTATCTCCACTTAAAAAATCAAGCCAAGTCGATGGAGCATCGATGGAGTTTTACTGTGAAAGACGGAGAAACAAACAGACACACATATGTATGTAGTATACATATGGATATATTAGTATGGATACGTGTATGTTATATTAATATGGATTGTCATTCGATTTAATGAGTACCGATGTGACCTACTACCTAACAGTATATTTTGTAAAGTTTTGTGTAGTATAAATATATTGCTAATTATGCTTGCAAACATTTAAGAATAAGAATAAGAATTTATTTATTAGCACACAATCAATACACAGTAAACAGACATAAAAGTGACACAAACAATTAATAGGTACAGTAGAAGTAAACTAACATAAAAATAAAAGAAAAAAAATCATAGTGATTGCGCAGCTAACAAGGTCCCAGCCTCAGCATAAGCTGCCACGATATTGGATGCCGCAGGTGCGCTGGTATTCTGGCGGAACCTTAAGCTGAGTGGCGCGGTGATAAAAAAAAGAAAGAACTGATAAAAAAGAAAGAACTGGATAATAAAGAGAAAAAGAAAAAATACTAATAATAATAAGAGAGAGAGAAGCACAAAAATAAAATAATTTAAATCAGCTAACCCCCCCCCCCCTCTCTCCCCCCCTTACTTAATTAACAACTTAATTTTACTTTAAACATAACAGAGACACAACACGCTAATTAAACACATTTGAAGATAACTTGATCATTGGTCGGTAATCGAAAGGAGTATATCCTCGGTTCCAATATCAGTAATCAATATTAATTATACGAGACGTAAGCTAAAACCTGTCCAGACTGGTAGTCAGTTGGAGAAAAACGTATTGTCATTTTAGCTTTATAAAATTAGTATACATTTTTCAAGCAAGATCGGACGGTCGATGGGGCAAAAAGGTTCTTGAGTGGAGACCACGTACCACCAAGCGCAGTGTGGGACGGCCACCTACCAGATGGACCGACGACCTAGTAAAAATTGCTGGGTCTCGTTCGTTGCAGGTGGCTATGGACCGGTCGCGCTGGAAATCGGTTGGAGAGGCATAGGCCTCATAACTGACCATAGGTTCAGCAGTGGACAGTAACAGGCTGATATGATAATGATGATAGCTTTTTCTACCCCATCGATCTTCCGTTACTACAATCTATGCTTCGTTCTACGTAAAACAATGAAAGGTCTCATTGCGTTGAACAAAGTACCGTTTAAAATGTGTATCCTCATGCAAAGTCAATATTTGAAGCTTTAGGCGAAACCGCCCACTCGAACTTTTATTTGTTTAGCAGATAGAAAGATAAAAACTGGGTAAGTGTGAGTCGCTTTCGTCCGCCAATGGTTCTGGCTCTGTATGTAGAATTTTTATTTTCGAACTAATATATTTATTTAAAACGTTTATAAAAATAATTTTATTATGTTATATGGTTGAAATGGAAACGATATATTTAAAAGAAAGGAAGAAAGAAAATACATTTATTGACCATCACAAAAAATGAACAAATACAATAGTTAGGGAGGCGAGGTAGCTAAATGGCGTAATTCAACGGCGCCGTCGAGACCTATCAAAATCGAAAGATAAAATAATTTCGAAAAGAAAAGCTCGTATGGTAAAAACCATTTTAGCGGTGGGTTTGGCGTGTACGATTTTTCAAAAATGTTAAAAAAAAACAGTTACTTGGGCATTCTCGAACGCGTCAGATATTCATACTACGTATGCCCCAAGTGCCTCTGATATCAAGGGTATTCTAATCTGCCGGTTTGCGTGGTGGGGGTAGGCATATAAAGTAGTCAAAAATACAGAAACAAAATTTTACTCGAGCGCGTCAGATTTTCGGAAGGGTTGGTAGGTAGGAAATGATATAAAAATTGTATTATAATTGTATTGTTATTGTCCGTTTTGCTTACGGTACGTCCAAAATTTGAGGATCAACAGGCTATTGAATAATATACATACATGAAACTGTACATGTTAATAATACTTTTGTATACAGATACGCGTAACTTTTTCCGAGTCCACGAAAATTGTCGAGAAACTTTAGAATTTTTTTTTTTGAGATATAATAAAAGTCACATAATTTAATCATCGTTATTTCATATATTTTTTAACGCCCTCAGTATTTGAGATATACTAAAAAAACTGGGAGTTTGAGTTTTTATGATGCTTCAAGTCAAAAAGTTTGTGGGATATGATTTTTACACCTTCATGTGACCGAAGACTCAAGTATTATGGTTTAAATTTAAACTTGATACCAATGTATTTCTGAAATATGGGGTCTCAACAGATAGGTAGACAATGAATTTGTAAGGAACGTATGTTCTTTATTAAAAGTGGACGTATGTCCGCCCCAAGCTAGGTGTTATCTGCTCGGGGACCAAGGTTCTACTACCAATCTTGGTTTGTTGTATAAATACTTAGTGGCGACGAAAACTCTGACATCGCGATGTAGGATCGATGAATTGATCAGCTAATCGTGCATTACGTATGGAGCGTTGTTTACTACACCAATTCTGCTGACGCTGTATTTGTGTCGACTTGTAGGTAATGTCGTATGTCGGCACTAATTTATCATATTAGGGTTTCGTTTCTTTTCTTTTACGATACGGATCCCAAAGAATAATCACCGTTATTAAATACTAGACCATTTTCCTAATTGCCGGTTGCTAATATCTTTATGGTAATCGCGCATGTTGCTATAATGTCATAATTATTAATATGTTGATAGCTGTAAAGATTTTGATTAGTTTACAAATGGTTATAGATAATGCGGTAGACAACTCGTCAGGGTAAGCATTTGCAGTACGATTTTAAATCTTATGCGGTCGACATAAGGGTGAAAGAGCAAAGTTTGTAGGCTGACGCTATTTTCAGTACAAAAGCACTTTAGGCTGCAACACACATAAGGACATAGTGACGTTCTTATGTCCTAGGTATAAGAAAAAAACTGCAAATGTTTAGCGTAACCCCACACTAGCGTTCTTTGAGCGTCGACGTCGACGCAACGCCGACGCGACGACGACGCAACGTCGACGCGACGCCGACGCAACGCATGCGCAGCGGCGCGGTCGAAATGACGAACGCCAGGACTGCGCTCCACGGGCGCCGCGCCCGGCCCGACGCCTGCCGCAGCGTTTATTTTGACAACAGTACTATGATCAACTCAATTGTTTCGGCCCGCCCGTGTTTTAGAATCAGTAGGTAGAAGACTTTTTAGCTGATAGCAAATATGGATGTAGCTTAAAATACTAACTCATATCGCCGAAGAAACCCATTTTCAATTAAGTACTTTTATTTTTCGAGAAAATAAATGCTAAAGTTGCCTATTCAGGCCATGTGTCAAATAGGTAAAATATATTTTTTCCTTTACAAGTTGAAAGCATTACTTTATCACTGCAATATAAAACATTATATTGTGCGTTATTCAAATCTTACATTTCCATTTTCGAAACAACTGTACATGACGTCAGCGCGGCGCGACGCTCGAATGCGATGTGCAGAGGACGCTCAAACGCCGCGCCGACGCTGTGCGGGCGCCGCGTCGACGCTGAGCGGGCGCCGCGTCGACGCAACGCCCAACCAACGCTAGTGTCGGGAGGTCGCCGGCAAGACGCTGACGCTCGAAAGACGCTAGTGTGGGGTCCCTCAAGGCAGTCTGCAATTATTAACTACAAAGTATTAAACAAAGTATATATTTTTTTAATTATGCATGCTTAAGGTCAACTCGGTAACCAACGTGAGTAAGCAGTTATGGGGGAGTCGGAATCCCTTGCGGACTCTTCACAGGCTCCCCCAGCGTCTACTGCCAAGCAGCCCACCTCGTCACGATGAAGCAGCCCTGATCCCAACAATCATCAATCAAACTACTTTAAACCAAGCTTGATAGCAGCAGGGCGAACTGATGACCCTGATATCAACCTTTTTAGTTCTTCATCGCAACAAGTATTTTTTGGTATCCACACGATTTGGCAGCCTTGATCAAAACAATCATTAATTGAACTACTTCAAACCAAGCTTGATAACAGCAGGGCGAAATGATGACCCTGATATCAATCTCTTTAGTTCTTCATCGCAACAAGTATTTTTTGGTATACACACGATTTGGCAGCCTTGATTAAAACAGTCATTGATTGGACTACTTTAAACCAAGCTTGATAACAGTGGGACGAACCGATGACCTTGATATCAAACTCATACTGCATTGCAATAAGTAGGTTTCGTTATCCAATGATATTTTAAAACAATAGATATGTTACCCATGCGCGCAATATGAAGACGCTAAAACGGCCTAATTGGGACGTCTTACCTCCTGTCTGCGAAAAGCGATACGACAAATATGACGTCTCTGTCATGTGCCTAACAGAGAGTTACTACTTATCTCTTTTATTCTTACAGTTTAAATCAAGCCATCCCTTTCACATCATCTAAGAATGTGGTTTATAAGAATTGCGCATGTGTGCAGTCGCACTCGACCAGCACAGATTTTTCGTTAGTTTTGTGAACGTATAACATATCTATGGTTTTAAATATCATTGTCGTTATCCAATTATACGATTAGGCAGTGCTGATCCAAACAGTCATAAATTAAACTGATTCAAACCAAGCTTACCAGTGGAACGAAATGATGACCACTTTTTACCCGACTACGGCGAAGCGAAAAGGAGGGTTATGATTTTGACCGGTATGTATGTATGTTCAGATGATCCATCGTGGCTTCAAAACCACTCGACAGAAATTGACAAATGAGGTATCATTAGGGCACAGCATACGACCACGGCTTTCCTGAGAATTCTGGATGTATTAAAACACACCAAAAATCTACGTGCAAAATTAGTTTTAATTAACGAAAGATAAAGTATAGTTTGTAAGTAAGTAGGTACCCACATAACCATTTTTGACCAGAATATTTTCTTGTTTCATACTTTTTAGATCGCGGTGTTTTTGTAGTCGGGTTTTAGTTTTTAAACTTACTTTTTTTATTTGCACTTCAAGATTGACCTCATCCCCCTTGATGTTAAGTGCTAATGAGTTCCTAGCTTAAAGGCGATAAGTACATCATAATAATAGCTGTTACTGGACTTGTGGCCGTTACTTTGAAGGCTTGACCCCTGCTACTAAATATCACCTCCCAGGAGCTCTGGAAACCTTACTCGCACGCAGGAACACAACAATACCGAAGTGATTGCTATTTGGCTGCGGTCTTCTGTAAGGTGGAGTTATTTCACCAGTCGGGCTGCTGCAGTTCGAACGGTAAATCGCATTGCCCTGCCTCTCTTGCTCAAACGATTTGGCTGGCCTAAATAAAACAATCATTAATTAAACTACTTTAAACCAAGCTTGATAACAGTGGGACGAATCGATGACCTTGATATTAACTTCTTTAGTTTTTCATTGCAACAATAGCTCTTAATTTTTCTATGAGAACGCACGTTCGATTTGTAAGAGATTTGTAAGCCTCTTTCTGTTGCTTTAGGTGTAAACTCCACTGGTATACTATGTTAATTGAGTATAGGCGAAAAACAAGCGATGAAACATCTGAAAAAAACACGTTCGGTAAATTAATTCAATTAAATGTTCTTTTATACATGTATATTACATCCCTACTAATATTATAAATGTGAAAGTAACTCTGTCTGTCTGTCTGTTTGTGTGTCTGTTACGCTTTCCTGCTTAAACCTCTCAACCGATTTTGATGAAATTTGGTATAGGTATACGTTGAATCTCAAGAACGGACATAGGCTACTTTTTATTAGAAAATAAGGGGGGGAGGGGGGTTATACCACCTTTGGAAGTTTATATGGAAAAATGTTTATTTTTGAAGTTAGAGATATGAAATTTGGCACAAATATAGCTCGAAACTTGGATTAAAATATAAACTGCTTTTTGATTCGAATATTATGGGAGAAAGGGGTAAAACCGACCATAAAAGGATGTAGTCCACGCGAACGAAGTCGCGGGCACAGCTATCAGTAATATATATGAAACGTCTTTATGACTCTACCTTATTTGTTACACCAAGGCATTCCCTTGGGGTGTGAGGGCGCAAGTTTTTTAAAAAGTTAATAATATCTAACCATCACCAGTTTCATAATTTTTCGTTGATGCCGCGTGAAAATAGAAGAGTTAATGTAATTTTTGATGTCTAATCCTCATTTTTTTAGCGGATTTTTCAAACGCGACATCTCCAATTGTTCTAACATTTAAAGTACATAGTGATAGCTCTCAGAGAAAGGCTGCCTTCAAATAATGTATGCAACATCTAAGGCCCTCAGTATATTTAGATCAGAGGAGTTCAACTCGAGGCACGTCCGACCCTGTATCGTCGTAGAAAGTGACGAAATGACCATCTTCGTTCTGTATTTACATTTGTTTTCACTTAATTACCATATGGGGCACCCATGGACATATATTAAACAGAGATGGGAATGTATAAGGATTAAGTTTTAATAAGGCTTTTACGTTAAAAGAAATATGTCGAAATGCAAGAGCTCAAAAATGAAATATATCCGGTACCGGAAAGCAATTTTTGATTCTCATAACCTTAACTAATTTACTACAAGTGTATTTAAAAACCAAAACATTATTTCTGCAAATCAAAGAAATTAAAAAAAACTGGGGTAGTTTCATTTATAAACTACTAGCGGTCCCGGCGAACTTCGTTTCGCCTTAGAGGATTTTCCCGCTTTTCTGTTGAAATTTTTCCTGAATTTTCTTTGCTATAAACCTCACAGACCCCGAGACCTTTCCAACGAATGCAAAACCGTGGAAATCGGTTCGTGCGTTCTGGAGTTATAGCGTCAGGAAGGACAACCCTACTTATTTTTATATAGTACGTTGATTAATCTTCAAAAACGAAACCTTTCATTTTGTTCGTTTTTTATGATGAACACATGCTATAACATATTGTTGGTATAATATCAATTCACCTAATTGTTTTTGTTCTAATGAACATATTTAATTATGCACATCTCAAAAAATATTAACTATTACATCCAGTCAAAAAGGTTCTTGAGTGGAGACCACGTACCACCAAGCGCAGTGTGGGACGGCCACCTACCAGATGGACCGACGACCTAGTAAAAATTGCTGGGTCTCGTTGGATGCAGGTGGCAATGTACCGGTCGCGTTGGAAGTCGGTTGGAGAGGCCTATGCTCAGCAGTGGACAGTAACAGGCTGAAATGATGATTACATCCAGTTGAGTGAAGCGATGGCTGGCACTTACGTCATGCTTGTGAACAGGTGCCACCGCCGTGGACTGGTCTGCTCCAGATTACCTCGCAAAAATGAATCCCTACTAATATTATAAATGCGAAAGTAACTCTCTCTCGTCTGTCTGTTACGCTTAAGAGAGTTAGGGCATAGCGATTTATCTGCTCCAGAGCAGCGCGACTGGTGAAATACATCCACCTTACAAAAGACCGCAGCTAAATAACAATCACTTCTGTGTTGTTGTGTGCCTGTGTGTGAGTAAGGTTTCCAGAGCTCCTGGGGGTGCTACATTAGTAGCAGGGGTCAAGCCTTCAAGGTAAGGGTGACAAGTCCAGTAACAGATTTATTATGCTGTAGTTGTCACCTTAAGGGTGACAACTAGGACCTCATTACCACTTAACATCAGGTGGGATGAGGTCAATCTTGAAGGCGATATATCTGAGTAAAATTTTGTTTAAAGATAATGGTTAAAGAAAAATTATGTGTATTATATTTTTTGGTCAACCAATTGTGGGATCAAGCTCAAATTTTGAGTCATCTAACGAATTATTATATTACTCGCTTCGCTTGTCACTGGGCAACGAACGCAAATACGATTTAGCACAATTAAGCTGACTCAAACATAGTTATTAACTTACGACCAAAATTGTTGTACTGTAAATAACAATAAAATTGTCTGTTTGTGAGTCTTATCACAAGTTTCACTGTTCAAAATAATAATGGAAAAGTGAGATTAGTCGAAAAACCGTTTTTGACCTCGATTTTGGTTAAAGAAAGAAATTGACTGTCAATTTAGATTTTATAACGCCCTTATTAAAACGGCATAAGGATTAATATGGGACTGCAAATGGTTACCGAGGGGGTTTTGCCAATATTATGAGAAGACACTTTATCTATTACTAGCTGTGCCCGCGACTTTGTTCGCGTGGAGTACATCCTTTCATGGTCGGGTTTACCCCTTTCTCCCCTAATATTCAAAACAAAAAGTAATCTATATTTTAATTCAAGTTTCGAGCTATATTTGTGCCAAATTTCTTATCTCTAACTTCAAAAATAAACATTTTTCCATATAAACTTTCAAAGGTGGTATTACCCCCCTCCCCCCTTATTTTCTAATAAAAAGCCAGATTTTATTATTTTTATAGTAATTTACGCCGTACTTTATTTTAATTTATTTAAGAAGTTAGAGATATGAAATTTGGCACAAATATAGCTCGAAACTTGGATTAAAATATAGACTACTTTTTGTTTCGAATATTAGGGGAGTGTTTAATGTTAGAAATTTCCGTCGCTTAGAATTTAGTTCCAAAATTCTGTCAATAGATGTCACTATGCATAATTACAACGCGCTATCATTGTGTTCCGCCCGGCACGTATAAGACTTGATAGGATTTTTAAATATACGCACTTTCATACAGCAGGATTATTGTGTTTTATTTTGATTTACACTACTTCCTTGCTACATTTTTTGGGACACTGTACATTAGTGGTCCTACGGTACGCCGGATATCGGATACCTGGGAGGTTGTGCAGCTGGCCAGTTTCCAGTACACTGACCGAGTAACGGATCGTTACTGATAGTGTACATCTACTGCTTCGTGTTTGACGGAGGATCATTGGTTGGCGCAAGAAGGCGGTTAACGAGTTGGCGGTTTGGCACCAGAGGGCGCGATACGCAGTGGAAGAGTCTACAATTTGGCGCTAAAGGCAGTCGGACGGACGGAGTTACGCACCAAAGGAGGCAAGCGGATACGGTAAAGTGATTGCAGCGCGTGTGAGTAATTTAAAGTGAATTTAGAACTTAGAATAATTTGTGAAAAAGTGCTGAGACGGGGAATCTATGCCCAAATTTTTCCCAAGTGTCAATTTCTTCAAACACTTAGAAAATTTCGGACGCGTTTTTTTGCTGGACTTAGAAAATTCGTCGTATTTTATTTTTAGTTTACTTCTATAAATGTTCCAGTGTTATGTAATGAATCGTATTGACGTTAATTTGTTGTATTTTTTTTTGTGTATAATTTTAATAGAGATTAATTTCTTCAATTGTTCCATGCCGAAAGACTCAAATAAATCGTTTCATTCTATTGATAATCCTTGTGAAGTCAGTATGGAGGCTTTAACTAATTTACAAGACGATGTCATAGACTCTATTAATAAAGGTAAAATTAATTTTAAAAAGTCGCCAAAAGATAGGATAACGCAATCTTATCTTGAAACGAGGCTGGAAACATTGGAAGAACAATGGAAAGCATTTGTAGAAACCCATAAAACAATGATAACTGATGTGGAAACCGATGAGTATCGTAAGTCTAAGTACTACATTAATGAAGTTTATGGGGCTACCCAGGAGTTGTATTGCGAGTATAAAACCGAACTTAAAGAAAGCTTATCCAAAATTGTAAAAACGGCTAGTAGTAATAAACCTTCAAACTCTCATTCGAATAACTCTCATTTTGCCACTGTGCCACAGGTAAAATTGCCTAAAATTACGATACCTATTTTTAGCGGAAAGTACACTGAATGGACTACTTTTCAGGATCTTTTTGAATCTTTGGTGCACAGAAATAATAGCCTTGAGGATGTTCAAAAAATGCACTATCTGAAAGCGCATTTAGCAGGCGAAGCTGAGCAATTGTTGCGACATGTGCCTGTTACGGAGGCAAACTATGAAGAGGCTTGGACGTTATTAAAAAAAAGATTTAGTAATAAAAAATATTTGGCAAATTGTTTACTCAAGCGCTTAACTAATCAAAATAGTGTTATGATTGAGTCGTCTAAAGCTATTAAGGATTTGTTAGATACCACAAGCGATTGCCTTAATGGTTTAAAAAATTTAGGTTTAAATACAGATTCTTGGGACGTCATAGTGATTTATATTATCAGTTCTAAATTAGATACAGAATCTCGTAAGTTGTGGGAAGCGGAAATAAGTACCTCAGAGGACCATCCTACTATGGTTCAATTTAAAGATTTTTTAGAACATAGATTCCGGTCCTTAGAATTTCTTCCTCCAACTAAAACAACCAGAACAAATATTACCCGTAACAGTGTAACAGTCCATCATGCCGCAACAGTGTCATGCCCATTTTGCTCAGAAGGTCATAGGTTATTTAATTGCAAGAATTTCGCAAATGAAACATGTGAAGCGCGTCGTAGTTTTGTCCAATCTAATGGTTTGTGTTATAACTGTATGTGTCCTGGCCATTCCGTATTTACATGCCGTCAAACTTCCAGGTGTCGTGTGTGTAAAAAGAAGCATCATTCTCTTTTACATGTCAGTGTTCCCAAATCAACTGTAACTCATGTTGCAAGCCCCACGGTTGATGAAAGTGTCGTCACAACAGTTGCAGCGTCGTCGTCTTGTGGGGAGGAAGTGAAAAAGGTCGTAGCATTTTCCAATGTTTCCAGAGAAGTGCTTTTAGCTACTGCACTTGTTAAGGTTTCGTCTCACTCTGGAAAACAGTTAATTTTCAGGTCGTTGCTAGATCAAGGCTCCCAAGGTTTATTTATTACGGAGTCAGCCGTACAGTCCCTGGGTTTACAACGAATCTCAAGCAAAGTTGTAATATCTGGTGTTGGTGATCATGTTGATCCCATTGTTTCAAAGACAATGGTTAAGTTTAGCATTCAATCAATCTACGATCCCAGTGTCAATATTACTGTTAGTGCTCATGTATTAAATAAGTTGACTTCAGTCGTCCCGTCACGGAAGGTAAGTACTCAGATGTGTCAAAGTTTAGTACATTTGCAATTGGCTGATCCTCAATTCTATATTCCAAATAAAGTTGATTTGCTACTTGGCGCTGATGTGTTCAGCCAGATTTTAGGTGAAGGTTTAATCAAGGGCCCCCCTGGTACACCAATAGCTCAAAACACAAGCCTTGGTTGGGTCCTATCTGGTCAGGTTCAATCAGAACCTGTAGGAAGCTCTAAGTCGTGTCACAATAGCATGATCATCAGTATGCACACAAGTGTTGAGGAAGACACTTTGTTGAAAAAGTTTTGGGAATTGGAAGCAGAGCCACCATCTAGCGTTGATAAAAATATTCTCACTCAGGAAGAACGAGACTGCCAGAGCTTCTATGCAGCTACAACAACCAGAGATGGTGAAGGTCGCTACATTGTTAGACTTCCGTTTCGTTCTCCTGAGCCAAAGTGTAGCAAAGGTAATACTCTTGGTATTGCTGCCAAAAGACTAGAGTACTTGGAGAAAAGGTTGTTAAAATCTCCTGAGTTGAACGATCAGTACTCACAAGTAATGGCAGAGTATCTAACGTTAGGGCATATGGAGCAAGTTAAGGACGAACAAAAGAATAAATCTGATGCAGTTTACCTTCCCCATCATGCTGTTGTCCGTGAAGACAAGACTACATCGAAGGTCCGGGTCGTCTTTGATGCGTCCAGCCCAGGTTCTAATGGTGTCTCTCTCAATGATGACCTTATGGTAGGTCCCACGTTGCAGCTTGACTTAAGGCATATCGTTATGCGATGGCGGCGTCATCCTGTTGCTCTAATTGCTGATGTGGTAAAGATGTACCGACAAATAAAAGTAGCTGATGTAGATACTGACTACCAAAGAATATTATGGTCAGATGGAATTGGCGTTCAGCATTACAAAATGTTACGTGTTACTTTTGGCACGGCTAGCGCACCATATCTCGCAGTGAGAACTCTTCATCAGCTCGCACAAGATGAAGGTACGTCATTCCCGCTGGCAGTTGAAAAGGTCACCAAGGATTTCTACATGGATGACTTAATGACAGGTTGCCAAACGATTGAAGAAGGTTTAGCTATTTATAAAGAAATTAACGAAATGATGGGAAAAGCATGTTTTGAATTGCAAAAGTGGGGATCTAGTAGTAAGAAGTTGATGGAACAAATTGAGGAGCAAAGGAAAGATTTTGAAGATGTGATGGAAATAGGATCAGGAAAGGAGGGAAACGAAGTCAAGAAGGTTTTAGGATTGTGCTGGAACAAGTCATCTGATGAGTTCGAGTATACTGTACAGTTACCTCCGTTAAGTCAACCTGTTACAAAAAGAAAGGTTTTGTCTGACATTTCCCGCTTGTATGATCCTTTAGGGTGGATAGCGCCATCCATAATTCAAGGCAAGATTTTTATCCAGAAACTATGGATGACTGGATTGGACTGGGACCAAGAACTGCCGGAACAATTGCTTAAGGAGTGGGTTAATTACAGGAAAAAGCTCGCAGCACTGACAAAGTTCACAATTCCTAGATGGATGCACACTGGCCTTGATGACGTGTGTGTCGAGTTGCATGGGTTTTGTGACGCTTCTAAAGATGCTTATGCTGCTGTGGTATACCTTCGAGTTAAAGATAAGACAGGTAAGGTGCATGTTAATCTTGTCACCTCAAAAACGAAGGTAGCTCCGATAAAAGTAGTGTCCATACCACGACTTGAGCTGTGCGGTGCAGTCTTAGTAACACGTCTGCTGTCCGAAGTTGCCAAAGTCTTGAATGTTCCCAAAGACCACATTTATGCTTGGACGGACTCTCAAGTTGTACTTGCGTGGCTCAGTAGTCATCCTAGCAGATGGAAGACTTTCATTGCGAATAGAGTTTCCGACATCTTGACGATTTTTGATCGAAAGCAATGGTCACACGTTCGTTCTCAAGAGAATCCCGCTGATTGTGCATCTCGTGGAGTGCAGCCATGTAAAGATGGCGAAATATTGTTGTGGAAGAATGGTCCGTCTTGGTTGGCAGAAGAACAAATTAATTACAGTCCACTTAGCTGCATCCAAGACACCAACTTAGAAGAAAGAACTGCCAAGGTGTTGTCGTGTACTACCAGTCAAATTGATTCTGAGTTTGTTAAAAGGTTTTCTTCACTCCGCCGACTGATAAGAGTTTTGTCATTCTGTCGCAGGTTCATTATTGCAGCTTCGGCAAAAGCGAAGCGTCAGGCTATTGATGCATTTCCTAAATGGCTAACGAGAAAGGAACTTGATCACACTTCAGAGTTATTAATCAAACAATGTCAGTTGGAATTTTTTAGAGAGGAAGTTCAGCATTGCGTAAATAACGTCCCTATAAACAAAAAGAGCAAGATACGTAGTCTCAACCCGTTTTTAGATCACGTTGGAATTCTCAGGGTGGGTGGTAGGCTGTATAAGGCTGAATTTCCAGCGAACATGAAAAACCCTATAGTAATGCCATATAAATCACATTTGTCCGAACTTTTGGTTGCTGATGCTCATGAGCGTACTTTGCATGGCGGTCCCCAGTTGATGCTCAACTATCTCCGGTCTAAGTACTGGATCGTTAATGCACGTAGAGCTATTAAAACCTGCGTTCACAAATGCACAACTTGCATTCGCTACTCGTTTCGACCTGTTCATCAACTCATGGGTCAGCTTCCATCCGCAAGAGTAAACCCAGGTCGGCCTTTTGAACAGAGTGGAGTCGATTTTGCTGGTCCAATTGCAATAAGAATGAACAAGGGGAGAGGCAATCGCTCTACTAAGGGCTATATTTGTTTGTTTGTGTGTATGGCCACTAGGGCTATACATTTGGAAGCGGTTGGTGACTTAACATCTGAAGGCTTCATTGCCGCTTTTAAGAGATTTGTTGGAAGAAGGGGTCGTTGCTCTGACTTGTGGAGCGATAATGGCACGAATTTCGTCGGAGCATCGCGTGAACTGTCTGCTCTGCTGGCACAAGAGAGAACGCTGGTAAGTTCAGATATTGCTGACTGGCTTTCCACTAATGGCACTGAGTGGCACTTTATACCACCTCGGGCTCCGAACTTTGGAGGACTATGGGAAGCTGGAGTACGGTCCACCAAACATCACTTAAGAAGAGTCATAGGATCTTCAACTCTCACCTTTGAAGAGATCTCTACAGTACTAGCTCAAATTGAAGCGTGTCTTAATTCGAGGCCAATGTCATACGTAAGTGACAATTCCGAGGAACCTTATCCTCTCACACCGGGTCATTTTTTGGTGGGTGAACCGCTTTTACTCCCTCCAGATGCAAATTATGAGGTTGCTAATGTAAATAGTCTGCGTCGTTGGAATTACTCGCAGAGAATGGTACAGGACTTTTGGCGAAGGTGGTCCCGTGAGTACCTAGTTCAATTTTTTCAGCGACATAAGTGGTCAGCTCAAGTGCCCGAACCAAAAATCGGCGATGTCGTTTTAGTAAAAGAGGATGATCTTCCCCCAGCGCGTTGGCTTTATGGTGTTATTACGGACAAGCACCCTGGTGTGGACAAAGTTACGCGTGTAGTTACTCTCAGATGCAAAGGGACTAATATCAAAAGACCTGTATCTAAGCTATGTGTCTTACCTGTGGCCAGTTAGATTCATAACAAGTGTCTTTAAGTTAGGTTTTTATTTGTTAAATGAATTTTGTTGTTATGTTTTTTGTTTTTTATGTATTTTATGATTCTGTTTTGGTTATGGTGTTCTGAATACGGGTGTGAGCTATACTAATGTATAGTATATAAGTAAATAAAAAAAATAATTGAAAATCCTAAAAAAGTCCTAAAAAAGTCTATATTTATACATTTTATTGGTCTATATGTTACTTAAGATAATGATTTGAAACTTGTTAGATTAAATATTTTACAATGTAATGAAATTTATTTGTTTGTTTTTTTGAAATGTTAAATGTATATGAATGTGTTATGGGTATGATGGACATGCTGTCCATGGTGGGCGGTATGTTTAATGTTAGAAATTTCCGTCGCTTAGAATTTAGTTCCAAAATTCTGTCAATAGATGTCACTATGCATAATTACAACGCGCTATCATTGTGTTCCGCCCGGCACGTATAAGACTTGATAGGATTTTTAAATATACGCACTTTCATACAGCAGGATTATTGTGTTTTATTTTGATTTACACTACTTCCTTGCTACATTTTTTGGGACACTGTACAGGGAGAAAGGGGTAAAACCGACCATTGAAGGATGTAGTCCACGCGAACGAAGTCGCGGGCCCAGCTAGTATTATTGTATTTTGAACGACATCTATTTAACCTCTGATTTAATACATTTCTGGGGAGATGTTGTAATTCTACTGAATGCTCCGCTCCCTGTTTTTCTGTTTTTGGTATTGTTCTAATTAACTATACCAAAAATCGTGGCGCCATATTAAAAATGAATATTGACCTTGACTCTGACTTTGAGTAGTCAAAACCGAGCTATTGCACTCTTTGTAAGGACGGCACAATTGCAATCCGAAATCAGCTCTTATGCATACCACATACAGTCCAAAGCTTATCTGACGTGCTTTGGACTGCACCTACGGAGATAATTTTAGAAACTACCCATAGAACCAGCGGTCAGTACACAGTTGTCATGTATAAGAAGATAGTCATTGAAGAAGCGCCAGGTTATTTTAAGGTCAATGTATGCATTTACACTGCACAATAGCTTATTAGTGGGAAGAGTGGCTAAGTTTGGAGCACACTTGTCGCAAATCAATATAGCCATTGTTTAAATACGAACTACGGCTCATGAGTCAGCTCGTGAGCACGGTTGGTGCAACCTAACCGAAACGTCGGGCAGTAAGTAGTTCGTATTAACTACTAAATAAAAATGGTGTCGCGTTTTGACCCGTTAAATTGTTTTAAATGCTTAAAATGGAACGCGAAAGTCTTAAAATTTATAGCCATTGTTTCACCGAGACTATCGTTTTCTACACTAATATTGTAAAGAGGAAAGATTTGTAACTATTTTTGTATGTTTGTATGTTTGTAATGAATAGGCTCAAAAAGTACTGGGCCGATTTAAAAATTCTTTCACCAATAGAATGCTACATTCTTCCAATTTGACATAGGCTACAAAATTAGGGATCGTTGGTAAAATTTGAAAAATTTCAACAGAAAAGCGGGAAAAATTCTCTAAGGCGAAACGAATTTCGCCGGAACCGCTAGTATTTTATAACTTCGTGCGCCAAGCATTCGTCTTTTCTACCAATATATTTAAATAGTCCGATTTAGCCATATCTCCCCTAACATTCAAAACAAAAGTAGTCCACATTTGAAACCATGCTTTAAGCTATATTTGACTGGTTGACAAAGGTTGACTGGTAGAGAATATTCAGAGCATTAACTTCACTTGTTGTACTTATTTGTGCAATAAAGTTTTTAAATAAATAAAATATATGCGACAAATTTCATATTTCAAACTTAAAATATAAACATTTTTCCCATATAAACTTTCACGGGCGGTATTACCCTCATCCCTCCTTATTTTCAGAACAAAAGCAATTTTCATCGAAATCAGTTTACTGGTTTAGGCGCGAAAGCCAGACAAACAGACTGACAGACAGAGTTACTTTCAAATTTATAATATCAGTATGGATGTTACTCAGGGTGAATGTAGCCTTCCAATGGTGAATGAATTTTTGATATCAGCACAGTAAAAACAAGTAGCAGATTACAATTGTTATTTACTGGCATAACCCATTACACACAACACTACGAAAATTAACGACACTAGTCTGAAAAATGACCTTAACGTTTACGTATTCACTCAGTGTGTCCCCACCTTTAACACTCGACACTTCATTTGACTTGTTAACTAAGGACAGTCTTTAGCCTTCCAAAGAAGCTAATAATGGGAATGGCTGTCTGTCTGTTTATGGTATTTTAGAATATGGTAGATGTCGACGTGGTTTTTGGTTTTAGTAAATAATATTTTGATTTTATAATACACTAGCTGTGCCCGCGACTTCGTTCGCGTGGACTACATCCTTTCAAGGTCGGTTTTACCCCTATCACCCCTAATATTCGAAACGAAAACGTCCATGTTTTAATCCAAGTTTTGAGCTATATTTGTGCATTTTTCTTTTTTTTTTATATTGCACTTCAAGATTGACCCCATCCCACCTGATGTTAAATGGTAATGAAGTTCTAGCTTAAGAGTGACAAGGACAGCATAATCTGTTACTGGACTTGTCGCCCTTACCTTGAAGGCTTGACCCCTGCTACTAATGTAGCACCCCCAGGAGCTCTGGAAACCTTACTCACATGCAGGAACACAACAACACAGAAGTGATTGTTGTTTGGCTGCGGTCTTCTGTAAGGTGGAGGTATTTCACCAGTCGGGCTGTTCCAGTTCGAGCGATAAATCGCTATGCCCTACTTTCCTTAAAAATAAAAAGTTTCTAACTTAAAAATATAAAATTTTTCATACAAACTTTCAAGGTCGGTATTACCGGGGGGGGGGTTATTCCAAAACAAAAAGCAGCATATGTCCGTTCAAGATGTGCAACCTCAGATCATAGAAATGTTCTGTGTGTCCAACGTATACCTACACTAAATTTCATCAAAATCGGTTCCGTGGTTCAGGCCGGACAGGTAACAGACAGATTATGGACACACATTTTTACGATACGGTCAAATGTGGATGACAAAATCGTGAAATGTTCACGATCTAATCATCTGGTCAATGATATTTGGCCACATCATGAAATGTACCAAATAAGTTTGACGATACAGCCAATCTGATCAATAATAAAGTAACGCTTAGCTTTAGAAAACAGCTTACACAACGAACCATTTCGCGCATTACGAAATATCGCAACGAACACTCCAATTGCACGCGAATACAACATTTTACTGTATCCAGAAGAAAGTGGCTTTCACTCGGTGACACGGGGTGTATGCAGTTACAGCGACACCTGACGCGGTCACTGACCCGGGATTATGATCTCCGATCTTTGATTTCACCCTTACTTTGATTGCTACACTTTTGTATCTAATTACTCAGAGAGCAAAGTAGTGTTGCCGGATAATCGATTATCGATTTATCGATTATCCCCCCCTCAAATAATCTAATAATCGATATGTCAATCGATAGTATCGGTACTATCGATATAATCGATTATATCGACTACCTATTTTTATTAGATTTAATCGATTAATTTGCAATTATTTTAAGATTTAATCGTCATTCATATAATGTCTTCTTAGACATAACACATTCAAAAGGAAACCGTGAAAAAGTTATTTATACCCTACTTTTTATTCATAAAACGTAATACCTAAGTTTCTTGGTACCTACCTGAACTGTACCATCATGGCGATACTATCTTATCCGATAGGTAAATAAAATCGATTATATCGATAGTATCGCTTTCAACTTGACTACGATTATAATCGATTATATCTAATAAAAATAGGTAACGATATAATCGATTATATCGCTATCGATAATCGATAGTATCGATAATAGTATCGATACTATCGATAATCGATAGTATCGATAATAGTATCGATTATTTAGGCTTCTTTTGGAATAATCGATTATAATCGAATCGACGGCAACACTAGAGCAAAGGAGCGTAAACATCTTGCAGGCCGGTATGGCGATGCTAACGGATAGGGTAGGATATGTCAGTATCAAATCCGTTGTCATCGCGATGTGGGTTTCTCTCTTGCTTACCATCAGGCTGGGAGGAGCCAGTAGGTATAGATACTGTGCTTTTATAAAAAAATATGGTATTTTGTGTGTTACAAAATCAGTTTTAGAGTTTACATGGGCTATGTAGATTAAGGCATATGATTTAATGCGCTTCTGTTGTTAGTTTGAAGAATATTTGACGACCTCCGTAGCCGAGAGGCGAGCGGGCCTGACTTTGGCGACCGCCATCTTTGAGGTTCCGGGTTCGATCCCCGTTCGGGTCAATATGGGAAACGAACTTTTCTATATTGTCTCGGGTCTGGGTGTTGTGGTACCGTCGTTGTTTCTGATTTCTGTAACGCAAGTGCTTAAGCTACTTACCACAGAATCAGAGCAATGTATGTGATGTTGTCCAATATTTAATATTTATTTATTTATATTGGGGGTTAAATTAGCTTGTGGATTCTGTTAGCACTAGGAATCATGTGTAATTTTTTAATAAGTGTTCAATTAAAGTCTTTAAAGGATAGCCCAAGCTATAAAGAGTTTTTAAAAAAATAGAACCTTACATAGTATTCGTAAACGGAGACCTAACTTCCCCTTGTGAAAACTGAGTGTGTATCTATTTATCTCCGATTTTATCATTTTACAAATTGTAACATTGATTTTGCAATTGTTTTAGGAAATGATAAAAGAATCCTTTTTTTTTCTAGTTAGTGCTCTAGAAAAAAGAAAAACTTTGCCCTGCTTGGAGGGGCTACAATTTCCCCGGTCATTATGCCTAGATGGGGAGTGAGCACAATCTTCTTATATATAAAAATGAATCGCTGTTCGTTAGTCTCACTAAAACTCGACAACGGCTAGACCGATTTGGCTAATGTTGGTTTTGAAATAATTGTGGTGGTCCAGGGAAGGTTTAAAAGGTTAGAAATTAAAAAAAATAGGCGTTACGAAGTTCGCCGGGACAGCTAGTCTAGAAATAAAAAAGATGGTGCTTACTCAATCCACACGATATGACCTCTACCCTCTATACTCCTGGATCTCTCACTATCAAACTATCATCAAATTAAACACATGACTAACTCGCCTTTTCCCTAAGGCACTTTCTCAAGTGAAACGCATTATTTTGCAAAAATGTATGCACAATATGCGCTTGGGACGACCTCGGCGTTTCATTTACTTTCTATTGTTTACTTTGCATGCGTTCAAAGATGCGAAGTCATATGAATTGTGTATATGTTTATCGTTTCAACTTTTTCGAAGCTATTTTTATAAAAGCTTGATGAAGTGAAAGGAGTTTCGAGTTTTGTGGCGCTTATAAAATTTCGTTTGCATTTATGGACGACCTCGGTGGCGCAGTGGCTAAGGTAGACGGCCAAATCCCGTAAGGTCCCGGGTTCGATACCCGGTCAGGTCTATTGGGAAAACAAACATTTCTAAATTGGCTTGGGTCTGTGTGTTCTGGGATGACGCCCCCAGTTAGCATCCGTCGTCTGGTGCTTATAGTACAGGTAAACCTTAGTTTGAGACCAGGTGATTGGTGTGATTGTATGACGCATTTATTTATTATTTATTTTATTTAACTTGCAGTTGCCCGCAGCATTGCTAGCGTTGTTACGGAAAAAAGTACCTACCTACCTTATATGTTAATTTAGTACCTCATATATTTCTACCAAATTTCTTGTTAATCCGTTTAGTAGTTTTCTCGTGAAAGAGTAAGTACTTAATAAATATACATCTGGACTTTCGCTCAGGCAATGTCATTTAACAAATCTATTATATAAAAATGAATCGCAAAATGTGTTGGTAAACGCATAACTCGACAACGCATGGACCGATTTTGACATTTTTTTTTTAATTATTATTGAAGTCGAAGGATGGTTTTAACGGAGAAAAAAAATCGAATTATTTCACTCTAAATACAACCCTTTTATTTTCCAGAACAAACGTTTTCTAACTTTAGAGTCAAGCCATTCCAAATATTTTTGACAGGACGAAGTCTGTCGAGTCCGCTAGTAATCAATATAATAAATGTATGGATTTATGTTTATTTATAATGTATATTTATTTTTACAAATTATCGCGTTTATAATTTCATTAGGATACGCTTTTGCCCGCGTCGAATTTAGAATATTTATTTTTGTAATCAATTCTAGTCTAATTTTTGTAATGTAACGTCTCTGGTAGACATATAATATGTAATATTTGTTCTAAATTGAATAGTTTGCGCGAGAGACACTTCTAGGAACTTACTTAGAAGGAAATAAGAAAATGATAAAACTAAAAAAAATATATGATGTACATTTAGTATGTAAACTTCCACCGAAAATTGATTTTTTTAATACGTCATAAATGGTAAAGCGAAATTTACCCTTAATTCTATCAACTCCAATATGAATTTTTATGTTATGTAACTTGCTGCTACGGAACCCTTCATGGGCGAGTCCGACTCACACTTGGCCGGTTTTTATAGAATGACGACGCGCGAGGCGACGCTCTCTTTTTGATGAAACTTGCAGTATTTACGGAAATTTCCTTCAAAAATATTGCGTAACGAAAGCGTTTCACCTACCAAAATCGGTTTCGTGCAATAAAACGCATTACTTAAAACCATAAAGTAATTTCGATACAGTTTGCGGTAATAACGTAGAAAGTGAAGTTATGCCGCAGTACAAGTAAATGCAGTCAGCGAACTTATCACTTACCACAGGGGCTACTCCCGAAAACCAAATATGAAATATTAAGAGAGGCAGGGTTGATTTAGCGTTCGAACTGGAGCAGCCCGACTGGTGAAATACCTCCAATTGGGGGGTGCTACATTAGTAGCAGGGGTCAAGCCTTCTAGGTAAGGGCGACAAGTCTAGTAACAGTTTTACTGTGCTATACTTTTCGCCCTTAAGCTAGGAACTCATTACCACTTATCATCAGGTGGGATGTGGTCAATCTTGAAGTGCGTTATAAAAAAAATGTAGGAGCGAACGACTGATAGGAATTTTTAATTATCTTATGAAAAACCGTTTTAGTTACGTATAGTAATGAATAAAACGAGGCGTAAGCTAAAAACGACCGACAAACGACTGATGACAACTGATATGGAAAGTAAATTTGAAATTAGAATTAACGACTCGTAGAAAAACGGATTTTGGACACATTACGAATAGTAAAATATTGGAACCGGGCAACAATCGTTACTAACTCTATTCGAATGCGACTAACAAGTTTGAAAAGACAAAATCTTATTTTTAGAAATTAAAAACCACTTTTTAATTCTTTCAAACCTTTAGATTAGTCTTCAATCTCAACCTTTCGTTTGTTCGTTACGTTTTTGGGAGACCCTCTGGTTTCATAGAAAGCTTTCTTTTTTTGTTTGTTTTTGTGTTCAAAAACATGCATGGAACTGAGTAGTTTCTGTATTTTGATTTATTATTTAACTTCACGTACTGTCGATCCATTGGTAATATTTGTGTTTTTTTCATCAACCTAAGATTTAATGTTTGAATCTGTAGCCACTAGGTTGCTTGCTCTCACTGTCCAGTTAGCATCAAATAAAAGCACTCAAGGAAATCAAATAAGTAGAGATAGCCGAAAAGTTAATAATATCGGACAAAAAACTGACATTACCTTCTTTTGATTAATCTTCAAAAACTAAACCTTTCGTTTGTTCATTTCGTTTTTGGGAAGACTCTCTGGTTTCATAGATAGCTTTCTTTTTTTCTTTTTTCTTTATGTACTCAACATACATAGAAACATGCATAGAACCGAGTTGTTCCTGTATTTTTATTTATGATTTAATGTCAATAATACCGGACAAAAAACTGACATTACAAATGTTTCATTCTATTGAGCGACTAATACTAACGGCAATAATAATATGGTATCTTTGTTTGCACCGATATCATTTACCAATATTTTTACTACTAAGTACTTACCTAATATCATCTTCATCAGCAGCCTGTTGCAGTCCACTGCTGGACAAAGGCCTCTCCAAATGTTCGCCACTTCGCACGATTTTCGGCTACTCTCATCCAGCTCCTGCCAGCCGTCCTACGCAAATCATCACTCCACCTGGCCTGAGGGCGTCCTACATTACGTTTACCGAGGTCTCCACTCCAGAACTCGTTTACCCCAACGGTTGTCGGCTCTGCGGCTGATATGGCCAGCCCACTGCCACTTCAGCTTGCTAATCCTGTGAGCTATGTCGATGACTTTAGTTCTCTGCCGGAGCACCTCATTATGGATTCGGCCCCTTAGAGAAACACCGTGCATAGCTCTTTCCATAGCCATTCCATAGTCCATAGTTCTTTCCATTACCTAATAATTCATTAATTAATAATCCTACTAGGGAGATCCCTACTAGAATTATTAAGGAGCTAGTACAGTTCAGTTTAGCGAATCTCTACCTTTTTTAATACACTTACAAACACTTTTTGAGTGTGTCGACCGTTCCGTAACTTTCCTACTTCGGGACTTTGATAACATAGACTGTGTTTAAAGCTGGCTGTGATACGATTATCGCATTTAATATCGTTTATAGCTTGTTACACAATTCAGTATTCCCATTAGAAAGGAATAAAACGTGAAATGTGAGTTTATGTGGTTATAAAGTATTATTTTACTAAGCAAATATTAGCCTGCGACTACGACGACGTATGCGTTGCCTTAGTCTTTTCTGGCAATAAACATAGATGGCCAGTTTTCCCCCTATCCCCTAGTATTCGAAACAAAAAGTAGTCTATATTTTAATAGAGCTATATTTGTGCCAAATTTCATATCTCTAACTTAAAAAATAAACATTGTCCCATATACACTTTCAAGGGCGGTATTACCCCCATCTTTTTTTTATATTGCGCTTCAAGATTGACCTCATTTCACCTCATGTTAAGTGGTAATGAGGTCCTTTTTTTTTTACCGTACCGCCACCTGAGGGAAAGTGGCGGCGTGTGTGGGACTCTCCGCCCTCAGAAGGGCAGGCCTACCCACTAAAACTCCCCGGTGGACCTCATCGCCCTTAACGGCGGCGCTATAGGAAGCAGTAAAACCATTACCACCACAGCACCGCCAGGCGGAATGGCCGCTTACGCGGCCCCGTCTCCTCCCCCCTGGATGGTCGGGGGGGTAAGCGGGGAAAGCCGATCCACTGAACTATCCCCGCCTCGCACTGGAGACCGTAGGTGCAATGCCGACTGGGGTGCCCTCACACCACCAGCCGGCCGGTCTCCATGCGGTAGCATGGCGCGGTCATACTGGCGCCGCGCTCGTAGCCGCCGTCTTCTACGGTAGGCGGGGGCGGACGGGTTGTCCTCCCGCTCTCTTTCGGCTGCTTCCTTCCGCGACATTACGTCTTCGCAGAAGGAAGCAACCGCGCGCCATGCCGACTCGCTCCTGAGCATTGAATTGATTACGCTCGGGAGCGTGAGGTCCGGTCCTATTGCCGAAACTAAGGTTTCCCGCTGATCCGACCACGCCACACATGTACTCAGCGTGTGGGCTGCATTGTCCTCCGGCGCACCACAACTTGCGCACGCCGGAGACGCTTCTCTACCAATCCGGTGCAGGTACCTACCGAAACATCCATGGTCAGACAGTACCTGCACCATTCGATAACTAAGAAACCCTAGTTTTCGCTCGAGCCAATGTAAAATTATTGGCCCGAGTGCGTCCAGTGTCCAACGCCCCGAGGAACACGTCTGGAGAGTCTCCGCCCACTGCTCGACTATTCCTTCTGCTGTTTCCCGCCGAACGCGAGCCAGGTCCTCCGGATAAATATGCTCTCCAGAGGCCTTCATTTCAACCCGCCAAAGATAGGCCTTCTCCAGAGCCTGGGCCTCAAGTTGCCACGGGGCCGTCCCAGCAAGGGCGCACGCCGCGTCAAAGCTGACGGTGCGATACGCCCTGCAAACTCTTTGCGCTATGGCCCGTTGGGGGCGGCGGAGGGTCCTGATATTCTCCGCACCAAGGAAGTCTGCCCAGATTGGCGCACCATAAAGGGCCATGCTCTTGAGCACGCCGGCATAGAGCCGACGGCATTTGGCCCTAGGACCCCCCAGATTAGGCAATAGCCAGGACAGAGAATCCGCCGCCTTTAAGAGACGCGATGACAAGGCCTTTAAATGCGGGCCAAACTGCCACCGCACGTCTAATATTAATCCCAGATATTTAAGTTGGGCTCCCACCAACACCCTGACGCCCCCCACAAAAATATGTGCGTTTGGAGGGCAGCGCTGCCGAGGCCCAGGGAAGAAAATGGCCTCAGTTTTTTGGAGCGCCACCCTGAGGCCCAAAAGCCCAATTCTTCTGGCAACCAAAGTGCCACCCGCTGCAGCCAGTCGTACCTTGAAGGCTTGACCCCTGCTACTAACATACGTAGCACCCCCCAGGAGTTCTGGAAACCTTACTCACATGCAGGAACACAACAACACAGAAGTGATTGTTATTTGGCTGCGGTCTTCTGTAAGGTGGAGGTATTTTACCAGTCGGCCTGCTCCAGTTCGGGCGATAAATCGCTATGCCCTACCTCTCTCAATCCCCCCTGTCAATCTCAATTTCCACTTATTTTCAAAACAAAAAGTACCTTATGTCCGTTCTTGAGGTTCAACGTATACCTATACCAAATTTCAGCAAAATCGGTTCAGTGGTTTAGGCGTGAAAGCCGGACAGACAAACAGACAGAGTTACTTTCGCATTTATAATATGGATTGCCAAAGCAAACACCTACTAGAAATGATGACGCAGTTAAAACAACGGTTAAGGATAATGAAAAGCTGGTATCCTAAATTGCAGTTTTATTCATAGAAAATGATATTACAGTCGTTTAACTTTTTTTACTGGTAGATTAAACTATTACAGTAAGAACTTAAATACATTTGTTTTATCGGTCAACTTAATTATAAATAAACTTAAAATAAGCGAGTGTTTTATGATGTTGTTTTAAAAAATCCAATGTTTATCATACTTCTTACTCATAATGTATGAAATATTTTTTTTGCGAAAATTGCGACAGCAATGTGTTCCAATTAAACGCCTAGACCGTTGATGTAATGCCGGCATCGAATTATTAGGTTGAATAACAACAATTCAAGTAATTAATGCTATTTTTGAATAAAAAAAATGTCAAATTCAATTATAGATTATTACAACCACATTTCCTAAGATAGTAAAAAATATATCCAAAAAAATAGTTCCTTTTGTGTTTAAATCCAAAACACATTTTTTTTTATAGCAGCGATACACGATAATATTTTATAGTACCTGAAAAATGTAATCTCCTCTTGCTGTATAGGATTCGAACCAACGACCTTCACGTGTCGCGCGTGCTGCTCTTCCAACTAGGCTTGTTATTATAATTGAAGATGTAGTTTGGTTTCAAATAAAACAGTTAAGTCCCTGACGCCGTACTCACCGTTGTATTATTTCAGATTTAACGGCAAGTTATTGTAGGCGATGAATTTTTCTGTTGAAGTAACCTCTAAGCATTCGTTTGATATAAAATGGAACAATATTATAAAGTTTTAAAACAACAACATATATTTAAATTACTAAACAATATGAAAGCATCGTCAATTCAACTAAAAAGTGAAAATTTTAAGTCAAACTGACAATTTTTGTACTGCACCAATCCACTTAAAAATAAACTTAAATTTTACTGTTTTTAACTTAAATTTTATTGTGCATAAAATCAAGATTTTTTTATCCCTCAGAGGATTAAATGACAGGAAGTATTTTGATAACATCACATACATTCTGTGGTAAGTAGCTAAAGCACTTGCGTTACAGGAATCAGAAACAACGACGGTACCACAACACCCAGGCCCGAGATAATATAGAAAGGTTCGTTTTCTAAATTGACCCGACATGTTATCGAACCCGGGACCTCAGACGCGACGCCAAAGTCCGGCACGCTCGCCCCTCGGCTACGGAGGTCGTCTAGTTACGGAGTTAGAGAAAATGAAATAAGTAGGTACCTATGCTTAATTTAAAAAATGTTAATAACTTATTATAAATATCTGGTTCTAAATTACACTTTATAGAGAATATTAAGAGATATTAAGTCGTTTTGAGTAATACTGAATGATGGATATATGCCATAAAAGATTTATTAATTTTTAATTGAATTCATAAAAGAAGGGGTTGAAAACCCCTTCTTTTATTTGACCCTATTTTTTTTAAATGCGCCAGACAATCACAGCAATCACCTGGTCTCAAACTAAGGTTTTCCCTTGTACTATGAGCACCAGACGACGGATACTAACTGGGGGCGTCATCCCAGCACACCCAGACCCAAGTCAATTTAGAAAAGATCGTTTTCCAAATTGACCCGACCGGGAATCGAACCTGGGACCTTTCGCGCTTTGGTCGCCCACCTTAGCGAGGTCGTCAATATCGTAGTATTATGTGAAACGGGTATCGCTATTTTTTAACAGACTTTTGTAGATTTTTTTTCTTTTGAAAGGAGATTTGCGACGGGTCCTAGAGAAATTAATGGTTCATTTAGTGAATTCAAACTACGGTACGAGTAAAATTTATCTATCAATGGTTTAAACTCTTCTATTGTGTTGGCTTAAGTAATATCAAGAAATCACAAAGGACCAAGGTCGTGCGTTCCAAAGCGCACAGTAGAAAAAATGCCACTAAATTCTATCAGAATGGACACCCATTCGACATTGGATCGCAGCACACATAGCTTAACCTAAGTCCCAAAATTACAAAATAAACACAACTTCTAAAGTTTCCTTGCCGTATCGTCCGTCTTCAAACTCCTCTCTCTTTCCAACAATCTCCGTCTTACTTCCTCCGGGTTATATCTTTTTCTGTACACTCTGCGTACTCTTCTAACAGGATTGACATTTCTCGTTTTAATTACTTTCTTCTTACCGAAATTATTATTAGCTATAACCGAAGGAGCTCTTGAATCTTCCAACTGAAAACTTCTAAAGGACTTGGCTTTTCTGCTTGCATTTGCAAATATATCTCTCTGTTCCCTTATCGTCGCGTCGTAGAACACTTTACCATTGATAATGGCTTTCCTTATGTTTTCAGTAGTACTCAACACCCGCGGAGGTCTAACAAACGTCGTCTCGCTCACTTCCAAGCTTTTATCGGCATTCCTTTCTCTTTCTATCTCATCTTTAGTCACTTTTTGGATAGTTCCTCTACGTTCCGTCGTCGGGAATCTGTTCCCAAAGTTAAAGTCCACCAATTCTTTGTCAACTGCTATGTTTTTTGCCTCCAAATCTTTTTGAGAGCGTTTCTCTAGTACTAATTTGCTTCCGCGCCTTGAAGCCAGGAGCCTGCCAATAGCTTCTATTTGCCGCTCTTCGGCTTCTAAAGTCTTCAGGTCCGACATTTTCTCGCCAGTGGTTTTAGCGTCTTCTATATCCAACACTTCTATAGGATTCGTGAAGTCATCTAATTTATCATCAATGCCCTTAATGTTTTCGCTTTTTACGTCATCTTTTAGATTTTCCGGCACAATCATTTCTGCGTCAGCTGGTTTTTTAACTTCTTTTTCTTCTTTAATGGGATCTATGTTGACTTCCGGTTTAGGAGTAGTTGTAGTAGAAGTTGTTGTTGTAGTTGTAAATTGGCTGAATAAATCTTCGTCAGTAATGTTTCTGGTTTTCTCGTCTCTATGGTTTCTAGCTTCAACGATTTCCTTCTCTTTGGGCGTTTCGGGGACTTTGTTGAATTCCGGTAGGGGTTGAGGTCGCGGGGGCGTGATGGGTGACCGCTGGTATGTTTCGGTTGTTGGTTTGGTCTCGTTGTATGTGAAATATGTCATGTTCGGCGGTGGGCCTTTGTGAAGGTAGGCAACGGGCCAGTATCTGGAAAGAAGATAATATGGTATTTCGTAAATTTGATTTTTCATTCGCTTGTGTACTAAATATGTTTGGTCCGGAATTAAAGGTTGCTTGTGTAATATCTATTCCATCATTATCATCACTATTATTTCAGCTGAAGACCGAGAACGAAAAAAAATTAAGCATTTCCTAACACTTGAAAATAGCACCACGAAAAGTAACCCACGGTGGGCGTGGCTGGTGGTCAACCTCAAACTCAAACTCAAACTCAAATATTTCTTTATTCAAGTAGGTTACATATAACACTTTTGAATCGTCATTGAATACAATGCAAAGTGATTCTACTTCCGGTTCGGAACCTATATCTACCGAGAAGACACCGGTAAGAAACTCAGCAGATCATTTACAGTATCCGTATCTAACTTATTGCAATGTGTAGCTCACTTTGGACCAAGTCATATATTTTTGGTTTTGATGAGTGATGAAACAAATAAGTACTCAAGTAAGTTTTTACTTTCGAGAGGTAAGCTGGAACAGACCAGTCCCCAAAGGTGGCACCTGTTCACAAGCATGACGTATGTGCCAGCCATCGCTTCACTCAACCATATTGTAGGGAATGTAGGTGAGCTAGGGTCCGCGTCCACGCAGCGAGTTACAGCGCGAGCTCGTCCATCCCATTCTATAAAATTACGCAACTAACGAACACTGCTTATTTGTCGACCTAAACACATTAGCCTTAAAGTTGTTTTTCAAATGTCGATACTTTATTACTATACTGCGTATCTATTGCTTGTGTGTTTTACATTTGTGTGTGTTTTGGTGCTGATATTCGATTGAAGTTAGTATGATAGGAATTCTTCCATGTTGTTTTGTTCACTGACTAAAGGACGTTCACTCTATATAGGCCTCCCCCTAAGACTTCTCCAACTCTCGGCTTTGCGCCAATTACATCTACAGCCTCCTTATCTTCGTGACAACGTCTTCTATTCCGTCCTACTCTGAACGGTACATGTGCGCCATTCTTTACGTTTCTGTCTCATCGGCCATGAGAGTTGATATAGGTGACCTTAGGATCAATGAGGGTGAATTTAGTTCCGACACAAATGTCCTACTTTCAGAGCGTGGCACGCTGAGAAATTCCTTGCGTAACTCTTTGACTCGGAGGCTTATAGATTTTATTAAGAGAAGGATCTGTTACAAACCCTTATTCTTCCAAATGTAAATTTAATACCTAATGTATCTTCTCTCTTCAAAATAAATATTATGACTTGGCCCAAAGTGGTCTTTACATAGTAATAAGTTAGATACTGCTACTGTAACCTATCTATTGAATTGCTTACGCTGTCTTATCGGTAGATGTAGAATTAAAACCAGCAGTAGTCACTTTTCATTGTAATCAATGACGATGCAAAAATGTAATATCGTCATCGTAAGATTAGTTCGTAAATACCGCATATCGGGTTTTGTACGATTTTACAGCAAATGAAAGAATACAGATATCTTAGTCATTTGACTATATTTTACGGGCCGAACTATGTTGTAACTTTTTTGTGACTTACTTTATTAGGATGTAATGTAAATTGATCCACAACTCGTTTAGATGGAGCGATTTTGCGCTTTTGCAGTTACGTGATATTTACATACTGCTCTTCTGTGCTATTAATACGCGGGTCGACTATATGTAACCTAATTGAACAAAGACGTATTTGACTTTCCATACTTCGTTGCAACTCCTGCACATAGGATTTTTATAGAGCTTACCTAGGTGCTCCTAATCCACCGGCCGGGTGGGCGTCTTGGTCATGCCCTGAGACTGGAAGCCAGGTCCCTGAGCCAGGCCCTGGGTAGTTGTGGCGGTACTTGATGTAAGGGCGACTTGCTGTTGGCACTCTGGTGTAGCCTAGAAAGAAATAAAACATGGTTTTAGTTAAACAAATAAATATTGGGCATCACATACATTGCTCTGATTTTGTGGTTAAGCTTAAGTGTATAGGTTAGCCACAAATTTAATTAGTGAGCCACTTGGACTTGGGCGACTTGTGGCTCAGCCAGTTTTTTACACCAGACTGTATGTTTTAGTGGAAAACTAGTTATAAGTTTATTTGTAACGTGAACTTCAGAGTTTCTTTGTAAGTTTTAGGTACCGAACCGGAGCGTCATGCGTCATAAAGACGTTTCATAAAAAATACTGATGTAATTTAGATGAATAAAAGAACTTTGAAATGGTGAATAAAAAAATAAACATTACCTTTTTTTTTATATAACGAGGGGAAATTCATTGATGTACCGTACCGTCACCCGAGGGAAGTGACGGCGTGTGTGGGACTCCCTGCCCTGAGAAGGACAGGACTACCCACTAAAACCCCCCGATTGGACCTCATCGCCGTTAATGGTGGTGCTACGGGAAACTCGGCTCAGCCATAACTACCACAGAAATGAACATTACCTGGCAAAGGATTTCCATAGTTATCATAATAGGCTTGGGGTCCATTCTTGTACAAATCATCCCAATATTTCCTGTCAGCTTCAGAGGTATACGGTCCTATAGGAGGGCGGTCTCCGTCGTCATATCTATGAGGAGGATGGTTCTGTTGTGGCCGGCTTGGTGGTCGACGATCGGTATCTGAGATATTCATAAAGAAAATATTAGAAAAAAGTTAATTGTATTTTACTGGAACATGAAAACACTTTTTAAATAAATAAATATTGGACAACATCGCAAACACCAGTCCGATTCTGTGGTAAGCTTAAGCACTTGTGTTACAGTAATCAGAATCAACGACGGTACGACAACACCCATACCCGAGAGAATATAGAAAAGTTAGTTTCCCATATTGATCCAACCGGAGATTGAACCCAGGACCTCAGAGTAGGCGTATTGCTAAAATCCAATCCTCTCGCCTCTCGGCTACGGAGGTCGATTTTGATTAAGCTCAGAACAAGTAGAAAACTGATGATATTTATATAAATATTTAAAAAAATCAAAAGCGGGTCATTTGTTTGCAGAAACGTGTAAAGTAGTGCTAATTTAAGTATTTAAACTTGTTTGCCAATGGAATAAAATGGTTGACCAATCATATGCCGTCTGAACGAGATATGAATCATAACCAAATATATTAAGATAGTAAGAACGAAATCCCTAAATTCTAAAATACTACGACATTGAAAGAGATTCTTAAATTTAACGCAGAAAAGACCTGATCAATTAATTGAACTTATGATGGCATATATATTCAATGCAAATGACACCGAATTTTCTCAGGAATCCATTGTGACGGGGTTCTATAATGACGAAGATGACAAAGTAAAAAGAAAAATGGAATAAGCCTATAACCAAAATACCTTGATTATGTCCTTGAGAAGGGTGAGGGATATTGTGCTGATGGTAAGGGTAGTATTTCTCGCTGCAAGGTCTCCACTGATCTTGGTTGGTGCCCACATAACACCTAAAATAACGAATAGTAGAAGTAAGGCAAAAAGTTAGTACGTTAATCTAGCTCTAGGCTTTCATCAGATACACATTATTTGAAAAAAGTGCAACTAAACTCAACCGATAGCAGTTTTGTAATTAAAATACGTTTTTTCTCAATATCCTATGGTAATTTATAAATTGAGATTTTTGCACAACTGTATGTTTTGTATTTGAACGGTTTCAAGCTGTTGCTATTCGATATATTTTAGCTGGATGATGTACTGGTTTTTTAATGACATTTTCGTAGATTCAATAATTTCACTGTTTTATTGGTGATACCTACTATTGTTAATGCTAAAGATTGTATGGATAGGTGTTTCAGAACGACTGAACAAATTTGAATACATTTTTATTATCTAGTAAGAACAAACTGTAGTAAACTATATCGCAAGCATGAACTGCTATAAATTACAGCATTTAAGACTTTTGCGTTTCATTTGAAACATTTAAATTAAGTTAAAGGGTCAAAAATATGTTGTAGTGACCTCGTGACCTTGGTTGGTGCAGCTTAATCGAAACGTAAAGCAGTAAGTAGTTCATATTAACTGCTAAAAATGTAGTCACGTTTTCTCCGTTAACCAATTTTAAACAGATATAAATTGACAAACCATGGAGTAAGGAATCCTTCGCTGTACCCACATCGGTGATTCGGGGCACAGCAGTAGTCCCATGAACCTGGAATCAAATAACCATTTTATTTATTTACAGACTAGCTGTACCCGCGACTTCGTTCGAGTGGACTCCAAGGTTTTTTTCGCAATACAAGGTAGCTTATGTTCTTTCTTAGGTTTTAAAGATTGTCTGAGCCAAACATCAAATCGGTTGGGAAGTTTAAGCGGGAAAGCGTAACAGACAAATAGGGGTTACTTTCGCATTTATAATATTAGTAGGCATAGTTCTAAGGATGCTTTGCGTAAGGACAGTGATTTTGAGACCTGATAACAGAAATACATGTATGGAAAAAGTGTTGATGATAGTTTTTCCTTGTCAAATCTCCTTTACATAACCTAGTAGCTAAAATTAAGAGAATTTAAGAGGGGTAAGGCATAGTGATTTATCTCTCGAACTGGAGCAGCCCTACTAGTGAAATACCTCCACCTTACAGAAGACCGCAGCCAAATAACAACCACTTCGGTGTTGTTGTGTTCCTGCGTGTGAGTAAGGTTTACAGAGCTCCTGGAGGATGATACATTAGTAGCAGGGGTCAAGCCTTCAAGGTCAGGGCGACAAGTCCAGAAACTTTATTATGCTGTACTTGTCCCCATAAAGCTAGGACCTCATTGCCACTTAACATCAGGTGGGATGAAGTCAATCTTAAAGTGCAATATAAAAAAAAAACTATTTGAATAAAGAAATATTTGATTTAACTCACCGACTTCACCCCCCTCAGGCTCGCAAGCCCAGTGACCAGCTACCTGGTTCTGAGCGCAAGTGGTACCAGCTCTGCAGGGGAATCCTGATACAGTATAATGGCGCCACGATACTGATACTGCAATGTAAGGAGGTTATATCAGAAGAGTGTTTAGAAAATGCCTTCCTTTATTTTTGTAGATAGATATAGATGGATAGATACACTTTATTGCACAGAAAAATTAACAGAAATTTGTTTTAGAGACATATTCAAAAGTACAATTAAGGCGCTCTTATTGCTAGAAAGCAATCTCTTCCAGACAATGTTTGGGTACTTTATTGCGTAAAAAACTTTACAGTAATTGGTTTTAGAGATAAATATAAATACTAATACAATTTAGGCGGTCTTATCCCTAAAAATTTTTTTTCAATAATATTTTGAAACTAAAACTCTTAATATTTAACTATAGTCTGTTTCACGTACGATGATTTTTTAGACACTTCATGTTTTCCGAATTGGGATGTGACATCATTCAGACGCCATTTACAGGTAAAATGAGTTTATTTTTACATCAGTTATGTGTTTTTATTTAGCAAAGTTATCTTTTAAATGCCATTTTGAATACTCCTAAACTATTATCTGTGTGTTGTAATGTAAAATTGTGACGTCACAGTTTGCTATCATCAAACAAAATCTATGAAGGAATCGTGTTTTGATAGGTATTTAAAATTGACATAACACCCAGACCCGAGGCAATATAGAAAAGTCAGTTTTTCCTATTGATCCGACCGGGGATCGAACCCGGGACCTCGGAGATGACACGACGCCAAAGTCCGGCCCGCCTCTCGGCTACAGAGGTCGTCAAGGTAACCTTTAACACATGTAACAATATTTTAAGAGGTTTAGTCAATGTCAAAATATTATTTTTCTTGCCTCTCATAGACAAAGGTAGACAGTACAGACGTTAAAAAAGGCTAAGGGCCCTCTATTATTTCTTGAGTACGCCCATCGATGATTTATCATTATATTGTCTATGCATCGATGGTAATGATGGATGTATGTGTTAAGTAGTGCAGATAAAAGTATTAATTGTGAAAATTAATTATTATTATTACTACTATGACTGTGTTATGTGAATGTTGAAATGACAGCTAATGAAATGATTTAAATTGAAGCTGAAATAAAAATTAAATTTTGTTACATATGCCTGAAAAAAAACTACAATTATTAATTTTCAATTATACCGTAAATTTTTACGTCAATATTTTTATAAATGTACGGTTAACAACGCGTCAGACTATACTTTGTAACGCCCTTATTTCGTGGTAATAAGATCTAAAATTGTACTGCTAGTGTTTCTTGATGTGGTCTTTACTATACAGTCGCCGTCAGATATATTGGAGCAGATAACGTGACCAAATACTTCTGAACAGTTTAAAATGCCAATAAGTTCCATACGCATCAAGTTCCATTAATATCTGAACATTCATTGCTTCAGTAATATCTGAGCAGATGCCAATAATATCTGAACATTCATTGCTTCAGTAATATCTGAGCAGATGCCAATAATATCTGAACACTCATAACGTCAATATGTGTCACGCACGTCATGTGTCTCATTTAGCTACCTGTATAGATGAGTGTTCAGATATTATTGGTTAGTTGTGTGTATAGAAGTTATTGACTAGCATCTGCTCAGATATTACTGAAGTAATGAATGTTCAGATATAAATAGTAACTTGTAGTGTATGGAACTTATTCACATTTTAACTGTTCAGAAGTATTTGGTCACTTTGTCTGCTCCGATATATCTGACGGCGACCGTACAATCAAAATTTTACTTTGTCATATTAATCTGCAGCTACATATGTATAAATAATTTTATTTCTTACGTTAACACAAGCTGAATTTTTTTTTAAGTTGATGGCATTTCAATACTTATGCACTTATATTTAGCTGGCAAATTGCTATTCAATTCTAAATTGAAGTGCGATCGATCAAAAGCAAGCCAAACTATACAACGTTGAGTATAACCTTAGAATCGTCCATATGCCGTTCGAATAAGAACTAATTTTGAGTTGCAAGTCTACCTTAAAGTTCAGTGGACCGTACAGAAAATGCATTTAAATACTCCACCATACTTACTTGGTTCATTATCTTCTCTGTCACCATAGCCAGGTTTTGGCACAGGCCTATCCGGGTAAGGCCTATCTCCAGGCCTATACCCGGGCTCCGGTTGAGGAAGCGGATAACCCGGTTTAAACCCGGAATCCGGGTAACCAGCTTGAGACGGTCTAAAGCCCGGCTTAAAACCGGGCGAAAAACCAGGTTCCGATGGGCGATAATCCGGTTTGGGTAAGTAACCGGGCCCACTTGGTTCCGGAGGCCCGTAATCCGGTTTGGGTAGATACGCAGGTCCGGTTTCGGGTCTGAAGCTGGGTTTGTGACCTGGTTTGGGTAAGTAGCCTGGTCCGCTGGGTTCTGACGGTGGGTAGTGGTCTGGGCCACTTGGTTCATGGTAACCAGGGCCTGATGGGTAACCAGGCTTGTAAGCAGGCCCGCTGGGGCCTGAACTGGGAAAGTACGGTTCTGAGAAATAATAAATAATAAATAAATAAATACGCCAGACAACCAAACCAATCACCTGGTCTCAAACTAAAGGTTTCCCTTGTTTTATTCATGGTCACTTTTTGACATGATGCTTTGAACTTGAAAACTTTAAAGAAAGGGAGTCCACGTCAAAGTCTCCCTAACTCTAGTTAAGTATATTTGTGTAAAGAAATTATAGTACAACTAGCTGTGCCCGCGACTTTGTTCGCGTTGCCTACATCCTTTCATGGTCGGTACATCCTTTCATGGTCGGTTTTACCCCTATCTCCCCTAATATAAGAAACAAAAAGTAGTCTATATTTTAATAGAACTATATGTATTTGTGCCAACTTTCATATCTCTAACTTAAAAAATAATCATTTTCCCATATAAACGTTCAAAGGTGGCATTTCCCCCCCCCCCTCTTACTTTCTAACAAAAAGTAGCCTATGTCCGTTCTTGAGGTTCAACGTATACCTATGCCAAATTTCATCAAAATCGGTTGAGAGGTTTAAGCGGGAAAGCGTAACAGACAGACTTACTTTCGCATTTATAATATTAAGTAGGGATTTAGGTAGACTGAAATACATAACGAATTTACTTTTATTTTTAATATTATGTTTGTTTTCTGGCCCGTATAAGCCCTATATTTCCCTTAATTATAAAATAAAAATGTAACTTCACATTGCATGGCGTGGAAACATATAATTAAGATAACGCTTAGCTTTAAGTTTATATTTATTCCTAAATTTCTATTATTAGGGTTTTTCTTGTTGATTTATTCTAATAAAGAAATATTTGACATTCGACTCTGACACCAGGGCCGCGCCGCCCCTGTGTGCGAAGTGTGCGGCGCACACAGGCGCCAAGACAATAGGGGCGCCGCGCCGCCAAATTATTTTTGTCACCTATATGATTGTTTTTTGTAGTGGAGTATCGACAAGTAAGTAGGTACAATAGGCGCAACATAGGCCTTGTAAACAACAAAACATCTATAACGCTTATTGAACAAGTCTCTCAATATTTAATGTTTATTATTATTCACGTTTATGGTTTCATTTTACGTTTGGGGTTTAGTCTACCTATTTAGTATCCTAATTCCTAAATGTTCCACAGTTTTGTACACTTAGATATTAATGATAATATTATCTAAGTGCTATAAAACTGGAGAACATTTATTTCATTCAAAATTAACAATTAAAAATATTCATTCAAAAATTAAATTAGTTTTTTATGATGATTCGTTAAAAAAGAGGCGCTTCATAGGTTTCGCACACAGGCGCTGCCGGGGGTCGGCGCGGCCCTGTCTGACATAACAGTCATAGCAAAGGATGTATTACCTAATGCATTAAATATCATAAATTCATCGCCTGCGATAACTTGGCGTTAGCTCAGTTGGAAGAGCAGCACGCGCGATACGTGAAGGTCGTGGGTTCGCGTCCCGCACCACAAGAAGAGATTAAATTTTTCTGTTGCTTTTAAAAAGATGTATTACCTGTTGGAGGGCCTGATGGGTATCCCCCGGGCCCACTGGGTGCTGATCCGGGGTAAGATTCCTCAGGAACGTGGATTGGCCTTGGAAGCTCATGGGATGGGGGTTCGCTGAAACATACATTTAGACAACATTCACAAATAATTTAAGACAGTGCCGGTTTTACCATAGAAGCTGAAAAAGATGAAGGCGGTAATATTGGCATAAAAAATTGGTACCAAAAAATAAAGCCACGGATACAGTGGGGAAAAATAGTAGTTAGTATTCAAGACCTCGGTGGCGCAGTGGCTAAGGTAGGCGGCCAAAGCGCGTAAGGTCCCGGGTTCAATTCCCGGTCAGGTCAATTTGGAAAACGAACTTTTCTAAATTGACTTGGGTCTGGGTGTGTGGGATGACGCCCCCAGTTGGTATCCGTCGTCTGGTGCTCATAGTACAAGGGGAACCTTAGTTTGAGACCAGATGATTGGTGTGATTGTCTGACGCATTTTTCTTTATTTTTTTTTTATTTAAGTATTGACTTGATTCCAGCCTCTATTTAATCGATAGCATTGTCAATCTAAGCGATTTTCTCAATTAATCGACTAATGTCGATCATATTGCATAAGGACAGGAATTGATATCCCTACCAATCCCTTCTAATATTATAAATGCGAAAGTAACGCTGTCTGTCTGTCTGTTACGCTTTCCCGTTTAAACCTTAACCGATTTTAAGAAATTTGATATAGGTACACGTTGAACTTCTAAAACAGACATAGGCTACTTTTTGTTTTGAAAACATGCAGTCTACGCGAACGAAGTTGCGGGCACAGCTAGTTATGTTTTTGACACTATCGTTAATCTTAATTCTAATCATTTTTAGATTTTGAAGGGTGTACACAATCGATTAATCGATAATCGATTATTCGGCTACTCTACTTATATCAGAGTTTGTATTATAGGTACTCACTCATAACCACTCTTGCCGTGCACCTTCCTCCAGCACTGTCCATTGAAGAGGTCGAAAGCAAAGAGCCAGTCGTCAACGGAATGCTGGTAGTCTACTCCCCTTTGAAGATCGAAGAGACGGATATCCGATAGGAGACAGTTATCCTCTCCTGGCGGGGCGTTGTTGCTGTAAAAGAAAAGTTTATTATCAAAAAACAGAGAGGTAGGGCATAGCGATTTATCGCTCGAACTGGAGCAGCCCGACTGGTGAAACACCTCCACCTTACAGAAGACTGCAGCCAAATAACAATCACTTCTGTATTGTTGTGTTCCTGCGTGTGAGTAAGGTTTCCAGAGCTCCTGGGGGGTGCTGCATTAGTAGCAGGGGTCAAGCCTTCAAGGTAAGGGCGACAAGTTCAGTAACAGATTTATTATGCTGTACTTGTCGCTCTTAAGCTAGGACCTCGTTACCACTTAACATCAGGTGGGATGAGGTCAATCTTGACGTGTAATATAAAAAAAAACACTGAAGCTACTACCTACTAACAATTTTGTGACAGCGGCCATCTTGGATCGATTTGTATGACACATAGCTAAGAACACTCCTGACTTAGATATTCATCTTTTAAACAAAAAAATCAAAATCAAAATCAGTTCATTTGTTCGGGAGCTGCGATGCCATAGACAGATACACACAGACACGTCAAACTTATAACACCCCGTCGTTTTTGTGTCGGCGGTTAAAAACGAACGAACGAAAGGTTCCGTTTCTAAGAGTAACCGGAAACACGTGTCCATCACAAATGGCGGGATCACAATATTTAAATCAGGCGGTGCCACAGGCCTCCTCATCCTCATTTCTCGCCATCTACTATTACGATAACTTGCGGTTAGCTCAGTTGGAAGAGCAGCACGCGCGATACGTGAAGGTCGTGGGTTCGATTCCCGCACCGCAAAGGGAGATGAAATTATACTGTTTCTTTAAAATATTACTCGAGCATTAATATTGTAAAGAAAAACTAGATTTAATGTTAATAGAAGATTTTAATCGGAAAAACGTTACAAGATTCAACCAGTTAGCGACCACAGCAGACAGAGAGAAGATAGTGTTGTTACAATGCACTAGAGGCGCGCGGATCGCTCGTTGAGTAACAAAACGCGGCATAGATGCGTTTTGTCAATTAGGTTTATGTTCTAATTCCAATAATTAATATACTTACTTGTATGAAAAACTGAGGCATCTGAACGGTGCCTCGGTACAGGCGGTGCCGCAGGCCTCCTCATCCCTTACCCGGGCCTGGCCTCGCACCGCAGTCCCGATCAGTTTCGCCGCGTTGTCGTACTGGAGGTAGCATTCTAAGAAGCAGAAAATATATAAAACAAACTGCAAAATTTCATATCCCGTTAATTGGCTACTTGACAGTGTTAACAATAAAATATGAAAAGTGTTAGATATGTTAGCTTATTAGTTAAGTAATCATTTTGCATTTTTACTTTTTTAATTAAACATAGTTAGTATTTTATTATTGCAAAATAAATTTTAGTTTTTTTAATCTGTGGAACAAAAGAACCGAAACGGAAACCACCATTGCAATTCGGAAATGACAGCTGTCGGCGAAAATTATTTATTTTAATGTGGCGAAACAATGATTTATTTTACCGATTAAATTGAATTATTGTTTCTCTAATCGTATTAAGAATTTATTGAAAAATGTCCGTTTATCTAAATTAAGTCGTTCCTATGCGTATCGGTTCGTTGTCTAGGACGTTGACGTCATAATTGCAACAATGACGCGACTAGGCGTTTTCGCGCGCTTTTTAAATGTGTTACACAAAATCTTATTTTTCTCTGGTTATTTAGATTATTTCCGGATAAGTCGAATTGCTTGGGATATAGAATGAACGGGCGCACATTTTACAATACTTTTTCAAAAACTGTCAAGTAGCCAATTGGGGTGCGAACTCGGTAAGTACTTATTTATTTAATGACTTTATTGTAGGCGGACCTAATACTAGACATTATTTAGTAGTCAACCCTTGGATCATACAAAGAGTTTGTACCTATATGTGTGCGGCAATAGTGAAAAAGTGGACAAGTAATATAAAAAAAACATAATAAACAGCAATAAAGTAGAGATTATTAAATAAACACCTATTTCTATTAAATATAAGTACACCGACAAAATAAAATGAAGGTAGGCAGGTACATATATTTAAAATATGAAGGTATACTCATATTTACATTATAAGAATAACTATTTTTAACAAATTGCCTCTAGTTATTGTTGATATATATGCTTGCACAAATTTAAAATATTGGATGCTACAGAGAAGAAGACTATATTAATGACTAGCGGTCCCGGCGAACTTCGTCTCGCCTTAGAGAATTTTTCCCGCTTTTCAGTTAAAATTTTTCATTTTACCAAGTGTCCTTAATTTTGTAGCCTATGTCAAATTGGAAAAATGTAGCATTCTATTGGTGAAAGAATTTTTTAAATCGGCCCAGTACTTTTTGAGCCTATTCATTACAAACATACAAAAATAGGTACAAATCTTTCCTCTTTATAATATTAGTATAGACAAAGATGTGAGGATCACTAACTAGTCTGTTCGGATTCACATGGACGGTCAATCGGACGGACAGACAGCGAAGTCTTAGTAATAGGGTCCTGTTTCTACCCTTTGGGTATGGAAAACCAAAAAGTCGTGCTGTATATAAAAATCTCAAAGCATGTTTTTTTTTTATATTACACTTCAAGATTGACCTCATCCCACCTGCTGTTAGGTGGTAATGAGGTCCTCATTAAACGGTGACAAGTACAGCATAATAAATATGTTACTGGACTTGTCGCCCTTACCTTGAAGGCTTGACCCCTGTTACTAATGTAGCACCCCCCAGGAGCTAGTGTTGCCGGATAATCGATTATCGATTATCCCCCCCTCAAATAATCTAATAATCGATATGACAATCGATAGTATCGATACTATCGATATAATCGATTATATCGATAGCTATTTTTATTAGATGTAATCGATTATAATCAATTAATCGATTATAATCGTAGTCAAATACAATATAATCGATATAATCGACTATATCGATATAATCGATTATATCGATATAATCGATTAATTTGCAATTATTTTTAGATTTAATCGTCATTCATATAATGTCTTCTTAGACATAACACATTCAAAATGAAACCGTAAAAAAGTTATTTATACCCTACTTTTTATTCATAAAATGTAATAGCTAAGTTTCTTGGCACCTACCTGAACTGTACCATCATGGTTACACTATCTAAAAATTGCAAATTAATCGATTATATCGATTAATCGATTATTATAATCGATTATATCTAATAAAAATAGGTATCGATATAATCGATTATATCGATAGTATCGATACTATCGATTGTCATATCGATTATTAGATTATTTAGGCCTCTTTTGGAATAATCGATTATAATCGATATACAATCGAATCGACGGCAACACTACAGGAGCTCTGGAAACCTTACTCACACACAGCAACACAACAACACCGAAGTGATTGTTATTTGGCCACAGTCTTCTGTAAGGCGAAGGTATTTCACCAGACGGGCTGCTCCAGTTCGAGCGATAAATCGCTACCTCTCTTAAATGTAAAATCCCTTACGCGTCTCCCTCTGATGAGTGTCATCGTACAAAGCCGGTTCACAGCCCCTCCCGTAGTTGCCTCTCGCGTACAACTCGTGCCCAGCAGTGGGACGCAGCCCACGGCCGTTCTCCAGGGATGTGGGGGGCGATGACGTCAGAATACAGTTCTCCAACTCGTCACCTATCGTTGGGGAATCGAATCTGTGTGAAAAAAACGTAAAAAATTAATATATCCCGACAGATAGCTAATTAGTGGGTTTTTAATTTTAAATTTGCTAACCATACTATCCAAACTAATTTATAAATGCGAAAGTAACTTTGTCTGTCTGTCTGGCTCTCACGCCTATACCACTGAACCGATTTTGAAGGTCGTGGGTACGATGCCCGCACCTCAAGGAGAGATTAAAAACTTTCTGTTTCTTTAAAATATGAAAAGTAGTCAATATTTAAATCCAAGTTCGAGCAATATTTTTGCGAAATTTCATGTCCAATTATACATTATATAAAAAAATTATTCCCTTAAAGTTTATTTTCCCATATAAACTTTAAAGGGCGGTATCACCCCATTCCCCCTTATTTTTCAACCAAAAAGTAGCCTATGTCCGTTCTAGAGGTTAAATGTAACCTATACTAAATTTCAACAACATCGTTTCCGTGAATATTAGAAACAGAAATTTTTTATCTCCCCTTGCGGTGCGGGAATCGAACCCACGACCTTCACGTATCGCGCGTGCTGCTCTTACCAAAATTATTTAAGTTTGTACTATAAAAATAATAAAATCGATCGTTTCCGTGGTTTAGGCGTGAAAGCCGGACAGACAAACAGTTACTTTCGCATTTATAACATTAGTGTAACGAGCTTCAGATTCGTGACAATAAAAACTGCCGATAAAAATTACCAAAAGTTACACTTGAATTAAACGCCACTAATTACAACTTAAAAACACACTAATTATAACACACAATCGCTCTTAAGTCGCACTTCAGGATCGTTTCCGATGTAATCACTTGTATCGCTTATTCAAGACTCCTCGGTAACGGCCAGTCCCGGCCTTATATAGTGCCGCAGATTGTTCTCGAACATTCCATCGTACAAACATTCTAACATTCTAGAACCTTCCACTGTAGAATCTACTAGAATGTTCGAGTACATTCTAATAAGTTCTGTCATTGAAATCTCCAATCTATTAGTTCCAAACTAGATGGCGCTAGATTATGGAACATCAACTGTGGCATATATTATTAGTATGGATAACTCACCTAAAGCTGAACCCTCTACAGAAGAAAGCATGGGCCCTGATGCATTCTGCTTCGCAAGCTCCCAGGCCGGTGACAGTGAGGGCCGCTCGAACTGCTGTACCGCTTACAGCAGCTTCAGAACGAACGTGCCAGAAGCATTCTAGAATAAAAAAGAATAATAAGAGAGGTTGGGCATAGCGATTTATCGCTCGAACTGGAGCAGCCCGACTGGTTTAAGACCACTTTTCAGGCCGCGGCCAAATATTAATCACTTCTGTGTTGTTGTGTTCCTGCGGGTGAGTAAAGTTTTCAGAGCTCCTGGGGGGTACTACATTAGTAGCAGGGGTCAAGCCTTCCCCCCCGCTGGGTTCCGCATCTTGTCGCGATGGGGGGGCTCAGTAACCCTGTGGTCCGGGACGTTGAGGCTGGCCTTGTCACCCAGCCTCCAATACCGCACAGGGTGAAGCCAAGACGGATCCCGAGCTGGGCCGCGGAGAGAAGGTGGCTCTCTGTGGCAAGCCCGCAAGGGCAGAGGTGGATCGTGGAGGAAGAGGAGGACCTCGGTGTTTCGTTGCCGGCCTCCCTGTCCTCCGCGACCCGGCAGTGGCGCGCTGCCGCGCGAGGCGCGAATCGCGTCGTGGTGGGGTTGCGGAGGAAGAGGAGGATACGGTATTACGTTTGCCGGTCTCCCTATCCTCCGCAGCCGGTGGGTCTCGGGACTTCATCTGGCTCTCGGAGGGAGAGCTGGATTAAGAGTCTCGGGTGTCCGCAGAGGCGGTAGGCAGCGGAGCCGCACAGCAGATCTGCTGCTGGGACCGGAGATGCCAGGCGTGGGGTAAGCCTGGCGTCCGTTACCTCGGTCCCGAGGGGGTGGGGCGTGTCAGGTGGCCTGACACGCTCCAGCTGTGTATTTGCGCGGCGAGATGGGCCGCTTGGCGGTAGGCGCTGTGGGGGAGCCTGTGTAGAATCGCAAGGAATCCCGACTCCCCCACAATTGCGCAGCGTTGGCCACCGAGGGGGTTTTAGTCGGTGCGAGCCCGACACACCACTCTCTGTTCCCCGCTGAGAGTGACGGTGCGGTAGGCATTTCCCCCTCGACAAAAAAAAAAAAAAAAAAAAAAAAAAAAAAAAAAAAAGGGGTCAAGCCTTCAAGGTAAGGGCGACAAGTCCAGTAGCAGATTTATGATGCTGTACTTGTCACCCTTAAGCTAAGACCTCATTACCACTTAACATCAGGTGTCATGAGATCAATCTTGAAGTGTAATATAAAAAAAAGAATGAAAAGACCCCATCAGTTCTTTAAAAGCGCAATTAATAATTCGAAATATGGCATTATAAAAAACTAATTAAACCCTACCATTTGATACCTTTATTAGGGGAGTCGTTACAAAATATGTATATTCCGCCATTTTGTTTTGGCGGCTATCTTGGTATACACTCACCACTTTCAATCCAAGGTTTGTGGCTGATAGTGGAACAGCCCTGGTCCTGTGGCATGGCGTATACATCGGATCCACTGTCAGCTGATAGTTCCAGACCTCGGTACGGACGTTCACTGAGGAAGCAGTTGTCGCTACCTCGCGAGCTGGAGTATCTGCAAACATAGGCCAAGTTTATATAACTCGATGAAGATCGAACAATTTAAAAGAGATAGAGCATAGCGATTTATCGCTCAAACTGGAGCAGCCCGACTGGTGAAATACCTCCACCTTACAGAAGACCGCAGCTAAATACCAATCACTTCGGTTTTGTTGTGTTCCCACGTGTGAGTAAGGTTTCCAGAACTCTGTGAAATTATAATAAATGATATTTTAAAGGGCCCAAAAAATGTTTCTTGCAAAAAATATTATCTTACCTGTAGCTATAAGGTACACATTTGAACTCTCTCTCCCCAAAGCAGGCCGCTACACATTCCACCACGTTTCTGGCTTAAGAGATCTCCTAACGGCTGCAAGTGTAGAAGGATATTGTTTCTTACCTGTAGCTATAGGAGACACACTTGAACTCTCTCTCCCCAAAGCCAGCCGTTTCACACTCCACCACGTTTCTGGCTAAGAGATCTTCTAATGGCTGCAAGTGTAGAAGGATATAGTCTCTTTCCTGTAGCTATAGGAGACACACTTGAACTCTCTCTCCCCAAAGCCAGCCGTTTCACACTCCACCACGTTTCTGGCTAAGAGATCTCCTAACGGCTGCAAGTGTAGAAGGATATAGTTTCTTACCTGTAGCTATAGGAGACACACTTGAACTCTCTCTCCCCAAAGCCAGCCGTTTCACACTCCACCACGTTTCTGGCTAAGAGATCTCCTAACGGCTGCAAGTGTAGAAGGATATAGTTTCTTACCTGTAGCTATAGGAGACACACTTGAACTCTCTCTCCCCAAAGCAGATCGCTTCACACTCCACCACGTTTCTGGCTAAGAGATCTCCTAATGGCTGCAAGTGTAGAAGGATATAGTCTCTTACCTGTAGCTATAGGAGACCCACTTGAACTCTCTCTCCCCAAAGCCAGCCGTTTCACACTCCATTACGTTTCTGGCTAAGAGATCTCCTAACGGCTGCAAGTGTAGAAGGATATAGTTTCTTACCTGTAGCTATAGGAGACACACTTGAACTCTCTCTCCCCAAAGCCAGCCGTTTCACACTCCACCACGTTTCTGGCTAAGAGATCTCCTAACGGCTGCAAGTGTAGAAGGATATAGTTTCTTACCTGTAGCTATAGGAGACACACTTGAACTCTCTCTCCCCAAAGCCAGCCGTTTCACACTCCACCACGTTTCTGGCTAAGAGATCTCCTAACGGCTGCAAGTGTAGAAGGTTATAGTTTCTTACCTGTAGCTATAGGAGACACACTTGAACTCTCTCTCCCCAAAGCCAGCCGTTTCACACTCCACCACGTTTCTGGCTAAGAGATCTCCTAACGGCTGCAAGTGTAGAAGGATATAGTATCTTACCTGTAGCTATAGGAGACACACTTGAACTCTCTCTCCCCAAAGCAGGCCGCTTCACATTCCACCACGTTTCTGGCTAAGAGAGCTCTCCTGATAGCACCAGACCCTAAGGACATCCCTGGGCGTCTACGGGAAGAGCAATCTGCAAAGCAATATCAACGCAGTCAGTCTCTATAATTATTAAGAGTAAGTGTCGAGTTTCTTGCGGGTCTTCTCGACATCATCAACATTCCGTACGGCATTAGAAATAATTCTACTGCCAGTAGTTCAGTAGAACTTGTACTGACAATCTATAAGTGTTTTTGTAAAGTTTACATGAATAAATATATTCTCTATTTCTATTTCAAATGACGCATGAGACGACCTACTTTGGACTTTGTATCGCCCTTATGTCACGGGCATACGAACTTATATTGAAATGCAAGGTGTATGATAATGACTACTTACAGAGAAATGTACAGTATTTGAATTATAATATAAAATAAGTTATTATATAATTTAATAACATTTTTCTAAATAAAATCACGGATTTTTTTCTATTGTGTAAAAATTCAATTCGGGATTTGAGGTATATCCACTTTTTTTCGCTGTAAATCATGAAATCAGCATGAATACGTAAATAACTCGACCTGATACCTCCTCATTGACGTGTTTGTGCTAACTTAAACAGGGAAAGAATGAGGTGGATCAAACCCCGAGATGAATTTTTAAAGAGCAGGAAAAATCCCGAGATTTTTTTACATAAGCGTCTTATAAACTTTCATATAATGTTAACCAGTAGATTTAATAGTAGTAGTCTGGTACTGGTAAATGGTACACAAAATCAGCAAGTCAGGTTACATATTTTGGACTCTTATGAAAATAAATATTGGACAAATAGAAATATTAGACAACATCAAATACATTGCTCTGATTCTGCGGTAAGTAGCCTAAGCAGTTGTGTTACAGAAATCAGAAAAAACGACGATACCACAACACCCAGACCCGAGTCAATATAGAAAAGATCGTTTCCCATATTGACCCGAACAGAGTCAGGCCTGCGCGCCTCTCGGCTACGGAGGTCGTTGTTGTTATGTCGTACTCATATGGTCTAATATAGTACAAAGCAACTAGTGGATTTGTTCAATTGTCTGGAGAATGTATTAAATATTCTTACCTTTTACAGTGACATCGTCGTCTCTCTCCGTGTGTTCGCTATAGTGGGGCTTTTTTGGTTTGTAATAGTTCGACTCCCCATAGTCCAGCCCGCCCCACGACCCTGAAGAATTCCACCTGCCTCTCTTCCAGGAACCGTATCTAGAATAAAAATGGTTAGGACATTAAGAAATATCGTACAAAAAGCTTTGGTAATATAGTGTCGTGTCCCCTGTATGATATCAACATTCAAATTTAGATCGATTTATAATATTTTTGAAGTGCTTTACGCCGCACTTTAAATATTAAAGAAAAAACAGAAAATTTTTACCGCAGGCTAACGGGTTGAGTTGAAAAAATTCATCACCTATGATAACTTGCGGTTAGCTCAGTTGCAAGAGCAGCACGCGCGATACGTGAAGGTCGTGGGTTCGATTCCCGCACCGCAAGCGGAGATAAATATTCCTGTTTCTTTAAAATATTATGTTATGTTTGACGACCTCCGTAGCCGAGAGGCGAGCGGGCCTGACTTTGGCGAGCGCCATCTCTGAGGTTCCGGGTTCGATCCCCGGTCGGGTCAATATGGGAAACGAACTTTTCTATATTGACTCGGGTCTGGGTGTTGTGGTACCGTCGTTGTTTCTGATTTCTGTAACACAAGTGCTTAAGCTACTTACCACAGTATCAGAGCAATGTGTGTGATGTTGTCCAATATTTATTTATTTATATTTATTTATAAATGTTCTTAACTGGTGGTCCGAGGAATACAGTGGAGCTATCCTTAAAAGACGGTTTGTCCAATCCTTCGTTTTCAAATGTTTAACGATCTACCAATTTACCGATGTAACCTACTAAATACCTTAAATATATTTTGTGCGTAAATTGGAACAACTCTCCATTTAATTACATTTAGTTACCTACTTTAAATTAACTACAAACTTTTAAGAGAGGTAGGGCAAAGCGATTTATCGCTCGAACTGGAGCAGCCCGACTGGTGAAATACCTCTACCTTACAGAAGACCGCAGCCAAATAACAATTACTTCTGTGTTGTTGTGTTCCTGCGTGTGAGTAAGGTTTCCAGAGCTTCTGGGGGGTGCTACATTAGTAGCAGGGGTCAAGCCTTCAAGGTAAGGGCGACAAGTCCAGTAACAGATTTATTATGCTGTACTTTTCGCCCTTAAGCTAGGACCTCATTACCACTTAACATCAGGTGGGATGAGGTCAATCTTGAAGCGCAATATAAAAAAAAACTAATTAACCTAATTGGTGGTCAATGGCAAGACCTAATTTTATAAAATAGTTTAGATTTTTATAATTACTTTGGACTATTTAAATTTTCACAATAAACAAACTACTGAGTGTTTTGCCGCAAAATTAGTTTTGGTACAAACTTGGTGAAAAGTCCAGCTATTCTTTGAATGCAAACTGCAGAGTTTGTTGCCAGTATCTTCTCTATGGTTAGCCAGTATATTCTCTGTGGTAGGGTTCATTTTTTTTATGTATACTTTTCATAAATATTACAGACTAGCTGTGCCCGCTACTTGGTTCGCGTGGACTATATACCATCATAGTCGGTTTTACCCCCTTATGACTATAAGGTTAAGAACCAATGAACTAGACACACGCGCGTCCAGTTTCTTGTATCTTGGTGGTGTCAAACCGACCAAACTGGACACGGATTCAATAAATATAAACATCGGACAACATCATATAGGTATCTGCATTGCTCTGATTCTGTTGTAAGTAGCTTAAGCATTTACAGAAATCAGAAATAACGCCGATACCACATAACCATACCAGATATTAATGATAACTTGTAGTGAATGAAACTTATTGACTTTTAAAACTGTTCAGAAGTATTTGGTAAATATGTCTGCTCCAATATATCTGACGGCGACTTTAATATCTGTAATGATGACTTGCATTGTGTTTGTTTAATAATTTTGTCATCTACACTAATATTATAAAGAGGAAAGGTTTGATTTTTTGTTTGTTTGTTTGTTTGTATGAATTGAATAGGCTCCGAAACTACTTGGCAGATTTGAAAAATTCTTTCACTGTTGGAAAGCTACATCATTCCTGAGTGACATAGGCTATATTTCATTTTCAAAAAAATAGGCATCCTTACTAAAATTACGATAACGTAATCCAAGGTGTGAAAAAAATATCAAAAAACTACCTTACATCGCGTGCGCTGCGAAAACTATTGATGATAAACTACATTTTTTTAGAACACACCATTATCTACAAAAAATCAGCGGCAGCATATCCCTAACTATTACAGTCATGTCACAATAAGCGTTTTTTTATTGAAAAAAAGAAATTAAAATACCACCGCTACAAAAAGCTCTTTATTTGAACCTTGGTATTAACCCTTATCAAAATAAATGATGTATTATTTAAGACTGCTTCAATATCTTTATATTACTTTTTGAATTATTCGATTCTGACAATCCATTCAAAAGATATCACGAGTTAAAAAAAAATTAAAAAATAAACTGTATTCGGCTAGCTATGCGTTGTAGGCGTCACTCGGGCAGGGGTACGACTAGTGGTCAATAAATGTATTATTCTCTTTCCTCACCTGTGTCCCGGTACAGCATTCCTCCAATCCTTATCCTTTCCAAGACTGTAGTAATCAAACTCTCTATTCCGGCCCGGTTGCACTCCGTACGTCCTATCCAACGCAGCTGGGAGTCTCCAATGGTTAACACTCTTGAAGTAGTCAGACCTATCCTTGTAGTAGGTGTCATACCCCCCATAATATCCGCCGTAGAGGCCCCAATTTTCAGTATCAGCTTGGCCATCGTTGCTGCGAGCTATGCCTGGAAATCAAGGTAATAAAGGTAAAAATCGGTTGTCTGCAAATTCGGTTTACTGACGATAGTTGAAGGGTATGTGTAGCCGCTAGCTCACTTTTTCCAAACCACGCCCACCGTGCCTTAATTTTCGCTGTGCCATTTTCAACCGCCAGAAATGATTCTATATTCTTTTTGTTTACAGATTCCATTAGTTATAGAAAATACAACGAAAACTTTTTGTTATAACAGCGCGGTATAATGGTTCCTGCCAGCCTGATGGTAAGCAAGAGAGAAACGGATCTGATACCGTTGCATCGCCATACTGGCCCGCAAGATGTTTCTTCACGCTCCTTTTGAAGGAACATATAATTTTACTAGCGGTATCGGTGAACTTCGTTTCGCCTTAGAGGATTTTCCCGCTTTTCTGTTGAAATTTTTCCTGAATTTTCTTTGCTATAATCCTCACGGAGCCCGAGACCTTTCCAACGAATGCAAAACCGTGGAAATCGATTCGTGCGTTCTCTAGTTATAGCGTCAGGAAGGAAAACCGACTTATTTTTATATAGTACATTCTAAGTAAAACTTTATTGTACATATCAACGCTAAAATTCTACTTATTTTGTGTAATTAAAGTTGCACCAACCGTGGTCACGAGCTGATACCAACCAAACTAACTAACTAGCCGAAACGTCGGGCAGTAAGTAGTTCGTATTAACTACTAAATAAAAATGGTGTCGCGTTTTGACCCGTTTAATTATTTTAAATATCTTTCGTTTGTTCGTTTCGTTTTTGGGAGTAGACCACAGTTCCGGAGCGCTTGCTCTCCTAAAATTCGTCAATAACAAACAATGATTTCTAATTCACCATAGACTTACCAATCTGGTATGGTACGTAAAACTGGTCTTGGTACCGCCTCCTCCCGCTGTTCCTTCGGTCATCGTAGAATCTGTCATCTTGCCACCTGTTGTGGGAATACCTGGTATCTTGCCAGTCAATCCTGTCCCTCCACTGGTTTTGGTAGCTTGGTAGCCTGTAATCATATTATAATATAATCAAACTCCACAATGAGACTGTTCGTGCATGAAAAATCCGCTAGATGGCGATGCGTAGCCGTGAGGTCTGCGACGTGATTGGTTAGTGTTTACATTACATTGACAGACATGTCTTAACTGTAGTATCTTAGTAGCTAATAAGTTGACTTTAGTTGATTACCTATCTTTACTATATAAAAACTAGCTGACCCGGCGAACTTTGTTCCACCTTTGATAATAAATGAGCAGACACATTGTTACTAGTGACCAACCGAAACATGTTATTTTGCCGAAACCGAAACCGAAACCGAATGTTCGGTTTCATTTTAGTATCGGCCGAAACCGAAACCGAAACCGAACCTTTTATAAAAAAAAACATAAAAAGTCGAAAAAATTTTAGTATGCCCGTTTTTTTCTAAAATTAATATCTCGCCGACGTATAATTACAGATTTTTACTTTCAAAGATTTATCACTATGAAATATCAGCACAGTTACAGAAATTCTGTTTGAAAATTTAACTACCCAATAAATAAAGTGAAAAAAATACATTATTTGTAAGTTTCGGCGCGGCCGAAAGGTTCGGCCGTTTTTGGCCGAAACCGAAACCGAAACCGAAATTTCGGTCGGACACTAATTGTTACATCAAAAAAAAGTAAAATAAATAATATAAAAGTATCATTTTATATCTTTCCTGGTTCTAAACTACCTCCCCACCAATTTTCAGCCATATCTGTTCAGCCGTTCTCGAGTTATAAATTATGTAACTAACACGACTTCCTTTTATATAAATAGACTAGCTGTGCCCGCGACTTCGTTCGCGTGGACAGCAGGGTTTTTCCAGTTTTTTCCCGCTAACTCCCGTTCCCGAAGAAATTTTGCAATATCCTGTTGCAACTAAGCTTTAACCTGCATGCCAAATTTCAAGCGTCTAACTTAAGCGGTTTAGATTTTTCATACAAAAGGATTTTCCCGCTAATTCCCGTTCCCGTAGGAATTTCGGGAATTCCTTTCTTAGTGCACCTCTACGGGATAAGGATAAAGGATATGTATTATTATTTTTTACTTATTTTTGATGTAACAATGTGTCTGCTCAAGCTTCTAAGGCGGAACAAAGTTCGCCGGGTCAGCTAGTTTTTATATAATATAGATAGGTAATCAAATAAAGACCAATTTATTACCATTTAAGACACTACAATTGTTAAGACACAACTGAACACCTTTGCGGTTGGCTCAGTTGGAAGAGCAGCACGCACGATACGTGAAGGTCGTGGGTTCGAACCCCAGACCGAAAGGGGAGATGCAATTTTTCTATTTCTTTAAAGTATTCAAAGTTCGCAAGTGCGGCGTAAATAAAATTCATAAATGCTTTTATAAAAGTTTATATGAATAAAGACATTTTCTATTTCTATAAGGTACTATTTCCATTTCTATTTCCGTTTCTATTTCCGTTTCTATTTCCATTTCCATTTCTATTTTCATTTCTATTCCCATTTCTATTTCCATTGCTATTTCTATTTCCATTGCTATTTCCATTTCTATTTCCATTTCTATTGATATTTCTATGACTCACCTATTAGGCTTCGAAGATAGGAATCCACTGTGGAGTACTCCGGGCCCTCTCAGTGACTCCGGACAATCAGGCTCCAGGCTGTTCCTATCCAGTTCATAAAAGTCGTAATCCTTATCATCTACAAAGTCTCGTGAGATGTCGAAGGCTTCTATGGGTTTGGTCATCAGCTCGCACAGGCCTTTGCCGCGGAATGAAGGGTCCAACCTGGGAAAAAATATATTATATACTAGTTGACCTGTGCTAACTTCGTTGGGCATGATGATAATAATCTTAGGTAGATACTACCACGTTTAGCCTTTTTATGTTGCGGTTTTTTATATAACCTATGACACTCGGCAATAATGTGGCTTTCAATAGAAAGCCACATTACGAAGAGTGCAGTAAGTCGTGTTTCTAGGCAAATTGACTTAAGACCATATCTAATTACATATAAGGTTTTAAGTCAACCTGCCCAAAAACACGACTTACTGCACTCTTCGTTAGTACGGCAGTATTGGTGAAGGATTTTTTAAAATCGGTTCAGTAGATCCCGAGATTACCCCTTACAATGTAACAAATACATAAACACACAAACTTTACTTCTTTATAATATTAGTATCGATTGGACAACATTCATTATAATAAAAACTGTATTTATGTTGCACGGCCGTACCCATTTCTCGCCATCTAGGTACTATTTCCTCTACCTTAAGGTTGTCTGGAAGAGATCGCTTTCTAGCGATAAGACCGCCTAAATTGTACTATAATTATTCTGTAAAACCTATTTCTGTAAAGATTTTGTGCAATAAAGTATATCTATCTATCTATCAACATTGAACAACTTCACATACTAAATTCTGCGGTAAGTAGCTTAAGCACTTGTGTCACAGAAATCAGAAACAACTACGGACAGCACCCAGACCCGAGACAATATAGAAAGTTCGTTTCCCATATTGACTCGACCGGATCGAACCCGGGACCTCAGAGATGGCGCCAAAGTCTGGTCCGCTCGCCTCTCGGTTACGGAGGTCGTCCATTATTATAATTATTTACGACCTCGGTGGTGCAGTGGCTAAGGTAGGCGGCCAAAGCACGAAAGGTCTCAGGTTCGATTCCCGGTTAGGTCAATTTGGAAAACGGACTTTTCTAAATTGACTTGAGTCTGGGTGTGCTGGGATGACGCCGCCAGTTAGTATTCGTCGTATGGTACTCATAGTACAAGGCAATACCTTAGTTTGAGACCAGAAGATTAGTGTGATTGTCTGGCCCGTTTATTTATTCTTAATTAAACAATTAAATTGCATTACTAACGAAATAATGTTTTCCCAAAATATTTTTATAATGAACTATGGTTCCGTACCCAAAGGATAAAAACCGGACCCTATTACAAAGACTTCGCTTTCTGTCTGTTCATGTTACCAGACTGAAGGCATATTGAAGAGGGCTCGCATAAAGCAAACTAGATTTTTATGCTCTTTTTTGCTCGACATGTGCCTGCCTTCAAAATATTTTGTGTTACTATTGTATAAGTGAATTTTAAGTATCCTGTAATTAAATTTTCTCTGACTGTCCAAGAAATAAATAAATAGATCAATGAGGCCATTAGGTAGGCACTTCAACACAAAATGCTCCGATAAATTATATTCATTTCAATTCAATTCAATATTCTTTTATTCATGTAAATTACACCAGTAATATTTATGAAACATCTATATAATGCAAATGACGCTACCTCCGGTTCGGAACCTTTAACTTACAGAGAAGATCCCGGCAAGAAACTCTGTCGTTCATATTACAAATATAGCTGAACTTATAACTAGTTTTGCACTAAGACATACAGTGTAGTAATTAGATAAAATAATGTAGTAAATTGTAAAAAATAATTCATTGATTCAAAGTAATAAGAAAAATTAAAAAAAATATATATTTAAATTAAACAAACTGTAGGTACTAATGCATATTCGTGCTTAATAAGAATTTTGCCAACTTGCGAGTTGACAAATACGTAAAGAAATAGGTACCTCTTGCTGAGTTTGTATAAATAGAAATACAATTAGTAAATATAATTAGTGAAATTTTTCATGTGAGGGCGAACAGACTATATAGCTTGAAAATAAATCCAACATACTTTACTTACGTACTTTTTGTCTATACATACTGTTTTTTACATACAGGCCTAGCAAGCGCCACGCAAGTAAATTTTATCGCGCTCTATTGAAGCGTCAAAGTCAGTGCTTCAGCTGTTGATTGGCTGAAAATATGAGTGCTATTAGCCAATCAACAGTTTCGAAACTTTTGTCGTCTCATGCGATAAATTTTACGTATTGCGTATGCTAGGCTTACTAGTCAATGGTACAGAACCGTTCATACGCGAGTCCAACTCATGCTTGGCCTAATTTTTAAATCTTTGTAAGTAAGTACTAACAATGGAGAAGAGACCCTTTGTAAATATACTCTTCCATACAAAAGAGCAAACCGCGGCTTGCGTAAACGATTAACATAAATTAATTTCAAGATATTAGGAGAGGTAGGGCAAAGCGATTTATCGCTCGAACTGGAGCAGCCCGACTGGTGAAATACCTCCACCCTACAGAATACCGCAGCCAAATAACAATCACTGGTGTTGTTGTTTTCCTGCGTGTGAGTAAGGTTTCCAGAGCTCCTGGGGGGTGCTACATTAGTAGCAGGGGTCAATCCTTCAAGGTTAGAGCGACAAGTCTGTACTGTGATGTACTTGTCGCCCGTAAGCTAGGCCCTCATTACCACTTAACATTTGGTGGGATCAAGTCAATCTTGAAGTGCAATATATATAAAAAAACATTACCATTCGTCACCTAAACATCTCTTGCCCTACCACTCACTTAGTGCAGTATCTAATTCGTACGATTTCCCTCACAAAACATATTCCTACACTAATCTGTCAGTCAGTAATACGCGACCTTCGTTACGGTCCAGTTTCCATGGCGTGGGACGTATTTAGGCCACAATTATTACCTCGTATGCTGATGAGAATCATCATCTTTTGTGTAAATTATTGTTTGGTTAACGGCCAGGGGCGGACTCAGGAGAAAGATGGAGTTATGTTGAATATTGTGGCGTGTATAATTTTCATCGTAAAAACTGTAGTTTCTAATGTAAAATACATACGTAATGGCAGATATAAAAAAAAGGAATTTATTTATTCTTTTTCTTAGTCGGTACACTCTTGCCAGAGTGGTCGTGGTCCTAATTATGAATCACGGTGAGTAACTATTTTGGTGATACGGCACCATTCATCACGCACTGCAGTCTTCCGGGTACATCCATTTCTCGCCATCTACTATTTCCTTTACCTTAAGGTTGTCTGGAAGAGATCGCTTTCTAGCGATAAGACCACCTAAATTGTACTATAATCAATCTTTAAAACCAATTTCTGTAAAGATTTTGTGCAATAAAGTATATATATCTATCTATATATCTATTCATAAACCGAGCACTTATTTGCAGCCCTGATCTGGTATGTCCATCTTATTGGTGGTCTGCCACGTGCTCTGGTGCCCTCCACTTTTCCCTGCACCACGAGACGTTCTATAGAATTTATTTATATAAACACAAAATTATATGTGTTTGGTCACCATTGGCAGCGCTCGAGCTATCACTTCGCAAAATATTACCGACGACACTCGGCGCACACTCGACGTATCATATTTAGATTCTGTCTAATTGTGACCAGTTATGTGAATCTTCATTAAACCATTTTATACAGTCCGCTTCTTAATTCCTAAGCTAGTTCGAAACAATATCTTTGAGGTTCCGTATTCGATCTCCGGTCGGGTCAATGTAGGAAACGAACATTGCTGTACTGTCTAAATTGATTTATGCATTTACGGTCCCCAATTACGTCCCTGCGCAAGGTGATCGCTCCACGACATTGCAGCGCCTACAACAATGCTGATGGCTGTACTGATACTGATGCTACTTGGGTTTTTCGTTACTAGTAATGTGTATAATTACTATATTACTAGCTAGGGAACCGATAAAATTGTGTAACTTAGTTGGTGTCTGTAGTTTTTACCAATTTAAAAAAGGAGGGTTTCATAATTTGATCACATTTATCATTTTTTTGCGCCATACATCTGCGCTCCTTTATAGTTTTAACCCTTTGTTTTTTTTAAATATTGCAATCGAAGCTTTTTGTATTAAGTTAGCTACCCAGCACTACCCCATGCTCTCAAACTACATCTTAGAGCTCCTGGAAGGGTTGAAAACCAGCGCAGACAGGGAGTTCGGCCCTTGTCTGCATTAGTTGAACCACTTCCATTTTTCTTCCTGTGTAGCGTAATATAGTTTAGGTAGCAATGTTGTAGTTTAAGGAGAAGACGATAAACATTATTTATTTTAATTGTTTTGCGTCAACTGCTGATTGGCTGCTAAAATAAGTGCGGTGTGCTATGATCCAATCAAAGGTATAGAAATTTTTGTCGTCTCACGTATTGCACATGTTAGGCCTAAAGGCCATATGATGGTGGCATCGTAGAAAAATTGGGACAATGTTATTTTCGGCACAAAAATATTCGTTAAATACAAATTACAAGAAATTACAAACTATAAGAGAGGTAGGGCATAGCGATTTATCGCTCGAACTGGAGCAGCCCGACTGGTGAAATACCTCCACCTTACAGAAGACCGCAGCCAAATAACAATCACGTCTGTGTTGTTGTGTTCCTGCGTGTGAGTAAGGTTTACAGAGCTCCTGGGGGATGCTATTTTGGTAGCAGGGGTCAAGCCTTCAAGGTAAGGGCGACAAGTCCAGTAATAGCTTTATTATGCTCTACTTGTCGCCCTTAAGCTAGGACCTCATTTCCACTTAACATCAGGTGGGATGAAGTCACATTTCTTCATGCTATTTGGTAATCTGTCATTTTTTTTTTTTTACATTTGAGGTGTCGTAATCCCAATTATGCCTTACAAAATTCAATTCGCAGCAGCGATTTCCATTAGCTCGAATCGTCTTGAATCTATAATGGAGTTTATCCCTTATCAGCACATCAGGCCGGTTGACGTGTGACCCAGATGTTCAAAGGGCGTAGAGAGACGGGCTCTAGCCTACACAATGTGTTTTCTAGGCAGGCACATCAGACTACTCACTTTGGACATTACACAGCCCTTATTGCTCATTAAATGCAAAACAAACGCAATCCAAAATACCTTTATTTTACAGGACGTGAAAACAAAAAAAAAAAAAAAACTAATTGGCTACTTGACAGCGTTGACAATAAAATCTGAAAGTGTTAGATATGTTAGCTTATTAGTTAAATAATAATTTTAGATTATTATTTTTTTAATTAAAAGCATACTTAGTATTTTATTTTATTAAATAAATTTTACTTTTTTTATCTGTGGAACAAAAGAACCGAAACGGAAACCACCATTGCAATTCGGAAATGACAGCTGTCGGCGAAAATAATTTATTTTAATATGGCGAAACGATGATTATTTTACCGATTAAATTGAATTATTGTGTCGCTAACCGTATTGAAAATTTATTTAAACATTTTCCGTTTATGTAAATTAAGTCGTTTCTATGTGTATCGGTTCGATGTCTAGAACGTTGACGTCATAATTGCAACAGGTGTATTGGCGTTTTCGCGCGCTTTTTAAATGTGTTACACAAAATCTTATTTTTCTCTGGATATTTACATTTTTTCCAGATAAATCATATTGCTTGGAATATAACGAACAGGCGCACATTTAACAATTGTAAGGAACGTATGTTCTTTACTAAAAGTAGAAGTACTTCCGCCGAGCTAGGTGTTACCTGCTCGGGGACCAAGGCCCAACTACCAATCTTGGTTTGTCGTATATATGTCGCAGTCATCTGGTTTAATCAGCTATTTGATTGGATCACTAGCGCGTTCATTGAATGACGACGTTCAATTGAATGACTAAAGGACAACTCGTCAAATTGTTTAATATAACGTTCAACTTCTTGACTGAACGTCATTTAGCATAGTCGTTGAATGGGATATAGCTGACAGACATGACATAACACACCTTAATAAGATTTTTTAATATGTTTTAACAATTTTAAGTCTTAAGACAATTAGGCTAAAAAATTTTTTTTTTATGAATAAGTCACTTTATATCTCAATTTCACTCTAAAAATTATCAACACAGTGCTATTCGATTAAATCTGTACCAGCTGTTTGACGCCATCTTTGTTTTGATGAGCACTAACGCCGCAGTGGAAAAAAAATGAACTAAATTACAATCACCTGACTGATTACGTCCGCTATGTTCAAAGGGCTATGTTACAATCCGCTAACTTGTTGGACGTTCAGTGAGTCTTATTCATTCAACGTTCGGCCTAGTCATTCAATTAAACGTCGTCATTTAATAAACACGCTAGTGATTCAATCAAATAGCTGTTTCAACCAGATGACTGCGACATATATACTTAGTGGCGACGAAAACTCTGATAACGCGATGTAGGATATCGATGTCACGCATTGCGTATGGAGCGTTGTTTACTACGCCAATTCTGCTGACGCTGTATTTGTGTCGACTTGTAGGTCATGTCGTAGGTCGGCACAACAACACTTAATCAAAAACTGTCTAGTAGCCAATTGAGGTATTTTTTATTATTTTTTGATAGTTCCAGTTCAATGATGTATGACACAAATAGATAACCTTAAAAAAATACCTCCATTCGTTTTTTTTTGTTTTCGCCGTCCTGTTAAATAAAGGCATTTGGGATTGCGTCTGTTTTGCATTTAATGAGCGTTATTTCGTGGGAATACGAACTATAATCGAAGCGCAAGTGTTTTCTTTGATATGCGGTAAGTACGGTAGTACCACATGGTATTTAGTAAAGCCTCTTTTAGCTTAAGGGCGACAAGCACAGCTGTACTTAAGCTTTCTAGCTTTTTTGTTTGTTTAATGTGCGATTTGGAGTTACCGTTTTATTATTACCTAGCTGTGCCCGCGACTTCGTTCGTACTTCAAGGTTTTTTTTCGCAATAGAAGGTAAGCTATGTCCTTACTCAGGGTCTAAAGATTGTTTGTGTCAAATTTCATCAAACTCGGTTGAGAGGTAAGCGTAACAGACAGACAGAGTTACTTTCGCATTTATAATATTAGTAGGGATGACAAAGAAGTGTGGACCTCATTACCACTGGACATCATATGAGATGAGGTCAAACTTGAAGTGTAATATGAAAAAAAATGCCTCTGGTTCCTATGAAGTGATGATGAATATGGGGTGTTAATACTGTCAAGGAATCTAAGTATTATAAGTTCCCCCTTAAGATTGTATGTAGCTTAACTAGAGTAGTTCACCCAAATATAAAATAGCAAAAAAATGTCATCGCCTACGATAACTTGCGGTTAGTTCAGTTGGTAAGAGCAGCACGCGCGATACGTGAAGGTCGTGGGTTCGATTCCCGCACCGCAAGGGGAGATACAATTTTTCTGTTTCTAATATTCAGAGTAGTTCACGTTTTACATGTATTAAAAATATCTCAATTGACTAGCCATCATCCTTATTCGATCCCTATGCACTAATTTCTTGTCAATGTTGTATGTCTGTCTAACTGTGAACCGTTCTTATTTTGTTTCGTCATGTTTAATCGTTTAATTAGCGTGTTATGTCTAACTCTGTTATGTTTAAAGTAAAGTTAAGTGATGGGGGGGGGGGGGGGGTAGCTGATTTAAATTATTTTATTTTTGTGTTTCTCTTTCCCTCTCTCTCTTATTATTATTAGTATTTTTTCTTTTTCTCTTTATTATTCAGTTCTTTCTTTTTTTATCACCGCGCCACTTAGCTTAAGGTTCCGCCAGAATACCAGCGCTGCTGCGGCATCCAATGTCGTAGCAGCTCATGCTGAGGCTGGGACCTTGTTAGCTGCGCAATCACTATGATTTTTTTTCTTTTATTTATATGTTAGTTTACTTCTACTGTACCTATTAATTGTTTGTGTCACTTTTATGTCTGTGTACTGTGTAGTGTTGCAACAGAACTCTGCTTCCGCTTCCGCAACTGCAGAAGTTCCGCATGATTTTTCACTTCCACTTCTGCTTCTGGTTCCGCAAACTTTATAACAGAACTCTGAACGGAAGCGGGGAGAGAGCGATGAGAAACAGTGCAGCTTTTAAAGGTACAGTTACACCTTCGGGAGTACAAGAAAGAAAAAAGACTACCTCTTCATGAGGATCCCCTTATGTGGTGGAATGGGAATATGCACAAATACCCCCATATTTTGCCAATAGTTTGCCAATACTTATCAGCTCCCCAGGTTTAATATATGAAGAACATCGAAATATGCTGAAAGGTGAAAAAGCGGCCAAATTACTCTTTATTAAATATAACTTGCCGCTGTTTATTTTTGACTACTAAAATTTTTTTTCATAGTGTTAACGCTTCCGTTTCCGTTTCCACTTCCGCTCAGATTTACTTTTGACATCTGTTTCCGTTTCTGCTTCCGTTATGCCAGTTCCGTTGCATCACTAGTACTGTGTATTGATTGTGTGCTAATAAATAAATTCTTATTTTTATTCTTATTCTTATTGTGATGGCAAGAAAAACAAAACCTAGCTAACAACAATAAACATTATTAAGGTCGTACACACCGACAATAGTGCGAACGTATCGTGAGAGAATTACTACACTTATAGTATATTATGAGTTAGATGTACACTCGGGCTTACAAGTACTGGCTTTAGCGGAAACTTCAAGAGCGGACATCGGCTACTTTTTGTAAGAAAGTAAGGGGGGGGGGGGGGGTAATGCCACCTTTGAAACTTTGAAAGTTTATATGGGAAAATGTTTATTTTTTAAGTTACAGATATGAAAGTTGGCACAAATATAGCTCTATTAAAATATAGACTACTTTTTGTTTCGAATATTAGGGGAGATAGGGGTAAAACCAATCATGAAAGGATGTAGTCCACGCGAACGAAGTCGCGGGCACAGCTAGTAATATTTATAAGAGTATACTTATGTATAGACTAGCTGTGCCCGCAACTTCATTCGCGTGGACTACATGGTTTTTCCAGTTTTTTCCCGCTAACTCCCGTTCCCGTGGGAATTTTGCAATATCCTGTTGCAACTAAGCTTTAAGTTTACTAAGGTACCTGCATGCCAAGTTTCAAGCTTCTAACTTAAACGGTTTAGATTTTTCATTTATAAGGATTTTCCCGCTAATTCCCGTTACTTGGGAACTTCGGAAATTCCTTTCTTAGTGCACCTCTACGGTACCTAAACTACGTCCTTTCCAAATTTCAAGTGCCTTCGTTCAGCCGTTTAGGCTGTGCGTTGATTTGTCAGTCAGTCAGTCAGTTTCTCCTTTTATATATTTAGATACAGTATGAACTTAGACCGTACAGACAAAAGCTTCCTTATAACCTGGGCATAAGAACTATTATCGAGCTGCGTTTACCTTGACATGTCGACCATACTAAATTCACAAATGGACCATAATCGCGTGGCAAGTTACGAAAATTCGCTCCACATCAAAAGCGTTCACCATGAAGATTGCAAAGAGATTTAATTACTATTCGCTTTCAATGACAAACCATACATTTGGCGAGTTTTCCCAAGCTTTTAAACGAATTGAAATTTAATTTTTAATTAGAGTTTTGTTTGTTTAATGTGCGATTTGGAGTTATCGTTTTATTATTAACTAGCTGTGCCCGCGACTTCATTCGCGTGGATTACGAGGTTTTTTTTCGCAATAAAAGGTAAGAGAGGTAGGGCATAGCGATTTATCGCTCGAACTGAAGCAGTCCGACTGGTGAAATACCTACAGATGACCGCAGCCAAATAACAATCACTTCTGTGTTGTTGTGTTCCTGCGTGTGAGTAAGGTTTCCAGAGCTCCTGGGGGGTGCTACATTAGTAGCAGGGGTCAAGCCTTCAAGGTAAGGGCGACAAGTCCAGTAACAGATTTATTATGCTGTACTTTTCGCCCTTAAGCTAGGACCTCATGACCTCTTAACATCAGGTGGGATGAGGTCAATCTTGAAGCGCAATATAAAAAAAAAATAAAGCTATGTCCTTACTCAGGGTCTAAAGATTGTCTGTGTCAAATTTCATCAAAATCGGTTGAGAGGTTTAAGCGGGAAAGCGTAACAGACAGACGGAGTTACTTTCGCATTTATAATATTAGTAGCGATGACAAAGAAATGTGGACCAATAACTAGTCTGTTCGCCTTCATAGGAAAAATTCATTAATTATATTTACTTACCCATTTCTGTTTATATGAATTCTGCAAGAGGTACCTATTTCTTTACATTGACAAATACTCGCAAGTTGGCAAAATTCTTATTGAGCACAATGTGTATTAGATAGATACACTTTATTGAACAGAAAATTCACAGAAATTGGTTTTACAAACATATTTAAGTACAATATAGGCGGTCTTATTGCTAGAGAGCAATCTCTTCCAGACAACCTTTAGGTAGAGGAAATAGTAGACATCGAGAAACGGGTACAGCCGTGCAAAATGTTTGAGAAAAATGCTAACAGAAAATATCAATATAAATACCATAACAAGATAAAAATATAAAAAAAATACGTAAACATAAATAAAACTATATTAAATAAATAAATACCTATATAATAAATAAATATATAAATTTCTATAAAGTATTTATGATATAAACAAATAGAAATAAATATATGAAATTAAATTAATTACCAACAATGCTTAGCATTATTTAAATGCTTTGATAAAGGATACAAGTTCGGATTTAGTTAAGAGAAAGAAAGAAAGTTTTTACTCTTGATTTGAAAATGGGAAGGGACTCAGATTCCCTGATAGGTAAAGGAAGGGAATTCTATAAGCGTATGGACTGGACAGTGAAAGATTGTGATATATTGATTCTAATATATTTTTTTCTAAACTGAATAGTTATGCGCGAGAGATGCTTCCAAAGCGGGAAAATGTTAGACCCCCTCTAACTTTGAAAATAACAGAATGAGGTAACTAAAAAAATAAATGTTGTATATTACTATACAAACTAGGGAAAATCTAATTCATCATCCAAATTCGTTGTTATCGACATGAATATTAAGCCAGATTTGCAAAGGACATGTTAAAAACTATGGTATGTTTTGACTAAATTGTAAAGTAAAAATATTATTATCCAACATGTTGTATTATTTTTGGCACAATCCTTTCAATTAAAATACATACCATCCAAAAATAATAAAAAATTGCTTTGTAACATAAAAATGTGATCATCAACATAAATCAAACACGTGGGACATGACAAATATATTGGATACACCTTTTCGCGAAAACGCCCATATAATAAAAATGAAACCCGTTTCCTGTTGCCACGCCATAACACAAAAACGACCGATTTTGTGTTATGGCGTTGACCGATTAAGCTGATTTTTTTTAGTAGTTTTGTATACCCTGTGCAAGGTTCTTATAGAAAAAAATATTACGAAAATCTCAGAAACATTGAAAAACATCCATTTAATTTTGCATATTTTAAAAAACGCGCGTAACGTATGTCAACGTCATTCACAGCCATAGACTATATTGAAAGAGCATCGTTTGTTCGGAAACGTGGTTACTTATTTAAATTCTTTAAGGCGTTACGAACTTCGCCGGGTCAGCTAGTTATATATAAAACCGCCCAAGTGCGACTTGGACTCGCCTACGAGGGTAGCAACAAGCAACATAATATTAAGTTTATATTCCCGTTGATTGAATTAAAGGTAAATTGCAGTTTAAGATTTAAAACGTACTAGCTGTGCCCGCGACTGTCGTTCGCGTGGACATCCTTTCATGGTGAGTTTTACCCCTTTCTCCTTTAATATTCGAAACAAAAAGTAGTCTATATTTTAATCCAAGTTTCGAGCTATATTTGTGCCAAATTTCACATATCTAACTTCAAACATAAAAATGTTTCCATATAAACTTTCAAAGGTGGTATTACCCCCCCCCCCCCCCCCCCCCCCTTATTTTCTAATAAAAAGTAGCCTATGTCCGTTCTTGAGATTCAACGTATACCTATACCAAATTTCAACAAAATTCGTTCAGCCGTTTAGGCGTGAAAGAGTAACAGACAGACAGACAGAGTTACTTTCGCATTTATAATATTAGTAGGGATATAGATAATACTATTCGTAACTAGAACGAATCGTTTTTACAATATTGGAACCGTGCATTAGATAATCTGGTTCTACTAAGAATGCTACTTTGAATATGACAAAGAAGTGAATGAGGACTCACCGATAGTTGAAGCTCTCGCAATGGAACCTTCTCTCATCAGCGCATTCCCTTCGGCAATCTTCCAACCTCTCACAGGGCACCACTTTGCGAACGAAGCTGCGGAGCGCCCTTCGCCCAGCCAGAACTCTTCGGAAACAAGCTATGGGAAGAAAGAAATCAATCAATCAAACAAAGAAACATTTTAAGAGAGGTAGGGCATAGCCATTTAACCCGTCTGAAACACCTCCACCTTACAGAAGACCGCAGCTAAATAACAATTACTTCTGTGTTGTTGTGTTCCTGCGTGTGAGTATGGTTTCCAGAGCTACTGGGGGTGCTACATTTTTAAGAGAGGTAGGGCATAGCGATTTGTCGCTCGAACTGGAGCAGCCCGTCTGGTGAAATACCTGCACCTTACAGTAGACCGCAGCCAAACAACAATCACTTCGGTGTTGTTATGTTCCTGCGTGTGAGTAAGGTTTCCAGAGCTCCTGGGTGGTGCTACATTAGTAGCAGGGGTCAAGCCTTCAAGGGGAGGGCGACAAGTCCAGTAACAGATTTATTGTGCTGTACTTGTCACCCTTAAGCTAGGACCTCATTTCCATTTAAGATCAGGTGGAATGAGGTCAATCTTGAAGTGTAATATAAAAAAAAAACCCTAAACAAATGTGTACCCTAAAAATTGCCCTATAAAACTTAAAATAATATGAAAATATAGGTCAATTAACCTAAGTTATAGGCTGATGTAACATATAGTCCTCTTTTACGGGTTAAAGCCTGAGTATTATTTTATTTTACATTTAATAATACAAATACAAAAATTTAGATAGATAGATATACTTTTTTTTTTTTTTTTTTTGAGTCAAAATACTTTACTTAATTTTATATTTGATAAGCATGTTTATTTGTATATATATATATATAAATATATATTATGTTATATATCTATGAGTTTATGTATGTTTATAATGCTATACTATGAATATAATTCAAGAAATAAAACTTTATTAATGTTGCACGGCCGTACCCATTTATCGCCATCTACTATTTCCTCTACGTTAAGGTTGTCTGGAAGAGATCGCTTTCTAGCGATAAGACCGCCTAAATCGTGCTATAATCAATCTGTAAAACCTATTTCTGTAAAGTTTTTGTGCAATAAAGTATAGATAGATAGATAGATATACTTTATTGCACAAAAACTTTACAGAAATAGGTAAAATAAATAGAGTTTTATTTTAGATAGCGGTCCCGGCGAACTTCGTTTCGCCTTAGATAATTTTTCCCGCTTTTCTGTTGAAATCTTATTGTATTATCCCTATTATTGTAGCCTATGTCAAATTGGAAGAATGCAGCATGCTATTGGTAAAAGAATTTTTTAAATCGGCTTAGTACTTTTTGAGCCTATTTATTACAAACATACAAAAATAGGTACAAATCTTTCCTCTTTATAATATTAGTGTAGATTTATTAAGATATATTTCGTTAATATTATGAGTGACATCACTTCTCAATAGTTTTTACGAATAGTGATTTAAACACTCATAACGTCAATATGTGTCACGCACGTCATGTGTCTCATTTAGCTACCTGTGTAGATGAGTGTTCAGATATTATTGGTAAGTTGTGTGTATAGAAATTGTTGACTAGCATCTGCTCACATATTATTGAAGTAATGAATGTTCAGATATTAATAGTAACTTGTGGTGTATGGAACTTTTTGACATTTTAACTGTTCAGAAGTATTTGGTCACTTTGTCTGCTCCGACATATCTGACGGCGACTGTACTCTTCTAATTAAAGGAGCATTTCACTATAAACTCCATTATAAACTTTTATATTATGTTACAGGCTGCTACGGAACCCTTTATGGGTAAGTCCGACTTACACTTAGCCGGTTTTTTTAGGAGATAATGCAAACGAAATTTAAATGTTCAAAATTGAAAGCGAAATTAAATTTTTAAATTGTTGTATCCGGGATTATTACATACAATCGTTCTAATCGCGGCAAAGATTTGTTTATTTTAAAAAAACATGCATTTTTTATCTCCCTTTGCGGTGCGGGAATCAAACCCACGACCTTCACGTATCGCGCATCATAAAAAAATATATATAAAAAAATTTTGCTGTATCAAGCGTTAGCCCACAGTAAGTGCCCTCTGCCGAAACTTGGATTAAAATACGGATTACTTTCGAATATTAAATCTTTAAAACTACGCAACGGATTTTGATGCCTTTTTTAATAGACAGAGTGATTCAAGAGGTAGGTTTATATGTATAATCCATACATATAAATGTACAGAAAAGCCGAACACGTCATTTGTATTTACTTTCACCCGTGTGAAGCTGGGTCGAGTAGCTAGCATAGCTGGGCATTAACTCGTTAATCCGTTAATCGTTAATTAACGAAGTTAACAACTTTAAAAACTGTTAACGGACTCATTAACTTCCGTCAATAATCCAAATGTCCGTTAATTGTTAATTCAATGTCTACTATTCACAGCATTTCAACATGTCATTAATTACTTAGAGCCGGTGTTTAATTAGAATGAAGAGTGCTGTGTTTCTTTTAAAGAAGGGAGCGTTCAAGTATTACGTTGTAACGGGTTACCTACGCCATATCGAATACCAAATGATGGAAAATTTAAATATCGAACACTATCAATCGAACGGTCCAAAAATCGATCGTTCAAAATATCGATCCTATCATGGAAGACATGGAATCGGATTCCAGGTCCTGGTGAGAATCCATGACCATTAATCCATCCATTTTGATTATATATAAACGGATTAACGATTAACGTTAACTTGCGTTAAGTCATCCGAAATTTAACGCTTTAACGTTTAACGAAGCTAATTTTTTTACTAACGGATTAACGATTATAAAAAAGTAGCAATAAATAAATAATAATATAGCCTATGTTATTCAGGGTGAATGTAGCTTTCCAATGGTGAAAGAATTTTTGAAATCGACTCAGTAGTTTTTGAGTTTATCCATTACAAACATACGCACAAAATACAAATCTTTCCTCTTTATAATATACTAGCGGTCCCGGCGAACTTCGTTTCGCCTTAGATAATTCTTCCCGGTTTTCTGTTGAAATTTTTCAAATTTTACCAGGGATCACTAATTTTGTAGCCTATGTCAAATTGGAAGAATGTAGCATTCTATTGGTGAAAGAATTTTTTACATCGGCCCAGTACTTTTTGAGCCTATTCATTACAAACATACAAACATACAAAAATAGGTACAAATCTTTCCTCTTTATAATATTAGTGTAGAAGTGTAGGTAACGGATCTATGAGTAACGCGCGCGCAAGGTTGAACTTTTTGTATGTCTGTCCGTACGATTGTTTGTTGTCATTCATGCCCATTAACAGAGCTATTAGTTTCGGAGCTCTGTTTATACTAGTATTTATGATTTATTCTTAGTTTCGTCTCACTCAGTGAACGAAAAAACATAGAAGGATTTCTAACGCTTGAAAATGGCATCACGAAAAGTAAGGTACGGTGGGCGTGGCTTACAAAAGTGAGCTAGCACCGGTACGAATACCGTTTTTACGGACACCGCGAGTCATAGAGATGTTCTATGAGATGATATAACGAACGACCCCTTTAATGAATGTCTTTTGTCGACCTAAATGCATTGTAAAATTTGAGATTTTGAAAAGACAGCAATGTTCATATTTTTTTTTAACTAAAGTAGAAGAAACAATTATTGCGTTCATCATCATCGGAAATCATAAAATGTAATTTGTTAATTTTTGATAGATAGTTAAATAGTGTTTTTAAAATTATAATCTTACATTTATTTTAAATACTAATAATTACAAATACATTTACAAATTAATATGTTATTTTATTAACGGTACAAGTTAAGCACATTACAAAAAAGAACACAAGTACATGTTATCACTTTTTTCGCATTCGATATCCTTCGGGACAAGATTCTCGGGGAATGAGATCCTCAGGGACTAACCATTCGATTGAAATCAGTATGACAGGAATTCTTCCATGTTTCTTTCCTTTACTGGTCTTACTGAGTTTCGTCTTAATGAGATTAATCTTGGTACAGTCAACAGCACGTTAACAAAAAGTTAACTAAGAGAGGTAGGGCATAGCGATTTATCGCTCGAACTGGAGCAGCCCGACTGGTGAAATACCTCCACCTTACAGAATATCGCAGCCAAATAACAGTCACTACTGTGTTGTTTTTCCTGCGTGTGAGTAAGGTTTCCAGAGCTCCTGGGGGGTGCTACATTAGTAGCAGGGGTCAAGCCTTCAAGGTAAGGGCGACAAGTTCAGTAACATTTTTATTATGCTGTACTTGTCACCCTTAAGCTAGGACCTCATTACCATCGTGGGGGCTGGCCGGTTGATGGTGTGAGGGCACCTTCAGCTGGCATTGCACCAGTCTCCACTTCGAGGTGAGGATGGTCCCGTTGGACCGGCCATCCCCAGGCCCCCCTCCAACACAATGGGGGAGTAGACGGAGCCACGTAAGTGGCTATTCCGCCGGCGGCGCTGTGGAAGTAAAGGCTGAGCCGATTTCCCATAGCGCCGCCACTTAGGCGATGAGGGTCCAACCGGGGGGTTTTAGTGGGTAGTCCGAGGATGGTAGGAAGGTGGGAGTCTCACACACGCCGTCACCCTCCCTCGAGGTGGCGGTACGTTGCATTAAGCATTTCAAGCAAAAAAAAAAAAAAGACCTCATTACCATTTAACATCAGGTGGGATGAGGTCAATCTTAAAGAGCAATATAAAAAAAAAACACTTTTAGTTCGATATTAGTTCTTATGCGTACGACATAAGCACGTTTTCAACAGAAAGTGCAAGGTGCATAGTCTCTGACGAGGTTTTATCTTACATCTACCGCGTCTAGCACGCGAAATACGTCAAATTTATCGCATGTGACGACAAAAGTTTCGGTACTGTTCATTGGCTAATAGCACACCGCACTTGTATTTTCAGCCAATCAACAGCTGACGCACTGACTTCAATAGATTTTGACGTTTGTTAAGAGCGCGATAAAATTAAGTCGCTTGGCGCATGCTAGGCCTACCTATCGTTATACTTCAGCATTTATACGGAAGACCAGCGTCGCACAATGTTTTAGAAACACTAGGTAGACGACATTTTTAGCTGATCACCAATATGGATGTAGCTTATAATACTAACTCATATTGCAGAAGAAATCCCTTGTCAATTACTTTTAGTTTTCGTGAAAATAAATGCTAAAGTTGCCTATTCGGGCCACTTGTCAAAAAGGCAGGTGTCAAGCCTTCGAGGTAAAAGCGACATGCCCAGTAACATATTTATTATGCTGTACTTGTCGTCTTTAAGCTAGGACCTCATTACCACTTAACATCAGGTGAGATAAGGTCAATCTTGAAGTGCCATATAAAAAATAAAGAATTATCAATTTTAGTAAATAAATATTCAAATTTTTTCATGTTGATTCTGTATGTAGCAGTTGTCAATACATATACCACTTCGGATTAATTAAATATGTGCTTAAATATTGGACACACGCACGGGACATTAAAAAGAAATATTAATTGTTAAAAAAAAATACAGCCGTAAGTCTGCTTAAATATGTTTAACTGTTTGGTAAATATAATGTGTATAATGTTTAGAATAATTGTAACGTTTCTCTGCAGGGCGTCACAAGTACTTAGCCTAAGGAATGTCAACATTCACTCCATGTGACACGCAATAAAGATTTGAATTGAATTGAATTAATTTACTCTTGAACTATCTAAACTCAAACTCAAATGTTTCTTCATTCAAGTAGGTTACATTATAACACTTTTGAATCGTCATTGAATACAATGCAAAGTGATTCTACCTCCGGTTTAGAACCTATATCTACCGAGAAGACACCGGTAAGAAACTCAGTAGATCGGTTACAGTAGCAGTATCTAACTTATTGCTATGTGTAGCTCACTTTGGACCAAGTCATAGAGTTTTGTTTCGAAGAGTGATGAAACAATTAAATACTCAAGTAAGTATTTACTTTCGAGAGGTAAGCTGGAGCTTATATTTATAGTGGATATGTTTTGGCGATGTTACACACCTTATTCGGTTCAGTAAAACTCAACTACTATGGCAATTACCTCTAATTAGATACAAAAACTTACTTGGCGCATTTTCCACGAGTATCACCCTAGATCCGAGAACGATATCCACAAACAGACAAACGAACAATGTCACACCCACTCTCATTTTCACCACACTTAGCAATTGTCATAATTCGCACGAAAAGATACCATCGCACGCCTTAACGAGCATTTTACACTTTTTACAGAAAAAAGTTCGTTCTGTTTTGCACTAAAAAGTTTGATTTTATCACAAAAGTACTAACACGAAAAAGTTCGATTTCGATAACAAGTTCTATATAAGCACGGTTTGGTTTCTAACCACTCAACTTTAAAAAATTATCACATAGAAGTTCTTTTTTCAAATTGCGAATTCCATTTAAAGATTCGAACACGTTCAAAAATGCAATCAACACTGTGCAGAGTTATATAAAACGTCCTAGAATTAGTTTTATTATGGGATTATCACACATTGTTGTACAAATTATATTTTATTTGTTTTGTTTTAATGTTAGGCATTGTTTGTGGGTCAGTGGGGTCACCGCGCGTAACATAGAACAACTGAACAGTAGGATTGTCTGACGTAAGCTTATATGTGAATGGAAAACCAACGAAAGATTAGCGCGGATGAGACTGGAGTTGCATTAAAAAAATCTCTATCATATGTCATTTATAAGTATGATTATATGATATATTTATGAGTTCATGTATGTATATCATATATAACTGAATAAAATTTTAAAATAAAAACTCTATGTATGTTGCACGGCCGTACCAATTGCTATTTCTAGCCTACTTACTTTAAAGTTGAAAAATTAGTAATAAGTTTAAAAGGTAATTTAAAGTTTATTTGTAAAAAAAAATACTAAATTTCTTACCGGTAACAAGTATCACTCCCGTAACGTCAAAATAAACCAAAATTAATGCTACAGCCGGTTAAGGCGTACTATATATTTTTTCTAATATGAACGATCAAGAGCCCCTTAAAATACAGACTTTGAACTTTGTACCGTCCTTATGTCGAGGGCATCTATACTAACATTATAAAGCTGAAGAGTTTGTTTGTTTGTTTGAACGCGCTAATCTCAGGAACGACTGGTTCGAATTGAAAAAATATTTTTGTGTTGAATAGACCATTTATCGAGGAAGGCTTTAGGCTATATACCTAACATCACGCTGCAACTATTAGAAGCGAAGAAATAATGGAAAACGTGAAAAAACGGGGAAAATTATTCATCCTTTAGGGCTTCCGTTGCGTGCGGGGTTGAAAAGGGGGGTGAAAGTTTGTATGGAAACCGAAATCCACGCGGACGGAGTCGCGGGCGGTCGCTAGTAAAATATAATATCGAATTGCAAGCTTTATAACTTTTAACAAATTGCCATGCCCTAGCAGGGCGTTATATATAGACCTGTATTTTGTAAGACCTTATTTTTGTAATGTGATATTGTGCAATAAATAATTTAAGTATGACTTTTTAGTTTCACTGTATTTTCATGGTTATAAATATGATGTGATATCATATAAATATACTACAGTATACGATTTTGGATGTCTGATTTATATATGTAAATTTAAACACGTTCGCATCGCGGCATGTCCATACAATCCCAACGTAGAGCTGATTAAGCCTGATAACTTCGACACTGCGTCTATTGTCTTTCAAAAAAGTATTTATTTGAAGCAAAAACCTAATATATCCGACCATTGTCGCTTACACGACTGCATAATTGTGTGCAAACGTCATTTGACATTTGTACAAAAGTCATTTGACATAAATGTGTGTGTTGTGTGTAGCACCCCCAGGTTTTCTGGAAACCTTACTCACACGCAGGAACACAACAACACAGAAGTGATTGTTATTTGGCTGCGGTCTTCTGTAAGATGGAGGTATTCCACCAGTCGGGCTGCTACAGTTCGAGCGATAAATCGCTTTGCCCTGCCTCTCTTAGTTTTGAAAATAGGGGGGATGGGGGTAATACCACCCTTGAAAGTTTATATGGGAAAATGTTTTTTAAGTTAGAGATATGAAATTCGGTACAAATACAGCTCAAAACTTGGAATAAATCCAACTTTTTGTTTCGAATATTACGGGAGATTTTAGTATTGACAAACTAACTGTAAGACTTACAGTTAGTTCAGGTGCAAAATTAGTAATAAGACAGCTTTTTTTTTGTAAAACAAACTACTGAGTTTTTTGCCGGTATCTTCTCTGTATAGGTTCCGACCCGGAGGTAGCTTCATTTGTTTTATATAGAAACTATTTATAAGTATTACTAATGGTATCTTTAAGATAAAATACCTCAACCTTACAGAAGACCGCAGCCAAATAACAATCACTTCTGTGTTGTTGTGTTCCTGCGTGTGAGTAAGGTTTCCAGAGCTCCTGGGGGGTGCTACATTAGTAGCAGGGGTCAAGCCTTCAAGGACAAGTCCAGTAACAGATTTATTATCCTGTACTCGTCGCCCTTAAGCTAGAACCTCATTACCACTTAACATCGGGTGGGATGAGGTCAATCTTGAAGTGTAATAAAAAAAAAGAATTTTAACTTTCACTTTGACTATAGGGGTAAAATCGACAATGAAAGTATGTGGTCCACGCGAACAAAGTCGCGAGCATAGCTAGTTACAAAACATTAACTGGTAATATGATGACTCGAAAATATGATGACTCGAAAATATGATGACTCGAAAATATGATGACTCGAAAATAAAACTTTATAAGAATGTATGGATGTCTGTAATTATATTTTGTTACTCTTGAACTGAACCTATTTGGACGACATTTGGTAAAAACTACACACTTTGGAATTTTTCCCGCCTTTATGTCGAGCGCATAAGAACTAATATTGGGATGCAAATGTTTACCTTGTCGCTGTCGACTGTACGTAAATATATTTCGGAAAAAATCGCACACATTGCTCTGAATCTGTGGTAAGTAGCTTAAGCACTTGTGTTACAGTAACTCAGAAACAACGACGGTACCACAACACGAGAGTTCAAGTGAGGTAGGGCATAGCGATTTATCGCTCGAACTGGAGTAGCCCAACTGCTGAAATACCTTCACCTTACAGAAGACCGCAGCCAAATAACAATCACCTCTGTGTTGTTATGTTCCTTCGTGTGAGTAAGGATTACAGGTCTCCTGGGGGGTGCTACATTAGTAGCAGGGGTCAAGCCTTCAAGGTAAGTGCGACAAGTCCAGTAACAGATATCTAATGCTGTACTTGTCGCCCTTAAGCTAGGACCTCATTACCCTTAACATCAGGTGGGATGACGTCAATCTTGAAGTGTAATTTTAAAAAAATAATAAATAAATAAAGGCGAACGAAATTATTTTTAGTTCTAATTACTAACTTCGAGCGAGCGGAGTTGCGTGAGACCGCTAGTCAAACGTATAACTGGGCGAAACTCTGTCCAAAATGAAAGGTCGCAGTCACATTATAATGATAATAACTCTTATCATTTAACAGATGGAACAATGCTGTCTGTTTGAACAAAGCCGAGTTTCATGCATTGACACAGGTTTCACCGAATTATACCAAACTGGCTGAGCCCGCAACGTTCGCGTGGACCACATACTTTCATGGTCGGTTTTACCCCTATTTCCATTAACATTCGAAACAAAAAAATAGTCCATATTTTGAATACAAGTTTCGAGCTATATTTGCGGCAAATTTCATAACTCTAACTTAAAAAAAAAATCAAAATCGGTTCATAAACGGAGTTATGCCCGAACACACATAAAAAAATATGTAAACGATCGAATTGTGGACGTGCTTCTTTTTTTTTAGTTTATTAAAACTAGCTGTGCCCGCGACTTCGTTCGCGTGGACTACATCCTTCATAGTCGGTTTTACCCCTTTCTCCCCTAATTTTCGAAACAAAAAGTAGTTTATATTATAATCCAAGTTTCGAGCTATATTTGTGCCAAATTTCATATCTCGAACTTCAAAAATAAACATTTTTCCATATAAACTTTCAAAGATGGTATCACCCCCATCCCCCCCTTATTTTCTAATAAAAAGTAGCCTATGTCCGTTCTTGAGATTCAACGTATACCTATACCAAATGTCAACAAAAATAGGTTTATTATTACTATAATATTATTATACTATTTATTATTTATTTATTATACTATTGGGGCCGTGGGGTCCAAAGGCCCGAACTTTATACAAAGAATTGTCCGCTCGCCTCGTAGAGGTTTCTGGTGACCAGAATGCTGATAAATACCTCAGCCAACGTTTAAGTCTGGCCATTCAAAGAGGAAATGTTGCTAGCATTCTGGGCACCCTAAACACTGGAGCTTTTGGAAATATTTTGTATATTGGTAGGTATTCTCTATTTTTTTTTTCATGTATAGGTTTGTTCTTGTTTATGGAAATTATTGTAATTACAACACTGTTAATAAATAAATAAAAAAACAAAAAACTATAACATGCTACGACCAATAAGAGCGAAGATTCAATAGGAATTGTAGAAAATATTTGTCCAAAAAGAGTAAAGATAACATAAACGCTCCACGCTTTCTTTCTTAAATGTCTGAATTATTTTGTAATTTTTAGTGCGAGCTAAAAGCGTGTTTTTTAGTTTTTTAAACTATTATTTTTATTTTCTACTTTTTAGTTTTCTCATGTATCAATAATTATATAATTCTTTTTCGTATCCCATTCAGCAAACCCTTTCATTTAATACCCATATCATAGGGGTGCATTTCAAATAGCCTGTCCGTTATCTTGGACGCCCGCCATATTGGATTTGAATCACGTGACTATTTTTTTCGTATTCCTGACAGCAAACCCTTTCCTTTGATACCCATATCATGGAAGTGCATTTCAAACAGTCAGTTCGCCATCTTGGGGAGGCCGCCATATTGGATTTGTAATGACGTTTCTTAGCTAGTCATGTATTGTCATCAGAACTCAGAGCGTGTGCAAAATTTCATCTTAATCAAAGACCGGGAAGTGGGTCAAATTAAGATTCAAAGATTCCGTTACATAGATACATACAACCCAAGCTAATAAAAGCGTGTTAAAAAAACGGGAATCATCTGCGAAGCTGCCAGTGTATTATAAAACAATTTGTATATGAGACCAGGCAACCGAAATAGTTCCGCGTAATTTAAAACAAAAACTAACGCATAACCTTCCGTTGACCATCACGGCTCGTGGCACCGACCTATGACATAATTTGACAACGGACAATTTCCTACACTATGGCAAGAATTTAGGTACATTATGCTAATCACTTCGGCGTTATGTTCCTGCATGTGAGTAAGGTTTCCAGAGCTCCTGGGGGTGCTACATTAGTAGCAGAGGTCAAGTCTTCAAGGCAAGGGCGACAAGTCCAGGACCAGCTATTAGTAATAGCCCCTAGTTAGTATCCGTCGTCTGGTGCCTATGAGCACTACAAGGGGAAACCTTACTTTGAGACGAGGTGATTGGTGTGATTGTCTGGCGCATTTATTTGTTTTTTATTTAGCTATTATTATGCTGTACTTGTCGCTCTTGAGCTAGGACTTCATTACCACTTTGGAGGAGCCTGTATAGAATTCGCAAGGAATCCCGACTCCCCCACAACTGCACAGCGTTGGCCACCGAGGGGGTTTAAGTCGGTGCTAGCCCGACACACCACTCTCTGTTCCCCGCTGAGAGTGACGGTGCGGTAGGCATTTCCAGCTCGACAAAAAAAAGGACTTCATTACCACTTGACATCAGGTGGGATGAGATCAATCTTGAAGTGTAATAAAAAAAGCTTCAAGATTGACCTCATCCCACCTGATGTTAAGTGGTAATGAGGTCCCAGCTTAAGGGCGACAAGTACAGCATAATCAAGCTGTTACTGGACTTGTCGCCCTTACCTTGAAGGCTTGACCCCTGCTACTAATGTAGCACCACCAAAGAGCCCTGAAAACCTTACTCACACCCAGGAACACCACAACACAGAAGTGATCGTGATTTGGCTGCGGTCTTCTGTAAAGTGGAGGTATTTCAACAGTCGGGCTGCTCCAGTTCGAGCAACAAATCACTTTGCCCTCTCCTAAAAATGTTGGGTCTGATATAGCCAATGGTCCAAAATCGATGAGTCTATGTTTTTTATCACTATTCGTGTACCACAAGCGAGCAGTTCGTAGTGTTAGCGTTTTTTCTCAATATGCCGGGGCATAATGGAAGGCCTTAGCAATTTAGCTCGAGCCTACCGTTCTCTGTGCCGAGCTGGGGTATGGTCCAAGTCAGAAGCTCTCAACGTGTTTATGTCGCAGGCATTTTGAGTAAATCCGCCGTTTACATACGGCGTCGTCAGTTTACAAAGGAATGCTGGTCTGTAAAATCTAAATATATATAAAAGTAGAAACTGATTGACTGACTGACATATCAACGCACAGCCTAAACGGCTAAACGTAGGCACTTGAAATTTGGAACGGAAATAGCTTAGGTACCGTAGAGGTGCACTAAGAAAGGAATTCCCGAAATTCTTACGGGAACGGTAATTAGCGGGAAAATCCTTTATTATCAAAAATCTAAACCGCGTAAGTTATACGCTTGAAATTTGGCATGCAGGTACCTTAGTAAACTTAAAGCTTATCTTTAGCTTAGCTTAGCTAAACTTAAAGCTTAGTTGCAACAGGATATTGCTAAATTCCCACGGGAACGGGAGTTAGCGGGAAAAAACTGGAAAAACTCTGTAGTCCACGCGAACGAAGTCGCGGGCATAGCTAGTGTACTTTAAAGAAACAGAAAAAAATATTCTCCCTTTGTGGTGAGGGACTCAAACCTTCACGTATCGCGCATGCTGCTCTTCCAACTGAGCTTCCCGCAAGTTAGCGTAGGCGATGAACTTTTCTGTTGTATCAACCCATTAGCCTTTAGTTTCTTTAAAATGTTTAATGTTCGATCAATTTGGTACATGTGCATTCTCGGGTCATTATGTATTGTGCCAAAAAAAATCCTGGACGATTTACATGCTATCCATAAAATGCACAAACTGACGGGTAGCTTTAAAAAAGGTAAAAAACGCTAAGCGGCCATAGCATTTGGTTTTGAATCTACTATATAAAAATAAGTCGGGTTTTCCATCCTGACGCTATAACTCCAGAACGCACGAACCGATTTCCATGGTTTTGCATTCATTAGAAAGGTCTGGCGCTCCATGAGGTTTATAGTAAAGAAAATTCGGGAAAATCAACTAAGGCGAAACGAAGTTCGCCGGGACCGCTAGTTCAAGTATATATTCAGTGTTATTGGAATTAATATTGATTATCAAACATATTATTGATACGCCAAAATCTTGTTATTTGAACCACCGCCCATAGATTGTGATCTGATATCAAACATCTTAGAATCATTGTGTACGAAACTTATTGTTAAGTTATATCATAGACACGGCCTTCGCTATTGTCCATTATTTTAGAGGATTTATGATGGTACAAGAAAAAACTCAATTTGAACAGAATTAGGTGGTGTTAAGTACTTATGAACTTTGGTAAATGCATGTAATTTTGTTTTGATTGAAAATTCACTGGGGGAATTGTTTTAAAGCGTTGTTGGGTTTATCCTTATTAAAGTACTTTTTTTTATATTACACTTCAAGATTGACCTCATCCCACCTGATGTGTAGTAATGAGGTCCTAGCGACAAATACAGAATAATACAGCTGTTACTGGACTTGTCGCCCTTAGCTTGAAACGCCCCTGCTACTAATGTAGCACTCCCCAGGAGCTCTGGAAACCTCACTCACACGCAGGAACACAACAACATCGAAGTGATTGTTATTCGGCTGCGGTCTTCTATAAGGTATTTCACCAGTCGGGCTGCTCCAGTTCGAGCGATAACTCGCTATGCCCTACCTCTCTTAATCTTTATCATAGTATCTATCATGGGGAGTGTTCCAACGAACTGTTATCCCTTATCCTGCCCTCCCCTTTCCTTCACAGAACCACAAAAGCCGGCCAACGATGTCATCGCATCGCCGTGAAAAATATTCCATCGCGAACCAAAAAGTTTGGTAACTCTTATCTTTGCCGCACCATTAAGAAGTGGAACTCGTTGCCGGCTCATGTGTTTCTTCCTTTCTTTGACATGGATTCCTTCAAAAGGTGCGTGAAGAAACATCTTGCGGCCAGTATGGCGATGCTAACGGATAGGATGTTACGGTATCAAATCCGTTGTCATCGCGATGTGGGTTCCTCTCTTGCTTACCATAAGGCTGGGAGGAGCCAATATACTGTGCTATTACAAACTAAAAAGACATACAATTTTAGATTGATGAGTAGAGAAATAAATTTGGAAGCAAGGAATATACTTTGGACGAAGAAGATATCGGTTTTCATATTGACCTGTCCGGGAATCGAACCCAGACCCTCAGAAATGGCACGACGCTAAAGACGTTCCCTCTCACCTCTTGTCTACAAAGGTCGGCAAAAAGATTTACTAACTAGTACTTTTTTCATTGCCGCAGTCAAATATAAAAAAAAAAAATTAAGCCTTTTTTCCGTCTTATGATAATGATAATCACCCAAAAGTGGTTCATAAATTGTCATCAGATGATTATTTTCTTGTCGAAATCGCTTCCTGAACCATAGAGCACGTAAACTCCAAGGACCAATTTTTTAAGACACAAAACCTAAAGTTTTAGGGTTCCTTCATTATTTATGACTAGCTGTTCCCGCGACTTCGTTCGCGTGGTCTACATCCTTTCATGGTCGGTTTTACCCTTATCTCCTCTAACATTCGAAACAAAAAGTAACCCAAGTTTCGAGCTATATTTGTGCCAAATTTCATATTTCTAACTTCAAAAATAAACATTTTTCCATATAAACTTTCAAAGGTGGTATTACCCCCCTCCCCCCCCTTATTTTCTAATAAAAAGTAGCCTATGTCCGTTCTTGAGGTTCAACGTATACTATACCAAATTTCATCAAAAACGGCTGAGAGGTTTAAGCGGGAAAGCGTAACAGACAGACAGAGTTACTTTCGCATTTATAATATTAGTAGGGATACTGTTTAGGAACGGCCTGTAGGGCGTTGGGCGGTGTGCCAGTTTTTATTACTTCAGAAACGTCCAAAAATATATAATATACCGGTCCCGGCTAACTTCGTTTCGCCTTAGATAATTTCTCCCGCTTTTCTGTTGAATTTTTTTAAATTTTACCAAGGATCCCTAATTTTGTAGCCTATGTCAAATTGGAAGAATGTAGCATTCATTTGGTGAAAGAATTTTTTAAATCGGCCCAGTACTTTTTGAGCCTATTCATTACAAACATACAAAAATAGGTACAAATCTTTCCTCTTTATAATATTAGTGTAGACTAGCTGTGTAACAACTTTGTCTGCGTGAAATAATGACTTTGGTTAGAATTTTTAGTATATACTTTCATGGTCGGTTATACCCCCATCTCCCCTAACCCCTGTCTGTCTGTCTCTGGCTGTCACGCCTAAACCATTGAACCGAATTCAATGAAATTTGGCATAGATATATGTTGAACCTCTAGAAGGGACATAGGCTACTTTTTGTTTTGAAAATAAGGGGGGATGGAGGTAATACTGACCTTGAAAGTTTATATGGGAAAATGATTATTTTTTAAGTTAAAGATATGAACTTTGGAACAAATACAGGTCGAAACTTGGGTCGAAATATAGACTACTTTTTGTTTTGAATATTAGAGGAGATAGGGGTAAAACTGACCATGAAAGGATGTAGTCCACATGTACGACATACGCGGTTGCTAGAAACTAAATATACGGAATCATCACACTACATACATATCACACTTGACAGATTTTTTTCATTAAAAAAATGGCTGTCTCCTCATGAGCTTCAATGCCGGATAAATGCAATTTGTCTAAGTACACGGAAGAATCGGGCATATACTAAAGAGGCGATTGTTTTAGTTTTTTCATGTTTCGCTATTTCCTTTTAAAGGTTTAAGGGGTATAAATTGTCTATGGCCTTGCCTGTCTTCTGTATTCTTCTTCCGTAAAAATTAAAATACGGATAAAGATGGACCCGATTTGTTTTAAATCGGTACATGAAGTCAAAAAACTTGGGATTTATGGTGACAAAACAACAAGATATTCTAGGTTTCAATAATGCGTTTATATCTACTATTTTTTATGAAAAAACTTTTTTTTATATTACACTGCAAGACTGACCTAATCCCACCTGATGTCAAGTGGTAATGAGGTCCTAGCTTAAGGGCGACAAGTACAGCATAATAAATCTGTTATTGGACGTGTTGCCCTTACCTTTAAGGCTTGACCCCTGCTACTAACGTAGCACCCCTCAAGAACTCTGGAAACCTACTCACACGCAGAAATACAACAACACAGAAGTGATTGTTATTTGGCTGAGGTCAATCTTGAAGTGCAATACAAAAAAAAACCCGATCATTATATACTTAACATCACCAGAAATAGAGGTGACGTGGTCAGTATATAAAAAAATCAAAAAAGCTCTCATAATTACAAAACTTTTTGCTCACAACTCTACTACAAGAGTGACGTCATTGTTCACTAATGAAGCCATTATGAATCAAAATACAATCGTTTTAAATATCCTTGAGTCTGGCAACACAATGTTAGGTACTTAATGCGGTTGTTTTAACTTCATTTCATGCATAAATACAGTTGTAAGTTTGTTAATTATTAATGATGAGTTCGTAAGAAAATGAAGCCTTAGCTTATAATTATCACTTTTTAGGATTCCGTAGCCAAATGGTGAAGATCAGCCCAGTGCGATTTGGACTAGCACACAGAGGGTACAATATTGATTTATATAGTTTCCCCTGTTCTAATATGAAGCTGAAGTTGTTCTTTCGTTCGTTAGTACCACTAACGAACGAACGAACGAACACACCAGTGAACGAAAACACATAGAAGCATTTCTAACGCCTGAAAATGGCACCAACAAAAGTAAGGCACGGTGGGCGTGGCTTAAAAAAGTGAGCTAGCGCAAATACGAATACCGTTTCCATGGACGCCGCGAGTCACAGGCGCGGACAAATCACAGCGCTTGTTCCATCCCATTCTATGAAATGACGTTACAAACTACTCCTGTTACGAACATCTTTTTGTCGACCTAAATGCATTAGCCTTAAAGTTGTTTTTCAAGTGGCGATACTTTATTACTATATTGCGTATCTATTGCTTGTGTGTTTTACATTTGTGTGTGTTTTGGTGCTGATATTCGAATGATGTTAGTTTAACGGGAATTCGTCCATTCCCGTCATCCAGTTTTAACCACTTTTTTCGCATATTTTTCTTGACCGGAACACGTATAAATAATTTAGTCGGAGTTTTTATACTTTGGGGTACTATACAGTTTTTAAAATACGAAGTTTCCATTTTTATTTAAACAAAACAAACTTTCGCCGTAAGTGAACACAATAGCTTGAAACTATGTGAAGTCATTCACGACGCCATGACACTTTCTTGTGTTTTTTACGTCAGTTTAAAAATATTTTATTCAAACTTAAAATATGTGTTTTAAATAAAATTTTTATCATAAAATATTATTTTTTTGGGGTAATACAGGTACTAAACTATCGAAATAAGCCATTTTTTAAATTTACGACACAGGCCTATTTAAAAAGTTAGTCAACAAATTAGTTTCTGCATCTGGTTTCCGCGTACTAATCGCATATAAATTAATTGTGCATTGTAGTTTCGGCCTTTGTAAAACCTTGAGCCGAGAGCCCTCTCAAATAGGGTTGCCAAACATACGAAAACATAATAAATCAAACATAGCCTAATATATTTATATCACTATTTTTATTTCTTTATTCTTATTTATACGTTAGTCATTAGTTATTCAAACAACATTTCGTAGTTCGGGTGGGAGCTCCTGGAAACTTGAAATACAGGATTATCCTACCTTAGGCACCAGTCCTCCCAAATATTATCTGTCTCAGTCCCTATCCCATAACGATAAGCCATTTTAGATTGTAAGAGGCATGTAATTTTTTGGTGGAAAATACATTATATATATATATATATATATATATATATATATATATATATAGATTGCTCAAAGACATATATATATATATATGTCTTTGAGCAATCAAGAATATTCGAGATGATTCTCTGTGTCGGAGCAACCGACGGCAGCGTGATGGCCGACCGAAAGCTAGAGAAAGAGATTTACGAAACCATCAAAACGCTCGTTTCCATCTGTGGATGGGGCGAGGAGGTCGTATCACATGGCCAGCTCGGTCACCAGACCTCACTCCGTTGGACTTCTTCTTGTGGGACTAATTTAAAAGGAAGGTGTACGCTGTAGCATGCTCGTCAAGGGAAGAGATGATAGAAAGCATCAAGGCCGCGTTCTGTACAGTGACACCACAAATGTTGCATAATGTTCGCGCATCTTCTAAGAAAGTACTAGGCGCGCATGTCGAGGAAGGAGGTGGAGAAATTCAGGATCGCAGTGATTGTCGTGAAGTGATAACGTGATTTGGGGTCGCTGACCTCAATAGTGTTGTGATGCGTTTGTTTACGTTTTAGTCAGTCATTATAGTTAATCATTTTTTATTTCATAAAAACAATAAAGTGTTTATTTTAACTCGGGATTTCGTATATAGAATCTATACAAGGTATAGTATCCACCTACTTTACATTGTTACCCCCTTTCCGTTACAGGTTGTATATATATATATATATATATATATATATATATATATATATATATATATATATATATATATATATATATATATATATATATATATATATATATATGTATATAGAAAAGAATAGAAAATGTCTTTATTCATGTAAACTTTCACGAAGGCATTTATGAATCGTCAGATCATACTACCACCGTGTTCGGAATGTTGCTTCTATTGAGAAGAACCGCAAGAAACTCGATAGCGAGAGTAGCAGATTTATTATCTCGTACTTGTCGCCCTTAAGTTAGGACTTCATTACCACTTAGCATCAGGTGGGATGAGGTCAATCTTGAAGTGTAATATAAAAAAAAATTTAGCACTTGTGTTACGGAAACACCGAGGGTAACTACAACACCCAGACCCAATACAGAACAACACAGACAAAAAGAGGACAGTATACTCTTTTAACGTAATAGAGTTGCCTAATAACAGTCTATTATAATTTATTGGACAACAACAATTGACAAAATCACATACATTACTCTGATTCTATGTTATGTAGCTTAAGCACTTGTGTTACAGAAATCAGAAACAACGACAGTACCACAACACCCAGACCCGAGATAAGGAAGAAAAGTAAATTTTTATTGACCTGACCGGGGATCGAACCCGGGAGCTCAGAGATGGAGCGACGCCAAAGTCCGGCCCACCTCTCGGCTATGTAGGTCGTACAATGAATGAAAAGACTCTCATTCTTACATACATACATAAGTATAACACTCCCTTTCATCGGCAGTTGGATAATTAAAAGGAAATCACGAAATCTCAGAAACTATAACATCTAACAACTTAAAATTTGGTAGATACATTTCTTATAAAGAAAAAGAAAGAAATCGGATGTGAAAAATTAAATCACTTAGGTGATGTTGTGTTCCTGCGTGTGAGTAAGGTTTCCAGAGCTCCTGGGGGGTGCTGAATTAGTAGCAGGAGTCAAGCCTTCAAGGTAAGGGCAACAAGTCCAGTAACAGATTTATTATGCTGTACTTGTCGCCCTTAAGCTAGAACCTCATTACCACTTAACATCAGGTGGGATGAGGTCAATCTTGAAGTGTAATAAAAAAAATTAAATAAGTAACATAAATGTTATTTTTCACCTGATAATTAAAATTACTTTAAAAAGGCATACTTTTTTGGCAGCCCTAATCCGAAGGTTAGAACAATAAAATTGATGAGATAATGTTCAATTAAGATTATGTTTGTATTAATTTAATTTTTGGTGGTCTTAAATCAAGTTAACCCTTCAAATGTCCCAACCAAAGTCACAGAGGTTACGGCAAACTTTTTTATTCACTAGCTGTTTCTCTCTCCTTCGTTTAGTAAATATCAATATTATCCCTACTAATATTATAAATGCGAAAGTAACTCTGTCTGTCTGTCTGTATGTCTGTTACGCTTTCCTGCTTAAACCTCTCAACCGATTTTGATGAAATTTGGTATAGGTATACGTTGAATCTCAAGAACGGACATAGGGAAATTTTTATTAAAAAATAAAGGGGGGGTGGGGGTAATACCACCTTTGAAAGTTTATATGGAAAAATGTTTATTTTTGAAGTTAGAGATATGAAATTTGGCACAAATACAGCTCGAAACTTGGATTAAAATATAGATTACTTTTTGTGGATTAAAATATAGATTACGTTTAGGGGTGAAAGGGGTAAAACCAACCATGAAAGGATGTAGTCCACGCGAACGAAGTCGCGGGCACAGCTAGTTTTTAATTTAACTATTTAATTGAAAATTTATAAAACCGCCGAACCAAAAAAGTGTAAAAAAACCCTTTTATTTAATACTTATATTGAGGGGGTTGTGACAAAAAAAATAGAAAATCCATTATTTTCTGGTGGCGGCCATCTTGGTTTTGAAATTTGTCATTATGAATATATTCTGCCAGTCAAGCCCTTTTATATAATACCCGAATGAATTTTGTGACGGCGGCCATCTTGGATCGATTTTTATCAAACATAGTTAAGAACACTCCCGACTTATTCATCTTTCAAACAAAAAAAAAATCAATATCGGTTCATTTGTTCGGGAGCTGCGATGCCATGGACAGATACACAGACGCGTCAAACTTATAACAACCCTTGGTTTTTGCATCGGGGGTTAGAAACTCTAAAAATATAACATTCAAATCATTTTTATATGCATCTTAAAATCAGTCAACTGCCGAATATGAATCTCCCGCGCTATCCGAAGATTTCAAGACGCCAATTAATGAAATATTACTTTTAATGACGACCACGGGGGCGCAGTGGCTAAGGTAAGCGCCAAAGCGCGAAAGGTCCCGGGTTCGATTCCCGGTCGGGTCAATTTGGAAAACGAACTCTTCTGAATTGACTTGGGTCTTGGTGCTGGGATGACGCCCCCAGTTAGTATCCGTCGTCTGGTGCTAATAGTACAAGGGAAAACCTTAGTTTGAGACCAGGTGATTGGTGTGATTGTCTGGCGCATTTATTTATTTGATTTATTAATTTTTTTATGACGCTTCACGCCGCATTAGCGAATTCTTTATATTTTAAACAAACAGAAAAATTTAATCTCATCTTGCGGGTTGGGTTTCGAATTCGTTGCAGAAATATTTGAAAACCAAGGAATCGAAGACACCTTGGAATCTGAGGTACTATCAAAAACGTGACGAACAAACGAAACGTTTTTAAAATTTAATGAAAAGTTGAGAATTGAAACGTGGTTTTTGATTTGCATAAATTACATTTTAAATCCAAATAAGACCGCAGCCACATAACAATCACTTCTGTGCTGTTGTGTTCCTGCGTGTGAGTAAGGTTCCCAGAGCTATTGGGGGGTGCTACATTAGTAGCAGGGGTCAAGCCTTCAAGGTAAGGGCGACAAGTCTAGTAATAGATTTATTATGCTGTACTTGTCGGTCTTAAGCTAGAACCTCATTACCACTTCACATCAGGTAGGATGAGGTCAATCTTAAAGTGTAATATAAAAAAAAACTTTTATGAAGACGATTAATTCGCATCTGAAGTGAATTTGTTGCAATTATGGGAATTCATAATTGATATTCGTCTTCAGTTTCAATATATTTCGTTTTTGGGAGTAGGACTCCTGATTTTTGTAAATGATAATAGAATGTATATGTACCACGGGGCGAAAAGTATGCAGTTCTAAACTCATACGGCAGACGGCATTTACTGGAAGCTAAGAGGTTAAATAACAGAAAAATTAATCGCCTACGATAACTTGCGGTTAGCTCAGTTGGAAGAGCAGCACGCGCGATACGTGGAGGTCGTGGGTTTGAATAGCACACCGCAAGGGGAGAAAAAAAATCAGTTTCTTTTAAATATGTGCAAAAATTTCACTTACCTTTATAAGAAGGGTACCCAGGCCCTCTCCCATGGCCAAGCTTCTCGCCATAGTCACCAATGGTCATAGGCCGTGACGTCACCACCTCCCCCCCAGGCCTCACGATGTAGCTAGGCACGTTGTTGGGTTTCTCCAACTCATACTCGTACACAGGCTTAATGCCAGGCCTGTCGTCCGTCTGGTTCGGCCTGGTGTCGATTGTGGAACCGTAGGCCGGCCTATGGGTGGGTTTAGCGTTGTTTTTGTAACCTTCACTGCCATAGCCTGCAAATGGTTTAGTGTTAGCTAAGATCTTATGACTCCTCTACCCGTTGACAGATTCGTCTGCAGATGGCCTCGCCAATCAAGTCAATCACCCCGCTACACTGGTTCGAATAAAAAGAATAATTTTACGTTGGATAGTCCATTTATCGAGGATAGTTCACGACCTCGGTGGCGCAGTGGTTAAGGTAGGCCAAAGCGCTAAAGGTCCCGGGTTCGATTCCCGGTCAGGTCAATTTGGAAAACGAACTTTTCTAAATTGACTTGGGTCTTGTGCTGGGACGACGATCCCAGTTAGTATCCGTAGTCTGGTGTTCATAAAACAAGAGAAAACCTTACTTTGAGACCAGGTGATTGGTGTGATTGTCTGGCGCATTTATTTATTTATTGTTCGAAACAATAAGTAGTCTATATTGAAATCCAAGTTTTGCGCTACGTTTGTAGCAAATTTCATACCCAGAACTTTAAAAAATCATTTTTTTTTTACTTTTGACCCATTCCCATTTCGACATTTAAGGGCGGTATTGCCCCATCCCCCCTTATTTTCAAAACAAAACGTACTAAATTGCATCAAAATCGGTTCAGTGTTTTATGCGTGAAAGCCGGACAAACAAACAGACAGACAGACCGAACAGACACTTAAATATTACTTTCACATAAATATTACTCTCAAAAACAAAATAAATGAATAAAAGGTTTCGTTTTTGAAGATTAATAAAAAAGTTAGGGGATTAAAACGTGATTTTTGATTTGCTTAAATAATATTTTGTTTTTTGAAAACGCTTAATTAGCATTCGAAGTGAATTGGTTACGAGGAGAATAAAAAATTGATATCCGTCGAGGAGAGGGAGTTGACCCCAAGCATGGACTTAGTATATTAAGTCCATGACCCCAAGGTACCAATTTGACACATTCACATCAAATCATATCGCTAAGTTAGTATCTACTACTTTGACATATTATGTCAAATCGGTAATTACTCAACGCTTTGACATAGAAAGATATATTAAATATAGCTGTGCCCGCGACTTCGTTCGCGTGGACTACATCCTTTTATGGTCGGTTTTACTCCTTTCTCCCCTAATATTCGAAACATAAAGTAGTCTATATTTTAATCCAAGTTTCGAACTTTATTTGTGCCAAATTTCATATCGCTAACTTCAAAAATAAACATTTTTCCATATAAACTTTCAAAGGTGGTATTACCCCCTCTCCCCCTTATTTTCTAATAAAAAGTAGCCTATGTCCGTTCTTGAGATTTAACGTATACCTATACCAAATTTCATCAAAATCGGTTGAGAGGTTTAAGCAGGAAAGCGTAACAGACACACAGACAGACAGACAGACAGACAGACAGAGTTACTTTCACATTTATAATATTAGTAGGGATGTATGTAACCTTACCTGAACTTGTGTCAGAACTGCTCCCATATCCTGATTGGCTGCCATACGCTGGATCTGGTCTGTTATTGTCATAAGAAGAGCTTCCTCCATATGACGGTTCGTTACCCTCATATGAGGGCTTGGAATCTCCATATGAAGGTTTCTCGTACGAAGGTCGATCCAATGAGGGTTGGCCATAAGACGGCCTGTCATATGAAGGCTTGCTGTCGCCATATGAAGGTCTGTCATATGAGGGCTTGGAATCACCATTAGGAGGTCGATTATATGAAGGGTTTTCGTAGGACGGTTTATCATATGAAGGTGGTCTGTCTAAGGAGGGCCTCGAATCGCCGTATGAAGGCCTGTTGTCGTAAGAAGGCTTGCTATCGCTATATGAAGGTCGGTCATATGAAGGTTTTGTGTCGCTATATGAAGGTCTGTCAAATGAAGGTTTTGTATCGCTGTATGAGGGTCTGTCATAAGAAGGTCGATTACCATATCCAGGTCTCTCGTCGCTATTTGGTGGCCGGTTGCCATAACCGTTTTGGTTATCGCTGTACGACGGCCGGTTTCCTTCGTAACCGTCATATGAAGGTCTGACACTACCATAACTGCCGAAGGATTGACTGCTTTGAGATGAATAGTGGCTATCATGATGCTCAATGTGACCAGCAAAAGAACCATAGCCATTATCATTTGGTTGGCCACCGTAAGAAGGTGTATTTTCCTCATAAGATCCCTGATGGACACCGTAAGGCCTTTGCGTAGTTCCACTAGGCTTTTGCACTCCGTAACCGCTTTGGTTGTCATCTTGGTTACCATATGATGGCCTATTGTTACCGTAAGATGTGTCACTATGACTTTGACTATTATATGAACCCTGGCTACCATAGGAACCCTGACTCCCATACGAACCCTGACTTCCATACGAAGGTCGTTGCGTCACATCGCTTGGTTTCTGTGTTGAGCCATAACCAGATGATATATCCGAACCATAGCCAGAATCCTGGCTCCCATATTCAGGTTTCTGAGGCCTATAGCCTGAGTCTTGAGATCCATAACTTGGTTTTTGGGGTTTAGAGTATCCTGAATCGCCAGGGCGGTTATGATCAAAGCCAATTTCAGTAATAGTCCCCTGACCGTAGGAGGACTGACTACTTTGTGTCTGAGAATATGAACTCTGGCTGCCATAACCGTGGCTTCCCTGATCGTAGCCATAATTCGAGCCATAATTCTGGCCGGGCCGGTAATGAGCTGGCCCGTAACTAGGCCTGTCGTCTATAGGCCGTTTAGGCGGCTTGTTAGGCCTTGGCGGATCGTAGATTTCTAGATAAATAGAATTGTCTTGATATTGAGATTGGCCATAATTGCTGGCATATTGGCTGTTGTAACTGTAGCTAGGTTTGTCGTAAGGCCTGTTTGGACCTATAGGTCCACCTGGATGGCCTATATCCTGATATGGATCTGGCTTCGCGTAGCCGCTGTCGTCTGGACGTGGTTTCCTATTAGGCCTGATGATGTAGTGGTACTGTGGTTTCTCCAAGCCATGTGGATCTAAATCGTTAGGTCGTGGTGGCCTTGATGGCTTAAGGCCGTACAAATCTGGTATGTCGTCGGTCAGATGTGGGGGGTGGTAGGGATCTGGTCTCCAGTAACTAGGGTCTAAAGGGCGGGATGGTCTATAAGGTTCCTGGAAGTGTAAGACGTCGTACGGGTCCGGCTTGTATAGGGACTCATTTCGATGGGGTTTGTATGGGACATCTTGCGGCTTGTGGGGGCCGTAGCTAGGAGGGGAGTCTACCGGTTTGTATGGGTCCTGGGGCTTGTAGAGACCGTAAGCAGGTGGAGAATTAATTGGTCTGCTGGGCCGGTACGGGATGTCTGGTGGTCTGTGAGCACCGTAACTAGGAGGGTTGTCTAAAGCTGGTTTCTGGTTGTAATCGTCAGGCCTGTCGACGTAATTGATAGCAGGCCTGTAAGGGGGGATAGGCCGGAGACTGTCAGGTCTGACTGATTCAAAAGGCCTGGAGTCGACTGGGTAGTCGTCTAGAGGCCTGATGGGCTCGTCTTCGTCGGGCCGGAAGACAGGCCTGTGGGCGGGGCCTTCCCCTTCGTCGAATTGGGGCTGGAGGGGGGAGGGGGGAGACTGCTCGCACTGGAAGCGGCGGATGTAGACGTCGTAGTCTGGATGACGGCGGAGGATGCTTTTTTCTTTGAGCTCCTTTTCGCTGACTGTACTGAGGTTGCATGTGGCGTTACCTTTTGCTCCAACACTGATAAATAAATAAAAAGCCCATCATACACATTAAGGTCAATGACTTTTATGGTAAAGTATTTTATTTGTGAGAGCTACGGCGACGAGAGAATCGCATTTACTTCAAAACTAATAGGAAGCAACAAAATAAACTTTTTTGGTTCGTCTGTAAGATCATTATTATTATTTTTTATAGTAGCGCAGTATATTGGCTCCTCCCAGCCTGATGGTAAGCAAGAGAGGAACCCACATCGCGATGACAACGGATCTGATATCAAAATATCCTGTCCGATTATCCAAAAATATGGGACATGTGCTTATTCATTTTCGACGTAAACAAAAATAACGCGAATGAATTGCGGGCATCAGCTAGTTATTTATAAAAATTAACACATTTGAATCGTATAGAATAAAAGGCGGCAATCTGTATATGGAGTTCATATGAGACGACCTCGATGGCACAGCTGGGAGGCCCCCCCAGTTAGTATCCGTCGTCTGGTACTCATAGTACAAGGGAAACCTTCGTTTGAGACCAGGTGATTGGTGTGATTGTCTGGCGCATTTATTTATTTATATACAGATTGATCTTCCATCTATTACTACCAAAATAAAAAGGTTCGTACCTACCCGAACTAGTTTATAAAAACAATAATATAAGTTCAATAAAAAAAAATATCAGCTTGACTCAATTTTAACATTAAAATAATTTAACGGGTCAAAACGTGACACTATTTTTATTTAGTAGTTAATACGAACTACTTACTGCCCGACGTTTCGGTTAGGTTGCACCAAGCGTGGTCACGAGCTGACTCAACGTTAACTTATTTTAAATGTTTAAAATGGAACGCGAAAGTCTTAAAATTCAACTCAAATACTTATTTATTCAAGTCGGTTACTTAAAACAGTTTTGAATCGTCATTGAATAAAATGAAAGTGATTCCACTCAACATTACCAAAACTTATTAGTTCATAAATAATTATCTCATTGCAAAGTTCAAACCCGTTTCAAGCGCCATCTAGTGAAACAATTTAGAAATACCACTTAAGTGTTTTAACTCCATCTAGTGGCACACACAAGCTCTACATACCCATAGTCATACGATTGGCACTGCTTGTCTTGCTTGCAGATGGTCTCGCATTCACGAGTAGTAAGTTCCGTCACATTCCGGTAGATGGCGTCCGGAGGTAATTGTTCGCCAATCGTGATTCTTTCAAAGCAATCTGAAAATAAAAGAAAAAATTAAAGATTTTAATAAAATGGATTTTCTAATAATCTATTACGTCCTGGCAAACTTCGTTTCACCTTAGAGGATTTTCCCGCTTTTCCGTTGAAAATTTTCCTGAATTTTCTTTGCTATAAACCTCACGAAGCCCAAAACCTTTCCAACGAATGCAATACCGTGGAAATCGGTTCGTGCGTTCTGGAGTTATAAAGTCAGGAAGGAAAACCCGACATAATATTTTTATATAGTAGACTAGCGACCCGCCCGGGCTTCGCACGGGTGCAATAGGTACTAAAATATGTAAGTACCTACGTATTATACATATGAATGTTGCACTTTTTTTTTCCTCCCGTACCCCAGTGACGCTTACATGGAGCCTACATCGCATGCTGGCTAGCTGAGCGCGGTGAGCTGCAACCACGGCACCAAAGAAAACCCGGGTTATTTTTTTTTCAAACGGTTTTATTTAGCTCACCCCGTTTGTTTTATCATATAGTAGATTACTGCGTGGAAAAACCATAGTGATAAGTGTGTAATTATTAGAGGTATTTAACAACTAGCTAATAACTTTCATGTTTCTATTAAATTTCAAATCCACGGAAAACACGAGTTCATAATTAAAACAATTAGTGATTTTTTGTATAGGTAAGTATTTAAGGGGTCTACTCCCAACAACGAAACGAACAAACGAAAGGTTTCGTTTTTGAAGATTGATCAAAAGTTAGGGAATTAAAACGTGATTTTTGATTTGTATAAATAATATTTTGTTTTTTGATAATGCTTTATTCGCATTCGAAGTGAGTTGGTTGCGATTATGAGCAATAAAAATTGGTAAACGTCATCGGATCCGACATATTTCGTTTTTGAAAGTAGACGCCAAGTAGTTCCGTTAACAATTTCCATACCATATTCTTACTAGGTATTAATATTCGAAAACCTTTATTTTGTGCCAACCGTAATAAAAAAACCTGGTATGTAAACAACAAGGTAGGTACCTACTTTTCAACATATTTAGACACAGGGTCACTAAAATAATGAGGCCTTGATAGTTGAATCCCAAAATTACAGCTATTAGTTCCATCATATTAATGAAATGCAATTTCTTTGCCATTCTTTATTAAATTGATCGATCTTTTTTTTTATTTTTTTTTATATTGCACTTCAAGATTGACCTCATCCCACCTGATGTTAAGTGGTAATGAGGTCCTAGCTTACTGGACTTGTCGTCCTTACCTTGAAGGCTTGACCCCTGCTACTAATGTAGCACCCCCCAGGAGCTCTGGAAACCTTACTCACACGCAGCAACACAACAACACAGAAGTGATTGTTATTTGGCTGCGGTCTTCTGTAAGGTGGAGGTATTTCACCATCTATTCTAAATTGATATTCTAAAGTGTTTTAAGGTAGATTATTTTGTTCTTTGGGATTTCATTTTATTACATTTTATTTTTATTCAAGTATGTTCAGCTTCGAATAAAAAGGGGTGTTTATGTTTGACGTCGATGTCTGCGTCTCTCTGTGTGAGTGTGTTTTATCTGTGTGTGACATGTCTCAGACGACTGAACTGAATTCGATGCGGTTTTTTTATTAAATAGTCCTTTTTTCGATTGTTTTCAGGTATCTTTGGTTTGGTTTTGGTCCAGCAGTAACAGAGTCTATATTCATTGCTAGAAAATACGGACTCCATAATAGCGACTAATAATAATATTCAAATTAATAATATTAATACTAGCAACCCGGACCAGCTTCGCTCGGAAATAATGTAAATACTTAGAAATATTGGCTTTTCTATTCTTTATTGCAAATAAAACCTTCCTCTTGAATCACTTTATCTATTTAAAAACCGCATCAAAATCCGTTGCGTAGTTTTAAAGATTTAAGCGCACAAAGGGATATAGGGACAGAAAAAGCGACTTTGTTTTAAACTATGTAATGATATCAAAGTACCGAACAAGATGTAACACAAATAAATATTGGACAACATCACATACATTGCTCTGATTCTGTGGTAAGTAGCTAAAGCACTTGTGTTACAGAAACCAGAAACAACGACGGTACCACAACACCCAGACCCGAGACAATACAGAAAAGTTCGTTCCATATTAACCCGACCGGGGATCGAACCCGGAACCTCAGAGATGGCGCGACGCTAAAGTTCGGCCCGCTTGCCTCTCGGCTAACGGAGGTCGTCAATCATTATTCAAATAGTAATCACTTAGTTTACAAGCTGTAACAAGTTAAGAGAAATAAAAAAATTACCCGCACACGTGGTATGATCTCATTTAATTACTTAAATTCAATTTAACATGACCTCATCTGGACGGCATCATTACAATACAAAGGAAGGTAATCTATTTTCTTAATTGTTCTTAGGATAACTGGAATATATATCAATACTAGCTGTGTCCGCGACTTCGTTCGCGTGGGCTACATCATGGTCGGTTTTTCCCCTATCTCCCCTACTATTCGAAACAACAAGTAGTCTATATTTTAATCCAAGTTTCGAGCTATATTTGTGCCAAATTTCATATCTCTAACTTCAAAAATATTCATTTTTCCATATAAACTTTCAAAGGTGGTATTACCCCCACCCCCTCTTATTTTCTAATAAAAAGTAGCCTATGTCCGTTCTTGATATTCAACGTATACCTATACCAAATTTCATCAAAATAAATCCGTTCAGCCGTTTAGGCGTGAAAGAGTAACAGACAGACAGAGTTACTTTCGCATTTATAATATTAGTATGGATTATGTAGGTATACCTACATATACACGTACGTAATATTTGATGATTATAATAATTGTGTAGAACTAATATTAAAATTGAGTCTGGGTGTTGTGTTACCGTAGCTTTTTTCTAATTTCTGTGACACAAGTGCTTTAACATATAATGAGAGCAATGTAGGTATGTAATGCAGTTTCTTTGATATTTAATAAATAAAAATGATAAATACCTACATTAAGTACCTTAAAATATTCATTTCACTTATATTTATCCTGGGGATCGAACCCACGACTCTTGAACAAAGTCTGGAGCGCCAACCAAATTTTATCTATATTTATTGTGCTATACCTATTAGTCTCAGGGGTCAAGCCTTCAAGGTAAGGACGACACGTCCAGTAACAGATTTATTATGCTGTACTTGTCACCCTTAAGCTAGGACCTCATTACCACTTAACATCAGGAGGAATGAGGTCAATATTGTAGTGTAATATAAAAAAGAGAAAAGAAAAAAAACAAACAAAATATATGTGCTAAAAGAAGAAAGAAAACTGGCTTACTAATAAAAAAACACTGCATCGAAATCGGTCAATTCTTTTGAGAGCTACGATGCCACATGCAGACACACACACACACAGACAGACAGACATGATGTCGGCTTAAAAACTGAATTCCGACACACGTTTGTTCGAAGTTACGCTACTCCGACAAATCGCTACTTCGACAAATGATTATTTTTTATATAATATGTCTATTTTTATGGATTGAACTAGTCCACTTAGATCAGAACTAGTTAGGTTACACCGCAGTAAGGACAGATTCACTTTGGTTAGGTTAGGTTCGTTTAATAACCATTTGTCGGAGTAGCGAAACGTCGAACAAACGTCTGTAGGAGTTCAGTTTTTAAGCCATCGATGTCATATTTGAAACACCCTTTTGCATCAGTAGTTAAAAAACCAAGAAGTCACCCCTATATTACCCTCCACCAAAATCCGATATAAATTCTTACCTTCAACAGAAGTTCCCAGCTGCGAATCTATGGTCAAAGTCTGAACTGCAACGAGCAAAGCCGGGCACAAAACTAGTATGCACAACATTTTGTCTAATCTTCGAATTAGCATGCTTTGCACTTATTACTATTAATTTAGTCCTCAGCCGTTTAAACATTTTGCAAACATCTTGATTTATTTTTCTCTTGGTAAAAACATTTTGATGGGAGTTTAAAAAAGAAACATTTACAGTTTGACCGGTAAGTTATGGCGTGGTGTGGCATGTAGAATTGTAGATAGATAGATTAGACGACCTCGGTGGCGCAGTGGCTTAGGTAGGCGGCCAAAGCGCGAAAGGTCCCGGGTTCGATTCCCGGTCGGGTCAATTTGGAAAACGAACTTTTCTAAATTGACTTGAGTCTGGGTGTGCTGGGATGACGCCACCAGTTAGTATCCGTCGTCTGAGACCAGGTGATTGGTGTGATTGTCTGGCGCATTTATTATTTATTATTATTATTATAGTAGGTAGGGACACTTTATTGCACAGAAAAATTTACATACATAATCAAGTACAATTTAGTCGGTCTTATTGCTAGAAAGCAATCTTTTCCAGACAACGTTTAGGTAGAGGAAAGAGTAGATATCGAGAAACTGGTGTATTTTAGTTCGTAGGATTTTTAATATATCCGATTTTTTATTTGTTACGAGCTTTTGTTACAAATATATTAATTTTCTGAAAAGGCAAATTCAATGAAATATTTTGTATGCTATTTTTTTTTATAGTGCACTCCAAGATTGACCTCATCCCACCCCTACATATCTCAAACTTGAAAAATATCCTATATAAACTTTCAAGGGCGTTATTAACTCCCATCTCCCTTTATTTGGCAAAACAAAAAGTAGCCTATATTCGTTTTAGATATTAAAAGTATACCTATACCAAATTTCATCAAAATCGTTTCAGTGGTTCAAGCGTGAAAGCCAGACCGACCAGACAATGTATTTTTCGCATTTATAATATTAGTATGGATAAATTATTTTTGTATTTGTTAAAAAATATAATTTACCCATTAATTGTTTTTCCTGCTTAGGTATTAAAATATGTTTCTACTATTTCAGTGAAAGTATAGAGGCGCCGTGCGTGAAAGGTGAACAATGAACGAAAATGGAAAAATGATTGCTATCTGTTGCATTACCCTTTGATATTATTAGAAATCTAGTAACATATTTTGAATCAACTATAAACACCATGACTTTATGCGCGGTACCACATACCTCTTATTTTATTTTTTCAAATAATTTAATCAATTATAAATCTATGCGTGGGGGGGAAGTTGACTAAAAAAAGAACGTGTATGAACTAAACATAATTTTTTTTTACAATGTGTACAAAAACTTACAAAGATACATTGCTTAAAAAAATGAGTGCAACGTCACTAATTCGATGTACAATCATGGTAATGTATGTTTCATCATGCTACAGTGAACTACTCCTCTCAACTGAATATGCTCTGTATATCTTTTTATTTCTTTTTTAAAGCCATAATTCGTTTTCATTGTATATTAGAAATGTAAATGACGAAATAAATAGCATCATAAATTTTTCACCCAGTCATCAACTCTAACCGTGAGGTTTTGAAAGTAATTCCGTCACGGAACACTCGAAAAATATTATTTAATAATTGAATCTGAAAACCAAAAAAACTGAATCGAGGTGTTCAATGATGTATAACACAAATAGATAACCCTTAAAAAAAATAAAAAATAACTCAATTCGTTTTATTTTTTTTTTGTTTTTTCCGTCCTGTTAAATAAAGGTATTTGAGATTGCGTCTGTTTTACATTTAATGAGCGATTTAACTACAATCAGCATCCCACCTTCTTCCCACGCATGCCACAACTTACCGGCACAACTCTAAACCTCCTAGCAACAAGTTCACGCGCTCAAAAAAAAAACGACCTGTCAAACTGACAGCGCGCTCCCGCCAATTTTCCCACGCACGGACAAAAGACTTTTTTCTTTTAAAAAATTCACAAATGGCGTCCACACAGGTTCGTATCAAAACTGTATTTGCGAATATTGTGGCGCAAATCTTCGCTGGGTGGGCCTGGGACACGGTCCGATGGGCGCCAAAGACTTCCTTTGACTCATGTGAACTTACGAGTTGGTTAATCTACTTTGTTTTGGCTGGTTACAAAAGAAAGGGTGACACAATCGTAGATGCGAGCTATCTTCGTTAGATCGCTATATATTAATAAATAAACATTCTACAACATAACATACTTTAATTTTTAATTCTTGTAGAGAGGTAGGGCATAACGATTTATCGCTCGAGCTGGAGCAGCCCGACTGGTGAAACCTTAACCTTACAGAAGACCGCAGCCAAATAACAATCACTTCGGTGTTGTTGTACTCCTGCGTGTGAGTAAGGTTTCCAGAGCTCCTGCGGGGTGCTACATTAGTAGCAGTGGTCAAGCCTTCAAGGTAAGGGCGACAAGTCCAGTAACAGCTTTATTATGCTGTACTTGTCGACCTTAAGCTACGACCTCATTACCACTTAACATTAGGTGGGATGAGGTCAATCTTGAAGTGCAATATAAAAAAAACCAAACATTTCTCTGATTCAGTGGTAGGTTGCATAAGCACTTGTGTTACAGAAATCAGAAACAACGACGGTACCACAATACAAAGAGCCGCGACAATATAAAAAAGTTCGTTTCCCATATTTACTCGACCGGTGATCGAACCAGGGACCACAGAGATGGCACGACGCCAAAGTTCGACCAAGTCAATAATTTTATTAAAAACATTTCAGTTTCTTACAGCCAATTACATTTTTCATATAGATAAATAAGATACTAAAATAACATCAGGTCGTGGGATATATCCCAAAAAATAACATACCTGCTTGTAGGATAACTTTGTATCCCAAATCCCTAAAATGACATATCAGCTCGTAGGACAACTTTTTAACCTAATTCCCAAAAAATAGCATACCTGCTCGTAGGATAACTTTTTATCCCAAATCCCAAAAAATAGCATACCTGCTCATAGGATAACTTTTATCCTAAATCCCAAAAAAAAACGTACCTGCTCGTAAGATAACTTTTTATACCCAATCGCGAAAAAACCCGAGCAAAGTCAAGACCAAGTGCTGGTATGTACCTACCAAAAAATAGTCAAAAGCACTTTGAGGTGTACATTTGCCACTCGATATTAGTTCTTATAAGCAAGACATTAAGGTATGGTGTTTGGACTGTACAGTAGTTACAATTCCCTTTTCTTCATAGCCCCTCATCAACCCAAATTAACCCTATACCTAGTCATTATCTCCCAAATGACGTCACACAAAAAGAAAAATGGCCGTTTGAATTCGATCATGTTTCGTTTCCGCAACGAATGTTTTCGTGGTAAGCCGTGATTATGAGGTTGCTAACTATGTTTTACTATAGCGATGCGCCTAGTTAAACTATGAACTTGGGATATTTTACTTTTATACAACGTTACCTACATACCTAAACTGATAAATCACAACATTTTTTTTTTCATATTTGTATGATACCTACATGTTTGATTCTTGTTTAAACCCCGGCGCAATAAATGACAGTGTTGTTTGAGATGTCTGACTGCCTGTCTGTATATGAGTCTATTATATTATGGTATAATATAACTATTAAACATTTACAAATTTATGGTTATAAATCAAACAGTAGTGGCTCGTAAAAAAATCTTTTAGTTTTTAAAAATAATTTTGTGGTCTACAATTTTTGTCTGCGATATTTTTTTGATAAAACTCATTGTTTTCTGATAATCGTAAAACATTTTTTTTATCTTTGATCTTCAATGTTTCCTTTCCATACGGGAAGATCATGGGACTTTTAATCATTAAGAAATATTTATTTAAACGATATCACGAATTTAAAAAAAAATATTATTTTGTAAATGTATATAGCTTCGAATGTCTAAATTGACTGAAACTACATATTAGCTGTTCGAAGGAAATTGTCCAAGATGTTCTACCACATTTTTTAGGATTTTATATTTTGATTCAACTCTCGGAATGCAGTATCAACTAAAAGAGATTGAGCAGTACTACATACATACTACTACATCCCTACTTCCCTACTATATAATATTATAAATGCGAAAGTAACTCTGTCTGTCTGTCCGTCTGTCTGTATGTGTGTCTGTTACGCTTTCCTGCTTAAACCTCTCAAACGATTTTGATGAAATTTGGTATAGGTATACGTTGAATCTCAAGAACGGACATAGGCTACTTTTTATTAGAAAATAAGGGGGGAGGGGGGTAATAACACCTTTGGAAGTTTATATGGAAAAATGTTTATTTTTGAAGTTAGAGATATGAAATTTGCCACAAATATAGCTCGAAACTTGGATTAAAATATAGACTACTTTTTGTTTCGAATATTAGGGGAGAAAGGGGTAAAACCGACCATAAAAGGAAGTAGTCCACGCGAACGAAGTCGCGGGCACAGCTAGTACTTTATACATTATGACAAATTTCAAATCTGAGAGGCGTTAATATCGGCAGGGTCCACTGTGCACCAGCGTCATGGCCTGCGACGTGGGCCATGACTTATGCTGAGTGAAGCCCTTTTTTTGTGGTCATCACGACTTGCCATTGTCTGCATCGCCTGGTTGACGAGGAGAACGCTCATTTTGCATTTTCCTTTAAATATGTTTTCTGTTATTTTCTTTGTTTGTGTCCATTCCTTTATTGTTATTGTTATATTTACTCATATGGCTGTGTTGTGATGTCTTCAAGTAATAAATGTTTCTTTCTTTCTTTAATATTGCAAGGTTTTAATTTTTTTTTATCCAGGGCGGGTAGGTATTATTCAATAATACATGGTTCTTAGTGCAAAATTAGTAATAAGTGTAGCTTTCATTTGTAAAAAAAACTACTGAGTTTCTTGCCGGTATCTTCTCTTTAGTTTTAGGTTCCGAACCGGAGGTAGCTTCATTTGCTTTATATAAAGACTATTCATAAGTATTACTAATGTAATCTATGTGAATAAAAAAGATTGACTTTGACTTTGACTTTGTTCATAGGCTAAATTTTTACAACATGACAAAAACGTATTAAGAGCTACACAAGCTAAATAAAAACGACAAATATAGCTTATTATTTCATTTAATCACGAAAAATGAAATAACACAACCAAAGTGATTCAGTTTTTTTTTATTTATTTTTTTCTCCAAATCCACATTCTACAGAGTGCCATCAAATCAGTTCTAACATATTGTTAGCATTATAATTCAAGATTAGCACGATGGCAAGTTTAAAGACCCCATTTTTGGTTTCGTAACTCAGTTTTTTATTGGAATCTGATACGAATCTCATGATTACGCACCGGAGGATACGAATATATACATACTAGTGGCTGACTGCGACTTCGTTTCCGTAAAGTCAGTTACCTGTACGACTAAACATATAAATAAAATTGGAGTGTCTGTTTGTAATATTAAAATAACCGCGCTTTACTACATGCTAAGAATATATGTACGGGATATGTACCAAAAAGAAGTATTACTCTATCTATATTTTTCTTTCTTTTCTTTCTTTCTTTCAAAATATCATTTTTACAATTCTTGTATGTCTGTTTGTTTCAGATATTTTATGATGTGGCTGGACCAATTTTGACGGGACTTTAACTGGTACATAGCTTATGTATTCAGGAGTAGCTTAGGCTACTTTTATTTTTGCAAAATAATTTTATTTTCAATCTAAACCCTGTAGTCCACGCGAAAGAAGTCGCGGGCACAGCTAGTTTACACATAAAAAACCGGCCAAGTGCGAGTGGGATTTGGAGAAAATATTGGCTTTTTTATATAATTTGTGGGATAGCGGATGTATCCGAACGTAGTGCATGTGCGATGCCTGTACGTATAATTTTTATTTTTATATTGCACTTCAAGATTGACCTCATCACACCTGGTGTTAAGTGGTAATCAGCGGCGTAGCGTGGGTGTCGGCCGCCCGGGGAGGAAGACAATTTTGCCGCCCTCTTATTTAGATATTTAAATTTAATGTATACTATACATTACATTACATACATTTAAATAAAAAAGTTTATCTAAGTTTTACAATCATCTTTTTTATACATTGATACATTTTTATAACAGGTACACTCAAGAACGCGTCAACCTATACACTTTGGACTTTGCACCATTCTTATTAACAAACGCATAAGATCTAAACTTGAACTGCGAGTGTATAGCTTGATGTGAGCTCGACTGTACAATACCTATCACCGCAGATTAGGTACAGCTGTCGATCGTCAGATTGACAAAATTAAATAATTGGAGAATTGAATATAAAACGCAAATAAATTTTTAATTAAAAATTAGAACAATACTATTATAATAAAAGACTTTGCTCTTAAAAAAAGTAGACGTCAAAGTAAATTTATACGTCTACTTTTTTTAAGAGCAAAGTCTTTAATTGCACCATCAATGTCTATAGCATCACACATTTCTTGCTCAATAGACAAGATAGCCAAATTAGTTAGTCTTAAAGTACTCATAATTTTTAATCAACTTCAATTTTGAAAAACTTCTCTCACAGCTGGCATTGCTTATGGCAACTGTGAAAAATATTCGTAGGATTATTAAAATATTGGGCAGAGCATCTTCCAGCTTGGACTCCACAATTAATTTATTTTCGTTACCTGCAGCAGCAACGAAAGTCCGTAGTCGAAGTCGTTCCAGCTTGAAATCCTGCTCGTCAATTTCGACAGATGCGTAGTCTAGATTACATTTAGTGTCGTCTGGATCTAATAATATAGGCGGCGATAGATAGTCAGTCATTCTCGCTGTTGTTTTGTTAGCCATAAACAATCCAAGCATTAAATAAAATACAGGGAATCCCCGCAAGTCGTAGACGGTGTTGCCAGCAGTCGCTACAAAATATCATTCAAAGAAAGGGGATTCCCTGAATCCGTTACAGAATAAGTAATGAAAAATTCCATGCTCTTTTCAATCGGTCCTTTGTAGTTGCGTTAAAAATATGAAATGGTTCAAATATTTTTATTATTTATTGTGAAATTTTGCCGCCCCCTAAAATGTGCCGCCCGGGGCGGGCCGCCCCTGCCGCCCCCACTACGCTACGCCACTGGTGGTAATGAGGTCCTAGCTTAAGAGTGACAAGTACAGCATAATAAATCTGTTACTGGACTTGTCGCCCTTACCTTGAAGGCTTGACCCCTGCTACTAACGTAGCACCCCCCAGGAGCTCTGGAAACCTTACTCACACGCAGGAATACAACAACAAAGAAGTGATTGTTATTTTTCTGCGGTCTTCTGTAAGGTGGAGGTATTTCACCAGTCGGGCTGCTCCAGTTCGAGCGATAAATCGCTATGCCCTACCTCTCTTAATAAATATCCGAATGAAGAGAATGACAAGAGAGTTAGATTTGAACGACGAACGAACGACGACAATATGGAAGACGTAGTCCAGGAACTATTTAATATTATTTGATAAATATATTTGATATATTTGGCATACAATATTTGCTTTTTTCAATTTCCATCCACTGCATACCTATATCCCTACTAATGTAATAAATGCGAGAGTAACTCTGTCTGTCTGTAACGCTTTCCCGCTTAAACCTCTCAACCGATTTTGATGAAATTTGGCATACGTATACCTACGTTGAACCTCAAGAACGGCCTATGTCCGTTCTTTTTGTTAGAAAAAAGGGGGGGGGGGGTTGGGGGTAATATCACCTTTGAAAGTTTATATGCAAAAATGTTTATTTTTGAAGTTAGAAATATGAAATCGAATGGCACTAATATAACTCGAAACTTGGATTAAAATATAGACTACTTTTTGTTTCTAATATTAGGGGAGAAAGGGGTAAAACCGACTATGAAAGGATGGAGTCCAAGCGAACGAAGTCGCGGGCACAGCTGGATAAGAGGATTAAGCGGGAAATCGTTACAGACAGACAGACAGTTACTTTCGGATTTATAATATTAGTAGGAATAGGGATTTCACGCTGTTTGTTAGTTTCGTTAAATTCCTCAACTGCTGTTGGTTGTGAAATAATTGTGGAGGTCCAGGGAAGGTTTAAAAGGTTAGAAAATTGGCTACTTGACAGTGTTAACAATAAAATATAAAAAGTGTTAGATATGTTAGCTTATTAGTTAAGTAATAATTTAACATTTTATTTTTTAATTAAAAGCATAGTTATATTTATTTTTTCAAAATAAATTTTACGTTTTTATCTGTGGAACAAAAGAACCGAAACGGAAACCACCATTACAATTCGGAAATGACAGCTGTCGGAGAATTTTTTTTATTTAAGATTAAATTGAATTATTGTGTCGCTAACCGTATTAAGGATTTTTTTAAACATTTTCCGGTTCCGGTTTCAGGTTTGATGTATTAGAACGTTGACGTCACAATTCCAACAGTCATGTGACCTGGCGTTTTTCGTGCTTTTTAAATGTATTACACAAAATCTTGTTTTTCTCTGGTAATTTACATTTTTTCCAGATAAATCGAATCTTATCGAAATGCTTGGGATATAAAACGAAAAGACGCACATAAATAAATAAACGCGTCAGACAATCACACCAATCACCTGGTCTCAAACTAAGGTTTTCCCTTGTACTATGAGCACCAGACGACGGATACTAACTGGGGGCGTCATCCCCGCACTCCAAGACCCAAGTCAATTTAGAAAAGATCGTTTTCCAAATTGACCAGGCCGGTATCGAACCCGAGACCTTTAGCGCTTTGGCCGCCTACCTTAGCCACTGCGCCACCGAGGTCGTCATTAGACATTTAACAATACTTTTTCAAAAACTCTCAAGTAGCCAATGAGGGTGTTTGCGTACGAAAGATCCACTAGATGGCGATACGTAGGCGTGGGGTCCAACTGCTGCGTGATTGGTTGTGGTTTACATGACATTGACGGACATGTCACAATGACGTTTAAATCACCATTCAAATAACAGTTGGACCTCACGTCGACGTATCGCCATCTAGTGGATATTTTATGCGGGAACACCCTCAATGTGAAAAAAAATAGGCGGGACGCCGTTCGCTGTGACAGCTAGTAGTCTAATAAAAGATACCTAGATTAGCAACCAGAACCAATTAACAGGTCGAAATCTTACTTTCTAAAAAGCGCACAATGTCTAGATTTTCAAACAAAAAGCCAAAATTCAGTTAGCTCAGCTCTCCCACGGGTTTCGGTTTTCGGTTAACGAACGATGGACAAAGAGTTGGGCGATAGGAATGTGTGGACATGCCCTGAAGACAGCAGCGGCAGAAGGAGATTTTGTGACGACCTCCGTAGCCGAAGCAAGCCAGATTTAGGCATCGCATGTTCGATTCGCGGTCGGCTCTATGTAGGAAACGAACTTTTCCATATTGTCTTGGGTCTGGGTGTTTTGGTATCGTCGTGCCTTGAAGACATTTCAAGATTTTATGACGACCTTCGTAGCCCCGACTTTGGCGTCGTGTGTTCAATTCGCGGTCGGGTCAATGTGGGAAACGAACTTTTCTATAGTGTCTCGAGTCTGGGTGTTGTGGTACCGTCGTTGTTTTTAATTTCTGTAACACCAATGCTTAAGCTACTTAGGTATTACAGAATTAAGGGAATTCTTACGATTTAGTTCCTGATTTCCTTAACACTGAAATTTCCCTTTTCCAAAAAAGTCATCAAAATCGGTTTTTAATGACGAATTTGTCTGCAAAAACTCATACGGTCGAATTAATAAGCGTCCTTTTCTTTAAGTCTGTTAAAAATAGCAAAACTCCATCAATACCAGTCACGTTTTACTAAAAGATAGTACACATTTTTGCACAGAAAAATATACAAAAAAAAATACTAAAAGCCACACCAATACTAAGGCTGCTATGAATAAATTGTAAGGTACTTTTACTGGGCATATCCACATTATTCTGCCCATAAAGCAAAACAAAGAGAACAGCAATGAATGAGATAATTACAGCGGTTCGTTATCGCGCCATCAACAGACGGACACGCCGGTGGATTTATTATTAATTTAATCATGTATTTGCAAATTTTTCGTAGGGTTGCGTTGCGTTGGTTATCGAATATCGATAAAGTTTACTGACGCTCTAGGTTCCCGCTGGGTTCCACATCTTGTAGGGGGGTTAAGGGCTCAGTGGCCCAAAGAAGATGCGGTATTGTTTTGGTCAGCCTCTCGGAGGAAGAGTAAGTGAGACTTGGGTGTCCGCAGTGGCGGTGGGCAGCGGAGTCGAAGAGCCAGAGTGAGACTCGGGTGTCCGCATGTCGGGAGTCGCACAGCAGGTCCGGTCCTGAGGGGATGGGGGCGTGTCAGGTGGCCTGGCCACTCCAGCCGTGCGCATTATATACTGCGAGGAGGGCTGCTTAGCGGTAGGCGCGGTAGGGGAGCCTATGTAGAGTCCGCAAGAAATCCCGAATCCCCACAACTGCTCACGTTGGTTCCCAAGGGGGTTTTAGTCGGTGCAAGCCCGGAACACCACTCTCTGTTCCCCGCAGAGAGTGACGGTGCGGTAAAGATTATCCCACGATACTAAATTAACAACCTACTTATATTATAAATGTGAAAGTTTGTGAGCATGTATGTTTGTTACTCTCTCACGCAAACACTGCTAAACAGATTTGGATAAAATTTGGTTGAAAGAGAAATGACAGACAAGATTCACATATCGCACCTCTAGATCTAAACAGAGTCAACTCAAAAAAGTACTTTTTCCAGGAGAGGCGAAAAAAGAATTGCCGTGTTCCTGAGTACCGTAGGAATTTCCCTGATAGATTTATGGTGTACTAATTAAGTTAAAAGAGACATTTTATTAAATTTTTTTGGTCGATAGCTACTGATTTAAGAAATTCGTTAGTGTGCATAACTCAAAAACTGAAATTTTTAAGTTAGCTCCCTTTAGATCTAGGTGTGCGGTATGGCATACTTTTTATCCCGAAATAACACGGGCGTAGACGCGGGCAACTGCAAATAGGACATTTTTTCTCGAAATTATCGATATCGATACAAAATTCATTCGTCTGTTGCACAACACTAATCGCAGATCCACAGTGACCCGTAAACTTTGACCGCGGGCCGTTCTCAAGTCACAACACTCTGTACAACACTCAGTCTTATTTTTTAGAAATTAGGCGTTTCCGCACCTAACAAAGAAGTGACGTCATTTTTGCGGATTTTTGAGGCAGGGTAAAATTTGTGTGAAACACGATAAGAAAAGAATAAAATGTGGTTTTATAGCTGTGGACGATCTCTTCCAGACACCCCTTTGTGCTTGAATTTGGAGAAACGAAATAGTTAGCTACAGTTTCAATTTGTATTGTTGGAACGAAAATAATCTAAATATATTATATTATGAAACTAATAAAATGTATGAATTTGTTAGTTGTTTATGTAACACTATAAAAACGCTGTTACTGCACTTGCCGCCCTTACCTCTAAGGCTTGACCCCTGCTTGACTAATGAAGCACCCCCCAAGAGCTCTGGAAACCTTATTCACACGCAGGAACACAACAACACAGAGGTGATTGTTATTTGGCTGCGGTCTTCTGTAAGGTGGAGGTATTTCACCAGTCGGGCTGCTCCAGTTCAAACGATAAATCACTATACCTTTTTTTTGTCGAGGGGGAAATGCCTACCGCACCGTCAATTTCAGCGGGGAACAGAGAGCGGTGTGTCGGGCTCGCACTGACTAAAACCCCCTCGGTGACCAACGCTGCGCAGTTGTGGGGGAGTCGGGATTCCTTGCGATTCTACACAGGCTCCCCCAGAGCGCCTACCGCCAAGCGGTCCATCTCGCCGCGCAAATACGCAGCTGGCGCGTGTCAGGCCACCTGACACGCCCAACCCCCTCGGGACCGAGGTAACGGACGCCAGGCTTACCCCACGCCTGGCATCTCCGGTCCCAAATCGCTATACCGTACCTAACGAAACCTAACAAAAAATCTAAGAATTAGATTAAATTCTGGCGTGCTTTTGTCCGGAATAAGGTTCTGTTATGTTACATCTAATATAACTAATTAAAACGCAGGTGTTACTTTATGGCGCGGTATAATTACACTTTTTGTGCCTTTTCGAGGAAGTCGGCAGAATTTTTTGTTGAACTTGAGTCGTGAGCAATAAATGGCTTCTCAATCTCAGTGTATAGTAGACTAGCCCGACTTTGTACACGTAAACATAGCCTTTTTTAGAAATAAATTACTCCTATCTCCCCTTACATTCGAAACAAAAAGTAGTCCATATTTTAATTCAAGTTTAGAGCTATATTTGTCCCAAATTACATATAAACTTTTAAGGGCAGTATTAGCCCCATCCCCCTTATTTAATTAACAAAAACCGGCCAAGTGCGAGTAGGACTCGCCTATGAAGGGTTCCGTAGCAGCAAGTAATATAATATAATAGGTTGTATTAAAATTAAATTGCGGTTATGACGTATTAAAAAAACTTCTTACTAGATCTCGTGAGAACCAATTTTCGCTGTTAGTTTGGATGGAAATCTACAGTCGCCGTCAGATATATCGGAGCAGACAAAGTGACCAAATACTTCATAACGTCAATATGACGTGTCACACACGTCATGTGTCTCATTTAGCTACCTGTATAGATGAGTGTTCAGATATTATTGGTAAGTTGTGTGTATAGAAATTGTTGACTAGCATCTGCTCAGATATTATTGAAGTAATTAATGTTCAGATATTAATGGTAACTTGTGGTGTATGGTACTTTTGACATTTTAACTGTTCAGAAGTATTTGGTCACTTTGTCTGCTCCGATATATCTGACGGCGACTGTACATCATATTTTTTTTGGTTTTCTCTTTCTCTTATTTTGAAAGTTAGAGGGGGACCAACATTTTTCCACTTTGGAAGCATCTCTTGCGCAAACTATTCAGTTTAGAAAAAATATATATTAGAAACTTCAATATCATTTTTGAAGACCTATCCATAGATAGCCCACACGGGTTTGATGAAAAGAAATTGAGTTTCAGTTTTAAGTACGGGGAACCCTAAAAAGATATATTTTTCTTTTTTTGTATTTAAATCTTAATGCGGTTCACCGAATACATCTACTTAGCAAGTTTCCACAGTACAGCTCTTATAGTTAGTTACGGAAAAAAGTTGCTGTGACATACGGAAGGACAGACGACGGTCATAAGGGTTATAAGAATTCCGTTTTTTGCCATTCAGCTACGGAACCCTAAAAAGTAGCCTATCTCCGTTCTGGACGTTCAACGTATACCTATTCCAAATTTCATCAAAATCGGTTCAGTGGTTTAGGCGTGCAAGACGGACAGCGTCACTTTCGCATTTATAATATTAGTGAGTATAGATACGTTAAAAGATGAGGCGCTTTTGGTATTTCACCAGTCGGGCTGCTTCAGTTCGAGCGATAAATCGCTATGCCCTACCTCTTCAAAAACCTACCTACCACGTACCACGGCCACCTACTACGTATAATATTTATTATTTATTTAATCATTATTCATTGAGCAGTCGTAATCACCATTGGTCCTTCGAGCCGGACACAGACACTATACGGATTTAAAATTTGAAAAAAAAAAATACATAATATAAACTAACTCATTTATTCCCTCTCTTCTCCTTCTTCTCTTTCGCCTCTCTCTTTCTCTTATTCAGCGGATTCCTCGGGTCGTAGATATCGAACCAATCGTCGCCCTTCGTCGATGCATCTTTTGCTAGAACAGCGCCCTTATCTTCGAAGCGAAGGGTGTGGCCCAGCCTGAATGAAATGAAAATATTAGTATTTTTTTCACACTTCAATATTGACCACATCCCACCTGATGTGAAGTCGTAATGAGGTCCCAGCTTAAGGGCGACAAGCACAGCTTAATAAAGCTGTTACTGAACTTGTCACCTTTAAGGCTTGACCCCTGCTACTAATGTAGCACCCCCTGTAGACCTTACTCACACGCAGTAACACAACAACACAGAAGTGATTGTTATTTGGCTACGGTCTTCTGTAAGGTGGAGGTATTTGACCAGTCGAGCTGCTCCAGTCCGAGCGATAAATCGCTATGCCCTACCCCTCTTAGTAGTAGCTTTAGACCGCAAAATAGTAAGCTAAATACAATGATATCTCACCAGTCGTCTGTGTTAATATCCTCTTCATCCTTAGCTTCATCCTTTTCGCCTTCCGTTTGAGTTTTCTCCTTGATAGCGTGGAGTTTGTTCTTGAATTTCGCCAGCAGTTGCAATGTGAAGTTCTCTCTGAAACAATGCATCGTGGTATTTTCTACTACATACAAGGGCACAGGACATAATTACAAAATTTAAAAAATGTATTACCCCAAAAACTAGCAGTTTAAGGAATTACTTTTAAAAGAAAACTATATGCGTGATTTACACTTAATTTATGAATTATACGCCCTCCCCCCGCTGGTTTCCGCATCTTGGAGCGATGGGGGGGCTCAGTAACCATATGGTCTGGTGCGTTGAGGCTGGCCTTGTCAACCAGCCTCCGAAATCGCACAGGGTGAAGCTAAGACGGATCCCGAGCTGGGCCGCGGTCAGCAGGTGGCTCACTGCGGCAAGCCCGCGAGGGCAGAGGTGGATCGCGGAGGAAGAGGAGGACCTCGGTGTTTCGTTGCCGGCCTCCCTGTCCTCCGCGACCCAGCAGTGACGCGCTGCCGGCGAGGCGTGAATGGCGTCTTGGTGGGGCCGCGGAGTCTCTATCCTCCGCGGCCTGAGTCTCGGGACTCCATTCGGTTTTCGGAGGGAGAGCCAGAGTGAGAGTCTGGGGTACCAGCAGTGGCGGTAGATACAACTCTTGTTAAGGTTTTTTTAATATTGATCACTATAAGATGTTGTCAGGTATATATTTACGTTACAACTTCAGACAAAAGGTCCGTTCCTCTTACCATACAATGATGAATTTTTATAACATTGTTGAAATCGGTTCTTAAAAGTATAATTTATTTGTTCAGATAAGATAGATTTACATTAACTCTCTATTTATTTATTTATTCAGGAAAAAAACAGCATCATTTTATTACAGATAGAATAAATTAAGTAAATAACACATTTGCCTTAAACAATTTCCACCAATAGTTATCTCAGGCTATGTTGATTTTAACAATATAAGTACACTCTGTTTTACTAAATGAATAACTACATAATTACTCTTTGAAATTTAAATCTATGTAAGCAAAAGCTGACTGACTGACTGACCTATAAACGCAGGGACTAAACTATAAGGGTTAGAAACTTGGAATTTTCCACATGAATTCCTTCTATATCGTATCTGAGCACTAAGAAAGGATTTCTGTAAATCCCCTAAGGGAGTAAAATGGGGACTGGAAGTTTGTACGAATGTTCTCTGATTTTCAAAGTTATTTCTATAAAATTGTAGGTATATGCAGGATCTTCATGGAGAGTCTTCAAAAATATTTTAAACGTGTTTCATCGTTTAAAATATTTTTGAAATTTATCTCTCGAGGCGGTAAAAGATAAGGTCAAGTTATTACGAAAATTCTCTGATTTAAATTAAATATTCATATTCGACTTCATTCATTTTAAAAATCTTTTTTAACTATGACTCCACGCGTACAAAGTAGTGTAGAATTATGTACCTATGTATTGTCGTACAGTCGAAAACACGTCAGAATACATACTTAGGACTTTCCACAGGCCTTATGTAGAGGGCATAAGAACTAAATTCGAACTGAAAGTGTTTACCTGTGTTTGTTGTTCACGTGTCACCATTGGTTTCTGTTTTTTAGCCAAAATTTAATTCGGTCGATGCATATGATATCATCTGCTATTCTTTGATTTATCTTTGTTATGCTTCCTTTACACGTAGACAGATTCGTTTGCAGATGGCATCGGCGGACGCCCGCCGACTTGTACAGTGTGTGATTTGCTCGATTCCACATTAATTATGTACAGCCGCCGTCAGATATATCGGAGCAGACAAAGTGACCAAATACTTGTGAACAGTTAAAACGTCAAAAAGTTCCATACACCACAAGTTACCATTAATATCTGAACATTCATTACTTCAATAATATCTGAGCAGATGCCAATAACATCTGAACACTCATAACGTCAATATGTGTCACGCACGTCATGTGTCTCATTTAGCTACCTGTATAGATGAGTGTTAAGATATTATTGGTAACTTGTGGTGTATGGAACTTTTTGACGTTTTAACTGTTCAGAAGTATTTGGTGACTTTGTCTGCTCCGATATATCTGACGGCGACTGTACTTTAAAACTGCCTTTGATTTCATTTATATAAAAGTGAAATAATTAATTAAAGCTTAAATTTATGATTGAATCTGCGGTGATAAAGGGTAAAGCATGGTCAGCCAGATTTAGGTAGTGCTTTTTTTTACGAACTAGCTGTCCCGGCGAACTTCGTAACGCCTTTTTTTTTTATTTCTAACCTTTTAAACCTTCCCTGGACCTCCACAATTATTTCAAGACCAAGATTAGCCAAATCGGTCTAGCCGAACGAACAGCGATTCATTTTTATACATAAAATTTGTTAGTTTTAGGGTATATAAATTTGGTGTTTATTTTAAGTTTAATTGTGACTGATAAATAAAATAAAAAGTAAACCATACTAATATTATAAATGCGAAAGTAGCTCTGTCTGTTTTTCTGTCCGGCTTTCACGCCTAAGCCACAGAATCGATTTTGATAAAATTTGGTGTAGGTATACGTTGAACCTCTAGAAAGGACATAGACTACTTTTTGTTTTGAAAATAAGGGGGATGGTGGTAACACCTTCCTTAAAAGTTTATATGGAAAAATGTTTTTTTTTAAGTTAGGGATACAAAATTTAGCACAAATATAGCTCAAAACTTGAATTAAAATAAGGACTACTTTTTGTCTCGAATACTAGGGGCGATGGGGGTAAAATCGAACATGAAAGTATATACCTATGGAAAAAATCTGTAGTCCACGCGAACGAAGTCGCGGGCACAACTAGTTCAATATACAAAAAGAAGAAGACAATTATAACTATTAGTTGTTCACAAGAGACCAACTTAGATATATATTTTTTTTATATTGCACTTCAAGATTGACCTCATCTCACCTGATATTAAGTGGTAATGAGGTCCTAGCTTAAGGGTGACAAGTACAGCATAATAAATCTGTTACTGGACTTGTCGCCCTTACCTTGAAGGCTTGACCCCTGCTACTAACGTAGCGCCCCCCAGGAGCTCTGGAAACCTTACTCACACGCAGGAACACGACAACACAGAAGTGATTGTTATTTGGCTGCGGTCTTCTGTAAGGTGGAGGTATTTCACCAGTCGGGCTGCTCCAGTTCGAGCGGTAAATCACTATGCCTTACCTCTCTTCTATGCCCTACCTCTCTTAAAATAAAATAAAAATCTCGTTCGTTTTTATAAATAAGTTTAATACTATTTTAATTTGTACACCGCCTATGAATGATAGCATTCTATCATGCGCAATAATACCCGGTTACAATATTTGAAAAACGATGCGCTCTAGTAACGGATAGTAACAAATTATACGCGGCGTAAGCTAAAAACGACCGACAGACGACTTATGGCAGCTGACATGGAAAGTAAACTATGGAACGGTATTAACGACTCGTAGTCGGTTGGAGAAAAACGAATGTCATTTTTGACATTTGACATATTAGACCCAGGCATAAGTCAAATTTCTCGCGTGAAACAGCAAAAATGTTTCACATGCCTAGCATACGCAATATGTCAAATATATCGCATGAGACGACAAAAGTTTCTACACCGTTAATTGGGTAATAGTACACCATACTCGTAATTTCAGCCAATAAGCAGTTGACGCATCGATTTTGAGACTTCTCAAAAGCGCGACAAAATTTATTCGCATTCAAAGTCAATGTTTTTTATTCACATAGATTACATTAGTAATACTTATGAATAGTCTCTATATAAAGCAAATGAAGCTACCTCCGGTTCGAAACCTATATCTAAAGAGAAGATACCGACAAAAAACATTGCGTATGCTAGGCCTGAAAATGTCACAAATTAAGTCGACTAGTGAATTAAATAATAAATAAATAAATGCGCCAATCACACCAATCACCTGGTCTCAAACTAAGGTTTTCCCTTGTACTATGAGCACCTGACTACGGATATCAACTGGGGGCGTCATCCCAGCACACCCAGACTCAAGTCAATTTAGAAAAGTTTCTTTTCCAAATTGACCCAACCGGGAATCGAACCCGGGACCTTACGCGCTTTGGCCGCCTACCTTAGCCACTGCGCCACCGAGGTCGCCAAATTAAGAATTAGGACAATCAATTAATTACCTTGAAGCAAACATTCGTCTAAATCATCTGAATCATTGATAACTGCTTCGTCCCACGGCCCATATATGTTATCCTTATACTTCTGCCATCTCACAAACATAACCGGACAATATACACTTATAACAAAAACCAATAAAACAAAATAAAACAAAATCGTCTTCGAAACAGTAAACAAACTGAACACAGTCATAGACAATATTAAAACAAACATAACTATAAACAATTTCGTATGCAGCAACACTTTGAAAAGCTGCGGGCTCAGTACGAAAAATATGACAGATACTGTCAGCAAAATAAACGCATCGAACGGAGTAGATAATCTTGATACTAGACATACAGATGCGAATATAGCAGCGTTTATAGATAATGATTTTGATACTAACGCTACTTTCGCTTCGTAGTCGAAAAATATCAAGTGAATCAACATCATAAGTACAGACCAAGCATAAATTGTATCTGTACTCACAGTATCTGTCAAAGTATGTAATATCGGTGACAATAAATAACCTATTACTACGTACGCTAATACAGTCTTCAAATGCCTTAGCACGTCACTATCCTCGAAAATAACGTACAAAAAATACGCTAAACTAGTAACAGTGACAAAAGTATAAATCACAGTATTAGTATCAACGATATCGTTGTACATGTAAAAGAATAGCACGGCGTAAAGGACGCATAGACATATCCGTAATACAATCCGAAATGAGCCTACGAACGCTTCGGTTAAAGTCACTTTTTGCACGTAAAGATTCTTCTGTAGGTCCTTCAAGAATTGAACGTCTGTGTGGTTGTCCGGATATTCGCGGTTCTCATACAAATTCTTCACCCATGGCTTTCTCTTCGGCGCTTTTGTCAATTTCGACCGCCTCCTTCTGAAAACGGGGCCTCGAATTAGTTGAGTGTTTTAAGCACGAATAAAAACGGTAATCGAATATGGATTTAATCGAATCGAACTATCGAGTTCCTTGCTGATTCTTCTCGATAGCATCAACATTGCGAACCCGGCGGTAGCATAATCTGACGATTCATGATTATGAATGCAATTTTGTAACCAAATAACATGAATAAATACATTTTATATTCTATTCTATCCACGAAACGTGCTCATTCTCTATACACCACGAATTTTTAAACATTATCCAAGTTTTAATAAATTCCTACTCAATCAATCAATCAAATTTTTTATTTGTCAAACATAGGTATTACAGATAATATGTTACAATATGATTAGTATCACTATGTCTTGCCTCATTTTGGCGTACAAATATGTAGTCGGTCACATATTTAGAATTGTAAGAAAAGCATTAGAATTAATAAATTGAAACTAAAATCGGTCTGTTAGAAACTCCGTCAGAGTATAATAGGCCTTATTTTTCAACAAAATAAGTAGTCGCTTACGGAATAAATAAAAATTAGCATCTTTTATCTTGATTGGTAATTTATTATAGATTTTTGGAGCCATGCCAAATAAACTATTGCTTTTTAGTGCAATACTAATATAATAATACGAAAGTAACTCTGTGTGTCTGAATCCCGCTTAAACCTCTCAACCGATTTTGATGAAATTTGGTATAGGTTTACGTTACACCTCAACAACGGATACAGGCTACTTTTTGTTAGAAAATTAAGGGGTGGGGGAAATGGAGGTAATACCACCTTTGAAAGTTTATATGGGAACATGTTTATTTTTTAAGTTAGACATATGAAAAAGTAACTGTGTCTTAGTGCAAAATTAGTAATAAGTTTAGCTTTCATTTGTAAAAAAACCGTAAGATTAGTAAGCTGGAGTGGCAATGGGCTCGCCACATTGCATGAAGATCGGACGGTCGATGGGGCAGAAAGGTTCTTGAGTGGAGACCACGTACCACCAAGCGCAGTGTGGGACGGCCGCCTACCAGATGGACCGACGACCTAGTAAAAATTGCTGGGTCTCGTTGGATGCAGGTGGCAATGGACCGGTCGCGCTGGAAGTCGGTTGGAGAGGCCTATGTTCAGCAATTGCTGTGGAAATTGCGCTAGATGGCGGTATGTACAGTCGCCATCAGATATATCGGAGCAGACAAAGTGACCAAATATCTACTTCTAAACAGTTAAAATGTCAAAAAGTTCCATACACCACAAGTTACCATTAATATCTGAACATTAATTACTTCAATAATATCTGAGCAGATGCCAATAACATCTGAACAGTCATAACGTCAATATGTGTCATGCACGTCATGTGTCTCATTTAGCTACTTGTATTCAGATATTACTGGTAAGTTGTGTGTATAGAAATTATTGACTAGCATCTGCTCAGATATTATTGAAGTAATGAATGTTCAGATATTAATGTTAACTTGTGGTGTATGGAACTTTTTAACATTTAACCGTTCAGAAGTATTTGGTCACTTTGTCTGCTCCGATATATCTGACGGCGACTGTACATACCGCCATCTAGCGCAATTTCCACAGCAATAGTCCATATTAACATACAAATCTGTCGCTTCGTAAATATATTCAAATACCGTATTCATTCGTGCTAAGTCAGTTCAGAAGTCGTTATCTTGACGGCCATCTTGGATTGGTGAGCATGTTTCTTGTGACTTCAGATTTAGCATAAACACTTTCACTTCTTTTAATTGTCGAATTACGCACACGAAGGCTTCCGTACCATTGACTAATGCCAGGTTCTAATATTTTACGAATCGTAATACGTCAAAAATGACTATCGAGATTTTCTACGAGACGTTAATTCTAATTTCAAATTTACTTTCCATATCAGCTTTCATCCGTCGTCCGTAGGTCATTTATAGCTTACGCTTCGTATAATTTATTACTATCCGTAAGTAGAACGGATCGTTTTTCGAATATACGTAAGTACACCGAAGTTTTGGACTGTTCCCAACTTAACATTTGCCCTACCGGACAGATTATATGTATCTACCCACTTCTTGTAAATTTCTCATGTAAGTGACTGTATGGTTTTTAATGAGAAAATAAATGTTCTTTAAACCTAATATTGGAACCGGGCATAAGTAAACAAGAGTTCGTAAAGTTTCATTGAATATTTCAAGTGAATTAAGAATCAACAAAATAAATCAAATAATAACATTAAATTTTAATCATAATTGTTTTTAAAGGGCCTCTACGTGTTGGCTTCGGCCCCATGCATGCCTACCAAAAGTACGGGACTCTGTAGTCCCGAGATATTGTAAAAAACAGGCATATTAATAATAATAATATGTTTTATTAACGGAATTAAGTTAACAATATCCATACGACTATAGATACTGCACTAGGCTCACAGGCCTGTATCGCAGTATCTAATATTGAATTAAGTTAACAATATCCATACGACTATAGATACTGCACTAGGCTCACAGGCCTGTATCGCAGTATCTAATATTGAATTAAGTTAACAATATCCATACGACTATAGATACTGCACTAGGCTCACAGGCCTGTATCGCAGTATCTAATATTGAATTAAGTTAACAATATCCATACGACTATAGATACTGCACTAGGCTCACAGGCCTGTATCGCAGTATCTAATATTGAATTAAGTTAACAATATCCATACGACTATAGATACTGCACTAGGCTCACAGGCCTGTATCGCAGTATCTAATATTGAATTAAGTTAACAATATCCATACGACTATAGATACTGCACTAGGCTCACAGGCCTGTATCGCAGTATCTAATATTGAATTAAGTTAACAATATCCATACGACTATAGATACTGCACTAGGCTCACAGGCCTGTATCGCAGTATCTAATATTGAATTAAGTTAACAATATCCATACGACTATAGATACTGCACTAGGCTCACAGGCCTGTATCGCAGTATCTAATATTGAATTAAGTTAACAATATCCATACGACTATAGATACTGCACTAGGCTCACAGGCCTGTATCGCAGTATCTAATATTGAATTAAGTTAACAATATCCATACGACTATAGATACTGCACTAGGCTCACAGGCCTGTATCGCAGTATCTAATATTGAATTAAGTTAACAATATCCATACGACTATAGATACTGCACTAGGCTCACAGGCCTGTATCGCAGTATCTAATATTGAATTAAGTTAACAATATCCATACGACTATAGATACTGCACTAGGCTCACAGGCCTGTATCGCAGTATCTAATATTGAATTAAGTTAACAATATCCATACGACTATAGATACTGCACTAGGCTCACAGGCCTGTATCGCAGTATCTAATATTGAATTAAGTTAACAATATCCATACGACTATAGATACTGCACTAGGCTCACAGGCCTGTATCGCAGTATCTAATATTGAATTAAGTTAACAATATCCATACGACTATAGATACTGCACTAGGCTCACAGGCCTGTATCGCAGTATCTAATATTGAATTAAGTTAACAATATCCATACGACTATAGATACTGCACTAGGCTCACAGGCCTGTATCGCAGTATCTAATATTGAATTAAGTTAACAATATCCATACGACTATAGATACTGCACTAGGCTCACAGGCCTGTATCGCAGTATCTAATATTGAATTAAGTTAACAATATCCATACGACTATAGATACTGCACTAGGCTCACAGGCCTGTATCGCAGTATCTAATATTGAATTAAGTTAACAATATCCATACGACTATAGATACTGCACTAGGCTCACAGGCCTGTATCGCAGTATCTAATATTGAATTAAGTTAACAATATCCATACGACTATAGATACTGCACTAGGCTCACAGGCCTGTATCGCAGTATCTAATATTGAATTAAGTTAACAATATCCATACGACTATAGATACTGCACTAGGCTCACAGGCCTGTATCGCAGTATCTAATATTGAATTAAGTTAACAATATCCATACGACTATAGATACTGCACTAGGCTCACAGGCCTGTATCGCAGTATCTAATATTGAATTAAGTTAACAATATCCATACGACTATAGATACTGCACTAGGCTCACAGGCCTGTATCGCAGTATCTAATATTGAATTAAGTTAACAATATCCATACGACTATAGATACTGCACTAGGCTCACAGGCCTGTATCGCAGTATCTAATATTGAATTAAGTTAACAATATCCATACGACTATAGATACTGCACTAGGCTCACAGGCCTGTATCGCAGTATCTAATATTGAATTAAGTTAACAATATCCATACGACTATAGATACTGCACTAGGCTCACAGGCCTGTATCGCAGTATCTAATATTGAATTAAGTTAACAATATCCATACGACTATAGATACTGCACTAGGCTCACAGGCCTGTATCGCAGTATCTAATATTGAATTTGAACCAGCGTCGTTACATTCGGGCCTCCTATACAATTGTACGGCATAATGCTGAGTGGATAACCTTTTTGGCACATTGTAGACTTAAACCTATGTATTTATCTATGTAATTGCTGTTAAATGTTTTGTGCAATTTTTTTTTATATTGCACTTCAAGATTGACCTCATTCCACCTGATGTTAAGTAGTAATGAGGTCCTAGCTTAAGGGTGACAAGTACAGCATAATAAATCTGTTACTGGACTTGTCGCCCTTACCTTGAAGGCTTGACCCCTGCTACTAATGTAGCACCCCCCAGGAGCTCTGTAATCCTTACTCACACGCAGGAACACAACAACACAGAAGTGATTGTTATTTGGCTGCGGTCTTCTGTAAGGTGGAGGTATTTCACCAGGCGGGCTTCTTTCTTTCAAAGTAGGTCAACAAAAATAAACATTTAAAATAATTTAACGGGTCAAAACGCGACACTATTGTTATGTAGTAGTTAATACGAACTACTTACTGCCCGACGTTTCGGTTAGGTTGCACCAACCGTGGTCACGAGCTGACTGATCATGCTCGCCTTCGTCAGTTCGGGGGAGCATGCTTGTCGCGTTTTGACCCGTAAAATTATTTTAAACTAGCTTTCCGCCCGCGGCTTAGCCCGGGCTAATAATTCGGTTATATTGCGGTATAAAGCACAACTATAAAAAAACTTCTCATTTTCACGGAAAAATCTAAGAAGCGCGATGTAACGCTGGATACGATTAGTTGTTAAACAAAAACTGAATGGTACACTATATTATATAAGTAGATGTAAAAAAACAGTTTAGACAATAAAACAAATTGTACGTCATCCCTCGGGAATTCCTCATTTTCGGGGATTCACTATCGTATCATTTAGAATCTATTCTAAATTGACATGTTTATATTCGTTTGCAATATTTTACTATGTTTTAAACGACACACAGCGCCATCTCCAATCTATCCATCAAGCAAACTATATTTTTGTTTTCCCTCGGGAATATCATTTTCCGGGATAAAAAGTACCCTGTTATTAAATCCGGACTTCTAACTTTACGTCTGCAAAATTTCAAAGCAATCGGTTCAGTAGTTACGGCGTGAAAGCGGAACAAACAAACAAACAAACAAACTCGCTTTCCGATTTATAATATTGGTAAGATGTAGATGTTCAAAATGGAACACGAAAGTCTTATTAATAAAAATAAACCTACCTCTCAGCCCCCTTCTTAGGTATCTTCTCTTTCATCTTCTTATACTTCTCCTGTTCCTCTACATACTTCTTGTACATTTCGTTGTCTTCTTCTAACTTCTTTGGTTCAGCATCTTCTGTCACGCTCTCTTGTTTCGAATCCTCCTTAGGCGCTTTCATTTCCTTCTTCAGTTGCTTTATTTCATTTCTTATTCGATCCCTAAGGAATAAAAAGAATATTAGAGTTTTTTTTTATATTACACTTCAAGATTGACCTCATCCCACCTGATATTAAGTGGAAATGAGGTCCTAGCTTAAGGGCGACAAGTACAGCATAATAAAGCTGTTACTGGACTTGTCGCCCTTACCTTGAAGGCTTGACCCCTGCTACTAATGTAGCACCCCCCAAGAGCTCTGGAAACCATACTCACACGCAGGAACACGACAACATCGTAGCGATTGTTATTTGGCTGCGGTCTTCTGTAAGGTATTTCACCAGTCGGGCTGCTCCAGTTCGAGCGATAAATCGCTATACCCTACCTCTCTCTTAGAGTTTAATGGCAGAGGCAAATAGTAACTAAAATATAATGTTTGCGCACGAATTATCCGCTAGATGGCCATACGTAGGCACGGGGTCCTATTGCTACGTGATTGGTTATTGCTTACATGACATTGACAGATATGTCACCATGACATTTAAATCACCAATCACATAGCAGTTAGATCTCACGCTAGCGTACTGCCATCTAGCGGTTTTTTTATGCGCGAACACACTGATTGACTCAGTGGTGTCACAGCTTTCAGCTCACAAACCAAGAAGTCGTGGGTTCAAATCCTGCGCACTCCTCCGTCCAAAACGTTTCTCAAAATGTCCTTTAAATGCTTTTGGCACAAAATACACATTTAAAGTTTTTTAGTCGGTCCTTTATTCTTTAGTATACGCTAGATCAAGGTCAAAGTCAATCTTTTTTTATTCACATAGATTACATTAGTAATACTTATGAATAACTAGCTGTGCCCGCGACTTCGTTCGCGTGGACTACATCCTTTCATGGTCGGTTTTACCCCTATCTCCCCTAATATGCGAAACAAAAAGTAGTCTATATTTTAATCCAAGTTTCGAGCTATATTTGTGCCAAATTTCATATCTCTAACTTCAAAAATATTTTTTTTTCCATATAAACTTTCAAAGGTGGTATTACCCCCATCCCCCCTTATTTTCTAATAAAAAGTTGCCTATGTCCGTTCTTGAGATTCAACGTATACCTATACCAAATTTCATCAAAATCAGTTGAGAGGTTTAAGCAGGAAAGCGTAACAGACAGACAGACAGAGTTACTTTCGCATTTTATTAGTAGGGATTAGTAATACTTATGATCTATACTATAAATATAAATGCTAAAGTGACTCTGTCTGTCCGGTTTTCACGCCTAAGCCATTGAACCATTTTGATGAAATTTGGTACAGGTGTACGTTGAACCTCTAGAGCCGACATAGGCTACTTTTTGTTTTAAAAATAATGGGGGGATGGGTGTAATTGAAATTTTATATGAGAAAATGTTTCCTTTTTATTTATTTATTTTATTTAATAACTTTATTGCACAAATAAGTACAACAGGTGGACTTAATGCTAGGGGCATTCTCTACCAGTCAACCCTTGGGTCATGCAGATAGTTAATAGTTTAAGTTAGAGATATAAAATTAGGCAAAAATATAGCTCGAAACTTGGATTAAAATATGAACTATTATTTGTTTCGAATATAAGGGGAGATATGGGTAAAACCGACCATGAAATTACATAGTACACGCGAACGAAGTCGCGGGCACAGCTAGTAGATTATAAACCACAGATACAAACATATTCATCAGACACAATTCAAGTTCCAAGTAACTTACCTCTCTTTCTGCCTCGCCATGTCCCTTTCCTTTCCCAAATAATACTCTCCCTCGGACTCTTCACTCCCAGACTCTTCTTTCTTCTTACTATCTTCTATCTTCTTTTCTGCCTTCGGCCTCTTACTGCTCTCCTGCTGCGGACTCCGCTCTCTCTTCTTGGAACTCAATTTGTCTCTTATATTTGTAACTGCTGCGGCTGTCTTCTCTTTCTTCTCTATATCTTCTTGGGACATCTCTTCTTCTTTTTCGTTCTGTACATCTTCCTCTTCTTCTAGTTCTAATATAAGACAAGTAAGTAGTTAGTTACGGAATTAAGTATTTCTCGTAAACCAAACGAAATGAAGATTAATTTTGCTAATATTGGACAACATCATCACAACATCACATACATTGCTCTGATTCTGTGGTAAGTAGCTTAAGCACTTGTGTTACAGAAATCAGAAACAACGACGGTACCACAACACCCAGACCCGAGACAATACGGAAAAGTTCGTTTCCCATATTGACCCGACCGACTAATATTATAAAGGTCCGCCTTTATGATATGCTAGAAAGCAATCTCTTCCAGATAGTAGTAGAGGTAGAGGTAATGCCACCTTTGAAAGTTTAAATGGGAAAATGTTTATTTTTTAAGTTACAGATATGAAAGTTGGCACAAATATAGCTCTATTAAAATATAGACTACTTTTTGTTACGAATATAAGGGGAGATAGGGGTAAAACCGACCATGAAAGGATGTAGTCCACGCGAACGAAGTCGCGGGCACAGCTAGTATATAATAAGTGTATATAATATAATATATAGTATGCCAAGCCTGATAACCGTTGACATACGAAAGAGAAAGTGCCACCAGTGGTTGAAAACAAAACTCAAAAAGACATTTACAAAGCCAGTCCAAAATCTTTTGTCCCACCTGATGTTAAATGGTAATGAGTTCCTTGCTTAAGGAAAAGTATAGCATAGTAAAACTGTTACTGGACTTGTCGCCCTTACCTTAAAGGCTTGACCCTGCTACTAATGTAGCACCCCCCAAGAGCTCTGGAAACCTTACTCACACGCAGGAACACAACAACACCGAAGTGATTGTTATTTAGCTGCGGTCTTGTGTAAGGTGGAGGTATTTTACTAGTAGAGCTGCTCCAGATCGAACGATAAATCGCGCTTACCAACGCATTTTGCAATTAATTTTTATAATAGACTAGCGGCCGCCCGCGACTTCGTCCGCGTGGATTTCGGTTTCCATACAAACTTTCACCCCCCTTTTCACATTTTCCATTATTTCTTCGCTACTAATAGTTGCAGCGTGATGTTATATAGCCTAAAGCCTTCCTCGATAAATGGTCTATTCAACACAAAAAGAATTTTTCAATTCGAACCAGTCGTTCCTGAGATTAGCGCGTTCAAACAAACAAACAAACTCTTCAGCTTTATAATATTAGTATAGAAGACTAGAATAAAGTCAAAGTCAATTCATTTATTCATGTAGGTTACAAGTAACACTTATGCATCGTCAGAATGAATACAAACCAAAATTGAAGCTACAGCCGGTTCGGAACCTAATCCTACCGAGAAGAATCCGGCAAGAAACTCAGTAGAATATAATATGATAAGGAAATATTATGACTTTGATTTATTACCTGCAGCTGTCTTCTTGCTCAACTTGGGGTCATCCAAGAGGTCATGCGTCGACTTGGGCTTCCCTCTATACTCCACCGCTTCGCCCTCGTCCTCCTCTGCCTCCTCACCGAAAGAGAGGAGGCCGAAGTTCCTGTAAATATGAGATCAGTTCTTCAAGGTTACAGTATGGCTTATGCCCGAGGAGGCCGAAGTTCCTGGAAATAGGAGATCAGTTCTTCAAGGTTAGGCTTATGCCCGGTTCCAATATTTTACGATTCGTTAAGTGTCAAAAATGACTATTCGTTTTTCTCCAACCGACTACGAGTCGTTAAATAATACCGTACCATACAGCAGTCAGCAATCGTTTAATTTATTACTAAGCGTAACTAGAAAGGAACGTTTTACAAACATTGAAACCGTGAATTCATTTTCAAAGTCAAAGTCAAAGTCAATCTTTTTTATTCACATAGATTACATTAGTAATACTTATGAATAGTCTCTATATAAAGCAAATGAAGCTACCTTTTGTTTTGTAGAAACAGAAAAATAATGTTCTCTTGCGGTGCGGGGCACGAACCCACGACCTTCACGTATCGCGCGTGCTGCTCTTCCAACTGAGCTAACAAGTTATCGTAGGCGATGAATTTTAGGATTCCGTACGCAAAAGGTAGAAACGGGACCCTTTTACTTTGATACCTTTTTTTTTTTTTTTCGGAGGGAAATGCATTGACGCACCGTACCGTCACCCGAGGGAGGCGACGGCGTGTGTGGGACTCCCTGCCCTTATGCGGGCAGGAATACCCACTAAAACCCCCCGGTGGACCTCATCGCCTTGATGTTTACTTTGATACCTGCTACTAATGTAGCACCCCCCAGGAGCTCTGGAAACCTTACTCACACGCAGGAACACAACAACACAGAAGTGATCTATTTCTTTACATTGACAAATACTCGCAAGTTGGCAAAATTCTTATTCAGCACAATCCGTATTAGGGCCAACAGTTTGTTTATTTGTTTGTCCTAAATATATATATATATGTTTTTGAGATATGCATTTTCAAAGGTAACATCCATCTCTTCAGTAAATTAGCCGACATTAGAACCAGACCTGTACGATCACAATATGAGTCATTATTGAGGAATGGAGGTTTTAACACGGCTCTTCTCAGGAAAAGTATTTTTGGCATGAGGCCTTTAATTTACAACATATTACCCAATCACATTAAACATTGAAACATACACTCATTCAAAATAAAATTAAAAGTGTTGCTTATAGAAAAATGTTATTACTCTGTCACACAATTTTTAAATGACATTCTATAATGGTAAAATGTTTAAATATCTCTTTTGACATTTCACTATGTTTGCACTGTACCATTCGATTTGACACTTATACAATTTTAATTTAATTTTTTTTATTCATTTGACATTTGTATTGTATTTAATATCAATTGTTATTAATTTTAATGTATTTATTTATTTTAATTTCTTTTTCTTTATTTCGATGTGAACTTTCTGAAATATTTGTACGCCTCTCAAGGTAAAATATGTTTGAACTCGCAATTATAAGAAGACCTCATGTACTTTACACATATTTATAACAAATAAATGATTGATTGATTAAAAAAATTCTTATTACTTTAAATCAAATAATTATTTTTTTCAATTTACATACAACACTGTATGTCTTAGTGCAAAACTAGTTATTAGTTCAGCTATATTTGTAATATGAACGACAGAGTTTCTTGCCGGGATCTTCTCTGTAAGTTATAGGTTCCGAACCGGAGGTAGCGTCATTTGCATTATATAGACCTTTCATAAATATTACTTGTGTAATTTACATAAATAATAAAAGAATATTGAATTTGAATTGTTATTTGGCTGCGGTCTTCTGTAAGGTATTTCAGTTCGAGCGTTAAATCGCTATGCCCTACTTCATCACATTTTACAATATCGGTTGTTAAGATCTCCTTTTTAATATGTCAATTTGACTTTCTTGTTATTTTTCTTCTTCTTTTACTTTTCAATCTAACTGTTTTTTTACCTTTACTTTTATTTTAAATATATATATATATATATATATATATATTTATATATATTATGTTATACATCTATGAGTTTATGTATGTTTATAATGCTATACTATGAATATAATTCAAGAAATAAAACTTTATTAATGTTGCACGGCCGTACCCATTTCTTGCCATCTACTAGTTCCTCTACCTTAAGGTTGTCTGGAAGAGATCGCTTTCTAGCGATAAGACCGCCTAAATTGTACTATAATCAATCTGTAAAACCTATTTCTGTAAAGTTTTTGTGCAATAAAGTATATCTATCTATCTATCTTGTCCCTCTTTCCTATCCCTCCGTAATATCAGTATTAACTCACTTAACTCCAGGCCGATCTTTCCTCTTCTTAGGCGCTTCCACCATAGGAGCTTCCGAGACCCGTGGGGCGATATCAGTGAACGGGTTGATCAGAACAGCCGCGCCTGTCACCTTATGAGGATGGTCAGGCCTGTCATCCGGGCCTATAAGGCCCTCACTCAGTTTGAGCATGTTGAATATTGTTTCACCTGCGGAGATTCAATGGGTTTAATGTATTTAAACTATAAATGCATACTAGAAATTAACTATGTAGTATTTTGTTCATCACCCCGATCCCCGGTCGGGTCAATATGGGAAACGAACTGTTCTATATTGTCCCTGGTCTGGGTGTTGTGGTACCGTCGTTATTTCTTATTTCTGTAACATAACTGCTTAAGCTACTCACGACAGAATCAGAGTAATGTTTGTAATTTTGTCCAATATATAAATCCAATACTGACCTGTGACCTTCCCAAATATAGTATGCTTATTCTGCAGCTCCGGCGTGGCTGCCAATGTAAAGAAGAATTGGGACCCATTATCGTCTTTACCGGCGTTAGCCATCGCGACCAGACCGCGCCGGTTAAAGCGAAGACGCGTGTGGAATTCATCCTGTAGATCAAATATCAAATCACAAAAAAAGAGAGGTAGGGCATAGCGATTTATCGCTCGAACTGGAGCAGCCCGACTGGTGAAATACCTCCACCTTACAGAAGACCGCAGCCAAATAACAATAACTTCGGTGTTGTTGTGTTTCTGCGTGTGAGTTAGGTTTCCAGAGCTCCTGGGGGGTGCTACATTAGTAGCAGGGGTCAAGCCTTCAAGGTAAGGGCGACAAGTCCAGTAACAGATTTATTATGCTGCACTTGTCGCCTGTCATCTGAATGTCGTCTTGATTGGGATTCCTAATGAGGATTTGCGGAATAACCCAATTAATCAATAAATGTTTGTTTGGAGTAAACACAAAACGGCATTATTTAAGATTTCTAAGTCGACGACCTCCGTAGCCGAGAGGCGAGCGTGCCGGACTTTGGCGTCGCGCCATCTCTGAGGTTCCGGGTTCGATCCCCGGTCGGGTCAATATGGGAAACGAACTTTTCTATATTGTCTCGGGTCTGGGTGTTGTGGTACCTTCGTTATTTCTGATTTCTGTAACACAAGTGCTTTAGCTACTTACCACAGAATGTGATGTTGTCCAATATTTATTTATTATTTATTTAAATATCTCAGAAATTATATGCGATAGTCATATTTTATAGCTAGATTTAACTTCTCTATGTGGTTTTAGTTAAACCAACTATTAGTTTACATGCACCAAAATCATTGTTTCTCTTTTTTTTGTGGGGGGAAATGCATTGCCGCATTACCGTCCACCGTGGGAAAAGATGGCGTGTGTGGGACTCCTCGCCCTGAGAAGGGCAGTACTAACCACTAAAACCCCCCGATTGGACCTCATCGTCGTTAAAGGTGATGCCAATAGAAACTCTGCTCAGCCATAACTACCACAGCACCACCAGAGGAATCCCTACCCTAATACGGGTAGGAATACCCACTAAAACGCTTTTGCACTGTAAAACATACTAATATCACAAAGAACTCAAGAGTTTCAGTAGCGGTATTAACACATACTTACTTTAAATGGTGCTCCATATATAGATTCACCACCGGTACCATCACCGTTGGGGTCTCCTCCTTGTACGATGAAGCCGGGGACCACTCTGTGAAATATTGTTCCTGAAAACAATTATAAAAAGTTCCTGATAATAATTATAATATACTTGATTTCTTGAATTTTGTATTGTTTAAATAGTAAATAGCAGTAAGTTTTCTTATCTTTTTGCATGTTGTATGTGGCAAACACCTTAAAAGTTTATTACAATAAGGCAGTTTCACTGTTATAATAAGATTTATAATAATTTGATTAAATGTGAGCAAACGCTGGAGAACCTAAATATAAATACACAAATCCATACTAATATTATAAATGCGAAAGTAACTCTGTCTGTCTGTCTGTTACTCTTTCACGCCTAAACGTCTGAACGGATTTTGATGAAATTTGGTATAGGTATATGTTGAATCTCAAGAACGGACATAGGCTACTTTTTATTAGAAAATAAGGGGGGGATGGGGGTAATACCACCTTTGAAAGTTTATATGGGAAAATGTTTATTTTTGAAGTTAGAAATATGAAATTTGGCACAAATATAGCCCGAAACTTGGATTAAAATATATACTACTTTTTGTTTCAAATATTAGGAAAGTGGTAAAACCGACCATGAAAGGATGTAGTCCACGCGAACGAAGTCGCGGGCACAGCTAGTCAATATATAAAATCAAAATGCTACTCATTATTTAATAAAGAAATCTCAGAAACTAAACACATAAACTTGATAATTTACTCATAGGTTTTTTTATATGGTTTTGAAAACTGCTAAGAACATATTTTATGAAGAAGTTAAGAATTTTTCTATTAAATTCAGTACTTTTTAAGCCAATTAAAATTTATCAGAAACAAGTATTTACGATTGAGATTAAGGAATTAGCCAACAATAGTTTTCCTGTTTGCCATACTGAAGTTAAATTTTGTAAAAATTAATATAATATTACCATTGTAATATCCTTCCATGCACAGCTGTATGAAGTTCCTGCATGCTTTTGGCGCTTCTTTCGTCCACAATTCAATATCAATCTCACCCGCTGATGTTTTTAAGAGAACCTGGAATTTGTATTTAATACATTTTTATGGAGACACATAGGAAGTCAATAGAATAGAATGGAAAATGTTTATTTGGCAATCAAAAATAAAACAAAATAGATATAATGAGACAGTAAAAAGGGATTATTATAATTAGTCCATGCCTTTGCAATCTAAATTAGGTAAAACAGGAGTTTTGGGAAATATTTGCCTAGCCTAGTGGACTAAATAAACAATCAAAATAACACTGTTCATAATATTAGCCACCATTACAATGGTATTTATAGAAATCACCATTCATTATTTACTTTTAAAAACCTATTATTTTAATATCACGCAGTGTATTTTAGTGCTTTGGTTCAGTGGCCTGTCACCATAGACTAATAAAATCCACTTTGTTTACCTAGATGATATCACTCAGGTGATTTATTTCCAAGGTGATCAAAGTGGACTAATCTATTCCACTTTGATCACTTGGGTGATATCACCCAGGTGATCAAAGTGGAATAATCCACACGAATTAGCTGTAAAGTTATGCTCTAGTTATAACCCGAAAATATTAGACAATTAAGTAACGAATTATAAAATTAAATATTAAAGATTCATGTTTGATCTAAATTTGGATAAACGGGGTTGGTAGTAAAGGCATTGGTTAACTAATTTTATATGAACCGGGCAGTAAAACAATAAATCAAAGGAGATAAATTATTACATTTCTTGCAAACTTACCTTGCCTAATGCAGGCGGTTCTTGTATGTAAATATTACTCATATTTTTGGAATTTTTTTTTACGTTTTGTTTACACTAAATCTAACATTATTTTTTAGTTAATTTAAATGATATTCTTTAATTTGTCTAGAGTACAGGACAGGACGCAAACCCCACATAAACACACACAATCAAGGGAGAAGGAACACTGACAGCTGTCAAAAGTGTTTTCATTTTAGAAAATATATCTCCCTAAAACCCCAATCAAAAACCCGTCGGAATTCTTTATAAAAACAGTATTTTTGATTTACTTAAAAGGTTTTATTTCCTAAAATGCATATAAATGAAAAAAATTATAATAAGTAATCAAAACAGGCTATATTTTTTTTATAAAGGAAGATTTGTTTTTTAATTACGAAAAAATGTTTTTCTTTGGATTCTTACTAAAAATTATAAATTTTTAAAACTTAAAAATCATATCTCTAAAAAAATATTACGCTACTTAAATAAATCCCATTTCACTGTAAAAACCTTTGCATTTTAGGAAAACTCCTAAGTTGGCAACTCCATTCTGACTGTCATATTTACAGGAAAATGTCTTAAAATGTCAAAGTAGTATTAAGACTTTTTGCTTTTTAAAGCCCAAGATGTTTAAAATTATTCAACTTTAAGCATGGTCGTAATATTGAATAAAATATTGTGCACTCCAAAGACCATCATTCAAGTGTTTACTTGCACTGTGTCTGTCTGACAGTTGTGGGGGAGTCGGGATCCCTTGCGGACTTTAAACCTACTCTGTTTTTAATTAGGTGTACTAAACTGACATTGCAAACGATACTACTTTACAGAAAATTAAAAAAAAAAACTTCCACCTTACAGAAGACCGCAGCCGAATAACAATCACTTTGGTGTTGTTCTGTTCCTGCGTGTAAGGTTTCCAAATCTACTGGGGAGTGCTACATTAGTAGCAGGGGCCAAGCCTTCAAGGTAAGGGCGACAAGTCCAGTAACAGATTTATTAGTCTGTACTTGTCGCCCTTGAGCTAGGACCTGTTTACCACTGAGAGGGAGCGGGAAGACGATCCTTCCGCTCCCGCCTGCCACAGAAGAAGGCGGCCGAGGGCGCGGCGAAGATATGACCGCGCTCAGCTTCCGCGTGGGGACCGGCCGGCTGATGGTGTGAGGGCACCTTAGCCGGCATTGCACCGGCCCCCATTGCGAGGTGGGGATGGTTCCGTTGGACCAGCCATCCCCAGTCTCCCCCCGAACACAGTGGAGGGAGCAGACGGAGCCGCGTAACCGGCTATTCCGCCGGCGGTGTTTTGGAAGTCAAGGCTATCTCCCACAACACCGCCACTAAGGCGATGAAGGTCCAACCGGGGAGTTTTAGTGGGTAGTCCTGCCCTTTTCAGGGCAGGGAGTCCCACACACGCCGTTACCCTCCCTCGGGGTGACGGTACGGTGCATCAACGCATTTTCCCCCGTAAAAAAAAAGAATAAATAATAAAGAACCTCATTACTACTTAACATCAGGTGGGATGAGGTCAATCTCTAAGTGCAATTAAAAACGTATGACTTTCATACAAACCAAGAATCGTTTTAGAGCTTGCTTAAATCCGTTCCTAGTGGATGTCTAAAAACTTTGAAGAAGTTAACTGCCAAGTTTCAAGTTTGTAGATGTTATGGCTTCAGTGCCGGTTCTAGCATTACTGGCGCCCTGGACGAATTTCCGCCAGCGCCCCTGTAAAAGCGTATACCTAACAATAACAAACATCGATTTTCACACACACACACACACACACACACGAACACACACATAATTTTAAGGCATATTTGATCTGAGGGTGGGAGCCTGGTGATCCGTCACACAGGGATTCCCTAGTATGGACACCAGTCTCTCACATGGGTTGAATATTGTAACCATATTAGTGTAAGTAATCTTTGTACCCCTTGTGAAGATATAATAAACGAAATTATTATTATTATTATTATTTAGGAGAATACATCTGGGTACCTCAGGGTAGCTTTCTAGCGCCCGTTCAAGTCCGAGCGCCCTGGGCTGTTGCCCAGCCGCGCGCCACCCTAACCCCGGCCGTGTATGGCTTGTGTGGTGTGCTGAGCTCTTTTCACTTGGAATTTCATATCATGTCAATATTTGAATTTTTATAGCGTCTAAAATTCAGCAATTCAAATACTTATATGTATATATATTTAATATTTTTAAAACTGCTTGAAAGATAGTGATTCGGCTCGAAGGACCACTATGTTTCAAAAACTAAAAAAAACTAAAATTTCAAGAGAAAAGAGCTCAGCACATTTGGTTTTGCTGTTGTGTTGATCATAAGGTCAGTTATTATTTATTGATTTAATTATTTAAAAACTTTATTGCACAAATAAGTACAACAGGTGGACTTAATGCTAGGGGCATTCTCTACCAGTCAACCCTTGGGTCATGCAGATAGTTTGTATATGGCCGCGGTAATAGTGGAGAAAGTGCATTAATAACTAGTACTAAGATATATTAACGAGTAGGTACCCTGGTAAAAAAGAAATCATGATAAACAACAATAAATTAAGCATTAAAAATAACATTACGGTATCCATTCAATATACAATGATGCATACACATACTACCTATATATTTAAATTAAATAGAATATATGTTTAAAATATGAAGGTATACCTACTTAGATTTACGTAATATACATAATTTATAAACAAAAATAAATACATAACTATAAATTCGGACGATAAATAAAATAAATTGGTTCAGCAATTGACAAATTCATGACTATCATTACTTGTTAGTGAGAGAGAAGAAGTATTCACAAACTTTAATTTAAAAAAAAATCTTAGTCTGGGAGTATTCGTTTTTATTTGAATAGAACTCGTCTTACCAATTTCATCCATGTTCCGATACCTAGGTAAATACCAATCTACTTTGCAGTAGGTATATTAATATTATGCTAGAATTATGTCGCAGATGAAAACATTTTTACGGCACGAGACGTGAGAGCTGCGTGAATGCCGGAACGCAGTGAATTTTTAATATCAATTGTTGTTTTGCAGCGATATTACACATTCTGAACGCTTCTATCTGGGTACACGGTAGTGTGACTGCCAAGTTAGGCTTAAAGAATTAATTTTTCACTAGCTACCCGCTACCCGACAGACGTTGTCCTTTCTTAGCGATGACTATTTAATTATTTCTATAGAAAAAACAAATACAACAAAAAAAGTGAAATAGGCCTAGGTGGTTACGCGTGATGCTGTGACCAAGGGAAATAGGGATTCATTTCTATATATAAAGATATACAATAGATACTCGTAAAAAGATAATTTTCTATGCCACCTTTAAAAGTTTATATGGGAAAATGTTTATTTTTTAAGTTAGAGATATGAAAGTTGGCACAAATATAGCTCTATTAAAATATATACTACTTTTTGTTTCGAATATTAGGGGAGATAGGGGTGAAACCGACCATGAAAATGAGTTTATTTCGATCTACCGTGGCAGACCTCACAGCCACCATTAAAGCGCAAAATATACGCATAGACGGTTTGGAAACGAGGGTTGAATTTTTTGAGAGTACGTTACGTGAACCCAAAGATAATAAATCTGGAGTTCTGGAAGATACAATTCAACAATTAAAGTTAGAGATTCAAGAACGCGATCAACAGATTTTAATGAACGATATAGAGATTTCTAATCTGCCAGAGACGTCCAACGAGAATTGTACACACATCGCTATTGCTGTGGCCAAGAAGATAGGCGTCGAATTAGAAGAACGTGACGTGGTAAACGTGGAACGAGTTGGACCCATGCGGGCGTACGTCGAAGGTAGCCCGGCGCCGCGGCCGCGCCCCCTGGTGGTGCGGCTGACGCGCCGCTCCGTGCGCGACGAGCTGCTGCGTGCGGCGCGCGTCCGCCGCGGCACTACCACCGACGGGCTGGCCCTCCCAGGTGGCGTCCGCTCCTTCTACGTGAACGAACGTCTTACAAAACCTAATCGTCAACTATTCCAGAAAACTAGAGAAGCGGCCCATAGTTGCACTTGGAAATACGTGTGGACACGCGATGGGAAGATTTTCGCTCGCCAAGATCAAGGGAAACCGCGTCATCGAGTGCGCTCGGATCAAGATATAGCAAAGGTTTTTGGTATTAGCAATGTTAGTGTCAACCCTTAGTGATAAGATAGTAATTACTCATCATACCAATGTCCTTCTGGCGAAACATTATAAATCGTTTTGTAGTACGCTTATCAACCATATAATTATAATTTGTTTTTATTTTGATATTTATTTTATATTTGAATTTATTTTTGTTATACTTAAAGAATACTTTTATACCTTTCTATTAAGAATGCTGAAGTTGTGTTATATTTTAGTAACATATTTAGAACGTATTACTAAATATATATGTGTAATTAGTACGTACATAATATATAGTAAAGTCATATCTTCAATATACTATATTACTTGTAACATCTATTCTTATCCATCTAATGCTCGAAGTACATTAAAACGTTATGTGCAATCAGTTCTCAACATTAGTAAAATAACACAAATTAAACTACTAGCAATAAATAAAATTAATAGACGCCATTTGACAATTCTAAAACAGTGTTTAACCAATTGCTATTATATACAAATATCTCACTCTTTCGTAATACAATTCAAAAAATTCAAACATTTGTCTTTTGGTCTATTAAATCCGTGTTCACTCGGTACTCGGCATGATGAGTTCATTGTAGCACTAGAGAGGCATAACGTTGACATTCTAGCCATCAACGAAACTTGGCTGAGAACAGGTGAAGAACAGCGAGCGCCTGCGCCGGCCGGGTACCGGTTGCGGCACGTGCCGCGCCCGCCCGGGCGGCGCGAGCGTGGCGGTGGCGTAGGGTTCTACCTGCGACGCGGTATGTATACGCGCGTTTTGCAGCATCCGCCCTCACCCTCCGTAGAACAAATGTGGATAGGAATCCATTTTAATGGCCTGAAACTTGCCATCGGGACAGCATATCGTCCACCTTGGCAAAGCGTAGACTTGTTTATAGACGCACTTACAGAATCAGTGACATCATTTTCGACATACGATCACATTATTCTGATGGGCGATTTTAATATCGATTTACTTAAGTGCAATGACTCGAACTCTAAGAAAATAGTTCAGTTTTTTGAATGCATGAATTTAAAACAATACGTAACTCAACCGACACATTTTACTGACCACTCTGAAACGTTACTAGACATAGTCAGTTGTAGTGCAAGTATAATCAATGTTTCTGTAGATTATATTCCAGAGCTGAGTAGTCATGCATTTGTATCATTTGAGTTCCGTTTAAAAAAACCCAAGCCCATACCACAATATATAACTTACAGGCCACTGAGGTCCATAAATATGGACAACTTTAATGCTGATGTCAATGAAATAAGCTGGGAAAATATTTTAACAGATAACGTAGACGTATCACTCGCAGCATTTAATTCAGTAGTTGTAACTTTATTTGATACCCATGCACCCTTAAAAACTTTGTTTGTCAAGAAGCATAGTTATCCTTGGATTACGCCAACTATAAAAGAAATGATTCGATTGAGAGATGCCGCACACGTTAGATATCGCCACTCTAAGCTTGAATATAATAAAAAATACTATAAAGAACTTAAAAGCATAGTCAATGTAGCAATCCATAACGAAAAGACTGCGTATTTCAATTATTGTATAAACAAAAATATAAAAAACCCTCGTACGCTTTGGAAAAATATAAAACAAAACATAGTCAACTTCAGACCAAAAAACATCGATATCCCTAATAACATCAGTGACCCTAACCAAATAAATAACCATTTTCTTCAATTACCAGGCAGTGATAAAATATGTAGTTCACAACTTAACCAATGGTGTCGCAATAAACATAGTTCTGCAGTATTCAGCCTCAAACCAACTGACGAGATCACTGTTTCTAAAATTATAAACAACTTAAAGACAAATGCACTAGGCGTAGATGGAATTTCATTAAATATGATCTTACTCACACTTCCACGAACCTTGCCTATTATCACCGCTATCATAAATAAGTCCATAGAAACTGCTACTTTTCCCAAAATATGGAAGCAAGCAATAGTTAAGCCGATACCTAAAACAAATAATCCCTCGGAACTAAAAGATCTAAGGCCGATAAGTATTTTACCATTTATGTCAAAAATAATAGAAAAGATTGTATTAATGCAAATGACAGAATACATATACACAAACAAAATCTTACCTGAAAAACAATCAGGGTTTAGGGCTGGTCGAAGTACTTCGACAGCACTTCTAGATGTTGTTGATGACATAATAGCTGGACAGGACGCAGGTGAAGGAGCTATATTATTGTTGCTAGACTATAGCCGCGCATTCGATACAATCAACTGTAATTTACTCCTAGCCAAGCTGACCTACTATGGATTTGACGACTTAACTTTGAAATGGTTTTCGACTTACCTGCATGGTCGTTCTCAGAAAGTGGAGGTAACGAGTTGTAATGGTTTTAAAAAAAAATCGGATACTATTCTCACCAAAAGAGGTGTGCCACAAGGGTCAATACTAGGACCTATTCTTTTCACAATATATACTGCTGATCTGCCTAAATGTATACTTAATAGCGAATATCACCTTTATGCTGATGATCTACAAATATATAAGTCTTTTAAACCTTTGGATACTAACACAGTTATAGCAAAGATTAACCAGGATTTAAAACGAATAGAAGAATGGTCACATAAAAATAGTTTACAAATAAACCCAATAAAGTCTAAGTGTCTCATTTTAGGCACTAAAACTCAAATAAACCACATTAACAGTTTTTCCCCAGTTATCCAAATAGGGCATGACCAAATAGAACAAGTAACCGAAGCTCGGAACCTAGGTGTCATATTCGACAATAATCTTAAATTTGAAAAGCACGTAAGCGATATAGTCAGGCAGTGTTATTTTAGGTTAAAAGTTTTATACAGCGTGAGGCCATATCTCAATGTGGATATGCGCATTCATCTTTGTGAGTCACTAGTTTTATCGAAGCTAAATTACGCGGACACAGTCATAGGCGAGTGCCTGTTGACTCGTACCAAAAAACTAATTCAGCGAGTGCAAAACTCCTGCGCTCGCTTTTGTTTCCAAATACCACGAAGAGCTCACGTAACACCCTATCTCAACAGAAGTGATCTGATGAACATGCAGTCCCGGCGCGCTTTACATTTTGCAGGGTTACTGTTTGGTGTTATAAAAAATCAAAGTCCATCTTACTTATTTTGTAAACTTAAATTCACCCAACGCGAATCACGACTTACTGATCGCTTGATATGTTACACACATAAAACCGCTTTGTTTAGAGGAAGTTTCCGTTACTCAGCAACCAAATGTTGGAACAACATCCCACCACCCATCAGATCCTCACCTAACGTAAATGTTTTTAAGTTAAAATATAAAAGATTTCTATTAGAATTACAAAAAAGCTAAACAATTTATTTTAGAATCGATCTACATATACTAGCTTAAACAAAAAATATATATTTTAAAGATATAAAAATAAACCTAAATATTAATTAATTTATGAGTATTATTATTATTATTTATTACTGTATACTCATATAAATATAACGTACCTCCTTATTTACACTTTTCCAAAGTATAAGTTCTTTAATTTTATTTTAGTACTTAACGAAGCACTTATAATACCTACTGTTTTTGTTTCTAAAAGTGTTTTAGTTTATTTTAGATATAAGAAAATTGTAGCGTATTTTGATGCAGCGCTGGTCGCCGTATCTACTCTGCCTTAGGTTTCCGTAGAATACCAGCGTCGTGGTGCGCACAGCGTCACCACGACATATGCTGAACGGAGACCTTTTAGGTACCTACCATGTTAGTTGATACCAACCACATTGTTTAATTTACCTATGTATTAATAGTACCTAATAAATATATTTCTTTCTTTCTTTCTTTCTTCTGAAAGGATGTAGTCCACGCGAACAAAGTCGCGGGCACAGCTAGTTCACAATAAAGTAAGTAATTATGATGTTCATTTTATCTAATCCTTAAATACTATTATAATCTACTTTTTACAATAAAACTGAAAAAAAACTTATATACTCAAGACATATTTGTTTTACCTCTGGTACTCAAATTCGAAAGTTATATTGAAAACACATTCCTTAGAATTAGTTTTATTATCCTAATGTTTAATGTCATCTGGCAGTTAATTGTACAGCTGTACCCCATCAAACATGTTTAGAAAAGAAAGAGGGAGCGTCTAACCTATGAGTTTTTATTCGAAAAATGTTTAGCTACTTTAAGTTCGGTAAAGAAAGAGGCGAACGAATGAATTTTGACGTGACAACGTCTAATAACCCGATACTACGGGCTGCATGGATGAATAAAATGACGTCATTGTCTCGTTACGCTCATTGTCGCGTTCCGCAAGCGAAAGCGCGGCACGAAAAAGAGAGAGGCATGATCGGCTCAGCGTTGTCACGTCATACTATTGTTCGTAAGCCGACTTTACAAACAACCAATTTTTTATTCAAAACATTAGCTTCTTTGGCCAAATTCATTAATGTAGGTACCTACATACGAATAAGTTGTTTATTAATCAAGTTCAAGCAAGGAAAATAATTGTATTTGAGACACAAGCCTTACGATATTTCAGGTTAGGGGTGGGTGGGTTGACAAATCAGTAAAACGACCTCATTAAATTCATGGTAAACGCCCACGGTGGACTTACACACACAGTAGGCATACTCCCAATATTTACCAATAAATTCTCAATCAATGTCAGTATTGGGCCACGATGACGCATGTAAGTCCCTACAGTTAATTTCATTTATTTTACAAATAGATACTTTTGTTTTATTTTTATTTTTTTCAATAATTGATTTTTAATTTTTATTTTACAATTGACAAACTAACTGTGTGTCTTAGTGCAAAATTAGTAATAAGTTTAGCTTCCATTTGTAAAAAAAAACTACTGAGTTTCTTGCCGGTATCTTCTCTTTAGTTATAGGTTCCGAACCGGAGGTAGCTTCATTTGCTTTATATAGAGACTATTCATAAGTATTACTAATGTAATCTATGTGAATAAAAAATATTGACTTTGACTTTGAATAACGTAATATGTCTGATCAGATGGCGAATAACAATTTTTAGTTCTCATAATCGCAGCCAATTCAATTCGAATGCGAATTAGGTGTCTTCAAAAAGCAAAAATAATTGTTTGTGCAAATCAAAAACACATTTTAATTCCCAAACTTTTAAAAGGGTCCTATGATTTTTTTGGCTCTGATTCTGAGCTTAGTAGCTTAAGCACTTGTGTTAAAGAAATTAGGAACAACGATGGTACCACAACACCCAGACCCGAGACAATATACAAAGGTTCATTTCCCATGAACCGACCGGGGATCGAACCCGGATTCTCAAGCAACGGAGGTCGTCGAATCAGTGAGATTAGTGTTACCGATCATTTCCGGGGGAACATCACGACCCGGCTACAATACATCCACAAAATAATATTATTAATTAAATAGTGATTTACATGTAACCTTGATCGTAATTATCTTGATTAATCTGTTAGGCCAGTCTAATGTATTTACAAATATGTTAAGTAAGGAACGTATGTTCTTCACTAAATTTGGAAGTACTTCCGCCGAGCTAGGTGTTATCTGCTCGGGGACCAAGGCCCAACTACCAGTCTTTTAATATGATGTCTTAGTATTTAATAGTTGTTATTATGATTTGAAACCGGTAAGATAAGAGGGGTAATTGTAAGATATTAAATGAAGTGTAACGTTCAGTTGAGACACACTTCTTGTTCTTTTGATTTGTAACGGGGTAACTCTGCCCGAATAAATAACAGTGATTGTGCCATTGTGTAATTATTTCCACCCTGACCGCTGTTTACATTAGCGCGGTCAAACAAATAAACAAAATCTTCAGCATTATAATATTAGTATAGATACAGAAATCTACGTAATATCAAAATACGCAATCGAGGTAAACACTTCAATAATGGCTCTTATGCCCACGTCTTAAGGGCGGTACTCATTCCAAATTGGCTACTTGACAGTGTTTACAATAAATTATGCAAAATGGGGGGAATGTTAGCTTATTAGTTAAGTAATAAAATAACTTTACATTTAAATTTTTCATTTAAAAGCATGGTTAGTATTTTATTTTTGCTAAATAAAATTAACTTTTTTATATGTGGAACAAAAGAACCGAAACGGAAACCACAATTTGTGTGACGTCACTATACACTGCAATTCGCAAGTGTAGTAAAGTAAAGTAGGTAGCTACCTAGTAAATAAATAAATGCACCAGACAATCACACCAATCACCTGGTCTCAAACTAAGGTTTTCCCTTGTACTATGAGTACCAGACGACGGATACCAACTGGGGGCGTCATCCCAGCACACCCAGACTCAAGGTCAATTTAGAAAAGTTCGTTTTCCAAATTGACCCGACCGGGAATCGAACCCGGGACCTTACGCGCTTTGGCCGCCTACCTTAGCCACTGCGCCACCGAGGTCGCCAAATGACAGCTGTCGGCAAATTTTATTTATTTTAATGTGGCAGAACGATGATGATTTTATCAATTAAATTTAATTATTTTGTCGCTTATTATGATATTCTCCATTTATTTTAAAATTAAATATTTTCATGAAATGAAGTCGTTCCGACCCGTATCGGGTTGATGATCAAACGCTGACGTCACAATTTCAACAGTCCGTGACAAGGCGTCTTTTTCTGTTTTTTATTGCACTTCAAGATTGACCTTATCCCACCTGATGTTAAAGTGGTAAAGAGGTCCTAGCTTAAGAGTGACAAGTACAGCATAATAAATCTGTTACTGGACTTGTCACCTTTACCTTGAAGGCTTGACCCCTGCTACTAATGTAGCACCCCCAGGAGCTCTGGAAACCTAGCTCACACGCAGGAACACAACAACACCGAAGTGATTGTTATTTGGCTGCAGCCTTCTGTAAGGTAGAGGTATTTCACCAGTCAGGCTGCTCCAGTTCGAGCGATAAATCGCTATGGCCCTACCTCTCTCGTTTTCGCGCGATTTTAAAATGTGTTACACAAAATCTTGTTTTTTTTCTGGTAATTTACATTTTTTCCAGATTAATCGATTTGCTTGGTATATAAAATGAACGGGCGCACATTTTACAATACTCTTTCAAAAACTGTCAAGTAGCCATTTGTAAAGTCTGACGTGCCTAAATGAAAATAGAGTTCGTCTATTTTAATTTCCTACAAGTCAGCATGTCGGGATGACCCGGGACAATTTATCTGTTTGTCGCGCGAATTGAGATGGACTGCCGCCCCGGGGAGGGCTTACCCGGTTTTAAGGCTGAATCTACACTGCGCGATAAGCATTGCAAACATACAAATAAAAGTTATAGGCCCTTATAGTGAAAATTTTATAATGCCTGGGAAAAATGGTTACGATACGATTACGACAGATCAGAGATGGACAGATGCGATAAAAAAGTAACAAAAAAAGCTTTTATTTAACTCTTGGCCTTGTTTTAAGGTAGGGAAATGCACGGCGTGTGTAATATTCCCTAGCTCTAGGAGACTACCCACTAACCCCCACCCCTCATGCCTCTGGCGCCTGTAGCACCATGGGATTTTCGTAAAACTATAATAGCCACAGATCAGGAAAGTGCAGGTGCGACAAAAAAGTAAAAAATAAGCTTTTATATTATTCAGGGCCTTTTTAAGGTAGGAAAATGCATTTGCGCAAAACATCTGCCTGAGATAATAGTTAGCGTGTGCGAGACTATCCTGCTACCTTAAACTAATGCCACTAGACAAATAGTCCTCCTATTGTAATAGATAGATAGATATACTATATTGCACAAAACTTTACAGAAATAGGTTTTGCAGATTACAATTACAGATTACAATCTAGGCGGTCTATCGCTATGAGGATAGGTTAGATGTAATTTTTAATACGTGCAATAAAGTTTACTCAAAATAATGAATGAATGATTAAATGAACTACGAATGAACGAACTAATAAATAAAGACATAAGAATAAAGTATCTTCGTATAGCGTCGCCCCCTATGTAAAGGCGCCCTATTCAAATAAAACGGCACCGTCGCCCCCTACACGCCTCTCAGTGCGGCTCTGCCCGCGCCCCGAGCTGCTGCGAGGTAAGTTTTAAATTGATACTAACTCGATAAACGTAAATAAGTTTTAGGGGGCGAGCATTCCCCCTAAAGTCTGGTGAAGATGAACAGGTTATCTTCAGCCAAAATCGGAAAGCCTGCTCCCAAAACGAAACGAAAGCTTTCGTTTTTGAAGATTAATTTATAATTTTGGAAAGTGGTTTTTTGTTTGCAAAACGAAAGCTTTCGTTTTAGAAGATTAATCAAAAGTTCGGGAGTTAAAATGTGGTTTTTGATTTCAATAATTAATATTTTGTTTCATGAAAACGCTTAATTCGCATTATAAGTTAGACGAAAGCTTTCATTTTTGAAGATTAATTAATAATTTTGGAAATTAGTGGTTATTGATTTGCAAATATAAAGTGGGAATTAAAACTTGGTTTTTGATTTGCATAAATAATATTTTGTTTTTTTGATGACGCTTGAATCGGGATCGAAGAGAATTGTGTACGATTGTGAGAATTAAAAAACCGGCCAAAAGCATGTCGGGCCACGCTCAGTGTAGGGTTCCGTAGTTTTCAGTGCATCAAAATACTTAAATTACAACTTTAGTTAAAAAAATATTTTTTCAAAAATTTCAAAAACTATTAAACATCAAGTCCAAAATAATTTTCCTAAAAAGCCTTTATGCAGTTCTATATTCTAGATTTTTTTCATTATTTCCCGAGCGATTATTTCCCAAAATATTACAATTATCAAAAAATGATCTTAGCAAACCCCTGTTCATTTTTAAATACCTATCCAACGATATATCACATGTGTGGATTGAAATTGAAAAAAAATCACTCCCCAATTTACGTGTAGGGGGGTTTTATTTTTGCACTTTGTTGACGTGATTAATATACATATTTGTACCGAATTTCAGCTTTCTAGTGCAAACGGTATCTGAGATTATCCTTGGACGGACAGACAGACAGACATGGCGAAACTATAAGGGTTCCTAGTTGACTACGGAACCCTAAAAATTACTACTCGTCATTGGAACTGTTATTAATATGGTTTCGGGATTGGACCTCCAAATTTAATGACGAAAAGCAGTTTTTAAATCTGACAATCGAACCAATTCACTTCTAATGCGAATTAGTCGTTTTCATGAAACAAAATATTAATTAATCAAATCAAAAACCACATTTAACTCCCGAACTTTTGATTAATCTTCAAAAACGAAATCTTTCATTAGTTCGTTTACTTTTTGGTAGTAGACCAACAGTTGTAACAATGTAAAATACGCCTTGCGGATTATATTAATTGGTAAACTTTATAAAAGACAGCAAAAAATTTCGATGTGTTCTAAGTTGAAAGTTTTGTGTTCAAGCATTTCTGTTAGTGGTTTCGGTAAAAAGTTTGAACGGATAGAAAAGTGCCTGAATTTTTTCCTTGGTAAACGAACCGTTTTTGCTCAAAACAAAAAAAAAGTGCAGTGGTGAAAAAAACTAAATTACTTTAAAAACCTTTATTGTACAAACAAGAACAGCCAGAGGACTTAATGTTTAAAGGATTCTCTATCAGTCAACCCCATTTCACTTAAATTTAGTAGAAAGATAGATTATAGACTAGATTAACATGAATGATAATTTTTATCCCAAACTAACGATAATGAAGTCGCCAATTGATGAATGAATGAACAGCTAGTTATTAATATAATATTCCGGTTAGTAGGTACAATCAGTTAATTATTTTATATAAAGTTTATTATTTTTAACTAAATTTGCCTTTCTAATATAAGTTTCATGCATCGCCACTATATTTTTCGTACAAATCTGTGATGTTGACTGATAAAGAATGCCGCTATTAAATCCGCCTCTTGTGCCTTATAAATAACATGTAAAAAAGTGTGAATAAATCTTTACTTTTTAACTTTTTATATACAACTGAATAATTTTTTTGTTTGAACACGCTAATATCAGGAACTACTGGTTCAAATTGAAACAATATTTTTGTATTGGAGTCCATTTATCGAGAAAGGCCGAGTCAATGTATTTATTTAAAACGTTAAAGATTTTTAATATTTACAAGCGGTCCCGGCGAACTTCGTTTCGCCTTAGAGGATTCTTCCGCATTTCTGTTGACATTTTTCCTGAATTTCTTTACTATAAACCTCACGGAGCCCGAGACCTTTCCAACGAATGCAAAACTATGAAAATCGGTTCGTGCGTTCTGGAGTTATAGCGTCAGGAAGGAAAACCCGACTTATTTTTATATAGTAGATATGGTCACAATAAGATGTTAGATTAGACAATTAAGACTAACTTAACTTGCGGTTAGCTCAGTTGGTAAGAGCAGCACGCGCGATACGTGAAGGTCGTGGGTTCATTTCCCGCACCGCAAGGGGAGATAAAAATTTTCTGTTTCTAATAGTAACTGAGTATTTTAGTAACCGACTTGGTATTACATGGATCTTATAACTTTTTACGGTACAACATCTAAGTTGCGAGACTTGGTATTTTTGTCAAGTATGGTTTTTATGGGATTCTAGTTTCAAAACTTTCCATATGAGCTGTCATGAGTCGTCCGTCTATGGTTTTTAGCTTACGCCTTGCATAATTTATTACGATCCGTTACAATCAGATCTTTTTTCAAATATTGGACTCGTGCACAAAGCGTTTTAAAAACAAAACACCACGTTTCAATTAATTACTAAACTTTTAATCAATAGAATAGAATAGAAAACGTGTTTATTCATGTAAGCTTTACAAAAGCTTGACGACCTCCGTAGCCGAGAGGCGAGCGGGCCTGACTGTGGCAAGCGCCATCTCTGAGGTTCCGGGTTCGATCCCCGGTCGGGTCAATATGGGAAACGAACTTTTCCATATTGTCTCGGGTCTGGGTGTTGTGGTACCATCGTTGTTTCTGATTTCTGTAACACAAGTGCTTAAGGTAATTACCACAGAAAAATTAAAAAAAAAAAAAAGCACTTATGACTCGTCAGTACAAATAAAGTATTCTACCGCCGTGTTCGGAATGTTGATGATCAGGCCTAACATGCACCGCGAGATTAAGTTTTATAGCGCTCTTATGAATTGTAAAAATCAATGCGTTAACTGCTGATTGGCTGAAAATACGAATACGGTGTACTATCACCCGATCAACAGTGTAAAAAACTATTGTCGTATCATGCGAGAAATTTGACGTTTTGCGCACTAGGCCTGTTTGTCGAGAAGAACCGCCAAGAAACTCGACACTTACTCTTTTCAATGTAACAATTTTCCTTAAACTAGGTACTTAGATCAATCTTCAATAGCAAAACCTTTCGTTTATTCGTTCCGATTTTGGGAATAGACCTAGACTCCAAAATCGTACTGAAACCACTCAACCAGTAAAGCGTGCTTAAATGCTGGTTAAAAAGCTTTTATCCAAAACGCTGATTTTGCGACTCCAAATCTAAGTACACTGTCAGGTCCTGATAGCGTTGACGAGGAATTATCTGATAACGGTGGAGTGCCTGATAAGATCCAGGGGACTTGTGTATTAAGTGGGTAAGGCACTACAAATATTCCTTCAGTCCGGGAGTAATACACTGCAAGCCGGTGAGCGAAAAGTCCCGTACCAAACTAACCTGTATGTCTTGGTGCAAAATTAATTTTAAGTTAGCTTTTTTAACACGCTTTCATTACTTTGACTTGTAACTAACTATGTTGGTATGACAGAAAATCTCGGAATCTTATTTAGTTAAAAAACAAATTCAATATGGCGGCCTTCTCAAGATTGCGGACTGGCTGTTTGAAATCAACCTCCATGATATGGGTCTCAAATAAAAGGGTTTGCTGTCAAGAATACGAAAAAAGTCACGCGACTTAAAGCGTGTTTTTAGTTTTTTTAACTATTATTTATAATGTAAATAGCAGAGTTTCATGCCGGTATCTTCTCTGTGGTTATAGGTTCCGAACCGGAGGTAGCTTCATTTGTTTTATAAATACTCTTTTTAGACTCTCATTAAATCCCGGCGCTGAATAGCCAACGCAATGAGCAGTAGGTCTATCCGACGATAGATAGCAATTTTTAATTCTCCAAATTGCAACCAATTCACTTCGAATGCGAATAAAACGTTATCAAAAAAAATATTAATATAGAAATTTTCTTTTCCCATATTGACCCGGGGATCGAACCTGGGACCTAAGAGATGGCGCTAAAGTCGTCGTTTTGAGGGATTATTATAACCTTTTTTTTTATTACACTTCAAGATTGACCTCATCCCACCTGATTTTAAGTGGTAATGAGGTCCTAGCTTAAGAGCGACAAGTACAGGATAATAAATCTATTACTGGACTTGTCGCCCATACCTTGAAGGCTTGACCCCTGCTACTAATGCAGCACCCCCCAGGAGCTCTGGAAACCTTACTCACACAACAACACAGAAGTGATTGTTATTTGGCTGCGGTCTTCTGTAAGGTGGAGGTATTTTACCAATCGGGCTGTTGGAGTCGCTATGTCCTACCTCTCTTAAAACCTACTAACATGTCAAAATGTAAGTTTGTAGGTATTCAGATTCTTATATTTCGTTATTACTTGATCATGCAGTTAGTAAGTGTATATATTATATAGATTTGGTTTACAATAAGTTTGCCGTGATTTTACTTCTGATAAAGTTTATCAACGTTCCATACATTAAGCTTAAACCAGTCGTAACCACTCCAAATTAGGGATTAGCTGTTTTTACCCACATCTACACTAAACATCGCAGATCTAGTGATTTAAATAAAAGAGTGTGATCTCGTTTAACTGCCCCTGGTACGGAATGTCAGTAAACAAGTTAAATATCTTTATACATGTAAACTCTTACAAAAAAAAATATGAATCGTCAGATTATACTACCACCGTGTTCCGGAGAAGAACCGGCAAGAAAATCGATAGATCAAGAAATATTAACCTTTTCAAAATTAACAAATACGGTAACATGAAAAAGAAACAAATCACAACATAGTTTAAAACTAAGTCGCTTTTTCTGTCCCTACATCCCTATGTACGGTTAAATCTTTAAAACTACGCAACGGATTTTGATGCAGTTTTTAAAAGATACCTAGAATGATTCAAGATGAAGGTTTTTATTTGCAATAAAGAATAGAAAAGCCAATATTTTAGAAATATTATTTACATTACATCCGTGCGAAGCCAATAAACAATATATGACTAGAAAATACACATGTCTTATATTTTTTTTGTAAATTGACCTCTATATGTGTTATACTGTAGGACCAAAACGAAATTCATAGTCATCTCCCTTTTGTATAATCTGTATTTTAATTTCAGATGGAGTGAATCAAGTCGTAACATCAGTTCACAATGAAATTTCTAACATTGCTCCTAACGTGTCTCTTAAACTGCTACCCTACTCAGTGCGATAGCCAAATCGCAGACCTCTTCGATAAAATCAATAGAAACTTCGTAAAATTCAACTCAATAGCTGCTAAGATCACATGGGACTCGTCCTTGAAGCCTGGCGACCAAGACCTGTCATCCAGTACTGCCAACTATCAGAAGAAATGGGTTGTTTGGCAGCAGACCACCTGCGAGCAGTTGGCAGTACTGCAGAAAAGGCAGTTGCTCAATAGGGCTCAGAGGAGGCAGACGTATTTGTTGTGTAGGGGACCGAAATTCACTTACGGGGAAGCGAGGTAAGTTTTTTTTATTTCAATTACTTTATTTTTTAAAAGTGGTAAGGCATAGTGATTTATCGTTCGAACTGGAGCACCCCGACTGTTGAAATACCTCCACCTTACAGAAGACAGCAGCCAAATAACAAGCACTTCTGTGTTGTTGTGTTCCTGCGTGTGAGAAAGGTTTCCAAAGCTCTTGGGTGGTGGTACATTAGTAGCAGGGGTCAAGCCTTCAAGGTAAGGACGACAAGTCCAGTAACAGATTTATTATGCTGTACTTGTCGCCCTTAAGCTAGGACCTCATTACCACTTAACATCAGGTGGGATGAGGTCAATCTTGAAGTGTAATATAAAAATCATAATAAATTTATTTATTCACTAGCTGTGCCCGCGACTTCGTTCGCGTGGACTACATCCTTTCATGGTCGGTTTTAACTCTTTCTCCCCTAATATTCGAAACAAAAAGTAGTCTATATTTTAATCCAAGTTTCGAGCTATATTTGTGCCAAATTTCATATCTCTAACTTCAAAAATAAACATTTTACCATATAACTTTCAAAGGTGGTATTACCCCCCCACACCCCTTATTTTCTAATAAAAAGTAGCCTATGCCCGTTCTTGAGATTCAACGTATACTTATACCAAATTTCATCAAAATCGGTTGAGAGGTTTAAGCGGGAAAGCGTAACAGACAGACAGGGTTATTTTCGCATTTATAATATTAGTAGGGATGTATAAATATAATTTACACGATTATAAGACTTTTTAAAACTTTCAAGTTCTATTTTAAGACGCAAAATGAACGCCAGCAAGGCCGCCAGCAAAATCAAGTAACTCATAAAAAGCGCAATCACCTCATGTTTCCTTTAGCTGAAAATTAATTTTCCTAGAAAGCACTGTAGCAGGAAAAAAATATGAAAGCCTCAAGAGCTAAAATTAATTTTCTCCGCCATTTTGATGTAGGCGGAGTAATTCCATAATATCTAATTAGCTGAAAGATTCCACTTGTATCCTTAATTGGTTTTAGATTATAAAGGACATTTCGCGGGAATTTATTTTCTTTAATGTTATTTTGAGGTGGGACAGGATTTTTTGAGGTTTGTTTTTAATATTTCGTTAAGAAATTGTTTTTTGGCCGCTGCGAGACAAGTCAGTTGCTTATTTATTCATAAACTTGCAATCCAATATTAACCCTTATGTGTACAATATAAAGGCGTTACGAAGACCTATGAAAGTTATGTATATGTCGCAGTCATCTGGTTGAAACAGCTATTTGATTGAATCACTAGCGTGTTTATTAAATGACGACGTTTAATTGAATGACTAGGCCGAACGTTGAATGAATAAGACTCACTGAACGTCCAACAAGTTAGCGGATTGTAACATAGCCCTTTGAACATAGCGGACGTAATCAGTCAGGTGATTGTAATTTAGTTCATTTTTTTTCCACTGCGGCGTTAGTGCTCATCAAAACAAAGATGGCGTCAAACAGCTGGTACAGATATAATCGAATAGCACTGTGTTGATAATTTTTAGAGTGAAATTGAGATATAAAGTTACTTATTCGTAAAAAAATATTTTGTCTTAAGTCTAAAGTCCAATATCAATTTTAAGTTCTAATTGTCTTAAGACTTAAAATTGTTAAAACATATTAAAAAATCTTATTAAGGTGTGTTATGTATATGTCTTCATTTTTTTTTATCTAAATTTAGTTATCTTTTAAGTGGCGAACTTATGGTCACCCTAATCAAACATTACAAAGTCAGCTATATCCCATTCAAGGAACATGCTAAATGACGTTCAGTCAAGAAGTTGAACGTTATATTGAACAATTTGACGAGTTGTCCTTTAGTCATTCAATTAAACGTCGTCATTCAATGAACGCGCTAGTGATCTAATCAAATAGCTGATTCAACCAGATGACTGCGACATATACATTTGTTGTGCTTTTGACTATCCGTATTACCATTCTGGGAAAATAGGTTTATTTAATTTCTCAGACGCGGCTGATAACCTGACCTATTTAAACCAGGCGTCCCAGTTTAATAGAATTAATAATCTAGCAAGAAAATGTAAGATGATACAATTTCACGTCTAAACCTAAGGGATACACTAAGCTGCTTCTATCTAAAATATCGTATTTCCGATGGCTCCCCCAAGCCTCGGCTATGTCTACTCCGATAATAAAACTCTAAGTTGTGTTTTTGTTTTTGTATTTTGTTTTGCTTTTGTATTTTTATTTTATTATTTACTAGCTGTGCCCGCGACTTCGTTCGCGTGGACTACATCCTTTTATGGTCGGTTTTACCCCTTTCTCCCCTAGTATTCGAAACAAAAATTAGTCTATATTTTAATCCAAGTTTCGAGCTATATTTGTGCCAAATTTAATATCTCTAACTTCAAAAATAAACATTTTTCCATATAAACTTCCAAAGGTGGTATTACCCCCCTCCCCCCTTAATTTCTAATAAAAAGTAGCCTATGTCCGTTCTTGAGATTCAACGTATACCTATACCAAATTTCATCAAAATCGTTTGAGATGTTTAAGCAGGAAAGCGTAACAGACACACAGTCAGACAGACAGACAGACAGACGGACAGACAGAGTTACTTTCGCATTTATAATATTAGTAGGGAAGAAGGGATTCCGCATATATTTATACCTTATTATATATTCTCACACGTCACTCATCCGGAAGACCAGCGCTGCAGTGGTATCGTAGGTATATATGTAATACCATACCACTGTGGCTTATGCTGAGGCAGGCACCTATTGACCACTCTGTACTTCACTTCGTCTGTAACTATAACCTTTTCTATTTTTGTATTTTTTTTCTGTTTCTTCTGTATGTATCCGTGTTCGAATGGTCAATAAATGTCTTTTCTTTATTTCTTTCTTCTTTGTAAAATATATAGGTAAACACTTGCGGTTTAACTTAACTCTTATACGCTATCTCACTTGAGACTCGATTTTTCAGTGAAAGCTAACAAACATTAATTGATTTGTTGTATTACTATGATAGATGAGATACCAATGCTGATGAAATAGTGAAAAAAGTCAGTGGCCACCGCTAGTAGGCAAGAAACGAATAAGCTTGTTTAAACAAACTTCATTTCTAATAACAATTTATATGTAGGTATATGTTTCATGATAAGGACTCAACTGGATAATTTCCCTACAACTTTCATTTTCAGGGCACTCACATCACTTTACGACGAATTACAAATGTTTTATTCGAACAACAAAATATGCATCCCAGTGGAACGTAATGTTTCCAAGGAAAATTCGCAACAAACCGAAGCTGCCATTTTTAATTATCTGTCAACTGTCAACCAATTACTGAGAATCAAAGATGGCGTGCCATTCGCTTCTAAGATGGCGGCGAAAAGCGGTTTGAATGATGGATTGTGTTTGGATGGAGAAGACGACTTCGGGAAGCTGATGAGAAGTGTGAAGAATGAGGAAGTGTTGAGGTGGTTGTGGCTGGTGTGGAGGGAGAAGATTGGAGAACATATGAAAGAGCCGTATAGGCGGTTGGTCGATTTGGAGAATAGAGCCGCGTGGCGAAAAGGTAACGTATTCAGACGCACCGCCCTTATGTCGAGCTCATAAGAACTAATATCGAAATGAAAGTATTTATCTTGTGCTGTCGTAAGGTACTTTGGAACTATATAAATAATGTCGTCCCAGACCAATCGCCGATAAATAAATAAATATTGAACATCACATTGCAATGATTATGTGGTAAATAGCTTAAGCACATGTGTTACAGTTATCAGAAGCAAAGAGGTTACCGACGGACGAACGATCGGGGATCAAACCCGGGACCTCAGAGACTCGCTCTTATCCTCTCGGCTACGGAGGTCGTCAAAATGTGCAGCAGATGGGATAGCGGACCTATATGACCGAGGGGAGATCAGTCGCAGGACCAACTATTTAAATGCACTTCCGATAGCATGGATCATTTTTCTTATCAGAGATTTTAGGTGATCAATCTGAAAAGAGATATAATTAAATAGACTTATGTACCGCCCAAAAATTAAAAATACATCCGTTCCGTAACGTTTTATGTTGAAGCGTCATTTGGTAAATGAAGAAATTCGTGTTTAAACATTTTTTAATTCCTATTTAACGAACTTTGTTTTTTTGACCCGGTCCGCTTCTATATTGTAGACTTTATATACAAAGGGCTACCTTTTAACACTTTAAGCAGGTAAATATAAACAATAAAAAACCCTTTAGCCATTAGAATTTAAAATATTTTTTGGGCCCTAATCTTCATTTGATAAGGTTTAAATTGAGTTGGCTATCTATGTATTATGATATTTATGATCCACCACCGGTGAAAGTGCTACTTTGCGCAACTTAGCTGGCATTCCGTTGTCAGCCCTTAGTACTTGGCACCTGAGGCGGACAGTGCAGACACCAAGCCTAATATTCAACACTGTTTCCTAGGCTACACCGACATCGGTGCATCATGGCGGGACGAGCTAGAAATCCCAAACCTAAGGCTAAAATGCAGACAACTTTACTCCGGCATCAAGCCACTGTACACTCTCTTGCACGGCGTCGTCCGGTTTTACCTGAGGAGGGAGTATGGTGATGTGGTCCCAGAGAATGGACCCATTCCTGCTCATTTACTTGGTAAGGTCTTCATTAGCTCATGCCGCAGCCTCATGTCTAAAAGGCGGGCCAAGTATTGAAAATTCAAATTCCACCATCTTACTATCGTTTTTAGGGTTCCGAGGCCGAATGGCAGAAAACGGAACCCTTATGGATTCGTCATGTCTGTCCGTCCATCTGTCCGCTTTTTCCGTAACTATAAGCAGTACTGTGGACCGCAGCCAAATAACAATCACTTCTGTGTTGTTGTGTTCCTGCGTGGAACACAACAACACAGAAGTGTCCAGAACTCCTGGGGGGTGCTACATTAGTAGCAGGGGTCAAGCCTGCAAGGTAAGGGTCCAGTAACATATTTATTATGCTGTACTTGTCACCCTTAAGCTAGGACCTCATTACCACTTAACATCAGGTGGGATAAGGTCAATCTTGAAGTGCAATATAAAAAAAAATTGAAAACTAAAACTCTAAAATGGTTCTTTCTTCCACGTTTGGGATCTCTTTGGATAGGTCGTTGAAAATTATATTTAAGACTCTAATACAATTTTTTTTCTTATGTTTGATCGTAAATAATATATAATTTATTTTTCAGGAAATTTGTGGTCACAAAATTGGGAGTCTATGGCAGACCTAATTAGCCCAAAGACAATTCAATTAGACGAGAGCATAAGGAAACTCAATTGGACTATTCATCATATGGTACGTTTTCGTGGAAGCGATGGACAATAATTTATTTGTATTTTGCATGTACAAAATCTTTGATAGAACAGTGTATGTGATGTCCAATAATAAATTAATTTACATAAATAGCCGAAAATAATTAACAATCGAATACCTATTATTGGAATTCTGTGTTAAATATGAAATTAAAACTCGCTATTTTAGGCAAAAAGAGTTGAAGATTTCTACCAATCGCTAGGATTACCCGCGATGACAGAAACGTTTTGGCAGGAATCAGTGTTCGAAAAGAAAAATGGCGACACCCGCTGTCATGGCACCGCGGCGGACATGTTTCAAGATGGCGACTTTAGGTCAGTTAAATTTTTTTAACTTTTAACAACATTTTTGGCGATTTGTCATTTAATAGAGAAGACACCGGTTAGAAACTTAGCAGATTAGTTGCAGTAGCATTATCCAACTTATACAGTAAGAACAAGTTTTCAAAAGCGCGTAGGTATTCAAGGCACACGAGACGCTACTGAAAACTTAAGGTTTCATTCGTGTGAAAATAAGTTATGTCTGTCTGATCGCTCTGGGATCTTGGACTATTATAGCAACGTGTACACCTCTTTGGATCAAGTCATAAAAAATAAACTATGGTTTTAATGAATACGTTGCGTTTTACGTCAAGCTTGTAAACAGATGCCACCTTTGGGGACTGGTATGCTCCAGTTTACCTCTCAAAATTATAAAATAAGTATACGGAATTTGGTCTTATGCCGGGTTCCAATATTTTACGATTCGTAATACGTCAAAAATGACTAACCGTGTGCTGTACTGCTGTTATGTAACATTGCATTAATAATAAATATTTCAGGTTACTGTACTGCTCTGGCATTACTATGGAAGATTTTTACGTGCTTCATCATGAGTTTGGCCATATCCAGTACTACATGGCGTATGACACTCAGCCTGGTTTGTTTCGGGTAAAGATACAACTACTTTTAATTTGATATCGACTCTAACTCAACGGTATAGCGTTTGTGCCAAGGGGCCGTTCATTAATAATGTCATGTTTTTTTTGGCATTTTTTAATCTCCGACCCCACTCCCTTTTGGTAATACATGGTGAGGTTTAAGACTACCCTCCTCTTTTCCTATATCACGTGTATGTTTTAGTACCTACAAAGATCTTTTTTTTCTTAATCTTCTTAAATATCTATATGTACTTTACTTTACTAATATTATAAAGCTGAAGAGTTTGTTTGAACGGGCTTATCTCAGGAACGACTGGTTCGAATTGAAAAATCCTTTTTGTGTTGAATAAACTATTTATTGAGACAGGCTTTAGGCTATATAACATCACGCTGCAACTATAAGGAGCGAAGAAATAATGGAAAGTGTGAAAAAAACGGGGGAAATTATTAATCCTTGAGGGATTCCGTTGCGTACGCTGCGAAAACGGTTCAAGATACCAAAAATATATGTATGAAAGAATTATTCCTATTGAAATGATCTAATAAATAATAAATGCGAAAGTAATTCTGTCTGTCTGTCTGTCCGGCTTTCACGCCGAAACTACTGAACCGATTTAAATGAAATTAGGTACACATATATTGTAGACCCTGAAAAAGGACCTAGGCTACTTTTTAATGCCAAAAAAGGGTTGTTAGGGGTTGAAAAGGGGGGTGAAAGTTTGTATGGAAACCGAAATCCACGCGGACGAAGTTGCGGGCGGCCGCTAGTTTATCATAAAATACCGGTTTAAGTATCATCAATAAAAAAATACTCGTGAAATTTTAGTACCACTCCCCCTTCTGATATTTCGTAATATTTTATGGACCTATTCTCCCTTCCCCCTTTTGAGCCTCGCATCATTAATGGACGGCCTCAATCGGAATGGAAACCCCTTTGCTCCTTAGTTTAGTTGACATTCGTAGCCGAGATAAGAGGGACGGACTTGTATCACGCCATCTTCCTCTCTCAGTGTCCTCTTTTCGTTTTGTGTAATTATGTATGTCGATCTATCTTATCACCCACCTTACTGAAATTCTTGTTATGATAAAGGCACTGAAAATGCCTCCAATAGTAGATACTAATATAGCTTCACGCTTAAAGACGATTCTTAGTAGCAGAGAGGTTATTTACACGAGTAATTTTTAATTAAATTTTCTTTTTTTTTTCAGCAAGCAAATGCAGCTTTGCACGAGAGCATAGGTGATGCAATAATGTATGGAGTCACGACACCACAGCATCTTCATCGACTGGGTCTAGTCAACGACTCTATACTGTACGTCAACAGCTCTGCTTATCTCGATAAAAGATCCCATACAAAACTCCTACAGAGTTCGGAAGACGAAGAAACAACGAATCGTGATCCAACAAAGGACGGGGTTAATTTGAAAACAAAAAACTATCGACTTTCGAAATTAGAACTAAAAGAGGATTTCGTAAAACGCTCACATAATATCGAAGAAGAAGAAACTTCTGATGATGATGCAAGAAAAGACGAATTCGATTTCAAAACAAAACACTATCTACCTTCGAAACGCGAAGTAAAAGACAATTTTGACGATAAAACAATTGACGAACGCCTTTCGAATCGAAAAGATCGTTCGAAAACAAACGAACACGCGTATGTTAGCACTGAAAATGAAAATCACGAGTCGGAAATCGATTTTACGACAGACGAAATACTTTTGCTGAAGCTGGCTTTGAATAAAATACCTCAAATACCTTTCGGTTTAGTCATAGACGAGTACAGGTGGAAGTATTTTGAGGGGACCTTAGACGAACAACGTTTGAATGAGGCTTTTTGGGATTTATCTTTAGAACTGCAAGGTGTAGCTCCGCCTGCAGACAGGAATGAAGAATATTTCGATGTTGGAGCTAAGTTCCATGTTCCTGATAATACGCCTTACATTAGGTAAGTTTATATAAGACTTAACAACGCAAGTTAATTGTCTTATTATGATCTCAGTAAAAGAAAGTCCCACTGCAGGAATATGGCTTTCCTAATTGTACTGGATTTATCACCACGAGATAAGTTCGAACAATCAGAAATATACTTTGCTTGTCCCGGGTATCCAACCAAGAACCTCGTGATAGGAGCTCTTAAGTACTTTAACTTAAGCCACTTGATCACACCGATGCTCACACACACGTCATATACGAGTAATATTGCGTGCAGTTTTTATGTGTGAGTGAGTGTATGTATGTGTACTTGCCCAAATGCACGTCCTTGTGTACCTATAAGTAGAGATGTGAGTGCGTTAGTGTGTGTATATGATTATGTAGTAAGATGTTTAGTGCATAAGAGTACTGTTGAGTCTCGTCGTCTTTTTAATAAAAGTACGAGGTTTACACTGATATACATATATTTCAACTAAAAGCACACAAATTATATCACTCTTTTACAACTATACACTTTGTCTCGTCGCTGTCATTCACGTTCTGTCTATATTCAAAACTCACGTCCTAGTCATGTCATCGTCTAGTCGCCTTGCCGGCCAGCACCAGGCCGGCAAGGACGTCAGTCGCACCGCAACAAGTACAATTGATATGTCTATCATTTGTCCCTTCTGTAGTTCGGCCACGCAAACGTTGACCTAGGAACGTTCTCTTAGATCCTCACGATGACATAAAAATCGCATCTAATTCCAGATACTACCTCAGCAGCTTCCTGCAGCATCAGATCTTTGAAGCTCTCTGCAGGGCAGCCGTCTTCGGCAGAAGAGACACCACCATTCCGATACCTGACTCCATCACCCTCAACAGATGCGACATCTACGGATCCAAGGCTGCTGGGAAACTGTTAAAGTATATTAGACTATACTTTGTAGATAAATTGTATTATCATCATCTTTACTGCAATCCACTGCTGGGCATAGGCCTCTCCAGTACCTTGTTCGCCACTTTGGTCTTTTATATGCTATGTTAATTTAGTATGGATCCAAGGCTGCTGGGAAACTGTTGAAGTATATCTACTTTTTTTTATATTTCCCTTCAATATTGACCTCATCCCACCTGATGTTAAGTGGTAATGAGGTCCTACCTTAAGGGCGACAAGTACAGCATAATAAAGCTGTTACTGGACTTGTCGCCCTTACCTCGAAGGCTTGACCCCTGCTACTAATGTAGCACCCCCCAGGAGCTCTGGAAACCTTACTCACACGCAGGAACACAACAACACAGAAGTGATTGTTATTTGGCTGCGGTTTTCTGTAAGGTAGGTAAGGAGGTATTTCACCAGTCGGGCTGCTCCAGTTCGAGCGATAAATCGCTATGCCCTACCTCTCTTAAAAGAGTACATGGCTATTATTAGATATCGCCACCTTTCCAGATCCAGTGTGCTTGTCTGACAGTCGCCAACATGCAGCTCCTGAAGATCGGCTCACACTACATCGCTCCAGCGATACCTAGGTCGGCCAACCAGTCAAGGGCCAGTATTCCGGCCCAGATAGGCCCTATAGCCTAGAGTATAGTCACTGCAATCCGTCCCATTCTCTCTAAGTAACCAAGCCATTGGAGTCTTTGAGCCTTGGTCGTCCCAATAATGTTAGGCTCAACCACAAGCTATAAAGTATCGAATGTTAGTATCGATTATACATAATATATTATTTATTCCAGAGATTTCATGTCCAGAGGCCACTCCCAGCATTGGCAGGAGATACTCGAAGCGACTACTGGCAACACTGATATTACGTCATCAGCTCTGGAGCGATACTACCGCCCTCTATACGATGTTTTGGCGCGAATAGTTCGTAAGAATAAAATACCTTTAGGTTGGTAGTGTTTACAAACAGCGTTTTGAAAGATTGATTTGTATACAAATTGGGCATTTCCAACCTTTTGTTGTTGGATTCCCTTATTCAGTTTTATAATTTAAAAAATATATGAATAGCAAAAAACTCAGTTACTGTTTAGGTAAATCTACTCTTTTTGAGTCATATATGACTCACAGTAATTTGAAAAAGAGATGGCTAGAAATACACGATATATTTGTAAATTTGCCATGTTTTATGGAGGTATATTATATTATTAATATAATTAAAAATATGACTAAGATTTTCCCAAATGTTCTATCATCATACTTATTCATTTATTTTAGGCAGCTACTTGCGATTAATTGAACGTAGGTTGGGAAGTCCCAATTTTGATTTATCGACTGTGTACTAGTCAGTATTTTATTATGAACAAACTAAAATTTTAGGTACTATGATGAAAATTAATATACGAGCAAAAAGTAATAAAGTATTTTTATACTACCGTTTTTATTTTTAAATAAGTATCACGTGCGTTTTACAAAAAATTATATCTGAAATTTACTCTTAAATACTGAGATCGAATAAAATAAGGCATAAAATGAAACAACATATTAAATTAACAATAAATACACTTTATTACCTAAATTTAAATAATCATTAACAGTAAGCACAATTTTGTTCTGGTAAAATTTTTAACTCTTCAAATCCCAATGACTCAGTGGTCACGGTAAGTACCTACAGATTGATTTTCTATTGCGAGTAGAATTTTGGTTTATGAAGAGTTAATCTGAAGGTGACTTCAAAAGAAGTTCCCTTCGAACAAAAGATGGAATAAATAACAGCATTAAAATAACTTAAAGCTCTCCTAACAATTACTTATTTACAAATTGGTAAAAAGTTAAACAAAAATTTAAAAATACAATTTCTGTACAACTATGTTAAAATTATTTACACAAAATGCTATGGGCACTTATGAATATTTTTTATCTTTTTATTATTTTTTTTACTGTATGGTCCCGAATCAGCGTCAAATAAAATGAAAGTTTCAAAACGATTTATCACAATTCGTTATAAAAACCTTAAATAAAAATAATCTTAAAAATATCTGGTAAGTTGAAATCAGTGAAATCTACAGTAAAACAAGTTAAACATAAGATTAAACTATAAATTCGTAACTCATGTTTAAGTGTTCAACTGTATCTACAGTTTTTTTCTCTCTCCCACATCGGGATTTGATACTCTGTTGCGTTGATTTTGTTAGAAATATATGCCAAATCTACAAAATCATTTGAGCTGTGTTATGCATTAACTTTTTTTTGTTAACATTGTTTATTGGGAACTTTCAACTAAGAAAATACCGATAAATGGCAATATGTAGGCATTAAGTCCAACTGCAATGTAATTGGTTATTTTTGACTTGACATTGAAAGTTATGCCATGACATTTAAATCACCAATCACGTAGCCGGACCTCACGTATTGCCATCTAGCGGATTTTTCGTGAAAGCCTCCAATATGTAATCATCATTAATGCATATTAGAAACAGAAAAATTTTATCTCCCCTTGCGGTGCGGGAATTGAACCCACGACCTTCACGTATCGCGCGTGCTGCTCTTACCAACTGAGCTAACCGCAAGTTATCGTTGGCGATGAAATTTTTCTGCTGTATCAACCGTTAGCCTTCCGGTGAGTGCCCTCTGCCGAATATGTTTAGAACTACATACTTATCGGCCCATGGTACATTCGTTGCAGAAATGTTTGATTTTTCTGTTTCTAATATTTAAAGTTCGCTAGTACGGCGTTTAGTACTATAAAAATAATAAAATCGATCATTAATGCATTTTATCAATTAAAATCTAATTGACCTTTGAGTATTCTTAGTATAATTTGTTTGGCTTTGAAACTGATAAATTAATAATTTATAATAAATAATTATTATTGTTAATCAGTCATAAGATAAATTATTCCGATGACTTTGAGCAGTTTTTGTTAAAATCATAATTTTTTCATTTTCGTGACTATTCATAGATTATTATCAAATGATGTTTGGTTGATTTAAGGTATGATCTTTGCCCTTTATTCCTTTAATTGTTTAGTTTTTTTCTTTATCACGTTTGTTCGTCTTAGACATGATATTTCAATAGTTTTGGGTACAATCACCACATTGCTGCACACCTTAGTACCTTGTCACCGTAAACTTCCATGTAACTGCGTAAGCTAAATATACAGTTATTTTTAAATGGCAAGGTACTTAAGTGTGCAACAACTAAAAGGTATAATGGGGGCCGTCCAATCACCGTCTTTCATTTTACGACCTAATAATCAATCGATAAAACAGTAAAATTAACGAAAGTTGTCTATGACTAATTTGCTACATTTAAAGTAACTAGTCAAATATGACCCTACAAATCGGATTTGCGACATTGACGTTGAGTCATATATGACTCATCGGGTTGTGTAATTTATGTACGCATTTTTAGCCAATGAAAAAAAGGAATACTGCATTTTATCGATTTCGGTATTTAAGAAGAACCCAATTAGTTACTTGGATTTCACAAACTCAGCCTACAAATCCATGGTTTTGTTTTATTTCATGGTTAGATACGGAATATCTAAGATTGCAGACTTGTCAACATTCAAACCGACAATGACAATCCGAAAAAAGCCTGCACAATTTCTCCATAAAATGTGTGTGTACGGTCATCAACACATTACAGTAAATACTTCCAATTCGGTATAGGCTCTTATGGCCTCGATATAAGAACGGTACAAAATCCTGAGTATAAAGTCTATGATGCGTTTGAGTGTTCAGCCTATATACTGTACTAACTACATTAAAAAGTCACTGGGGTAGAGGTGTTAGCTAGCTAGTCATTTCATGCCTTAAGGAAATATTGAGTGATTCGATGGCTGGCACATGTCATGCTTGTGAACAGGCGCCACCTTTGGGGACTGGTCTACTCCAGTTTACCTCGAAAATAAATACTTAGGTACTCAATTTATTGGAGGATATCCCAACACAAGCGACATCATTGCGAATCTTCTACGGCAACCTCCGTAGTATTCGTAAAGAAGGCAAGTTCGACGAGTTAAAATGTGTACTGCGGGCGATACCCGTGACTACGCATTTACTGATATTCACTGAGACGTGGATAAACTCTGAAAGCGACGGTAAATTGTATGAGTTACCAAATTATAAACATATTTACAACTACAGACGTAATAGCAGGGGCGGTGGTGTTTCTATTTATGTGCATAGCAGTTTAAAATACGAAGTAACTGACGATTTGGTCGAGAATGGAAACCATTACCTGTGGGTGTACATACATAAATTATCTCTGAATATAGGAGTGATATACAAGCCGAATGATACCAACATTACTGACTTTTTGGAAATATATACGACTCAGTTAGAACAACGACAGAGAACCATGGTTTTCGGTGATTTTAATATCAACTTACTTGATACAAATAATAACATTACGCAATATCTGAATGGAATGAAGGAAACTGGATACGAAATAATAAACAAAATCGACAGGATGCACAGTACTCGTCAGACCAGTTCAACGAATAGTATTCTAGACCATGTGTGTACAAATATAAAAAATCACTCTTTTAGTATGTCTATAATCGAATCGTCACTATCAGATCATAAACAGATTTTTCTAGAGATTGGCCGTTTACCTCCACAAATAAAGAAGAAAATGCATTATAATGCACTCGACTATGAAAGTTTGTACAACGATACTCTGAAGGCGAATTATGTCAATAACAATGATGACTACGACTATCTTCACAAGTTTATTTCAGATCAGATTGACAAACATAAAATAGATAAATTGAAAATTTTGAATCTACCTCAAAAAGATTGGATCAATAAAATAATAATTGATGAAATAAACTTGCGGAATAATTTATGGCAGCAACTCAAAAATAATCCCCAGGATGAAAACTTAAAGAAATGTCACTATGAGCAACGAGAAAAAGTGAAAACTATGATCAAGACACAAAAGAAAAACTACTACTTCACCTTGTTCAATAAAAGTTACTCTCAACCTAAGAAATTGTGGGAACTTATAAATAGTTTAGCCGTGAACAAAATTAGAGACAATTGTGCTCCTTCGAAACTAATGTTTTCGTCGGGAATCATTACAGAAGGTAACGAAATTTGTAATTTATTTAATGATTTTTTCTCATCAATTGGCGCAGACTTAGCAAATAAAATTCCAAACATGTACCATGTAAACACTGGTAACATTCTAATGTATGCACATACCTACGTGCATGACGTAACTTTAAGCGAGTTTAGCCCTTGTAGTACAGAGGAAATATCAAAAATTATAGATAATTTAGATAGTAACTCCAGTACTGGATTGGATGGTATTGGCACCAAAGCAATAAAATGTATTAAAAGTGCGATTGTTGAGCGCCTAACAGATTGTATTAATGTGTGTTTGATGCGAGGCATTTTTCCCGACTCACTCAAAGTTGCTAGGGTTAGTCCAATTTATAAAGCTGGAGGTAGGACTGATCCAGGTAATTACAGACCAGTATCGGTCTTGCCTGTCATGTCAAAAATATTCGAAAGAGTTTTGTATGACCGCTTAAATAGTTATCTGATTGAAAAGAAGTTTTTGATAGATCAACAGTATGGTTTTCGCTCTAAAGCAAGTACTCTCACTGCTGCAGTTGATTTAGTTACTAAAATAAAGACTAATATCGATGAAAAAAACCTTGTTCTAGGGATTTTCATCGATTTAAAAAAAGCGTTTGATACAGTCAGCCACAAAAAATTATTACTAAAATTGAATAATTTAGGTATCACAGGTACAGCTCTAAATATGTTCAAGTCGTATCTAGAAAACAGACGCCAGGTTGTAAAATTGGATAACTGTGTTAGTTCCTTTAAAAATATGACGTACGGAATTCCTCAAGGATCTATCGTTGGGCCCTTGATGTTTTTAATTTACGTTAACAATAAATAAATAAAATAGGACTCTCCGGACATCTAACGTTGTATGCGGACGATACTTGTTTATTTTATTTTGACGCGTCCATACACAACATAATAAATAACGCTCAAAAAGATCTCGATATCCTAAACGAGTGGCTAAAATACAACTTACTTACAATTAACGCGTCAAAAACATCTTACATGATATTGTGTGCTAAAAATAAACATATACCAGATTTTACCCCTCTAACCATAAATAATGTTTTGATTCGGCGTTCTCACTGCGAGAAATATCTTGGACTTTGGATAGATGATAAGTTAACATGGAAAACTCACATTGAGCACATAAAATCTAAACTAATGTCAGTATTAGGAGCACTACGTAAAATAAGAAATTTTACCCCATATAATGTACGTAATACAATATACAACTCACTGGTAAAATCACATCTCACTTATTTAATCGAAATATGGGGATCAGCCGCAACTACAAACTTAAACTGTTTACAAAGAACCCAAAATAAAATTATTAAAATACTTTTCCACTATACCTATTATACCCCCACAAAAGAATTATATGAAAAAACTAAATTAATGAACCTCTCACAGCTATACACTTACTGCACTTGCTTATTGATTAAAAATATTTCTTCGAATTCCATCCAGTCCAATATTGTTTTACGTGAAAGACAAAACCCACATAATTTAAGGAATAAACATAAGATTCAAATTGCTCCAGTACGCACTAACTATGGGAAGAAAACGATATTGTTCGAGGGAGTACAGTTGTATAATAAACTGCCAAACTTCATAAAGGAATGTGAAAATGTAAACACGTTTAAAACTAAGCTAAAAAAATATATTTCTAAGTAATAGCCTTCCTGGCCTATGTAAGTAATGATAATTTTAGTCTGCTACCTAGCTAGTTCCAGAAAAAGAAAATGTATCAAAAGTTAAAATTAATTCCATGTATCTCATTATAAGTGAACTGTAAGTTTTTATGAGAAAATAAATTCTTTAAACCTATTGTCTCTTTACCGAAACAGAATTTGTATATGACTTGATCCAATGTAATTTACGAACAGCAATAAGTTAGATACTGCTACTGTAACTAATCTACTGATTTTGTTGCCGGTATCTTCCTGATAGATATTGGTTCCGAACCGATAAAAGAGTCACTTTGCGTTGCATTTAATGTCGTCTAAAAGTGTTCTGTAAAAATTTGATTTAATATTGAACCATCATACATATGATTTTGTGTTAATACCTAAAGTTCTTGTGTTATATAAATAAAAAACGACGACGGTACCTACTACACACTCGAAACAGTTAAAAAATTATGTTTCACGATTATCCAACCGGGTATTAAACCCGGACCATGAGAAACTAAAATTTAAAATAAGTTAACTAGTTAAAACGCGTTGACATTTTTGAGTAGACAAAACGAACTACTTACTACTCGAATTTAAACGTAAATGTCTTAAATTCTATAGCAGAAGCCAAAGATTAACCTACTCAACTCGTAGCTGCAGAGGTTTGATTACAATTGACGTTTTACTGTCCTTACGCAGATTACTACCTAATTGCGAATATTTACTGCTGCTGACCGTACTCATTTATCGCCTCACAATTAGTCCTTTAAAAACGTAGCTGCCCAGTATTACTGTCACCAGTTGATTAATCTGGGTGCTATGACAAAGTCGTGGCGTGTGAGATCCAATCAACAGTGTGAGCCACTCTGTGGTATATCCCCGGCTGGCCTCTGCTCGCGCAGGAGTATCCGGCAGAGACGACACCTATAAGGTACCATCTACCAGCTCTTTCCAACATCAAAGGGCCGCCGCTGTCACCTTGACAGCTGTCTTTTCCGCCCCCCTTGTAGCCCGCGCACAGCATCTCCGGATATATGACTACGTTTATGCCTGGAATAGGAAATACATCAGTTATTTTCAAGGAAAATAATGAGAAGAAACTTTTTATTAATTTGTGACAGAAATATTGACTGAGCCCAAGTGGCTTACTTATAAAATTTTGATTCATTGACTAGGATGCAGTTCTAAACTGTTACGGCAGAGGGCACTGCAGCTAAGAAGTAATTATAAAAGAAAAAATAGTTAGCTTTGTTGGAAGAGCAGCACGCACGATACGTGAAGGTGGGGTAGGTTTGATTACAACACTGTAAGGAAGATTTATTTTTGTTTCTTCAAAATATAAATCTATAAGAATACAAAATTAAAAAATCAAATTAGCAGTTTTATCAACTTCACTGACAGAGCAGGAGTGTGACCATTTGTGACTAATTTCTACCATTTTGGTAGATTTGGTTCCTGAATTTTAACTTTGGCAGATTTAAGAATTAAATAAAATTAAGATTACTAAGCGACTTATTATGCTCTGAAAAGGTCTTCATCCTATTAGTTCCTACTAAGTTTGTCTCCTACTAAGTAATCGAGAAACGAAAACTGGAAATATTATCTTTCTAGTCTGGATTTGCAACAATAATTCGAGAGTCTTACAGAAAGACCCTTGAGAACTCCCCCGTTGCCGTCCATTGTTCTACTTAAAACTTGCTGCAAAAATTCAAGAGTCTAATACGAAACACACGTACCAGTACCCCGATACGACCTCTCTTCTGGACACTTTTATTCGAGGGTAAAATGCCTACCGCACCGTCACTCTCCGCGGGGACAGAGAGTGGTATGTCGGGCTCGCACCGACTAAAGCCCCTCGGTGGCCAACGCTGCGCAATTGTGGGGGAGTCAGGATATCTTGCAAATTTTACAAAGGCTTGGCACTCTAGGCCCTGGATTAACTGTTCCCCACCTTACTATCGTTCTAGTCAGGACTTGCTACAATAATTCGAAATGTAATACAAAAGATACGCACCATTAGCCCGATGCCACCTCTCACAGACCCTGTTATCTAGGACTGGCACGTCCACGGCCTGCAAGGTCCGTGGTCGCAATCTGGACCCTGGGCTGAGCGCTCCCCAGCCGGCCGCCCACCCATACTGGCCTAGGAAGTCAGACCCTCGCTCTGGGAGGCAGATTGGCGCTGGAAATAGAAGATGTGGCATTAGCACTGGAAAAGAACTTCAGTGAAGATCATTCGGAACTTCTCGAAGCTTCTTTTAAAGAGTATGAAATGCTTTGCCGCTCCATACTTTATTGACTCCGTAGAAAGACGAGTGGGTCGGACTATTGACGACCTTTGTAACCGAGAGGCGAGCGGGCTGGACTTTGACGTCGCGTCCTCTCTGAGGTCCCGGGTTTAATCCCCGGTCGGGTCAATATGGGAAACGAACTTTTCTATATTGTCTCGGGTCTGCATGTTGTGATACTGTCGTTGTTTCTGATTTCTATTACACATTTGCTTATGCTACTTACCGCAAAATCCGAGCAATTTATGTGATGTTGTCCAATATTTATTATTTATATGTAATGGCGACAAAAATGGCATAATAATTTTTCCATCACTCGTAAAACCATACTATAGGTATGAGTTGGTTCAACGTGTTCTAAACATAGCTATATGTTAGATACTGCTACTGTAACTGATCTGCTGAGTTTCTTACTGGTGTCCCATCGGTAGATATAGGTTCCGAACCGGCAGTAGTCCCTTTGCATTGTATTCAATAACGATTCAAAAGTGTTATCACGTAATTTACTTTAATAAATAAATATTTGATTGATTAGAACAGAGATTGATACGGAGTTTCTTGCAGGTATCTTCAGTTATAGGTTTCAAAATGGAGGTAGCATCATTTGATATAACTAGACGATTTACAAGTATAATCTACCTGAATAAATGATTTTGACTTGACCTGTTTGATTGATAGATTGATTGGTTTTTTTAATGAATGATTTTTTGTCGCATAGATTGGTCATTTTATGTTTTGATTGAATGATTGATTGAATGATTGATGAAATGTAACTGACCTATATGTGGCATGTAATGCACATTTCTGTCCAGCGTCAGAACTGCTACATCGAATCGGTCGGCTTGCGGCGTAAATTTGAACAGCGGGTGCACCTGGAATCAAAGGAAATTAAACTCTATTAACATGGCATAAAGCATAGCAAAACAAACGAGTCTAGTACACTTAAATGTGAAGGGCTTTGGGATCCATCATTGATATCAATAGAGAAGCGGACTGTATATATTTTTAGGGTTCCGTACCACAAAAAGAAAAAACGGAACCCTTATAGGATCACTTTGTTGTCCGTCTGTCCGTCCGTCTGTCAAGACCCTTTTTCTCAGGAACGCGTGGAGGTATGAAGCTGAAATTTATATCAATTACTCAGGTCTACTGTCCCTTGAAGCTGTGAAAAAATCAAACTTCTAAGCCAACGCAATCAAAAGATACAGCCGTTTTTGCCGCAAATTTTCGACACTTGCAAGGGAATCAAAACCTACAGGGTGCTTCCCGTGAAGGTTTAAATCTTGAAATTTGGTACGAAGCAACGTCTTATAGCATAGATAAAGGAAAAATTACGAAAACCATAAATTTTAAGTTACATCACATAATATATATTTTTTTAATAATTTTAAACTTACTACCCATTTCCTCATAAACGCGTAGAGGTATTAAATTGAAATTCATACCAAATACTCAGGTCTATAATACCTTTAAGCTGTAACAAAATCAAACTTCTATGTCAACGCAATCAAAAGAAACAGCAATTTAAGCTGCATATTTTGAAACTCGCAAGTACGCGCAAGGGAATCAAAACCTAAAGGGTACTTCCAGTCGACCTAGAATCTTGAAATTTGGCATGAAGCAACGTTTTATAGCACACATAAAGGAAAAATTCCGAAAACCTTAAATTTTTAGTTACATTACAAAATATTTATGCTCCTCCATCTTTCCCCATTGTAATGTTATGAATTTCATTTTGCAATAAAAATACCATAGTTATGACTCGATTGTCGTAATGAACGAACTTTGTAAACCTTGCAGGTTTGTACGGAACCCTCGGTGCGCGAGTCCGACTCGCACTTGGCCGGTTTTTTTATATTGCACTTCAAGATCGACCTCAACCCCCTGATGTTAAGTGGTAATGAGGTCCTAAGGGCGACAAGTACAGCATAATGAAGCTGTTACTGGACTTGTCGCCCTTACCTTGAGGGCTTGACCTGTGCATAGCGATTTATCGCTCGAACTGGAGCAGCCCGAATGGTGAAATACCTTACAGAAGACCGCTGCCAAATAACAATCACTTCGGTGTTGTGTTCCAGCGTGTGAGTAAGGTTTCCAGAGCTCCTGGAGGGTGATACATTATTAGCCGGGGTTCAAGGTAAGGGCGACAAGTCCAGTAACAGCTTTATTATGCTGTTCTTGTCGCCCTTAAGTTAGGACCTCATTACCGCTTAACATCAGGTGGGATGAGGTCTATATTGAAGTGCAATATAAAAAAAAGAAATAAGAAGTATCAAAATATTTAATTCGTTACCGCAAAGCATTATTAACTTGCCCATGCAAATTTTAGAAAATAACTTGCGACCCGGGCCAGCTACGCACGGATGCAATGTAAATACTTAGAAATGTTGGCTTTTCTATTTTATATTGCATATAGTCTTGAATCATAATCCCTACTAATATTATAAATGCGAAAGTAACTCTGTCTGTCTGTCTGTCTGTCAGTTACGCATTCCTGCTTAAACCTCTCAACCGATTTTGATGAAATTTGGTATAGGTATACGTTGAATCTCGAGAACGGACATAGGCTACTTTTTATTAGAAAATAAGGGGGGAGGGGGGTAATACCACCTTTGGAAGTTTATATGGAAAAAAAATATTTTTGAAGTTAGAGATATGAAATTTGGCACAAATATAGTTCGAAACTTGGATTAAAATATATACTTCTTTTTGTTTCGAATATTAGGGGAGAAAGGGGTAAAACCGACCATGAAAGGATGTAGTCCACGCGAACGAAGTCGCGGGCACAGCTAGTAATATATAATAAAAAAGCAGCATCACAATCTGTTGCATAGTTTTAAAGATCTATATATATATAGGGACGTATAGAAAAAGCGACTTTGTTTTAAACTATGTAGTGATAATGTGTCGTGATGCCTACACTTAAAAACCAAAATTGAATGTGTTCAAAGTAGCATTAGCTAGCAAAAGATATCGTGATAATATTTTATAACCCAAGCAACAATGTATACGAACGATTCTCAGATAGCAGAACATTGACCGAAGACGTTCGTATTCATTTCCTCACAGCAGCAATCATTAGTATGAAAGTTAGACCTGCGCTGCGCCGTGCGATTGCGCCAACTCAATTACACCAACTGTGTTACCTGAGTTAACTCATTTTTTTATATTGCACTTCTAGATTGACCTCATCCCACCTGATGTTAAGTGGTAATGAAGTCTTAACTTAAGGGCGACAAGTAGGTACAGTATAATAAAGCTGTTACTGGACTTGTCGCCCTTACCTTGAAGGCTAGACCCCTGCTACTAATATAGCACCCCCCATGAGCTCTGGAAACCTTACTCACACGCAGGAACACAACAGCACCGTAGTGATTGTTATTTGACTGCAGGTAAGGTGGAAGTATTTCACCAGTCGGGCTGCTCAAGTTCAAGCGATAAATCGCTGTGCCCTACCTCTCTTACAATCGACAGCGCACAGCCAGCCTGTAATGTTCTTCCCGCTATTTTGATTCTGGAGGTCTCCCAAAAACGGAACAAACCAACGAAAGGTTTGGTTTTTCAAGATTAATCAAAAGTTTGGCAATTACAACCTTGTTTTTGATGTCCTATGAGTGAGTAATATTTTGTTTTTCTAAAACGCTCAATTCACATTCGATGTGAATTTATTACGATTATGAGAATTAAAAATCGCTATCCGTATCAAATTCGACATGTATCGTTTTTCTCTGTCTCTCTCTACCTCTCATACAGGCCTAGCATACGCCACGCGACTAAATTTTATCGCGCTCTTATTAACAAACGTCAAAATCGATTCAAGTCAATGCGCCAACTGCTGATTGGCTAAAAATGCAAGTACGGTGTATTATCACCCAATCAATGGTATAAAGACTTTTTTCGTCTCGTGCGAGAAATTTGACGTATTGTGCATGGTAGGCTTAATAGACAGCAAGCCAGTTAGGTATTTTCGTACAGAAGCTATAGTATCAGAAAATGATGGGTGATGTGTGTCCCCCTTGGGCACGGTATTGATAAATTGTTTCAATCTTACCTTGATCGTTCTAACTCCAAACGTGTAAGCCGGGAGAGGCTCAGCCGCCGAATTGATGACGTAATCGCCGAGCGTGACGCGCACGTGACGCGGTTGCGCCCGCGCAACGCAGTGCCCCGCCGTGACCACGTGACGCCGCGATATTAGCGACCCACCGCATCTGGAACGTCATATTTATCACTTGAGTACATAATCTACACATAATGTCCATATTAAATGATGTTTAATTAGAAAACCGGCTAAGTGCGAGAACTTGCGTACGAAGGCTTCCGTATTCTATTTAACGTAGACACAATTCTTTATTTTTGAAATATTCTGTGAATATTTCAAGGAGACAGCTAGAATTCAATATGTGTCCACTTACATACAATTTTTATTTTTTTGAATATGTTCCACCTATCTCACATCTATGTAATTATTACATATTATAGTTGGATACGTACTGATTATACGGTGTTTTTTTGGTCGGGGTACCTCAAGAAATAGCTACTAAAAACCACCCCTATTTTTTTCAATATTTTTTTTGCAGCCCTATAGTTATTTAAAAAATTATAAAAAAAATAGGGAATGTAAAGCTAATTAAGAGCTTTCATGTCGCGTTGGTTTTATGCGAATATCTATCATAGTTTCGTAGAAAAATAATTTTGAACTACTAGCAACATAGTAAAGGCACCAATGTAAAAAAAGATGCCAGTGCAGATTTCATATGGAAACCCGGCGAGACCCTTTCGGCGTGCGTCCGTCCGTCCGTCCGTCCGTCGCCGGCCAGGACTAACTGTTTAGCGTCGGCCATGGCGATCGTTATGGCGTCGCGTCGTCGGGATCTAGAAGGACGTTCCTAGATCCTACGTTTGCGTGGTCAGACTACGGTCCGACTTTAATAAGCTATTAATCTATGTATTTATATGAAGGTGGGAGAGCCAGGTAAAATCTGCTACGGGTCCCGACTCCCCCACGACTGCGCAGCGTTGGCCACCGAGGGGGTTTTAGTAGTTCCCCGCGGGGAGTGACGGTGCGGTAGGCATTTCCCCCTCGAAAAAACAAATAAAATTGTTTCGATACTTATGTATCGTTTTTGTATAGTAGATATGTCGCAGGCATTTTGAATAAATCCGCCGTTGCTGGTGCTGGACAAAATGTCGGAATGACATTTTGTCCTCGGCATTTTACAAACCAGCATTCGTTTTTAAACTGACGACGCCGTATGTAAACGGCGGATTTACTCAATATGCCTGCGACAGATATATAGATAGTTAGCTCTGCCAATTTTTCTAGCGAATTTATCGGGCTCAAGGCATTCCGTAAGAACACCGTAACCAATGTTACATGTATCAATCGCGTTACATAACATTTATAATTACAAGCATTTCCTACTGCTGATTGCGTTTTCACAAACAATTGTATTTGTATCCAATTACCACCCAAGTACGGTATTACGCTTTAATGATTGCAAAAAGTGATGTTTTAACTGTGTTTTATTAATGTTGACATAACTTATTATTATGTGACAATAAAGTGATTAATTATACTAGCTAAGAGTGGTTTTAGACAAGAGTTTTACGCGCGTAGAAGCTCGTTTTTTTCACGCGCGTGTAGGCTCGTAAAGAAATGAAATGATATGATTTATTACTTTTTTTCTACCAGCGCCTCGACGTTGGTTCTGTTGAAAAGAAGCGCCGCAACAAACACAACAGATTATCCTCTTTTAAAATAAATTATAAACATCACAATATGGCATTCAAATATTTGAATTAACAATACAGATCATCAGGTGCAGATGGACATATTAACTATTCCACATATTTTTATCATTAAAAAAGTCTTGTACAATGTACTAAGCCTTTTTCATAAGCCATGTTTTGATTTGAGTCTTAAAGCTATGCATGGGCAAGTTAATAATGCTTTGCGGTAACGAATTAAATATTTTGATACTTTTTATTTCTTTTTTTATATTGCACTTCAAGATTGACCTCATCCCACCTGATGTGAAATGGTAATGAGGCCCTAGCTTAAGGGCGACAAGTACAGCGTAATAAATATGTTACTGGACTTGTCGCCCTTACCTTGAAGGCTTGACCCCTGCTACTAATGTAGCACCCCCAGGAGCTCTGGAAAACTTACTCACACGCAGGAATACAATAACACAGAAGTGATTGTTATTTGGCTGCGGTCTTCTGTAAGGTGGAGGTATTTCACCAATCGGGCTCCTCCAGTTCGAGCGATAAATCACTATGCCCTACCTCCTATGAATGAATGATTACCCCTTTTCTGAAGTGCGCTTTTAGCACACGCTCAACACGTACGAGGGTTGACGCGCTTCTAAGCTCGTATAAGGCAAATAGTAATTTTTCTTCGTCAAAATCCATGTTTTTTTTTCATTTATTTTGGCAACAAACAGTCATGTTAAGGCAAATAGTAATTTTTCTTCGTCAAAATCCATGTTTTTTTTTTTCATTTATTTTGGCAACAAACAGTCATGTTAAGGCAAATAGTAATTTTTCTTCGTCAAAATCCATGTTTTTTTTTCCATTTATTTTGGCAACAAACAGTCATGTTACAATTCAATACAGCAATTAGACAATATATAAGGCATACACAAAACGACCTTACAGTGCCAAACATTATTTATTCTGATAAAATATGAATAAAAAATGTTGATACTGAAACCAAATTGATGATGCAACGCATGAAAATTCATTGAAGGATTGTGGGTCACTACAAAACTGTACGAAGAAATGACGATGCGCTAAATTTTCACGCAATGTATCTTAGTAATTTTTGTTTACATGATGAAGGAAAAAGATCGATTTTATTATTTTTATAGTACTATACGCCGTGTAACTTTAAATGTTAGAAACATAAATTTTTTATCTCCCCTTGCGGTGCGGGAATTGAACCCACGACCTTCACGTTACCGGAAGGCTAACGGTTGATACAGCAGAAAAATTTCATCGCCTACGATAACTTGCGGTTAGCTCAGTTGGTAAGAGCAGCACGCGCGATACGTGAAGGTCGTGCGTTCAATTCCCACACCGCAAGGGGAGATACAATTTTTCTGTTTCTAATATTTAAGGAAAAAGATGTAGGTATGTAGTGTAATAAAAGTTAAGAATATAATAGAAATAGATTAGAAAATGTATTTATTTATGTAAACTTTTACAAAAGCATTTATGAATCGACATTATAATACCACCGTGTTTGGAATGTTGACAGAACTTTCTAGAATAATGTGTAATGAAACGTGTAACCAAATTTTGATGATATTTAAACAAATATAATTTCAATTAGCAGTTTGTCTTGATTCGTATGTCATTGTAGGTATCTTCTAAAACCCACCGTACATATTTCTTGCATTTTCCTTGTAATGTTGGAACAAACAGAAAATTTCAAAGATTTTTTGCTAGTCTTTTCTAGTAATTCAAAAGATTTTTGCGATTACTTAAGTTAGCATTCTTAAATAGCAAAACTTATTGTTATTGTTATCCATATTGTTATCCAAGCGTGCACATTACTTGCACAAATAAACATCAATATTTTGACAGCTAATACATAACAATGGACTTGACCCTACGTTACCTATTTTTTCTAACCTATGAATTACAAATTAACTACTTATTACTCAAAACAAGGTCATGTTTAAATAATTTTGTTTTAAACGTTACGTAGGATGAATATGCATAGTTGAGTTAGTAAAATATATTATACTAGCTGAACCGGCGAACTTCGTACCGCCTTAGCGTAGTTTTAATGCACTACTTTATTTTTTACTAGCTGTGCCCGCGACTTCGTTCGCGTGGACTACATCCTTTCATGGTCGGTTCTACCCCTTTCTCCCCTAATATTCGAAACAAAAAGTAGTCTATATTTTAATCCAAGTTTCGAGCTATATTTGTGCCAAATTTCATATCACTAACTTAAAAATAAACATTTTTCCATATAAACTTTCAAAGGTGGTATTACCCCCCTCCCACCCTTATTTTCTAATAAAAAGTAGCCTATAGCCGTTCTTGAGATTCAACGTATACCTATACCAAATTTCATCAAAATCCGTTCAGCCGTTTAGGCGTGAAAGAGTAACAGACGGACAGACAGACAGACAGAGTTACTTTCGCATTTATAATATTAGTATGGATATTATCTATTATTATTATTTATTTATTTTGAGTTATTTTCTAAAATTAATAAATAAGTGCCATAGAATTTAATTAAGTAACCACGTTTACGAACAAACGATGCTCTTTGGATATGGTCTATGGCTGTGAATGACGTTGAAATTCGTTACGCGCGTTTTTTATAATATGCAAAATTAAATGTTTATTTTTCAATCTTTCTGAGAGATTTTCTTAATATTTTTTCCGTAAGAACATTGTACAAAGTATAAGAAAATTACAAAAAAAAATTAGCCAAATCGGTCAAGCCGTTTTCATGTTATGGCGTGACAACGGGAAATGGGTTTCATTTTTAAATATATAGATTACCAACATCTATACAAATATTATCAAGCTGAAGAATTTGTTTGTTTGTACGAGCTCATCTCAGAAACTACTAAATATTAGAAACAGAAATTTTTTATCTCCCCTTGCGGTGCGGGAACCGAACCCACGACCTTCACGTATCGCGCGTGCTCTTACCAACTGAGCTAACCGCAAGTTATCGTAGGCGATGAAATTTTTCCGCCGTATCAACCGTTAGCCTTCCGGTAAGTGCCCTCTGCCGAATATGTTTAGAACTACATACTTATCGGCCCGTGGTACATTCGTTGTAGAAATGTTTGAAAACCACGGAATCGAAGACACCTTGGCATCTTAATCGATTTTATTATTTTCGTCGTGGGTTCGGTTCCCGCACCGCAAGGGGAGATAAAAATTTTCTGTTTCTAATATTTAAAGTTCGCTAGGCGTATAGTACTATAAAAATAATAAAATCGATTCAGAAACTACTGGTTCGAATTGAAAAAATATTTTTGTTTTGGATAGCCAATTTATCAAGGAAAGCTTTAGGCTGCGACCAATTTTTTTGATTAGATTTTTTTTTTAATTACATTTCAATATTTGCCTCATCCTACCTGATGTTGAGTGGTAATGAGGTCCTAGCTGATTTGCATAAATATTTTGTTTTTTTTTGATGACACTGGAATCGCGTTCGATTGTTTATTGAGTTATATTCTAAAATTAATAAATACTGTTACTGGACTTGTTGCCCTTACCTTGAAGGCTTGACCCCTGCTACTAATGTAACACCCAAGAGCTCTGTAAACCTTACTCACACGCAGGAACAAAACAACACAGAAGTGAGTGTTATTTGGCTGCGGTCTGCTGTAAGGTGGAGATGTTTCACCAGTCTGTTTACATTTCATTGCTTGTGACTGTACATACTGTAAGGATATCTATGTATGTGATTTTGGCTGCTAACAAAAAAAATAAAATCTATACACTTTTGAATCGATTTTTTCTTTAGTAAGCTTTATTTCTTGGCAAAACTTGGTGTTTTTAATAACAAATAGAGCGGTTTCATTACAGTACAAACCAATGTTTAATGTGTTCTTCCGTAATACAATTATACTTCGATACGTAACTGAAACATCAGCAAAAAATCGGCCAAGTGCGAATCGGGCTCGCGATAATGGTTCCGTACCATTTTGAAAGGAAATGAAATGATTTATGCAAGTGGATTTACATGAAATTCTTTTGCACGTCAATTATTTTTTCCTACCAGCGCCTCGACGTTGGTTCTGTTGAGAAGAAGCGCCGCAACAAACTAAACAGATATCCTCTTTTTAAAAAATATATAAACATTACAACAGAGCATACAAACTAACAATAAATATTGCCTAGATGCAGATGGATATTGTAGCTATTACATATATCATTAAAAAAGTCTTATAAAGTATAAGACTTTTATATATTCTGATTTTAAATGTTATAATATGTATACCTACTATTGGTGTGTCTATAAAAAAACAGTAGATTCCCAGCAATAGAGAAGAGAGGTAGGGCATAGAGATTTATCACTCGAACTGGAGCAGCTCGACTGTTGAAATACCTCCACTTTACCGAAGACCGCAGCCAAATAACAATCACTTCTGTGTTGTTGTGTTCCTGCGTGTGAGTTAGGTTTACAGAGCGCCTGGGGGTGCTACATTAGTAGCAGGGGTCAAGCCTTTAATGTAGGGCGACAAGTCAAGTAACTACTTTATTATGCTGTACTTGGCATCCTTAAGCTTGAACCTCATTACCCTGGGATGACGCCCCCAGTTAGTATCCGTCGTCTGGTACTCATAGTACAAGGGAAAACCTTATTTTGAGACCAGGTGATTGGTGTGATTGTCTGGCGCATTTATTTATTTATTTATTTATTTATTATCAGATGGGATGAGGTCAATCTTGAAGTGTAATATAAAAAATAGGATAACACCTTATGATTACGGAACCCCAAAAGAACCTAATGAACCGCAAATCCGCGAAGCCCACTGTTACAATTCAATGTATGTATTTATGCATTCAAACTACTTATCGCCATTAATTTGTAAATTGAGTAAACTTTCGACGTCTAAGATATTACGAAATCGCGTTTGATACGCTGATGTTTCCTGACAAACTAAATAGGTGGAAATCTGATCAAGTTATTAATCGTTATTCTGAACAGCCGGTGAAGCGTGGGCTCACATCGCCTTTTATTTTCAGGGGGAAATGCATTGACGCACCGTACCGTCACCCGAGGGAGGCGACGGCGTCTGTGGGTCTCCCTTCCCTGAGAAGGGGAGGACTACCCCCTAAAACCGCCCTCCGAGGTGGATTTCAGAAGTTTTTAAACGCTTTATTTGCATTCGAAGTGAGTTAGTAACGATTATGTGGATAAAAAATTGATATGCGTAGTCGGATCCGACATATTTCGTCTTTGGGAGTAGACTTCCAAAAGACCTACTAGTCTACTACCGACCAGTGTCGCCATATTGTATCTTTTAATTTATGTAAACCTGGCCTGACTACTGCGATTCAAGGAATATGCTTTGTGCAACCGTCGCCGTATATCGTAAGACCTTTGTATCATTTTATTGGAAATAAAGTTAAAATATTTTTTTTTATTTTTACTATACTGTGCCGACCTACGACATGACCTACAAGTCGACACAAATACAGCGTCAGCAGAATTGGCGTAGTAGACAAGGTTCCATACGTAATGCACGAGTAGCCGATCAATACATCGATATCCTACATCGCGATATCAGAGTTTTCGTCGCCACTAAGTATATATACGACAAACCAAGATTGGTAGTTGGGCCTTGGTCCCCGAGCAGATAACATTTAGCTCGGCGGAAGTACTTCCACTTTTAGTAAAGAACATACGTTCCTTACAATATCAAAGTCGGCCACTGGTCCTGTGTAAGCTTATGAATTTAGTTAGAGGAATTTTTTTGTCAGATTTACAGGTAGAGAATGCTACTAGACATAAACAAATACATATTTGATAACATAACATAGGTTGCTCCGATCCTGTGGTAAGTGGCTTAAGTACTTGTGTTACAGGAATCAGAAACAACCACCACACCCCGACCCGAGATAATATATAAATAAATATTGGACAACATCACATACATTGCTCTGATTCTGCGGTAAGTAGCTAAAGCACTTGTGTTACAGAAATCAGAAACAACGACTGTACCACAACACCCAGACCCGAGACAACACAGAAAAGTTCGTTTTCCATATTGACCCGACTGGGGTTCGAACCCGGAACCTTAGAGATGACGCGACGCCAAAGTCCGGCCCGCTCGCCTCTCGGCTACGGAGGTCGTCAAAATAAAAGTTCGTACCAGCCACTGTGCCTACGACATCGTCTTAGTTTGACTTGTAAGTATTAGAATTATAAACTTCTATTTGCATTTATAGGTAGATACAGTTTTTCATTTATTTTGCATAGAAATCGCACAAAACAATGATAAAATTTATTTTTTAAGACTTTCGCTTTCCATTTTAAACATTTAAAATAATTTAACGGGTCAAGACGCGACACCATTTTTATTTAGTAGTTAATACAAATTTCTTACTGCCCGACGTTTCGGTTTGGTTGCACCAACCGTGCTCACGAGCTGACTCATTCATTCGGGCAGTAAGTAGTTCGTATTAACTACTAAATAAAAATGGTGTCTCGTTTTGACCCATTAAATTATTTTAAATGAAAAAATGTATATTTGAACTTTCACATAATTTAAATATAAACAAAGATCGAGTTTTGATCGATGTAAACTTAAATTTTCCTATGTACAAAACTGAGCAGATTAATAAAGGTTAATTTTGAAGACTTAATTAAATAATTTAAAAATAAGTCATGCACCATTACCACCACTTACCATAAAAGCTTTTAATTTAATATTAGTTGATCTCAAGTCATTAAGACTCCATTGAGAAATACTTTAACCGTCATAAAAACAAGTTTTAAAGTCAATTGTTAATTTTATTTCTTTTCAATTAATGACGATTGAAGTACTTGATAAAATAGTAAAGTTCGAAGATGAATGTGCGAAAGTTGTAGAGAGTTCGAAAATAAATAGACGAAAGAGTTCGCTAAAGAAAAAAAATAACTCAATTAACATACAATATTTTCCCAGTATTCGAAATAATAAATAACAAACTAACCTTTTTAAATATTTAATTAAATTAATACTCTATTAAAATACAATACTTTGACAGATAGAAATAATGTAAGCTTTGACAGCTAATTTAAATCCCTTTCTCCAGAAAAGGACTAGATATTAAGAAAACCCAAGTTAAATAATCAGGTTTGAAGTAAGCTAATGAGGTTGAGATTGACAGTGAAAGTGATAAGTGTAATTTAATTGTATTTCATTAAGAACTAAACTAATGATTTTGAAATGAAATATGCAATAAGTTAAAGTAAAACATAATCAAATTTACAGTAAAGGTAGAGTCAAACAGCCGGCGTGGCGTGGCGGCGACGCGACGTTGAGTAGCAGTAATGTACTAGTTATTATGAGAGACGCCATACAGCGCCGACGTATACCGTCACGCCGGACGTGACGCCAGACAGCGCCGACGTGTACCGTTACGCCGGACGGGACGCCATACAGCGCCGACGTTTACCGTCACGCCGGACGGGACGCCAGACAGCGCCGTCGTTTACCGTCACGCCGGACGGGACGCCAGACAGCGCCGTCGTTTACCGTCACGCCGGACGGGACGCCAGACAGCGCCGACGTTTACCATCACGCCGGACGGTACGCCATACAGCGCCGACGTTTACCGTCACGCCGGACGGGACGCCAGACAGCGCCGACGTTTACCGTCACGCCGGACGGGACGCCAGACAGCGCCGACGTTTACCGTCAAGTCGGACGGGACGCCTCTGTATGGCGTCTCTCATAATAACTAGCATTACTTCAGCTCAACGTCGCGTCGCCGCCCCGCCACGCCACGCCGGCTACGCGGCTGTTTGTCTCAACCTTAAAGGTAGAGTCAAAGAGCAGTAATGTACTAGTTATTGTGAGAAACGCCATACAGAGGCCTCCCGCCCGGCGTGACGGTAAACGCCGGCGCTGTATGGCGTCTCTCGTAATAACTAGTAGGTACATTACTGCTGGTCAACGTCCCGTCGTCGTCCCGCCACGCGACGCTGACTGTTTGACTCAACCTTTACTATCCCAAGTGCCATTTTGAGACTATAGAAGTTTTCTAGCATGCTATAGAGGATGATGACTAGGTATAACAAATATATTTAGTCCGTTAGTTAGTTTTTGAAAAATACAATGGAAACGTATTTTTTGATTCGACAAACAAAATAAATAAAATGGATGATGATACAGCGCATCTAAGTTCAGTGAAGCAGTGTGATTGTGGCACGAATTCTTCAATACTGTACGAATTGGTGACGACGAGCTAAATTTTGACGCAATGTATCTTATGCTCTGATTTTTAATTAGGTGTACTAAAGTGACATTAGAAATTATGCCAGTTTATGGAAAACAAAAAATAGTATTGTAAAAATGCAACTCATTGTACAATTTTGCACACTAGTAATCGTAAATAAAAACACTTAAATGGTGTTGTCTTGAAAAAAAGCAACTTCATAAGGAAACAGAAATAAAATTTAGCTATTTTTTTTTATTTGAACTTTAGAAAAAAGTATTTTATTTGTGTATCATTTTTTCAGAATCATTTTATTTGTGTAGAATCGATATTGTTAGAGATTTCTTCTAAAAATTACTAGTACTTATTGATGCAGGCCCTTGTTTATATAAACAATGTATATGACAAATTTACACAACTGCTCTGATTATGTGGTAAGCACCTAAATCACTTGCGTTAGAGAAATTGGAAAAAATGGAGGTACCACAACACGCAGATTTAATATAAAACTGTATTGTTGACGTTTTATTGTTGTTTTTCTAAAAAAAATGACGTTGAGGACACGATAATTAAATTTAATCGGTAAAATTATTCGTGTCACAACACTTGCTCTGAAGTTGGCAATGTTAAAAAAAAGTAAAGTGCGTTACTTTAGTACCTACGCCTACTTAAAAATCAGACTATAGTTTTTTTAACATATTGAAAGCTAAAATACGTGCCCTGTATTTTTGGTAAACTAACTATTGGACAAAATATAATTTTTAAGTCATCTACCCTATTATCCTTAAAAAATCTAAACTATACGAGTATCATACATACGAAATAGCTTCTATCCCGTTACACATACTCAATTATGACCCCTATATCTACACTAATAGAGACACTACTAACATCATGCTATCTCTTTCGCACATTTACCTCTCTATCCAACACTGCTTCCAACCGATAAGCTCGAATATCGACATTAGCATGTTGCATCTGAAAATGGATTTATTAATTAAAATATTAGTAATATTAGTAACACACAAAATTTACACACAGTATATAAATCTAGTAAATTTTAATAGATATAAATATATAGTGCTTGACGCCGCACTACCGAATCTCTGCATGTCCCAACGGTCGACCGGTAGAGTATCCTCCTAGCATAAAGTCCACCTTTTGTACTTTCTTTGGTGCAATACAAAAATATATTTATGTATACGCATGGGGAGATGAAAATTGTCTTTTTCTTTAAAATAGCTTATTTCAAACGTCATGGAGACGATTACTGGTTAAAAACAATGGTTATATTCAGTCCGTCTATTTAATTTTCGAAATACAATGAGAACGTATTATGTTCTTCAAAATTATTAAAAATTGATGACACATACATATGACGTATACAGCGCATCAAAGTTCAGTGAGTCCGTTTACGTCACAAATTCCTAGAAACTGTGCGAATCGCTGACGTCGCGCTATTTTAACACAACGTATAGTTAGTTAAATTATTTTTTATATTAAAAAAGAAAAACGTATTCTTTTTTTTATAATGGAAACAATTATGTAAATGTCTACAATGTTTTGGTAACCTAATTGTTAATTGAAATAAAATGTATTAGCACAGATTTGACTAAATTTATCTACTTTTGTGTAAACAGAGGGTCTATAATGAAATGCAATCCGAACTAGAGGCCAAAATCGTGAAAAAAATGTACCAAATCAAACTGTTTATTTGCCGTGCGCTCAAAAATGAACTTTGTAAAGTATGTACGTTGGATTCAAATCAGAATAAATTTAAGGTGACATATAGGTAGGTATGCTTAGTTTGTTAACAAAAGTTCGAAGCCCCAATAAGAAATGTTTTAATTCATATTAGACCCTCAGGGTTATTATTTAAAGTCCATTAATAAACTTCGTACTGACCCAAACTACTTATGCCCAGTTCTAATATGTGAAAACGAATCGTTCTAGTTACGTAAACTATACGAGGAGTAAGCTAAAAACGACCGACAGACGACAGATGACAGCTGGTATCAAAAATAAGTGATCGAACGATATTAACGACTCGTAGTCGGTTGGAGAAAAACGGATAGTCATTTTTGAGACATAACGAGTCGTAAAATATTGGAATTAGGCATTAGTCAGCATTACTATACACTAATGTTGCTTTAAGGTGCCTCAAACTATCATTTATTTGTCATGTTATAAAAATACCCAATATCCAGTATATGTAATTTCTTTTATGTATGCCAATTAGTCAAAGTCAATATTTTTTATTCACATAGATTACATTAGTAATACTTATGAATAGTCTCTATATTAACCAAATGAAGCTACCTCCGGTTCGGAACCTATAACTAAAGAGAAGATACCGATAAGTGAATATAATGCCAATAAGTGAATTATAAGTACTCTAAATGCTCATTCGTTCGCAATATTTTGAAAGCATTGAACTGGTTGCTTAAACTGTTACAAATAATTATTCAGTACATCGGTTCTGTATTATGAATTTTCTTTGTGACTCAATAGTAAGAACAAAACTGAAATAAGAAATGGCTTTAATTATGTTTAGTAGAAACAAAAGTAGGTTATTTCATTTTGGGCATCCAGTTTAGTTATGGTGGTGCAGGCTTTCAAAATATATTAGTAATTAGCTTTTAAATCGACCTAAATCAATCCCAAATGAACTTTTATACGTACACGCAATAGTACGTAAATTTTTCGTCCATACATCGTAAAGAAACTTCATTTAGTTTCGAAACTAAGGATAGATTTTATTGATTTTAAAATCGTCTCTAAATATTTAATTTAGGATATAATTAGCATAAGCAAGCCGATAAAGTAAAAATTGTTTGAATTAAGAACCTCATTAAGACCCGGTTCCAATATTTTATTCGTATGTGTCAAAAATGACAATCCATTTTTCTCCAATTGACTGCTAGTCTAAAAAGGTTTTAGCTTACGCTTCGTATAATTTATTACAGTCAGCAACTAGAACAATTCTTTTTTCAAATATTAGAACCCGGCATAAATAATTTTGTTACAAAATATGATTATGACATTTAAAAAAAATCATATTTTGCACTTTCGTACTGTTATTTCTTATATTATGACAATTGTAAAACCGCATCAAAATGAATTTTAACGTTTTCTGAAATAAATAAATTAAAGTAATTGTTTTGTGTTATGTCTTAAAGCTAATAATGTTAGTGGAATGCAATTAGTAAATTAATAATCAAAACTCACATGTGTTACAAAATAATTGTTATGTTGTTTATAATGTGTGTGCGTGTTTATATACAATTTATACAACTTGTATTCACATTTAATAAATAATACTTGTAAAAAGAAAGTAGAATTAGGCATATTTACAATCAAAATATAATATTTATTTTGTCGAAAAAATGACCTCAGGAATTTTGCACCTATTTTTTTTAAATATTTTTATCAAAATCTGTCTAAATTCATATAAAATAAACACTACTCAAATATGGCTATAAGGTCGGTATTCAATTGTTATGGTTTCAAAGACACTTTTAATAACTTGTTTAAAATAGTTTTAAATAAATCTAACTACTGTATGAACCAAAATTATTATTAATTCATTGCTTGAAACCTCTATTAAGATTAACGCCACATTCTTACTGTAAAGTAAGTTAAGCCGTTTTGGCTTCCAAACAAAACTTCATTTTTTATTGATTTTTTTATTACAGAGGCCAGCCTTTGGTTATCTCACACAAAGATAGGTTTTATATGTTACTAGTGAGAGCTCAAAATCCTAAATTCTCAATTTGAAAATTGTACTTTTAACTACAATGAGCATCGCCGAGCTTCAAACTTCGGTAAACGTCGTTCGAAGTTGAACTCTAGCTCAAAGCAAAAGAGGTATCTTGCAATATTCAGTTTTGTCCTATTCAAGTTGTATCGTAGCGTGCAAACCACTCCCGTGTACAAATTATATACAAATCTGCTACCACCTTGAAGATCCTATCCTGATGTACGCCTGCCAGGGGAAGGTTCCGAAGCCGGCATCATCTCCCCCCACAATTCGGCGCTGAGCAGTCTGCTTTCCCACCGCAATACCACAACCTAGAACAAAGAGATTTGAATAAGTATGTTAACTCGGTAATCAATACTCAATTATTGCTGCTATAGTGATACAGTAAACAGATGGTATTCTTAAAATTAGACTCCGTTAGAGCTCTAAAATGTAAGAGAGGATGCTCTCTAGTAATACTCGTAGGTACTAGGCGCGCATAGGTCGCATGGAGGTCTCTCTCACCTGGTACTCTGTCGTCGTGTCATATCTGCAGTTAGTACTCAATACTAAATCGCTTATTGCTGCTATAATGTAGATACAGTGCAGAGGGTATTCTTAAAATTAGATCATTATAGACCCCGTTAGAGCACTGCGAGAGAGGACGCTCTCTAGTAATAGGTACTAGGCGCACATAGGTCGCACGGAGGTCTCTCTGACTCTATGAAACTCTACCGTGTCGTCTCTCCAGTTAGAACTCAATCATTTATTGCTGCTATTATATAGATACAGTACACTGATGGTATCCTTAAAATAAGGTCATTATAGACCCCGTTAGAGCATTGCAATGTGAGAGAGACGCTCAAGTTTTAGCAACTTTATTGTCAATCAAAAAAGAAACAATTAATAAAGCTATGTATTAATAATCGTACAAGATTTAAGTAGAATTTATTTGAAAATAGTGAGTGTGTGTGTGTTTGTTTGTTTGTGAGTGTATATATTTTGGTATGCAATACATTTAAGAGTTTTTATCATCTAGGTATTCCTTAAAGTTTTAATAACATTTATTAGTTAAAAAATCTTCCAATTCTTTGATAAAAATGTTTATCGTCGGTTTATTTTATTATTTTAGGGAATTTAATTTACATTGTATTGATATTACGAAGGGGCTATTTGCTAATCATTAGGTATCATTTAAGTGTCTTATTTTTGTAATTTATCTGTTTTGTACTAAACCGAAATTTATAATCTTCTATTGATGTGTTTTATTTAACTTATTAAGTCTAATCTATATAATACACACATTAGATATTCATATATTTTAACAAATATTGTTTTGTAAAATTTCATTTTGCCCTATCACTTGGTACTTTGATTAAAACACACAATAAACATATATACAGCTACCGGGATTTCGTAAAAACTGTATTTCACACTTCCCTGCAATATAAATATGATATTAAATACTTTCCGCACTTTCTATATACAACCTATTTCGTTCCTTGTTTATGACACTAAACTCATAAACCATAAACGAAGCTAATTACTTAGGTAGTACCTAAGTAATTAGCTTCGTTTATAATGCCGTAACATAGATCTGCTAATTAAAAACGCCATGATATTGTGTATTTATATAATAAATAAATAAATGAATGGACAACATCACATATATTGCTCTGATTCTGTTGTAAGTAGCTAAAGCACTTGTGATACAGAAATCAGAAACAACGACGTTACCACAACACCCAGACCCGAGACAATACAGAAAAGTGCGTTTCCTATATTGACCCGACCGGGGATCGAACCCGGAACCTCAAAGTCAAAGTCTGGCGCGCTCGCCTCTCGGCTACGGAGTTCGTCAAAATAACGGTAAATATGAAGGTACCAGGTTATGATGATCGACCCTGTTAACCCCCCCCCCCCCCCTATAACTTTTAAAATAAGAGAGTGATAAAACTATAAAAAATATTATGATGTAGGTACGTTTACCATGCAAACTTCCACCGAAAATTTAACCGAGATCTAGTGAGTATTTTTTAATTAATCCGTCATAAATCGTAAACCGCAATTTATCTTTAACTAGCGGTCCCGGCGAACTTAGTTTCGCCTTAGAGAATTTTTCCCACTTTTCTGTTGAAATTTTTCAAATTTTACCAAGGATCCCTAATTTTGTAGCCTATGTCAAATTGGAAGAATTTGACATAGATTTTTTTAAATCGGCTCAGTACTTTTTGAGCCTATTCATTACAAACATACAAAAATAGGTACAAATCTTTCCTCTTTATAATATTAGTGTAGATTCAATCTTTTATTTAAGTTACTTGCTGCTATGGATAGGGTTGGCAACCGTACTTTATAATAAAGTATTGTATTTCGACGACCTCCGTAGCCGAGAGGCGAGCGGGCCTGACTTTGGCGAGCGCCATCTCTGAGGTTCCGGGTTCGATCCCCGGTCGGGTCAATATGGGAAACGAACTTTTCCATATTGTCTCGGGTCTGGGTGTTTTGGTACCTTCGTTGTTTCTGATTTCTGTAACACAAGTGCTTAAGCTACTTACCACAGAATCAGAGCAATGTATGTGATGTTGTCCAATATTTATTTATTTATGGTAATTGTACTCTATACTTTATATGAATAATAAATTACATCAAATTACTTTATTTTGCATAATTTGATTTCTGATAGAATTATATTTTTCGTTGACTGAAATTTATCGATTAATGTTGAATCGATGTCTCTACTCGCCAACTAAGCAAGATAGCCACATAAGATAGTAATTTAATAAACATTACAAAAAGCAATAAAATTTAAATTAAAGAGAGGTAGGGCATAGCGATTTACTGCTCGAACTGGAGCAGCCCGACTGGTGAAATACCTCCACCTTACAGAAGACCGCAGCCAAATAACAATCACTTCTGTGTTGTTGTGTTCCTGCGTGGGAGTAAGGTTTCCAGAGCTCCTGGGGGGTGCTACATTAGTAGCAGGGGTCAAGCCTTCAAGGTAAGGGCGACAAGTCCAGTAACAGCTTCATTGTGCTATACTTATCACCATTAAACCAGGACCTCATTACCACTTAACATCAGTTGGGATGAGGTCAATCTTGAAGGGCAATATAAAAAAAATGTGCTTTATTTTTATACTGTGTACTTTTTGTTCTTACCTATAGTAACCTAGGTACTTTAAATGCAAAAAAAAAAGGTGGCAACCCCAGCTATGGATGATTCCCCCTTCATGAGTGATTCCGACTCGCACTTGGCTGGTTTTTTATTGTTTAATTTATGCAGTTTTTTACAACTTTACACCATAAATTATTATAAAATTTAAGACTTTCCATTCCATTTTAAACTTTAAAATAGTTTAACGGGTCAAAACGCGACACCATTTTTATTTAGTAGTTTTTATTCAGTCAGCTCGTGAGCACGGCTGGTGCAACCTAACCGAAACGTCGGGCAGTAAGTAGTTCATATTAACTACTAAATAAAACTGGTGTCGCGTTTTGACCCGTTAAATTATTTTAAATGTTTACCATAAATTATTGATTTATCATAAAGATATAAAACAGTAAGTTAGTGTTCAACTTAATTTACCTTCATAATTATAGTTGTTGAGGTCTGCTCTGGCCGTTTTCTTGTTATCATTTTTCTTTATTTTCGTCTTCTTTGACTTGTGTTTTTTATTAGTCACTTCAGTTACCAAAAGCAACAAACAGATACTTATTACGACAACGTACTTCATTTTCAAATGCTTCATTTACTTTTCTCGATAACTTCATTTAGATTATTCATTTATCTTTATCAGATACTTGCTGTTGCCCGCGACTTCGCTCGCTTTATTTCGGGATAAAAAGTATCCTATATGTTAATTTAGTATGTCAGCTATCTATCTACTAAATTTTATCTAAATCCGTTGAGTAGTTTTTGCGTAATAGATATTTATCAGATCATTCATTATTTTATATCAATGAGCGCTCTTAAAGTTTCTTCTGAAGGTCTTCTTAATTCAAGATAGAAATTGTGTAGATATAATTTAAAAAAGCCTTTTGCTGGTTTACCTTTTGCGTTAATAATCAAATAAAGTCAAAAAGTCGTGTCTATAATTTCGTAGTAAATTATGAATTTTAATCGAAGACAATAATGGTACCCACAGTTAAATATATATACAAGTTGTACCTTTAAAAGTCGTCTTATGTATCACATTCGAATTCGTATAAAAACATACTACAAAATGTGCTATTTGAAAAAAGATTTTTGTTTATTAAACGTGGTTTTCAAGTGATAATAACCCACATATTTAAAAGCCAGTTTCCAAATCAATTTTGTTCAAATCCTTTCCTACGTGAATAAGACGTAGATAGATTTTACATCTAAATTTTCATAATTTTCTTTTCCATTATGACAAAAACACTACAGAAGTTTATTTCCAAACATAAAACAGCTAATTTTCACTCGACCAAACTTAACTTTTTATTCAAAGCTTCATTTGGTTATAACTGGCGTAATTCACATTAAAATTAATTTAAGATATTGAACTTTGAATTCAACGCTGCCATTTTCCATACTACCTATTCTCAAATTATTTGATAAACGTTATAAGTCGCGGTAAGGGTACACAATTTCATCACTCAAAAATATGTTTTTTTTTTTAGCAACTTTTTTTTAATTCTCACGACACTTAAGAAATTTTCCTGCAATTTTTTTTAACCCTCACGCCACTTGAAAAACGAATTCGCCTGAATTTGTTTTTAATTCACACGTCACTTCAAAAATATATCACATCTTTTTGTTTTTTTTTTTTGCTTTTAACATTACTGTGTCAACATATTCGCTTTAAACACACTGTACGTCTGTTTACTATCACCACAAATCCTTACTAAAGAGTTTGCGTGTGTTTACATAACGCTGTAGGCTCTTCCTCATAGGAAACATAAATAGGCTTGGTGAACACTGCTTGCTACATTTTAGAGTTCCGTACTTGATGAAAGCAAGGTGAAAACCTCCATTAACTGCCTTTTTTTATTTTATATATTACACTTCAATATTGACTTCACCCCACCTAATGTTAAGGTTAAGGACACATTGTTATATTGAAAAAAGTGTCGAGTTTCTTGCCGGTTCTTCTCGACATGATCAACATTCCCAACACGGCGGTAGAATACTTTATTTGTACTGACTATTCATAAGTGCTTTTGTAAAGCTTACATGAATAAAGATATTTTCTATTCTATTCTATTCTAATGAGGTCCTTTTTTACAGAGAGTGGTGTGTGTAACAACTTAAACCCCCTCGGTGGCCAACGCTGCGCAGTTGTGGGGGAGTCAGGATTCCTTGAGGATTCTACACAGGCTCCCCCACAGTTAGTGGTAATGAGGTCCTAGCTCAAGGACGACAAGTACAGCATAATAAATCTATTACTGGACTTGTCGCCTTCACCTTGGAGGCTTGCTTGACCCCTGCTACAAATGTAGCACCATAAGTTTGTATTAAAATTATTTCCACTGCATCTAAACCAAATTTTATCCGTCGACCATATTGGGCAACAATTGTATTGATAGATTTATCAAAAGTTTTGTGTTTATCAGTAAGAAAATACGAATTAGTAACAAAAATTTACAAACATACATTGCGTTTAAGTCTAGCATGACGTCACTTTTTTCACAGTTGTACGAAATAGTGACGTAGCACTACTGCACTTTGATGGGATATATCATAATATATTTTTATTAATTTGTGATAGCAGAAATCACTTTTTAATTAGTTGATAATCTATCTGATGATCTCAAGAACAATATTGCAAAGTAACAATGTACTGAACCCTCAAAGCTGACTTCCCACTCACGCTTGACCAGTTTTTCTGTTGTTAACGAAGACTCATTTACATGATAAAAGTATATGGTATAGTGAAGCGGTAGTGACTTTCAGTAATAACTTTATTTGAAGTGATATATGATAATGTCGGCGTTGAAATGTGTATTAAGATTTTTCCTTAAAAATAACGTTTCATTCGAGTTTCAGGGTTAAAACTAGCGAGTATTTTTTTTTATATTGCACTTCAAGATTGACCTCATCCCACCTGATGTTAAGTGGTAATGAGGTCCTTGCTTAAGGGTGACAAGTACAGCAAAGTAAAAAAATTAAGTAAATAGTATTTTTCGTTAACATTTTTTTTAAGAAATAATTTCACAAGCATCTTTTTGTTCATTTGGGCGGATGGAAGGAGAACGCTGACTTTTGTATCACATGTTATAGGAATATAGACAATAATATCACTACATAGTATGAAACAAAGTCGCTTTTTCTGTCCCTATATCCCTATGTACGCTTAAATCTTTAAAACTACGCAACGGATTTTGATGCGGTTTTTTTTTTATATTGCACTTCAAGATTGACCTCATCCCACCTGATGTTAAGTGGTAATGAGGTCCTAGCTTAAGAGCGATAAGTACAGCATAATGAAGCTGTTACTAGACTTGTCGCCCTTACTTTGAAGGCTTGACACCTGCTACTAATGTAGCACCCCCAGAATCTCTGGCAACTTTACTCACATGCAGGAACACAACAACACAGAAGTGATTGTTATTTGGCTGCGGTCTGTAAGGTGGAGGTATTTCACCAGTCGGGCTGCTCCAGTTCGAACGATAAATCGCTTTGCCCTCTCTCTCTTTTTTTTTAATAGATAGACTAATTCAAGAGGAAGGTTTTTATTTGCAATAAAGAATAGAAAAGCCAATTCTAAGTATTTACATTACAGCCGTGCGAAGCCGGAGCTGGTCGCTACTATAATAATAAAGCTGAAGAGTTTGTTTGAATGTGCTAATCTCAGAAATTACTTGTTTAAATTGTAAAATAATACTTGTGCTATATAGTCTACTAGCTGTACATCCTTTCATGTCGGTTTTACCCCTTTCTCCCCTAATATTCGAAACAAAAAGTAGTCTATATTTTAATCCAAGTTTCGAGCTATATTTGTGCCAAATTCCATATCTCTAACTTCAAAAATAAAAATTTTTCCATATAAACTTCCAAAGGTGGTATTACCCCCCTCCCGCCTTATTTTCTAATAAAAAGTAGTCTATGTCCTTTCTTGAGATTCAACGTATACCTATACCAAATTTCATCAAAATCAGTTTAGAGGTTTAAGCAGGAAAGCGTTACAGACACACAGACAGACAGACAGACAGACAGACAGAGTTACTTTCGCATTTATAATATTAGTAGGGATTTATTTAGGAAGGCTTTAGGCTAGATAACATCCCACTGTGACCAATAGGATCGAGGAATCGGCAGAAAATGAAGAACAAAACCGGAATTGTACGTGTGCAAAGCCATAGTGGGCCGCTAGTATAGATAATAAAATAAAAAGGTGGTGACGACCTCGGTGGCGCAGTGGCTAAGGTAGGCGGCCAACGCGCGATAGGTCCCGGGTTCGATTCCTGGTCAGGTCAATTTGGAAAACGAACTTTTCTAAGTTGACTTAGGTCTGGGTGTACTGGGATGACGCCCCCAGTTAGTATTCGTCGTTTGGTACTCATATTACAAGGGAAAACCTTAGTTTGAGACCAGGTGATTGGTGTGGTTGTCTGGCGCATTTATTTATTATTATATCGTTCTTACATTAAAAACTACTTGAAAACAATTAATTTCAATGAATGAAAGGTAAAATCTAAATTCGGTAATATATTATAACTATTGGAAAATTCTTTCTTTCGTGTAGCTGGCCTAAGTACTTATTAAATGGCACAAATAATCGTAGGTCCGTAACGCCCCAGCTTAAAACTAGTATCATTATTCCGTACTATTGCAAAATTCGTTAACAAATGCTGCGTAAACGTCCATTATTTTAGAACTTAAGACTTTCTGCTGTTCCTAAACGTATAATTCATAAAAATATATATTAATTTGTTGCTTTAAGCATAATGAAGTCTCTATATAAAACAAATAGCGGTCCCGGCGAACTTCGTTTCGACTTAGAGAATTTTTCCCGCTTTTCTGTTGAAATTTTTCAAATTTTACCAAGGATCCTTAATTTTGTAGCCTATGTCGAATTGGAAGAATGTAGCAGTACTTTTTGAGCCTATTCATTACAAACATACAAAAATAGGTACAAATCTTTCCTCTTTATAATATTAGTATAGGTACATATAGATTAAGCTACTTTCGGTTCGGAACCTATAACTACCGAGAAGATACCGGCAAGAAGAGAAAAGCTATTGTTTAATTACCTTTGTACAAATTTAAGACATACATAAGTTAAAAGTTTGCTATTTTTATTATCAGGTCAACAATGATTTAGGTGCACGCAAACCAATAACTATTTTTAGCTAAAAACGGCATAAGGAAGCCAATTCTGGCTATAAAATACTTCTTTTACGTATCATACTTCTATTACGTGTTTCCTCCTTCCTTTGACATGGATTCCTTCAAAAGGAGCGTGAAGAAACATCTTGCGGGCTAGTATGGCGATGCTAACGGATGATATTTTGATATCAAATCCGTTGTCATCGCGATGTGGGTTTTCTCTCTTGTTTACCATCAGGCTGGGAGGAGCCAATATACTGCGCTACTTTGAATAAATAAATAAAAAATCTTAAAAACTGCCATTTTGGGTCTTCTTCAAACACGGTTTACTATTTCATTGATTATTTCTGGCTATTTCAAATATATGAAAAAAGAAGCAAATACCTTTGCCCTGAAATTTATATTTGGTTTATTTATAAATTTTGTTTATTTCTGAAAATATTCAAGTAGATCTCAGCGGTGTTATTTTCCTTTCAATTGATTAGTTTAATTCTATATGGAAAAAAAGGTTGCAGCTAGAAATTAGAATTACTACAAAAATAATAATGCTAGAATGATAATTTAAATTATGTTACAAATAAGAGAAGTATTCGTTTATTTTTTACTATCTAATTATAAAATTCACTCGCTCGGGGCTGGCAATAGACTATGGTAAAATCCCTAAGATCGCTGAATTTTACTTTTTTGATGTAAAATTTTTAAAAGTTAGAAAAGAAATAGAACTGTATTCATGTATATCAGACAAACAGCTACAATAAACTTCTACTTACATTAAAGCACCATCCAAAATGTATAATTTTGTTGAATATATCGTGACGTTATTAATAAATTACGAGGTCGCAAGAAGGAAATGTTTTTCCGTTGAAACCGATGCGACAAACGATACTTTTGACTTCAACTTGAACTTTCTTTTGCGGTTGCGGTTTGCATAGACACTTCGACCAGATTTCCTGTGAGATATCTTATTATTGTTAGACTAGCGTTCCGCCACGGCTTCGCATGCGTACTGTCTCCATTTTTTATGAGTATTTTATTTTCTTTATCTTACACTTCGAGGTTGACCTAATCCTACCTAATGTTAAGTGGTAATGAGGTCCTAGCTTAATGAGGTCCTAGCTTAAGGGCGACCAGTACAGCATAATGAAACTGTTACTGTACTGGTCGCCTTTACCTTGAAGGCTTGACTCCTGCTACTAATGCAGTACCCCCAGGAACTCTGGAAACCTTGCTTACACGCAGGAACACAATAACACAGAGGTGATTGTTATTTGGCTGCGGTGTACTGTAAGGTAGAGGTATATCACCAGTCGGGCTGCCCCAGTTCAAGCCATAAATCGTTATGCCCGACCTCTCTTCATTTTCCATACTTGCCATTCATCCTTCACTCCTATTGGTCAGAGCGTAATGCTCTACAGCCTTTGTGATGACAGCCATCTTAGATTTGAAATTGGTCATTTCTATGTAAAGAACGTAGGTATGTTCTTTACTAAAAGTGTAAGTACTTCCGCCGAGCTAGGTGTTATCTGCTCGGTACCAAGGTCCAACTACCAATCTTGGTTTGTTGTATATGTAGTTTAGAATAATGTAATAAAACTATGATATTATAAAGAGAAAAGATTTGTATGTTTGTGTGCACGTTCATAATGAATGAAATCAAAAACTAGTGTGCCGATTTCCAAAATTATTTTACCATTAGAAAGCGACACCTAGAGTAACATAGACTATATCTATTGTGGGACTGGTCTGCTCCAGCTTAACTCGCAAAAGTAAAAAATACTTACTTTTGTACTTAATTATTTCATCACTCATCAAAACAAAACTATACGACTTGGTCCAAAGTGAGCTACACATAGCAATAAGTTAGATACTGATACTGTAACTGATCTGCTGACCTTCTTACTGGAATTAGAATCACTTTGCATTGTATTCGATGACGATTCAAAAGTGATATATGTAACATACATAAATAAAGATATATTCGGGTTCGGAGTTTGCTAGAAAATACTTATTCCTAATATTAAAAATGCGATAGTAACTCTGTCTGTCTGTGTGTCTGTTACGCTTTCCTGCTTAAACCTCTCAACCGATTTTGATGAAATTTGGTATAGGTACACGTTGAATCTCAAAAACGGACACAGGCTACTTTTTATTAGAAAATAAGGGGGGAGGGGGGGTAATACCACCTTTAAAAGTTTATATGGAAAAATGTTTATTTTTGAAGTTAGAGATATGAAATTTGGCACAAATATAGCTCGAAACTTGGATTAAAATATAGACTACTTTTTGTTTCGAATATTAGGGGAGAAAGGGGTAAAACCGACCATAAAAGGATGTAGTCCACGCGAACGAAGTCGCGGGCACAGCTAGTTTCCAATATTTTATGTTTCGTGTGTCAACAAAAATGACAATCCGTTTTTCTCCAACTGACTACGAGCCTGGAAAGGTTTTAGCTTACGACTCGTATAATTTATTACTATCCGTAACGAAAACTGATCGTTTTTCAAATATTGGAACAGGAATTAATCGTACTAGCGCGCGACCGCTAGTTTATATTATTTCCACAAGTCTCCAATGTCATATAAACCAAATTATAGATTACGTAAATAACACATCTTCAGGCACACGGCTTTATTACCCCATGTCAGAGAGGATGTTGCCACATGGTCTCATGTCTGTCATTTCACGGTGCATGATGACGGATGCGTTGGACGTTGCAAGAACTTCGCACAAGGCTAGCGGATTGAATAGACGCCCAAAACACTATATACTTAACCTTACTAAAATAAATATTGGACAACATCACATACATTGCTCTGATTCTGTGGTAAGTAGCTTAAGCACTTGTGTTACGGAAATCAGAAACAACGACGGTACCACAACACCCAGACCCAAGACAATATGGAAAAGTTCATTTCCCATATTGACCCGACCGGGGATCGAGCCCGGAACCTCAGAGATGGCGCTCGCCAAAGTCAGGCCCGCTCGCCTCTCGGCTACGGAGGTCGTCAATGCGGTCGGAAATGCGAAAGTAATTGCGTTTGTCAACATTAATTTTAATGAATTTTTGTTAATATTATTAAAAAGCTTAAGACTATCAAGCTTAGTATGCGCACCTCGAGTAAATTATATAGCGCTATTATTTATGTTTCACGGCCGTACCCATTTCTCGCCATCTACTATTTCCTCTACCTTAAGGTTGTCTGGAGGAGATCGCTTTCTAGCGACAAGACCGCCTAAATTGTACTATAATCATTCTGTAGATAGATACACTTTATTTCACAGAAAAATTCACAGAAATTGGTTTTACAGACATAATTAAGTACAATTTAGGCGGTCTTATTGCTAGAAAGCAATGTCTTCCAAACAACCTATTTCTGTAAAGTTTTTGTGCAATAAAGTATGTCTATATATTTACGTGACGCGCAATCAAGGCGCTGGTCGGCGGGCGCCATGCCGGCTTAAACTTGCTGCTTTAAATTTAGAAAATATAAATCAAATGCCATTAGTCCACGCGAACGAAATCACGGGGCCACTAATTTAAAAAGTAAGCAGGATTCTACAGGGATTCAAAATCTCACAAGATAAATTCCTCAGAATTGGGTCACTCCGTTACCCGAGCCCCATAAAAAAGTTAACAAAAGAATTTAACACCGGATACGCGACGATTTCAACCGTAAAAGAAATACCTGGCTGACTTTCTCTCGAAGATGTGTCATAGCGCACCTTCGGCAGAACAAAGGCACAATTGTCAACTGTCTTAAAAACAAACTTAAAAAAAAAACTGAAAGTTCTTAATTCTTGTAAAGCACATGTCTAAAAAGAATACAGTAAGTATACAGTTAAATAAATAAATTATAAATAAATGCGCCAGACAATCACACCAATCACGTGGTCTCAGACTAAGGTTTCCCCTTATACTATGAGCACCAGACGACGGATACTAACTGGGGGCATCATCTCAGCACACCCAGACCCAAGTCAATTTAGAAAAACTCGTTTTCCAGATTGACCCGACCGGGAATCGAACACGGGACCTTTCGCGCTTTGGTCGCCTTCCTTAGCCACTGCGCCACCGAGCTCGTCACAGTTTATGTCTTGCAAAGGAGGACAACTTTAAAGTAATGATAACAGAGCTAGACCACACTAAAGCAAAAAATATCTTTAATGCTCTCTTGTAAAATTACAAAAACTGGGCGTATCGCCCTTGAAACTTTTAATGGGAAAATGTTTATTTTTTAAGTTAGATATATGAAATTAGCACAAGAATAGCTCTTACCGTGGATTCAAATATACTTTTTGTTTCAAATATACATACGTCATGCTTGTGAACAGGTGCCACCTTTGGGGACTGGTCTGCTCCAGCTTACCTCTCGAAAGTAAAATAAAACTTCATGCTTTTTTAACTCATCAAAATAAAACTATATGACTTGGTCCAAAGTGTTCTACACATAGCTATAAGTTAGATACTGCTACTATAAATTATCTGCTGAGTTTCTTACCGGTGTCTTCTCGGTAGATATAGGTTCCGAACTGGAAGTAGAATCACTTTGCATTGTATTCAATGACGATTCAAAAGTGTTACATGTAACCTACTTGAATAAAGAAATATTTGAGTTTGAGTTTGAGTTTCTAATATAAGGGGAGATAGGGGTGAAACCGACTGTGAGAGTATATATGTATATATATGTATATTATATGTATGTATATGCAAAAAAACCTGTAGGTAGTGACAGCTAGTAGATTATAAGCTTATCGAAACGATGAATACCCGGTCCCAATATTTCACTATTCGTAATGTGTTAAAAATTACAATCCGTCGTTCTCCTACTGACTACGAATCTGGAAAGGTTTTAGCTTACGCCTCGTATAATTCATTACTGTCCGTTACTAAACCGTCCGTTTCAAATATCGGAATCGGGCTTAAGGATACGCTTACTGTCACTTGGTGTTAATGCGTCTGCTGGCTCTGGGGGTCTACTCTCGAAAACGAAACGAACAATCGAAAGGTTTCGTTTTTGTGGATTTATTAAAATATCGGGAGTTAAAACGTGATTTTTCATTTGCATAAATAATACTTTGTTTTAAGAAAACGCTTTATTCGCATTCGAAGAGAATTGGTTGCGAATATGAGAATTAAATAAAAATTGCTATTCGTTGTCGGATCCGACATATTTCGTTGTTGGGGTAGTAGACCCTCTGGACCGGATTCCCGGTCTGTGTAGTTGGTTGTTAGTGATTTTAGCAATAAAAACCAGACTGCGCAAAAAACACTTCTATATTTTTTCACGCTTTGACAAGAACTTTTTACTTATAAAAACAAGAATGTCATTTTGCTCAGGCATAGAGCCTGGGACTGTGGAGGTTCAAACATAGTTCCCGTTTGAACCTATATTGGACGTAGTCCATAGGAAACATAACAACAAGTTAAGATACTGAGTCTAAAAAAACAAAACACATTAATTACGCTTGGCTGGACGTCAAAGATGAACAAAGTAATTTAAACAAACAGAATGTAAGAGCCTAATTAATGCACTAATGAGGTGCGTCCTACTTGACAGCGCTTAACATTCAGAGCTGACGTTATTGCATCACTGTGTTTACAAGGAAGAAAACCTTTGAATACTTACACTGTTAAACGAAGGGTGAAGATTTTGACATTTTTGTATGATGCTTTACGCAGCATTAGTAAACCTTGATATTTTAAAGAAACAGAAAAGATCAATGCGTTATCTTTGCACAGATTTAAATATCTGATCAAAAATTTGTCCAATGAAAAAAGGATATTATAAACAGAATATTTAATAAATGAAAATGTATGTTTTTTTTATTTTTTGCATGGTAGGGAGGCATATTTGTAAGTTTTGAAAAGAGTAACTATCGAGTTTCTTGCCGGTTCTTCTCGATAGAATCAACATTCCGAACACGGCGGTAGTTTTACATAATCTGACGATTCATAAATGCTTTTGTAAAAGTTTACAGAATAAAGACGTTTTCTATTTCTCGATTTTTGTAGTGCTTCATATTTTTAAACATATTCGGCAGAGGACAATTAGGCTTGACACAGCAGAAAAAATTCATCGCCTACGATAACTTGCGGTTAGCTCAGTTGGAAGAACAGCACGCGCGATACGTGAAGGTCGTGGGTTCGATTCTCGCACCGCAAGGAAATATAAAAAAAATATGTTTCAATAAAATATTTTCTATTTCTATTTCTATTAAAACCAAAAAGGAGTTCATGATTGTTGCAGTAGACCCATCTATTAACTGATTTTGAATTTAAATTCGGTTTTGTTTTCTTATTATATATCTAGGTCAACGCCTACTGTTTCACCTACCACAATATATCACGAGTCTCGTTCATAGTCGTTTAAAATTCATACCATCATACTATGTTATATCACACCTTGCAACTAGGAAGCAACGGATGAATCGCAATTAAAGAAAGTAGGCCAACACGCGATGAATTATTTAAATAGTCGACAATTTTCGTCCTTGAAATTTAACGTTTCAAGGACAGTAAATAGGGTCGAAAATCTTAATACCTAAAAATGCATTTTTTTTTATTACGCACTTCAAGATTGACCTCATCCCACCTGATGTTAAGTGGTTATGAGTTCGTAGCTTAAGGGCGAAAGGTATAGCATAGTAAAACTGTTACTGGACTTGTCGCCCTTACCTTGAAGGCTTGACCCCTGCTACTAATGTAGCACCCCCCAAGAGCTCTGGAAACCTTACTCACACGCAGGAACACAACAACACTGGAGTGATTGTTATTTGGCTGCGGTCTTCTGTAAGGTTTATCCCAATTTCCCTTGGTCACGCCAACACGCGTGAACGGCTGAACTAATTTTACTTCTTTTTTGTTTGTTGTGTTTGTTATTCAAAGTCAAAGTCAAAGTCAATCTTTTTTATTCATATAGATTACAAAGTAATACCTACTTATGAATAGTCTCTATATAAAGCAATTTAAGCTACTACCGGTACGGAACCTTTAACTATGTAATGTGAGACACTGTCACTTATGCAAAAATGTAGTTTTTCTCGTACTCTAAAAAAAATAAAATGTTAAATCATGTTTAATGTAAAAAGGGTACTACAAACTTGATGAATATTTTAATGATAAACATATATTGACATGATTGTTTGCTCGCTCGCACACCATATTTTTAAGTTCTCTAGCCCAAAATATTGGAAAGATTAGGACAACTACTGAGTTTCTTGCCGGGTTTTTCTCGGTAGGATCAGGGGGGGTACTCTCAAAAACGAAACGAACAAACGAAAGGTTTCGTTTTTGAAGATTATTCAAAAGAAGGCGTGGTTTTTGATTTGCATAAATAATATATTGTTTTTTGAAAACGCTTAATTTGCATTCGAAGTGATTTCTTTATGGTTATGAGGATTAAAAATTGCCATCCGTTGTCGGATCCGATATATTTCGTTTATGAGAGTAGACCCCTAGGTTCCGAACCGATTGTAGCTTCAATTTTGGTTTGTATTCATTTTGACGATGCATAAGTGTTACTTGTAACCAACATAAATAAATGAGTTAATTATGATTATGATTAAAAAATACCTCAATCCGTTTAATTTTTTTGTTTGTTTTTGCCGTCCTGTTAAATAAAGGTATTCGGGAATGCGTCTGTTCTGCATTTAATGAGCGAAATTTAAAGCAAAAAATTCGATCCTAAATATGACCACCCTCCCTTCTTCGGCAGTCGCACACACGTGCTACTTTCCTTTACTTTACTACATACAAATTCATCAGCTGTTTTCATCTTACGAAACAACACAACTTCGCGTCTACGTAATCTCAGTGGGTTCCTTACTAAGTGGACCCCTCCGATGACCAACTTGACACACTGGGCCATGTTTATGTACGTGAAGAACATATTTATTATAAGGCCGGGGCTTAGAAGCGAGCGGTGAGGAAAGCGGAGCGATTCTCATGATGGGTTATGTGAAGTGATTTTTAAATACAATTATTTATTTATTTATAAATTTTATTGCGAATAAAAACCTTTTTACCAATTAGCCCCTTGGGTCATGCAGATACATAACTATGTAATAAACTATGGGTGCGGTAACAGTAAGAATATGTAGGTACTTATTTACTACTTAAAATTGCTTATTCCTTGCTTGCTTTTTCAGTTTAATCAAAAGTATTTTAGATAAATAATTTGATGGTTTAATTCAGTTGTGGATTTGATGTTGGGTCAAGCAAAGTAAGTGACGAATTTTTTAATATAGTAAGAAAACGTTTCTTCAGTATAAATTTATAAATATTTTTTTTGCATACGTTGTAATTTTATTATATTTATGTGTGTGAATTCGTCATTTTTTTTTTATTTGTTTATTTATTCTAGTTACCAATGCTAATGGTGGTTAAGTAGCCAATGGTCATGATGACTTGATTTTAATAACGACTGTTCCCCCACAATGAGAAATTTATATGCTTATTGTTAACAAAACATAATAAATTTCGCTTTTCATTGTTAATGCATTCCAAATTGAGAACATGCGCCTACAAATCGGGTACGACAACCCGCTGCCACCCAAACTGCAGCTTTACGCACACTCACGATTATATCATAGAGAAAGTCAGTATACAAAACCTACTTCACTCTGACCAACATATGAAAAATGGGCTCTGTGATGCAATTGGACCGGTTGTAGAATCAATTTTGCATTTTGTTTAATAAATACATTTGTAGGTCGTTTTGACCGGAACTAAACATAGAAAGGTCAGAGTTTACTGGGTAATTTGTCACACTAATAAACATAACATAAATCAACATAATTGTATGTTTTTCATTGTGCTTTTTTATATTACACTTCAAGATTGACCTCATCCCACCTGATGTTAAGTGGTAATGAGGTCCTAGCTTAAGGGCGACAAGTACAGCATAATAAAGCTGTTACTGGACATGTCGCGCTTACCTTGAAGGCTTGACCCCTGCTACTAACGTAGCACCCCCCAGGAGCTCTGGAAACCTTACTCACACGCAGGAACACAACAACATTCCCTTTGCAAAATCTTCATTAGATCGCAGGTAAACACAAACGATTTCAGTTCTTGATGAACAATAAATAAATAGGGCGTGCTAAAGGAGTGTATTTTAGTTTTCAAATCTATTATTCATTCATTATTATTATAGCATACATTTTTTTTCTTGCTGTAAAAAGGAAGATTACTTGCGCATTTATCGTGTTCTGTTGGTCTTGCTGACGGACTGAATATACTCGTACTCATTGATATTTTTTTACGTGGCGTCCTTCCTCTTAAAGTAACTATTCTTATATTAAAATAATCTACTATATAAAAATATGTCGGGTTTTCCTTCCTGTCGCTATAACTCCAGAACGCACGCACCGATTTCCACGGTTTTGCATTCGTTGGAAAGGTCTCGGGCTTGAGGTTTATAGCAAAGAAAATTCAGGAAAAATGTCAACAGAAAAGCGGGAAAATCCTCTAACGCGAAACAAAGTTCACCGGGACCGCTAGTATTTTAAAACAATGCTTCCTAGTGTGTAGTGCTTGCCGTGGCAGGTAACTAAGAACACACTATATTTTATTGTTAAGCCCTGTGAATGTTAATGTGCTTTTGTGTGCCACTTGTAAACTGTCCTTAAATAAAGAAATAATCTTGCTATTTTACCTAATTATGGCAAAAAAGGAAGGTTACGATATTAACTACACTACAGGTCGTGGGCCTCTAAGAGATGACACGGAAGCATTTATATCATCATTACATCATGACCCCATTGGCTCGGAGGCGGAAAGGTAAGTTACGCGAAAGGTGCCGAGTTCGATACTTATGGCTGTTTAGAAAACCAGTTGTTATGTGATTACAAACCTTACGTATTGGACGTTGGGTGACTTTTGACATGAGATGCGTTTGTGGCACACTTTTTTAATTGTACTACAACTTTAAGAGCAAGAAAGAAAGGAAACTGAACCTAAAAGTAAATACAACAAGACATGCAATGTAGTGAAATATAAAAGGGTAGATGAATAAAAATGTATGTATTGTCCAACAGATAGAAAACCAAGAAAATATAAGACATTTTTTTTAACAAAAATTTAGTAATATATATCAATTTAACTTCTTCGTTCAGTATTTACGAAATAGTGACGTAAAAACATCCATCCACGGAATTTTATTTGCTGTATCATCATTAATTAAACCTCTTCAACTACGTAGAGACATTGGTTCATTAAGTGTCTTTTATCGGCTTTATCATGGGGAGTGTTCCGAGGAACTATTTTCCCTTATCCCACCCTCTCCTTTCCTACACAGAACCACAAGAGCCGGCCAGCGATGTCATCGCTTTACCGTGGAAAATATTCCATCACGAACCAAAAAGTTCGGTAACTCTTATCTTTGCCGGACCATAAAGAAGTGGAACTCGTTGCCGGCTCATGTGTTTCCTCCTTCCTTTGACATGGATTCCTTGAAAAGGAGCGTGAAGAAACATCTTGCGGGCTAGTATGGCGATGCTAACGGATAGGATGTTTTGATATCGAATCCGTTGTAATCGCGATGTGGGTTCCTTTATTGCTTAGCATCAGGCTGGGAGGAGCCAATATACTACGCTACTAAAAAAAAAAAAATTTTTTTTGGATGAACTGTAAAACTGTTGACATTTTATTTTCAAAATTCTAACTGACAAACGATTTATAATCATTGTTTTTATTGAAATCTGCTAAGAACAGAGTTTACGAAACTCCAACCCTAATGCCCCCTTAGGAGTGGTGTTTCATTAGTAGTAGTTCGGAAAAGGGGGTTAAAAGTCCTATGTTTTTTAAAGGAAGATACTTTAAATGCAAACTGTGTGATCTATATCTATAGAGCATACATTTTACCTCCTTGTAGAGATTAACTAAAATATATCTCTAAAATAAAACCTGTAATAACTGATTATACATAGTCCCGGGCGTAGAAGACTATTGTTTATTTACACCCTTACAGAAGACCGCAGCCAAATAAAAATCACTTCTGTGTTGTTGTGTTCCTGCGTGTGAGTAAGTTCTTCAGAGCTCCTTGGGGTGCTACGTTATAAGCAAGCCTTCAAGGTAAGGGCGACAAGTCGAGTAACAGATTTATTATCCTGTACTTGTCGCTCTTAAGCTAGGACCTCAGTACCACTTAACATCAAGTGGTATGAGGTCAATCTTGAAGTGTAATATAAAAAAAAACTATTGATGTTTAGAGGACATTTTTGTATTTCTGTGAGTATGTTTGCAATGAATAAACTCAATTTATTACTAGAAAATAATAACTACGCGTACAGTCAGCATCATTCGTTTGTATATACTTCAGTACCTTGTCACACTAAACGTCCATCAGTCCTAGCACAATGCGACTAAATTTTATCGCGCTCTTAACAAACGTCAAAATCGATAGATGTCAGTGCGTCAGCTGCTGATTAGCTAAAAATACGAGTACAGTGTGCTATTAGCCAATCAACAGTATCCTTTTTTTTTGCGGGGGGAAATGCTTGGCGCACCCTACCGTCACCCGAGGGAGATGACGGCGTGTGTGGGACTCTCCTGCCCTAAAAAGGACAGGCCTACCCACTAAAACCCCCCGGGGGACCTCATCGCCTTAATGGTAATGCTGTGGAAAAATTTTTAAGAACCACCGCAATAGAATCAACAGTATCCTAGTAAACTTTTGTCGTCTCATGCGATAAATTTGACGTATTGCGTATGCTAGGCCTGCATGTGACTGAGTATGTGAAATAGACAGTTAGATTAATGTGACAAGGTACTGAGTTGTATACAAACTAAAGACGCTGGCTGTACGCTAGTTATGATATTCTAGTTATTTCTTTTTCCTGATCCGCATTGTATTAAGAAAGATTGAACCAATTTCGTGGTAATTATCATAAGTATTGTTTATTTCTAGATTCAATTTGCGATAAGTTATAATAAAATTAGAGAGATCAGAACTGCTAAGGCATTGTCTGGGTCGCTTCTGAGAACAATAGTACAAATGAAAGTGAGCTAACTATAATTTATGTTGTTACATTATGATGTCTCTATTTGATATCATATTATTAGGGTTCCGTAGTCAACTAGGAACCCTTATAGTTTCGCCATGTCTGTCTGTCTGTCCGTCCGAGGATAATTTGGTACAAATATGTATATTAATCACGTCAACAAAGTGCAAAAATAAAAAAAAATAAAAAATGTTTTTTGGGTCCCCCCCCCCCCCCTACACGTAAACTGGGGAGTGTTTTTTTTTTATTTCAATCCCAACATGTGATATACCGTTGGATAGGTATTTAAAAATGAACAGGGGTTTACTAAGATCATTTTTTAATAATTTTAATATTTTGGGAAATAATCGCTCCAAAAGAAAATAAAATTGTGTCCCCCCCCCCCTCTAACTTTTGAACCATAAGTTCAAAAAGTATGAAAAAAATCTAGTATATAGAACTGCATAAAGGCTTTTTAGGAAAATTATTTTGAACTTTATGTTTAAGAGTTTTTGAAATTTTTGAAAAAATTTTTTTTTAACTAAAGTTGTAATTAAAGCGTATATGCAGGCATTTTTTTTCTTACTTTACATATTTTTTGTATTCTCAATGTATCTGCTTTCAAATAATTTTTTTTTTAACTTTAAGTGGGGATACTTAAGAATTGTGATGCACTGAAAACTACGGAACTCTACACTGAGCGTGGCCCGACACGCTTTTGGCCGGTTTAATGTTCTTAGTTTCTGAAGTAGGTAGGTAATTTTGTTTACTTATGTAACGCGTGTGTTCAACACGAATTATACCGAAATTTTAACAGAATCTCGGTTCTGCTATCAAATACGAAATGTGTAGGATCTGACAACTGATGGCAATTTTTAATTATCAAAATCGCAACCAACTTAATTCGAATTAAGAGTTTTCAAAAACACAATATATTGAGCTTAAACAACTAATCATAGAGACCTGAAATTCGCGTAAGTCCTGAAAGTCGTATTCTTTGTGCTAAGTACGCAAAAGATAAAAATGGATTTTCCGATACTCTAGCCCTAAGGGGGTGAACATGGGAGGCAAAGTGTGAATGAGAGAATATAAGTAAATAAAAATATATTGAAAGACAAGCTAAGAATAAATAATAAATAAATAAATATTGGACAACATCACATACATTTCTCTGATTGTGTGGTCAGTAGCTAAAGCACTTGTGTTACAGAAACAACGAACAGTCGCTGTGGTACAGACCACAACCACAAACTTTTCCATATTGGGTACAACACCCAGACCCGAGACAATATGGAAAAATTTGTTACCCATAATGATCCGACCGGGGTTCGAACCCGGGAGCTCAGAGATGGCGCGACGCCAAATCTTACTCACCTCTCGGCTACGGAGGTCGCCAAAAATACATTTTCCAGTATTCTAGCCCTAAGGGGGTGAAAATGGGGGGTAAAATATGAATGACAGTATCTAATAGATTGAAAGATAAGCTAAGAAAGTTAACAAAAAAACGAAACTAGTTTTCTACCAATCTAACCAACTTTAATCGTTGAGTAGGTAGCATGATGTCACCAGACCGACTTGGAAGAACTAAATTTGGTAGCATCCCGTTAAACTTTTTTACTTTCCATTTCATTGGTACCAAAATAAAATCCCACGCACGAAATTCAGTTATACGGACGCCATAAAAGCATAAATATTCGTTCCAAATTGACGTTGTTTAAAAATTAAAAAGAAATGAATGCGAATTGTTAACTTCAACTTTATACAATGACTCGTTTTTTTTTAATTCCATAAAGGTATCTACTTATTTAATTACTACTCTTTTATTTTTAAGAAAAGAATAAGATTATTTTTTAATTTGAAAAGTGAATTAGTCGGCTTTGTTTTTAATTATGTGTCGAGGAAATCAATGCAAGATGGCCGCCGTCAAATGGCGGATTACACTTTTTAACGCAACGCCCTTAATAAAGGTATTAAATTAAAACGCTTAAATATGTAACATTGTAACAATTTTTAAATTTATATGGGCTAATATTGGGCTAACTTTAGGGGGTTTTAAAGGATTTTTTTAAACTTCTCTATGGACCTTAATTTTTTTTATATCTTTAAGAACATATACGAATTCTGCCCTTGGTTAGTGTTTCACAAAGACGCACCGGAAACCGTTCGCTTCACTGAACACAGAACACTACGCAGGCTTAAGGCATAAGCGGTAGCGTGAGCGGGAGCGATAAAATCGCTTTACAATAAATACGCTGCTTCAAGGAAAGACTTTAAAGTCTGTCAGTCAGATATTCAATGTAAATATAACGAAAACGTATTTTCTTTTTTAATAAATATGTAAATAAAAATAAATAAGTTTTGCGCATCAAAGTTTGTAGTTCAACGCCCAGTTCCAATATTTTACAATTCGTTATGTGTCAAAAAGTACTATCCGTTTTTCTACGAGACGTTAATTCTAATTTCAAATCTACTTTCCATATCAGCTGTCATCAGTCGATCGTTGTTAGCTCACGACGCGTATAATTTATTACGACCCGTTACGGGCATAAGTCAATTTAGAGGGGTGTGTTTACGTATACACCATTACATTATTTTGTGAAAACTAAGAAGAAGCAATGTCACGCTAAACTTTAATGCTATGTATCTTAATTTTTTTTATTCGCATGGTAAAAGAAAAAATGTATCTTAATTTTTTTGGAAATATAACTAATCTCTGTCTGTTTCTGCGGATAATATCGTCATTTATTTATTTTATAACTTTATTGCACAACATAAAAAGTACAAAAGGCGGACTTAATGTTAGGAGCATTCTCTACCAGTAAACCGTTGGGTCATGCAGATAGTTCGTTTATAGGATACATTATTATTCATTTAAGAACAGATTTTGTCGATTCGTTTTTTTATTGTTCAAAGGAGATGTTCAAAAAGAGAAGCTCATGATATGATAATGGCATCCTAGAGAAATTGAAGGGCAGTCAGTTTATGTTCCGTCGAATTTTTTTAAAGGATTTTTTAATAATTTTGAAAGTTACCCGCCCCTCTCGTCACTTGCACCACCGCCTACTTTAATAGCGCGCGCCGACGCGTGTTTTCCGCAACTCGGGCGCATGTCCTTTCACTTGTTTGTTTATACAGTTTCGAGGCAAGTATTGAACCGAAAACGAATTCAGGAGAAATCTGCATAGCTACGGAAATTGGGCGTATCGTCTTTTGCTGACTCAGCTTAAGGAATGACGGTTTTAAGGCGTTATTGCCATTTTTACCCTAACTGTGGGGTAATTTTCGAAGGAAAGGTTTTAAAAAATCGATGCGATAACTCTGTCCGGCTTTCTCACTTTAACCACTGAACTGATTTTGATGAAATTTGGTATAGGTAAACGTTGAACTTTTAAAATGGATATAGGCTACTTTTTGTTTTGAAAGTAAAGGGCGATGAGCGTAATACTGCTCTTGAAAGTTTATTTAGAGAAATGTACATTTTGAACCAAATGCTTGGAAAAATAGCAAGAGCCCTGGCTCTAATAGGAAAATCTTTCGTTAACAAACTGCTTGGTGTAACCTCCTAGGGTGTTATGCAGGCCTAGTACTTCAAATCAGCAAGTCTTGATAATACCATAGAGCTGTGCAATATAGTGATTGCCATCTGAAGTCCTTTCAATTGTCAAAGTGGTGCATCCGGTTTGTTGTAAATCTGTTAAAAGAGACCTCCTCGCTCACCATGCGTTCCTAGTACTTTGACAAAGCACATTTTTTTTTACTACAATGGAATAACCGCTTCTTGTCCATTTGATGTGTTCCAACAATTGTTTCAAAATAATAGAATTTTCATCCTCAACTATTTTGTAACATCAAAAAGTACCGTGACCTAGATTCTACCAGAATTCCCATTATTAAACAACACAAAATCCTATTACAAAACCGAATCCGGTTCAAATAGTCTGCAATACTGAATAAAAGACCAAGCTTGCCAACACGGTGATTCATCGAAATACGGTTTGCAAAATCGTATAGCAATACGTATGATATTTGGAATATACGTGTGACGTATGTTCATACTATGACGGCAATAATTTTTTTTGAAAAGTTTAGCAATAGTTCGCACTTGATATGTAATATTTCAATACCCTACCTACTTTACTACATAGAATAAAACCAAGTCGCTTTCTCTGTCCCTATATCGCTATGTACGCTTTAATCTTTAAAACTACGCAACGGATTTTGATGCGTTTTTTAAATAGATTGAGTGATTTAAGAGGACGGTTTATACGTATAATATCATCCATTAAATAGTGGAAAAACTGTTCTTTTTGAGGTTATTAATTTAAAATGTCGTAAATAATTTCATTTTTTCCGCTTAATCATTGCAAATGCAGGCTGAACCCTACAAGATTTATCAAAATAATGTACTAAGTATTGTACACATTAAAAAGGTCTACAGAAAACTCCTCAATGTTATATGTTTATCTGCTAAGGATATCCCACAATAATATTTTTTTGTCATTCACTTTTTACGACAAATAATGGCTAATTTTCAAAACTTAACATAGTTTTGAAAATTAGCCGATGCAGCCGTAACCTTTATTCAATTAAATACCTTAAATACATTTTTTATTGAATATAGATCTATGGCCCTTTACAACCTATGATTTAAATGAATATTTTTGATGATATTAAGAAGAACTTTTGCGGTGGTACCGACCGGTCGGGGCGGAACAGACTTTTCACACAGATAAAAAACATAAAAAATTAAAACTTAAAAAGCACTTACCTGTTACCTAAAAAGCCAATAATACAACAAAATAAATAAATAAATGAAAAATAGATAAAAAAATATTGTTAGTGCGTTAGAATAACACATGGAAATGTAAGAAAGCAAGACATAGTTAGAAAATAGCAGATTTAGAAAGAGAGAACTATATATTATGTAAAAATATATATTCGATATGTACAGTTCTTATATACAAATTTATATACCTGATGACAGCTTCAATAATCTGGAACGAAATACTTTTCTATCTATGTCTTGCCATCCGACCACTTCTGAGCTCTGTTAGTTGATTGAATGTAGTTTTTTTTATGCTGGTCACACTAAAGCGTAACGAGGTTTGAAAAAAAATATAGAAAAAAAATTGTTTTTTTTTTCAGTCGATAAAAAATTTAACAAAAAAAAAAGATGAGAAAAGAAAAAAAAGAAAAAATAGAAACGAACATTCTATTGACTCTTTGCCAATTAAACTTTTATAATTGGCCTATTAATACTAAAAAAAAAATAGAAAACCATATTTAAAATGCGTGCATTTTTAACCAGTTGGTTTAATTGTTATTAACTTTGCAACAAAAGTATTGTAAAAATAAATGTCAAGAGCACCACACGTGCATACATTCTATTAAAATCAGTGATTACGCAAGCACAAAAGTGGGCTACAATGAAAAAATACTCCGCGAAAGTTACTAATTACAAACTCAACTACACTAAAAAAACTAATTACAACTATTCAGCTAAACTAACATTAAAAGCTAATGGCACTATAAAGTCTAAAGGAGAAATTAACCTTTCAACTTGGGCACGATTACACAAACAAAACTAACACCTCGTTACGCAATGGTATGACAACGTGACTCCCAAATACCAAATAACTTACTTTCGTCGTTCAAAACCGGCCCATAATTGAATTCGCTCGATACATAGTCTATACTATTAGAATCTTGCACGCCCAGTAATCCAGCTTTCGCGACTCTGTGGCAGCATCCCTTCAAAAGACCACCGCACGAACCATCTAAAAGACCGCCAACCATCCAACAGTAGAAAAAGAATTCGCAAGTGCCGCCCTGAGGGCATTTCTTCTCGTCCTGCCTGTCTTCCTTCTGTAACTCGATTTTCAGCGAATTCTTTTGCGATGAATCGATTCTCTGATCATGTATCGACTCGCTACTGTCTATAAGTCGGCCTTTTCGAGTTGGCATTGCTTTCAGTATTTGGCTAATCCTCTGCATCTGTGCGTCCGATATTGGTTTAAACTCTGGCAATATCGTCCCAGTTGCGTTTGGGAATAAGAAATCAATTCGCTTGTGTGCTGGCTTGGTCTGAATGAACATGGGCTTTCTGAGCACGTTTTTGGCCTTGGAGAGAGCTCGTGGGTCGGTGGCATCTGTTTGAGGAAGAAAAAGTATGTGAAAATTAGGAGACAGTATGTACAAAAGATATGAATCGGTGAGAAGTCGTTTTTATATTTGTGAATGGTTAGAGTGATGAGAAATTGATTGAGTTTAGTACAGTCGAGATACAAGTAATAGGGATGTTGAGTGAGTTAATTATGATTCTTAAAAAACCCGTAAAAATACGATTCGTATATAAATCTTCTATGAAGATAGATATATAAGATACTATATGATATTCTGTGTTGTTGTGTTCCTGCATGTGAGTAAGGTTTCCAAAGCTCTTGGGGGGTGCTACGTCAGTAGCAGGGGTCAAGCCTTCAAGGTAAGGCAAGTCCAGTAACAGATTTATTATGCTGTAATTGTCACCCTTAAGCATCATTACCACTTAACATCAGGTGGAATGAGGAAAAAAATAGCAATCTGTGACGTCACAATTTTAATTATCAACACGCTGGCTTTTAAATAGTTTTGGAGCCTTTTAAATAGTTGTTTAGAAAACACTTTTACGGAGATCATTTGGTAATCTTTAAATTGTTTGTAAATAATGTAAAATTTAAGCGGTTTTCAAGATAGGAAGCTAAAAATTGGTACACAAACTCTATGAAACAACACGGAACGTCTTATATACTTAGAAATCTTCTACCAACCCGTAAAATCAGGTAATGAGACACCGTGATTTTAATACAAGCAAAACCGCGGGCTCATCTCAAAGGTCCAAAGTGGTCTACACATAACAATAAGTCAGATACTGCTACTGTAACTAATCTGCTGAGTTTCTTACCGGTGTCTTCTCGGTAGATGTCATCTACCGAGAAGACACCGATTAAGTTATTGAAACTCGAGCGTCCTCTCATACCATCTGTACTGTATTTATATTATAATAGCAATAAATTATTGAGTATTGAGTACTAACTGCAGAGATGACACGACAGTGTTCCAGGTGAGAGAGACCTCCGTGCGACCTATGCGCGCCTGGTACCTATTACTTTCGAGTATCGGGATTTAGGTTCCGAACCGGGCAGTAGAATCACTTTGCATTGTAGTATTTGAGCTACTGTACTTTTTTATATTGTGACGCTACAGTATTATGTTAGCTGTAGCCATACTCGGCATCTACTTTCGTTTTCGTACTATGGACATAATTGCTGTGACGTGATGTGGACGGTCTTGTCACGCTACCGAATCAGCTGTTTCGAATCGTACATTTGCTGTCGAGTTACATTCAGGACTAGCATACGCAATATGTCAAATTTATCGCATGAGACGACAAAAGTTTTGATACTGTTGATTGACACACTCGTATTTTCAGCCAATCAGCAGCTGACTTCAATCGATTTTGACGTATGTTAAGAGCGCGATAAAATTAGTCGCGTGGCGCATGCTAGGCCTGATTATTATCAAGGGTTTGTTTAGGGTACCGTACACAAAGGGTAAAAACGGGACCCAGTTATTAAGACTTCGCTGTCTGTCTGTCACCAGGCTGTACCTCAAGAACCGTGATAGCTAGAGAGTTGAAATTATGTATTTCTGTTGCCGCCATAACAAACATTATTTTAGCCGGTTTTTGCTCGATTTTAAATAATATAATAATTATAATTCAGTTGTATATTTACTTCAAAAATTAATGAATCATGTCTAATGTTGAATCGATAATGGTATGGGGCCCGACGTGCGCGAGCCGATTCGCACATGGCCGTTTTTTTTTTATTTGTTACAATTTTCCTAATAAAACGGGACCGTCAGTTATCAACTACCACAATATTCCCTTGAATAACGAGGGTAGGGATTTAAGTTTTTTTCCTTTTTTTTATATTGTACTTCAAGATTGACCTCATCCCACCTAATGTTAAGTGGTAATGAGGTCCTAGCTTAGGGGTGACAAGTACAGCAAAAAAATCTGTTACTGGACTTGTCGCCCTTACCTTGAAGGCTTGACCCCTGCTACTAATGTAGCACCCCCCAGGAGCTCTGGAAACCTTACTCACACGCAGGAACACAACAACACACAAGTGATTGTTATTTGGCTGCGGTGTTCTGTAAGGTGGAGGTATTTCACCAGTCGGGCTGCTCCAGTTCGAGCGATAAATCGCTTATGCCCTACCTCTCTTAGATAAGCTGAAGACCAGCGCTGCCCGGGATCCATTGTCAAGACAGCATTGGCTCTAGCATTGAGATTTTTTTTATCTCTTTCACAATCCATTTAAGCTTGGAACAGACTACGTTTCGTATTTTGTTTGTGAGTTGAGACAGGAGTATAGGCAGGACTATCCACCATAATACCCCGGATGGACCTCATCGCCATTAAGGTGATACGACCTCCGTAGCCGAGAGGCGAGCGTGCCGGACTTTGGCATCGCGCCATCTCTGAGGTTCCGGGTTCGATCCCTGGTCGGGTCAATATGGGAAACGAACTTTTCTTTATTGTCTCGGGTCTGGTGGTACCGTCGTTGTTTCTGATTTCTGTAACACAAGTGCTTTAGCTACTTACCACAGAATCAGAGCAATGTATGTGATGTTGTCCAATGTTTATTTATTTATTATTAGATTATATAAACTCGGCTCAACCACCACCGCACCACTGACGGAAATATCTACCCCTGAGGGGCGCCTTCAACTTGTTTCCTTAGGTTGGTCGGGGAATAGATAGATAGATACACTTTATTGCACAGAAAATTTACAGAAATTGGTTTTACAGACATATTTAAGTACAATATAGGCGGTCTCATTGGGAATTGGTGGGAATCAAAAGTGCTAACACCTGGTTCCAATATTTTACGATTTGTAATGTATCAAAAATGACAAACCGTTGTTCTCCAACCGACTACAAGTCTGGAACGGTTTTAGTTTACGCTTCGTATAATTTATTACTCACTAGCTGTGCCCGCGACTTCGTTCGCGTGGACTACACCCTTTTATGGTCGGTTTTACCCCTTTCTCCCCTAATATTCGAAACAAAAAGTAGTCTATATTTTAATCCAAGTTTCGAGCTATATTTGTGCCAAATTTCATATCTGTAACTTCAAAAATAAACATTTTTCCATATAAACTTCCAAAGGTGGTATTACCCCCCTTCCCCCCTTATTTTCTAATAAAAAGTAGCCTATGTCCGTTCTTGGGATTCAATGTATCCCTATACCAAATTTCATCAAAATCGGTTGAGAGGTTTGAGCAGGAAAGCGTAACAGACACACAGACAGACAGACAGACAGAGTTACTTTCGCATTTATAATATTAGTAGGGATTTGAAACATAATTTTTTTATCTCCGCTTGCGGTGCGGGAATCGAACCCACGACCTTCACGTATCGCGCGTGCTGCTCTACCAACTGAGCTTACCGCAAGTTATCGTTGATGAATTTTTCTGTTGTATCAACCCGTTAGCCTTCGGTAAGTGCTGTTTAAAGTTCGCTAACGCGGCGTAAAGTACTATAAAAATAAAAATCGGTTAATTTATCACTATTCGTAAGTAAAACGTCTCGTTTTTCAAATATTGGAACTAGTTATAAGTCGTTTTGGGAATCCCCTCTACTACGGAGGCATTCGCCACCTACATTCCACTATGGAAAAAAACAACGACTTCTTCAACCTTACATAATCTGGCTCGGCCATTTCCGAAGCTCGGTAAGTGGAGCGTAGCGTCAGCGAAAAAAGTGGCGCGCTTTTTTTTTGACCGACTCATTGAAGATTGAGCTTGCCAGCTTGTTTTTTAAAAGAGAATTTCATGTTTATAATGTAATTGAAACTTCGCACGTACTATCCCATATGACAACCTCCATAGCCGAGAGGCGAGCGTGCCAGACTTTGGTAACGCGCCATCTCTGAGGTCCCGGGTATGATCCCCGGTAGGGTCAAAATGGGAAACGAACTTTTCTATTTTATCTCGGGTCTGGGTGTTGTGGTACCGTCGTTGTTTCTGATTTCTGTGACACAAGTGCTTAAGCTACTTACCACAGAATCAGAGCAATGTATGTGATGTTGTCCAATATCCCTACTAATATTATAAATGCGAAAGTAACTCTGTCTGTCTGTGTGTCTGTTACGCTTTCCTGCTTAAACCTCTCAACCGATTTTGATGAAATTTGGTATAGGTATACGTTGAATCTCAAGAACGGACATAGGCTACTTTTTATTAGAAAATAAGGGGGGGGGTAATACCACCTTTGGAAGTTTATATGGAAAAATGATTATTTTTGAAGTTAGAGATATGAAATTTGGCACAAATATAGCTAGAAACTTGGATTAAAATATAGACTACTTTTTGTTTCGAATATTAGGGGAGAAAGGGGTAAAACCGACCATAAAAGGGTGTAGTCCACGCGAACGAAGTCGCGGGCACAGCTAGTTTATTTATAAAATTAATTAAAATTGAGTAAAAAGTAAAATGAAAAATCCTCCTATATAAATAAAGGGGTATTTTTGATAAAGGCGCCGCCCTAATGCCGTGCTCATAAGAAGTAATATCGCTTTGCACGTGATTACCTTGACGTGCTGCCGACTGTACTAATCATAATCATAATAAATTCATTTATTCATGTTGGTTACAAGTAACACTTATGCATCGTCAAAATGAATATAAACCAAAATTGAAGCTGCAGCCAAAATAGAAGATGTTCAACATTTGCTGATGGAGTGTGTCAAAAATGGGGCTGAAAGGAAATCACTGTTTGAAGAATTTACGAAAAGTTACGGAAAACCTATTGGCAGTATTATCGTGAAATGCAACACAACATATGTATGTATGTATACACATTAATGATGAATACACATACGTTACTCCAATACACCAGTGGTGAGGCCCTGGCGATCCGTCACACAGGGTACCCTACCCTAGTATGGACACCAGTCTCTCACAAAGGTTATTGTACAAGTTGTTATTGTTTTGTGTTTATTTTTAAAATTACCTTTGTGAAGAGAAAATAAATGATATTTATTATTATTATTATTAATTCAAATTGAATAAAGAGACATAGGACTTATACAAAATATTTTGTCAAAACCAAAATCAGATGTAGCTTAAAAAATTTTGCAACCTACTTAAAATAATTCAACAGTGATTTCGTTTCTAATAATGTAAATAAAATAATACAAGTTTTGATGTTCTATTTATATATTGACTAGCTGTGCCCGCGACTTCGTTCGCGTGGACTACATCCTTTCATGGTCGGTTTTACCCCTTTCTCCACTGATATTCGAAAAAAAAGTTGTCTATATTTTAATCCAAGTTTCGAGTTATATTTGTGCCAAATTTCATATCTCTAACTTCAAAAATAAACATTTTTCCATGTAAACTTTTAAAGGTGGTATTACCCACATCCCCCCCCTTATTTTCTAATAAAAAGTAGCCTATGTCCGTTCTTGAGATTCAACATATACCAAATAGATGTAACCTATATACCAAATTTCATCAAAATCGGTTGTATGGTTTAAGCAGGACAGCGTAACAGACACACAGACAGACAGACAGACAGAGTTACTTTCGCATTTATAATATATGTAGGGATTGTTGTTTCTAACTGTGAAGATATAATGGGGCTGACATATCCCCGTGGATAAAAGCCCCAAATTAAACGTAGAATAAAAAAAAAAGAAGCTACAGCCGGTTCGGAACCTAATCCTACCGAGAAGAACTCGGCAAGAAACTCAGTAGTTATCCTAAAATTCCTCAATCAGGATATAGTCCTTTAAATAGTAACGTGAAAATTTGTAAGAATGTATGAGTGTTTCTGACTCTTTGGTTTTGTTTTTTTTTTGTTTTGAGGATTAAAACAAAACTATTTGACGACCTCCGTAGCCGAGAGGCGAGCAGGCCGGACTTTGGTAACGCGCCATCTCTGAGGTCCCGGGTTCGATCCCCGGTAGGGTCAAAATGGGAAACGAACTTTTCTATTTTATCTCGGTTCTGGGTGTTGTAGTACCGTAGTTGTTTCTGATTTCTGTAACACAAGCGCTTAAGCTACTTACCACAAAATCAGAACAATGTATGTTATATTGTCTTATATTTATATTAATTTATTCATATCTAAAAATGACAAAATAAATACGTAGCAAAGTTATTTTTAACGAACCGAAATCATTACCCTTTTTTACAATCAGATACATAAATATACTTTAGTACAAAAAACATTTATCTGAATTGATTTTTAGCATACAAACTACATTTAAGTCGTTCTCTTCCGTATGATTTTCATATGGAGGAACTAGAAGATAATTGATGAATACGTTTTTTAACGTACCGAAATCATAACCCTTTTTATCAAAGAGATATATAGATATACTAGCTGTGCCCGCGACTTCGTTCGCGTGGACTACATCCTTTCATGCTCGGTTTTCCCTTATCTATCTCTCCTAATATTCGAAACAAAAAGTAGTCTATATTTTAATAGAGCTATATTTGTGCCAACTTTCATATCTCTAACTTAAAAAACGTAAACATTTTCCCATATAAACTTTCAAAGGTGGCATTACCCCCCCCCCCCCCTTACTTTCTAACAAAAAGTAGCCTATGTCCGTTCTTGAGGTTCAACGTATACCATAGCCAAATTTCATCAAAATCGGTTGAGAGGTTTAAGCGGGAAAGCGTAACAGACAGACAGAGTTACTTTCGCATTTATAATATTAGTAGGGATTTTACTGCAAAAAAACATGTAAAAATACTGCACAATTTAGGGGGCGTTCTTCCAGACGACTTTCAAATACCTACATGAATTAGTAGATATAGAGAAATGTATATCATATCGAAATAAAATATTTATATTTGACGACCTCCGTGGCCGGGAGGCGAGCGTGCCAGACTTTCTTCGAGTCGCGTTATCTCAGGTTCCGGGTTCGATCCCCGGTCGGGTCAATATGGGAAACGAACTTTTCTATATTGTCTTGGGTCTGGGTGTTGTGGTACCGTCGTTGTTTCTGATATCTGTAACAACAGCTTTAGCTACTTACCACTAAATCAGAGCAATGTATGTGAAGTTGTCCAGATTTTTAATTGTAAAAAAAACTACTGAGTTTCTTGCCGGTATCTTCTCGGTAGTTATAGGTTCCGAACCGGAGGTAGCTTCATTTGCATTGTATAGAGACGATTCATAAGTATTACTAATGTAATCTACATGAATAAAAAATATTGACTTTGACTTTGATTTATTTATTTATTACTAGCGACCCGCCCCGGCTTCGCACGGATGTAATGTAAATACTTAGAAATATTGGATTTTCTATTCTTTATTGCAAATAAAAACCTACCTCTTGAATCATTCTATCTATTAAAAAAACCGCATCAAAATCCGTTGCGTAGTTTTAAATATTTAAGCATACAAAGGGATATAGGGACAGAGAAAGCTACTTTGTTTTATACTATGTAGTGATTAATATTTAAAATATATGTTGATAAGAGATATTGTATTGAAACAAAAGATTGGCTCATGCCCGTTTCCAATATTTGATAAACGATCCGTTCTATTGAAGTATAGTAATAAATCATACTAGGCGTAAGCTAAAACGACCGACAGACGACTGATGACAGCTGATATGGAAATTATGGAACGGTATTAATCCTTTATAAGGCTCTGCCCGCTACATGACCCATAAATTTGAACCTTACTTCCTTTAATTAAGGTCCAAAACCAATAAAAAATTTAAACATACTTAGCCCCATAAAACGACTCGAAGTCGGTTGGAGTAAACCGGATAGTAATTTTTGTCACATTACGAATCGTTAAATATTGGTCCTGTGCATTAGTTACCTTGTTTTAGACATGAAAATTTTAAATCCTTTTTTTGCGCACCGTACCACACTTTCACGTTCACAGTGCATTACGTCCGATGTTATACAATTGTAAGTATTTGTGCAACAATGTCATTTTTGTTGACCTTACCATACGACATCATACAAAATCATACGGCAATAAATTATCGATCCATTCAACTTGTACAATTGAAATCAGCCTGTATTATAGGTTGAGCGTCGTTCCATACAAAATCAAATACTCATACGCAAACTATCATATATTGTTTTTTTTATTTTTTTATTAATTTGAACACTACGATCTGTCACACACTGGGACATTTAGTAGCTGGTAGGTCGGGTTCTGTAGTGGCATGCTCGAAAAATGACCTGGGTCACATCCTACTTTACTTTATTGTGATTTATTTAAGTACTAGCTGTGCCCGCGACTTCGTTCGCGTGGACTACATCCTTTTATGGTCCTTTCTCCCCTAATATTCGAAACAAAAAGTAGTCTATATTTTAATCCAAGTTTCGAGCTATATTTGTGTGAAACAAGAAGTAGTCTATATTTTAATAGAGCTATATTTGTGCCAACTTTCATATCTCTAACTCAAAAAATAAACATTTTCCCATATAAACTTTCAAAGGTGGCATAATAAATCTGTTACTAGACTTGTCGTCCTTAACTTGAAGGCTTGACCCATGTAGCACCCCCCAGGATCTCTGGAAACCTTACTCACGCGCATGAACACGACAACACAGAGGTGATTGTTATTTGGCTGCGGTCTTCTGTAAGGTGGGGTTATTTCACCAGTCGGGCTGCTCCAGTTCGAGCGATAAATCGCTATGCTCTCTTAAAAGTGGCTCACTTATTAAATTTGTGCTCAACCTATTATTTAGGTTAGCATTCTTTTGATACTCGATTAAAAAGAAACCATTTTGAACATAGCTTTCTTTTTCCTTTCATTTGGTTTTAAACTCTTTCGTATATAACTAACCCCGACCGTAGAAGTAGCTTGTTTCAAATACAGTCGTCTTTTTTGTAAGTCTGCCTTTAAACTAAGACACAAAATCGATTAAATTTTTTACTAATCGATTGTTTAACCCGCAACTCGTGTCGTAAGATCCGAATGCAATATATCGTATGCGTCGGCGTGTATAATGTATGCAGAGTGCATGCCGGTGCAACTTAAGGGGAAGCTTACAAACGAGCACTTCGAGCTTGTAATACTTTGTCTATTATATTAGAACAGCAAAGGATTTTTACAAGAGACGAACAATAAAAAAATACGTTTAATATGACTGAAAAATAACTTTATACAATTGGCTACATGACAGTTTTTACAATAAAATATGAAAAATGTTGGATATGTTAGCTTATTAGTTAAATAATCATGTAACATACATTTTTTAATATAAAACGTATTTGGAAATGTATTTTTTGCAAAATAAATTTTATCCGCTTTTTAAATGTGTTGCACAAAGTTTGATTTCTCTCTGGTAATTTACATTTTTAAAGATAAACCTAATTGCTTGGCCTATTAAATGAACCGGTGCGAATTTCACTAAAGTTGAAATTCGAAACTTTAATGACTTTAGCAAACCACGTTATGCTTGCAAAACAGGCCTTTATTGTATTATTCACTAGTCAGGTTACTAAGGGTTGTGCTTATTATCACCACAGCAAAGAATATTAGGTAACTAACAATCATCTTACATATGTAATTACAGTAAGGTTGAAATTTGAAAGTTTAATGACTTCAGCGAGCCGTTTTTATGCTAGCAAAAAAGCCTACTATCAATCATATCGGCAAAGGGTTTTACATGACAAACATTAATGTACCTTACACAATTACACTAAGGTCGAAATTTAAAATGTTAATTATTTTAGCAAGGACCAGTAATATATGAAGATTTTATAGATCTTACGTAACTATTTTTGACATTGAACTCAGTTTAGGAGCTAATTTTTTCCTCATTTTTCCTATTAATAATTAGTATAGATAAGTCTTCCCCAAATCAAAGGCTTCCCCTTAAAGAAAGATTTCACTACCATGCGCAATGGCATGTGACAGAACATACAAACACACGCCCGTCTCTCTCTCTCCCACGTGCTTTGACTCATCCTGTCTCCCTCTAACGCGTTATGTCAATGACTCCTGGCCATGCTGTGCTTTTCCATGTAGAGGAAATGTTTTAATAGACTTCTTATTTTCTAATAACTTTAACACGATATCCACATGCGTAGATATGTAGTAATGCATACTAATAGTAATTCTGTCTGTCTGTCTGTCTGAAAAAACACATCTAACGGGCCATACACTTCTCTCCATTAGGTACACTATACAGAATCCTTCAAAAAAGCTTAGTAACATACTTGAAAAAAGTATGCAACTTTGTGTGTCTCCGGCTTTCACGCCTAAACCACAGAACCGATTTTGATGAAATTTGGTTTAAGTAAAAATTAAAGCTCTAGAACGGACATAGGGTACTTTTTGGGGGTTAAAATAAGGGGGGATGGGGGTAATATCGCCGTTGAATGCTTATGAGAAAATTTGGCACAAATATACCTCGAAACTTGGATTAAAATATGGATTACTTTTTGTTTTTCGAAGGGAATGTAACGACCCGCCCCATAGCGCCAACTCCTCAGTGAGTTTTAATACCCACCACCTCAGTTCCAATATTTGAAAACAGTTCCGTTCTATTTACGGATAGTAATAAATAATACGGGGCGTAAGCTAAAAACGACTGATGGACGACTGATGAGATTTGCAGGCCTAGCATGCGCCACGCGACTAAATTTTATCGCGGTCTAAACGAACGTCAAAATCTTTTGAAGTCAGTGCGTCAGCTGCTGATTGGCTGAAAATACGAGTGCGGTGTATGGCCTAAAAGCAGTGGCGTAACTACAGGGTGGCAAAATGCCACGGGCCCCCAGCCAGAAGGGGCCCCAGGTAAGAAGAGAATCCCAATTACCAAGAATAATTTTTACATCAAACTTTCCTAAAGTATGCACTACATTTCTGGTATTTCCAAACAAGTATTAGACATTATTCTTTCTTTGAGAAGGAGGGGGGGGGGGGGGGGGTTTGGTCGATGGATTGATGAATTTGCCACGGGCCCCGAATGGTATAGTTACGCCACTGCCTAAAAGTAAATAAGAAGGAAAGTAAATTTTAAATTAGAATTAACGACTCGTAGAAAAACGGATTTTTGACACATTACGAATCGTACAATATTGGAACAGCATTAGTGGGCATGACTTTGTTATTACAACTGGTTTTTTGAGTTAACTTCAAATGCATCAGACGGTAGCGGGATTATACGAATACGTCGACAACACGTCGACTTGCAATTCAATATTAGTTCTTAAGTCCTCGGCATAAGGGCGATCAAGTCGTAGCGCATAGCCTTGCTCTCGCACTATAAACGAGTTTTTGGTACGAACCGTTACAGTTAAGCAATAATTTAATCAAACAGAAATAACTTTGGGATTGAATTAATTATTGAAACGGGAACAAACCAGACGCCTTTAACATTTTTTGTTTTATATTAGCTGCGCCCGCGACTTCGTTCGCGTGACTACAATATTTAGAATTGAAAAATCATAGAATTCGGATTCCATTTAACCATTAGTTCGTATTAAGTTCAAAATAAAAATGGTGTCGCGTTTTGACCCGTTAAATTATTTTAAATGTCCATTTAACCAGGTTTGAAATTAACAGGGGTAATTCGATGAAAAAGTGGCGAGACCTCAGAATAGTTCTCAATATTAGAGGTTTTACCACTTATCCAAGTTTCACTGTAATATAAAGAGGAAATATTTTGTATCTTTGTGTGTATCTTTGTAATGAATGAACTTAAAAACTACAGTACCGATTCCAAAAATTATTTCACCATTGCAATGTTACATTTATCCTGAGTAACATAAGGTCTAATAACGTCTATAACGTCTAAGGCTAGAAAAAGACAGTCTAAGCCTTCGAAGTCGCGAGCGGACGCTTATTCAATATAAAATATCAGAAAACGTGAAAATACGTTCACTTTTGCCGTTTTAAATATAGATTAGACGTCAAACCAAGCCAAATGCTATTCAGCAAAAAAACTTTAATTACCCTTTCAAATTGATACGATTAAATTACTTCAAAGCGGTTACTTAAACATAAAACGAAAGGTTACTCCAAACAGACAACCTCGAGTTCCTTCGATATAAAAAAGCTATGGGCTCTCTTTTGCAATCTATAGGTTGTTTTTAAACCCCGACGCAAAAACGATGTGTGTGTATCTGTCTATGGCATCGCAGCTCCCGAAAAAATTAACCTATTTTGATTCTATGTTTGAAAGATGAATAAGTCGGGAGTGTTTTATGCTATGTTTGTTAAAAAATTATACAAGATGGCTGCCGTCACAAAATTATGAATGGAGTTGTTACTCGAAAACAACAAAAGGGCTCAAGTAGCAGAATGCTTCACACTGCGACAAATTTTAAATCTAATATGGCCGATTGGCCGCCATTATTGGCTATTTTCACACTTTTTTGTGTCGGGGTTTATATTTTCAATTTAATTTATTTATTTAAAACTATCTGTTATCTGTTATTGTTGTCTTAGAGTTTGCCCGCGTTATTACGAGATAAAAAATATCCTGTATGTAAATTAAGTATGTCAAATAGTCAATTTAATTTAAACCTAATGTAGCTGAGATAAGTCTGAGAAAAAATAATATATGTAGTATGTTATATTTCTGCTACCAGATTTCATACATACTTACAAACATTCGCGTTTATCATTTTAGTAGGATTTATTCAAAATCGTTTCATCAGATTGAAACATTCTATGCCTTCTCTTTATTTCTTTCTATGTGAAACTCATTACCCATCGTTTTGTCGTCGGGAATATAAAAAGAAGAATGGGTCAACAAATTTCAATTCCCATTTAACACACCAACAGGCCTAGAATGCGTTACGCGACTCAATTTTATTGCGCTCTTAACAAACGTCAAAATCGATTGAAGTCAGTGCGTCAGCTGCTGATTGGCTGAAAATACGAGTGCGGTGTGCTTAGCCAATCAACAGTATCGAAACTTTTGTCGTCTCATGCGAGAAATTTGACGTATTACGCATGCTAGGCCAACAAGATGAACGATTTGGCGCCATTTTACTTACGCAATGTCTACCTCAACTGTCAACAAAAGATGAAATACCTTTGAACGTCAACAGCACGTCAAGTTAAACACTGGCAGCTCGAAATTAGATCTTATGTGGACGATATAAGTTCGGTGCCATGTCCAAAGTGTGACGATTGTCTGTACACTCCCAAAGTTGAAGGCCGTTCGTCTTCAAAAGCCGACTTTTTGTCGACTTTCACCACAAAATCGACGCGTCATGACTAATCTGATTAACTCATTCATAGAGTTCCGTACCCAAGTACCCTGTTACTAATCGGCTGTCCATCTGTCTGTCACCAAAATGTATCTCATGAGCCGTGATAGTGTCAACCACATTTAACGTCCATTTTTAATATAAATTTAATGAAAAAAGGGTTAAGAGAGGTAGGGCGTAGCGATTTATCGCTCGAACTGGGGCAGCCTGACTGGTATAACACCTCCACCTTACAGAAGACCGCAGCCAAATAACAATCACTTCTATGTTGTTGTGTTCCTGCGTGTGAGTAAGGTTTATAGAGCTCCTGGAGGGTGCTACATTAGCAGCAGGGGTCAAGCTTTCAAGGTAAGGCAAAGACAAAGGCTTTCAAAGCTTTCACGCTAAAAACAATTAAAAACGGCAGTAGAATAACTTTGCATTGTATTCAATGACGATTCAAAGGTGTTCGATTGACTGATTTATTTCTTTATTTTACGTATACTCCACGGTCAATGGTCTTATCCGAACCATTCAAAGAGAAAAACAACAAAAACAATAATAAAAATAATTTCTACGTCTCGCCGTGAGAACGGGCGGGCACGGGTGAAAACCATAGTTTCACTGATCCCCCGCAAAAAGAGATAACTATGAGAGAATCCATTGTACTCTCGAAAGTGTTTGTCGTGTGAACAGAGTGTTTAAAACTGGCTTAATTGTGATAAAAGTTATGGCGGCGATGGCCCCGATTTGAGACACTAAATGTCCTACCAATATTATAAACTCGAAAGCTTGTAATAATTAATGGATGTTTGTATGTAAGGGGGCTTTTTATGTATTTTTTTTTTTTGTATTTATCATATTATGGTATTTATATTTCCTGTCAATATTTTCTCAATAAATATTTTGTACGTCCGCACCCGTTTCTAGATATTTACTATTTCCTCTACCTAAAAATTGTCTGGAAGAGATTGCTTTCTAGCAATAAGACCTTGTAAATTGTACATAATTATGTCTGTAAAACCAATTTCTGTAAATTTTTCTCTGCAATAAAGTGTATCTATCTATCTACAGATGTATGGATGTATGGATGTGTATGTGAATGGATGTTTGTTTGTTACGTTTTCACGCAAAAACTACTGTATGAATTTGGATCAAATTTTATTCTCATTTATCATGTAATTTATTTATTTATTCATTTCTCATGAATAAATAAATAAATTGCGACGTGGGCCATGACTTATGCTGAGTGAGGCCCTTTTATTGTGGACATCACGACTTGCCATTGTCTGCATCACCTGGTTGACGAGGAGAACGCTCATTTTTCATTATCCTTTAAAAATGTTTTCTGTTAGTTTCATTTTTTTTCTGTTTTGTGTCCATTCCTTGATTATTATTGTTATGTTTACTCATATGGCTGTGTTGTGATGTCTTAAGTAATAAATGTTTCTTTATTTTTTCTAAATGCGCCAGACAATCACACCAATCACCTGGTCTCAAACTAAGGTTTTCCCTTGTACTATGAGCACCAGACGACGCATACTAACTGGGTGCGTCATTGCAGCACACCCAGACCCAAGTCAATTGGTAGAAAGGTAGTTGATATACCATATAAACGGGCTACTTGACAGTGTTCACAATAAAATATGAAAAGTGTTAGATATGCCTATTTATTAAGTAATTATTTTTATTTTTAATTAAAAAAAATAGTTAGAATTTTATTTTTGCAAAATAAATATTTTTTTATTTTTTTATCTGTGGAACAAAATAACCGAAACGGAAACCACTATAATATATATATATATTACACTTCAAGACCTCATTCCACCTGATGTTAAGTGGTAATGTGGTCCTAGCTTAAGGGCGACAAGTACAGCATAATAAATTTAATACTGGACTTGTCACCCTTACCTTGAAGGCCTAACCCCTGCTACTAATGTAGCACCCCCCAGGAGCTCTGGAAACCTTACTCACACGCAGGAACACAACAACAGAAGTAATTGTTATTTGGCTGCGGTCTTCAGTCGGGCTGCTCTAGTTTGAGCGATAAATCGCTATGCCCTACCTCTCTAGTAAAAATATTCATATTTATCTTTGAAAGTATTCCATAGAAATCGAAGGTTTGAATTCTGAGATTTGAATTAAAAAAATAGAGACTCAGTGGGGTATTATTTCTCAGTTTCTAAAGCTCATTACGTATCACAGCGAATTTATAATAACAATAAAACATTTCAGCAAACGTGTTGATGTAAGATACCGTTGTATTTTAATTTTAAACTCTTTCAAATTGTATTCACACGACGAGTTTCAAGATAAGGTTTATCCTCTCACGTTTTTAACTAAATCTTACTCTCGTTTTGTTAATTAAGTAATGCATTTAATTTTTTCCAAATTCACAGATTTCATTTGTCATTATTGAGTGGTATTTTAATTTAGTAGGTATTGGACAGTTGGTCTGATTATTTAGTTAGCTAAAGCATATGTTACAGAATTAGAAACAACGGAACAAATGATACAGGGCAATATAGGAAAGTCTATACATATTGACCGGAAATCGAACCCGGGACCTCAGAGATAACGTGACTTTTAATTTTTTGGAGTAGACCAACTTTAAGTACGTGTACTGTTTAGAGCGAACCGCACAATCAAAAGGTATCGCTATTGAAGATTTATCCAAAGTTAGCAAATTAAAAAATGGTTATTGATTTCATAAATAATATTTTGTTCCTTTAAAACCCTTGATTCGCATTCGAGGCGAGTTGGTATCCCTCATCATATACGACATATTTCGATTTTATTATTTTATAGTACTTTACGCCGTACTAGCGAACTTTAAATATTAGAAACGCGATAAGTATGTAGTTCTAAACATATTCGGCAGAAGGCACTTACCGGAGGCTAACGGTTGATACAGCAGAAAAATTTCATCGCCTACGATAACTTGCGGTTAGCTCAGTTGGAAGAGCAGCACGTGCGATACGTGAAGGTCGTGTGTTCGATTCCCGCACCGCAAGGGGAGATAAAAAAATTATGTTTTTAATATTTAAGAATAGTAACTACCAAGCGTTACAAAAGTCATTTCAGAAACGATTAAATATACATAGAAATACATGAATAAATAGATTATGTATATAAAATATGAAGCTTTACGTTTAAATTGATTAGCGATATTTCCAGCCAATCAACAGCTGACGCACTGACTTCAATCGATTCTGACGTTTGTTAAAAGAGCGATAAAATTTAGTCGCGTTGCGTATGCTGGGCCTGCTTGAGTCGGATCAGACGACTATTACTAGATAGCAATTTTTAATTCTCATCATCGTAATTCACTTCGAATACAACTAAAGTGTTTGAAAAAAAAACAAAACCTTATTTATGCATATTAAAACCCACGTTTTAATTGGCATACGTATGATTAATCTTCAATAACGAAACCATTCGTTTGTTCGTTATTAGAAGTAGACCTTCTACTGCTTATAATGAAACGTACAATCGATAGGTTTCGTTTTAAATAGGCCTAGCATACGCAACGTCAAATTTATCGCATGAGACGACAAAAGTTTCGATTATCATGCCTAGCATGCGCCGCGAGAGTAAATTTTATCGCGCTCTTATGAAATGTCAAAATCTATGCGTCAGCTGCTGATTGGCTGAAAATACGGTATAGAAACTTATCACCCAATCAACGGTATATAAACTTTTGTCGTCTCATGCGATAAATTTGACGTATTGCGCATGCTAGGCCTGCCTGTTGATTGGCTAATAACACACCGCACCCATGTTTTCAGCGAATCAGCAGCTGACGCACTGACGTCAATCGATTTTGACGTTTGTTAAGAGCGCGATAAAATTTAGTCGCGTTGCGTATGCTAGGCCTGTAAGACTCATCGAAAATTCCCCCAAATCTACTCCCAAAAACGAAACATGTCGGATACGACGACTGATAGCGATTTTTAATTTTCAGTATCTTAATCAACTTAGTTCGAATGCGACAAAATCTTATAAATGCAAATAAAAAACTATGTTTTTTACTCCCAAACTTCTCAAACACGAAATCTTTTGTTTGTCAAAAACTAGTATATTTTAATTCCCAAACTTTTGATTAATCTTCATGAACGAAAGCTTTCGTTCATGAGGAGTAGGCTAACTGTTTTCCGTTTTCAGTAGTGGCACAGATATACAATCTGGAACGGTGACCGATTTAGTGTTCCGTAAACTTAGATCACATATGTTATATCATACGTCACGTAACATAGTGTCATAATCTTCCTGGCTCGACCAGAACCACTTTTGTCCCTAGACTTACACAGACTTGCCCTGCTAGCATGCGCAATGCTTCAAATTCCTCATATGAGACGACAGAACTGTAATAATACATATCGTGATGTTATATAGCCTAAAGCCTTCCTCGATAAATGGACTATCTAACACAGAAATATTTTCTCGAACCAGTAGTTGCTAATATAAATTTTAAGACTTTCGCGTTCCATTTTAAGCATTTAAAATAATTTAACGGGTCGAAATCAAAAAGTACAAAAATTTCAATAGAGAAGACGGATTTAAGTTATCATCAGCATGGAATCCAGTGATTAATAAATGTTTACCGCGATTAGAACGATCAAAAACAATTCCGGATACTGTCAGTGTAGTATGTCGAAGTGACTTCAATAATATTTTGTTATGTGACAATGTGCGGGTGGATGAAGATTTGCAAGCTCCCCCGAACAGACGAAGGCGAGCAAGACCAGTCAGCTCGTGACCACGGTTGGTGCAACCTAACCGAAACGTCGGGCAGTAAGTAGTTCGTATTAACTACAGTAGTTGCTAAGATTAGCGCGTTTAAACAAACACACTCTTCAGCTTTGGAATATGAGTTAGGCGATCTTATCGCTGGAAAGCAGTATATTCTTCCAGACTACCTTTTTTTTATATGGTTTCAAGATTGACCTCATCCCATCTGATGTTAAGTGGTAATCAGGTCCTAGCTTAAGGGCGATAAGTACAGCACAATAAAGTTATTACTGGACTTGTCATCCTTACCTTGAAGGCTTGACCCCTTCTACTAATTTAGCACCCCCAGGAGCTCTGGAAACCTTACTTACACGCAGGAACACAACAACACGGAAGTAATTGTTATTTGGCTGCGGTCTTCTGTTAGGTGGAGGTATTTCACCAGTCGAGCTACTCCTGTTCGAGCGATAAACCGCTATGCCCTACCTCTCTTAAACTACCTTCAGGTAGAGGTAGATGACGAGAAATGGTTTTGGTGGCTGTGCAAACACATAAATTGAGATTGTAATTGTAAATATTAGAAATAGTGCCAGTACCAATAAAAATTAAAAATTGTTGTTGTTTAAAATTACAGATATTGGTTTTACAGACATATTCAAGTACAAAGCTTATTGCTAGAAACCTTTTCTTCCAGACAACCTTTAGATAGAAGAAATAGTTGATATCGAGAAACAGGTAGAGCCGTGCCAAATATAAATTGAGAAATTAATTACAAAAAACCTTTAACCGCTTTTTAAAATCCCCAAATTCTTAATACTCCGTAGGACGTTTCGTTCGAATATTTTTTTGAGGACTGATATAGTGAAAGTCCTATTATCACATTTGGATCTGGATTCAACTTCATTTCATATGATAGATAGTAATAATATGACATTAAACATTTCAAATAAATTGACATTTAATTTTAGTCTCAATTCGACAAAAGATAATTTTTATCTTTCAAAGTATTATAAAAGACAGATAGCAATGTCGCTATCATATTATATTAAAATTTCAGCCAAGAAATTGGCTACTCAGGCTGCTTCTATTGAGCAGCATCTTGACATTTTAAATAAGACTTTGGAAGATGTTCCAAATAATTTAAATTATACCATGAGACAATAGAGGACAACTCTAGCAAATTAATGTTGACAAATGTAAAATCTAATTGTTTAAATATTATTCACCAAAATATTCAGGGCTTAGCTGGTAAGGAGCTAGAACTAGAATTATTTTTAAATGAAATGAATATTCATGTGTTATGTATAACTGAACACTGGTTTAGACAATATGAGCTTTTAATTAATATTGATAACTTTAAGGTCATTAGCTCGTTCACTAGAGTGAATGCTGTTAGAGGTGGGTCACTTATTCTATTAAATAAATCATTAAAATCGAAAAATCGTAAAGATATAGCTTCACTCTCTATTGAGCGCACTATTGAACTTTCGTGTGCTGAGCTTGAGCAACATATCATAGTCTGTGTATACAGACCTCCCTCCAGTGATTTTACCTTGTTTGAGTCTGTCATGGAGGAGGTTTTGAGGAAAATATGTAAAAGCAATAAAAAAGTAGTTGTATGTGGGGATTTTAATATTAATATTTTAGAAGATAAAAATTCTCAATACTCGGTTAGGTTCCTAAACTTATTCAAGTCTTTTGACCTACACCACCTTTTTGCTGAACCAACTCGAGTAACGCCCACGTCAGCTACCTGCTTAGATAATATATTTTGTAACTGTAAAATATTGGAAAAATCAATCATTAATTTTATAAGCTCGGACCACAGCGGGCAAAAAGCAGTGCTTGAGCATCATATCAGCCCAACTTTTTCAAGCTTTACTTGCAGACCAATCACTACAAGTCGCATTGACAAGTTTAAGAAACAAATTAGTGAAAAAATTTCTCTTAGCCCAGTATTGAACAATAACATTGACCAGTTATACAAATCATTGTTTGATACAATTATAGACCAGTTTAATTCTAATTTTCCTAAAAAAAGTATTAAAATAGACAATCCTAAGATAAAATTTAGTGATTGGGCCACAAAGGGTATTTACAAAAGTAGACGAAGACTTTTTGAATTGTACGATATTAAACATAATAGTACCAATATGAATATAATAGAATATATTAGAAACTATTCAAAACTTTTCAAAAAAGTTTGTGCACTTGCTAAATCAAATTACTTGAAAGATAAAATTAAGAAAGCCACAAACAAAATAAAGGCTACTTGGAACATTATTAACAAAGAGACTTGTAAAAATAAAACTCGAGAAAACAAGTTCTCTCTTAAAATCGACAAAAATACTATTGATTCTGACAATGAAGTGGCCAATGCATTTGAAACGTATTTCTCCAAAATCCCTATGGTTACTACTAGTCGAATAAATTCTTGCCCGCATCTTGCTCAATCTCTGCTCCGGTCTAGTGTATGTGAGTGTCTAATCTCCTTTAACTTCACTCACGTTGATTATCATACAATTCTAAAAACTTTTAAAGACTTGAAATTGAAAAAGACTGAGGATTTATGGGGGATTTCTCTAGAGATAATAAAAACTATTATTACTACCATTGCCCCTCACTTAGCTTACATATTTAATAAGTGCATAGATCTGGGCCAATTTCCGAATCTAATGAAATTCAGTAAAATAATACCCCTTTTTAAGTCAGGTGTTAAAAGTGACCCATCTAACTTTCGACCCATTTCTATACTGCCAACGCTTAGTAAGATCTTTGAAAAAATTATATTCAATCAACTAATAACTCATTTTCATGAAAACGATTTACTTCATCATAAACAATTTGGCTTTACCAAAGGTAAATCAACTACTGATGCCGGAGTGGCACTTATCAAACATATATTAGATGCGTGGGAGAGAAAGCAAGATGCCCTTGGTATTTTTTGTGACTTGTCAAAGGCGTTTGATTGTGTCAATCATGAAACTTTGCTTTTAAAATTGCGACACTATGGTGTCTCAGGCCCTGCAATATCTTTATTGCAATCATACTTAACTGATAGAATACAAAAAGTTAATATTAACGGAGCCAATTCTTCCGGCGCACCACTTGTTATGGGCGTGCCCCAGGGCTCTATATTAGGACCTCTTCTCTTCTTAATATATATAAATGATCTTCCTCACTTTACCAAAAGTCTATGTGAGATTGTATTGTTTGCAGATGACACATCTTTGATCTTTAAAGTTGACAGGCATAAGCAATCATATGACGTTGTAAATAGTACCCTCTCACAAGTTTTGCATTGGTTTTCTACTAATAACTTAGTCCTCAATGCAAAAAAGACTAAATGCATTAAATTTACAATGCCAAATGTAAGGCAAATTAATACTGATATTGTAATGAATAGTGAACACATTGAACTAGTTAATTCAACAACTTTTTTAGGAATCACTATAGATTCTAAACTTCAATGGGGTCCTCATATAGGTGCTCTGGCAGAAAGACTTAGTTCGGCTGCATATGCAGTCAGAAAAATTAGGCATCTTACTGATGTTGAAACGGCGAGACTAGTTTATTTCAGCTATTTTCATAGTTTAATGTCATACGGTCTACTGCTGTGGGGCTCAGCTTCTGACATACAAACCATTTTTGTATTGCAGAAGAGAGCTATTCGATCTATATACGGCCTTAGATCGCGTGATTCACTGAAAGAATTATTTAAAGAAATTGATATTTTAACTGTAGCGTCACAATTCATCCTTGACTGTATTATGTATATTCGAAAAAACCTTAATTTATTCTTTAAGAAATCTGATGTTCATAGTTTTAACACAAGAAATAAACATAAGCTCGCTATTTCAAACCATAGGCTTCGCAAGACCAGTAAAACATTCGTTGGATTAAGTATAAAAATATTCAACAAGTTACCGCAAGATATTATTGACTTACCCATGCATAAATTTAAGGTCTATGTTAAATCATGTTTAATGAAAAAAGGGTACTACAAACTTGATGAATATTTCAATGATAAACATATATGGACATGATTGTCTGCTCGCTCGCACACCATATTTTTAAGTTCTCTAGTTCCAAATATTGTAAAGATATATAACTACTGAGTTTCTTGCCGGATTCTTCTCGGTAAGATTAGGTTCCGAACCGGATGTAGCTTCAATTTTGGTTTGTATTCATTTTGACGATGCATAAGTGTTACTTGTAACCAACGTGAATAAATGAATTGATTATGATTATGATTATGATTATGACTAATCCTTTGGCGCGAGAGCGGGACAGACGTAGCAGCCGCCATGCGGCAGACAGGGACGACATTACATCAGAGTTACGTCGTTTCGTTGCTCTTGCGCAATGGTACGAAAGCGGACTGTAGAAAGTGTCTAATGTTCAGTTTCGTTGAGATTTGGGCTTCGTAGGGTTGGTGCGGCGGCCATTTTTTTATTAAATCTTCATTTCTCATATTTAAAAAATATAAACGTAAACATTTTAAGAGAGGATAAGCATAGCGATTTATCGCTCGAATTGGAGCAGCCCGACTGGTGAAATACCTCAAACTTACAGAAGACCGCAGCTAAATAACAATCACTTCTGTGTTGTTGTGTTCCTGCGTGTGAGTAAGGTTGACAGAGCTCCCGGACGGTGCTACATTAGTAGCAGGTCAAGCCTTCAAGGTGAGGGCGACAAGTCCAGTAATAGCTATTATCCTAACAATAGGTGGAATGAGGTCAATCTTGAAGTACAACTTCACTTTAGTAAAATGACATATGAAATAATACCACTTTATGGAAAATAAAAATTGTTTTAGTACCCTTTTTATTCATAAGTCAATTAATTGTTCAATTTCACTTATTCGTAATCGTAAATGAAAAATACTAAGACTGTGTTGTCTTGAAATAAAAATTAGCTATATTTTTAATTTATAATTTCAGAAAAAGGTGTTAACAGTATGTAATTTACTTCAAAAAGATTTTATTTATTTTAATTTTGATTGAATAAAATGGTTTTATTTGAGACTGTTTGTCATATTACTTGTAATCGCGACTCTTATAAATCACTTATACTTATTTAAATAAATGTTGGACAACATCACATAATTGCTCTTATTCTGTATTAAGTATCTAAATTACTAAAATCAAATACTGGTTTTGTATTTTCTGTTTCGGTATAAAATACGTAGATTTATTTTAAAACTTTATTTCTCATGTTTAATTGCTAATCAAACGTATTTTTAATAATCCATACTAATATTATAAATGCGAAAGTAACTCTGTCTGTCTGTCTGTCTGTCCGTCTGTTACTCTTTCACGCCTAAACGGCTGAACGGATTTTGATGAAATTTGGTATAGGCATACGTTGAATCTCAAGAACGGACATAGGCTACTTTTTATTAAAAATAAGGGGGGGATGGGGGTAATACCACCTTTGAAAGTTTATATGGAAAAATGTTTATTTTTGAAGTTAGAGATATGAAATTTGGCACAAATATAGCTCGAAACTTGGATTAAAATATAGACTACTTTTTGTTTCGATTTAAACAGTGAAATCCGTAACCGATTGTATTTACTTATATTCGTATTTCTCTCTTGCATCAGCCCTAATGATGGACAATCTCAGAATTTGTGAATCAGTTCGCTAGTATTGCTATTAACCTAGTTTAGTCAAAAATTTAGCTATTCGCAATCCGATATGAAATTCAGATGAACAACATTTGCATATTTAGATATTTTCTACGCCTTCCTTTGGCACTATTCGAGTCTCAATAGGTCTACCACCAAAAATAAAACGAACAGACGAAATATATGTATACAAATACTAGCTGTGCCCGCGACTTCGTTCGCGTGGACTACAGGATTTTTTTCGCAATAAAAGGTAGCCTATGTCCTTTCTCAGGGTCGAAAGATTATCTGTGCCAAATATCATGAAAATCGGTTGAGAGGTTTAAGCGTAAGAGACAGACAGAGTTACTCTCGCATTTTTAATATTAGTAGGGATAAATATTATATAACATCACATACATTGTTCTATTTTAAATTGCATATAAATTGTTTTATTTATTGATTTGTTTATTTGCAGAAAACCAACAGCGTTTATAAATAACATAATTTGATAATATATAAACAAATAGCAAGGCCAATAACAGGTTTTCCTAACGTATTCCAGATTATGTAGTAGGAAACAGTAATTTTTTATGGACAATAAAAAAGGGTAAAAAGAAAAATAGGCAAGTAATATCAAAGAGACTGAAATAATCGTTAGCTAAATAACGTTTATTCTTACTTTATATATACGCACCCTTAAACATTTTTTTTAATACGTACATTAAAATTGATATGTTTTTTGTTAACAACATTTTAATCGTATTCAAAGTGAGTAACGAGTATGAGAATTAATCTGTACCAATATTATTAAGCTTAAGAGTTTGTTTGACCACGCTGATTTCAGAAACTACCAGTTTGAATTGAAAAGGCTATATAACATCCCTCTGCGAGCAACAGAAGAATCTATTCATTAAAAATCTTTCCTCTTTAAAATATTAGTGTACATTTTAAAAGTTATCAGTAATGGCTTAATAACCGAGTTGGGACAAGGGGGCCTCAATATTGCAGGAGGCCTTGGACACTTGCCCAGTGTGCTCAATGGAAAAGGTGGGCCTGATCAGATCCTGGACTCCACATCATGATCTCACAGAAGACCGCAGCCAAATAACAATCACTTCGGTGTTTGTTCCTGCGTGTGAGTAAGGTTTCCAGAGCTTCTGGGGGTCTACATTAGTAGCAGGGGTCAGGCCTTCAAGGTAAGGCGACAAGTCCAGTAACAGCTTTTTTATGTTGTACACTTGTCGCCCTTAAGGTAGGACCTCATTACTACTTAACATCAGGTTGGATCAGGTCAATCTTGAAGTGCAATATCAAAAAGAATAAAATTGCCAAAATATCTGTTTGCAAACAAAATCGGGTAATAAACGACAAAGTTATCGGCGAACACACATCAAAATAAATATATATAAATTTCGATAATTAACAAAGCTCGCATTGAGAAACCTCAATTTTAAGTCGGCTAAAACACATTACCCTCCTTTCAATATCGCCGTCGGTTAAACATTCGACACAAAATCAATTCCCTTCATTTCCATACAGTATCGCATACATGCACGCAACTTTAAAAATCGAGAGTTCCACTCCAAATTTAACGCAAACGACTCTATTCCTAACACACTAAGGATAATTATTGAGTAACACGCTTAGTCATGCTAGATTTGTTTCACAATACAATAGATAAGGCCAGTAAAGTAGCGCGAATCGTTTTTCTATATCAAAAATGTTACATTGGAATTGTTAATTACTGAACTTTCAAATATCGCGGAAGATATCACTTTATTTGTCGTTTTTATTGCATAACTTTAATGACAGTTCAATGTAAGCCCCTTTGCTTAGATTTTTTGAGCTGAGCGAGCCAAGCGAGCGGTTTTATAGGGGCCGGACATATAAAAGTATGTGTAATGTCATTGTATATTTAAAAGATACCGTCATGTTTTTTTAAAATGCTTAATTTATTGTTTAAAATTATTTCTTTTTTTTTATCCTATATTACCGCACCCATATACAAACTGTCTGCCCAAGGGTTGACTGGTAGAGAATGCCCTTAGCATAAAATCCACCTGTTGTACTTATATGAGCAATAAAGTTTTTAAATAAATAAAATGTTTAATTCCTTGTCAGGTCAATATGGTAGACGATTTTATGTAAATTGTCTCGGTTGTGGTACTAATTTTTAATTGTGTAACACGTGTGATTTATTTACTTACCATAGAATCAGAGCAATGTATGTGATATTCTCAAATATTTATTTAGCTTTCTTAGGTTCAAGACCGTGTACAGACAAAATCACGCCCAAATACAGACTTTGGATTTTGCACCCGGTCGTGCCCATAAGATCTAAAATCGAATTGTTGTCCTTGACGTGCCGTCAAGCAACCGAATTTCATTTAATTCGTTTTGGTAGCTTATATTTATTTATTTGATGAATCACTGAGGGGTTTTTTTTATATTACCCTTACGTCATCCCACCCGATGTTAAGTGGTAATGAGGTCCTAGCTTAAGGGCGACAAGTACAACATAATAAATCTGTTACTGGATAAATGTAGCACCCCTCAAGAGCTCTGGAAACCTTACTCACACGCAGGAACACAACAACACAAAAGTGATTGTTATTGGCTGCGGTCTTCCTTCTGAAAGGTGGAGGTATTTAACTTCAGTTCGAGCGATAAATCGCTATGCCCTACCCCTCTTAAAATAATAACTACCTCTCTTTGTACAGTTTTACTAATTTGTGACGTATACACAATCCGGCTCTCTACTGAACTTTAATGCGCTGTATCATAGTCATTTTTTAAAGCGAAAATTCGTTTTCGTTACAATACCGACGGACTTAATACAATAATGATTTTTATAAATAGCGATCGGCCTCGACTTCGTACGCGCGAAAATACAAACTTTCATCCCCTAATTTATCTCTTTGGGGTAAATTAATGACAATCCTTTCTTAGCGATGTCTACGTCAAAATATTTATATATATATATATATATATATATAAATGGTATTTAGGGATACTACTCGAAGCCTCGGCGCGCCGGGTCGCTTGTATAAATATATATGTATACAAAAAAAATAAACTGTACACGTGTACAGTTTATTTTTTTTGTACGGTTTTAGTTACGGATCTAAAACCGTTTTCATATGCCCGGTACCAATATTTTACGGTTCGTAACGTGTCAAAAACGACTACCCGTTTTTCTCCAAACGGCGACGAATCGTTCATACTGCTCCATAATTTACTTTCCATACCAGCTGTCATCAGTCATCTTTCGGTCGTTTTTAGCTTACGACTCGTATAATATATTACTGTCCGTAACTATTCCGAATCGTTTTTCAAATATTGGAACACAGCATTAGTGACTACCATTTGGCAAGACTGATTCGCTTTTACCAACATACAACTATTTGCTGTCAAAGTCAAAGTGAGCGCAAAATCAAACCCACTTATGGGAAATCATCGCAGACTGTTTTGAGAGCGCCATTATCACACAATCAGGTAAGAGTTCCATTGTCGACTGTGATGCGCGGATGAAGTGACCAATGGAAGTGGCTCAGAATACAATCCTAGCAAGAATAGAATAGAATAGAATAGAAATATGTTTATTGACACACAATACGATAAAAAAAAACAGAAATACTCACACACAGAAACATAATGTGGTCAATTAGGTTCCACCTCAGCAAATGCTGCTACAGCATTATTTCTAACACCGCAACAGCACTGGTATTCTGGTGGAACCCACCTGCTTGGAAAAATAACCAAAGCCGGGCAAGAGCCACATCCTACTCAGGATTTGTGAAAATTTATTCTCAAATAATAATAGTTTAAAAACTAACAAACACGCTTTTAGCACACACTAAAAACCGGCCATGTGCAAATCGCACTCGCCTATGAAGCAGTAATAACAGCAAATAACAAAATATAAAAAATCATATTTGGCAAAGAGAAAAGTCATGAGGCATCAACCTAAATGTCTGAATTATTTTGAGAGAAAACGCTATGCTCTACCCAGGGGTATGGCGATTTATCGCTCGAATTCTGAATTAAATTGTAAGAATCGAGTATTTGTTTGTACACTTTTATTTTTATTTTACCTACACTTCAAGATTGACCTCATCCACCTAATGTTAAGTGGTAATGAGGAACACAACAAGACAGAAGTGATTGTTATTTGGCTACGGTCTTCTGTAAGGTGGAGGTATTACACCAGTCGGGCTCCAGTTCGAGCAATAAATCGCTATGCCCTACCCCTCTTTAATCTCTTATCTTATCTTATCTCTTAGGTGCCATCGCTTCACTCAAATATTCGTTGGTATACTTTCAAAGCGAGTCATATCCAGTCGTTCGCAGCTCTAACTCTGACTGCATCGCGTGGCGCGCACCATTCATTTCGACTCGAACGCATTATGTGCGAAAGAAATTTGCGTCGTTTCCTTGACGTTAACACGCAAAATGTACCGTGCATCTCCGAAAAGTTTTATTTACAATTTCTTTTTCTTTGTTTATTAGTGGTTGCAATTTTAGTGGCACCAACTTAACTGAAACGAATTTGTGTTACTTTTTTTTCCTCAGCCGGAGGGTAAGAACGGTGCCTTATTTATGTGGTAGGGTGTCATTCTTGACTACTGACGCAAAAGCGACGTGTCTGCCTATCTGTCTTTCTGTCTGTCTAACTGCTTATTTGGTTTCTTGTTTAAAGGGTAAAGGGGTGTTCTTAGCTATTTGATTGAAGAATGTGAACGGTTCAAGATTGTGCCATTCAATGCAAAAAGAATAATAATAATAATAATAATAATAATAATAATAATAATATTTATTTCCCTTTTCTCTCACAAAGACAATACAAAAGTTATGTTACAATACATGTCTAAATATCAAAATGTCTGAGTGGGAGACTGGCGACTGTACTAGGATAACCTGTATGACAGATTGCCAGTCTCTCCTCAACGGGCCGAGGAGAATTTTTTAGGACATTTGTTTACATTTAATGTTCAAACTATGTAACAGTGAGAGTGAATGGGTGAATAAAGATATGAATGTGTGTGTAAGCGTGTGTGTATAATTGTGTATGTGTTATGTGGGTGTGTTAGTTTATGTGATGTGTGTTATCTTAGGAGTTGACTGTTAACAATGTTTCTGTTTCATAATAGTCTAAACTTCTTAGCCAAATTGTAGTAGATTTCTTGCATTGATATTTGGTTAGTGGATATATATTTATAGATTTGTTAATTTTATTATATAAGAAACTACCCAAATAACCGAAAAACCTTTTAGAAAAAGCCGAAGACCGAAGACAAAAAAGAAGTGGAGCCAGTACCATAGATTAGAAACTTGTCGATACGATATAGATATTTAATAACTGTTAGGTATAGGTAAATCCCCCTAGTCTCACTGTAAGGCCTAGCATACGCCACGCGACTAAATTTTATCGCGCTCACAAACGTCAAAATCGACTGAAGTCAGTGCGTCAGCTGCTGATTGGCTGAAAATACGAGTGCGGCTATTAGCCAATCAACAGTATCGAGACTTTTGCCGTCTCATGCGAGAAATTTGACGTATTGCGCATGCTAGGCCTATCGGTCATTATTGACACAAAATATGAGAAAGATAAATTGCGTGTGGTATCCTAAAAATAAATAAAATAAAATAAATGCGCCAGACAATCACACCAATCACCTGGTCTCAAACTAAGGTTTTCCCTTGTACTATAAGTACCAGACGACGGATACTAACTGGGGGCGTCATCCCAGCACACCCAGACTCAAGTCAATTTAGAAAAGTTCGTTTTCCAAATTGATCCGACCGGGAATCGAACCCGGGACCTTTCGCGTTTTGGCCGCCTACCTTAGCCACTGCGCCACCGAGGTCGTCAAAATGGCCATAAAAAGTATTCGTTTCATTGTTAGAAGCAAGTAATGTACGGGCATTAACGCTTGGTTACACATGTCATGGACTTTTGCTTATAAACACTTGAATATGTAAATATACGAAGCTACATAACGTTATGACATTCAATGATTGAGAAGAAGAATCGTACTTTAGTATAAAAGGGTAGATTACTAAATGTTTGCTTAATCCCCTCCCTAGTGTGACGTCACATGTTTTGCAATTTAACATCGAAAAATTATTAAATTAAAACAGGAGTTCCGAAATTCGTTTTATTTCCATTTAAATTAAGTAGTTTTTTATGAAATCAACATAATATCAAATATTTGAAACAATAACAAAAAATAAACTAATGAATACCTATGAAGAAAAAGAAGAAAAAGTAACTCAATCATCTTCAGTCCATGGACTTTGAACCCTATGAATTATGAACTTGTCAACAATACCATTTAAACTGCATTGCCCTAAATATAGAGTTGGACATATTTTTTAGTTTAATTAATATTTCAAATTACGCGATTAGTACCTCTAGATTTTGAAATGTGATGTCACGAAACTTAGGACCCCTCCCACCCCTTGTCACACCATGTCACACTTTTTCGACCCCCTCCCCCCCCCCCCCTTTACGTGTGACGTACTTTATGGATGGCCCCATATTGCGACCAATAGGAACAAAAAACCAGGAAAATTGGGGAAAAAACGAGGATATCTTTCTACCTCCACCTTACAGAAGACCGCAGCCAAATCACTTCTGTGTTGTTGTGTTCCTGCGTGTAAGTATGGTTTACAGAGCTCCTGGGGGGTACATTAGTAGCTCTCGTGGAATGGGAAGGAAGAAAAATGAGATGGAAAGGGAGGAGAAAGCCTGCATATTGTGCTTTTTTGGATGGTTTTCGTTAGTGTATCATATATGATAGACTTTATTTCTGTTGACCTAAAATTATGTGAGTATTTTGCCTGTGTTATAATCACATCCCATATAAAAGGACGGCCAACATCTCCCAATCAACGCATTTACCCCAAAGCAGTAGATTCCGGATTAATTAAAACCGCAAAAATACAAAAACAGTTAGGATTTCAAACAAAACGCTAATTGGTATTCACGTTGCATAATTTTATTTATTACACATACAGTGTTCACGTGTAGTTTACTTACTGCTTATATTTGTAAATTTCAATCAAAACACGTAATAATCATTACCAGTGGCGGACTTAGGTTTAAATAGAGTTAAAACGCGGTTAGGTCCGTTCGAAAAGCACGCGCGATGAAAAAATATTTTTGTTTCTTTAAAATGCGTTATGGTATATATTTTTTATTTTTTATTTTCTTAATTTTTAATTTGCTCAGACGCACCCGTTTCTCGATATCTACTACTTAATCTACTGAAGGTTGTCATAGCAGTAAGACCGCCTAAATTAGACCACAATATGTCTTTAAAACCAATTTCTATAATTTATATAAGTAATAAAGTGTATCTTTCTATCTATATTTAGAGACCGCTGGTGCAGCGTAAAGCACTATAAAATTTTGTGAAAATCTATTCTGGTTTGTTTTTCGTTTTAATGTTATTTCGTAAACTTGTTGCTATTTCTACTAAACACTTTAGCTGAATCCACTAGACATTCATGTTATTAGATTGGCTTTAAATCTCAACATTATATAAACGATGACTTTGAGCAAATAATAAGATTTAAAAGTTATGTGTATTTGTAATTATTTAATCTATTGTTTTATTCATTTTTCTCGGATAGAAGATATCTCGGAAAGAATGTATTTTAAACTAAAATTATCAAATTAAAATGACAACTATAAAATGTATTTTAGTTGTGTAAGTCAAAATAAATCATAGATATTTTATTTTGGCAACATTTAACAATGTTTGGTTGCTGAGAACGAATCAAACATTTTAAATATACACTCGTATATCACTTCGGTGTTGTTGTTTTTCTGCGTGTGAGTTAGGTTTCCAGAGCTCCTGGGGGTGCTACATTAGTAGCAGGGGTCAAGCCTTCAAAGTAAGGGCGACAAGTCTATTAACAGCTTTATTACGCTGTACTTGTCACTATAAAGCTACGATTACCGCTTAACATCAGGTGGGATGAGGTCAATCATGAAGTGCAAAAGTCTCGACAACTACTGAGTATCTGCCTTTTTAGTGACATGTTTTTTTTAAGTTGTTTTTCTTGCTGTGTCATGCACTAAACAAACATTTATTTCTTCTTTCTTTCAATAAAAAATAAACCCAACTGAACCTCAGTCCGCCCCTGCTTACTACACTTCAGTTACACTACCGTCTTCATAACCGCAAGTCAAGAATTTTTGTAGTTTCCGTAATTGTTTCACGTGACTAGCTTTATCTAACACGTACATAATTATTAGTGACGAAAAACTACCGTAAGAAGTGTTTTTATTAATAAAATAATTAAGTTTCTTGACTAAAATTTACTTCCTTTGCTAAATTTGTCTACACAATGCGTTGAATTCGAAAGCTTATTTTATCTACACTAATATTATAAAGAGGAGAGATTTGTACCTATTTTGTATGTTTGTATGTTTGTAATGAATAGGCTCAAAAAGTAATGGGCAGATTTAAAAAAATCTTTCACCAATAGAATGCTACATTCTTCCAATTTGACATAGGCTACAAAATTAGGGATCCTTGGTAAAATTTGAAAAATTTCAACAGAAAAGCGGGAAAAATTATCTAAGGCGAAACTAAGTTCGCCGGGACCGCTAGTCCTACATATAAAAGACCTTTTGAATTAAATATACGTATGTAGACTATAGACATGGTTTAAACACTTTCTATTAAAATACCATTTGTATGAGTAAGGTTTACAGAGCTCCTGGGGGGCGCTACATTAGTAGCAGGGGTCAAGCCTTCAAGGTAAGGGCGACAAATCCAGTAACAGCTATTATTATGCTGTACTTGTCGCCATAAAAAATAATAACAATAAAATGCGCCAGACAATCACACCAATCACCTGGTCTCAAACTAAGGTTTTCCCTTGTACTATGAGTACCAGACGACGGATACTAACTCAGGGCGTCATCCCAGACCCAAGTCAATTTAGAAAAGTTCGTTTTTTCCAAATTGACCCAACCGGGAATCGAACCTGAGACCTTTCGCGCTTTAGTCACCTGCCTTAGCCACTGCGCCACCGAGGTCGTCAAAGCCATTAAGTTAGGACTGACGAAAAGAAATGAGTTCGACAATGTCGTTGCAGCTGTTTTCAAACAGATATTTATATTTGACAATATAATATGTAAAAATCAAGGATTTTTCAAAAAATCTTTACTCATTGCACAGAGATTTTCACTGACACCATTACATTTGCTGTTAAATATAGTATTTATTTAATCGAAAGTTTCCACGCTCAAGGAAAAACTCAACCACATCTATTAAAACAAGATAAAATTAAAATATCCGGTGATTTTTTTTATAATTGGCGGAAATTTTTATCGGTCGTAAAATAAGAATCAATAACGCCAAATACGGGCCCGACCCTTATAATTGATAATATTTTTACTATATTTTTACTTCGAAAAGGTACAAGTTATGTTACTAGTTAAAGTAAATAGCCAATAATGGATGAAAGTGAAACTCAATAATTACTTAGTAGCCCTAATTAACAGTTAAAATAATCTAACTAATATTTTGAACACATTTTTTTTCAAGAACTTATGAATGTATGTTCCTCACTCTTTCAAGCAAAAAGTAAAAAATGGAGTTAAATTAAAATTTAGTGCAATTTGATTTAAAGATAGGTGAGGTAGCAGTTTAAAATATAGGATTATTTTTATTATTCCCAAACAATGCAAGCGTTGTCACGGGCAAACGCTAGTCGTGTTCAAAACAAATCGTAAAAATAAATTAACGAAAACTAATATTTTTAATATTTTTAAGAGCTGGCAATGAATTACTTAATACAGAAATAAAAAAAACGTAAAATATTTCTAATTAATAAATTTAAAGGTTAGGTTCTAAAAAAATATTTGAGCATGCTGTATGGGGTATTTTTTTTTATTACATATATTTACTTGTGCAAATATATAAGGTTATTATTTTATTTATTTAATTTTTATAGTACCGCAGTATATTGGCTCCTCCCAGCCTGATGGTATACGATAAATAATAAACGATAAACTATATTAAGGTTTTATTTAAGACTTTATCATAGTTCGTTTTTTATTTTTATAAATGTTAAATTTCAGGCAAAGATTCTTAGGCAGAATCTTTTTGAAATCGTAATACAAATTAAGTGAAAAACGTAAGTTTATAAGTTTTTAGTTTAAGTTGTAGACCTATTTTCCAATATAGGTAAAGATGAATTGATTTATTCTAGCGAAAAAATGCAGTTTATAACATGTGAAGTGTGTTGTGTTCACGACTTTTAAACTATGAAGAAATATTCCATTCATCTTTTAATCTCTTCAGAATCGGACAATTTTTGTCGACTTTTTCAGTTTCTTTTTCTATTCATTGTATTTTCTATTCTGTAGATCTACTTCCAAAAACAAATAGGTATCGGATGCGAATACGGACAGCAATTTTTAATTCTCAAAATAGCATCCAACTTACTTCGAATGCGAATAAATCGTTATCAAAAAACAAAATAGTATTTTAATTGCGTTTTAATTCGCAAACTTTTGATTTATCTTCAAAAACGAAACCTTTCGTTTGTTCGTTTCGTTTTCAGGAGTAGACCCATAGATTTCCTTCTCCTTTTTATACTATACCCTGCTCCGTAACAAAAGTAAAACAAAAATATCGTACATTATTTTACCGAACAAGTCTACACCTTACAAAAACTTTCACTGTTTGATGCCAACGTTGAAATCACAAGAACGGGCGCCGCTTCCCGCATAAATCTCACAGGTGAAGGAAAAATTTGCATGGCATTTGTAACTTTTATTTGGAATCGTTGACATCTACTACCAAAAACGATATATGTCAGACCCGATGACGAATTGTAATTTTTAATTCTAAAAACTGTAATCAATTGACTGACTTTGAATTAAGCAACAAAAACAAAATTAAAATAATGTATTCCCGCATAAGATAACATAAATCCAATGGCATGAGAACACAATCTTGTATCTAAGCAAAAAGAAACATACCTAAATGTTTCATACCTACAACTTGGCTTATATACTTATAACCACTTGGCTTAAAACCACGTTTTCATTTCCGAACTTTCGATTAATTTTCGAAAAGAAAAAGGTTCGTTTGTTTCGTTTTTGGCAGTAAGCTGATCCTTTATGGATAGCGATTGTAAATCGTTCGCTAAAAGGATGTGCGTGTTTCGTGTAAGATCAAAAACACGTCAGACGGTATTTTGAACATTGCACCTTTATGTCGTGCTTATAAGGACGAATATCGATTTCCAAGTGTCTACTTTAACGTGCTGTTGACCAAACGTCAAAATCACACAGGCACAGTTCAATTTTAGATTTTACGCCCTCACCGTAAGAGACACAAAGTCCAAACCGCACAGCCGTGGTTTTGACAGAAAGCATCGTCAGCTGATCGACAGTGAAGACCTTTCTAATACGACTAAGACTCACCTCTCTCCGCGAACGCGTCGTTACCAGCTGCATTTATATCCTGAAGACCCTGGTCCTCCCCCACATCGTTCAAACCGAAGTTCTGTTCCCGGAACACAACATTATCGAAGCCTGGCCCAGCATGGGAGTTCGTATGGAGGGCATTCACTGAATTAACACTGTCAGACGCGTAAGGGAACACGACTCGCGGACTGCGGGCTTTCCAGCCATTGTACCCCACATTATACAGCCCAGTCCTCACGTTCGGAGCGAAGACCGGCTGGAAGTCGAAACCGAAGCTCGGAGCGTACGGCCTGCCAAACCTTCCGTTGTAATAACTCGGATGGTTCTGGTACGGCCTAAAACGCGGTACTGGCTCGTAAAACCGCTCGTTGCCCGACGGCAATTCGTCAACCGCTTTCGTTGTCGCCTCATCCTCAGGAGACGTAAACTCGTAATCTGTCGCATCGTCAAACTTGACTTTGGTGTTCTTGTCTAGCGTCAGATCGATCTCGCCGCGGCCTAGAGGCTGCCTGCTCTCTTCTTCGTCCAAGAACAGCACCCTGGACTGCCTTGAGCGTGTCCTGTAGTAGTTCTTCGGTACAAACATAACATTCCTGTACGGCTTCTGGTAGACGAGACTGAGAGCGCGGGTCGGCTCGGTAGCGGCGGCAGCAGCAACGACAACCAAGAACACTTTCCAACTGTTTTCGCTATGCATGTTGAGACGGTCAGTGCACTCAATGCACTTTCATTTTCCACTTGAGACGCTGGGAGACGAGTTCTTCGGTTCTGATGGCGGTATCAGAACATGGCGGGCTGTGGGCGCGAGTCAGTACGTTTGCATGGTTTTTTTTTTGTTTGGTGTCGCGCGCGTCTGCGTCGAGGTTTAGTCGCGGACTGAGGCTCGCGCGGGCCCGTCGATGCAGTTACATAAAGCTGAGGTTATATCGTTGTTACATAAACTCTCGTTAGCGGCACAGTGTAGAGAAATGTGGTGAAGTGTCTGCGATGACCTTCGTTTAAGCTTTAGGATGTAAAGGTGTTAGTCTGAAAGTAGTTTTAGTACAATTTACTACATTATTTTATCTAATTACTACACTGTATGTCTTAGTGCAAAACTAGTTATAAGTTCAGCTATATTTGTAATATGAACATCTGAAAATTATATTTTAATTACGTCAACAGACCAATATTATTATAATTGATTGATGCATAGTAAACTCATTAAACAATTAAAATAAAATAAAAACATTAATAATAAAAAGGAAAGTCTATAATAAAAGTTAGATATAATAAACGAAGATCAGACATTTTGGTTTTTAATTGATCCAAAAGCCACAAAAATAATATATTTTATTTCCGAAATCTGTTTACAATAAAACTATATTTTTAAATATCTTAATAAGTGTCAACTTTGCCGCAAACTTTTTTTAGTCATAATCGTTAAATTATTCAAATAGGGCCGTAGCACTTATGCATCGTCAAAATAAATACAAACCAACATTGTAGCAATCCAATTTTCAAATAATAATTTTTAAAAAATTAGCAAAATTAACCAAAAATGCATTTTAAGAGTGAGAACATAGAAAATAATTTAGTATATTCTATGAATCATACCAAATGTAACTGAATACCGTTTACACCAAATAAACTCATTTATTAAAAAATATTCAAGCTTTATTAAATCAAAAACGAACTAGCAGCATAACTGGTGCTAAACTAGTAATAAGTTTGGCAAAAAACTACTGAATTTCTTGCTGGAATCTTTTTGGTAGTTATAGGGCTCGAACCGGAGGTAACATCGTTTGATTTATAAAGATACGAATCATAACTGTTACTAATGTAATCTATATGATTAAAATTATTTGACTCAGACAAAAAATCAGCGTCATGGCCTGCGACGTGGGCCATGACTTATGCTGAGTGAGACCCTTTTATTTAGGACATTACGACTTGTCATGGTCTCCGCCGCCCAGTTGACGAGGAGATCAATTTCACGTTTCATTGTATGTATATATTTTTTGTTGTTTTCTTTTTGGTCTCTTCTCTGTATATGTGTACTTATATGACAATGGTGTGATGTTTTTAAGTAATAAATGTTTCTTTCTTTCTTTCTTTCTGACTACTGACTCAATTTAACTAGTAGACCTTTAATAATATTTGTTCAATAAAGTTTAAAAAAATATTGTGTATGAAACAAAGATGAGTCTACATTGACGACACAATTGCACACCGGCTTACTGATTATTTTCTGTTCACTATGGCTACGATGACGTAGTGTGACAGTCAGATAAACAAATTACATGATAGGTCTTCAGCCATGTTTCCTTGTATCCGATGACCTACATGCATCTGAGTTACCTAAACATATAATCAAATTATTGGACATATAGTTGAGAGGTTAACTGGGAAAGTTGCTGGCCTATTTTGAACACTATTTTTATGGAAATAGAGCACATGTTTAGGTAACTTACTAAGACATATATAATGGGAGCTTTTTCAAGGAAGATTTATTTGAAAAATATTTTAACATTTATACTATGCTACTAATATTAAAACATAAATGTTTTGTAATTATTAATGTGTTTATGCATTGTATGTTTTTTAATATTTACCGCAAATACTGCTAAATGGCTTTGGATAAAATATAATGGAAAGAGATATTTAATAGATAGATATATCAGATACACTTGATTGCACAGAAAATTTACAGAAATTGGTTCTACAGACATATTCAAGTACAATTAAGGCGGTATTATTGATAGAAAGCAATCTCTCCCAGACAACCTTAATAATTGATTAAATAAATCATATACTTCATTTTCAGAAAAAGCGTACCTGGCTGCGGTCTATAATTATTTCATAATAAAATGCATCACATTATTCAATTTTTATTAAGTTAGGTAAAAATATAATCAAAATTTGCAAAAAAAATGAATACGGTTTCAGCAATTATATTTGACCCACATTTATATGCACAGGTTTTTTGTAGTATAACGTTTGTGTAAACTGTCTTCAAATTTCAATTCGGATCTTTTTTCTAACATACAACTAAAAGTCTACTCACAAAAACAAAACGAACAAACATAAGGTTTGTTTTTGAAGATTTATCAAAAGTTTGGGAGTTAATACGCGGTTTTGATTTGTATAAATAATATTTTGTGCTACAGAAATAAGAAACAACGACGGTACCACAACACCCAGACCCGAGTCAATATAGAAAAGATCGTTTTCCATATTGACCTGACCGGGGATCGAACTCGGGACCTCAGAGAGATCGTCAAATCAGCAGTTGACGCATTGATTGAGTGGCATAGCGCATTCTAGGCCTGTATGAGAATTAAAAATTGGTATCCGTTATCGAACCCGACATAAAATTTGTTTTTTGGGAATAAATCTCTGTTTGTTTGTTCTAAACTTTGATGCGCTGTATCATCATCATTATAGATAGATAGATACACTTTATTGCACAGAAAATGTACAGAAATTGGTTTTACAGACATATTCAAGTACAATTTTGGCGGTCTTATTGCTAGAGAGCAATCTCTTCCAGACAACCTTTAGGTAGAGGAAATAGTGGATATCGAGAAACGGGTACGGCCGTGCAAAATGATTATTGAAAAAAATATTAACAGATGTTTTCTGTTCATATTTTTTTCGAGATTAATATAAAAAAATACATAAAAATAAATAAGACTGTAATAAATACCTACATAATAAATAAATATACAAATTTACATAAAATATTTACGGCTTTAGAATAAACATATGAAATCAAATTAAATACCAACAAATACTTAGCTTTATTTAATAAAGGATACAAGTTCGCATTTAGTTAAAAGAAAGAAAGAAAGATTTTAATCTTGATTTTAAAATGGGAAGAGACTTAGATTCCCTGATAGGTAAAGGAAGGGCATTCCATAGCGGACTGGACAGTGAAAGATTAGAAAACGTGGTTTTAGATAGATAGATAGATAGTTTTACAGAATGATTATAGTACAATTTAGGCGGTCTTATCGCTTGAAAACGATCTCTTCCAGACAACCTTAAGGTAGAGGAAATAGTAGATGGCGAGAAATGGGTACGGCCGTGCAACATAAATACAGTTTTTATTTTAGTATTGTATTCGTAGTATAACATGATAAACATACATAAACTCATAAGTATATATATATATATATATATATATATATATATATATACACAAATAAACATATTTAACATATATAAAATCAAGTAAAGAGTTTTGACTCAAAAAAAATAACATTTTAATTTGTAAAAATAATAATTTGTTTTCTGTTAACGCGTATTGCGCAATTGAAGTGAATCTGGCCAGATTATGAGAGTTAAAAATTGCTATCAGTCATCGGATCTTATTTCTTCTTGTATTTTTCCTAAAACTCTGCTTTTAAAAAGCTTATTGTGAAAGCTAGTATGATTCATTGATAAAAATGCCCTCTGCATCAAATATCAAAGCCTTAAGCGCTCTTTGCTTATAAATAGCATTTCTAACGTAACTTACTTAACGGTAAAGACGAGACGACTATCGATTAGTTACATCTGTTGTCAATAGATGGCGTTGTTCACCAAAATAGGCAAAATAGTTTTTTAATTTGCTTTTTTTTTACGCGCGTTTTAATTTTTGTTTACTGTTGAGGGTATTTTTTTTATATTACTTTAAAGGTCTTTTTTGCAAACAATAAAGAAGATAATTAGTAATAAAACATAATAAACAGATGGATGAAGCTTTTGATGCTAACGCGTTGATGTCTTTTTAATCGACGTATAAAATGACGTCTCTTTCTGTCCGTTTGTCTGTCTACGGTACCATAGCAATCGAAAGAATGAAGTATTTCTATTATTTATTTATGAAAAACTGTATTGCATAAATAAGTACAACAGGTCGACTTAATGCTAGAGGCATTCTCTACCAGTCAACCTATAGGTCATGCAGAGAGTTTGTTCATGGGTGCGGTAATAGTGAAAAAGTGCATTAATCTAAAAAAACATCATAAACAACATAAGTAACTACAAAGCATTTTAATAGATATACATTAACATACATGAATAAATAGCATATACCTTACTTATATTTATATAATCCATACTAATATTATAAATGCGAAAGTAACTCTGTCTGTCTGTCTGTCTGTCTGTCTGTTACTCTTTCACGCCTAAACGGCTGAACGGATTTTGATGAAATTTGGTATAGATATACGTTGAATCTCAAGAACGGACATAGGCTACTTTTTATTAGAAAATAAGGGGGGGATGGGGGTAATACCACCATTGAAAGTTTATATGGAAAATTTTTTATTTTTTAAGTTAGAGATATGAAATTTGGCACAAATATAGCTCGAAAATTGGATTAAAATATAGACTACTTTTTGTTTCGAATATTAAGGGAGAAAGGGGTAAAACCGACCATGAAAGAAAGTAGTCCACGCGAACGAAGTCGCGGGCACAGCTAGTGTTTATATAGAACTTTTATTTTATATGTTTATTTTCATTCTTTATTTGAAAGGTGATTTAACCTACTAGTATGCGATGTTCGTCAAATTTCTTTCCTTTACAGAATTTAAAAAGCCAGTCAACGATGTCATCGCTTCGTATCATATTCCACAAGTATTCCTAAAATATCTTTGCCGCACCTAACTTCATATCACTTTTATGTAGAAGGCAAAAGATTGAAAATCGAACAACAAATGTACATATATATTGTTATATCAGTGTTTCTAGATAATCCAATTTGGTATTACATTCAAACTATTCAGCCTATCAAAAAGAAAACGTCAATTGAATTTGAATCTTAAATCAACATCACAAAGATGATTACCGTACAGAACACAGCATCAGTCAAATTACAACATAACGGAATTTTTTAACTCAAAATTAATTCCCTGACGTAATCGCACTTATTAAAATAATTATACGAGAAAAACAAATTTAATATTTTAATCTGCCTCGCCCTAAAAAGTGACAACAAAATCAGACTGTCATAGAACATGGTTCTACAGAAGGGAATTAAGAATGTCCGTCTATACATATAAATAAGATTGGAGAGTCTGTTTGTAATATCAAAATAACCTCTTTTACTACATGCATTAAAAGAGGTCTGGTAGGCCATAGCGATTTATCGCTCGAACTGGAGCAGCCCGACTAATGAAATACCTTCACCTTACAGAAGACCGCAGGCAAATAACAATCACCTCTGTGTTGTTGTGTTCCTGCGTGTGAGTAAGGTTTACAGAGCTCTTGGGGAGTGCCTCATTAGTAGCAGGGGTCAAACTTTCAAGGTAAGGGCGACAAGTCCAGTAATAGATAAATTATGCTGTACTTGTCGACCTTAAGGATCTCATTACCACTTAACATCAGGTGGGGTGAGGTCAATCTTAAAGTGTAATATAAAAAAATGCATATTAATACGATTATTTACGTTATTCAATTCAATTCGTTAATTGCTTTAGTAACATTATGACACAATGTTGTTAGTAGTGCTTACAATCCATGTTAGTATTATATTAAATATTTCACACTTATTATTCCATTAAATTAATTTTTCACATTGATTTAAGGTAGCCATTCTTGCGCTACACCCCCGAAATAAGTTATATATACCAAAATAACATTTTTTGCAATGTTTGTCTGTCTGTCGGTTTGTTCATGACTTCAGGCTGATCTCTGAAACGGCTGGACCAATTTTGACGGGACTTTTATTAATAGGTAGCTGATGAAATAAGGAGTAACTAAGGCTACTTTTTTATTAGAAAAATAATTTACTTTTATAAAAAATAAAAAAATCTGTAGTCCACGCGAATGAAGTTGAAGGCACAGCTAATCAACACTAATATTATAAAGAGGGTTTTTTGTGTGTGTATGTGTGTAATGTAATTAATAAAGGAACTCAAGAACTATCGTGCCGATTTCAAAAATTATTTCACCAATGGTTAGTGACATTCACCTAGGGTAACAAAGAAAGAAAGTATGAAAGAAAGGAAGATATTTTTAGTAAGTTACTGCTCTGTTCCATCAACATTTGAATAGCGGGTGTAATTGTCCAAATTAAAATGATTTATTTACTATTCGTTTCCTCTTTAACGTCAACAGATGGCGTTGTAGATACGTAGTTATATCGCGCAATTGACCTTTTCCTGTATAAGTAAGCCGGGGCGATTTCCCACAAATATAATACCGTTCCTTAATTTAATTTTCATACCAGCTGTAGTCAGTCTTCTGTCGGAAGTTCTTAGCTACGCCTCGTATAATTTATTACTATCCGTATCTAGAATGGATCTTTTCCAAATATTGGAACCCGGCATTATATATCGTGCCCCTTCTGTCAGTTTGTACTCTGCACGGCTGTCAAAACGGCATTTCTCCCAAAGTTTCACCGAGGCGCCGGCGCCGAGCCCGACGGGGTCGGACGACCGGAACGGCTCCGAGGTCAGAGTTGTGAAGGGTTTTCCTGTCGACGAGACTTTGGCTTATTATTATTAATGTATGAAGCATTTCATTTATTTTTTTGTATAGCACTATTCATTTAGTATAGTTTAATTTTGTTTTATTTTTTTTTTAAGTTCATTTTGTTTTCATGTAGTGTTTACCTATAATTGGCTACTTGACAGTGTTAACAATAAAATATGAAAAGTGTTAGATACGTTAGCTTATTAGTTAAGTAATAATTTTAAATTTTAATTTTTCAATTAAAAGCATAGTTAGTATTTTATTTTTGCAAAATAAATTTTACTTTTTTTATCTGTGAAACAAAAGAACCGAAACGGAAACCACCATTGCAATTCGGAAATGACAGCTGTCGGCGAAAATTATTTATTTTAATGTGGCGAAACAATTATTATTTCACCGATTAAATTGAATTATTGTGTCTCTAATCGTATTAAGAATTTATTGAAACATTTTCCGTTTATCTAAATTAAGTCGTTCCTAAGCGTATCGGTTCGTTGTCTAGGACGTTGACGTCATAATTGCAACAGTGACGAGACTTGGCGTTTTCGCGCGCTTTTTAAATGTGTTACACAACATCTTATTTTTCTTTGGTTATTTACATTTTTTCCAGCTAAATCGAACTGCTTGGGATATAAAATGAACGGGCGCACATTTTACATTACTTTTTCAAAAACTGTCAAGTAGCCAATTGGTTTGTAAGCATTAGTGTGTATAAACGATGGTAGACCTAATAAATAAATAAATAAATAAATAAATAAATTAAAGTACAAACTCTCATGAAACTCGATAATCCCTGACTAATATTTAACGATTGGTAATGTGTCAAAAATTCATTTTTTTTTAAACTGACTGCGAGTCGTTAATACCGTTCCATAATTTCCTCAGTCGTCTGTCGTACGTTAATAGGTTTACGCCCTTAGGTTATGCCTCGTATAGTTTTTTTTTTAATTTTTTTATATTACACTTCAATATTGACCTCATCCCACAATGAGGTACTAGCTTAAGGGCGAAAAAACAGGAGAGTAAATCGGAACTGGACTTGTCGCCCTTACCTTGATAGCTTGACCCCCTGCTACTAATGTAGCACCCCAAGAGTTCTGCAAACCTCACTCACACGCAGGAACACAACTACACCGAAGTGATTGTTATTTGGCTGTGGTCTTCTGTAAGATGAAGTTATTTCACCTGCCGGACTGCTCCAGTTCGAGCGATAAATCGCTTTGCCCTACTTCTCATTAAATTCCTTTAACCATCGATTCTTTGGTTTCACAAATACTTATGTGAGATTAGAACTTAAGGTTAAACTTAAGTTTGGATTATTACCTATGTCCCAATCCTTCACTATCCAATCAATTCGCTTATGGAATTCTTTACCTTTATCTATCAGATTATCTGAGACCCTTCCCATTTTTAAACTCAGGGTTAAATCGTACTTCCTCTCACTTAATGAATGTTAATTTATGTCCTCTATCTATAATTCCAGCTGGGCATGTTGGTTGTCAGTAATTTTCATACACTTATCCTACTTATTAACATTATTATTGTTATTTTTTTTTTTGAGTCAAAACTCTTTACTTGATTTTATATATGTTAAATATGTTTATTTGTATATATATATATTTGTATATATTTATAATGTTATATATTTATGAGTTTATGTATGTTTATCATGTTAAACTACGAAATAATTCTAAAATAAAAATTGTATTTATGTTGCACGGCCGTACCCATTTCTCGCCATCTACTATTTCCTCTACCTTAAGGTTGTCTGGAAGAGATCGCTTTCTAGCGATAAGACCGCCTAAATTGTACCATAATTTTTCTGTAAAACCTATTTCTGTAAAGATTTTGTGCAATAAAGTATATCTATCTATCTATCTATGTATATTATAAAATTAGCTTTTTTGTAAGTACTGTATTTTGTGAGAGGAATAAACGCATTTCATTATTTATTTTTATCCTATTGAACTTGTAATTGCTGGCAGTCACCGGTTATTTGCTCCGTTACATAGTTTTTGCAAGGCATCTGATCCCGTTACCCATCAGTAATGTACCAGCTAGTCAACATATACTTTGGAGTTTGCAACACCCTTATGTCCTTCACATAAGATCTATTATTGAAATGTAACTGTTTACTTAGACATTCTGTCGTCCGTACCCTATAACGAACTCAAAGCATCACTAATCGCTTTACAGTGAAACTGTTTATAAAAAAAGTAATGTCATTTAAAATAAACGTCACAGTTGTCTATTTAAAAAATTAAAAAATTGTTCCAGAAGTACACGAGACCCTCACAACTAATGGTATAAATAATAAGGGAGATATGGGAGTAATACCGCCCTTGAAAGATTTTTTTTTATATTGCACTTCAAGATGGACCTCACCCCACCTGATGTCAAATGGTAATGAGGTCCTAGCTTGAAGGCGACAAAAACAGCGTAATAAATCTATTACTGGACGTGTCGTCCTTACTTTGAAGGCTTGACCCCTGCTACTAATGTAGCACCCCCACATTTTTTAAGTTAGAGCTATGAAATTTAGCACAAATATAGCTCGAAACTTAGATCGAGATAGGGGTGAAACCGACCATGAAAGTACATTTATTTATAAGAAAAAAATCTTTAATCCACGCAGGCGAAGTAGCGGGTACACCTAGTTCATGAAAAAAGTTGTTAAAAATTAATCTTTTAAATCTTTATAACAATAGCCATAGAATAGAACAGAATAGAAAATTTCTTTATTCATGTAAACTTTTACAAAAGCACTTATGAATCGTCAAATTATGTGAACTACCGCCGTGTTCGGAATGTTGATTCTATCGAGAAGAACCGGCAAGAAACTCAATAGTTACTCTTTTCAAAAACTTACAGAAATGGTAACATGCAAAAAAAACATATAAACAACATAGCTTATGACTAGTTTACATAATTAATGCTATCAAGTCCAAAAATTTTTGTTATACTAATATTATAAAGAGGAAAGATTTGTACCTATTTTTGTATGTTTGTAATGAATAGGCTCAAAAAGTACTGGGCCGATTTAAAAAATTATTTCACCCATAGAATGCTACATTCTTCCAATTTGACATAGGCTACAAAATTAGTGATCCTTGTTAAATTTGAACAATGTAACCGAAGGTGTAGAAAAATGAGTCTTAAAGTCTTTCGTCGAATGCGCGGGAAAATCCTCTAAAGCGAAACGAAGTTCGCCGGGACCGCTAGTCAATAATATAATCTTCTATTTTATAATATTCTTTTTTCATACGGTGTCATATGAAAGTTGCATTCATAAAGCATCTTACTGTTAAACCAAACAAGTTCAACACATTCATCAAGTCTAAATGATCTTATAATGAGTTGACTCGTTCACTCAGTGGCTTTAGTTCATGAACAACTTTGTACCTTGTCAATATAACAGGCCTAGCATACGCAATACATCAAAATTCTCTCATTAGACGACAAAAGTTACGATACTGTTGATTGGCTAATAGCACACCGCACTCGTATTTACAGCCAATCAACAGCTATCGCACTGACTTCAATCGATTTTCAGGCTTAACATACTCAACGCGACTAAATTTTATCGCGCTCTTAACAAACGTCAAAATCGATTGAAGTCAGTGCGTCAACTGTTGATTGGCTAAAATACGAGTGCGGTGTGCTATTAGCCAATCAACAGTATCGAAACTTTTGTCGTCTCATGCGATAAATTTGACGTATTGCGTATGCCAGGCCTGTTTGACGTTTGTTGAGAGCGCGATAAAAGTTAGTCACGTGGCGCATGCTAGGCCTATAAGTCACTGTCTATATGTCACTGTCTACAATGTTTAAGTAAGTTTGTAAAGTGGCCATTGCCACTATTTTGTGGTAGAAAATAAACGTTATTTTTATTTATTTTTTATTTATTCATCTGACTTGCTTTGTTACGCGGAGATTTGGTATGACAAGGTACTGAGGTGTATTTGCATTAATGATGATGGCTGTACGTTGAAACAAAGAGGTAACTGCTTACTTTAGACACAGAATGTGTAGGCGCGTGTGACATACGGGCGGACAGATAGACAGACATGACAGGACATTTGGCTACGGAACCCTAAAAACGGACCCGTGGCCAGCCTGCTTCTGAATTGATCGAGTTTATTATAATATGTGGACTTGTGGATTTGTCTGCTGAGGTCCAATTTAGTGCCCCCAAAATTTGACAACCAGGTCATAGGCCCCCATTCCCCCCGCTTCTTATTGAAACGGGCCTGGCCATAAATACTATAATGGGAGGTAGTTAGGGTGGTCTAATTACACTTTATTGTTATAAGTATTTTACTAACTAGCTCAAAAGATTACACTTAGTCCACGAGGTTTTTTTAATTACTGCAATTTTTCCTTCATGTACCTTTAAACTCGTATAACTTCTCTCGTCTAAGGTCGGGCCAATATGGGAAATACACTTCTCCATATTGTCTCTGGTCTGGGTGTTGTGGTACCGTCATTATTTCTGGTTTCTGTTACACAAGAGTGTTAGCTATTTACCGCAGAATCAGATCAATGAATGTGATATTGTCCAATATTCATTGATTTAATGTTGATAATGTTATGTATTATAATAAAATAGTTTCTTCCTGTGACTTCGTCTGCGTTATTATAGAAACAACACCCCACCCAATGCTAATTAAAATTTAAATAAATCTCCTACATACTTAAAAGATAAGTGCTACGTAATACAGTTTGTTCCCCTTTAGAAATATATTATGTCTTTTTATGAAAAAATACTTTTCATAAACGTTAGCGAATAAAAAATCAAGCAACTGTCCCTAAATATATTTTTTATTGAAATATAAGGATGAGTTTCTAATCTGTTGCATTAATTTCTCCTTCGAAGCCTATTAAAAGCGAATCATTGCAATCGACAGTTATTATTAAATTTTTCCACAACCACATACGTTCAATGCCGACGTTTTGATCTAGAGCTATAATAATCGTGACAGCGCGACGGACGAAACCAACCTCGAAACTAACTTAAAGTGACAACGGCGAAAAGTGGAACTAATTTTACGCGTACTGATTTTAACAGATCACGTAGACACTAGCGCCATGCACGACTGCTTAATAAAATCCCACTCAATGCAACATTTTACGCGAGCAGCAAAACCTCCTTGCACTGAAACAAATTTAAGGAAGCAACGGCGAAATTTGGAACTAACAAATTTTCATAGTAGCTTTGACATTTTCTTTGTACAGTAGCGCCACTATGGAGTGCAAGTTATTTTTGTAACGGCGTCCGATCGACAGGTTTTGAAGAAAACAGCCAGTACGCTTTTAAACGTAGACTACCGCTGACGGGCGGCGCAGAAAAAAAAAGCCGCTAAAAATCCGAATGACACAGATTAAAAATTCGGCGGGAAAAATTAGGTACTTTATTGTATCAACTAATGTGGTTTTTTGTTGAATATTTGTTATTAAAGTGCGTTGCAGTGAAAGTGCCTAGTTTAAAAGTGAAAGGAGCTGAAGTAAGTACCTAACTATAGTGATCGCGGAGCCTGTTTTGATTTGTGAGATGATCGAGTTGCACTAATGTTTTGGATGGAGATGTTCTGACCCAGTTGAGAAACTTTCGTGAAACTGGATTTGAGACCTCTTTTCTAAAGTCCTTCGCAAACTTTTTCTTTTCGCTTCCGTCGCTTTGTTATTTGTAGTCGTTTGGCGGGAAATAATGACAAGTGGGACGAAGTATTTTATCATTTCCACTTTTTTTTAAGAAAGTAAATGAAGAAATTATAAATGTCCTTTTACAGCTTTATATTTAAAAAAAAAATCCAATGAGGTATTAAAAATTAAAAACCAGATTATTTTAAAATAAATTTGAGAGAATTAGAGAACGAAAAATACCTAACAATTTTTTAATTACAAAGAAAACAAACATTGTCAATCTGCCAACAATAAGTCCATACTAATTGAAGTCAATATAATTTTGCCCAAATAGGACGGGAAATATGCTAAATATAAAACAATTAGTGAGAAAATTATATTAGACACACCTTGCCCTCATCTATTACTATTATCAGAGACATCCAAAACTTACTTTTAAAAAATAAATAGATATTGTAATATAAATTAAGCTAGTTTTATAGTCCTGACTCTCAATAAAAAAAAGGAACTTTTAAAGATCACTTTGTTGTTCATCTGTCTGACGGTCTTTCAAGGAACTTTTTCTAGAAAATACGCTGAGCTCTCCATTTAAAATTAACATCGACGCAAATAATTATAAAATATGATGTCAAAAAATTTTAAACACCACCAAAAAACACACCTGTTACCGCGAAAAAAGGGTAATACAAATATCTAACTATACCATTTTTTGTCGGAAAAAACTTTGTAATCGAAAGCTTTAAAAATACTTAATATTACCGTATCTACTTTTTTTTATTAAAGAGGTTTGTTAGTTTATGGACTGATATCAAAATCGGTTTCAACATTGAAATTGATCATTATACGATATTTTTTTAATCAAAAAACGTTCATGCGGGCAACGCTGTGAGCAAAGGATAGTTTTAAAGTTTCAGGATATCAAAATTTCTGGTAGAAAATAGTATTACACATCATTATATACAAGAAAAAAAAACTTACATGAAAATATTTAAAAAAAAGACAATTACCTATATACAAAATATTTACAAAAGACAGTCCGCTCCAGAGTTTAGGGTGCCCAGAATTCTAGCAACATTGCCTCTTTGAATGGCCAGACTTAAACGTTGGCCGAGGTATTTACCAGCATTCAAAATTTCTGTGTTACCTACGTCCTATACCAAATACCATAATATTCATCTTACAGCTTAAGCAAAGGAAAACATAGTAACAAATGAATAGTATTTATTTCGCAAAGGTTTCATTAAAATTGTACATTCAACTAGTGAAAACGAATGCGATAGATGAATTTCAAATGATAGGAACCTGTACAAAAAACTTCGGTAAAATTATCCAAGGCGTTAAATAAAAAAAAAATAAAAAAACTCGTGACAGTTTTATATCAGCATAATATCTTGACTTTGAAATTTACCTTAATGTATATAAAATACTTTTCAAGCCCTTTTATGTCATTCTAGCTGTGCCCGCGACTTCGTTCGTGGAATACATCCTTTCATGGTCGGTTTTACCCCTATCTCACCTTATATTCGAAACAAAATACACGAACTGATTTCCACGGTTTTGCATTCGTTGGAAAAGTCTCGGGCTCCGTGAGGTATACAGCAAAAAAAAATTTAGGAAAAATTTCAACAGAAAAGCGGGAAAATCCTCTAAGGCGAAACAAAGTTCGCCGGGACCGCTAGTGAGTAATAAAAATTAAAACAAATTTGTTGAGCCGATAAATATAAAAATTACAATTAACGAAACTATGTACTGATTTGTATTGATTATTTTGTGTTATTCTATCTTCTATTATAAAACACTTAAATACGTTTTTTTATTACATAATTCTGCAGATGTCCCGCTGTGACAAAAAAAAATCGAGGCCCAATTCTGACATTGATTGAGAAAATGCGTTACATATATATTTTTAAAATAATATAAAACACGTAGGTACAGGCGAGCACACTAGTCACTGATCCACACGTTCCTGTCATTCAAATACTCTTCTACTTTGTAGTAGCCTTTTTTCAAAAGACAACGTTTGACAAATGTCTTAAATTTGTACAAAGGTAACTCAACAATAACTTGAGGGAGTTTATTAAAAATGTTTATGCTTAAAGCAACAAATGAATTACCTATTTTATGTATCGATTTTATTATTTTTATAGTACTATACGCCGTACTAGCGAACTTTAAATATTAGAAACAGAAAAATTTTATCTCCCCCTGCGGTGCGGGAATTGAACCCACGACCTTCACGTATCGCGCGTGCTGCTCTGACCAACGTACCACGGGCCGATAAGTATGTAGATATAAACATATTCGGCAGAGGGCACTTACCGAAAGGCTAACGGTTGATACAGCAGAAAAATTTCATCGCCTACAATAACTTGCAGTTAGCTCAGTTGGTCAGAGCAGCACGCGCGATACGTGAAGGTCGTGGGTTCAATTCCCGCACCGCAGGGGGAGATAAATTTTTTCTGTTTCTACTATTTTATGTAGTCTACGCTTAGGAACAGTATACCCCCAGTTTTACTTAATAAAATGGCTTGCTCTTCATTACCCTCCACTAAAAACATAGACGCACACTTTCCTTCAGATTAAGCAACATTTCAGCAACACCGAGTTTCTTAGTAACGTAAAATAATATACAATAACAACTTTCACAATTCTAATGAATTGTTATTTATAAGTAAGAGTGTCTAACTCCAAACACAGTTTATATCGTTTTCAAATGCTAATGTACATTGTCTTATTTGGTGTCTTTTTGAAATGGTCTGAACAAAAGATTTAAAAGGACTTTCTAAATATCGTCCATGTTTCGTCACAAAGATTTCATCGTCAAATGGACGGACAAAAGCACTTTGGGTTTTAAATTTAGATAGATCTAAGAGAGGTAGGGCATAGTGATTTGTTGCGTGAAATGGTAAAATACCTCCACCTTACAGAAGACCGCAGCCAAATCACAAAAAATTCTGTGTTGTGGTGTTCCTGTGTGTGAGTAAGGTTTCCAGGGCTCTTGGGGGGTACTACATTAGTAGCAGGGGTCAAGCCTTCAAGGTAAGGGCGACAAGTCCAGTAACAGCTTTATTATGCTGTACTTGTCGCCCTTAAGCTAGGACCTCATTACCACAAAAGTGAGAATGTAAGATTACTTCGTCGCCCTCAAAGGGCCATCGCTCAGAGGGTTTGTAGAGCGTATCGCACGGTCAGTTTTGACGCGGCGTGTGCCCTTGCAGGAACACCACCCTGGGAGATGGAGGCCCAGGTGTTGGCTAATGTTTATTTCTGGCAAGCTCAAAAGAAGGCCTCCCGGGAGCGCTATTTCGTGGAGGACCTGGCTCGTGTCCGGCGAGAGGAGACGGATAGAATGATGCAGAATTGGGAGGAAAACCTCCAGCGCTCTTCGTCGGGTCGGTGGACTCTTGATGCGCTCGGGCCAGTTATATTACGATGGCTCGAGCGCAAATTCGGATTCTTGAACTTTCACATGGTGCAGGTCTTGTCGGGACATGGATGTTTTGGCAAGTACTTGCACCGGATTGGTAGAGAGGAGTCTCCGGCGTGTTTTGAATGTGGTGCGCTGGAGGATTCCGTTGAACATACCTTGGTCGCATGTCCGGCATGGGTGGAGCAGCGAACTCGGCTATCCGCAGTTGTGGGGCTAAATATTTCACTGTCAAGTATGGTCGAGGCCATGCTTGGGAGTGAGACGGCCTGGGAAAGAGCTGCTTCCTTCTGCGTGGATGTTATGACGCAGAAAGAGGCAGCTGAAAGAATTAGGGAGGATGACCCGTCCGCCCCTGCATGCCGCAAGCGTAGGCGGCTTAGAGCGCGGCAGCAGTTTAGCCGCGCTGAATTTCCGCGCGGAGACCGGCCGGCTGATAGTGTGAGGGCACCTCAGTCGGCATTGCACCCACGGTCTCTGCAGCGAGGTGGGGGCGGTCCAGTTGGATCGGCCGTCCCTATTCTCCTCCCAACTATCATGGGGGGAACAGATGGAGCCGCGTAAGCGGCCATTCCGCCGGCAGTGTTGTGGTAGGTAAGGCTAAGCCGATTTCCCATAACACTGCCACTAAGGCGATGAAGGTCCAATCGGGGGGTTTTAGTGGGTAGTGCTGCTCTTTTCAGGGCAGGGAGTCCCACACACGCCGTCACCCTCCCTCGGGCTCGAACCCCCGACCTTCACGTATCGCGCGTGCTGCTCTTACCAACTGAGCTAACCGCAAGTTATCGTAGGCGATGAAATTTTTCTGCTGTATCAACCGTTAGCCTTTCGGTAAGTGCCCTCTGCCGAATATGTTTAGAACTACATACTTATCGGCCCGTGGTACCGCACCGCAAGGGGAGATACAATTTTTCTGTTTCTAATATTTAACGTTCGCTAGTACGGCGTAAAGTACTATAATAATAATAAAATCGATTATTTGTTAATAGTTCAAGCGTCTAGCTGTCGTTATTAGTATCGAGTAATAAACGGTAAAAAATCACGTCTGTATGGGAGCCCCAGTAGTTTTTTATTTTTAGTAATTGGCTACTTGACAGTGTTAACAATAAAGTATGTAAAGTATTAGTTATGTTAGCTTATTAGTTAAGTAATAATTTTACTTTTTTTTAACTAGCTGTGCCCGCGACTTCGTTCGCGTGGACTACATCCTTTCATGGTCGGTTTTACTCCTATCTCCCCTAATATTCGAAACAAAAAGTAGTCTATATTTTAATAGAGCTATATTTGTGCCAACTTTCATATCTCTATCTTTAAAAATAAACATTTTCCCATATAAACTTTCAAAGGTGGCATTACCCCCCCCCCCCCTTACTTTCTAACAAAAAGTAGCCTATATCCGTTCTTGCGGTTCAACGTATACCTATGCCAAATTTCATCAAAATCGCTTGAGAGGTTTAATTTTATTTTATTTTATTTTGCACAAAATCCACAGCTCTTACTAAATTATTAACATGAATCTTAATGCTAATCTTACAGCTAATTACGGATTTTAAGCGGGAAAGCGTAACAGACAGACAGACAGACAGACAGACAGAGTTACTTTCGCATTTATAATATTAGTAGGGATTAGTAGGGATTAAAAGCATAGTAAGATTTTTATTTTTGCAAAATTATTTTTTTAATCTGTGGAACAAAAGAACCGAAACGGAACCACCATTGCAATTCGGAAATGACAGCTGTCGGAGAAAATTATTTATTTTAATGCGGCGAAATGATGTTTATTTTACCAATTCAATTGAATTATTGTGTTGCTTACCGTATTAAGAATTTATTTAAACAATTTCCGTTTATTAAAATTAAGTCGTGCCTATGCGTATCGGTTCGATGTCTAGAACGTTGACGTTTTTGCAACAGTGACGTGACTTAGCGTTTTCGCGCGCTTTTTAAGTGAGTTACAGAAAATCTTATTATTCTGGTTATTTACATTTTTTCCAGATAAGTCAAATTGCTTGGGATATAAAATCAACGGGCGCACATTTTACAATACTTTTTCAAAAACTGTCAAGTAGCCAATTGTTTTTATAGTGGCAATTGAAAAACATACTATGTAAAAACATACTGTGTAAAAACATACTGTGTAAAAACATACTGTGTAAAAACATACTGTGTACAAACATACTGTGTAAAAACATACTGTGTTAAAACAAACTGTGTACAAACATACTGTGTAAAAACATACTGTGTAAAAACATACTGTGTAAAAACATACTGTGTAAAATTTCAATTCTCTAGCAATCACTGTTCTTGTGATACAGCCTGGTGACGGACAGACAGCTAAGTCACTGTAATAGGGTTCCGTTTTTACCCTTTGGGTACGGAACCCTGAAAAGTGAGCTGAGGGTCTAATCCCAAAAACGAAATATATCAAAAAACTAAAATTCCCATCGATTGTGAATTAAGCGTTTTCATTAAACAAAATATCATATTGCAAATAAAAAAACCAAGTTTTAACACTTAGACTTTCCATTAATTAGAGACTGGTGGTACCAATTACCTATAGAAAACCAAAATGTATTATTGAATTTGAATTCTAATGCATATTTATTTTTTTTACTTTTTTAAATTTAAGTTCTTAATTCTTGTTTTATGTGTCTATGTTTTTTGTTATTTAGGTGGCAATAAAAAGTTTTTTATTTATTTTATTTTATTAATTCTAAGGTCATTCAACAGAAACGTTCGTACTTATCCACAAATTACCTGCTGTAATTAAGAGGCGAAAGCTGACGCCGCACCAGTGCGCTTCTGGGGCGCGACCCGAGGCATTACCCACCAGTTTCTTTGTATATTTATAATTAAAATCCTATAAATCCGTACAAGATTACATAATAAATAGTTTAGAGATTTAAAAAAAATACCCTCCTCTCGTCGTCTGACTATCGGGACGCTGTCCACCAGAGGTGGCTAAATTAAATGTTTATAAAAAGATATTTCTATGTCCACCCCTGGTGGACAAAGTCACAACTTTTCAGAATATGTTGCTCTGTCCACCACTGGGGGACAGCGGAACACAATTTCATAATTTGACTCTTTGTCCACCACTGGTGGACAAATTAGTGGTGGACACCGGCAATAATCGATCTCGTCTCGTGTCAACGAAACGAACAAAGGTAATGTTTCGGTTTTAAACTTGTATTTTGAACGGCCGTACCCTCTACCGCCGTTTCTCGATATCTACTATTCATCAACCTAACGGAAGAGATTGCTTTCTAGCGATAAGACCGCCTAAATTGTACTTAAGTATGGCTGTAAAACCAATTTCTGTTAATTTCTCTGTGCAAAAAAGTGTATCTCTCAATCTATCTAATATTCAGGGCCGGACTTTGGCGTCGCGCAACCTCTGAGGTCCCAGGTTCGATTCCCGGTCGGTACAATATGGAAAACTAATTTTTCTATATCTCGAGTCTGTTCTGTTTGTCGAGGTGTTGTGGTACCGTCGTTGTGTCTGATTGCTGTAACACAAGTGCTTAAGCTACTTATAACAGAATCAGAGCAATGTATGCGACTTTAACCATTATTTATTTATTTATTTATTTATACATGCAATCTTGTTCCAGCAGGACCTCATTGAATTCTGACAAAGGAAGCTCCAAAAACGCGCTATGTCAGAACAATACAACAGTATACAAGAGCAATGTCAGCGGTGAGAGAATATGATACCACAAAAACAAAATGGAAGACCGAAAACCATAGACAGAGCACAGACCACATAACCACAGACAAAGTGTTGAAGAAGCGGAAGAACTGTGTGGACAACGTAAGATGGCGAAAGGAAACAAAATGGCGGCCGAATTGGATTTTGCTTCCGCTGATGATTTTGAATGTAACGGGACCAGCAAACGCTGGAGAATGTAAGTATAAGTTTAAGAGAAGTAGGGCATAGCGATTTATCGCTCTAACTGGAGCAGCCCGACTGGTGAAATACCTCCACCTTAAAGAAGACCGCAGCCAAATAACAATCACTCCGGTGTTGTTGTGTTCCTGCATGTGAGTAAGGTTTCCAGAGCTCTTTGGGGTGCTACATTAGTAACAGGGGTCAAGCCTTCAAGGTAAGGGTGACCAGTAACAGCTTTATTATGCTGTACTTGTCACCATTAAGCTAGGACCTGATTACCACTTAACATCAGGTGGGATGAGGTCAATCTTGAAGTGTAATATAAAAAAACTTATCTTATTAGACTTTGACCTTACAATAAAGAAGAGAAAGTCTAATTTGTTCTGCATTCATTTCTTTGGTCTTTTCTCTCAGCCTTCACCAGCCGCGTCCTAGCCTCGCTGTTCGGAGCCCCTGCTACTTGCACCTTCGGCTCCGAGGTGCGACCATGCACGCTGTCCCTGGAGTGCTGGCTACGGGGCGGCACCGGAGCCCGGGGCTGTGGAAGTTGGCTGTTCACCTGCTGCACGCCACCCGACCAGACCCTCGTCGCTGACAGCATCGAGAACTTGTAAGTCTCAACTTCTGTTCTTGCTGAGCTAATTCAAATACATACGTCACAACTTTTTAAACAGTTTTAAGAGAGGTAAGCGGTTTATCGCTCGAACTGGAGCAGCCCGACTGGTGAAATACCTTCGCCTTACAGAAGACTGCAGTCAAATAACGAATCACTTCTGTGTAGTTATGTTTCTGCGTGTGAGTAAGGTTTCCAGAGCTCCTGGGGGAGTGTTACATTAGTAGCAGGGGTCAAGCCTTCAAGGTAAGGGCCGAGAAGTACAGTAACAGCTTTATTATGCTGACCCTGTCGATCTTAAGCAAGGACCTCATTACCATTTAATATCAGATGGGATGAGATCAATCCTGAAGTGCAATAAAACAAAACTAAAATAAATTGTTTCATAGCACTGATGTTTTCTATTTCTTTTCTCTTCCAGCATTCCCTCGTCGGAGTGGAAGTACACAAAGGTGGTGCCGCCGAAGCTGCGGCAAATACCACAGCGCAGTGTGATGCCCTCAAACATCTTCAGGCGCAGAGTGGACGATGATAGCTCCCAGGTGAGACCTCAGTTCAAAGTTCTTTGATAGGTGTAAATTACATCAGGGGGTCTACTGCCAAAAACGGAACGAATAAAAGATTTAGTTTTTGAATGACCAAATCAATGACCACGTTTTAGCTCCCGAACTTTTTATTAAACTTCAAAAACAAAATCTTTCGTTTTTTTGTTTCGTTTTTTGGAGTAGAACTAGTAGAAATAATATTTGAGTTGGACATAATCCATGTATCGAATAAGGTTTTTCGGCAACAACAAATATAAAAACAAAATAACATCATAAATCAAATCAATTTATTTCAGGCAGAGCCCAATAATTTAACGGGTCAAAACGCGACACCATTTTTATTTAGTAGTTAATACGAACTACTTACTGCCTGACGTTTCGGTTAGGTTGTACCAACCGTTAAATTATTTTAAATGTTTAAAATGGAACGCGAAAGTCTTAAAATGTACAAAATAACATCATTATATAAGGCGGCTCCCATATAACAAACGTGATTTTTGCAGTATTTGCTCAATATTAATAAAAGCTGTTGGTAGACGCTTGAAATATTCACAGAATATCCATACTAATATTATAAATGCGAAAGTAACTCTGTCTGTCTGTTACTCTTTCACGCCTAAACGGCTGAACGGATTTTGATGAAATTTGGTATAGGTATACGTTGAATCTCAATAACGGACATAGGCTACTTTTTATTAGGAAATAAGGGGGTGATGGGGGTAATACCACCTTTGAAAGTTTTTATGGAAAAAAAATATTTTTGAAGTTAGAGATATGAAATTTGGCACAAATATAGCTCGAAACTTGGATTAAAATATAGACTACTTTTTGTTTCGAATATTAGGGGAGAAAGGGGTAAAACCGACCATGAAAGGATGTAGTCCACGCGAACGAAGTCGCGGGCACAGCTAGTTTAGTTATATTTACTACAAAAACAAATTATTTAATTAAAATAAAATAAATATTTAAGGGGGGCTTTAATACAACAAATGTGATTTTTAGGTAGACGCTTCAAATATCAACAAAGTATTTATTTGTATACTTACTTCAAACATAAATATTGGGTCTAATGTTGAATAGATAATGGTACGAAACCCTTTGCTGAATTTTTGTCTCCATAGGTATTGTATTGGTGTTAGTAGTCAATAAAAGCTTTTCTTTCTTTCTTTCCAGGTGGATTGTGGGTTGCCCTCAACCCGAATCTTACAGAAGAGGATTATAGGAGGTCGCGAGGCCAGGTTTGCAGAATTCCCCTGGCAAGCGCATGTGAGGATATCCGAGTTCCAATGCGGAGGCGTGTTGGGTCAGTACCATTGTTGTAAGTTTTTGAAAAGAGTAACTATCGAGTTTCTTACCGGTTCTTCTCGATAGAATCAACATTCCGAACACGGCGGTAGCAGTGGTGTAGCTACCATGGGTGACACCCGGTGCGGATCATCCCGAAATACAGCAAATAAGGTTAAGGTTAAAGAACTTTTTTTCCCATTAGAATAACAATAGGTATTCACTTATTAAGAAACAAATTTCACTTATTGGACTAAAATCACAATAATTTAGAAATTAAGACAACGAGTGTACATTTTCAAATTATTTTACAAAACACGGTGGTCCTTAAAAAAAAGTAATATTGGTGTAGCTACCGTCCTAAACGACGAACAAATCTCTCATCAGAAACGAAACTTAACACGGAGCCATAAAGAACAGGGAGCCATATAAAAAAAAGAGAACTAATAAACGGGAAATTACAAGCATAAGATTTAGTTCAGCGCCTCTAGTGTCTAAGTTTGCATTTGTGCAAAGTTCTTCCATTGCAGAAATTATATATAGGCACCATATTTTTTTTTATTTACTACTGATTATTTTTTTATTTACTACTGATGTTCACAGTTGAGTATCACCCCTAACCGGGTGACACACGGTGCGGACCGCCCCCGCCGCCCCCCCTTAGCTACGCCACTGCGGTAGTTTAATCTGACGAATGCTTTTGTAAAAGTTTACATGAATAAAGACATTTTCTATTTCTATAGTATTAATCTGCCTGGGCTGTTTAATACCACTATTAGAAAAATAATTCGTTCTAGTTACAAATAGTAACAAATAATACGAGCCGTAAGCTGAAAACGACCGACCAGACGACTGATGACAGCTGTATGGAAACGTACTATTTAACGACTTGTAGTCGGTTAAAGAAAAATGGATAGTAATTTTTGGCATATCGTCGATGCGCGTGCAATACCGCGTATCTTCCGTTTGCCATAAAGATTAATTTTGTCTGCTATTTCAATTTTTAATACCGAAAAGACACCGGTAAAAAACTCTACTCTCCATTTCTTAGCTTTCGACAAAGTCATATATAGTTTTGTTTTGATGAGTTAAGAAACAATAAGTTTTTTTTTGAGAGGTGAGAGCTGGAGCAACCCAAAAAGGTTGTATGTGCCAGCGATCGCTTCACTCAACCATATTGAAGGGAAAGTAACGACCCGCCACATAGCGCCACCGCCTCAGTGACATTTTAGTGATCATGACTCACTCGTAACTTTAAAATTTAACCTCACCTGCTCCCCCCCCCCCACCTCCCTAGGTAGGTACGCCCATGGCTAAGCTACTGACATGATATGTAAATATGAGTTTAAATGCAAGTAGAATAAAATTTACTTAACTTTACTTGAAGGTACACTGACTAAGTTTACTTCTAATTACAGTATCCCGTTGGTTTGTGGCAACTGCAGCTCACTGCGTTTCCCGAGCAAGGCCGCGGGATATAGCAGTATGGCTCGGAGCCTTGGACACCACAGCCGGCCTCGATACTGCTAGGAAGCTGGGGTAAGAAGGAACGATTTTAATAACCTATCTAAATTATTAAGTGAGTTGATAAGACGACATGATAATATATTCATGACAAAGATTAACACTTACAGTTTGTTTAATAATTCTAAACATAATATATGTAATGTTCTTAAAAAACGTCATTCCTTTTGATTCTTTAATTAATTGAATGAAAAAATGAATGCGCCAGACCATTACACCAATCACCTGGTCTCAAACTAAGGTTTCCCCTTGTACTATGAGCACCAGACGGCGACGGATACTAACTGGGGGTGTCTCCCCAGCACACCCAGACCCAAGTCAATTATTTTTACAGTTAACACACTCTGTTTATTTCTAGTAAGTTACGACATTGATGATATAAAAAACAACCTTCCCCTCTCTTATCTTTGCCGTGCCCACCAGGGTCCATAACTTGTACTTTTAGTTTTTAAGAAACTACATGTAACATCATTACTTACTTATGGAGTGCAATAAATAATATGAATATGAATAAAAATCTGACTTTTTTGTGAAAAAAGATAGTTTTGGCGTACATAAAAAGTACAGTCAAAAATGAACTTTATATGTTCTTTCACAGAGTCGTCCAGAAAATCCTCCACCCCCTCTTCCAATTCCGCATGACCCAACCAGACCGGTACGACATCGCTTTGCTCAAGCTCTCCCGCCCCATCACCTTTATGACGCACATCCTCCCCATCTGCCTGCCGGACTACGATATGGAGCTGAGGGGGAGGTCTGGGGTCATCGCTGGGTGGGGGAAAACGGACACCAGCAACGGGCACACTGGGACCAACCTGCTGAGGTCTGCTACGGTTCCGATACTGAGTAAGTGCAAAAAAGTGGGGGTGACTGGGGGTCAGTTGACTTTCTGTTGAAAATAACCGGTAGACCAATGACATACGCGAAAAACTTTTACATTGACCAATATGCATCGCTATATTTTGATAATTGAGTAGGAAAATCTTAGGATTTTTCGCATGAGGTATATAGACGCAAGTTTACCGAGTATATTTCGTATTTTTTTTTAATAATGCTCTTCGAGATTTTCCTCATCCCATCTGATGTTAAGTGATAATGAGGTACTAGGTGAAGGGCGACAAGTACAGCCTAATAAAGCTGTTACTGGACTTGTCACCCTTACCTTCAGGGCTTGACCCCTTCTTCTAATGTAGCACACCCTAGGAGCTTTGGAAACCTTATTCACATGCAAGAAAACAACAAAACCGAAGTGATTGTTATTTGGCTGCGGTCTTCTGTAAGGTGGAGGTATTTCACCCTATGCTCTACCTCTCTTAGTTTTATTGCGAGCGCGCCTGTTAATATGTGTAGGTATTACTGTTCTTATGAGAAATAAATGTCTTGAAACCTAACTGCTAGAATAGATAATGATGTCATCGATGTAAACGTTCGTGTTCTCTTCCAGGTACAGAGCAGTGCATCAACTGGCATCAGAGCAAGCAGATATCTGTAGAGATCCACTCGGAAATGATATGCGCAGGACACTCCGACGGCCACCAGGACGCTTGCTTAGGTAAAACAATTGGTGCCCCCTCAATTTGGCACCCGGGGCATATGCCACCACTTACACTGCCATGCCCATCAATGGTGAATTCTTTAACCTAGTTCTTTGTTAACAGGAGACTCCGGCGGCCCCCTCATAGTTCTCGATAACAGCCGTTACTACCTAGTCGGTATTACTTCAGCCGGCTTCGGCTGCGGAGTAGACCATCAGCCCGGCATATACCACAATGTGCGCGTCACCGCCGGCTGGATCAAAGGAGTTATCGCCCACAACTATTAGCAACCTTATTATTCTCTTGTTTTTACTTCTAGATTGATTATCTGATGTTAAGTGGTAATGAGGTCCTAGCTTGAGGGCGATAAGTACAGCATAATAAAGCTGTTTTTTTTTATATTGCACTTCAAGATTGACCTCATCCCACCTGATGTTAAGTGGTAATGAGGTCCTAGCTTAAGGGCGACCAGTACAGCATCATAAAGGTGTTACTGGACTTGTCACCCTTGCCTTGAAGGCTTGAACCCTGCTACTAATGTGCCCCCCCCCCCCCCAGGAGCTTTCAACATTATAGCTAGGACAGAAAGTTTACTTAAGATACCAATTCAATGTTTAATTTACTTATACTACGGAACAGAAGGATCACTTTCGAAACCAATTCCATGATTTATCAACCTTCAACTTGCAATCATAAGGTTGAAAATAAATTTGCAGATACAGATTTTGTTTGCTTACTTCCCACTATACAAGCGAACTTTAAATATTTTAAAGAAACAAGAAGGTCGTGGGTTCCAATCAGCAAGAGGACATGAAATGTTCCTGTTTCTTTAAGAACATAACAATAAGGTTCAAATTAATTTGCAGATACAGTTTTTTGATACTACTTCACGCTGCACTAGCATACTTTAATTATTTTATTGAAAAAAAAGAGCGAAAACTATGACGGTGATACCACAGAAAAATTTAACGCGCGATACGTGTACATTTTGAAAACCACACCGCAAAGGTTTAATGATTTTCTGTTTCTGTACTATCATTTATCAACCTTCGGAATACAACGATAAGGTTGAATATAAATGCGTGTATATAAATGCGCTTGTCGCGGAAATGAGCGTGATTCAGGTGACAGTGAACGACTAAAGACGAAGTTATAGAATGCTTTTACTATAGTAATGTTAAATACTCGCTGCATGCAGTTCTTTTGTATTTTGAAAATCTAACTGACGAAGTAAATCAAAACATTGTTTTTGTCATCATCCCTATATTATTGTTAAGTACAAATCTCACAAAAAAATAGGCTCATATCATTTTACAAAATATTTTTCGACCGACACCACGCTTCGCCGAACATCGCTTAGCCGAATCATAGAACTTTGTATGGTTCGGCGAAACAATATTCGGTCAAAAGTAGCGTCGGTCGAAAAATATTATGTTAAAATTAAATTGCAAAATTTAACAAACCCCCGACACAAAAAAGGCTCTTTTAATTGATACATATAGACAAAAAAATAAAAAAATCGTCATTTTCTGGCGGCGGCCATCTTGGATTTGGAATTTGTCATTATCAATATTTTCTTCTAGTCAAGATTTGATATGATACCCATATTGTTAGAGTTATTTTAAAACATGCAATCCGTTACTTTCTGAAGACAGCCATCTTGAATCGATTTTTATTAAATATAGCAAAGAACACTCCGACTCAACAAGCACAAAAATCAAAAACAAAATCGGTTCATTTGTTCGGGAGCTGCGATACCATAGACCGATACACACACACAGAGACACGTCAAACTTATAATACCCCGTCGTTTTCGTGTCGAGGGTTAAACATGATAATATGAGCCCCAATAAATTAAGTACAAATGAACACCGCTTAAATGCATTATGTTGAGACTAGGTGAATCAGTTTGGGGACATCAGAAGAAGTCTGGCACACACTTGAAAGAAATTATGACTTTTTGAAGGAGTAGGTACAACTGCAAGTGCAGTTATGTGCAGTTGTCTGTAACTAAAATACTTCAAGTCAACCATCTTATGTTGTAAATAATCATGTTCTCGCAATGTATCAATTTGTAAGTGAACGAAAACAACATGGAAGAATTACAATCATATTAACTTCAATCGAGTTTTGGCACCAAAACACACACACACACAAGCAATAGATACGCAATATACTTAATAATAAAGTATCAAAACTTGAAAAAAACTTAAAGGTTTATGCGCTTAGGTCAAAATAGACAGAGTTAGTTACGTCACTTCATAGAATGGAATGAATACGCACTGTGATTGGCCCGCGCCTGTGACTCAGGGCCGCCGTAAGCGGGCGTGCAAAGCGTGCACCGCACACGGGCGGCACGCTCTGGGGGCGGCAAATTGAGCGACTCATCACGTATCTAATTGAAGTAATTATCATAATACCTACCCCTGGGGTAAAACCAGTCCAAGATCCACAACCCCTATTCCAATATATGTTTACCAATGACTTATGTAATTTCAAAATTTCCGAACACAGTAATAGCGGTAAGAATTCTATTTGCTTACATTACCAGTTTCAGTCACATGTAGTTTCAAAATTAAATATTATCACAAACTATTAACTACCAACAATGCTCCAACAAAGACTAAGTTATTTTTGCTACAGTTTCAATTGAACTCGAATTTTATCTTCGTTAAGTTGTTTTTATTTTGCCCCACCGCAATGAGAAAACATAAAGCATATTTTTTTTGACAAAACGTAGAGTTAGTAGTCGTAGGGCGGCATAATCGGTAAGGCACGCGGGCGCGAAAATAGCTAGCGGTGGGCCTGCTGTGACTCGCTTTGTCCTTGGAAAAACGGTAAGTAAAAAAAAAAGTATGTAAAGTATATAAAGTATGTTTACTGTCGCTAGCTCACTTTTTTAAGCCAAACCCACCATTCTTTACATTTCGTAGTACCATTTTCAAGCGTTAGAATCTATTTTTAGTATGTATAATCTATGGTTAGAAATGCTTCTAAGTTTTTTTCGTTCACTGAAATTTGTATCTTTTAAAATAATTCCAATACGAACAGCTTACGGGCCATTCGTTCATTACGTAAGACGTTTTGTTGGGTCAGCTATGCCTTAATGTATCTTACAAGAACGTGGGAGAATTTCTTGATAATTTTACGTAAGTTCACAAAGATTTAAAAAAGCTAAGAGTGTCGAGAGTACCCATTTTTATGTAAACGATATCCTTCCTTCCCTTCTAACATTAAATTCTTAGCGTGAGATGACAAAAGTTTTTATACTTTCGATTAGCTGATAGCTTACACGTACACAAGCGGCGGACCGTTATTAATATGAAATCCATACGAATATAATAAATATAAAAGTAACACTGTGTGTATGTCTGTCAGGCTTTAACGCTTAAACGACTAAACTGAGTTTGATAAAACTTGGTAAAGGTATACGTTGAACCTCTAGAACGGACATAGGCTACTTTTTGTTTTGAAAATAAGGGGTGATGGGGTAATACCATTGAAAGTTTATATCACACAGCTAGGAATGTAGTAATGAATATTTGATAAATTACATTAATATTGAATAAATTTATATTAATTTCTGAAACATAAAAACTTGCGGTTCTTGTCATATGCCAGTGACATATACATATGTGATCTTACTTAAGAACTTTTAAAACTCCCTTTCAACCCCCTGTAAGAAAAATAAGATATGGTGGACTGCTTACACCTCACGTAATAAATCGTCTTACGTAATAAATGACCAGCCTTTTTTGTATAATTATTAATTGTTTTTAAAATTGTTTTATTTGTGGACACCCTGTATTGAAACTAACCTTGGCTGAATTTTGATCTCTAATTTATTTATTTGTAATCTATTTATTGTTTTGTGCAATTGTTGTAAATTAAAATACTCTGGAAAAATGTTTTAAATTTCGTTTTATTTCCCACGTTAATCCCACTTTTCACATAAACATTTGAAATTTGACGTAGTGTGAGGGAGTTGTGACAAAAAAAAAAGAAATCCGTTATTTTCGGCGGCGGCCATTTCTAAATTTGTCATTTGTCATCATCAATATTCTGCTAGTCAAGCCCTTTTATATGATACCTCCTACCCATATTGTGGGAGTTGTGTTAAAACATGCAATCCATAATTTTGTGACGGCGGCCATCTTGGATCGATTTTTATCAAACATAGCTAAGAACACTCCCGATTCAATTATCTTTTAAACAAAAATTTCATTTTTCTTTCCGTCGAATTTCTTTCTTATTTCCTTCTTCGTTCTTGCTTTGATCTTCTTTTCTTACTCTCTTCTTTTTCTTCTTGTTTAAATAAATCCACAGATAGATTTAATAGCCCGATTAGAACAATGGTTAATTCTCCTGAACAAAGGGTCGTGGGTTTGATCCCCACACAGGACAAACATTTATATGTGCTCAGACACTGGGTATTTATAAATGTATTATATCTAGTATGTATCATGATACCAGATCTGGATCTGGTTTCCATAAAACCATTGCTTAAACTACTGACTTTGACATCAATGTAAATGATGTTTCCTGACATTTATTTATTATTATCTTCTTTCGCATAACTAATTTAGTTTCCTACTACTAAACATTCTAAGCGTATTTTAATGTAATCATTAATTAGTTTCCGCAATTAAGAGTGATTAACCTGCGAACACTCGCTTGAGGTCACATTTATTTGACAAAAGATCTGTTATGTTGCCGCTTGCCGAGTAAATTTTATCACGCGTTTAAATCTCGCCACGCGAACAAATGACAGAGAGACTTTAATATTAACATTAGGACAGTAGGTACAAACGTTTAAATCCCTACTAATATTATAAATGCGAAAGTAACTCTGTCTGTCTGTCTGTCGGTCTGTGCGTCTGTTATGCTTTCCTGCTAAAACCTCTCAACCGATTTTTATGAAATTTGGTATAGGTATACGTTGAATCTCAAGAACGGACATTTTATTAGAAAATAAGGGGGGCAGGGGGGTAATACCACCTTTGGAAGTTTATATGGAAAAATGTTTATTTTTGAAGTTAGAGATATGAAATTTGGCACAAATATAGCTCGAAACTTGGATTAAAATATAGACTACTTTTGTTTCGAATATTAGGGGAGATAGGGGTAAAACCGACCATGAAAGGATGTAGTCCACGCGAACGAAGTCACGGGCACAGCTAATTTAAAATATAGAGTAGCTAGTCAGTTGCCAGGGATGTGTTCATCTTAATAAAATGGACATTATTTACGATTCTAAAGCAAAGCAATAAAATAAATAGGCCGTGTAACATCAAGTTCTATTTTTTTGACGCCATTGATACCGTGAATAATAAATAAATATTGGACAACATCACATACATTGCTCTGATTCTGTGGTAAGTAACTTAAGCACTTGTTTTACAGCAATCAGAAACGACGACGGTACCACAACACCCAGACCGGAGACAATAAAGAAAAGTTCGTTTTCCATACTGACCCGACCGGGGATCGAAACCGGAACCTCAGAGATGGCGCGACGCCAAAGTCCGGCCCGCTCGCCTCTCAGCTACGGACGTCGTCAAAAATGAATGGTGTCAACATCTCATTTCCTAAAGCTTTTTTATAATACTTTTTGATGTGACAACTCAAACTCAAATATTTCTTTATTCAAGTAGGTTACATATAACACTTTTGAATCGTCATTGAATACAATGCAAAGTGATTCTACTGCCGGTTCGGAACCTATATCTACCGAGAAGACACCGGTAAGAAACTCAGCAGATCATTTACAGTATCAGTATCTAACTTATTGCTATGTGTAGCTCACTTTGGACCAAGTCATATAGTTTTGGTTTTGATGAGTGATGAAACAAATAAGTACTCAAGTAAGTTTTTACTTTCGAGAGGTAAGCTGGAGCAGACCAGTCCCCAAAGGTGGCACCTGTTCACAAGCATGACGTATGTGCCAGCCATCGCTTCACTCAACGTCTAACGACTATATTACGGGCTGCGTGCACGAAAAACATGACGTCTTCGATATCGCACTCTTAACAAACGTCAAAATCGGTTTAAGTCAGTGCGTCAGCTACTGATTGGCTGAAAATACGTGTGCGGTGTGCTATTAGCCAATCAACAGTATCGAAACTTTTGTCGTCTCAAGCGAGAAATTTGACGTATTGCGTATGCTAGGCCTGTATGTCATGTGAGTAATCGAATCAACTTTACAATAGAACAAGGAAGTTTGATGCTCTATAGCCATATATTATACTTATATTTTCCGCTATTTAGTCGAAGATTGGGACCAAAAACGACCCCTGTTAACTAGTTAATTTGTGGAATCTATTTCAATTGCGTTAAGGGTTAAAACTGACCGCTGGCGACAAACGAACAGTAATGTCATTAATATATGCGGTTACCATACAATGACGTCACGCATAGCAAAGTCAGCATCTTTAGTTACTAAACAACTTAGTACCTTGTCGCATTAAGCTTACTGTCAATTTGACACGCGAATGTTTATTGTGACAAGGTAGTGAGATGAATACGAACTAATGATGTTGACTCGTACCTTCTATGGGTTAAACAAAGAATTTGACGACCTCCGTGGCCGAGAGGCGAGCGTGCCGGACATAGCGAATTATCGCTCGAGCTGGAGCAGCCCGACTGGTGGAATACCTCCGCCTTACAGACCGCAGCCAAAAAACAATAACTCCGGTGTTGTTGTGTTCCTGCGTGTGAGTAAGGTTTCCAGAGCTCCTGCGGGATGCTACATTAGTAGCAGGGGTCAAGCCTTCAAGGTAAGGGTGACAAGTCCAGTAACAGAGTTACTATGCTGTGCTTGTCGCCCTTATCCTGGGACCTTATCACTTAACGTCAGGTGGGATGAGCTCAATCTTGAAGTGCAATATAAAAATAAATATAGGGATAGTACTAGAATAGAATAGAATAGAAAACATCTTTATTCATGTAAACTTTACAAAAGCACTTATGAATCGTCAATACAAATTAAGTATTCTACCGCCGTGTTCGGAATGTTGATCATGTCGAGAAGAACTGGCAAGAAACTCGACACTATGTTCCCTTATACCAGGTACTTAAATAAAATATACAAAGCTTAATAAAACATTTCCGAGAATTAAAGTTATTCTAGACCCATACATTTTTCTCATATAAATAATCATCAATTTTGTAGTACCTAGCCCTTCTATATTAAACAATTTTTAATCCTCAATCAAAAGAGAATCCCGGGACTAAAATATTTATATACTTTGAGAAATACTTAGTATGTTCTAAACATACCATTACCTCTTTGTTCGAACAAGCCACACCTACTTACTCATTTTCTTTTAAAAACGGTAATAACCTTAAAAAGTAGCAAAAGAAAACTTAATCAATTTTTCTTATAAAAACTGAATATTGTATCTTTTCGCGACATCACTCGTGTGAACGTGTAATGTCCAAACCAGTTCATTTCTGATAGCAATATATTATGGACTCTACTTTAAACATGACATAGTTGAAATCAGTAAACCAAGTTGGCGTGAATAACTCAACCGGTCAATCAACTTTATTTGGAGGCACTTTGAATTTTAATACTTAAGCAATAAGGCTTGCATTTGAATGGGGGCTTGAGAAATAGTAAATGGTGAAACGTGCTGCAAATGTCAAACAAGCACAGTCTGCAATGTCGGTGCCGCGCGACGACGTATTCCAAATTCGAAATTCGAATCTTTCTTTCTTTTAACCAGTGCGTTCTCAATTTGTAATAACTAAGAAGGTTTACTTAGTTTTTTCTTTTGCTTGTGGACACGGGACTTTTTATTGAAGTGACAGTTCTAAAATAAAATGGCGGGAAATAAAAGTTTGTTTTTTTACATTGTTTGTGCTATGGCATCGGTTTTAGACGGCCAGACCTTGGGAGGTGAGTGAAAGGTTTTTTTTTATTATTATTGTGGAAGTCAAACGGCCAGTGTTTGTCCGTTGATAAATGTTTCCGTCTTAAGACATGGACAAATAAAATTATTCTCACCTTTGATTGAATGAAAACTTTCTCCATCAAAATTTCAATAAGACCAATAAAACACACAATGACATTCTTAGCGTGTTGTATATTTTTTTATCTATGCTATTATTTAGATATTATAAATTTTTAAGGACAAAACATCAATTTAATATTAAGGTAGGACGTTTAATTGAGTTACTAAGAATTAGTTGTTATGTTAATGCATCATAATTAATGACAGTTAAATTCTCTAGTAACCTAGAATTGAACTTGAACATAGACATTAAATTACCAAGGAGTTTCTAAAATATTACTTTCACAAAGAAACCTTGTAGGTAATTATTAACACTTAGTAGAAACTTTACAATACTCATAATTCAAAGTTTGACTAATAAGTAAAACTTGGATATTGAACTATGTTTCTTAGCACCACGGTTACCAAATATATTTTTTGACACGGTGTCCATTCATTTGTTTCTATCTTTAAGAGAGACAGGACATGGCGATTTATCGCTCAAACTGGAGCACCTCGACTGGTGAAATACCTCCACCTTACAGAAGACCGCAGCTAAATAACAATCACTTCTGTGTTGTTGTGTTCCTGCGTGTGAGTAAGGTTTCCAGAGCTCCTGGGGGGTGCTACGTTAGTAGCAGGGTTCAAGCCTTCAAGGTAAGGGCGACAAGTCCCGTAACAGATTTGTTATGATGTACCTACTCGTCGCCCTTAAGCTGGGACCTCATTACCATTTAATATCAGGTGGGATGAGGTCAATCTTGAATTGCAATATAAAAAAATATATATCTTGCATGAAAGCGTGGGTCTACATAATACCTTTTATGGTTGAATAGGTATTTAAATGATAAATAGCCTCGTAGTTGAGTCAAATGTTAAAATGGCGTAACAGCGTGCCATTGAAACCTGAATTATAAAAATACCTTAACACATTTTAAAACAAATTCAACAAAACAAGAACAGTATAGCTTTATTTATAAGATCCAATCTTCAAATTATTCAAGAAGGTTAGATGACATGTTTAAATCCATACTAATATTATAAATGCGAAAGTAACTCTGTCTGTCTGTCTTTCTGTCTTTCTGTCTGTCTGTCTGTCTGTCTGTCCGTCTGTTACGCTTTCCTGCTTAAACCTCTCAACCGATTTTGATGAAATTTGGTATAGGTATACGTTGAATCTCAAGAACGGACATAGGCTACTTTTTATTAGAAAATAAGGGGGGGGAGGGGGGTAATAACGCCTTTGAAAGTTTATATGGAAAAATGTTTATTTCTGAAGTTAGTGATATTAAATTTGGCACAAATATAGCTCGAAACTTGGATAAAATATAGACTACTTTTTGTTTCAACTATTAGGGGAGAAAGGGGTAAAACCGACCATGAAAGGATGTAGTCCACGCGAACGAAGTCGCGGGCACAGCTAGTGATCTATACATTTCTATGTATATTATTTATTAGTAAATTTATTTATTAAAATTGGAGTATCTATATTATATAAATCTGTTTATAATATTAAAATGGCCGCATTTTCTACATGCATTTTAATATATGTATATACATACGGTATATACCAAAATAATATTTTTTACAATTTTTGTCAGTCTGTTTGTTCCGGCTAATCCCTGAAATGGCCGGGCCGATTTTGCCGGAATTTTATTCGTAGGTAGCTGATGTAATAAGAAGTAACTTAGGCTACGTTTAAATAAGAAAATAAATTTGTAAATAAAATAATTCGCGGGCATAGCTAAACTTTGAATATAATACAAATCTACTCTACCACCGGTTCTGGGGGTAACTCCCAAAATCAAAAAGAACTGGCATTTTTTTAATTTGTATAAATAATATTTTGTTTTTTGTAGACTTTTAAATCGCATTCCATTTCAATGAGGGTGTTCGCACATAAAAAATCCACTAGATGGCGATGCGTAGGCGCGGAGTCCAACAGCTATGTAATTGGTCATTTAAATGTCATGGTGACATGCCTGTCAATGTAATGTAAGCCATAACCAATCCCGTAGCAGTTGGACCTCACGCCTACGCATCGCTATCTAGCGGATTTTTTATGCGCGAACACCCTCATTGGTTACGACTGTGAGCATTCAAAATTGCAACGCGTTATCGGATCCTACATACTTCGTATTTCGGAATAGGTCTCCTGTAGGCCTAGCATGCGCAATACGTCCAATTTACCGCATGAGACGACAAAAGTTTCGATACTGTTGATTGGCTAATAGCACACCGCACTCGTGTTTTCAGCCAATCAGCAGCTGACGCACTGACTTCAATCGATTTTGACGTTTGTTAAGAGCGCGATAAAATTTAGTCGCGTAGCGCATACTAGGCCTGATGGGGTCTACTCCCAAAATCGAAACGAACACACGAAAGGGTTCCTTTCTGAAGATTAAACAAAATTTTTGACAAGTTTTTGATTTGCATAAATATTATTTTGCATTTTGGAAACCCGATTTTCAGGTTACGATTATGAAAATTCAAAATTTATATTCGTCATCGGCATCTGACATATTTCGTTTTTAGGAGTTTGCCTCATGGCGCTATTTCTACCGAGAAGATACCGGCTAGAAACTGTATACATTTTACGGTAGCAGTATCCAACTTATTGCTATATTTGATAACCTCCGTAGCCGTGAGGCGACCAGGCCCGACTTTAACGTCACGCCATCTCTGCGGTCCCGGGTTCGATCCCCGGTTGGGTCAATATGGGAAATGAACTTTTCTCTATTGTCTCGGGTCTGGGTGTAGTGGTACTGTCGTTGTACGGATTGTGTACCTAACACAAGTGCTTTAGCTACTTACCACAGAATCAAAGCAATGTGTGTGATGTTGTCCAATATATATTTATTTATGTAAATTAATTTGCAATAAATTATACAGCTAAAAGGTTTGGGAGTGCACTAATTTGCATAGTTTTTTAGTTATACATCACATACATATAGAATTCAATTATATCCCCACTAAATTGATAAACTAGATAAGATAGTAAACTTACACTTACAATTAATCATAACATTACATGCCGAAAGATAATATTTGTGTATTTAGTTGTCTATTCACTTATAATCGAAAACAAAATGGCTTCCAGAAAAACAGGTAAGATTTTTATTTATTTACCGTACAAGCATACACCTACTTCACCGCCTAGATTGCATCCATAGTTCATTTTATATCTTATATTATCAATAATATATAATTTGTAAGATAGATAAGGCATTGAGATTTATCGCTCGAACTGGAGCAGCCCGACTGGTGCAATACCTCCACCTTACAGACCGCAGCCAAATAACTGTAAACCTTACTCACACGCAGGAACACAAGTTTATTTGTAGCCAGTCAAGCCTTTAAGGTAAGGGCGACAAGTCCAGTAACAGCTATATTATGCTGTACTTGTCGCCCTTAAGCTAGGGCCTCATTACCACCCAATGTGAGGGGTCCTAGGGCCAAATGCCGGCGACTTTACGCCGGCATTTTGCGCAGTTTGGCCCTTTACGGCTCGCCCATTTGGGGCGACTCCCTCCACATTCGGGAAAACAAAAGGTTTTTGCGGCGCCCTCAGCGAGCTATCGCCCAGCGAGTGTGCAGGGCATACCGTACCGTTGGTTTTGATGCGGCATGTGCACTCGCTGGGACACCGCCATGGGAGTTTGAGGCTCAGGCACTGGCGAGAGCCTATCAGTGGCAGGCTCTAAGGAAGGCCTCCGGGGAGCACTTCTACCTGGACCCTTGATGCGCTCGGGCCAGCAATAATTCGCTGGCTCCAGCGCAAGTCCGGCTTCATGTCGTTTCGTTTGGTGCAGGTGCTGTCCGGCCACGGCTGTTTTGGGCAGTACCTGCACCGTATTGGTCGGGAGCAGTCTCCGTCGTGCCTAAACTGTGGCGCGGCGGAGGATACGGCCGGGCACACACTGCAGGTGTGCCCCGCCTGGGATGCGCAGCGCGCAACGCTGCGTGCATTGGTGGGGACGAATCTCTCACTCCCTAGCATATTCGAGGCTATGCTTGGGAGTGAGACGGCATGGGATGGGGTGGCCTCCTTCTGCGAAGACGTCATGTTGCAGAAGGAGGCCGCAGAAAGGGAGCGGGAGGACGATCCTTCCGCTCCCGTCTGCCGCAGAAGAAGGCGGCTGAGGGCGCGGCGACAATACGAACGCGCCCAGCTACCGCGTGGGGACCGGCCGGCTGATGGTGTGAGGGCACCTCAGCTGGCATTGCACCGGCCCCCACTGCGAAGTGGGGATGGTTCCGTTGGACCGGCCATTTCCAGTCTCCCCCCGAACACTGTGGGGGAGTAGACGGAGCCGCGTAAGCGGCTATTCCGCCGGCGGTGTTGTGGAAGTCAAGGCTTAGCCGATCTCCCACAGCATCGCCACTAAGGCGATGGAGGTCCAACCAGAGGGTTTTAGTGGGTAGTCCTGCCCTTTTCAGGGCAGGGAGTCCCACACACGCCGTCACCCTCCCTCGGAGTGACGGTACGGTGCATCAACGCATTTCCCCCCCCAAAAAAAAAAAAAGATCCTCATTACCACTTAACATCAGTTGGGATGAGGTTAATCTTGAAGTGTAACATATAATATGGGGATAGGTACGCGTGGAACACGGCGAGCCGCTAGTGACATACCTATATGCGTACCTATATATGTATATCTCCATTCCTGGTGAGTGAATCACTCTTATCATAACTGGTTTGACTGCAATATCTTTTATATTACTCACCACAAACCTTCAACGACTAGGGTCGAAGTAATGAGGTATACTTTTAACTGGCTGTGTCCACGACTGCGTTCGCGTGGCCTACAGAGTTTTTCCAGTTAGATAAATAAATAATAAATAAATAAATATTGGACAACATCACATACATTGCTCTGATTCTGTGGTAAGTAGCTATAGCACTAGTGTTACAGAAATCAGAAACAACGAAGGTACCACAACACCCAGACCCGAGACATTATAGAAAAGTTAGTTTCCCATATTGACCCGACCGGGGATCGACGCCAAAGTCCGGCACGCTTGCCTCTTGTCTACGGAGGTCGTCGGTACGGTTAATACTCGTAGATACACTTTATTACACAGAAAAATTTACAGAAATTGGTTTTACTGACATAATTAAGTACAATTTAGGCGGCCTTATTGCTAGAAAGCAGACAAACTGTAGAGGAAATAGTAGATATCGAGAAACGAGTGCGGCCGTGCAAAATATTTATTGAGAAAATAATAACAGGAAATATAAATACCATAATATGATGTTTCCAGTTTTTACCCACTAACTCTAACTGTTCCCGTGGGAATTTTGCAATGTCTTGTTGCAACTAAGCTTTAAGTTTTCTAAGGTACCTGCATGCCAAATTTCAAACGTCTAACTGAAGCGGTTTATATTTTAAATACCACCTTTGAAAGTTTATATCGGAAAATTATTATCTTTTAAGTTAGAGATATGAAATTTGGCACAAATATAGCTCGAAACTTGGATTAAAATATAGATTACTTTTTGTTTCGAATATTAGGGGAGAAAGGGGTAAAACCGACCATGAAAGGATGTAGTCCACGCGAACGAAGTCGCGGGCACAGCTAGTTAGTAAATATTAAGTATTACAAATTTACAATTGGTGCTGAATTCTTTATTTTTGCATGTTTACGATTTTGATTTTAATAAAATATGTTAAAACTATTAACGCCACTCGCTTTGCGCAGACAAAGCAATTAAAAATAGACTATCATTTAGTAGGAAATTCATTTTAATAAACTTTTATTATTTTTCAAATGCTTAGTAATTAATTTGCGGATGTGTCATTGAAAACAAAAGCTGGTTTGACGCATCCTTCCGTTAATTGTTATTTTGTATTGAACATTTAAGTAAATAACCCCAATGAGTAACACTGTCTTGATAATTATTTCATTGTTACTATGTACTTGAATTCGTACTATTTATGTATTCACATAATAATGAAGTCATCATTTAAACTATATACAGCGATTATTTTAATATTTTTATTTTATATTGCACTTCAAGATTGACCTCATCCCAACTGATGTTAAGTGGTAATGAGGTCCTAGCTTAAGGGCGACAAGTACAGCATAATAAAACTGTTACTGAACTTGTCGCCCTTACCTTGAAGGCTTGACCCCTGCTACTAATGTAGCACCCCCCAGGAGCTCTGTAAACCTTACTCACACGCATGAACACAACAACACAGAAGTGATTGTTATTGGTCTGCGGTCTTCTGGAAGGCGATCTCTGAAGTTCCGGGTTCCATCCCCGGTGGGTCAATATGGGAAACAAACTTTTCTATATTGTCTCGGGTCTGGGTGTTGTGGCACCGTCGTTGTTTCTGATTTCTATAACACAAATGCTTAAACTACTTACAACAGGATCGGAGCAATGTATGTGATGTTGTCCAATATTTATTTATTTAGATTTAGATAATGTTTTCCCAAAGAAACTCGCTATCTAGAAAGGCACCTGTAAAATAACAAACTGCTTTTTGATACTTACAGTTCATAGCATACTTCAGTCTGCACTTTAATCCTTATGCCCTCGGCATAAAGACTAATTTCAAACAATGTGCTTTTATTCGTACTTAGAAGGCACAGTCGCCGTGAGATATATCGGAGCAGACAAAGTGACGAAATACTTCTGAACAATTAAAAATGTCAAAAAGTTCCATACACTACAAGTTACCATTAATATCTGAACATTCATTGCTTCAGTAATATCTGAGCAGATGCCAATAACATCTGAACACTCATAACGTCAATATGTGTCACGCACGTCATGTGTCTCATTTAGCTACCTGTGTAGATGAGTGTTCAGATATTATTGGTTAGTTGTGTGTATAGAAATTATAAAATAGCATCTGCTCGGATATTACTGAAGTAGTGAATGTCCAGATATTAATGGTAACTTGTAGTATATGGTACTAATTGGCATTTTTAACTGTTCAGAAGTATTTTGTCACTTTCTCTGCTCCGTTATATCTGACGGCGACTGTACTAAAAGAGAGAAAGTTGCCATATCACATAACATTTACCAAGAAACTCATTATAAATCTCTTAGTCATCAACTGTCGATTAAATTGTACTTGTAACTGAACCGGGAACGCAACCCAAATACCCAGCCATACTGATCGCCGCACGCACTCGACGTTAAAACTCCCCGAGCGTAAAATGTGTTATATCAAACAAAAAACAACCTTAAATGTGTCCAGTTAAAGTTCAAAACGCCATCCTCAATGCTTTGTGCTATTCTGTTTACATTAGGGAGATTGTTGTGCAAAAATTGACCTTAGAACTAAAATCAACTAAGCTTGCAAACATTTGCCACGCAAAAACACACCTTATACCAATACAATTCGCTACCAATTTGTGTCACAAAATCGTAAACTGTCACCAAGCGTAACTTAGCTTGCTTAACGAATATGCAATTTAAGGTTTGCGTTTTAAAACCCATTTTCGCGATTGAAGTATCTCTAACGGTTTACATCCATTGTTTTAGATGGAATGATAGAAGAAACTGTAAAACCATTTAGAATATTCACAATCAATTAAATGATGCCAGTGTTATTTCGTGTGCCATTTGCATTGGTACAATTTGGGTAGTCAGATAGAATAGAATAGAAAACATCTTTATTAATGCCTATGCATAGATTTAAGTCTCATGTTAAAACTTGTTTTTTGTTTTCTAAATCATGTACCTTGTTTTTTGCGATAAATGTGCAATGTAACCTTTTTGTGAGAGAAAATAAATAAAATAATGAATAATGAATGAATGTTTAATAAAAAATGGCTACTATAAAATCGATTATTATTTAAATGACAAAAATGTTGTCTAGAATAACTTCATTATTTGAAATCTAGATGTGTACACTTCATTTAAGGAAACATTGAGTAAGTGTCGAGTTTCACGCCGGTTCTTCTCGACATGATCAACATTACAACACGGCGGTAGAATACTTTATTTGTACTGACTATTCATAAGTGCTTTTGTAAAGCTTACATCAATAAAGATATTTTCTATTCTATTGGTTCTAAAACGTTAGGGATAAATATTTTTAAGAGTAAAGCCTTCCTCAATGAATGGACTATTCAACACAAAAAATTTTTCAATTCGAACCAGGGGGGGTCTACTCTCAAAAACGAAACGAACAAACGAAACGTTACGTTTTCGAAGATTAATCAAAAGTTTGCAAATTAAAACGTGGTTTTTGATTTGTATAAAATAATATTTTGTTTTTTGATAACGCTTTATTCGCATTCGAAGTGAGTTCGTTGCGATATTGAAAATTAAAAATTGGTATACGTCGTCGGGTCCGACGTATTTCGTTTTTTGGAGTAGACCTACAGCATTCCTTGAGATTAACGCGTCCAAAGAAATAAACTCTTCAGCTCTATAATACTAGTACTAGAGATAATAAAAGGTTTAAATATATACATTCACTAGCTTTCCGCCCGCGTGCAATTCGGTTATATTGCTGTATAAAGCACATCTATAAGAAAACTTCTCATTTTCACGGAAAAATCTAAGAAGCGCGATGTAACGCTGGATACGATTAGTTGTTAAACAAAAACTGAATGGTACACTATATTATATAAGTAGATGTAAAAAACAGTTTAGACGATATAACAAATTGTACGTCATCCCTCGGGAATTCCTCATTTTCGGGGATTCATTAGGGTATCATTTAGCTTCTAAATTTACATGTTTGTATTCGTTTGCAATATTTTACCTTGTGTTAAACGACACACAGCGCCATCTCCAATCCATTAATCAAGCAAACTATATTTTTGTTTTCCCTCGGGAATATCAATTTTTTCCGTGATAAAAAGTATGTACCTTATTATTTAATCCGGTCTTTTAACTTTACGTCTACAAAATTTAAAAGAAATCGATTTAGTAATTACGGCGTGAAAGCGGAACAAACAAACAAACAAACTCACTTTCCGATTTATAATATTAGTAAGGATTAACTGTACTTTCATTGTTTACTGTGTCATTTACAAAACAGGAAAAAAAACAGCTCAGGATCAAATGAGGTTATCCTTTTGACATTGAGACAGTGTTGTTGTTTTCTTATCATATGTTTTGCTAGAGCTTATCATATATTACATATATTTTTTAATACCGGCCCGATGCGGTTTCGCGCGCGGCGTGATTTGTTGCTGAACTCATTGTATATGTATATATCTATGTTGGGCAGCTTATGTCTGTGAACTGAGGGACCCACTTAAGACGATATATCTTTAGAATTATGCCTTTACAAAGTCTGTCTTTTGTTTTACATTATTTATATTTATAAAACTAAGCATTATTGTTAGTTAAGTTGCAAAAATCCGAAAAAAAATTGGTCCCTCAGTTCACACACACGCCGCACGCGTAAAATGGCGGTTTTTTTTTCATTTTTTTTCACTAATTCTTCGCTTTTATTTGTCGAACCATGCTGTTATTTAGCCTAAAGCCTGCCTCGATAAATTGACTATACGAAAGTAGCTATTCAATTTGAACCAGTAGTTTCTAAGATTAGCGCATTCGACAATCCGATGGCATAAACCAATTTTTTATTTTCAATATCGCAACCAACTGCCTTCGAATGCGAATAAAGCATTATCAAAAAACAAAATATTTTTTATACAAATTAAACACCACGTTTTAAACATTGAAAATAATTTAACGGGTCGAAACGCGACACTATTTTTATTTAGTAGTTAATACGAACTACTTACTGCCCGACGTTTCGGTTAGGTTGCACCAAGCGTGCTCACGAGCTGACTCAAATTTTAGTTAAATTATTTTAAGAGAGGTAGGGCATAGCGATTTATCTCTCGAACTGGAGCAGCCCGACTGGTGAAATACCTCCACCTTACCGCCAAATAACAATCACTTCTGTGTTGTTGTGTTCCTGCGTGTGAGTAAGGTTTCCAGAGCTCCTGGGGGGTGCTACATTAGTAGCAGGGGTCAAGCCTTCAAGGTAAGGGTGACAAGTCCAGTAACAGATTTATTATGTTTTACTTGTCACCCTTAAGCTAGGACCTCATTACCACTTAACATCAGGTGGGATGAAGTCAATCTTGAAGTGCAATATAAAAAATAAAAATAAAAAATGATTAAAATGGAACGCAGAATGCCTTAAAGTTTATACCGAGTTTTGATTCGCAAACTTTTGATTAATCTTCAAAAACGAAACGTTTTGTTCGTTCGTTTCGTTTCTGGGAGTTGAACCAGGGGGTTCGACTCGAATAATTTAAGTAGGATAGTTCATTTATCGAGCTAGGCTTTATAACATGACGACTCTAAACAAGGAGCTGAGATTCGATGGAAAATGTGAAAATATCTATATTTTGTGAAGCGATGGCTGGCACATACTTCATGCTTGTGAACAGGTGCCTCCTTTGGTGACTGGTATGCTCCAGCTTACCTCTCGTAATAATACTTGAGTACGGAATTGTTTCATCACTAATCAACAAAACTATATGGCTTGGTCCAAAGTGAGCTACATATAGAGATTAATAAGTTAGATACTGCTACTGTAACAAATTTACTGAGTTTCTTACCGGTATCTTCTCGGTAGATAGGTATAGGTTCCGAACCGAGTTAAGTATCTATCTATTCCCACAATTGGCTACTTGACAGTTTATACTTAGTTAAGACCAATAATTATTTAACATTTTTATTTATTCATTCAAAACATAGTTAAGTTTTTTACGAACAAAAGAACCGAAATGGAAACCACCATTTGTTTGACGTCAGTAAACACTGCAATTCGCAAATGACAGCTGTCGGCAAATTTTATTTATTTTAATGTGGCGAAACGATAATGATTTAACAGATTCAATTAATTTTATTGTGTCGCTAACGATATTAAGGATTTATTTAAACATTTTCCATTTATTTAAAATTCTATATTTTTATAAAATTAATTGTGTTAAAGCTAGAAAATCATTCCTTCACACAAAAGCGTGTGTATAGAGCGGTGACGTCACAAACTTCAACGGTCACGTGACTTTGTGTTGCAAAAAATCTTATTTTTCTCTAGTAATTTACATGTCTTCCTAATAAATCGATAGCTTATTATATATTGCTTAGGATATAATATGAACGGGCGTACATTTTACAATACTTTTTCACAAACTGTCAATTATTTTTCTCTTTCTTTAGAATATTTTAAGGTCGCTAGTGCGGCGTAAAGCATTATAATTATCATAAAAAAAACTGTCAAGTAGCCAATTGTGGTTGAAACCAATGTTAAATATAAGAAACATATTTTTTTTATCTCCCCTTACGGTGCGGAAATCGAACCCACGACCTTCACGTATCGCGCGTGCTGCTCTTCCAACTGAGCTAACCGCAAGTTATGATAAGCGATGAAATTTTTCTGCTGTATTAACCGTTAGCCTCCGGTAAAACGATTGTTGTCTTCCAGGTCCGATGCATGACAAAGCCGTTGTATGCTATGTGGCTTCGTGGGCGGCGTACCGTCCAGGCAGTGGCGCTTTCGTCATCGAAGACTTGGAGCCAGGCCTGTGCACGCATCTGGTCTACTCATTCGCCGGCCTGGACACCGAAAAAGGAACAATCAAGAGCCTTGGTGAGCTAAGCTTTTGGTTAGAGCGCAAAGGGGGTCCTGGACTTACAAAATTTTTCTCCAAAAATTCAAACTTAGTAAATCGCACCTCTAGATGTAAACCTAACCTAACTCAAAAATTATGCATTTAGAGTAAGTGACATTTAAAAAATCCTGTCTCGAACGTCTAAACTTAAATTAACTCCCAAAAGGCTAGTATAACAAGCTAAAGAACACATTATCCTCGGGAATACCTCTTTAGACGTTTAAACCCAGTGCTATTACATATTTTTGAAACAATTTTCTGTCATATCAAAAAAAAATTGGATTCCTTGAGTTTTCATCTAGGCGTGCAAAATATTTGTTATTAATTGTGTTGATGAGCTAAAATAAAACACTTTTTATTCCCAAAATTTTTTTCTAGGTCGTTTAGTTTTGTTGAAAAAGTCACTTGACTCAAAACGAAAAAAAAATTTTTGTATTGAAATCTTTCATTAAAAAAAAAAGTTGGGCACTTTTCATTCCCAAAATTTTTTTCTAGGACGTTTAGTTTTGTTGAAAAAGTAAATTGACTCGAAAAGAAAAAAATATATTAAAAATACTTTCATTAAAAAAATAAGTTGGTCTGTCTGTGTTTTTGTAGTAATTCGGTAAAACGTGGTCTATTATTGGCAGATCCTTGGCAAGACCTCGAGGTAGACTACGGTAAAGGCGGCTACAAGAGGATCGTGAACTTGAAGAAGCGCTACCCCCACCTGAAAGTGACCATCGCTATCGGGGGGTGGAACGAGGGGTCCTTGAAGTATTCCAACATGGCGGCTAATAGGGAGACTCGGGAGAAGTTCATCAAAAGCGTTATGGCCTTCTTGGAGTAAGTTTATCATTCAGTTAACTAATTATAAAGAAACAGAAAGATTTCTCCTCTCGTGGTGTGGGGTTCAAACCCACGACCTTCACGTATCGCGCGTGCTGCTCTTCCAACTTTTTTTTTTATTTTTTCGGGGGGAAATGCTTGATGCACCTTACCGCCACCCTGAGGGAGGGTGGCGGCGTGTGTGGGACTCTCTTCCTACCAACCAACCCGGTGTACCCACTAAAACCCCCCGGTTTAACCCTCATCGCCTAAATGGCGGCGCTGTGGGAAATCGGCTCAGCCTTTGCTTCCACAGCGCCGACTGCTCTTCCAACTGAGCTAACCGCAAGTTACCTATCGTGGGCGATGAACTTTTCTGTTGTACCCGAGCCCCAGCGCAAGGGGAAGTATAATATATTTCTTCTGTTTTTTTTTAATATTTAAAGTTCGCTAGTGCACGCGGCACTATAAAATTGTGAAAATCATCATTTACTTATTTATTTCAACTTTATTGCACGTAAAAACTCCTAAATGACAAATTTATGTATTCGTTTGTTTTTTTGTCATACTTTTATTACTTGACGCTGTTATGAACAACAGACTGGCCTGATAAGTTTAGACCTTAACAATTATTGTAATCATAATAATAAGTTGGCTGTTGTTATTTTTTCAATAAAATAAAATAAATTTATCGGCAGCATCAAGAACCTGTAGACCAGTTGATCCATATGATGGTGGTATTAAATTAAAGCTTTTATTTCTAGGCAATACCAGTTCGATGGTTTGGATCTGGACTGGGAGTACCCTGCAAGGAGAGACGGCAGGCCTGAAGATAAGGCCAACTACGTAGCGCTGGTCAAAGTATGTACATGATCCTGTTAAGCAAGGGCGTAGATAAGGGGGTGCGGCGGGGGCGGCCCGCACCGGGTGTCACCCCTGATCGGGTGACTGAGAACATCAATAGTCTATTAAAACTTAATTAGTAGTAAATAAAAAAAAATATGGTATCATTTCTGCAATCGAAGCACTTTGCACAATACCTAAACCTATTTATTATATGATCCGCCCCGGTTGTCACCAATGGTAGCTACGCCACTGCTGTCAAGGCCATGTTTGGGAGAAGAGTACCTTATCGTAACGCAATACGTCAAATGTCTCGCATGGGACGATAAAAGTTTCGATACTGTTGAAGTTTCGATAGCACAACGTATTTTCAGCCAATCATCAGCTGACGCACTGACTTCAATCGGTTTTGACGTTTGTTATGAGCGCTATAAAATTTAGTCGCATGCAAATGCTAGGCCTGCTTGTATCGGTAGTTTACATCGTATTAATAGTATACATGGGTGAACCCAGCTTCTAGCCGAGTGGTTCTTAACTGGTGGTCAGCGGACCACTGGTGGTCCCTGAAGGCATTTCTAGTGGTCCGCGAAACCATCCTAATAATATGTGACGTGACGTGTTGAGCCGAATAGAAACAACGCGAAGCCGATAATATTATTGTAAAAGCGTAAAGGACGACTGACGACCATAATTACCAATACAACCTTAAAAAAAATCTGATTCTGATTTACCACCATAGTCAACATGTGTAGAGAGTTACATGTCCCTTCCCTACATTTTTTTAGAATTCCTGCCAAATATGGCAAATTTTTTGGGTCGTAAATGACCAAAAAATGCGGAATCACTAAACGTAATACACAGATCGATAGACAATTTAATTCTGAGAAAAACTGTGTACATAACTCATTTTCGACAAAATGTCCTTTACGCCCTTTGAGCATAGATGTATCGATATATGTATATATACTCCACCTCCTAAATTAATTAGGTACGTAAAATTCTAAAGTAGATGGAGCATTATGCCGCCTAATTCGCTTAATTTTTGCCTAGGAACTGAGCGAAGCCTTCAAACCGCGTGGCTACATCCTGACAGCGGCTTTGGGAGCCGGTAAGGACACGATGGACGCGGCTTACGACCTCACCAAGCTGAGCCGCTACCTGACCCTGATCCACATGATGTGTTACGACTACCACGGGACCTGGGACGGTACCGTTGGCGCCAACGCTCCGTTGAGGGGAGCTGATGAGGAAGACGTGTTGAGTGTGGTCAGTTATTTTACAAACACGTGGGGAAAACGAGATTTTCATAAAGGGCACATTTTGCCTAAATAACGCGAGCAAAGTCACGGGTAACAGCTAGTTCTTCTACTTCAAGATTGACCTCATCCCACCTGATCTTAGGTGGTAATAAGGTCCTAGCTTAAGGGCGACAAATACAGCACATTAAAGCAGTTACTGGACTTGTCGCCCTTACCTTGAAGGCTTGACCGCTGTTACTAGTGTAGCACCCCCCAGGGGCTCTGGAAACCTTACTCACACGCAAGAATACAACAACACCGAAGTGATTGTTATTTGGCTGCGGTCTTCTGCTAGGTGGAGGTATTTCACCAGTCGGGTTGCTCCAGTTCGAGCGATAAATCGCTATGCCATACCTCTCTTAGTTAGTTCTTTCTCTTCCTTGCTTCTTTCTTTCAAACTTTAACTTAATGTCTTGCTGTGCACTGGTACATTTCTGGAACAAATGTACCACGGGCCGATAAGTATGTAGTTCTAAACATATTCGGCAGAGGGCACTTACCGGAGGCTAACGGTTGATACAGCAGAGAAATGTCGTCGCCTACCACAACTTGCGGTTAGCTCAATTGGAAGAGCAGCACGCGCACATGTGAAGGTTGTGGATTCGATTCCCGCAACGTAAAGGGAGATGAAATTTTTCTGATTCTTTAAAAATATTTACCTTGATGTGCATTTCATGGTACAAATATCTGTGAAACCATTTTTGTGTCTTAATTCCAGGAATACACAATCAAATACATGCTGGATCATGGAGTGAGCCCTTACAAGCTGGTTCTAGGTCTACCCGTGTACGGACGAACCTTCATCCTTAAGGACCCCAACACAAGGGACATTGAGTTTGGCCGGACCCCCGTCCAGAGTGCCGGGTTCAAGGGTCCTTACACTGGTGAAGCCGGTTTCATGGGATACAATGAGGTGAGGATGGTGTTCCGATGGTTTACGCCCGGTTCCAATATTTTACGATTCGTAATGAGTCAAAAATGACAATCCCTTTTTCTCGAACCGACTGCGAATCGTTAATTGGCTACTTGACAGTGTTAACAATAAAATATGAAAAGTGTTAGATACGTTAGCTCATTAGTTAAGTAATAATTTTACATTTTTATTTTTTAATTAAAAGCATAGTTAGTATTTTATTTTTGCAAAATAAATTTTACTTTTTTTATCTGTGGAACAAAAGAACCGAAACGGAAACCACCATTGCAATTCGGAAATGACAGCTGTCGGCGAAAATTATTTATTTTAATGTGGCGAAACAATGCTTATTTTACCGATTAAATTGAATTATTGTGTCTCTAATCGTATTAAGAATTTATTAAAACATTTTCCGTTTATCTAAATTAAGTCGTTCCTATGTGTATCGATTCGTTGTCTAGGACGTTGACGTCATAATTGCAACAGTGACGAGACTTGGCGTTTTCGCGCGCTTTGTAAATGTGTTACACAAAATCTTGTTTTTCTCTGGTTATTAACATTTTTTCCAGATAAATCGAATTGCTTGGGATTTAAAATGAACGGGCGCACATTTTACATTACTTTTTCAAAAACTTTCAAGTAGCCAATTCTAATTTCAAATTCACTTTCCATATCAGCTGCTATCAGTCGTACGTCCGTCGTTTTTAGCTAACGCCCCGTATAATTTATTACTACCCGTAACTGGAATGGTTCGTTTTGCCCGGATCCAATATTTTACGATTTATTATGTGTCAATTGACTATCCTTTTTTCTCCAACCGACTACCAGTCCCATACCGTTCCGTAATTAACGTTCCATACCAGCTGTCATCAGTCGTACGTCAATCGTTTTTAGCTCACGCCTTGTATAATTTATTACTATTCGTAACTAGAGCGAATCGTTTTTCAAATATTGGAACCGGGCATAAATAAACTTTTCTTGTTTTTTATTTTTTATAATGCACTCCAAGATTGACCTCATCGCACCTGATGTTAAGTGGTAATGAGTTCCTAGCTTAAGGGCGACCAGTACAACATAGTAAAACTGCTACTAGACTTGTCGCCCTTACCTTGAAGGCTTGACTCCTGCTACTAATGTAGCACCCCCCAAGAGCTCTGGAAACCTTACTGACACGCAGGAACACAACAACACAACAACACCGGAGCCGGATGATTGTTATTTGGCTGCGGTCTTCTGTAAGGTGGAGGTGTTTCACCAGTCGGGCTGCTCCAGTTCGAGCGATAAATCGTTTTGCCCTGCCTCTTTTCTCTTGTTTTCTTTATTTAATCAAAAATGGCTATCCGTCGCCGGATTCGACATATCTACTTTGTTTTTGAGAATACACCCCCAGTAGTTGCTCGTTTTATAAAGTTATAAAGTGTCTACAAGATAATAAACACTTTAACGTGTTAGTAATCTCTCTACTTCAATACAATGTAGTCGGTATTCACTTTCATTCACGCTGCCAACTAAGTAGGTCGCTCGTAGCTAGCAATATCTAATCAACTTTCACAGAAACTGCACAAGCGTGCGAACTTTGGAGCAGGGCTTGGTAACGTCACCAAATTCACATTATAAGTAACGTTAAATAACGTTATTTTATAATGCTACTTTTTATAACGGTAAAACAGTTAACGATAAGTCGGTAGCAAATATATATTTTAACGTTAATTTATAACGGTAAAATGTAACAAAACGAAAACTTTAACGTTATCTCTTACGTAACAAAACTGTTTTATAACGTTAAAGGTAACGATATTAATAAAATAAATTACGCAAGGCGCATGTCACTTTGTGCCACGAAAACCGACTAAACTAAATGTAATTTGCCGAGAAACTCGCGCTCGAAAGATATACCGATACAACCCCTTTTAGTAATGATAAATTAGATAGCTATATATTTAATAAAAGGGCTGTAACGGTATATCTTTATTAAGTATAATGATACTAAAGTAACGGTAATTTGAATAACGATACTTTTTAAGTATCGATATCTCACCTGGGTAAAAGTAACGATACCATATTTTTAACGGTATTCCAAGGCCTGCTTTGGAGTAGATGATAATTATACGCTACGACCTCTGTAACTGAGAGTCTAGCCAGATTTTCGCATCTCTGTGGGCCTAGAGGCCTACTCCCACAGGCGCAACGCCACGCGCCTAAATTTTATCGCGCTCTTAACAAACGTCAAAATCGACTGAAGGCTGTGCGTCAGCTGCTGATTGGCTGAAAATACTAATTTTTTTAACTAAAGTTGTAATTTAAGGATACTTATCACAATAGTGATGCACTAAAAACTACGGAACCCTACACTGAGCGCGGCCCAACACGCTTTTGGCCGGTTTTTCTTTTTCTTACCTGATCTCTCTCTCTTCATCATAGCGACTTCTTTTCAAAGTCTTTTACTGTGCAAGCCGCCCGTCTTTGGAATGCTCTGCCCGCTGATACTCGACAATCCCTGACTAAGGGAATTTTTAAAATGAAAGTTCGTGAACACTTCTTCTCTCTCGCTAATACATAAATCGTAGACATGAATTTGTCAATTGCTGAATCCATTTCTTGTCGTTATTATTTATTTTATATTTTTAATGGTATTATTTACGTATGTGTATATGTAAATATATATATACGCTCCTTATGTTAATGTAAGTATAGCTTCATATTTTATATATATATTATATTTATTCATGTATGTCTATGTATATTTAATTGTTTCCGAAATGTCTTTTGTAACGCTTGGTAGTTACTATTCTCGTGTATTATGTTTTTATTTTTTAGATTACTTATGCACTTTGTCACTATTACTGCACCCATAAACTAACTCTCCGCATGACCCAAAGGTTGACTGGAAGAGAATGCCCATAGTATTAAGTCCACCTGTTGTACTTTTTTTGTGCAATAAAGTTTTTAAATAAATAAATAAATCTCTCAACAACCGCAAAGAGTTTCATACAATAGAAAGCCCAACAGTTGTGTACGTCATGACGCGGCGGGGATTTTTTTTTGTATTATGCAGGGAACTATAAATATTCATCAAATATGATTTTTTTTTTTTATAGTGCCGCACTAGCGAACTTTCAATATTTTAAAGAAATAGAAAAAGGTTTTCCACGGGCCTATAAGTAGGTATGTAGTTCTAAACATATTCGGTAGAGGGCACTTACCGTAGGCTAACGGTTGATACAGCAGAAAAACTTCATCGCCTACGATAATATAATAAAATAATAATAAAATATTTTATTTTTTCTCCAAAAATCTTACATACTAACAATTACACTGTACAGAATACACCAATGGAATTAAATATAAGATAGTGAGAGACTGGTGCCTGAGCTAAGCAAAGATTGCTTGTATTTCAGTGCGCCAGCACTCTCCCCTCACGATGCGTGCAGGTTGTGCATATATTTATAAATCAAATTTAGGTAAAACAAAAATTTAAACAAAAGTAATATCTAAGCACGTGCGTGCGTGTGTGTGTGTGTGTGTGTGTGTGTGTGTGTGTGTGTGTGTGTGTGTGTGTGTGTGTGTGTGTGTGTGTGTGTGCGTGTTAAGAGTTTGTGACTGTATCTGTGTGAATAAGTTTGTGTGGCTGAGAGTGTGTCCGTGTGTGTACTATTTAACTGGATGAAGAACATCTTCAGTTTCCTGATAACTGAGTGATAGGAGGTAGTTCTTTACCTTAGTCCTACAGGCGTATTTTTTATCTGAAATTATTTTGAGCTTTTTCTGGATTGCGTTATAGAGGAATGGTCCCGCAAAGCAAAAGAAACGGTGAGAAAATTGAGTTCTGAAAGAGGAAGAATATGCTACAAGAAGGTTCCGTCGGGATTGAGAGGAAGATGTTGCAGGGTCTATGAGACTGTGCTGCTGTAAGACGGTTTGCAGGATATAGAGTTGACGTACAGAGAGTACCTGACAATAAGTAAAAAGGGACTGTGTAGGAAATATGATAGGTTTGAAAGTACACACTTTAAGAACAGCTCTTTGGGCTCTTTCAAGTTTGATCAAGGCAGTTTTTGAAGCGCCACCCCAGGAGGTGATGCAATAAGTTAGAACAGACTGTGCAAGGGACAAATAAACTGATTTAACAAGATTGGGGTCAGCTACATGCCGTAAATTTTTAAAACGATATATTGCGGTTAGCTCAGTTGGAAGAGCAGCACGCGCGATACGTGAAGGTCGTGGGTTCGATTCCCGCACCGCAAGGGGAGATCATTTTTTTCTGTTTCTTTAAAATATTTCATCAAAGTTTTCAAGGCGTAACCTTTTCTTTTTTTCAGATTTGCCAAGAGCTATCCAACAAGTCGTCGAAATGGACGCGCCATTGGCACGACCAGTCCTCGACGCCATACCTCCGGGACGGGAACCGCATCATCACTTACGATAATGCCCGCTCCATCGCCATTAAAGTGAAGTTAGTACTTCGTTGTGAATATGTCGTGGCCATCAGGCTCAGCATTCGCCACGCGACAAAATTTTATCCCGCTCTTAACAAACGTCTTAATCGATTGAAGTCAGTGCATCAGATGCTGATTGGCTGAAAATAAGAGTGCGGTGTGCTATTAGCCAATCAACAGTATCGAAACTTTATTGTCTCGTGCGAGAAATTTGACGTATTGGGCATGCAATTTTGTTTCTTGCAGTAAAACAATTCGTAAATAATAAGGACAAAAGTGAAAATAAAGGAGTTCAAAGTTTCTTGTTATGAATAGTGTATGTTAGACCGAGAGAACAAAAAGCAAAATTCGTAACTTATGCTACATTTTTATCAAATACTAGCGGCCGCCCGCGACTTCGTCCGCGTTCATTTCGGTTTCCATACAAAAATTCACCCGCCTTTTCAACCCCTAACAACCCTTTTTTGGCATTAAAAAGTAGCCTATGTCCTTTCTCAGGCTCTATAATATATGTGTACCAAATTTCATTTAAATCGGTTCTGTAGTTTCGGCGTGAAAGCCGGACAGACAGACAGACAGAATTACTTTCGCATTTATAATATTAGTAGGGAATATATAGCCTAAAGCCTTTCTCGATAAATGGTCTATTCAACACAAAAATAATTTTCCAATTCGAACCAGTCGTTCCTGAGATTAGCGCGTTCAAACAAACAAACAAACAAACTCTTCAGCTTTATAATATTAGTATAGATTTTATGCAGGCCTGGCATGCGCCACGCGAGTAAATTTTATCGCGCTGTTAAGAAATGTCATATCAATGCGTCAACTGCTGATTGGCTGAAAATACGAATACGGTGTACTATCATCCAATCAACAGTATCGAAACTTTTGTCGTCTCATGCGACAAATTTGACGTATTGCGCATGCTAGGCCTTTATGACGATATGGCTAAACGTGGATGACAAAATCGTGAAATGTTCATGATTTAATGATTCTAACTCGTTATCGTTTCGACGACCTCGGTGGCGGAGTGGCTACGGTAGGTGGCCAAAGCGCGGATGGTCCTGGGTTCGATTCCCGGTCGGGTAAATTTGGAAAACAAACTTTTCTAAATTTACTTGGGTGTGGGTGTGTGGGATGACGCCCCCAGTTAGTATCCGTGGTTTGGTGCTCATAGTACAAGGAGAAACCTTAGTTTGAGACCAAGTGATTGGTGTGGTTGTCTGGCGCATTTATTTATTTATTTTTCAATAATGGCCACCACTTGAAATATTCATTAAAATTTGTGTTGTGTACCTAGTCAATGATTAGGAATCATTAGTGCGCGAGGCCGATTCGCACTTGTCCCATTTATTTTTAAATATAAAGGTTGTTTTAAACAACTCTTCCAGAACGGCCATAGACTACGGGCTTGGAGGGCTTATGGTATGGAGCATAGACACAGACGACTTCAAAGGCGCCTGCACTAAAGAGTCTGATGCTTACGCTGACTTTGTGGACCGATACCGGAAGCTGGTGGACGAACCGCTGATGGCTGAGGCCTTGAAGACACTGAACTTACCAGACGGTGAGATTTGAACATTGGGCGGGGTGGAGGGGGGGGGGGGGGGATGCATTGACTAGTGTTGCCAAACTATCGACAGTTGACCTCGAAAATAAGTTGGACTATCGATCCTGTCGATACTATCGACAATGTCCCAAATTAATAATATTAATTTTATTAAAAAGGTACAGAGGCATATTAAAAATTGAGGTAATACCACCTTTGAAAGTTTAAATGGGATGTTGTTGTTTAAGTTAGAGATATGAAATTTGGCACAAACTTGGATTAAAATATAGACTACTTTTTGTTTCGAATATTAGGGGAGATAGGGGTAAAACCGAAGTGGAACTCACGACGTTCTTATCAAAGATCTAGTTATAAATAATCTTCTTACACTGAGAACCCCACCTTCTTCATAATTGGGGTAATACTATCGGTTTCTTGCAATACTATCGGTACTGTCGACAGAAAGAAAGAAAGAAAGAAAGAAAATTTTTATTTGGCACCAAAAAACATTTAACAGTAATTATATGACAGTGTAATTCCTCGTAAATAAATAAGCCGAATGTACTTACTTAACTATGACTTTTATTCTAGTGAGCCGAATCAGCAAGCGCACAGCGTACTCAGTCTCAAACGGCAAACTCCACCTCCGTCTGCCAGAGCCACAGTACACCAACTACGAACTGATGGAGACTATCAACGAAGCCACCATCTTGGCCATGGAAGAGAAGAGGATATTGGACGAAATCGACAGGATCACCAAACAGAACGAAATACCTGACGAGAAAGCAAAGCCTGACTCTTCGAATCGTTTTGGGAGTAGCGCCTTGGCACTTGCCTTTTGTACTTTGTTGGTTTTTAGGTTATAGACTTTTTTGAGAATTCTGGGATATTGAACAAAAAACGATTATACACTTAAGAATTCTGGGAGATTGACCAAACAGAGGTTATTGACTTAATGATTCTGGATGATTAAAGTAACAAATGTTAGAGACTTTTTTAAGGATTCTGGGAGATTGAACGAACCAAGGATAGACTTTTTTAAAGATTCTGGGAGAACAAAGATTATGATGGTTAGAATTGGGATGTTGACTGGTTGGTTAACGGAGATACTTTTATATCTCTCAAAACATAATCTTTTATGAATATATATCTGTGCCTTCACAATTTTATTTATAAACACACTGACTTTTAAATGTTGTTGTTCATAAGATGGTTACAAAGTATATTATCACTCACTATTTAACAACAAATTAATTAACAACTTTATTTTTACCATTGTTGCGAAATAAAATAAGTATCATATATGATATTTAATTCTTGGACTCTTAATATTAATGGATTTTTTAAGTAAAATATTTGACACATAGTTTTTTGGGATTTTCTAGAAAAAATACTTTTCTGAATTATAAATGTACTGTGAAATTATTAATCAAAAACTATGAAACATAAAGCATTTGTAGTTATTTTTAAATTGTATTGTTATGAAAAAATCTAAATGTACTTTAAAACACTTCATTCAAGTAGATTTAATATGTACATACTTAAATACTTTATATTTTAAATATTAAGCATAAAATGGATATATTCCATGCATAGTTATATTTAAAAAAATATTTATCTTTTAGTTTGTAGCGAACGAACTCAAAAATATTGCATTATGAATCTTATTGCCAAATCCTAAATTAAATTTAAAAAAAAAAACGCGGTTGAGTTCGCCAGCAAAAGCTATAAATAATAGACAATTATTGAATGGTCTATTAATAACATTATCATTATAGGTGTATCATTTAAATAATTATATAATACCAACAGAGTTTAGATAAGTTTCTCAAAAAGCATCGAGAAGTTATTTTAAAATTCCTTTTATTGCCTATTTTTATAATAGTCACAATAAAATTATGTTCTTATAGGATCACTTAATATTATCAGTAAGAAATGATGATTTTAAAGCATACTTTTACTAAATATTTTATCTGTGATTTAATTTAATTGTCCTCGTACTACCGAAACATAACATCGTTTCAGGTTTCATAAAAATTTTAGACAATCTTTAAAGGGTTGAAGTTTAATCTGAGATTAGAATTAAATTTTATTGAATTCGTAATAAAATAATATTTAATTCGTTAATTAACATGGACAGTTGAATTATGCCTAGAAGTACTTTATTATCGTAAGTAATACTCGACATAATTTTAATTTTGTACTTTTTAAAATAAAAAAATGTTAAATACTTTTTATAACTTTATTATTTTGTCTCCTTTAAGACTTAGGTATTCAAATGTAAGTAAGTATACAATAATTATGTCATAGATGCTATCTTAATTGATTTATAACACACAGATTTTTTTATACAGGTCCGAATTGAGGGAAGAGCAAGACTAAGGCCCCGGGGCCCCCACTATTGGAACTTCTGAAAAATATAATTCGGACCTTTTTCGTGTTATTCGACATACTTACGTACTACAAAACATTTTGGTCTCAAACGTAATAACCTATAAACTCAATAGAATAACTATAAGAATACAATTTAAGTAAAAACATAAGAAGAAGGAAGGGAGTAATAAATGTATCACATAATTGACTAAAAATAGTTAAATAAATAAATTTTGGACAACATCACATACATTGCTCTGATTCTGTAGTAAGTAGCTAAAGCACTTGTGTTACAGAAATCAGAAACAACGACGGTACCACAAAACCCAGACCCGACACAATATAGAAAAGTTCGTTTCCCATATTGATCCGACCGGGGATCGAACCCGAAACCTCAGAGATGGCGCGACGCCAAAGTCCGGCACGCGCACCTCTCGGCTACGAAGGTCGACAATTTAAAGTTATAAAGGAAATTGGTAATTAAACAACACGGTTTTAAATAAATAATTTATCTAATCATAATTTTAAAAAACATTCATAAATCTTTATACGGCGATCCACAGCGTACGTTGTAGAAGTGGTCACATACCTGGAATGAAACATTTATTTTAGTGAAAATATATATTTCTGTCACAGCCACTAAAATCCCCCGATTTTAGTGAGTAGCCCTCATGGTCTAAGTGGTGGTGTTGTGGGAAATTGGTTCAACCTTACCAACCACAACACCTGTGGAGTGGCTACGCGACCTTGTGTCTTCCCCCACGATTGTTGGGGAGGACTCACCCTCCCCACCCTCCCCACTTTTTTTTTGGCTGATCCAACTTGTCCGTTCGCAGTGGACGAGTTGGATCGGCTAAGGTGCCTTCACACCATCAGCCGGACAGCCTCCGAGCGTTGAGGGCGAGACCCAGGCCCCTACAAGATGGAGGCTCTGTTCGCTAACACTTTAGGCCGCTACAACCGTACAAAGCACAACTGAGATTAAATCAAATGTACAAGCAACACACCAAACAATGACCAAACCAGGATTTAGGTGAAACGTAAACCTTTTTTAACCCCCCTATCGTTATCCCTACTATCCCTACTAATATTATAAATGCGAAAGTAATTCTGTCTGTCTGTCTGTTACGCTTTCCTGCTTAAACCTCTCAACAGATTTTGATGAAATTTGATATAGGTATACGTTGAACCTCAAGAACAGACATAGGCTACTTTTTATTAGAAAATAAGGGGGGATGGGGGTAATACCACCTTTGAAAGTTTATATGGAAAAATGTTTATTTTTGAAGTTAGAGATATGAAATTTGGCACAAATATAGCTCGAAACTTGGATTAAAATATATACTACTTTTTGTTTCGAATATTAGGGTAGAAAGCGGTAAAACCGACCATGAAAGGAAGTAGTCCACGCGAATGAAGTCGCGGGCACAGCTAGTAATAATATAAAAAAATCTTCCACTTTACCTGGAATTGCTCGTTGAAAAGTGTACCATTAGCACATAGGTCCGTGTTGACTAATCTCTGACGCCAGCAGAAATGGTATGCCTGAAATATGTGGGTAATTATTTTTACTTATCTACATTAATCTACACTGATATTATAAAGACAAACGAAAAAATGGCGCGTTTTCGCCGCCTGCTTAAACAACATTCAACTGTACACACGAAATAACATGTAGTAATGTTATTTTAGCTTGTTTAAACACACATTTATTTTTTCTACTTAATATGATATAATTAGGAGTCTGAATCACAACAGTATTTTTGTTTTATATTTTGGATTCCTATGGTACGAGTTTCTCAATCAATATTTTAATTGTATATGCTATTAGTGGAAACTAATTAGGCTAGTGAGTTAGTTCTTAACATATATGTATATTTTTTAAGTATTAACTTATGCTGTTTGTTTCCTTAATAAAGAAAATAAAATAAAAGAGGAAAGATTTATATTTTGTGCGTATGTAATGAATAAACTTAAAGTAATGAATAAATTCGCATACCTAATCGTAACCAACTTACTTAGCGCAGTATATTGGCTCCTCCCAGCTTGCGGTAAGCAAGAGAGAAACCCACATCGCGATGACAACGGATTTGATACCGTCACATCCTATCCGTTAGCATCGCCATACTGGCCCGCAAGATGTTTCTTCATGCTCCTTTTGAAGGAATCCATGTCAAAGGAAGGAGGAAACACATGAGCCGGCAACGAGTTTCACTTAAGGTCCGGCAGAGATAAGATGTTTAATACGCTTTAGTAAAAAACAAAAAAAAAATTCACAGGCACCTTTTTATTATTTCGGCAATTAAACATTGTTTTGTACTCTTATTTTGCTATAAAAGCGTGTCTTTTTAGTTTTTTTTTGTTATCTACTATTATTTTCTACTTCAATTTCCAAGTTCCTTACCTGACATCCAGAATCCACATCTGCATAGTACCCCCTAGTGCGTCCATGGCAGCTGAACACCGTCTGTGGGGGGTGCTCGAACACTGGGTAAAGGGGGGGGCTGTGAGGCAAGTGGAGCTCGTGGTAGTAGTCGTAAGGCAGCTGGCTGAAGGCTGCGGCTACCGCTGGGGGGAGACAGAAGGTTATTAATCTATTATATAAAAATGAATGGCAAAATATGTTGGTAAGCGCATAACTCGACAACACTTGGACCAGTTTAGATAATTTTTTTTCTAATGTTCGTTGAACTCCAAGGATGGTTTTTACGGCGAGAAAAAATTTAATAGTTGCCGGGAAAGCTCGAAATACTGCCCTTTTCTTTTTCCAGTACAAACAGTTAAGCCACATTCCAAAACTTTTTGACAGGACGAAGTCTGTCGGGTCCGCTTGTAATAAATAATAATATTAAGAAATAAACTGAATTACAGGATCAAATAAAAAGAGTGTGGAACATGAATCACGTAACATTGTGCCTATTGTGGTGTCTACCACTGGAGTCATCCCAAAACAACTTACACATAGCCTTAACATCTTAAAGTTACACGAATACACTTATGTTACCTTACAGAAAATAGTCATCCATAACAAATGCGGAATGATTCGAACATTTCTACAATTACAATTAGATTCAGATATATCTTAGTACCTAGCGCATTTGCCAACTTTTGCCTCATTTTTGCTTGGCCAAAAGAACGTAAAGATGAAAATAACCTCAAAATGGGAGAAGTAAAAAAAAAATAAAACTACATACCAGAAGAAAACAAAAATAACTAAATAATGCATTATAACATTATTGCTTGCATTTGTGTGTGTATTTGTGTGTACACACAAACTCATGTGCTTGTGTATACGTGGGTGTGTGCGATTATATTGGTATATAATACTACACATATATATATACAGGTATATATATACAGTAGGTACTGTAGAAGAGAATTGAATAGAATAATGGTTTATTTAGTATACAAAATAAAACAAAACAATTACCCACAAGAAATGAAAAGTAAAAACAAACAAAATACGTGCCAAAGGCCAACATCAGTACTTCAGTCAGTACCTTGTCATACCAAATGTCCGCGTAACTACAGTCAGATAGACAATGACTTAATGTGACAAGGTACAAAGCAACTGATCGTACCTACTACTTGTATTGTTTAGAGAGGTAGGGCATAGCGATTTATCGCTCGAACTGGAGCAGCCCGACTGGTGAAATACCTCCACATTACAGAAGACCGCAGCCAAATAACAATCACTTCGGTGTTGTTGTGTTCCTGCGTGTGAGTAAGGTTTCCAGAGCTCGGGGGGGTGCTACATTAGTAGCAGGGGTCAAGCCAAGGTAAGGGCGACAAGTCCAGTAATATATTTATTATGCTATACTTGTCACCCTTAAGCTAGAACCTCATTACCACTTAACATCAGGTGGGATGAGGTCAATCTTGAAGTGCGAAATAAAAAAATAAAAAAAAAACTTTATTGGCATTATTTTGGAAGAGATATATATTTTTATAGTGCTTCACGCCGTACTAGCAAACTTTAAATATATTAAAAAAACATAAAAAAGCCATCAACCTTTTCGTTGTAGGATTCAAACCCACGACCTTTACGTATCGCGCGTGCGTTCTTCATAACTAATGCGCGCTTCCAATATTTGAAAAAACATCGGGGTTAGATACGGATAGTAATAAATTATACGAAGCGTAAGCTAAAACTGTTTCAGACTCGTAGTCAGTTGGAGAAAAACTCTTTTCAAAAGAAAAAATCCTTTGTCCCCATCCTATCTGACGAAACAATTTCGATTCCTTTGTCAATCTCACGACCGTTCTCTTCGCTCCACTGACAACCTAAGCTTAAACATTCCTTGTCATCATAGCGACTTCTTTTCAAAGTCTTTTACTGTGCAAGCCGCCCGTCTTTGGAATGCTCTGCCCGCTGATACTCGACAATCCCTGACTAAGGGAATTTTTAAAATGAAAGTTCGTGAACACTTCTCTCTCGCTAATACATAAATCGTAGACATGAATTTTTCAATTGCTGAATCCATTTATATATAGTTATTATTTATTTTTTATTATTATGTGGTATTATTTACTTATGTATATATAAGTATATATATGCTCATTATGTTAATATAAGTATAGCTTCATATTTTATATATTTATTATATTTATTCATGTATGTCTATATGTATATTTAATTGTTTCCGAAATGAATTTTGTAACGCTTGATAGTTACTATTCTCGTGTATTATGTTTTTATTTTATTTTTTAGATTACTTATGCACTTTGTCACTATGGCCGCACCCATAAACTAACTCTCCGCATGACCCAAGGGTTGACTGATAGAGAATGCCCATAGCATTAAGTCCACCTGTTGTACTTTTTTTTAAATAAAAAATAAATAAATAAAAACGGATTGTCATTTTTGACACATTACGAATCGTAAAATATTTGAAACGGGCGTAAGCTAACTGCTAGTTATGGTAGGATTATCTATCTTTCTTCCTAATTTCATCTACAAACATTAATTCGTTTTTGCGTATTGGTATTTTTTTTATTCATTCGTCATATGAAAAAGTACGTGACTATTATTTTTTTATAACGATTTAACTAATTGCTTGATATCTATTCTTTTTTTTAATTTATTTGAGCTTTGGCCATAGAGCCATCAGCTAAACTGAGTACAAAAAAAAAAGTAATGTAGTAAGACACAGATACAAACTTAACTTAAATGTTACCTAAAGTATTAACAATAAATTTATACAGAAAGAAATATAAATAAATATGGACAAGCAATTGTTGAGTGGTATTTGGAACATTGATTTTTATAACAGACATAAACTGAGCTACTAATAATAATCGTTGTATGGAAAATTTAGGAGATATCTACTCACCCACCAAGAAGATTACCACACTTTTAAACATTGTAACTTTTTTTTCTTAATTTTTTTTTTATATATTTTTTATACTTTTTTTATTTCCAAAAATCAAGGAGGTGCGCGCGGTCGATGGCCGCGCACTCTAGATTAACCACTAAGTGCATTGCTATAATCCGATCGAATTAGAATGGATCGATATTGATCCCGGGATGGTGTTATGCGTAATGAAACTATTATAAATGTTGTTTCTTAGTTTAAGATATGGATAATAGATATCTCTACAATATACAGTCTGGCTGGTAAATTACTACTGTAGATGAGACCTTGCTATTATAAACTTCAGTCAAGGTTATGTTAACCTTTCTAGGATTCCGTAGCCGAATAGCAAAAAACGGAATCCTTATGGATTCGTCATATTTGTCCGTCCGTCTATCCGTCTGTCAGTCCATATGTCACAGCTACTTTTTTCCGTAAATATAAGACCTATACTGTGGAATATTGGAAGGTAGATGTGTTTTCCCATACTTAAAACTGAAACTCAATTTTTTTTATCAAACCCATACGTGTGAGGTATCTATGGATAGGTCTTCAAAAATGATATTGTAGTGTAGTTTGCGCGACAGATGCTTCCAAGGTGGAAAAATGTTGTTCACCAACGCCTCCCCCCCCCCTCCCTATTATCTTTTAAAATAAGAGAAAAAATATATATATGATGTACATTTTCATGCGCATTACCAGCGAAAATTGGTTTGAACGAGATTTAGTAAGTAGTCTATTTTTTTGTAATACGTCATAAATTTTAAACTGCAAATTTCCCTTAATTCAATTAACTCAAATATTAACTTTTATATTATGTAACTTGCTGCTACGGAACCCTTCTTGGGCGAGTCTGGCTCGCAATTGGCCGGTTTTATCTATCTAGAAGTTACGGTCAACCGCACGTCAAGATAAACCCTTGTAGTTGGATATTAGGTCTTATGCGCACTACATAAAGGAGATGCAAAGTCCAAAATGTGTGACGTTTATGCCTTGTTTTACAGATGCCATTTTTAAAGATCCCAACTATGCATCTATTTTTGTTATCGCAGGTGCTAAGGTTACTGTTGGCTTATTTTAATACGATAATGTTAAAAAATATAACCATATTAAAGAGTTTTATTGAAGCGATTAACGATGAGAAAACAATTGTCAATACAAGTAAATTTAGTAACTATATTTTGCATAAGCCCGTCCCCACGATGGGTATCAGTTTTCGCGCTAAGGTCAAAACTAGCCACAGTCTGTTTAACAACAGCAAAATAACTCTATTCTAAACGTGACCTTTGAACTGTAACTATGGTTTGTAGTGATACTCATAACGCTTATTACTTTTAAATACTTATAAAACGATATTTATCGTTGTTTTTGATTAAATACTTTATACCAAATTTGTAGTGGAATGGGAAATGAAAGAAGCAAAATAGGAATAATCCAAATATATTTAGCCAAATAAAATTAAATATCTCCTTACATACGTCGTCTTTCGTCGTTCGTCGTTCAAATCTAACTCTGACTGACATTCTCACCATTCGGATATTCAAACGTACAGGCATCGCACATGCACTACGTTTGGATACATCCACTATCCCACACTAAAAATACTAGATGTGCCCGCGACTTCTTCGTTCGCGTGGACTACAGGGTTTTTCCATTTTTTTCCCGCTAACTCCCGTTCCCGTGTGAATTTTACTATATCCTGTTGCAACTATGCTTTAAATTTAGTATATGCCAAAATTTCAAGCGTCTCACTTAAGCGGTTTAGATTTTTCACACAAAATTATTTTCCCGCTAATTCCCGTTCCTGTGGGAATTTCAGGAATTCCTTTCTTAGTGCACCTCTATGGTACACAAGCTACTTCCCTTCCGAATTTCAAAACAAAAATATGTGACATGGTCCAAAGTGGTAACGCATCATAGCAATAAGTGAGATACTGCTACTGTAACTAATCTGCTGAGTTTCTTACCGGTGTCTTCTCGGTACATATATGTCCCGAACCGGAAGCGGAATCACTTTGTATTGTATTCAATGATGATTCAAAAGTGTTACATGTAACCTAAGTATGTACTTGAAATAAATATTTATTGATTTATTGATTGAGAGTTACTGTTTTTTTACCGAGCCATCGTCCTTATTTGACGACCTCGGTGGCGCAGTGGCTGAAGTAGGCGGCCAAAGCGCAAAAGGTCCCGGTCAGGTCAATTTAGAAAACGATTTTTTTCTGAATTGACTTAGGTCTGAGTGTGCTGTGATGACGCCCCCAGTTAATATCCGTCATCTGGTGCTCATAGTACCTACAAAGGGAAACCTTAGTTTGAGACCATGTGATTGGTGTGGTTGTTTGGCGCATTTATTATTTCTACGACCTCCGTAGCCGAGAGGCAAACGTGCCGGACTTTGGCAACGTGCCGTCTCTGAGGTTCTGGGTTCGATCCCCGGTCGGGTCAATATGGGAAACGAACTTTTCTATATTGTCTCGGATCTGGGTGTTGTGGTACCGTCGTTGTTTCTGATATCTGTAACACAAGTGCTTTAGCTACTTACCTCAGAATCAGAGCAATGTATGTGATGTTGTCCAATATTATTTATTTTATCATTATTTACTTACTGGTTATATTTCTGCACTGTGGTCTATGCGACCTTGCCGTTCGCGATCCATTTGACCATATACTGACCACCTTCCCACATGGGCAGGTCACAATGTAACACTGGAAAGACCAAGACGTGGTTAGCAGGACATCAAGGTAACCACATGCTGCTCGGTTTTATGTCTTATGCCAATGACAAAGAGCGTTACAAAGTCCAATGTATAACCTGACGAGCTTTCGACCGTAGGACATGCAATTAATTGTATATCCCTTAGTGGGTGTAATTTGATACGTTTTTTTTTATATTGCACTTCAAGATTGACCTCATCCCACCTGATGTTAAGTGGTAATGAGGTCCTAGCTTAAGGGCGAAAAGTATAGCATAGTAAAACTGTTACTAGACTTGTCGTCCTTACCTTGAAGGCTTGACCCCTGCTACTAATGTAGCGCCCCACAGGAGCTCTGGACACCTTACTCACACGCAAGAACACAACAACACAGAAGTGATTGTTATTTGGCTGCGGTCTTCTGTAAGGTGGAGGTATTTCACCAGACTATAACTGTATAACTTGACAAGCTTTTGACAGTAGGACATGCAATAAGTTTGTATCCCTTTGTGGGTGTGATTTTGATACTTCCGTAACTTAGTGAAATTATTTCATACAATTTTCGTGAGTTTGAGTCTCACACCGCACATCCTTTTTATGGAAGCGTTCAAAAAGGCGAAGAATGTTGAATTTAAAAAATAGGCGTTACGAATTTTATTATTTTTATAGTACTATACGCCGTACTAGCGAACTTTAAATATTAGAAACAGAAAAATTTTATCTCCCCCTGCCGACAGCCGCAGGGGGAGATAAAATTTTTCTGTTTCTAATATTTAAAGTTCGCTAGTACGGCGTATAGTACTATAAAAATAATAAAATCGATTAAGATGCCAGGTGTCTTCGATTCCGTGGTTTTCAAACATTTCTGCAACGAATGTACCATGGGCCGATAAGTATGTAGATATAAACATATTCGGCAGAGGGCACTTACCGAAAGGCTAACGGTTGATACAGCAGAAAAATTTCATCGCCTACAATAACTTGCGGTTAGCTCAGTTGGTAAGAGCAGCACGCGCGATACGTGAAGGTCGTGGGTTCATTTCCCGCACCGCAGGGGGAGATAAAATTTTTCTGTTTCTAATATTTAGGCGTTACGAAGTTCGGCTGGACAGCTAGTCATAAAATAAGTACTAAAACTATAGCAATTTAAAAAGTTCATTTCCAAAGAAGAATATTGTAATGAACGACAGACACACACTTTTGCTAAACAGTAGGTATGTATCGTTGCGGAAGTTCAAACAAAATATTTTATGACCCGGATACTCTCCAAGGGCTAGAGAATCACGAAATGTTTAAATTTATTGGCCAAAGACAGACTAATTCGGGACTGGCTTAGAATGCAGCTATTCCTCACAAAAAATATTACCTACCTACATATGGGGATGATATCTCTGTTTAAAAACAAATAATATTTTAAAGAAACAGCAAAACCTCCCCTTGCGGTGTGGGAATCTTTGAAACAAAGTGAGATTAAATTTTAAGTTTCTCAAAAATATTTCAAGTTTCGCCAGTGCGTGACACACTATAAAAATTGTAAATTAATCTATTTAGGGTATCATTTATATTATCAAAATACAATAAAGAAGTATTTTTTAACTTCAAAAAATAAATAAAAAATGCATGTGATTGCCAATTTAAGATCCCTAATATTTTAATGTTTTTTTTTATATTGCACTTAAAGATTGACCTCATACCACCTGATGTTAAGTGGTAATGAGGTCCTAGCTTAAGGGTGACAAGTACAGCATAATAAATCTGTTACTGGACTTGTCAGCCTTACCTTGAAGGCTTAACCCCTGCTACTAATATAGCTCCCCCCAGGAGCTCTGGAAACCTTACTCACACGCAGGAACACAACAACACAGAAGTGATTGTTATTTGGCTGCGGTCTTCTGTAAGGTGGAGGTATTTCACCAGTCTGGCTACTCCAGTTCGAGCGATAAGTCGCTATGCCCTACCTCTCTTAAACTAAGAAATGTTGTTTATACATATTTTACCTGTCGATATCATATCCAAATTAATTACACGTCAATAAAACTTTGCAAAACTTAACTACAATCTAAACCAACAAATATTAATATATATTATAAAAAACATAATATATATTATCCCCATTCCCAAATTATTGATCCAAAGACCCTCTCAGCAAAACCATAAAAAATTATACTAAATAATTTAAAATAGCTTGTGAAATTCAATATGTCGTAGGTCTTCGATTTTCAAACTTATTCTAACAAAATTTTGCATGCAGGTTCTTCATTAAGTCATATTTAATAGGTGTAAAAAAAAAATCGAAATTCATCTCCAGAGGGGGGTTAACTTAGCGTGAAAGTTCTCATTAAGTCTAAGAATTCGTCTAGACATTTACATTTTAATCTTTTTCAAAGTGTAAATAAATAACTAGGTAACTCCTAACGCACGAAGTCGCTTGTGTACCAAATATGCAACACGCATTGCCTACTTACCAACCCATTGCAAATCCTAAAACATGACATTTGCTATGTAACACGGCCTTGTCTAATCAGACAACACATTTATCGAGCTCAATAACTAAGATTGAAAATAAATTCGTGGGTAGAGTATGATATACCTACATACTTAGGTATCTATACACACATGTACCTTTCACCTCAGTACTGACCAAATTGACGATTGAATTCGCGTTAAAAGTATTTTTATTTATTTATTATAGCCTTTATTAACAATAATCCCCAATTCCCCGCGTAATCGCTGCACTCGACGCACTCTTGAATGCCAACCCTCAGTGTGATCTGTTCGCGGACGCATGGATATGATTGTCAGCTAAATGTCTGAAATTTTGTGAGCGAGACGTATGAGAGTGCCTGTCCTTTGTAAAGTAATTAATTGTAATTTTGTATTTTCATGTGTCTAATTCAATTAATGTAACTGGCATTTGCCGTTTTATATGAATTCAAATAAATAATAACATATCATTGTTGTCTTGCTTTTCAGCATAGGCCTCCCCAAGCGCTCTCCACAATTCTCTGTCAATGTGCTTTTCTCATCAACGTAGCACCCGCTATTAACTTTATCAGGCCTAGCATGCCCAATACGCCAAATTTATCGCATGAGACGACAAAGGTTTCGATACTGTTGATTGGTTAAAAGCATACCGCATTCGTATTTTTAGCCAATAATCAGCTGACGCACTGACTTCAATAAATTTTGACGTTTGTTAAGAGCGCGATAAAATTTAGTCGCGTGGCGTATGCTAGGCCCGTTTATCAGGCCTAGCATGCCCAATACGCCAAATTTATCGCATGAGATGAGAAAAGTGTTTGTACCGTTGATTGGACGTTAGTACGAGTGCAGTGTTCTATTAGCCAATCAACAGTGTCAAAACTTTTGTCGTCTCATGCGATAAATTTGACGTATTGCGCATGCTAGGCCTATTTAGTCGTCTTTCCAGTGATTCTTCGTTCCTATTGGCCGCGGCGTAATGTTATAGCGTTTCTCTTTTAATAGACTATCCAACACAGGAATACAATAATACTTCCTCGTTTTAAGGGTTCAGTAGTCAACTAGGAACCCTTATAGTTTCGCCATGTCTGTCTGTCTGTCCGTCCGAGGATAATCTCAGAAACCGTTTGCACTAGAAAGCTGAAATTTGGTACAAATATGTATATTAATCACGTCAACAAAGTGCAAAAATAAAAAATAAAAAAAAAAGTTTTTAGGGTACCCCCCTACACGTAAATTGGAAAGTGTTTTTTTTATTTCAATCCCAACATGTGATATATCGTTGGATAGGTATTTAAAAATGGACAGGGGTTGATAATTTTAATATTTTGGGAAATAATCGCTCCAAAAGAAAATAAAATTGTGTCCCCTCCCTCTTTTTTTGAACCATAAGTTCAAAAAGTATGAAAAAAATCTAGAAAATAGAACTGCATAAAGGCTTTCTAGGAAAATTATTTTTGATGGGTTTAATAGTTTTTGAAATTTTTGAAAAAATCTTTTTTTAACTGAAGTTGTAATTTAAGCGTATATGCTAGCATTTTTTCTTCATACTTTACATATTTTTTGTATTCTCAATGTATCTGCTTTCTTTATGTGGGGATACTTAAGTATTAACTACGTAACCCTACACTGAGCGTGGCCCGACACGCTTTTGGCCGGTTTTTTTATTTAAATTACTGAGATGATACTCGAATGCGGGTTTAAGATGAAATACATTGTATTATTTCACTATAGTCCATAAAACATAACTTGATTAGAATGACAGCTGTCATTAAAACTTATGCTAGAACCTTGTAAGGGCGTTTCGAATTTATTTGATTTTGACACACGAAAAATTATCAGTTTATATTGGAGTAAAAATATTTTTGGATTAGTATTTTCATTAAACATATTTTCTATTACTATTCAAGTTTCAAAAACACACAAAATCTCAAAAAAAATCAGTAAACAGAAGATAGCTTTATTATTTATGGCGTCTTTACAAGGTTATGTCTCTTTACGAAAATGTTTGAGATGCGACACATCGATAAAGGTAAATTAATTTAATAATGTGATAATCATTTCAATATTTGTTTACAAAAAAAAACCAAATTACTTTTATATCCATTTTTATGGACTGTAAGCAATGAGCCATAAATGTCACCCAAATTGAGAGCGAACGATCGATCAACAGCGCGTAACCTCCGCTGTGACAACTCAATGCCGAGCACACAAAATTGGCATTAGATTAAGAATCCACATGTTACCTACGAGCAACTCGTGTTACAATCTACCTACTAAACCTGATACTATCATACACATATACATACCCACACACACACACACACACACACACACACACACACACACACACACACACACACACACACACACACACACACACACACACACACTCACAAACACTTACGCATTCACATACTTTTTAGCCTATTTAACTTAAGCCTTACTAACTCTAAATTTACGAAATCTTTTACTCCGAGGTGGTGGGAGCCTGATGACCTGTACTACAGATATTACATATCTATCACAGGCATCAGTCTCACACAATCCAAATTTTATACTTTTCTCTCATTGTATACATATTCATTTTATTTGTCACCTAAAAATTGTATATGTGTGAATTGTGATGAGGATAATAAAGATATTATTATTATTATTCACATTGCATCTAAAACGATCTCCTCTAGCATTAAGTCCACCTGTTGTACTTTCTTGTAAAATAAAGATTTTAAATAAATAAATGATTAATAAATAAATGCGCCAGACAATCACACAAATCACCTGGTCTCAAACTAAGGTTTCCCCTTGTACTATGAGTACCAGACGACGGATACTAACTGGGGGCGTTATCCCAGCCTAGACCCAAGTCAATTTAGAAAAGTCCGTTTGCCAAATTGACCCGACCGGGAATCGAACCCGGACCTTTCGCGCTTTGGCCGCCTACCATAGCCACTGCGCTACCGAGGTTGATTTTAAAGTTTAAAGTTGGTCTTAACTGTACAAATCAACACAAAAATAACTTTGTAAGTACAGCATTTAATCATGGCAAGGCCACATATTTGTAATGCGAGATTCAAAACAATTCGAATGTCCTAACCGGCTAATCTCGGCAAATCGTAGCTCCGGGGCAGGCCGCCTCGGTCATATCTCTGACGGATCTTGTGACCCCACTGTAAGGTCAGCACTGTTTTGTAGGACGAGTTACTACTTCCTTGTAGGTTAAAAGCCTGTCTGTTGTATCCGTCGTCTGGTGCTCATATTACAAGGGAAAACCTTAATTTGAGACCAGGTGATAGGTGTGGTTTTCTGGCGCATTTATTTATTTATTGACGACCTCCGTAGCCGAGAGGCGAGCGGGCCTGACTTTAGCGAGCGCCATCTCTGAGGTTCCGGGTTCGATCCCCGGTCGGGTCAATATGGGATACGAACTTTTCCATATTGTCTCGGGTCTGAGTGTTGTGGTACCGTCGTTGTTTCTGATTTCTGTAACACAAGTGCTTAAGCTACTTACCACAGAATCAGAGCAATGTATGGGATGTTGTCCAATATTTATATTTATTTATTATTTACCTCGGTGGCGCAGTGGCTAACGTAGGCGGCCAAAGCGCGAAAGGTCTCGGGTTCGATTCCCGGTCGGGTCTATTTGGAAAACGAACTTTTCTAAATTGACTTGAGTCTGGGTGTGCTGGGATGACGCCCCCAGTTAGTATCCGTCGTCTGGTGCTCATAGTACAAGGGAAAACCTTAGTTTGAGACCATGTGATAGGTGTGGTTGTCTGGCGCATTTATTTATTTAAAAGAGGTAGGGCATAGCGATTTATCGCTTAGGTTTACTGGACTAGGCATTGTGTCCTAGCTGGGTGTGGTGCGTCAATCAAACAATTTACATTGATTTTGCCCTATCTCTGCCCTGGGTTCGATTCCTGGTCGGGTCAAAATGAAAAAATAACTTTTTTTAGTCTTAGGTCTGGGTGTTGTAGTACCTTCATTGTTTGTTATCTCAGTAACACAAATATAGCTACTTACCTACCGTAGAATCAGAAAAAAGTTTGTGATGTGGTACAGTATTAATTTATTTTAGTATTAAACTTCGCAAACTGTTAAGCATTTTCTTACATTGGGCACATATCTCAATAATAAAATCGGACTTTAGCATTTCAAATTAAATCACAAAATAACAAAACGTAGCTGACTGATTAGAGTGATTTACCACAAAACGCAACTTTTTGACATCTGTCAAAGTTCAAACTTGTCCCAGCACAGCTGTTTACGTACAACACAAATGCATTAAAACCCTCAAAAAATGCCTCTTATAATAATTTGTGGTACACCAGTAAGTGGAAAGACATCAAGAGCAAATGAACTAAAGGAATTCTTTGAGAAAAAACATGGGAAAATAGTAGAAATCGTGTCTGAAGACGAAGCAATAGTAAAGTTAGGTTATGACAAAAATAACACATATTTGGACTCGCAGAAGGAGAAGAGAGTGAGGGGGTACTTAAAATCAGAGGTACTAAGGCTTATTGGTAAAGATAATGTTGTTATATTGGATGGCAGTAACTATATCAAAGGTTTGTTAACTTTTTTTTTTCGTTGTTATTTTGTAGTATGAGACTTCCTTAGTGTTATTTCGGGAAAAAAGGTATCCTATATGTTAAACTAATATCTCATCTGACCTTACACCAAATAAACATCTATTAATTTGGAAATGATTATAAACTTTCCTGGTTATAATATTAGTGGGATTCAAACCTAATTATTTGCCCTAGTATGATTTAAAAATGGTAATTTTCCCTTATTAAGGAACTTAATTATAACAGACTGGGAAATCTTTAAAAATTCTGACTCAATTATATTCACTACTACTTCCTTTCTTCTGCAAGTTTGCCTATCTTAAAGTTACAATCTAAAGCACCTCATGTCATACGATATTTAAGAAGCATTTCAATTGTTAAAGCATATTTGTAATTGGTCATGTAGTTTTCTAATTTGGTTACACACTTCAAAAAATATAAATCATGTATCTTTGAAATACATATTTTTTATTTGCAATCTATCATATCTTATTGATTTTATCTTAAACTTGACAAATTACAATCATTTTCTAGCTTTCACTTTACATTAATAGTACAGTCATTTGGTAGTTTTACCTGGAACGGTAAACACAGTTATACAAAATGAAACTATAGACAATTGCCTACTATTTGTACAACTGTGTTTATCGTAAAATGAGTCGAAAAGGAGATATTGTCAAAAAAGTGCTTTTAGGCGCCCTTTTTCCAATATGGCGGCGCACCCCAAAATCTGCAAAATTACCAATTTTCAAAACTCCCGGAAAACTTTCCAGGTAACCACTATATTTCTCACCAAATGACTGGACTATAAAGAAATCAACTTATATTCTTTTTGGCAAGAAAATAAATTAGGCAGTCTTATGTTCATCAAAATTTCAGAAAGTTTTTAATTTGAAGAACATCTATTTTGAGGATTTAACCAGCTTGTTTATTTGCAGAGAAGAAAATTACATTAGTGACTAATTTTAACTTAATGTTTATTTAAAGTAACAAAGACCACTGTAATGATACACAAATTTACCCTAATCATCATTTATTTATGAGTTTATGTATGTTTATCATGTTAAACTATGAAATAATTCTAAAATAAAAACTGTATTTATGTTGCACGGCCGTACCCATTTCTCGCCATCTACTATTTCCTCTACCTTAAGGTTGTCTGGAAGAGATCGCTTTCTAGCGATAAGACCGCCTAAATTGTACTATAATTTTTCTGTAAAACCTATTTCTGTAAAGATTTTGTGCAATAAAGTATATCTATCTATCTATCTATCTAATCCCCCATGGGTTACAGGCTACCGGTATGAACTATACTGTGCATCAAAAGCATCAAAGTCCACACAATGTACGATATGGACACTACGAAACCACGAAGAGGCGTGGGTGGCTAATCAACAGCGGTTAGAAAGGAACGCAGAACCAACAAATGCTTCAACAGATAATAATGATTCATCTAAACATATACCATACACTGAAGAAGTATTTAATGCACTTACAAGGCTAAGGTAAATTTATTGTTAAATGAAAATCAATAAAAGCAATAAATACTCATTAATTTGTTGTATTAAATAAAACCTGCTTTAACATAAATAATAATAATGACGTTACTAAAACAAGTATTTGGGGTGGTGGTGCTATGTGGCGGGTCGTTACATCCCTACTAATATTATAAATGCGAAAGTAACTCTGTCTGTCTGTCTGTTACGCTTTCCCGCTTAAACCTCTCAACCGATTTTGATGAAATTTGGCATAGGCATACGTTGAACCTCAAGAACGGACATAGGCTACTTTTTGTTAGAAAGTCAGGGAGGGGGATAATGGCACCTTTGAAAGTTTATATGGGAAAATGTTTATTTTTTAAGTTAGAGATATGAAAGTTGGCACAAATATAGCTCTATTAAAATATAGACTACTTTTTGTTTCGAATATTAGGGGAGATGTGGGTAAAAACGACCATAAAAGGATGTAGTCCACGCGAACGAAGTCGCGGGCACACTAGTTCCCTATAATTTAGTTGAGTGAGGCGATGGCTGGCACATACGTCATGCTTGTGAACAGGTTCCACCTTTGGGGATTGGTCTGCACCAGCTTACCTCTGAGGAAAAATAGGATAGTAATAAATTATACGAGGCGTAAGCTAAAAACGACCGACAGACAACTGATACGACTGATGATCAACTGATATGGGAAGTAAATTTGAAATTAAAATTAATGACTCATAAAAAAATGGATAGTAATTTTATTTTACACATTACGAATCGTAACTGGAACCAGGCATAAATCGGTACTATTGAGAGTACAAACTATTATCAGATTATTTAAAGTGAACACAATCGATTTATCGATCATTCGGCAACACGAAAGAGTAGGTTCCTTTATTCGAACTGCGGATGGGCCTGTGCCCTAATTGTTTAGAAAGTATTTCTGTTCCGCCCTCCTTTAGTAACCGATCATCTTATGAACACTTACGAATACAAACTTTTGAACAGGTTCGAAGAGCCAATCAGTAGCAACAGGTGGGACAGTCCCCTGTTCACGGTGCAGCCTACGGACCAGCTAGACTTGGAAGCGGTGTACAAGGTACTGTTCGAGAAGAAGCCGCCTCCTCCAAACATGAGTACGCAAAATGTGAGTGTGAGAAAAGCTTTCTTAAACCTTAATATAGAAAACCGGCCAAGTGCGAGTCGGACTCGCCCATGAAGGGTTCAGTAGCAGCAAGTAACATAATATAAAAGTTTATATTTGAGTTGATTTAATTAAAGGTACATTGCGGCTTACGATTTATGACGTATTAATAATAAACTACTTACTAGATCTCATTCGAATCGATTTTCGCTGGTAGTTTGCCTAGAAATGTACATCATATATATTTTTTTAGTTTTCTAATTTTTTATTTTAAAAGTTAGAGGGGGAAACCAACATTTTTCCACTTTGGAAGCATCTCTTGCGCAAACTATTCAGTTTAGAAAAAAAATATATATTTTAGAAACCTCAATATCATTTTTGAAGACCTGTCTATAGATACTCCACAGATATGGGTTGTATAAAAAAAAATTAGTTTCAGTTCAGAGTATGGGCAGCCCCAAAAATGTATTGTTCTTTTTCCATTTTTGTATGATGATAATCTTAAGAGAGGCAGGTCAAAGCGATTTATCGCTCGAACTAGAGCAGCCCGATTGGTGAAATACCTCCACCTTACAGAAGACCGCAGCAAAATAACAATCACTCCGGTGTTGTTGTGTTCCTGCGTGTGAGTAAGGTTTCCAGAGCTCTTGGTTGGGTGCTACATTAGTAGCAGGGGTCAAGCCTTCAAGGTAAGGGCGACAAGTCCAGTAACAGATTTATTATGCTGTACTTGTCGCCCTTAAGCTAGGACCACATTACCACTTAACATCAGGTGGGATGAGGTCAATCTTGAAGTGTACTACAAAAAAAAGTCTTGTTTAATTTTTTGTCCATAAATATAAAGAAAGAAGAAGAAAGAAAAATTTGTTTATTGACAATCACACAATTACTGAACACACACAATATTAGACAGTCTAAGTACATAAAACGTAAGGTATCGTGTGAGGCCAACTTGGGTTCCACCTCAGCAAATGCTGCTACGGCATATATAACACCGCAGCAGCGCTGGTATTCTGGTGAAATACGTTTTTTTTCTTTCTCTCTAATATTTAAATCTCTTCCAGCCGCCATTAACATCGACAAACTTCCTCTACGAGATAGACAAGGCTACACAGGCAGTGTGCAAGCAGATACTAGACTCCAAGCAATTAAACGTGTCAGGGGAAGTGAGGTTCCCCGAGCACCCGGGCTGCGCGCTCGAGGCGGGCTTGGCGGCGCTCGTGAACGCCCAGTCTCTACTGCGGCTGCGGAGACAGTTCCTGACCTACGCAAAGATGAACCACTCCAGCGAGAGCGCCAACACTATCGGAAGATATTTTGTGCAATACTTGAATAAAACGCTCATGGAATGAGATTTTGTTTTTTACTGGCAATAGCCCTACAAAAAATGCAATCAAAGTCAAAGTCAATATTTTTTATTAATATGTTAAGGAAAAATTCAAATTTGCAACGCGAATGGGGGTTTTCTTACCATTGCCTTAAATATCAAGCAAAAAGGGGCAAAAAAAACATTTTTTTTCCCCCCTTAAAATATTTTTCTTAGTATTTTTTGTTATAGCGGCAAGAGAAATACTTAAATAAAACGCTCATGGAATGCGGTTTTGTTTTTACTGACGTTAGCCCTACAAAAAAAATATTTTTGGTAATGTTAACTGTAGATATATAATTTGATGCCCGGTTTGAATATTTGCAAAGCGATCCGTTTTAGTTACTAGTAGGACCGTTTTAGGATAGTAATAAATTACACGAGCCGTAAGCTAAAATCGCTCCGGACTGGTACTCAGTTCGAAAAAAAAATATTGTATGGGACTCTTAACCACGAGGAACGCCCGATATGGTTCTCACAACCACTTTGGGACGTCAGATATGGGCATGGGTTCTTCCACGCACGTTGGGTCGCCAGATATGGGACTTCTTGTAAGGAAACTCAGGGGGCTGATAGGCACTTGTTTAATCTTCCCAAACATGTAGGTACACAGTACAAAGTTCGTTAGGTAGTTGCGCGGTGTGCGAGGTACGAGGCAGCGATAGCGCGCGTGCGTGTCGCGACGGCCGGAGGTGGACTAGTTGGCGCGGCGCATGCGCGAGTCGAGAGTCCGCGCGGCGGCGGCGCATGGAACTACATTAACAAGCCGACGGTGCACACTGGTCCGGATTTTTAATATGGAAGACTTAGGACCCAATGTCAATATTTCGGGCTGAAAAAAATCATGTGGATAGATAAATGAACGTTCATCAACGTTTGTTCTAGCAGTTTTTATGAAATTGGTTATTTTTGCGAAAAAAAAAACATTGAAAAAAAATTTGTATGGAGAAAAAGTGAAATATTTTTTTTTTTCGAAAAGTTCAAAACTGTTAGCAGTGAAACCTTTTGTGTGTTATTGTATTACACTTATTCGTTAATTCCATATTTTTTTTATTTGCATATACTTGCAGCCTTGGCCAAAATATGCATCGGAACTTTCATTGTATTTATTTCAACTATTTGTGACAATTTAATTTTTTTATTGATTTATAGTCACATAATTTACGCATATTTTCAATATAATAAATTTTAAAATCCATTATTTGTTGACTATGAATGATTTTGAAAAATAGATTACAATTTAATTTAAAAAATCAAAATAATATTTTACTTCTCATGGTTAGCTGTTGCTTAAAGCACAGCTAGTGATCGAATGAGGCATTGCCTGCCTGCTAATATTCTCCTATTCCCTAATATAGCTATCACTTTTATTTTCTACTATTGCTGTCTCTTTCATTCTCTTTTGCTCACTCTTTTTCTTCTTAAGACAAGTGGTGTTCCACGCTTATAAATCAGATAAAATAGACAAGAGCTCTACTGGTAATACAAAATATTTACTTGCAGCTTTGGCGTTTATTTCGTTTATCCTAATATATATTTATTTAAAATCAGTACTTTTGCTTCTTTAAGTGGTTTCGGGAAAGTAAATTCGGTACTAAGATAAAATCCATACTAATATTATTAATGTGAAAGTGACTCTGTCTGTCTGTCTCTCTGTCGCTCAATCACGCCTAAACTACTAAATAAATCTAGTGTCCCAAAGAATATCTATACCAAATTTCATCTATATCGGTTCAGTGGTGCAGCGGTAAATTTAATGTAATGTAAACGACCTTCAATTATTTTTTATTGTACTGCGAGAATTGTGCAATAAACTATTTCTGGTTATTTTGTTATACATTTTGAAGTTGATTTATGAATAACTAGTGGCCATCCGCGACTTCGTCCGCATTAATGTCGGTTATCGCGACGCTATTCACGCGGACGAAGTTTTAAGTAGCATAGGGTATGTATGTAAATGTATTACAAAATAACTAAAAATTGTTTATTGCATAATTCTTGCAGTACAATAAAAAATAAATTGAAGGTCGTTTTCATTACATAAAATTTAATACATTTTTTATCAATTTAGTACATAATAAATAATAATAAAATAAGTAATTAAATTAAAAATAAAGTAATTAACTAAAACTATCTATACATAACATACAAATTAATATAAATAACTTAAAACTACAATAGAAAATAATTGAAGGTTGTTTACATTACATTAAATTTAATACATTTTTCATTAATTTAGTAAATAGGAAATAATAATAAAATAACTAAAATGAAATTAAAACTAAAGTTATTGACTAAAACTATCTATATATAACACGCAAAATAATAGTTATAAATAACTTAAAACTTATTCTAAAGGATCTGGCACATTTTCTGGAGCTTCTTCATCAACTTCAATTTCTTCTTCAACTTCTATTAATTCATCTGATAATATCAACTGCGTAGCTTCTGGAAACATCCTTGATGACTTAAAATTGGTGTATTTAGGTTTCAGATGAGATATATATGGATCTGATGATATCAAAAAATTGTGTATAATGTCTTCATTATTTTGCAGTCTTCCTGTTTTCCTCGTGTGTCGCTCTCTGGTATTTCGAAAGTCCTTATTTCTTGCTTCTCCTGCTTCTTCTGACAAAATTCCGATAGGAAGGCAAGAGAAATGTTTGCATATGTCAGCGCCATGTATCAACATTTTGTGTATGCTGGAAGGCATATTGTACCAGGGGTAGTGATGTACAAAGATCTCAGCAGTCTCCTTGCAGTATTCACGGAAACTATCGATATTGACAGCCTTTCCACAAGATAACACTTGCAATATAACTGCGAAGTGCTTTATCAAATCAGCATCAATCTTCGTTATTTGAGCACTTTTTTTGTATTCCCGAAAAAATCTTCTGGCCGTGTTTCCGTCATTAGTAGTTCCAAAGCCCTGCTTTACAACATCAATCAAAAGTCCCATTTGTTGTTTGAACTCCGATTGCACCATATCCTTCCTTAACTTCTTAAGGTTTTTGTTGTCACCTCGTGCACTCCACATTTTGAAATCTAAATTATATGAAATATGTAAAAGACACTCCATGCTTCGAATCCACATATGGAGTGTTGATAGTCCATATTGATACACATCGTCCCGTACAGGTCTTGAAAACATTTCTGAAAGATTATTCATCTCACTAGGTTTTGCAAGACAAACATTGCACGTAGCTGCAGATGGAGTATCTGTAATAATTGTAGCCACTTTCCCATCAATCATTGTCATGTGCAACTCATGAGTAACTTCCAAGTTTCCGCAACTTGAAATAGTCAAATTTCGTATTTCTTCCTCCATTGCCGCTTGTTCTTGCTTAACAAATTCGGTCGTTTCCTTCGCAAACTGAAATTTAATAGGTCTGCAATAAGATGTTGAAGATGGGTTTGGATTATTCCAAATAACAACATTGCCGCTCTCGAGCTTCAAAGGAACGAGGCTCGTCATGAACACAGAGGAGTCGTCGAATTCTGCCAGTTCACTTCTTTGCTTGTAGTTGCTCTGTGCTGAAGATCCATCGAATCCCCACTTGGAGGTAAGCTTCAAGTTTTCACTGCACATATTTAAATCATCACCAACGACTTGCAGTATTCTTCGAGTTGTCACGTCTAACAGTGCTTGTAGTTTCACCTTCACTAAATGTTCTGATACTTCAATATCTCTGGTATCTGGATAACACCTCTGCTTAGCTTCCAACAACTTGTAGTAAGACGGAAGCTTCAATTGCTGTGACAATGCTGACCGTAAAGTAAGATACTTCCACTTTGACAGATCCAATGATGCAGTAAGGGCCAACGCTTGATCTTCCTGCATAGTGTCCGTCTTCTCGTTTGTTGATAAAAGTGATTCGACAGCTTCAACCTTTTCAGGATTCTTCACAAGGTGATCGATGATGCGAGCAAGACCTTCTTTCCCATTAGACTTTAGCTTCGTGACAAAAGCAAAAGTCAGTTCCTCTTCCGGATAGTCGAGTAATGTACCCGATCGCCTTTTCTTCTGCTTATTCCCCAAGTCTTCAAATGGCTTCCTTGATGCAATGTCTGTAGATGTTCCAATGTCACTAGTCGCCTTCGAAGTAGATGGAATGGGTTGAACAGCTGCTTCTTCTTCTGTAGAACGAGGATCCAAATTTTCGGTCCCTTCAAAAATTTCGGTGAGATTTACTGATTCACATTCAGGCCACTTAATTCTTGTTTCCAACCAGTTCATATGCTTCTTCATGAATGTTTTTTGCACCCTGTGTGCCTCGGTCCATCGACGATTTAAGTTCACAGTAAAAGATCTTGCAAAATTCAATAATTTTTCTGAATCTTCTTGCGAAATTTCAAGCAAAACGCAATCCAAAATTGCTTGATGCAGTCGTTTGTAATCCTTGAGGTCCTCTTGTCGCAGAAACACGTAAATGTCCAGGTTAGTGCCAAATCCAGCCATGATCAAGTTGCTAGATTATTCACGTTAAAATTTCCAGGTATGTTGACTCTTCAAGGGTTGAATGTCTAATGACGCTCCAACATGAGCTCCCGTCTGTTTTATTTGATTCATAAGCGCTCAACTAGCAAGGGTTTCAAGGAGCGAAAGAGAGAGAAGTATGGAATGAAAGAGATAGCGATAGTAGGAAATGAAAGAGATAGCAATATTAGGGAATGGGAGGGGAATATTAGCAGGCAATGCCTCATTCGATCACTAACTGCGCTTTGAGCAACAGCTAACCACTAAGAAGTAAAATATTATTTTGATTTTTAAAATTTAATTGTAATCTATTTTTCAAAATCATTAATGGATTTTAAAATTTATTATATTGAAAATATGCGTAAATTATGTGACTATAAATCAATAAAAAAATTAAATTGTCACAAATAGTTGAAATAAATACAATGAAAGTTCCGATGCATATTTTGGCCAAGGCTGCAAGTATATGCAAATAAAAAAAATATGGAATTAACGAATAAGTGTAATACAATAACACACAAAAGGTTTCACTGCTAACAGTTTTGAACTTTTCGAAAAAAAAAAAAATTTCACTTTTTCTCCATACAAATTTTTTTTCAATGTTTTTTTTTTCGCAAAAATAACCAATTTCATAAAAACTGCTAGAACAAACGTTGATGAACGTTCATTTATCTATCCACATGATTTTTTTCAGCCCGAAATATTGACATTGGGTCCTAAGTCTTCCATATTAAAAATCCGGACCAGTGTGCGGTGGCGCGCGCGCGCTAATCGAGTAACTTCCTCGGTACTTGCCCGCGGGTCACTCTACGCGGTAATATAGATGGCGCAGACATAGCGGCGCGGTTTACTATAATTGTCATTTTTGACACATTACGAATCGTTAAATATCGGAACAGGCCTTAATCGTTTTTACGTCATTTCTTCTAGCTATAACGATTCTTACAATACAGGTGGACGGAGACACCCAAGTCTTTCTTACCCTTTGAGTACGCTAAAAAATGGTTGCCAGCTCCAGTCATTAAAAATAATATAATCTGGCAACTCTAGCCTTGTAGCCTAGGCTGTCATTTCACGAAACTAACCTTTTTTTCGAACCTAACATAGCTGATCGAATTTTGTGACAATTTCAGTACTTTATTGTACAGAAATAGGTTTACCGCCATATTTAAGTACAATTTACGCGGTCTTATTTGGAACTAGAATGCAGTCTCTTCTATACAAACTTGAGGTAGAAGAAATATTAGATTAATATACTTATACATTGAGGTTACCTTTAATCATAGGAGTCTAACGAAAATAAAACGACGATTTATAAAAACATAATTAATATATTTAGTGTAATCCACATTTACATACATATCATTAATATCAACAAGCTAAGTAATGTGAACTGGGCTACAGGCATCCCGCTCGCACGCCGTGCGCGAGAGAGGGACGAAACATTGCCCTAAGCTAGTACTAGAACCAATAATATCCCAACAATATTTAATACAATCTGTACTATTTATCTTTGTATGAAAGCTTTAGCCTATAGTTTGGTGTGTATTTGTATGGCGCAAGGCGTTGTACAAATCATGAGTTTTAAATTCGAGTGAGATCCATTATTATGTAGGTACCTACCTACTATTTTATTTAAGCCACTGAGTAATTACCCATTTGACATATGTCAAATTATGACATTACCATTTGACACATGTCAAATATTGACATTACCATTTGACACATGTCAAATATTGACATTACCATTAACGATTTGACATATGTCAAAATTAATTTGAATGTGTCGCAAGCATTTGCCTGCGAAAGTGACACCTGAGTAACTTATCACAGTAAACCTCTGCATAACTAAGGTAGTCAGATATGTAATAAACTTATTACGACAAGGTACATTGATAACAAACTAAAAACTGTACAGACATGGTAAAAAAAAATGCTTTAAAATGTCTAAAATAAACTTGAAAACTAATAAAAATAAAAACATTTTAAATAATTATTAGAAACAGAAAAATTTTATCTCCCCTTGCGGTGCGGGAATTAAACCCACGACCATCACCTATCGCGCGTGCTGCTCTTACCAACTGAGCTAACCGCAAGTTATCGGAGGCGTTTGTAAGAGCAGCACGCGCGATACGTGAAGGTCGTGGGTTCAATTCCCGCACCGCAAGGGAAGATAAAAAAACCTTCTGTTTCTAATATTTAAAGATCGCTAGTACGGCGTATAATACTATAAAAATAATAAAATCGATTTTAAATAATTGACCGTTACACAAATCCAAAACTCATGACTCGAATTAATGTGTGGTCTGTTGAATATATCACTATAACCACGATTTGATTAAAATGTCTAAACAAAAATCAAGCTTTTAAAGACAACAATTTTTATGATTTAAAATCCGACGTACGCTTTTAATCATTTCGTAGACGCGCGTGCAAAACCGCGAAAAAGCTGTATTCATATTGTAAAGAAAGGTAGGGCATAGCGATTTATCGCTCGAACTGGAGCAGCCCGACTGGTGAAATACCTCCACCTTACAGAACACCGCAGCCAAATAACAGTCACTTCAGTGTTGTTGTGTTCCTGCGTGTGAGTAAGGTTTCCGGAGCTCCTGGGGGGTGCTACATTAGTAGCAGGGGTCAAGCCTTCAAGGTAAGGGCGACAAGTCCAGTAACAGATTTATTATGCTGTACTTGTCAGCCGTAAGCTAGGACGTCATTACCACTAAACATCAGGTGGGATGAGGTCAATCTTGAAGTGCAATACAAATAAAAACCATATCAAATCCGTTGTCATCGCGATGTGAGTTCCTCTCTTGTTTACCATCAAGCTGGGAGGAGCCAATATACTGCGCGACAATAAAAAAAAAGCGTACAAAAGCCAATACGCGGTATTTACCCAGGAACTGTTCTTACGAGGTTTTGCACGCCCAGCGACGATAAATAACAGATTTTTTCCCTCCTCTACTAATAAGTTATTTAGGCGTTTTAAATATTCAGTGATAAATAAATTAAAATAATATCTTAAAAGCTTGATCAATGTTTAATCCTTAAACTTCACTGTTTATATGTGGCATCTACTTAACGTACAAATGTGTTAAATACATAAAAAAAACTTATTACAATAACGTAAAATGACATTTACAATGAAACTTAACAAAAATAATACATGGCTGCCTTAGGAACTCTACTATGTACAAAAATAATCACAATCAAAATGAGTTACATAATTATAGATCTTCACGCGTTGACGTATGTAAAAAAAAAACAAACATATTTTTTCTTATTTGTTCCTTCCAAATCATAAGTAGAAAAGAAACTTAACTTACTTTGTGATGTAAACGAAATATTTTTTTTTTTAGTTAACACTGGCCAGTAACTTCTACCGCTGGTAGGAAATCGGCCGCATTGACGTTTTAATGTACTTTATTTTTCGTCGACTTTATTAGGTTTAACGAAAAATAGTTCTTAAATCAACACCAAAAAGCCTATATTTGATTAACAATTATTTTTATCAAAATTTTATATTTATATCAAAAACGCATTCAAAAACGTCAATATTAAAAATAAGTTCAACAAAACATGATACACCACTAAAAATAAATAAAATACGTATTTTAAATACAATTTAATGTTTAAAAATCGTGATGTCAACGTATGAAAGATAATTGATAACGTAATCAATAAACAGAAAAAATATTAAACAAAAACGTCATGTAAAAATATAAATGTACCCGTCAACTTAATTTAAAAATACAAATACTACATACCCATACAATTATTTCGCACATCGATGTAAACACTTGCACTTCTATTTTAGGTCTTTCACTAACGGCATAAGGGCGAAAGTCCAATGTGTGTTCTCAGACGTGCTTCGACCGTACATATTCGAGAATTTATCATAAGCTAATATTTTTTTTATATATAATAGAAAATATCTATAACAGGGTACTGACAAATTTAAATCGCTTAAAGTAAGACAGAGCTCCTGGGGTGTGCTACATTAGTAGTAGGGGTCAAGCCTTCAAGATAAGGGCGACAAGTCCAGTAACAGATTTATTATGCTGTACTTGTCATCTAGGACCTCATTACCACTTAACATCAGGTGGGATGAAGTCAATCTTGAAGTGCAATATAAAAAAAAAGAAAAAAAACCATTATATGTTTTGATAAAGACAAACAGGCAGTATATATCATCTTTAGAACATAAACAACTCGGTACCTTGTCTCATTGAGCTGTCCGTCTTCTAAGTTACCCAGTTATGTGGATGATTAATGTGACAAGGTATTAAGGCGCATACATACATACTGATAAAGGTAAACTCTAACTCGATATTAATTCTTATGCGTTCGGTATACGGGCGATCCGATGTCCAAAATTTATAATCTGACTTGCTTTCGAAGGTCCATTGGTCATCAATAAAATCAAAGGAGTAAATACTAGTTACGCAACGGACATCCATAGAAAAAAATCCTAACCATTAATTGGCTACTTGACAGTGTTAACAATAAAATATGAAAAGTGTTAGATATGTTAGCTTATTAGTTAAGTAATAATTTTACATTTTTATTTTTTAATTAAAAGCATAGTAGTTAGTATTTTATTTTTGCAAAATAAAATTTACTTTTTTTATCTGTGGAACAAAAGAACCGAAACGGAAACCACCATTGCAATTCGGAAATGACAGCTTACGGCGAAAATAATTTATTTTAATGTGGCGAAATAATGATTATTTTACCGATTAAATTGAATTATTGTGGCTTTAATCGTATTAAGAATTTATTGAAACATTTTCCGTTTATCAAATTAAGTCGTTCCTATGCGTATCGGTTCGTTGTCTACAACGTTGACGTCATAATTTCAACAGTGACGTGACTTGGCGTTTTCGCGCGCTTTTTAAATGTGTTACACAAAATCTTATTTTTCTCTGGTTATTTAGATTATTTCCAGATAAATCGAATTGCTTGGGATATAAAATGAACGGGCGCACATTTTACAATACTTTTTCAAAAACTGTCAAGTAGCCAATTCGGAAATGACAGCTGTCGGCGAAAATTATTTATTTTAATGTGGCGAAACAATGATTATTTTACCGATTAAATTGAATAATTGTGTCTCTAATCGTATAAAGAATTTATTGAAACATTTTCAGTTTATCTTAATTAAGTCGTTCCTATGCGTGTCGGTTCGTTGTCTAGGACGTTGACGTCATAATTGCAACAGTGACGCGACTAGGCGTTTTCGCGCGCTTTTTAAATGTGTTACACAAAATCTTATTTTTCTCTGGTTATTTAGATTATTTCCAGATAAATCGAATTGCTTGGGATATAAAATGAACGGGCGCACATTTTACAATACTTTTTCAAAAACTGTCAAGTAGCCAATTCTATTAAATTTTCAACGCAAATTAGAAATTACATTCAGTCGGTTTCTATAAAGTACAGACTACACACACACTAAGCAATTCAGATTTTGCATCATCCTTAAGACGTGCGCATAGGAACTAAAATCAAAAAGCAAGAAAAGGTTACCTTGACCGTACTTCAAGATTATGTCTATGTATGTAATGTGATGATATATAAACTATTTTTATATTAATCTCTTAAGAGTGATGTCAATTTACTCCAAGTAACTAAATCGGCTTTTATTTATATACGATTCTAAGCTGCAAAAAAAATTACGTTTAATGTGTAATAATGAACATATCTTATACTATGTATATGCATTTCAATATTATTCGTATGTACCACCAATTTCGTTTAAATACGCCTGGTGCTAAGAGGGCCAATATACGTTAGTATTGATTATTGGCCCTATTAGCACCAGGCCACAGATATTAGTGTAGTTCAAACTAGGCTTACCATTTTAAATATATAAAATAATTTAACGGGTCAAAACGCGACACCATTTTTATTTAGTAGTTAATACGAACTACTTACTGCCCGACGTTTCGGTTAGGTTGCACCAACCGTGGTCACGAGCTGACTCATTCATTCGGGCAGTAAGTAGTTCGTATTAACTACTAAATAAAAATGGTGTCGCGTTTTGACCCGTTAAATTATTTTAAATGTTTAAAATGGAACACGAAAGTCTTAAAATTTACATTTTAAATATAGTAGCCTGATAGTAATTTTTAATTTGTATAAAATTTCAGTACATTTCCTTGAAAGCTTGCGCAGAAATAGAAAAATCTCTGATCGTACAGCCAGCATCATACACCTGAGACCTAGCTGAGAGGCGAGCGGGCCGGACTTTGGCGTCGAGCCACCTCTGAGGTCCCAGGTTTGATCCACTGTCGGGTCAATATGGGAAACGAACTTTTCTATATTGTCTCGTGTCTGGGTGTTGGTACCGTCGTTGTTTCTGATTTCTGTAACACAAGTGCTGTAGCTACTTACCACAGAATCAGAGCAATGTATGTGATGTTGTCCAATATTTTTTTATTTATTTATGCAGTGTAGTGTTTATATTAAAATTACATTTTAATTAATAATATCTAGTTTGAACCACATTAGACATATAAACCAGAAATACATTTTTAAATTGGAAAAAATGCATCTTAAATAGGAATGTTATTTATGTTAAAAAGGACACTGATTTTGGGGTTAAATATTCAAATATTCACAAACAGACAATGTTTAAATCGATTATAGTGCATAACGATTTAATTTTAAATAACACAATAGTGTTTTCGAAAGATTAATTTGGATGTCGACTACATAATTTTTTATATACAACTAGCTGTCCCGGCGAACTTTGTAACGCCTATTCTTTTTAATTTCTAACCTTTTAAACCTTCCCTGGACCTCCACAATTATTTCAAGACCAAGATTATCCAAATCGGTCTAGCCGTTCTCGGTTTTAGCGAGACTAACGAACAGCGATTCATTTTTATATATAAGATACAACATTTTATGCAAATATATATATTTATGTTTTCAATCCTAAAATTCGAGATTAAAAAATACTTTAGTAATTATCATACATTTCAAAACAGTGTTAATGTTTGGAGAAGTCTTTGCTAGTCTAATTTATTACTGCCTGGATTGTTATTTCAAACTAGCTGTGCCCGCGACTTCGTTCGCGCGGACAACAGGATTTACATTTTTTCTTTCAAAAAGAAAATATATGTAAGGTAATGCCACCTTTGAAAGTTTATATGGGAAAATTTTTATTTTTTAAGTTAGAGATATGAAAGTTGGCACAAATATAGCTCTATTAAAATATAGACTACTTTTTGTTTCGAATATTAAGGGAGGTAGGGGTAAAACCGACCATGAAAGGATGTAGTCCACGCGAACGAAGTCGCGGGCACAGCTAGTATATCTACATATGTAGTAGGTACTCATGATCATGACAGATCAGATTTGCTGTCGGATATATATGTAAAACATTTCTATGTATCGTTATATACTTTCGAAAACCCTACAGGTAACATTACAATGTGCTGAAAAGCGTAAAAATTCAATAATAATTAATTGATAACATTAAGAATTAATATTGACTTAAATAAGAGACGTGAGGTAACTCTTGTAAACATACTTGTTATGTCTTAATAGTAATAAAAATAATTAATAGTGATTTTGTAGTTTACATTATGTTCAGGCTGATTTAAAAATGTTGTTATAGTTAGAGCTTAAGATTCTAAGATCGATAGATTTTTACAGTTTTTTATAAACTTTTGTAAAAATAAATAAAAATAAAAATAATAAACCACTATAGTACTTTAAATATTTTAAAGAAACAGATTTTTTTGATATTCCAAGATCAATGTTCGATTCTTCAGACATCTGTTTTTAATGTCATAAGAGAGGTAGGGCATAGCGATTTATCGCTCGAACTGAAGCAGCCTGACTGGTGAAATACCTCCACCTTACAGAAGACCGCAGCCAAATAACAATCACTTCTGTGTTGTTGTGTTCCTGCGAGTGAGTAAGGTTTCCAGAGCTCCTGGTGGGTGCTACATTAGTAGCAGGAAGCCTTCAAGGTAAGGGCGACAAGTCCAGTAACAGTTTTATTATGCTGTACTTGTCGCCCTTAAGCTAGGACCTCATTACCACTTAACATCAGGTGGGATGAGGTTAACCTTGAAGTGCATTTTAAGAAAAAACAATAGCATTTACGTAGCAGCTAATTCGTTGACTATATTTTAACATACATACTAGTCATAGAAGATATACTCATATTTTTAATCCAACCTGAACATTTTACAGCCAACAAGGTATCATAAAGCTTTTTATATCTAAAATCAAAATGTATCGATGACACTTAAACGACGAAGGAATATCAATTACGTAATATTTCATAGCGAACATTTGTTTACACAATTTCATAGTTCTACACAGCACAAATACTTGCCTTTCTGCAAAATAAAGTCCGTCCAAATCGGTCCAGCCATTTCGAGATGAGCCGTAACAAACAGACAGACAGACTTAAATTATAAAAAATGTTATTTATTCGTATGAATGCAGTAAAAAGCGATTATTTCAATTTTACAATAGACACTCCAATTTTATTTGTATGTTTAGATGGAGACTGAATGTAGGAGCAAGAATCGAACGCGGGACCTTCCGTGCACAGCCAAGGCCGCTAATAAGCTACGTCAAATTGAATATTGTGATTTCATAAAACTGTGTAAACAAATACGTGTTTCTTAAATAATAGGTACATCTAAGTTTAAAACTACCCTCGAAATTGATCTACCCACCGACGATTGAAATAAAATAAATTACGTCCAATCTACGTGCAGTATGTGTGCTTATTTATATGTATATATAAATATTTATATATAAATGCTTTGCAATCAAAATCACCGGCAGTTAAATCAATCCGTTTCCACTAACCATAGCATAATTGTAGGAAAGTAAGACTGTCGTAGTAGACTAGATAGATAGATACACTTTATTGCACAGAAAATTTACAGAAATTGGTTTTACAGACATATTTAAGTACAATATAGGCGGTCTTATTGCTAGAGAGCAATCTCTTCCAGACAATCTTTAGGTAGAGGAAATAGTAGACATCGAGAAACGGGTACAGCCGTGCAAAATGCTTGAGAAAAATACTAACAGAAAATATCAATATAAATACCATAACAAGATAAAAATATAAAAAATACGTAAAGTTATATAAAACTATAATAAACAAATAAATACCTATATAATAAATAAATATATACATTTCCATAAAGTATATATGATATAGACAAATAGAAATAAATATATGAAATTAAATTAATTACCAACAAAGCTTAGCATTATTTAAATACTTTGATAAAGGATACAAGTTCGGATTTAGTTAAGTGACTAATGTATGAAGTATGTTTTGAACTAATTGAGTGCAAAGTTAGAAATCACGATAATTATTTCTTGTTATAATTTTTTGTAGACTTTTACAGGTATAATAGTGTTGATTTGTTTACCGTGGTAATAATTTATTTATTGTGTAATTGTTAGTCCAGTCATTTGGTGAGAAATATAGTGGTTACCTGAAAAGTTTTCCGGGAGTTTTTAAAATTGGTTATTTTATAGATTTTTGGGTGCTCTTTCCGCATTTCTACTTTGCCACCTCATATTTTTGCCGCTCGCGCGGCCATATTGGAAAAATGGCGCCTAAAAGTACTTTTTTGACAATATCTCCTTTTCGACTCATTTTACGATAAACACAGTTATACAAAATGAAACTAGAGACCATTGCCTACAATTTATGTATTTACTTTTTTTTTCATAAGGTGAGGTGGCAAAGTCAAAATTCAGAAAGAGCACCCCAAAATCTGCAATATTACCAATTTTCAAAACTCCCGGAAAACTTTCCAGGTAAAACTAGCAAATGACTGTACTATGTCTCATACTTAACAAATAAATATCAGTGCTTATTAGTAACTTTTCAATTTTAATCCTTATTTACGTATGTTTAATGCCCAGTTTGCTTGTCTAAGTCGATGTTTGAATCAGTTTATTATCTGACTTTACATTCAGGCAGATTCAACGGTATATGCATAGACTAAATAATAGGTAAACCTATTTTGTACAAAATAATTATCTACGGATTAGGATCCTATTTTACAAATAAACTTTTCAGCTGTATAATATAAGTATAGATATCTGAAATGTTTACGTAGCTATGCCCAAACCAATCCTACTTTCCAACACTACACTACAACCTACAAACTGTTACCGAACATCATCCTATCATCATACAGACTCAATCTATTACACTCGCTCGCCCTCCCCTTCTGCAGGGCGCGATCCCTCCTCGCCCTCCTCACAGCAACAGGAAGATCGCCCGGAGTCTTAACCCTCCCAGCCGGATTCTGCAGATTCAAATCGCCGGAAGACGAGAAAATCTCAGAGACCTGCTCCAAAGAATGCTGACGCTTTATAGAGAGACTCTTCAAACAAGGCTTCGGACTCTTCGGCGACTCGCCCTCCTCTTTCAAGAACTTCAAATCCGCAGTATCAATTTCGCCCTTCAACGCCGCCAAGTACACGGGATTATCGCCGCTATAGCCATTAACACTGTTCTCTTTATCGTTCGGATCGCTAAACTCGTTATCGAAATTCGCGTAATTATTATGGTACTTATTAAAACCGAAATCAGTTACCTGACTGGCCTCCTTCAGTACATCGTTCTGGTATCTCCTCTTATCAGGCTCCGTCTTCGGAATCGTTTGCATAGTAATCTTGTTCCCATTTTCTGATAGCAACATCAGATGCTCGTCTTCGCAGCTTGAACAGTCTGAGTTCAAATCGAAAGGGCTGTCGTTCGCACTTATATACTGTAGCTCCAAATTGATGCTAGCCCTTGAAGACCTACCACTAGTACTGATCCTATTATCACAACTCAACCTCTTCTTCACAGTAGAATCCTCAGACTCCGACTGCCCAGACCTGAAGAAGCTCTGCGACGAAACCGAAGTCCTAAACTTGTTGACGCTCTCCGAAGAACCTTTCGAGGTCTTGCTCCTCAATTCTAGATCGTATGGCTTACCTTTAGGTACTATAACTGCGAATATCTGATTGTGGTTTTTAGGCTCATTCTCCGCTGGCAGCTCCTTGAAGCCGAACACTTTGCTGTCGCGGTTCAGATCTGATTCTATCATCATTGTTGGGGAGAGCGTCCTATTGGGGGGCGAGAGCGTGCAAGGACCTTCTAGATTGTAAATCCTGTCTTGGTTAAGGACGAGATTGGTCGGCCTGTCGTAGTTATTCTGCTTTTCTATTATAGATGTTCTTGTCTTACCGTTCTGCGATGCATTACTGCTTTCCGGTACCAACTTGACTTCTGTATCTAACTTCTTGTTTAGCCTGTCGAAGAATCTCCGGATACCCCATTTCGGTTTTTCAACTTTTACCTCTTGGAGAAGGTTCGTTTGCTTCGGAGCTTTGTCTTCTGCGGAACTTACGTCGTTTTGAACGTAGTCCAGCGGTCTTTGGTACGATCTGAAATGATTAATGAATATATTAATTACGAAGTTAAGCCCCGTTAGTCTAACCCAGTGAACGAAGAAAGCTGTAAGGAACGTATGTTCTTTACTAAAAATGGAAGTACTTCCGCCGAGCTAGGTGTTATCTGCTCGGGGACCAAGGCCCAACTACCAATCTTGGTTTGTTGTATATATAGTTAGTGGCGACGAAAAATCTGACATCGCGATGTAGGATCGATGTATTCATTGGCTAATCGTGCATTACGTATGGAGCGTTGTCTACTATGCCAATTCAGCTGACGCCGTATTTGTGTCAACTTGTAGGTCACGTCGTAGGTTGGCACAAAACATTGAAGAGCCTTAAGCTTGAAAATGGCACTTAAAGTAAGGCACGGTGGGCGTAGTTTAAAAAAGTGAGCTAGCGACGGTACACATACTGTTTCCAAGGAGGCCACGAGTCACAGGCATTTTTGTATTGTGACATCGGTAAGTGTCCTCTGCCGTATGAGTTAAGAACTATGTAGGTATATACTTTACCGACCCGTGGTACATTCGTTGCAGAAATGTTTGAAAAGCACGGAATTGAAGACCCTTTGACGTGTTACACGCCATACTAGCGAACTTTAAAATAGAAACATATAGACGACAAAAGCTTCGATACTGTTGATTGGCTAATAGCATACCGCAGTCATATTATCAGCCAATCAGAAGCTGACGCACTGACTTCAATCGTTTTTGACGTTTGTTAAGAGCGCGATAAAATTTTGTCGCGTGGCGCATGTTAGGCCTGATAAAAATTCAATCTCCCTTTGCGCTCGAAAGATTCGAACCCACGACCTTTACATGTCGTTCGCTAGTGCGGCGCGAAGTACTATAAACATCTTAAAAATGTATATCAATATAATATATGTATATGTTACAGCCAAAGTAATAAATCTGGATATTATGTATAATGGCTAGCCATTATGCATAATATCTTCGATGACTTGGATAATGTAATAAAACACGTAGGTATGCGTTTAAGATTATGACATTACATTTCAATTTGCCTTAACTAAAGATTATTTAAAAATTAAAATAACATAAGATAGTAATTTCACGTCAATTAACATTGTTATAAAGTTATTTAACTTTAATTTATAAAGTAAATTTAAAGCTAACTGGCTATAAAACAATCACCCAATAAATACAAAAATAATAAAGTTTTTTAAGTCGGCTAGACCGTATTTATTACTTTGGCTAACTTTAACACGCTATTATGAATAATGTCCAGACAAAGTGATTACTTTATTACTTTGTCTAGTGAATTTGGCCATTATATATAATGACCAGTCATTATGTATAATAGCTATTTAATCACTATGACTGTAACATATATATATATATATCATGAGCAACGGCCACACCATACAAGGTGAGTCGCATGAGAGAGGGGGGGGGTGGCGTTTTACAAGAAGGGGGAGATTGACGTGATGTACGGGGGAGATAAGAACGTCGTAGTATGAGAGAGAGTGGCATGGTGGTACGGAGGCAGGGAGGAGACTACCGTGGTACAGGGGGTAGAGTTCTACTAGTTATAAGTTCAGCTTTATTTGTAATATGAACGACAGAGTTTCTTGCCGGGATCTTCTCTGTAAGTTATAGGTTCCGAACCGGGGGTAGCGTCATTTGCATTATATAGACGTTTCATAAATATTACTGGTGTAATTTACATGAATTAAAATTTTTGAACTTTGTACCCAAGTCACTATTCCAAGCGGACAAAGTCGCGCACACAGGTAGTATAAAATAATCCGAAGAGGCTTCTATACAAGTCATATATACGTCGCAGTCATCTGGTTTAATCAGCTAATTGATTGGATCACTAGCGCGTTCATTGAATGACGACGTTTAATTGAATGACTAAAGGACAACTCGTCAAATTGTTTAATATAACGTTCAACTTCTTGACTGAACGTCATTTAGCATAGGCCTTGAATGGGATATAGCTGACTTTGTAATGTTTGATTAGGGTGACCATAAGTTCGCCACTTAAAAGATAACTAAATTTAGATAAAAAAATGAAGACATGACATAACACACCTTAATAAGATTTTTTAATATGTTTTAACAATTTTAAGTCTTAAGACAATTAGGCTAAAAAAATATTTTTTTACGAATAAGTCACTTTATATCTCAATTTCACTCTAAAAATTATCAACACAGTGCTATTCGATTATATCTGTACCAGCTGTTTGACGCCAACTTTGTTTTGATGAGCACTAACGCCGCAGTGGAAAAAAAATGAACTAAATTACAATCACCTGACTGATTACGTCCGCTATGTTCAAAGGGCTATGTTACAATCCGCTAACTTGTTGGACGTTCAGTGAGTGTTATTCATTCAACGTTCAGCCTAGTCATTCAATTAAACGTCGTCATTTAATAAACACGCTAGTGATTCAATCAAATAGCGGTTTCAACCAGATGACTGCGACATATACATACGTATTCAGTTAGCTCACCTGGCCTCTTCCCTAGGCGCAATTTCCCTGGCCGGCAACCTGGTCAGCCGGGCCACGGATAAGCAGTTCTCCTCCACTGGCGGACGGGGCTCCGGGGTCGAAATGTCCTGAAGAGCAAAAAGGTTTAAAACAACTGTACAAATATACAATCGTTCAGTTAATCAGTGAGTATTATTAATATCGACTTTTATAATTTTTATAGTGCGTTTACTCCGTACTTTAAATAAAATTTTAAAGAAACAACGGGATTGATACAGCAGAAAGAAATTCACCGCCTACGATAACTTGCGATTAGCTCAGTTGGAAGAGCAGCAAGCGCGATACGTGAAGGTCGTGGATTCGATTCCCGCACCGCAAGGGGAGATGAAATTTTTCGGTTTCCTTAAAAAAGTAAAATTTTTGTTTTACATACATATTGGATATCCTAAGTGGATATATCCAGAGAAGAATATATAAAGAAGAATTGAACTTTGACTCACCTTAAGGCTCTTGTGCACCAAGTGGTCGGCACTAGTGCTAGTGACGTGCGCGTTCCTCTCGATGCACGCGTTGCGACCTATGTGCCGCCGGGGGTACAATAGTGCCTTAGTGACGTCACTCGTCTGCCATGACGTGCTTAACCTACTTCAGTAAAGAAATATTTCACTTTAACTCACCTTAAGGCTCTTGTGCACCAAGTGGTCGCTACTAGTGCTAGTGACGTGCGTGTTCCTCTCGATGCACGCGTTGCGACCTATGTGCCGCCGGGGGTACAATAGTGCCTTAGTGACGTCACTCGTCTGCCATGACGTGCTTAACCTACTTCAGTAAAGAAATATTTCACTTTAACTCACCTTAAGGCTCTTGTGCACCAAGTGGTCGCTACTAGTGCTAGTGACGTGCGTGTTCCTCTCGATGCACGCGTTGCGACCTATGTGCCGCCGGGGGTACAATAGTGCCTTAGTGACGTCACTCGTCTGCCATGACGTGCTTAACCTACTTCAGTAAAGAAATATTTCACTTTAACTCACCTTAAGGCTCTTGTGCACCAAGTGGTCGCTACTAGTGCTAGTGACGTGCGTGTTCCTCTCGATGCACGCGTTGCGACCTATGTGCGGCTGGGGGTACAATAGTGGCGTAGTGACGTCACTAGTTTGCGATGACGTGCAGTTTGAGTTCTTGTCTGGCTCCGCAGGTGTGGCCACGTCTACAAAAGCATTTAAATTAAAATACGAGCTGGATTCTGTGGAGGGTGATGAAAGGTATTACTTTGGTCAGGACTAGTTAGGTTATACAGTAGTTAAGTCGGATTTAGTTTAGTTAGGTTAGGTTCGTTTAGTAATCGTCCTCCCCCTCCCCCCTCCCCCGATCCAAAAGGCGGGGGAGTTGGCGGCTGGCGCCATGGCTACTATGGTTTATACCGATTTCCCATGGCACCAACCAAGGGCGATGAGAGCGTGAGGGGGAATTTTTAGAACTTTGCCATCCTCAAAGCAGCGGTATGATGCAATAATGCATTTTCTCCCCTTAATAAAAAAAAGGTTGGTTTATTTTTTTTTTATATTGCTTTCAAGATTGACATCATCCCACCTGATGTTAAGTGGTAATGAGGTACTAGCTTAAGGGCGACAAGTACAGCATAATAAATCTGTTACTAGACTTGTCGCCCTTACCTTGAAGGCTTGACCCCTGCTACTAATGTAGCACCCCCCAGGAGCTCTGGAAACCTTACTCACTGGCATGTTACTCACCAGTATTCCCGGGCGGGTGCGCATGCGGATGCAAGTTGTTGTCATGTATGATGGGACCTTGCGCTTGCAACATCTGTTTCAGCTCCGCCATGCGTTCCTCAACGCACACAGCTGTCAATCTGTCCACAAACAAATAATAACTGAGAGTTTCGGTCACGCCATAATGTACAATTTCATGCCTGCTCCACACTACTCGCGAAGTTACTCGGCGAAGTTCGCCCGAGGCGAGGCAAAGTTTGACGCGGCGAGCACGAGGCGAGCCGAAGTGCCTCTCTACACTATCGTATTCGTCTAACTTCGTTCAACTTCGCGAGTAGTGTAGAGGAGGCATTACAAATTTTGTACAAATTTATCAATTTTGTACAAATTTCCCAGAATTGGCTACTTGACAGTTTTTGAAAAAGTATTGTAAAATGTGCGCCTGCTCATTTTATATCCCAAGCAATTCGATTTATCTGGAAATAATCTAAATAACCAGAGAAAAATAAGATTTTGTGTAACACATTTAAAAAGTGCGCGAAAACGCCTAGTCGCGTCACTGCTGCAATTATGACGTCAACGTCCTAGACAATGAACCGATACGCATAGGAACGACTTAATTAAGATAAACGGAAAATGTTTCAATAAATTCTTTATACGATTAGAGACACAATAATTCAATTAAATCGGTAAAATAATCATTGTTTCGCCACATTAAAATAAATAATTTTCGCCGACAGCTCTCGTTTCCGAATTGCAATGGTGGTTTCCGTTTCGGTTCTTTTGTTCCACAGATAAAAAAACTAAAATTTATTTTGAAAAAATAAAATACTAACTATGCTTTTAATTAAAAAGTAAAAATGTAAAATGATTACTTAACTAATAAGCTAACATATCTAACACTTTTCATATTTTATTGTTAACACTGTCAAGTAGCCAATTGTACAAATTTAGAAATTTAAAACTTTTGTACTAATTTCTTATAAATAATATTTTTTGTACAAATTAACGAAGTACAAATTTAGACATGAAGTTTGGCACTATTTGTGCCATATTATTAGCTCAAAGCTTAGATTAAAATATTGACTACTTTTTATTTCCAATATTAAGGGAGATAGGGGTAAAACCGGCCATGAAAGTATGTAGTCCACGCGAACGTAGTCGCGGGCACCAGCTATACTATACTCACCTGGCTTCTGCGTCGTGATCCCAACATTCGTCGCATGTGTCGGTGGCTATCTTCAACGCCCTGCTCTCCGGCACTGGACCTTTGGGAAGCGGCGGACGCGCCTTGTTGCGGGATACTAGAGTCTATAGGAAGGAGATAAGGTACTTTTAATATTGAACGACAAAAAAAGCGCGAGCACGTATACGTGCGGCAGACTAGCTACAGTACTCGCCTGCACCTGCTGCAGCGAGGGCCGGGGCGGCAGGCCGTGGTGCTGGTAGGGCGGCGCGTAGGCCGGCGCGGGCCCGGCGTGTGCCCCGGTGGTCCTCCACAGCGCCTCCCACAGCACCAGCGCGAGCACGTATACGTGCGGCAGACTAGCTACAGTACTCGCCTGCACCTGCTGCAGCGAGGGCCGGGGCGGCAGGCCGTGGTGCTGGTAGGGCGGCGCGTAGGCCGGCGCGGGCCCGGCGTGTGCCCCGGTGGTCCTCCACAGCGCCTCCCACAGCACCAGCGCGAGCACGTATACGTGCGGCAGACTAGCTACAGTACTCGCCTGCACCTGCTGCAGCGAGGGCCGGGGCGGCAGGCCGTGGTGCTGGTAGGGCGGCGCGTAGGCCGGCGCGGGCCCGGCGTGTGCCCCGGTGGTCCTCCACAGCGCCTCCCACAGCACCAGCGCGAGCACGTATACGTGCGGCAGACTAGCTACAGTACTCGCCTGCACCTGCTGCAGCGAGGGCCGGGGCGGCAGGCCGTGGTGCTGGTAGGGCGGCGCGTAGGCCGGCGCGGGCCCGGCGTGTGCCCCGGTGGTCCTCCACAGCGCCTCCCACAGCACCAGCGCGAGCACGTATACGTGCGGCAGACTAGCTACAGTACTCGCCTGCACCTGCTGCAGCGAGGGCCGGGGCGGCAGGCCGTGGTGCTGGTAGGGCGGCGCGTAGGCCGGCGCGGGCCCGGCGTGTGCCCCGGTGGTCCTCCACAGCGCCTCCCACAGCACCAGCGCGAGCACGTATACGTGCGGCAGACTAGCTACAGTACTCGCCTGCACCTGCTGCAGCGAGGGCCGGGGCGGCAGGCCGTGGTGCTGGTAGGGCGGCGCGTAGGCCGGCGCGGGCCCGGCGTGTGCCCCGGTGGTCCTCCACAGCGCCTCCCACAGCACCAGCGCGAGCACGTATACGTGCGGCAGACTAGCTACAGTACTCGCCTGCACCTGCTGCAGCGAGGGCCGGGGCGGCAGGCCGTGGTGCTGGTAGGGCGGCGCGTAGGCCGGCGCGGGCCCGGCGTGTGCCCCGGTGGTCCTCCACAGCGCCTCCCACAGCACCAGCGCGAGCACGTATACGTGCGGCAGACTAGCTACAGTACTCGCCTGCACCTGCTGCAGCGAGGGCCGGGGCGGCAGGCCGTGGTGCTGGTAGGGCGGCGCGTAGG